>CM060926.1:904460833-905771250 GCA_030737875.1 Allium sativum
TTTGACATTGCCTAATGGGCACAAAGTTTTTACTTGTTTCTATCATTCGACTATACCTTTAGGTAGGACCATTTCCTATCATTGAGAAAATTTGGAAAATGACCTATAGATTAGAGCTACCCGAAAAATTGGCCGGAGTCCACAACGTTTTTCACGTTTCACATCTTCGAAAATGTCTACATGAGTCTGCTGAAGTGGTAGAGCCAAATATCCTCGAAGAGGCCGAAGTGGAACGCGAAGCAACCATAAGAAAAGTTCCAACCCGCATCTTAGGAACGGAAGTGAAGAAGCTACGCAACCGCGAAGTCAAGCTCGTCAAAGTCCAGTGGAGCGACGCCGAGGGAGACGCGACTTGGGAAACTGAAGCTAGAATCCGCACTGCCTACCCTTTTCTGTTCGAGGGAACATCCTTGATCTTTCTTTTTCCTTAAGTTGCGCTTTTATCTATCTTTTTAGGTATATTTCCTCGACATTATCTCTTAGGTAGAAACCCTTTGGATGGAAACATGTAGTTGAAACATGTTATGGATGATGGTTGCAAGTGATTGCTAGTGGTTGCTCGTGGTTGCATATACACACACAATCTAGGTTTTAGATCGGCTCAGTCACTTCATATTGCATATGCATATATGTTTGCATTCGTATGTGGTTGAACTTTAATGTGTTGTCATGTGGATGCTGCATTTGTATTGAATGATTGTGCACTCATGTAGAATCATGAATACGGAAATTTGCATACATAATGGATTCATGGCACTTACATAATTCGCATTAAGGAGGTCAACTGAATCAGTAGACCGCCTGATTTTGCATTAGATAAGTACATGCACACACACACTACGCATATGATCATGAAGCATTAGAAATCTTTTAAGGACAATGGATGCTCGTGTTTGATGGATGAGTAGATGGATGATTGGATGTTAGGATATACATTCCTCCTAACTTGAAGATTTCGGGGACGAAATCCTTTTAAGTGGGGGAGAATGTAACACCCCGAAAATTCTATAACTGTGAAATTAACAAATTAAAGTATAATTAATCTGAAATCAAAGAACTAAGGGAAACGGGATACGCCATTGCGTTCGTCTCGGAAAAATACGCGAAATAGAGTCCGAGTTTTCGAAAAACGGAATCCGTATGAAGAAGATATGGCCTTCGGAAGTTTGAGAATCAAGTTTAAATTCAAACAGAATAAATCAGGTTTAAATTCGAAAATGGGGCCCAATGGGCCAGGGCGGAAAAACACCCGCCTGACCCACCAAGTCGACTGGGTTGTCGACCTGGTCTAACCAGGTCGACAGGCCTGTCGACAGGGCTGTCGACAGGGGTGTCGACCTGGTCCAGACCAGGTCGAGCCCAGTCTAACCTGGCTGGCCTATTCTATGTTGGTCGATTTTCTGTGGTCTGCTTTGTCACTAGGGCTAGGTGGCAAGTTTTAATTGGTCTCTCCTTAGAATGAATGGCTACGATCAATCCAAGCAACATCAATGGTCCTAATCAGTTCCTAACCTCTATATAAACAACCCTAGACTAAACCCTAATCTATTCATTCAAAAATAAGAACATAGCCGCCATGTTGCTGAGGAACGACTAGGAGTAGCCACCAAATTGGAGAGAGGATTAGGAGGAAGATTCTAAAGCTTAAAGCAACCTAAACAAATCAATTCAACAAAGGAATTTGCGTCTTCAATCCCTAAACTAGAGAATTCATCACACCATTGTAAGTAGAGTATTACTTTGGTATGAATAAACAATTGTGTTGGTTTGTATGCTTGAATTGTGGCAATAAAGTAATTCATATTTGTGCGTTCTTATCAATTTGAAATATTATATACGTTTGGATATTTATGAATTATGTTATTCATTATAAAGAACTACATGCGGTAGTTCTATGCAAGTATACGTTTGGAATATTTCGCAAATTATGTAATCCATGTTAAAGCTACATGTATGTAGTTGATTTAAATTCATGCAAGTTTGGGGTTTGCTTCTATGCCACCATGATGTATATTTTTGTGCATAAATCATTTTGTAAGTAATTGGAACAAGTTTGGTTATTATCCATATGAAATTATGTTGAGAATTTGGCATTATGTTTTAAGCCATGCTTTTGTACTAGAAAACCTATTTGCAAATTTATGAATATGGCTAGGCTATGAATGATATTTGGCATAATTGAAAACCATGATTAGGTCTATCTTGTTTACAAGAATTATATGATGACATATGTGGTACATGGCTAGGTTAGGTTCAAAAGGTCCCTTTTTGTAAGTTTACATGGCTAAAGTAAGAATCATGATTTCATGTTAGAAATATTTATGCCATGGTTATGTGAACAAATTTAACTATACTTATGCCATGCTTATGTTTGATATTATGCCATGCTTATGTTTGACATTATGCCATACTTATGCTAGAAATATTTATGCCATGCTTATGTTTGACATTATGCCTAAATAAAAATATAGGTTCATGTGACAATAATGATATCTCAATTACAAGTTCACATGCTTTGATTCATGTCACCTATGTTACCACTATGCAAGTACACCAGTTTCTATTTTGTATTTCCAACGTCGTATTGCAAGTTCATGCGCTCACATTCCCCTCTTTGTGTATGTAATTTCGCTTTAAGCCTCCCCTTTTCGCATGGCTAATTTGGGCTTTAAAAGGCTAAGCCCAAAATATATATAAACGGACGTGTTAAACGGGGGAAAATAACGTTGGGTTAAAATTACTAATGAATGAAAATATAAAATAGAAGGGCCCAAGTTCAAGTATGGGTTGGGCCCATGATTGGTGTAACCTTTACACCATTAACTTAATAATGGGCCGCAAATATTTACATATACATAAAGAAGAAAGACAAAATATGTAAATGTAGAAAACACGATGTGTTTAACCCGAGGTTGGATTGAGTTGTGATGTAAACCTGCCCGGAACCGCCCGGCTGTCCAGTAGTCACAACAATACCTATCCAATGTGGGAGGTTAAACATGGAGCCCAAGAAGGACCCGAGGTTAGACTGAGTTGTGGCGTAAGACTGCCCGGAACCAACCGGCAACAGGCAGCCACAACAATACCTGTCTAATGTGAGAGGTCAGGGCCTTAATAAGACAATTAAGGCTGAGTCAGGATTGTTAGGATTAAGTGAACTAAAGACTTAATCAAAATGGAACATGCTAAACTAAACGGACTGGTGGGGTTAGGTTAGAAAACACTTAACCAACTTAGCATGTTGGCTAGAGATAGGAAACCTAGTAACGGGGGACCCTTTTCAGCAGTAACCCTAGAAGGTGTATCAGGATACCCTGAAACTAGGCAGGGTGGGGCACGATTACTGGGCTGATTGTAAGAGGTCAAAGCGACGGCGGTGGTGTAGCAGTGTAGGTTCTAACGGAGTGCGGGCGTGCACACACTCCGACGCAGAAAAATAAGGCACCGGGCACCAGTAGCATACCTGTGCATTCTAGGATTGTGTCGGGTTGCCACCACGGGACTTGATACACCCAATGGTGGGACCAGCATAGGTAACTACAACATCGGGGGCCGTAAGACACATGTAACTATGCGAGTAGGAGCCGATCATCATAGAATGGATCACATCACCCTGATTTTGGGGTGCCAGTTGGGAACTAGTTTATATGGGTTCAGAGATTAACATGGGGTACGATAGTATATTCGACCCTAGACAACTTAACCAAGTTTATTGTGCTTGCCCACTTCCTGTTTATACTTATCATACCCAGTTCTTTATTCATAGACAAAATAGTACTAGACTTACTCAGGCTTTATGTCTGACTCTACTTTTCTTTCGTCTTCTTTCTTCCGTTTCCCCCCCCCCCCCCCAGGTCCTCAGGGAGGGAACACAGCAGCTTGATCAGCCTTGACATCCAGCTTGAAGAAGAGAAATGTATTGCTTGGACTTTCCTGTTTTGAACTATGGCTTTGGACAATCCACTATGGGGCTTTTGCAGTTTATCTATGTTTTATTTATGCTTCTTTAAATAATGTACTCAAGACAGATTATGAAAGTGTTATGTTATGTTTTTGGAAAGGATGTTGTTGTAACACGTATTTGACTTTATGAAATAAAGTTTGTTGTTCTTCCGCTGTTTACAAATATGTGTTCTTATATCTGTCTTGTATATCTGTGACTTATACTTATAAACCTCCACCAAAATTAGGGCATTCCCTTTGAGAGTGACCCTAACGGAGGTGGGGTGTTTCAGTTTATAACACACTTAACCAACTTAGCATGTTGGCTAGAAATAGAAAAACCTAGTAGCGGAGGACCCTTTTCAGCAGTAACCCTATAAGGTATCATGATACCCTGAAACTAGGCAGGGTGGGGCACGATTACTGGGCTGACTGTAAGAGGTCAAATCGACGGCGGTGGTGCAGCAGTGTAGGTTCTAACGGGGTGCGGGCGTGCACACACTCCAGCGCAGAAAAATAAGGCACTGGGCACCAGTAGCATACCTGTGCATTCTAGGATTGTGTCGGGCCGCCACCATGGGACTTGATACACCCCATGGTGGGACCAACATAGGTAACTACAACATCGGGGGCCGTAAGACACATGTAACTATGCGAGTAGGAGCCGATCATCATAAAATGGATCACTTCACCCTGATTATGGGGTGCCTGTTGGGAACTAGTTTATATGGATACAGAGATTAATATGGGGTACGATAGTATATTCGACCCTAGACAACTTAACTAAGTTTATGGTGCTTTCCCATTTCTAGTTTATACTTATCATACCCAGTTCTTTATTCATAGACTGAATAGTCCTAGACTTACTCAGGCTTTATGTCTGACTCTACTTTTCTTTCGTCTTCTTTTCTTCCGTTCCCCCCCCCCCCAGGTCCACAGGGAGGGAATACCGCAGCTTGACCAGCCTTAATATCCAGCGTGAAGAGAAAGAATGTATTGCTTGGATCTTTTCGTTTTGGACTATGGCTTTGGACAGCAACTATGGGACTTTTGCAGTTTATTTATGTTTTCTTTATGCTTCTTTAAATAATGTAATCAAGACAGTTATGAAGATGTTATGTTTTTTTTTTGAAGTATTGTAAGACAATTATGGTATGGTTGGTGTAACACGTATTTTATTGAAATAAAAGTTGTTGTTTTCCGCTGTTCAAAAATATGTGTTCTTATATCTGTCTTGTATATCCGTGACTTATACTTATAAACCTCCACCAAAATTAGGGCATTCCCTTTGAGAGTGACCCTAACGGAGGTGGGTTGTTTCACCAAATATTAACCCGAGGGCCGAAACCAACATCAGATCAATACCCAGGAAACCATCCTTCTTAGCTAACCTACAGTTAGTTTCTAAATTTCACATTCCTAGGGAAAGGTTCCCATTAATTTTATCAAAGATAAATCCTTCTAAATTTATTATTTAATCTTCCTTTGAATATCATTTCAAACTAGTCGGGATTAGCGAACTACACCAAAGTAATTATTTATTTTATTTCCCAGTCCCATCCTATTCATCCCATGAAGCAAAACTGGTAATACTCCATATCTAAACCATGGTGTTCTCAGTAAAATTAATTACCATTTCACGTTGAAATCTAATTAAAGATTTAACTATCGCTTTGGGGCAAAACTGGTGATACTCCATTCTCGATCATTTCAATCTAATTAAAGATTCATTAAAACTCCACATAGTTTTAATCTTTAACTGGGTTAAAGAATCAATGTCATTTAAAACCCGGTTCACGATAAACCCAAATCACATTTGATATTAAATACAAGGCTCTAAATAGAAAAGTATCGACTTATTTTCAATATCAAATTCTACGACTAACAAATATCATATTGGAAATAATGATATAAATATATCTTCCAAATTTCCACAACCATATCTGTGTAATCACGAAATCCAACATCGAAATATTCTAAAGACAATTTAGATTCAAATCCATTTCCACTTTATGTATTGGAAATTCTGGTTATTTTCAAAACCATTTCAAATTCAATTTATTTATCTCAAAATTAAATTGATTTTAATTCTAGTTCAAAACTAGTTCATTTCGATAAAAATCTATTTTTATCTTTTCAAATATGGAGTTTTTCATCCCAATTTTTCCAAAATCATTTCTTATGATTTTACACAAATTATTACTGTTTTTAATAATTTTATCAAGGCCCGTACAGTCGATTTCCACCAAGGGCCATCGAACTGCTTACAACGACTTTTCCAAATTTGGTTTGGACATAATTCCAAATCCAACCATTGCATTTCAAATTTCTAATATTCGCTGGAAAGCTCTTTTCGATATGAACCCAATGGTTCCAGTTTTAGGAGAATCCGATGGTCGAATCTCCCGTAATGTCCATTCGAAGTCAATGGTCGAAATTCATGAACTGCCGCGGCGCGGCGCGTTCTATTCAGGACATTATATATATATATATATATATATATATATATATATTATATTTTTCATCGATTTCCTTTTAAAACGTATTTTATAAATCGTTTTAAATTCGTTTTCGAAACGATTTCAACTTCATATTCAATTTCGAATCAAAAGTGAATATTCCACATCATCGATATACAAATGATAATATTTTCAAAACGTTATATTTGAAATCACTTCCTTTTCTATAATTATTATAAAAACATATATAATCGATATAAATATCTTTCGCGTCAAAATAGCGCATATCTAATCAACACGGCTTTATATATTTTAATTACTTCGTTATTCTATTCAATAAATGAATATTTATTCTATTCCACACATGAATCTATATTTCTTTCAACACATGACTAATCTCAACACATGAGTACTGTCAACACATGACTATTTTTGTTATTTAATATATTTTATAAAATTATGATTTCTATCGTTTAATTCTTAATCAGACTCCAACCGTAAATTAGTAAGAGAACGATTCCCTAAGTATTAACCCTGAAGGCCGAAACCAACATCAGATCAATACCCAGGAAACCACTCATCTTATCTATTCTCCAGTTAGTTTCTAATTTTATATATGACAAAGATGTAAATTTTATTATTAAAATATTTTACTCAACACATGAATATTTTCAACACATGAATATTCTGTATTCTATTCAACACATGAATCAATATTTTATAATATTCTTTATTTTCCCAATTGGAATGAGGCCCAATCAATTACCATATAATGTTAATTATATGGATTCCATACAACACATGTATATAATAGCAACGATAAATAATCAACCATCATACAAATTGCACCACACAACTGCATAAGCATTAAATATAAATAATTAACGTTCATACACTCTGTCAATCAATCGATCGACATACCACTAACCAATTGGGATTAATGTACGTCAAATATCATCCCAACACCCGTGTGGGGTTTCAATCCACAAAAACTGAATATTATTTGTGCAGTTGGGCGACGTGTAAAATTTATCATCCCAATCAATATCCTTCAAATAGGTGTACATAAACAAACCGTCCGGTTTGTAAATGAACATTTATTTATGCACATTCACTATATTCATATTCACGTTAAAAATTAGATTTTTAACGACAAAAATATTTTTATTCAACCTATGAATATTCTATTCAATTCATTTATTCAATAAAATGATATTTTTATTTCTTTAACATATTTTAGAAAATTTCGGCTGCATAACAGCACGATACTAGAAACGGGATAAGGCCTAGCCTTATCCCAAATCTAATAAAGGCCCACGCCATACACATAACAATTTTTATCAATTCCATTTCACAACAAACCAAATTCAAACCAATATTCCCATCAACTCAACAAACAAATCAAACAAGCAAACAAGTCGTCCATGGTCTGTGGATGACGGGTGTCGGGTGCTGCTAAGCACCGTTTGCATCCTAGTATATATTTTTAACTAGAAAATGAAATTTAAAGTGAGAAGTTCTCACCGATTAGCTAAACCAAACGCCACGACTCTTCTTTGTAGAAACCTTCGTCGTTCTCGCCTTTTGTCAATTTCGTTGCCCATATTCACTACATATATAAAAATCACATTTTTATATTGTTGCTATGTATATAAAAATCACATTTTTATAACTATGCTACATGGATAAAAATTCTATTTTTATACCGTTACCATATAGATGAAAATTCTATTTTTCTCACGCTATTCTCTATATAAAAATTATATTTTTATATATAAAGATCGTATTTTTATATCACTGCTACATATGTAAAAATCATTCCTTTACAACGCTACTTCCATGATAAAAATTATATTTTTATCTTGCTAGCAATATAATAAAAATTATATTTTTATATCGCCACTCATATAAAAATCACATCTTTGCTCCTTCTACATAATAAAGATCGAATTTTTATTTCATCGCTATAAAAATCACATTTTTACAACATACATAATAAAGATTAGATTTTTCTCTTGCCATTCTCTATATAAAGATTTCGCCTTTTCAAATATAAAGATTTCGCCTTTTCAAATACAAAAATAAAAATCACAACTTGTTTTAAATAAAAATATAATCTTCATACAATTAAAAATATAATCTTTATATGTTTTTAAAATCAAACCTCTCTTAGCATGAAGACCATATTTTTATACACTTAAAAATCACCTCTTTTAATATGGAAAAATCATATCTTTTTCATTCAAAAATTTAAGCTTTACATGTCATTCGTATAAAATTTCCTTATCGAAACTAACTTACTTACATTGTAGTAAAAAGAAAAAAAGAGAAGTAATTAAATAAAAAAAATCACACCTTTCTTTGAATTGAAAAGGAGAGGGGACTGTGGTTTTGAAACAGTGACGGAAGAGGCTGTGGGTGGCTGAGGGCGGCGCCGGGCTGCTGAGGAGGGGGGCTCGCGCGTCAGGAGGGGAGAGGAAGAGAGGGGCGGCGCGGTGGAGGTCCAGGGGGTTCGAGGGTTTGGGTTGTGGCGGTTTTAAGGAGAGGGAGGGAAGATGGAGAAGGGGAGGAGAGCTGGGGGGGTTGTCGTGGGCAGCGCGCCACCTGGGAGCGGCGGCGGTGACGATAGGGGGGCGACGCGGTTTTAGCTTTAGTTTTTTTTTTTTTTTTTTATTTTTTTTTTTTATTTCGATTTAAAATGAAAGGAGAGAGGAGGGTAGGTGAGGTTATATATTATATATTTTATTATTAAATTTTCTAAAAAGCAACTTTTATTTTCGATCTCGAAACGAGACCCACCGCTTGTCGTCCCTAGCAAATTACCGCATTCCGAACGCAATGGGATATGTATCGTAGGCTGATTCGATCGTTTCGATCAGTTTTCATCAAAATCAACATATAACTCTATATATTGAATATGAACGTGCATGTCAATTTACCGGGGCCACATACTAACTAGAAAAATTCCCAAAAAATATTTCTAGCTTCGTATTGATGATACGGTCCTAACAAAACAAATTTCATCAAATTCTGAGACCGTTTGAAAAATGGCCATTTTCCGGTCGACTAAAATCAACTGAAACTGGTCAAACGCGGTTTCCTTTGCCACGCTCACATATTGATTCGAAAAATTATGAAATTTGAAACCTAGCAATAATTTGACATCAATGATCCAACAAAATTGGTTTCGTCGAAAACCGAGGTTGTTTGCAAAATGGCCATTTTTAAGGGCCGAAATTCCATAGCGACTATTCTGAAATTTCAACTGGACATATTTTTTGATTCCCGCCATGAAATTTCGACTTTTCGGATTCGTTTGAAAGATATTCTCAATTAGATTCAAATATTTTTGGTTTCACTAAAATCCGGTATATTTTGAATCCTGTACATTCATTTGAATTTTGAAATCGAATTACCGAACTACCACGCCATTTTCAATTCCTTTTATATATATAAATAAATATTTATATTCTAACGACGACGTATATAAATATATACATTCTAATTCTATTCAAAATAAATTTCTCGTCGATATTATTTAAAATATTTCATTTTAAATATTCAAAATTCGCTAAAATTGCCAAAATAAAATTTTTAAACTCGCTCAGATTTTCCGGGTTATTACAATCTCTCCAACTTAAAACTTTTCGTCCCCGAAAAGGAACGAAGCTGAAAGTTGTTTTACAAACCAACTCAATTTCCAGTATTTTCTTTACGGCTTAAGTTCTTCAACTTTTCAATTTCTAAGAACTTTTCAAATTTTTCAAAAATTTAGCTAACACGCTAAATTTCCGAAAAATTTCGCCATAACCTCCCATGCACAGGGGACTTCGAGATATTTCAAATAGCCTCCCATGGCCCTCATCAATCCAAAAAGAAAAAGAAACAGCCAAGCGGCTAGCCAATCGGCTTATAAAATCATCCAAACCCAACAAATTGGTAAACATGTACCTATTTGTCGGGGAAACAATTTTATTCTTCTGCTCTAGCCTCCTTGCTATGACCTGTTCAATGTAAGTACATGTATATGCATGCAATTCCAAACAATTTACTATATAGTTCAATATTCGATTCAATTAGGCTAAATGGTTAAAAATTATCGAACAAATAAATAAACAACACAACCATCAATCAGTTAGTAAATCAACATTTCAAATTCATAACTTTGATACATATACAGAAAATCATGTTTTTGATGCCAAATCACAACAATAAATCTATCTAGTTTTGGGTTCTCACACCAGTCTAATGGAAATATATAGATATCACACCTTCGAAGCTCGAACATAAATGCTGATGATGTTTCGAACCACCATCAGAACATCTCCGGGCTACTAGAGTGAGGTTCTATATCTATCCAGTATATTAAAACTTCGACTATACGTTCATGACGCGTATACGCGAAATATATATATACTCGATTGTCCAAATTCAAAATAAATAAATATTCAAATACGTATAAAACGATTTAAATTTTCAAAACAATTTTTTTTTTCATTTTAAAAACATACTCTTTACACTCGTTTTAGGGTACTACTGATCCCATCTCTAACGAGTTATTCTAATTGGATATTATTAATCCAATATCTGATGAATTCTTTCATAGGGTTCTAATGTGTCTTGTTCTCGAGCTCTGTAAACCAAAGCTCTGATACCAACTATGACGATCCCGAAATCCGTGTGACGGTGTTAAGGATAATCATTAGAATATAACACATTAATCATCATTAGCAGAGTACAGATAATAGCAAAAACAATAAATAGAATAATTTTATTCAAATATGACAGCGGAACCATTACATGTAACAACATTAGAGTAGCACAACGTAGGATATAACTTAGTGCATAAAAATGGAATGATCAGTCAACATCGCCATAAGCGGAATATATACATACAGTGAGACATAATAAAGATATCAGTCTACATCGCTGAGGCGGTACATATACATAAGTAATACATGCTGGAAGTAAATCAGTCTGCATCGCCGTAGGCGGGATCATATACGTAAGATAAGAATAGCGGAAAGTCAATAGCCAAAATACAAGTAAATCTAATCTTCGCCATCAAGCCAAAAGCGCACCCCGTACTGCAGTGCTAAGCCAAAATTACCTATCATCTGTCAACTAGGCTGCCCGTGTGAAAACAAGGGCACCCGAGTTTGCAAAGTGAAACAAACAACGAGTCAGTCATGGGACTGGTATGAGAAATCTACTTAACTGGTTAAACAACAATAATAAGGCAAATCATAGGACCACGCCACTTTCGCGGAACGGGTTTACTCCAGTGATTTCCAGTGCATTTAAACCAAAGTAAATTCTTTAAAACAACACAATGCTTTTTTTAAGAGAATGAAGCCGTTATAAGACTCAAGTCCCATCACACAATGCAACGCAAACCGGAGGATAGAGTTTTACCTTATAATGGCCAAAATATGCTTAGTACATGCAAAGCAAAATCACTTTGTATTATTACTAGTGCATATATGTTTCAAAAGCGAATTCAATCATAAATATCAATTATAGACGGCATTAGTGCCCCATACCACTATGTCGTCATACTAGTTCTACAATCAAATCCGTTATCTCGTATTGGAAATTGGATTTCCGTCATGAGTCGAGGCAAGGGGCAAGCTCCTCTCCACTTCGAGACACTCTAGCAAATGCCTCAGGATTACACACTCTAGGTAACCCTTGGATGCTTCAGGACCGATCCCACTTACGTTAGTGGATTAGTATTCCTGAACACACGTTTCCCGGTCCTACCAGACCTAATATCGAGGCGCCTCATTCCAACATCCACATAGGTAAAAGTAATATAAATGTCAGCCAATTTAAGCACTGATACTACCTCTAGCTAGAAAGAAACATCGTGTCCTCCCTGCAGTCCTTATCCCGTTTTTAACTCATACCGAGGTGTCAGGCTCGCGAATCCACGCTATACACAAAGCCAGGCCACGTAGGTCGTGCTTTGATCATCAACCACAAGACCTTACTTTGCAACAAAAGCCTTGATCACTGCATCTTGGCATGCCACACAGGCAATCCACTCCATACGACTGATTTCTATCGATATATAACCTCTAAGCTCGTACGTCTCAGAGAAGGGCGTTAAGCTAGAGAATAAATTCTCCGCCGACAAACAGATATATATTTAACAGAGATCAATCAGTACAGAACAAAATCCAATGTCAGACACACAGTCCATTTACACGTTCGTTCTGGGTCTGAACGAAACCGGAGGCACCATATTCCTTGCATATCCGCACGATCAACACATACATCCAGACGGCTACTACTTCCGTTCCTTCAAGGTAGCTACTCCAATCAGGAACCTTGGTAGCGCCCATCCATCCGATACGAAGATCGTCGGTCTTGAACCATCTTCGTATTTTCTACTTCGAATCTTTCGATCAATTATTTGAAATGAGGGTTAGCTCGGCCTTTTCAAATAATTCACGTATAATTAGAATTCAAATCAATTCTTTCCATGGTTATATTATTCGACATTCACATTTCAGTTCTTTAGTATAATTTTCATGTCAAACACATTCAACCATCAAATATCAAGCAAACCAAGCAAAATTGGTTTATTTCCATTCTTTGCCGCTTATAATATTTTATAACAATTTATCGCCATTTTTATTTATTTAAAAATGGCCATATATAATTAAACGACGTTTCAGGTCGTGCCGTGGCACTGGCGTTGTTTTCCCCCAAATTTGTTTTACACATATCGGGAAATCTAACCGTTGGATTTCTACAAAGTTTATATCACTGGGAATATATTCCCAAAGCGAACCCAACGGTTCCAGTTTCGTGAAAATCTGACGGTCGGATCTTCCACACTAGTCGTTTGAAGTTAGGCTTTCAAAATACGAACTCCAGCGTCGTTATTCGGTTTAATTAAAATTAAATTTATATTTATATACAAATATAATCAGTTCTGGCTCTGTTTTTCTTCAAATTTGAATTAAACATTCCAGACAATCCAACCGTTGGATCTTTACAAAGTTGGTGCCGTTGGAAAGATTTTTCCAAGGCGAACCCAACGGTTGCAGTTTCAGGGAAATCCGTTGGTCGGATCTCTCGTACTAATCGACTGAAGTTACAATTTCAAAACACGAACTGCACGGCCTTGATTCCTTTCAATTCTATTTATATATATATATATATATATAGTTCATTCTGTAAATTCAATATCGTTTTCACTTTAAATATTTCATTAACGCCTTTATATTTTGAAAAATTTCGCGATAACCTCCTTTGTACGGGAAGGGGTTTGGAAATTTATTTCGCGATAACATATTTATAGTGATATATTCTGGTGTTTACAGGGGAGCATGTATAGATAATAACTCCAGAGAATAAATTCTCGTCGCCCTGTCAAAGCCTGAGGGAGTGTGTATTTTTAATTACTCCAGAGAAAAAATTCTCGTCGCCTCGTCCCGTGTGGGAAATAAATAGTCCATGTGCCGCATCTAATAACTAGAGAGACGTGATTATTGTCTACTCCAGACCCGTGTTGGGTTTTATTAAACTGGCAATTTATCGTTACAATTTTATATGGTCCATATCAGTCATCAGTCCAACCTGTAATATATAGTCATCGCCATACAAGCCTCTCGCTCGTATGGTAAATCTTCAACCTCGTCACATAAGCTCCAAATGCTTATGTGGTATATGATGAAGTATGCCTGTCGTCAAGAAGTATGCCATGTAGTGTAGTTCAAAATTAATTGTTACTATCCTATGGCGATGTTTATTATTACACACAGAATAACCAACACTCCGCATCCAATGGAATTCACAAGAGTTGATATAAAAATTAAATTGTGCAGCCAACTCATTAAGGCTTACCTATTTGTCGGGCACACAAATAATTTCTTTACTCAACAGCTAATCCACTTTCTCTGTTCAACACAAGTATATATATATATATATATATATATATGCAGAACAAAGCTAATAATAATTTTTCTAGCGACCAAATATTTATTTCAACAGGTGTGTATTTTTAGTGAGGCGTATACATGATAAAAGTAATATTCTTGTCATCTGAAATATTTATTCAACCCATGAATGTTTTTAGCACTTTATATTCACAATAAAAATGTAATTTTTATTGTTAAATCAATTTATTTAAAATACGAATACCATTCAACACATGAATTTCTATTCAACACATGAATGTTCTTTATAGTTTGTATATATATAAAAATGTGATTTTTATCGTTAAAGCTATTTATTTAAAACACGAATAACATTCAGCACATGAATTTCTATTCAACGAATGAATTTCTATTCAACGCATGAATGTTCACCATAGTTTGTATACATATAAAAATGGGATTTTTATTTTTAAATCTATTTGTTTAAAACACGAATACATTCAACACATGAATTTCTATTCAACGAATGAATTTCTATTCAACATATGAATGTTCACTATAATTTATATATATATATATATATATATATAAATGGGATTTTTATTTTTAAATCTATTTGTTTAAAACACGAATACATTCAACACATGAATTTCTATTCAACGAATGAATTTCTATTCAACACATGAATGTTCTTTATAGTTTGTATATATCTAAAAATGGGATTTTTATCGTTAAAGCTATTTGTTTAAAACACGAATACATTCAACACATGAATTTTATTCAACGAATGAATTCCTATTCAACACATGAATGTTCACTATAGTTTGTATATATATAAAAATGGGATTTTCATTTTTAAATCTATTTGTTTAGAACATGAATACATTCAACAAATGAATTTCTATTCAACGAGTGAATTTCTGTTCAACACATGAATGTTCTTTATATTTTGTATATATATAAAAATGTGATTTTTGTCGTTAAAGCTATTTGTTTAAAACACGAATACATTCAACACATGAATTTCTATTCAACGAATGAATTTCTTTTCAACACATGAATGCGGTTTCAACATATGAAAATAATTTCAACAAATGAAAATTATTCTAACACATGAATATTTCAGAAAATTTCGGCAGCATAACGGCAGGGTAGTTAAAACCGGGACCATCCCTAGTACGGCTGTAATGGCGCGTTTTGTTAGCTGTCGAATAATTTATTTATTTAATTATTTATATATCTATTTGGCGATATCGATAACTCAAAGTAAAACGTTCGAACTTATAATTTATAATTATAATTAAAACGAACCTGAAACGTCGCGGCAGTTCACAAATTGGCGATTTGAACTTCAACTGAATGTATATAATTCATTTTAAGCCAGATTTCTGTGAAACAAGAAACGTGTGGAGCTGGTGGAGTATATCTTTCTAGTGGAAGAGAAAAATCAGGATTTCGTCGTGTAGATTTTGAGTTATGTCCAAATCAAATTTTAAAATAGTCGCTATAGAATCGTTTATCGACCGTATCGGTTTATTCGATATAACTAGAGATCGGGTTTGAATTTAGACAAGGTTCTTTTAAGGTGTAGTGATAATTTAATTTTTAGAATTTTATGGTAATTTTTAATTAATTTAATAAGCAACTTTTTATTTGGAGTATTTGGCACCCTGTATCGACATTTCGGGATTTCACAATATGAGTCCATCTACCGGTATTATTACATTTTTGGGACCAGAGCACGTCACTCATTTCAATGGTATTTTTGTTTCTGTCCATAACAGTCCCTACGTGAACAGAATATTTCATAGTACGGTACACTATGTTTTTAACTTAAAACAAACTAAAACTGAATGGTTAACTGGTCAAACGAACTCGAAATTCAACGAAACAAGTTTCATACGAAACCTTAGGAAGAGGTCTAGTGAAACGTCAAGGCCTCATATTTTTAGGATTTTTTCTGGAATTGTTAGGAATTATTGCTCGGTGTTTTTCATCGATATTTTCTAAAGGATTTTCGCAAACGGTGTCAGAATTCGACGAAACATGTCCCATTGGATCCGGAATACGTTTTTATACTAGGAACAGGTATTAGATCTCTATTTTAGAGAATATTTGTGATAGTTTTAAAGGTAAAACGAATTTACAAAACAATATTCTGCGAATATTCCTTGGCATTAAAAATATCCTATTTCTTTACACCTAAAGGAGTCCACGCTCCTTTATTTCAACCGCACAAATGCTGGTGTCCTCAAACCAAATACGTATGACCTCCTACCACCATTCCTTTGCCATGAAGGAAACCAACACTATATATATTTCACCCACTCAACCACTCACGTTTCCAGAAGATAAAACCCAAACTAAATAAATAAATAAAATGAGCGCAACTTCATAGTAGCTGCTATGAGTTTTGGGTTTTGATCTAAACTCATGAGAGTTGTTGAAGCTGTGAGTTGTATGCTGGTGTAAGGGGTACACAATATATACTCAGCAAAACCTGATGCTTGCGGTTGCCGTGTGGATCAAAGGAGACACTGTAAAAAGGGTTGAACTGGTGTAAATATTGGATCGCACACGTGAGCGACATAAAAGGGTATAAAGGGGGATGAAGTGCAGGGTGCGTTGTTTGTGAAGAAAAGGGGGAGTTGTTCGGTGGTGTTGGTTTCGAAGTTTGTGAAGTGATGGAGGTGGGTGGAGGTTGGGAGTTCGGCAAATGGTGTGTGGTTTTCCTGTAGCCGCGTATGCAATTGGGAAGAAAGAGTAGAGCGGGCCGGATGGGTTTGATAATGGGTTGGGCTTTATTAATATGGTGAGACCAATAAGGATAAGTCCAAAGTTTTTATTTAATTAAATTAGTTCAAACTTGTAATTGCTATAACATGAACATACGATATCGAAATTCAGCAAACCAAGTTGCGTTGGGATCGTATGGACGAGAACTTCACAATGGAGCTGACCGGGAGTGAATCCGAGCTCGTTACAATTTATGGCGAAATAAATTGTCCGTCACAGTCAAATAACGCAAACCGTTATTTAACGGTTAACGCGCTGATGTGAGTAAATCTCACTAACTCTGAACAGTTTATAATTTCATGTTGTATTGTTAGAACTGTTAAAATTATCTGTTTGACCGTGTGTTGATTGTTTGATTGAACTGCTAGTCAGTTAGTTAAATTTCTATATTTATTCTGTTTAACAGAATATATCATATGGAACTGAAATTGATGTTATCTATATTGTCTAACATCTGTGATGCAGGGAAACAGGTTGGAGGAATCCGACTGGATTCCTCAACAGTTATTTTATTGTTTTTCATATATTGTTATATGATGTGATATAAAATCTGTGGGCGATTATATGTGCTTGGACGATATTAAACATCGTGATTTGATATGATTGAATACCATAACATACCGAAATGTTGATAAGGGGATTTTCAATGTTTATATTGAAAATGAATCTTATTTATAAAATCGATAGGATTTTATAAAAGGAAAACATTTATTTAATTAGAAAATAAATAAATGAAAAAGGAAACATTTATTTAGAAAATAAATGAAATGAAATAGAAACATTTATTTAGAAAATAAATGAATTAGAATATAAAGGAATATTTATTTAGGAAATAAATAAAGGAACATTTATTTAGATTATAAATAAATGGAATAAAGGAATATTTATTTAGGGAATAAATAAAGGAACACTTGTTCGGAAAATAAGTAGAATTATACAAGGATAGATTTAAACACGTGCTTCGCACACAAGTATAACACGATATGGATTTTAAGGAGATATTAAATAGGAAATCGATTTTTAACAGATAAAGTGAGAAGATTTAATTTATAAATAATGTTTTATAAATTAAATAAAATATTTATTGTTTGATAAATGGGATATATAAGTTTGAACTTATATAGAGAAGTAGAAATTGTTTTTAACACCGATAAAGTAAATAAACGCTGTTAAAGGGAAATCCTTAGAAGGGGAGAAACGTTATTAAAAGGACATTTATAAAGTGAAGAACCGTTACTAAAAGTAATTCTTTATAAATGGATAAACACTGTAAAAAGTAAATCTTTATAAATGGATAAACGTTGTAAAAAGGAAAACTTTTGAAATGAATAAACGTTATAAAAAGGAGTTAATCGAATTTAGTTATTCGAAATGAGTTATTCGAAAAAGATATTTGAATAGAGTTAAACACATTAGAGTTATTCGAATAGAGCTAAACACGTAAGAGTTAATTGAATATTAGTTATTCAATTTGAGTTAATCGAATTTAGTTATTCGAGAAGAGTAAATCGAATTAGTTATTCAAAGGAGTTAATCAATTAAGTTATTCGAATTAGTTATTCGAAGGATTAAATCAAATTAAGTTAATCGATTAGAGTTGAGTTAATCGATTTGGGTTAAGTTAAGTTATCGAGTTAAGTAATTGAGTTAAGATTTATCGAGTTAAGTAATCGAGTTAAGAAATCGAGTTGAGATAATCGAGTTAAGAAAATTAAGTTAAGTTAATCGGAAAGGTTATTCGATAAGAGTAAATCCATTTAAGATAATCGGATGTTAGTTATTCGATAAGAATTGATACATTTAAGAAAATCGAATATTTGTTATTCGATAAGAGTTAATGAAATAGAGCCAACCTAGAAGAGTTATTCGAATATTAGTTATTCGATAGGAGTTAATCGAAATAGAGTTTATCGAATATAAGTTATTAAAAAGGGAGAGTTAATCGTATAGAGATTTCTCGAAAGAGAGTTATACGTCGAATTCAATTATAGCGAATTTGGGAAAGTACTATTTACTTTCCAGGGTTTAAATCAAGATTTAGTTATTGATTTAGAAATTAGGTGTCTGTTAAATTATTCGAGTTAGGAAATAAATTTATAATTTAGGTTAGATATTTTAGGGGTAGGAATTATAACGTTATAGTTATAATCAAACGTTGTCATATAAGAAGTGGATTCGTAACCTGAATCCAAGAATTTGCGTAAACAGATGATTGTAAAAAGTGAGTGATGAGCTTCATCTATTTCACAGTAAAGGACGTTGTTCAATTAAGGTCTGCGAGGTAATTATACCCCAACTTGATTGACTTAAGAATTGACAAAGGAATAGTTGTGGTTCGATCTAAAAGGTTGATTAGAAATAAAGTTAAGGAATAAGCGATAAATGGATTAAGCGAAACGATGTTTTATACAACGTTCATTGGAAATCCGTAAATGAGTTTTGGAAACGTTTTCCAAATATAGTCAGATATGTTTTCTAAACATAGAAAATGAAATGTTTTCATGATAAGAATTTAAGAAATAGAGTTAAGCAAATTTAGAAACTGACTAGAGAGGGTAAGTTGAACGGTTTTCTAAGTGACGATCTGATGTTGGTTTCGACCTTCCGGATTGATACTTAGAGAATTGTTCTCATACTAGTTACAGTTAGGGACTGATAGTTGCGAAATAATAGTGATGTGAAAATAAGCTATGGAAATGTTTTCCAATGATTAATAACATATATTTTCTAAATATATGAAATAAGGAAATATGAACATATATATGTATATGATGATTGATCGATCGAATTTCCATTTGGAAATAAGATCGTTGTTTGTACACCGACATGTTTTCATTTGATAGTTGAATCACGGACTATCAAAGTTTTGACCATATTTACGTTGTAAATATGGAGAGACCGGTTGGATTATTATCCGAAGAACCACTCTGTATTAGCATAAGCGTTGCGAATCAAGTACGCTGAAGATAATTGAAGACGGAGTGAAGTGCAAGGGCTATTGTGAAAAGCCTAGGTAGGATGGATTCACTGAATAGTGCCTTCGGTTTATTCAGTCCCAGAACAACGTATATGGACGAGTGTCTGACAAAGTATTCTTAGCGAATCATATATGTTGATCTCTTTAAACGTATTACGTTGGTGGCGGAGAAATTCGTTTCTCTTAGCTTTTGTACCCGTGATGCCTTGAGAAATCGATAACGATTTGGCGGGTATGACGATGTGGCATTCAAAGTAATTGAAGAAATAATCTGTCAAAGTGATAAACGTGACCTCAAAACCTCACAACCGGGAAATAACAGAAGTTGGGCTAGGCAGCATGGCTAGTTGGGCCATACCCAAGCAGGATGTATTATCACCATCTAGAGAATATTCAATTGTACTTCTTTATAATCTATTTCAATGCTGTCCCTTATCGGGAGGGATGGTTGCTGATCCCAACCATCGGTGATAATATATTCGTTACACTCAAGCTAAATGAGTGGACGGTCATGTGTGGCCGGGTTGCAAGACGTTCTTGTTGAACCCTAGTGTATCTCCTCTAGAGTACACTGATCGGAAGGTGCTCCCATACCTTGTCTGTTGGAATCCAATCTCCAATAAGCGCTCACGGTTTTATTTGTATACTATGTATGTGGAACGTGAGATGCAAGCGTTCTGCTAGATTGATATCTATTTGTATTTAGACATTATTATAATATCAGAAAGATATCCTTTATTTAACCAAGTGTTGGAGTTTTATTCACACCAGTCCCATGACTGACCCAGAGTTTATTTTGTTTTGTTTCCCCTAAACTCTTGGGTGCCTAAATTTGTACGGGCAGTCAAGTAGTCGGGATTTTACAGATACACTTGGAGAGCTTGGAGCAGGAGGCTTCAGGATTATAGCTATTATTATTCTGCTGTGTTGTTAAGTATTGTACTTTGAAATGGTATGTATATACGAGTACTGAGTTGTATTTCAAAGTTATGTTATATTTTATTCGTTCCACTGTGAGATTCGTGTTTACTCTGATGATGTAAGTTCTTCTTCTTCTTCTATTCTATTAGTTCTATCTTTTCTTCCTCACCCTCTACTTTCTTTCACTAACATCTCGGAATTTTCGACCCTCGAGGAGTCGAAAATTTCCAGCCGTTACAACGGCTCCTCGCTCTACCTTAAAACCTCGCAGTTTTTGACAATGGGGATTCATGCATCTAGTTCGCACGCAGGCGACATGTTTTATTTTCATTTCCACAATCCTATTCTAATTCGTTTCAACCACAAGAGGGTATTTTTCAACCACAATGGTATTTTTCAACCACAATCCAACAATATCAACCACAAACAATTATTTTCAACCATTCGTCATATCACATAATTTCACGCCAATCACAAGCAATAAATATCGTCCATGGTTTGTGAACGAGGGGAGTATATATATATATATATAAATATATATATATATATATATATATATATTCTATGTTTCACTTGCATTTCAACTCAATTCAAAGCATATATGTTTCAAACAACGCTTGTTTAATTTATACATCGCTCATATAACTTATACAATACATGTACACAAGGTATACAATGCGTATATAATTTACACATTGCTTACATAATTTATACAACACGATTTCATTCACACAATTTAATTTAGATTTCTCATATTGGTTTTCGAGGTGCTAAAAATCGTAGATAGCTCAGAAAAATCCGCGGTCTCTTCTAGATGGTAGAGAGCCTCCTTGCGGTCACGATGTTTCCTGTTTCATCGAATTTCGTCAACACATCATAAAGATATGATTTTTCAAAGTTTGCAACACTTAAAAGTGTTAATTTCAGTTTAAATATAAGAAAGGTCTCACCTTTCAAAGTTGGTTCGAACTAGGGTTCGAATTTTTTAGAAAATCTGTGCAATGATGGAAGGATCGGATTATACCACGTGGAAGAGGGGAGAGAGGCGAGCAAGCGCAGGGGGGTTTCGTCGGGATCAATGATTAGAGTTGGCGGTGGCGGCGCTGGAAAGTCGCCAACTTTGAGGGCGCAAATCTCAAGGCACAGGCGACGAGGGGGGTCGTGGGTTGGTCGGATTTGAAGAGGGAAGGGAGGGCTTTCGAATCTGGGAGGTGGCGGGGTCGGGCGTGGCCTGAGGCGGCGGTGATTTGGTCGGGAAAGGAGGAGTAGCTTCCGCCATTGAAATCGTGGGGTGGCGGGTTTTTCTGATATTTTTATTTTTTCCTCTAATTATGAAGGAGAAATCCTATTGGCCCATGGTTTTATTAAAATTTAAAATAGTGTTTATCCACATGGACACCAAATCAAACCCAACGACTGTCGCCTTTAGCCAAATACCTCCATCCCGGACATAATGGGAGTAGGCCAATTCGACTGTTACAGTCAGTTGTTTTTCAAATTAAAGTATCAAACATTCAATATTCAATTTGAACGTACATTTCAAATTGCCAAGTCCACAAACTAATTCGAAGAATTCCCGAAAAATAGATCTAGCTATGTCTTGATGCTACAGTCCCAACAGAACTAGTTTCGTCCAATTCTGAGACCGTTTGAAAAATGGCAATTTTCTGGTCGATCCAATTTAACAAAAATTGACCAAACACATTTTCTTTTGCCACGCTAACATACTAGCTTCAAAAATTATGAAATTTGAAACCTAGCAATAGTTTGACATCTTGGACCCAACAAAAGTGGTTTCATCGAATTCCGGGGTCGTTTGCAAAATTTCTATTTTCAAGGGCTATATATTCTATATAACGACCTTTCTGAAAATTCATTTGGCCATAACTTTTGATCCCCGCTATGAAACTTCGATTTTTCAGATTCATTAGAAAGGTATTCATAAACTGATTTAGATATTTTTGGTTTTACTAAAATCCGTTATATTTTCCACCCGGTACAGTTAGTCAATGTTTGAATTCAAATTTTCAAACTGCCACGCTATTTCCAATTCATTATTTTATTGAAATATTCTATTTCAATTGTTTAAATTCTTTTAAAATAACCAATTTAAAAATTTTAAATTGGCTCATATTTTCCGGGTTGTTACAATCTCCCCCCTTAAAACTTTTCGTCCCCGAAAAGGAAACAACAGCAAAGTAGAAACAAAAATGTAAATGCAAAGTATTATGAGGGTACCTTGCACCGGAGTTAGTCAGAGATGTCCACTCTGCATTTGGGGTAACTTGCTTAATGCTTTCCTCAGTCTCCCAAGTACAGTCTCTAGGATCACTACTCCACTGCACTTTAACTAAATGAACCTTTTTGCTCCTAAGTTCTTTCGTTTCTTTGCCAACAATCTTTAATGGCTCTCTTCTGACTGCTAATTCTGGAGTAATTTCCAGGTCCTGTTGCGCTGCTTCTTCTACCACAAGATCCGGAACATGCACATGTTTTCTAAGTTGAGATACGTGGAACACATCATGCACTCTAGGCAACCAATCAGGTAATTGAACCCTATAAGCCAGAGTTCCAATTCGTTCAAGAATAGGAAAGGGACCAATAAATCTCCGTGCCAACTTCCCAGTTTTACCGAATCTGATTACTCCCCTCATCGGAGAAACTCTTAAATAAACATAATCGCCAACAGCAAATGAGAAATCTCTTCTTCTAGAATCTGCATAACTTTTCTGTCGGCTTTGCGCGGTTTTCAATCGCTTCTTGATGAGATATACTTTATCAGATGCATCACGAATCATATCGTGTAACAACCCGCATTCTACGCATCGGAGGATCGTAGAATATTTATTTCTTTCTCATATGAAGTTGTATGGTCATGTGGCTCTGGGAAACGACTATTGCGGTCATTTCCCATGTTCATGATTTTTGTCAATTTTTAAATGACCGTTTTGCCCCTAGTTGATCTTGTTTCGTCCATAACTTTTGACTAAAAAGGAATTTTGACGTGAAACCACTTCCATTAGCTTCAAATGATGGTTTCTCTTTCCGTAGAGTGGTCATGATAGCCAAACGGACTTACGTTTGGGAGATATGGCTGAATTAAGGTTTAGAGGGTTAAAAACAGCTAATTAGGCTTAACCGGGTGATTAGCAGCTAGGCCCAATGGGGGATTTCGGGTTTAGGGGTATTTAAAAGCTGATAGGGTTAGAAATTTCGGTTTTTAGTCATTTTCCAGCCGCCACAAAATTTCTCTTCAACCCTAACAATGACTTCTACCTCCTAAAACACCTTCTAATCACCGTTTAATCAAGTATTGGCTTAATCTACATCAAACCAAGGCGAATTAGCATAGGAATTGGAATAGAGCTGCTGGAATACATAGAGATTGGATCTATATCAAAGGAATTGCAGTTCTGAAAGTTTACTTTGTGGCAAAGGTGAGTGATTTGCATTGTTTTTCACTAATTACGGCTAATTATGGTAATTAGCGAAGATTAGCAAAATTATGGTTCAGAAAAATCTAGAAAAATTCCTAAAATTCTAAAACATCATTTTATGCCTCTGATATGAATTTGGGTTAATTTCGACTAATTTTGCAAATCCCGGAATTTGGGGTATTAAGGAGTGATTAGTGGAAATTAGCGAATTTATGCATGTTAAAAATTTGGAAAAATATTTATAAATTGCTAAATATTATTTTAGGCCTCTGTTAGAAATTTTGGCTGATTTGGTTAAGTTTTGTTAATCCTATCATTAGATTTTATTAAACGTGATTAAGAGGGATTAAGGGAAAATATGGGGTTTTTGGCTATGTTTGATCCGTTTTAACATACCATATTGTTGTTTTGCTGTTTTTGTATGTTTATACATGTTGCTATGACTGTATGGTATGCTTTATGATTGATTAGAAAAGTTAGAATGGTCGAAAACGCCATCGTATGGCGTAAACAATCGCTGGAAGAGTTGCTGAAAAATATGCAGGAAACTGGATCGGATCGCCCCCTTTCTTCTCCGACCCGACCCGATCGCGAGCATGCATTCACGAGCCACTTCATGTTGAGGGCCACAAATTGATCCAGAGGCCATCACGATCCGATCGTGAAGGACCATCGCGAAGCACCACGAGAGAAGGAGCCACGAACCAGTGGGGTATCACGACCCGAACCCGTGCAGCTGCCTCGACCCGATCCGATGAAAGCTCCATCCGATCCGAACCATGAAACATGGAGCATAATCTGAACAGATGATGGAGCCACGAAGCACTGGAGCCCGACTGAGACGACCCCAAACCCCGTACTAACGGTGGCAAGGGTAATCCGTGGAATATAACACAGAAACAGATAACAGCAGAACAAAATTAAATAAATACACCAGATAATGAACAACAAAATATACTGGATAAAAGTAATCATCAGAGTTACACAGTATACATGATCTTACTTAGTACAAATACAGTTCAACTATACATAAATGTCTACAGCGGAAAAACAAACAAAATATGTACAATAGGAGCTGAACAGCATAAAAAGAGATAAATGATAGAATCCATCTTCAGCTCCAGCTATCTAGAGAAAGCCAGCTAAACCTGAATACAAGGCTGCCCGTGTAGAAAAAGGGGCACCCGAGTTTGAAAGTGAAACAAACTACGAGTCAGTCATGGGACTGGTATGAGAAATCTACTCAACACATTTATAATATGGCCAATCACAGGACCACGCCACTTTCGTGGAACGGGTATACTCCATCGGATTGCCAGTGCTTTAAAACAAATCATCTTTTAAACACCGCAATGCTTTTTATAAAAATGAAGCCATTATAAGACTCAGTTTCCATCACACAATGCAACGCAAACCGGAGGATAGAGTTTTTACCTTATAACGGCGAAAATATGCTTGATACGAATAAAACAAAAGCATTTGATATTATTACTAATATTTATATGGTTTGAACACAATTTCAAATCATAACTATCAATCATAGATGGCATGGGTACCATATATCATGTCGCCATATATATATATATATATATATATATATATATATATACAATCAAAACCGCACAATCACGTATTTGGAAATTGGATGTCCGTCATGAACCAAGGCAAAAGATAGTCCTTACCGAATTCGTGACTCTCTAGCCCGAGCCACAGGACCCAGACTCAGGTGGGCCCTTGGAGCGACAGGGCCGGTCCACCGATGTGGATTAAAATTCCTGAACGCTGCGTTTCCCCGCCCTTTGGGGCGTAAATGAGACAACGAATGACTCCATCGGACCCGGATCGTCCGATCAAACCGAGGCGCCTCGCAACAGCAACAACCACACAGGTGAAAAGTATATAAATGTCAGGGTTGGTAGGTCACTGACACCACCCTAGCTAGAAAGAAACGCATGCCCTCCCTAAGGTCCTTCTCCCGTTTCTGGTTCATACCGGGGTGTGAGGCTCGCGAATTCACATTGTACACAAAGCTATGCCACACAGGCGGTGCTTTGATCATCACCACAAGACTTTGCTTTTCAACAGAAGCCCTGATCATTTGCTACTTAGGCATGTCACACTAGCAATTCATGCCATGCGACTGATGTCCATCGATATACAACCTCTGAGCTCGTGAGTTTCAGAGAAGGGCATTAAGCAAAAGAATAAATTCTCCGCCGCTAAATAGATGTATATTTAATAGAGATCAATCAACACAGAATAAAATCCAATGTCAGACACACAGTCCATTTACAAGTCCGTTCTTGGTCTGAACGAAATCGGAGGCACTAAATACCTCGCAAACCCAACGATCACCACGTACGTCGGGACGATCACCACTCATTATCCATATTTCGGGATACCTCCCAATCAGGACCTCGGTTACCATCCAAACGAGGTGAAGATCTCCGGTCTTCGACCACCGTCTTCATCTTCGATTTCTTATCGTCGATTCAGTTATTCAGAATGAGAAAAACCCGTTCTTTCTGAGCAACTCGCATATATAATAAACAAGTGCAACACTAACATATACACGCATCATTTCAATTCATTAGTCACTAACCGTCAATCAGTAAGAGAACGATTTCCCAAATATTAACCCCGAAGGCCGAAACCAACATCAGATCAACACCCAGGAAACCATTCGACTTAGCCAACCTTCAGTTAATTTCTAAATCACCTCCATATTGTTTATAATATTTTACAACGATTTATCGCTATATTTATTTATTTTAAAATAGCCAATATATTCAAAACGACGCTTCGGGCCATAACGCGACCGTGGCGCTGTTTTTCTTCAGATTTGTTTTACACATATCTGAAAATCTAACCGTTGGATCTTCACAAAATTTACATCATTAGAAAGATCTTTTCAAAACGAATCCAAAGGTTCCAGTCTAGGGAAAATCCGACGGTCGGATCTCACAGTGTAACCGTTTGAAGTTTCGATTTCAAAATACGAACTGTAGCGTCGTTATTCGATTAAATATAATTATATTTATATATATATATAAATATAATTGTTTTTGGCGCTGTTTTTCTTCAGATTTGAATTATACATTCCATACAATCCAACCGTTGGATTTTGTAATGTCTAGGAATTTTCAACCTAGAAAATCAACATAAATACACTGTCAATTTCTCGAGCATCAAAAATACTGGGACATTAATAGAAGAATTAAGAGGGTGAGAAAGATAAGACAGAACTAATAGAATAGAAGAAGAAGAAGAACTCACTGAATCATCAGAATCAGAGTAATCACGAAACTCACAGCGAAATGAATAAATTTTATTACAACATAACTTTGAAATACAAATCTGAATTTGTATATATACATACCATATCAGAGTGTAACTCATATACATCACATCGGAAATAATCTCTAAATATCTAACGGTGAAAACTCCTGCTTTGAGCCCCTCCAAGTGAATCTGTAAAACCCTGAAACACTTGACTGCCCGTACAAAATTTGGGCACCCAAGAGTTTAGGGAAACACAAAAAAAATAAACTCTGGGTCAGTCATGGGACTGGTGTGAGTAAATTACAACCATACTGTTTAACTTTGAAAATCCTTTTGAAGCAAAAGGATAATAGTAAGACCAACCCACACATAAACATGGATGGTTTTTACCTTACTATAACCCAAAATACTTTGATATCAAACACCAGTGATATTATGATAATGTCTAAACAAATAATCATTCAAGTAGCAGAACGCTTGCATCTCACGCTCCACATATATAATATAAAATCATAAACCGCAGGGCGCATATTGGAGAATGGATTCCAACAGACAAGGTATGGGAGCACCTTCTGATCAGTGTACTCTAGAGGGGATATACTCAGGGTTCAACAAGAACGTCTTGCAACCCGGCCACACATGACCGCTCACTCATTTAGCTTGAGTGTCGCGAATATATTGCCACCACGGTTGTAGGCCATCCAACCGTCATCCGAAGATACAGAATCGAAAAGAAGTATAAATATGAATTTTCTCTAGATCGGTGACAATATACCCTGCTTGGGGATGACCCAACTAGCCATTCTGCCTAGCCCAACTTTCGTTACTTCCTGGTTGTGAGGCTAGAGGCTACGTCTATCTTCAGGACATCTGATCACCATTCATTTTGAATGCCATATCGTCAAATCCGTAATCACATATTGATTACACGAATGCACACTGGGTGTAGAATAAAGAGAAGCAACCTTCTCCCCACCAACTTGGTATATTCGTAAAAATCAACAGCGTGACCGTTGGAAATACACTGTCAGACACTCGTCCATAAAAGTTGTCCTGGGACTGGACAAACAAAAACACACCATTCTATAACTGGACGATCCTTGCATTTAACTCCGTCTTCAATTATCTTCAGCATATCTAATTCGCAACGATTATGCCTATACGGAGTGGTTTTCGGGTAATAACCCAACCGGTCTCTCCGTATTGACAACGATGGTCAAAACACTTCGATAGTCGGTTATTTAACTATCGGAGTTAAAACAACATCCATTATAATGTATAACTAACATCACACAACCATGGACACTTTTATTTAACATTCGTTTTATTATTCGAGTTCCCATACCTTACCAAATATTCCTCAAATCCCATTTTAGCCTTTTTACACTTCTTGGAAAATATTTCCAGTTCTTATTTTCTCACGTTTCAGAAAATATACGTTATCAACATTCGATCCATTTTTCACAATCTTTATTTCTATACTTGGATAAACTACCCTAATTATATTGGAAAATATTTCCAATTTTATTTTGACCTTTTAAATCGGTCCCACGTTTACTTTTAAAACATTATTCATTTTGAAATGTGAATACCATCCCTTATTATAGAAATCTGAACACCTTGATCATATAACTCTTTATTCACATAATAATCTCCCTTATCTTGTTTACCGAAATCTCTTTCATAATTTTTCACTCCTATTCCACTTTATAAACTCTATCTCTAAGTCAACTTCTTATCTAATCGATATCAAGTTTATAACTAAATACTGACTCCTATCCTATTAACATTTATTTGTTTAAACTAAATGTCAATTATTATATCAGATTATAATCCCTAAAAATAGTTTACTTTTAATACATTCGACAGCGTCGAATTCTAGTTACAAATCCTAACGGTTTAATTCTAATCACATTTCGAACATCGAAATGCTGTCATCAGTTTCTAATACGATTCCCCAATTCTTTTTCTAAACTCTTTTTATATTTCTTTGAACAAACGTCGTTACTTATTACTCTAGAATAAGTGGATTTCAAACCAAACTGTTACATTTTCTAGGAAGTGCGGCTATATATAAAAGTCACGCTTAAGTCTAATCAACAGCGGTTAATTTGTCGCTGTAGTTCTAAACTTGTCATACGCTGTAATATTCTCCTTATAACTAATTACAGTCACACTTACCTTATCAACAACGTTATTTTATTGCTATAGTTCAACTTGCCATACGCTGTAATATTCTTTGTTATAACTAATCTTGACATAACAGTCACACTTATCTTATCAACAGCGTTATTTTATCGCTATAATTCTAAGACTGGCAATACGCTGCTGTATTCCTTTTATACACATCTTGACATCTCTTTCCGTTACAAACTGTTATCGTTCCTCGATAATAGTGAAGCCATTCAAGTTAGGGTGTTTTATTTACCTCTCAGACCTTGATCGACAACGTTCTTATCTTAGAACAGATATACGTTCATAACTCTAAACTCCTTATTTCTTATAATATACATCATATCGTATTTCCTTGTTTTATTTTGGAATATGGTTTTATAATACAACATCTTTATTTTGAACTCGGTTGTTTACGATTATTTATATTCCACATTAACTTTTCGCTTTCTCTATTCCACAGTTCTATTGATAACTTCTTAAATTAAAAGGTAATAAAATCTCATTTATTTCTAAACTGTTTTCATTAGATTAATTAAAGGCCAATTAATATAATAATCATTTTCCAAATAACAGTTGATTAAATCAACTTCATTCCATCAGTAAATTCGTTAACTGATCTTAATTACTTCTCATTAGATTAATATAATTAATCTAATAAAATTTCTAAAATTGTTTATCTTAAATATAATTATCCAAATACTTAATCATCACATAATTTCTGCCTTATAAACTTATTTAAATATCAACAATCGTTTTTATTTATTTTATAAAAACGAACTCTAAAATACTGGTTTATAATAGAACTTCTATTATAAATTTAAATCTTCTTTTTAATTATAAAAATATAATTTTTATAATTATCTTAGTAGATTTGCTTGACGGCCAATCAACTCCTTAACAAAACGATGGGTTTACGGTCGACTGTCGCCACTTTCTAAATCGATATCGTTTATTGATTTATCGAAACAGATGTTGAATTTCCGTTCAACACCAATATTCACATGGGGTTTTAAATATAATTCAGGTTCAAACAAAACAAACAGTACATATAATTATCAAGGAATCCGGTCGGACTCCTCCAACCAATTTCCGCATCCATAGATGTCAGTCAACACAATTTACACTAACTCTATACTTGGGGATATTCTAATCGGTGGAATCAGTGTCCAACTGATGATGTGTACATATATATAACGGTATGTAATATTCAACCAAATTAATTGTAATCAACCCAATCAACCATCACACAACATTCAAACAACATTAAAATATAATTGCAATATTTTAAAATATATTAGAGTTAGTGATTTTACTCACCTTGGCGCGTTAACCGTTAATTACCGATTTTCGTCAGTCGATTAAACCCGACGTTCATTTCTGCCATAAATTCAAATGGACCTCAAATGGTTCCAATCAGCTTTGTCCATCACTGGAGCATCCCCAGACTGCTTGACCACCCGCAGTGACGATCATCGACTCGGCTCTGACCCTCACTCCTCATGTTCAAACGTACTCAAAAACTGACCCGTGTTAAACATTGTCGGGTCCTGTTCTTGTGCCTTCAACTGTGGGTACCATTATTTCCATGCTCCTTGTTTCACAAACTGCCACTGTCTGTTCTTGTTCATAATGCTCCATTCTTCTTATTAGATCATTCGAATACACTTCAAGTTATATATATATATATATATATATATATATATAACTTGCACGTTAGGGCCCAAAGCCCACTTGAACTTCTTTAGCCCGTTCTGTACTTCTTCTTTTCTAATAACTGTAGATCCCAGTATTTCGCAATGATCCGTTCCTTTTCTGTTATTTTCATCTGGGCTTTCATTAATTACACATCGGCCCACTTCCACATCTTAAATCCACGTCGGCATACTTCTTCTTCTCTGCTCAAAACATTCCAACCGAATTGTAGCGAACACAACCAACCCGTTCATCTTTCTCCTCACAACTCCCCTTCCTCTCCATCGATCAACGAATGGTCATCGCCATTATCTTTCTCTTAACGGCCTCTACAGGACTTGGACCCTTTTCACTTATCAAACCCGTACATATATCATTCATGTACCCAAAATGACCCACTCCATCATTACCATTAAGTTGCATGCGTTTAAACACATCAGCCATGCACATCATTGAACCCGCCTGCTCCCTCTATACTCTTCCCATCCTTCCATGCGACAGTACAATGCCACAATATACCACGTTTTAGAAACAACTTCCCCCTCATGTCGTGACCTCATGCAATTTGCTCCCATTTCCTTACTTCGCTGATCCCAGTGCATGTCATTTCCGTGATTACGTCCACCACTAAACAAACCTATTCACAACCATTTTCTCCACCAATAATACCGCTCATCAAAAAGACGACCTCCCATCTCACGTACAGCTCCTCCATGCTACCCTTTCTTCACGTCACAGCACATACACAACCTCCCCCACTTTCTAACTCCACTAAACTTCACCTCAAACGGCACCACACTCCTTCCAGCACCATGCCTCAGCTCTGGTCCTTCCACTTCACTCGCTCAATCCAACGGGTTCCTTAAAGATGAGCTCGACATACTGTCGAAGATTGAAGACGTCACCCAAACTCACTAGCCTTATCACCGGTGTATAACATCGGATTTGAACCCGGTAGAAATCGTACGAGCGAGAAGACAGAAGTTTGTATACGTAAGGATATAGCAGTTTCCCCTTTTTATTTTTATTATTTTATTAGCCATAAAAATTCGGCTAAATTTGTTGAATTCCATGGGAGCGAACCTATTGCGTGTTTATATAGTTGGAGATGCTTAAGCCTTAAGCTAGAGTACAATATAGGTTCTTAGATAGGTTATGGGTCTTTCGTAGGTGATGGTCTTCATTTATTGTCCGCGTTTTAGGGCAGAGAGGCAGTACAATATTGGTATATATATATATTTCCTCACTTACAGGCTAAGGTACATAGGACTTGTGACATTATATAGGGTTATGGTGTAGCATGGTCTGTGCTTAGGTGTTAAGGAAAAAGAAAGTTCTCCTTTACAAGTTTATGCGCGAATTTAGGAAATGGGTGCTTATTTACTTTCCTAGGTCATGCGCACCTCACCCTTAGGGAAATGGGTTTGGAGATTTTTAGTTTATTATGATTTAACGTTTTGTTTTACTTTAGATATTTATGAAGGGTTCTCACTGCGTAAAATCTTGTTCATGTCTGAACCACTACAGACAGAAATAAAAATACAGTCGTGTCCAGCGAGGTGCCACGATCCCAAAAATATAATAATACCAGTAGATTAACTCGTATTTTGAAATCCCGAAATACCGATACAGGGTACACAGTACTCCCAATAAAAAGTTGCGTATTTAATTAATTAAAAATTACAGTAAAATTATAAAAATTAAATTATCGTTGTGCCTCAAAAGAACCTTATCCCGATTTGCACCCGATATCAAGTTATATCAAATAACCGTTACAGTCGATATACGATTTCACATCGACTTTTTGAATATTTGATTTGGACATATCTTGCAATCCGTACGACGAAATCTCTATTTTCCACTTCCGTTGGAAAGATACAGTTCAACAGATTCCAACATTTCTCGTTTCGAAGAAATCCGATTCAAAACGAGTCCGGTACACTCAGTTGAAGTTCAGAAAGTTAAATTACGAACTGCAGCATCGTTATGGGCTCGATTATAATTAATATATATCCTTATACGTTCGACTTCGTTTTAATTCATATATAAATCCACTTATATTAAAAATTCAATATTTAAACTGATTTAAATATTCAAATACCAACCGACAAAAATGTGGGACGTTACAGACCTTCCCCCTTAAAATAATTTCGTCCTCGAAATTGCTAAGATAGGGAAAATGCTACAATCTCTATTATAACATGGATAAAAATCTTTTTGGTTTACTTCATAATTCCAATTTCCACTGAACTGATTATTTCCACTTAAAATATTAATTCCTTATTATTTCGAATATTTTCAAAATTTCTGAAAATTTCCTAACAGCTTAAATTTTCAAAGAATCTCGCCAACATCTCCTCTGCACGGCTCACTCGGTACTACAACAACTTGCCACTCCGGGCCTTCTCCAATCCAAAAGAAAATCAAACAGCCAAACGGCTTGCCCAAACTGACTCATAAAAAATCTCATGCTCGTATATAAACGTGTACCTTCTCTGTTGGGCATTCAACTCTATCTCTGCCATCTGCTATCAAACCAGCATATCCAAGCATCCTTGTTTGATCTCCCATCAATCTGTTCTCAAACCAGTCTTTCGCTTTTACTAACCCAAAATTCTATTTCAAATCCGATTCCACTCTCAGTTCTTAACCTTGTTAAGTTTTATTACGACATTCCATTTACTGATTTATTTCTCAAATCAGTTATCTCCATCTCTAATTCAAAATTCGATTCTTATTCTCCAAGAATCAATTCATTTTTAATAACTTGAATCTCCAATATTTTTCTTTTATAATTTTCATTCTGGATCTTTCCAAATTCAGTCCAGTTTTGTTATCTTTGTTTAAATTCCACTTTTACCATTTTAACTCCATAAGTTAAATTTTTATTTCAGAATTCAAATTCCTGGGATTTATTTCAAATCAGTTTGAAATCATATATAATTCAAAACATTTGAATTTCTGACAACTTGTTTCTCAAACAATACAAAACAAAATCTTTGGTAGTAATCCGTCACTTACCAGCTCGAAAATGAACACCGATAATGTCGCGATCATCATCGGAATTTATTTTCCAACCATCGACGTGAGTTCAATACTATATTGCTTTAAAAACTCATTTATAATCACTCTATTTTTGAAATTACTTCAAAATATCTTTCATAGCACTTGGAAAACAATTTCAAACATTTTCATTTTGAAATCACTACAAAATATACAACGTTTAGAAAACATTTCTAAATACACCCAGGATCTTAAAATTTCCATATATTTAATCCAAATATTATTTCCAACTCTTTTCCAAGTTTCTAGAGTTTTATTTCAATTCTGGTTTTTAATTCATATTCAACTCATCTGATTTTTCATATTATACTTATATAATATTTCGATTGGTTATTTATATAACCAACTCAATTATAATCATGTTCGATCATAATAATGATCACATATCCAATATATTATATTAATCTCAACATATATATACTCCTTTTATATCAAAATATATTTTGAGTAAAATTATTTATTTACCCTCTTTTGAAAACATACTATGTCGAATTACTCTGTTCAAGAGTTTAGAAACACCTATCGACGCAGTTTGCATTACTGTTTCGACCAGAATTCATAAACCACTCGACTGACCAGTCAACACAATATAAAATGGTTTTTATATTAATTACAAATACGCGCTCATATATATACACTCATACTCAATCTTGGGTATTACTAACCCTATCTCTACTGAGTCACGCCACAGAGCCAAGGTAATCACTTAACCTTCAGCTCTGATACCAACTGTAACGTCTGGGAATTTTCGACCCAGAAAATCAACATAAATACACTGTCAATTTCTCGAGCATCGAAAATACCGGGACATTAATAGAAGAATTAAGAGGGTGAGAAAGATAAGATAGAACTAATAGAATTGTAACACCCCACGTCCATTAATGTCACTCACAAAAGGAATGCATTAACTTCCATGGAGGTTTTAAGTGAGTATAGAACAGTAAAATTACAACAAGACAGATATAAAATAGTACTTGGAAATTTAAAACTTTATTTCATTGCAGCAGAAGTCAAAACACGTTTGATTACATCATAATACCATAAATCAGAGTCAAGTACAATATCTATCTTGATAAAACAAAATACATAATCCCATTACATAAATAGCCATTAAACAAAAGATAACAAGCTGGACTTTACTTTAGCAGTCCAAGCTCTCCAAAAGAGATAAGCAATCCAATCAGACACCACTAGAGCTGGGCCCAACCTGAGGACCTGGAGGGGGAAAAAGATAGAAATAGAGGGAGTCAGACATAAAGTCTGGCGAGTATGACAATTCTAACAATACTATTTTCAAAGTAATCAGACTAAGGCATAAGCTGGAGAATAAGGAAATGCCTATGAACTATTGGGTGTGACAGAACAGGCAAAGGGAATGAGGTTAACCATGGTAACATTAAAGGCATACATACTAAAGAATAATTACTACGCTGCACCACACCCGTTACTAATCACTAACGTTAATGACGCTTCCTAATCAATATAGGATATTTACTATACTCTACCGTATTGTACCGTGTTGTACTGTACTAGCACTAACTGCACCCCTACTAGTCACTTTGATCCCTAAATAGAATGATGATAGCTTCGTGTACTACTAGATGTACCCACTATCCTCCACGTTTGACTGTGTATCTCTAGTTGCTATCCTAGGTAACCAACGTGTACCTATCCCTACTAGACGTACCCCCTTAATAATGGTAATTCCACGTACTCCTAGCTGACGTCATAGGTACCGTCTGCCCCTATCTCCACTAGGTGTACCCTTTTAATACTTAATTAATAATGGTAGCTTCGTGTACTACTAGGTGTACCCACTACCCTGCCCCATTCGATCGGCTCCCTAACTCGTAGATACCCGTGCTGGCCCCACAGTGGGGTGTATCACTCCCCTAAAGTGGCAACCCGATACAACTTAAGGATGCACGACTTATACCTACACGATGCAACAACGTCTTACCTACCAGCCTGGGTCCACTCACGCATATGAACCCGTTGGACTTGCGTTGCCACCGCTAACCCGTTTTGGCCTCTTATAGTCAAGCCCAGTATGCGTGTCCCGTCCTCGACTTGGGTCGAGCTCACAAAGATACGTTTGGGATACTGGTTGAAATGGGCCTCCCACCAAGCTTCCCACCTAGGCTTGGTCCCCTCTAACACATTCCACTTAACCCCCTTCATGTCCACTTACATGTTTTAAATTTGGTTAAGGGTTTCTATTAGCAATTCCACATGCCACCCAAGGCACCCACTTAACCCCTATGCCCCACTTACATATTTAATTTGGTTAAGTGTTACTAATCGTATTTTCTCATGCCACCCAAGGCACCTACTTAACCCTCTTCTTAGTCATGTTCATTTGCATGTGTGTTTGGTTAAGTCTTACTAATCGTATTTCAAATGCCACTAAAGGCAACCACTAGATTCCTCATGCCACCCAAAGCACCCACTAGATTCCCATGTCCCACCACATGTTTTCTTTCTAAATTCAAGACCATCCCGTTCATTGGGTCAGTTAGGGATAGCCAGGGAGGGCAGGAAACTTGTTTTCCAAACCCAAGCCTAGACACTATCCTCTCTGTCACCCTAGAACCTTCTGGTGTATGTAGATATAAAGAATGTTAATTATCTTAAGTGATTAATTAATTAATTAATCTTTCACAAATTTGAATTAACTTCCCTATCCAAATTAATAATTTATTCAAAATTTAATGATGTCCATAATTGACTCAATTATGTCCATCCATTTATGGTATGATAAATCATACCCTTTTTCACCACAAATTCATTATATGCCATTAAAGGCATTTTATACCAATTTCTCAATCCCTATTCAAATTCAAATTAATCCATAATTAACTTATGACCATTTCTACACATTAATTTTCCAATTAATGTCTTAATTCCAATTTTCGCCTTTTAAGGCAATTCACATATCTCAAATTTGTTATATGCCTTTTTAAGGCTATTTCGTGCAAATTCTCAATATTAATTCTTTTAATATCACCCCTATCCCACGTTGTACGTTCATACGTTAAACGTAAAATATACGTTAGACTCGAATAGTCTAACTCATAGCACAAAGATAAATTATCACAACAACAACATATATGTATATGACTAAATAGATCTACTCATAAAAAGGGGTGAAACTTGCATATGTGATAGAGGTCCAACACTTAAACTTGCATAGGCTAAGACTATAACTTGCATAAGCTACACATGTTAAAGGTGTCAACTTGTTTGGTTAAATGTCACAGTCTACATAATATAACCCAAATTCATGTATAAACTTGCAACATAATGGTGGTGTGAACTAGTATAGAACTCACACATGTCATGGATCTAATTTTAGATCTAAAATAAGTGTCATGAAACCTACACAATTTTTATTAATCAGTGCCAAAACTTGCATAGGTACATGTATGAATCATCATAGCCCAAACATATATAATATCATGATTTGACTAACATGAACTAACTAACATGGATACTAACATCGTGACTATGTAACATATGTGACATCATTTACAACATATCATCATCTAACTTAATAACATAGGTTCATGTATATGGGTACATCTAACTTAATAGACAAATTCCCATAATCAAGATCCAGGGATAATCATGTATATGGGTACGTCTAACTCAATAGACAAATTCCCATTATCAAAATCCAAGGATAATTAAGAATCATGTATATGGGTACATCTAACTTAATAGAGAAATTCCCATAATAAAAATTCATTTAGTCATAGATTCATGCATATGGGTACACCTAACTTAATAGGCAAATTCCCATAATCATGATCCATTTAATTTTTAGAAAAAAAAACATAAACTTTAAAACATGATCCAATTTGCATAAATAACAACATCATGATTTTACAACTTGTACGATTCAACACAACTTAACATGATATCATAATCATATAACTTATGGATTTCCAACATATGTGTTAACATGAGATCAACAACATATATAAGATTTATGACATAACATAGCATGATTTACACATAGCATAGCATGATAGCATAACATAGCATAGCATGATTTTCATCATAGCATGGCATGATAGTGTAACATGGCGTAGCATGATTTTCATCATAGCATAACAAAACATTTAGAACATTCATGATAACATAAGATTTTACAATAACATATATGACAATTCACATCATTTTCTTATGTTCCATTTACATCTTAATCAAATTAGTTTGCTAATAATCTTGTGAGAATCATCATACTCACAATTTAAGAAGAAAGAGAGAGTCTAGATTGCTTTTAGAATTGATTAGAATTGGATTAGATTAGCTTTCTTCTACTTTGATTTGAGGCGGCTATTCGGAGTTCCATGGCGACGGCATGACGACGGCTTCTCTAATTTTTCATATGAATTAGAATGAGAGACTACCCACTTATTTATAGAATTTAGGATTCATTTAGGCCATTAGATTTAACCTAGAAATAACCGCAGCCATTCAGACAAGATGGGGTTTATCTTATTGACTCAGCAATGAGTCAGAAGTGACTCAGCAAACACTCAGCAAATTAATAAACTTCTATTCATGTTTACATTAACTGCCCATATATATATATATATATATATATATATATATATATATATATATATATATATGTATATATATATACACACACACGCACCTATTCATGAATTCAAATAATGCAAATTAATTGCTTGCCTGAAAAAAGGAAATCGAGCATATAATTTAATTTCCCCTTTTTTTTCTCTACTTTCCTTGCAACATGCAAAATCAATGCATAATGAAGTTACCTACATACATACATATCTACTTATGCATAAATCTTTCCCTCTAAATAAATTGACTATATTTATCTTCTCAATTATATATATATATATATACACATGTATATATTCAATATATATATATATTTAATTTTTTGAACCGCGTTCACACTAAGCCGCTTTTTAGCCATTCCCCTAAAACAAAAATATGGTGTTGGCGGGGATCAAACTCTGCACCTCTTGTATGCAAGTCACATGTTCCAACCAAATGAGCTATTATGTCTTTTGCTTACAATTCTTAGAACAATGCTAAACATTATTCTTTTCTCATTCCTCTTTTTCCATGTTTTGCTGCAATATTTAATTTAAGGATATCTTTTTCATACGGAGTCCAATTTACGCAAACTCGGACTCTATCTCAAGCAGAATTCCGAGACGAACGCAACGGAGCAACCCGTTTCACCTAATTATTTTTCTAAAAATTAATTATATCTTGATTTTTTTTATGTTCACAGAAAATACGGGGTGTTACATTCTCCCCTCCTTAAAGGATTTCGTCCCCGAAATCTTCAAGTTAGAAAGAATGTGTCCTACCATCCAATCATCCATCTACTCAACCATCAGGCACAGGCATCCATTGTCCTTAAGAGACTTCTAATGCTTTCATGTTTATATGCATAGTGTGTGTACATGTCCTTATCCAATGCAAAAATCAGGCGATCTACTGATTCAGTTGACCTCCTTAAATCGAACCATGATAGTGCCATGCGTCCATTATGTATGCAAAAGATTCCTAATGATACATATTATTTCTATATGCGTGCACAACCATTCATCTTAATGCAGCATCCATATGATAATACAACCACTATTCATTCATTAATTTAAATATGCACACATATTTATATGCAATATGAGAGTGACTGAGCCGATCTAGTGCCTAAAGTGTGTGTATATGCATCCACGAGCAACCACTAGCAAACACTTGCATCCACTTGCATCCATCAAACATAACATGTCTCAAACACATGTTTCAACCATAGGACTACCCTTCTAAAGGTCAAAGACTTAAACGAGAGGATGTACTAAAGATAGGACAAGTATAAGCTAGGCGATAAAGGAGAATATAAAAGACATAACCCCGAAAAGGAAGGGGTACAACAAACGAATCTTCTCTTCTGTCTCCCAAGTAGCGTCTCCTTGATCTTCTTCCCATTGCACTTTGACTAGCTTGACCTCTCGGTTACTCAACTTCTTAATCTCCGACCTAAGAATGCATGTAGGAGCTAGTCTGATCGTGGCATCTCACTCTACTTCCACGTCATTAAGCGTGTTCGGCTCCACCACTTTCGCCGTATCATGTAAACACTTCCTCAAACTTTCGTCCCGTAATATACAAAGTTTACCGTCCCTACGCAACCAACCCTTATCATCTAGGGTATACCTACTAAGATGGCTTGATGACTCCCCTCTTGTGAGATTCTCTACTAACTCAACCAACTGTGGGTCAGCTCGCTGTGCCTCTCCAATCCGTCCCAAAAGCATAGGTCTGACCTCTAAGGATGCTAGCGAACCAAGTACAAAATCAATGGATGGTCTAAAGTCAAAGGTAGAGATAAACTCTAAGCTACGCCGCTCAACAGACCAAGGACTCAGTGTCAACCCTTTTCTACTTAAGTCCCTCACCACAACGTTACCCTTGCCAGGGGTATATGCTATTTCGAAATCGTAGGACGCCAAGAACTCCATCCACCTTTGCTGCCTCAAGTTCAGATCTTTCTGAGAGAACAAATACCTTAGCAACTTATGGTCTGAAAGCAACTCCTAAGTCGTGGGTAGGGTAATTCCCCTCATGGACTTTCGATAATCTTCCTCCATAACACATCACCCTTCCCCAGAGGCTTCCCTAAGATGTAGGGCATGCTCTTATCCGCTTCTAGAGAAAACCAGGATATTATTCCATGCAAAATTTGTCACAACTGTCCATCTCTCACGCAGACCATCCTAGTCGAACTCGACATCCCCCAAGTGCAAGCCCCAAAGGCCTAAACCAATATCAGACAAAAACCCAAGGGATACCTCCTTCGAATTCAGATGACATACATGAGATGATACTAGTAAAACGACCAAATAACTGAGCACTTAACGGACTCTGGCTGTCCTTGCCAGTCTTGCTCCAAAACCATCGTTGATCTCATAACTGGCTTTGCATTATCCACTAGGCACACACGAAAGCTTACTTCGCTCCTCTAGGTAAACCCCGCTCTACATCGAAGACATCCCCATACTCACGGACCGCACAAACAGATCCCAAATCATCGTTGGATACATCGGAAGATTCTAGGCAACTAAGCATCACTAAACTCCTATGGTCACAAGAAATATGAGGGTCTTTCCATAACGAACCAATAGTCTAACTACCCTCCTTCCCCAATCTAGGATGGCACCACGCCTGGCTAGCCAATCCATCCCTAGAATCAAACTATAGACCGTGAAACCAAGAATGAAGGCGCTGCATTCAAACCCACGCTCAAGATAAACACTCTCAAATCCCGACAAACCATTGAAGGATGAGCCGAACCACCAACAGGATTAGAGACTAGGATGGGATCCTTAACTAGACTAGTATTTAGGTGCAGTGTTTCAACTAACGAAGCAGATACTAACGAGTATGAAGTGCCAGAATCAAACAAGGTTCGAATAGGATGATAAAGAAAACCAAATTTCAACCTAGACGGTCCTACCTCCATCAGGTATACCAGCCGTGAGGGAATACAACAACCCTCCAGAAGATCCTGTATTTTATTCTTGCCTCTTTGGACAATCCTAATAAGGTGTCCTATTTCTCCAAAACAACTAACCTTCTTCTTCACATTCTCCATTCGTGACCTCCCACCAAGATGAGGTTTCGTCCTTTATTAACCTAACAGCTATTTGAACCTTCCTCCCATCGTCCATCTTAAAGGTTCCCACAACCCTCCACCTCCTTGGACTAACTTCTAGCCCGACAAACGTCTAAGTCCCTTGAAGTGGTTCTTCCGTCCTTCGTACGGAAGTCCATATTTATCTTAGAAAAAGCATCTATACGCGGAGGGGAAATTCAAAAGGAGAAAGAGGAAGTGATTCAAAACGGAGAATCGAAGGAAGGATATATTGCTCTTGGGGATTATGTTCTCAAAATAAACCTTTCTTTCAAAAATACTCTTCTACAAACATATTTTTGAAAGTAATCTTTATAAAAATGCTTTTGAAAAATAGTTTTTCAAATTATCTTATCTGTTCTGGTAACCTTAAGCTCTGATACCACGTGTAACACCCCACGTCCATTAATGTCACTCACAAAAGGAATGCATTAACTTCCATGGAGGTTTTAAGTGAATATAGAACAGTAAAATTACAACAAGACAGATATAAAATAGTACTTGGAAATTTAAAACTTTATTTCATTGCAGCAGAAGTCAAAACATGTTTGATTACATCATAATACCATAAATCAGAGTCAAGTACAATATCTATCTTGATAAAACAAAATACATAATCCCATTACATAAATAGCCATTAAACAAAAGATAACAAGCTGGACTTTACTTTAGCAGTCCAAGCTCTCCAAAAGAGATAAGCAATCCAATCAAACACCACTAGAGCTGGGCCCAACCTGAGGACCTGGAGGGGGAAAAAGATAGAAATAGAGGGGGTCAGACATAAAGTCTGGCGAGTATGACAATTCTAACAATACTATTTTCAAAGTAATCAGACTAAGGCATAAGCTGGAGAATAAGGAAATGCCTATGAACTATTGGGTGTGACAGAACAGGCAAAGGAAATGAGGTTAACCATGGTAACATTAAAGGCATACCTACTAAAGAATAATTACTACGCTGCACCACACCCGTTACTAATCACTAACGTTAATGACGCTTCCTAATCAATATAGGATATTTACTATACTCTACCGTACTGTACCGTGCTGTACTGTACTAGCACTAACTGCACCCCTACTAGTCACTTTGATCCCTAAATAGAATGATGATAGCTTCGTGTACTACTAGATGTACCCACTATCCTCCACGTTTGACTGTGTATCTCTAGTTGCTATCCTAGGTACCCAACGTGTACCTATCCCTACTAGACGTACCCCCTTAATAATGGTAATTCCACGTACTCCTAGCTGACGTCATAGGTGCCGTCTGCCCCTATCTCCACTAGGTGTACCCTTTTAATACTTAATTAATAATGGTAGCTTCGTGTACTACTAGGTGTACCCACTACCCTGCCCCATTCGATCGGCTCCCTAACTCGTAGATACCTGTAACAACCCGAAAATCTGGGCCAGTTTAAAATTTTTATTTTGGCGATTTTAGCGAATTTTGAATATTTAAAATAGATTATTTTAAATAAAATCGACGTGAAATTTATTTTGAATATAATTCGACGTATATATTATATACGCCGTCGTTAGAATATAAATATTTATATATAATTATAAATAGAATTGAAAATGGCGCGGTAGTTCGATAATTCGATTTCAAACTTCAATTGAATGTACCGGGTGCAAAACAATCCGGATTTTAGTGAAACCAAAAACATTAGGATCTAATTGACGATATCTTTACAACGAAGTTAACAAACTGAGATTTCACTTTATAAATGATAAGATATGTCCAGTTAAAAATTCTGAATAGTCGCTATGGAATTCAGGCCCTTAAAAATGGACATTTTGCAAATGACCTCGGATTTCGACGAAACCACTTTTGTTGGATCCGCAGTGTAAAGTTATTGCTAGATTCCAAATTTCATAATTTTTCGAGTCAATATGTGAGCATGGCAAAGGAAAACGTGTTTTGACCATTTCAGTTGATTTTAATCGACTGGAAATTTGCCATTTTTCCAACGGTCTCAGAATTCGACAAAACTAGTTTTGTTAGGACCGTATCGTCAATACGAAGCTAGAAAATATTTTTCTGGAATTTTTCTAGTTATTATGTGACCCCGGTAATTTGAAATGTACGTTTAAAATTCAATATAGTGATTTAAATGTAAATTTAACGAAAACTGATTGTAACAGCCGAATCAGCTTGCGAGGCATATCCCATTGTGTTCGGAATGGGGGTGAAACGCTATGGGCGACAGTCGGTGGGCCTCGTTTCGAAGTCGAGTAAAAAGTCAACTCCTTGGGATAAAATAAAATTAAATAATTAAATATATATATTTTTCATATAACCCCCCCCCCTCTTCTCGTTTTCATTCAGGAAGAATAAGAAAAAAAAAACGCATACAAATCGATCTCGCCCCCCCCCCCCCCCCCCCGCTATTCCACCGCCGACGCGACTGCCACCCACCGCCCTCCGCCACCAACGCCTCCTCCTCTTCCCTCCCTCCGTTCGAACCCTACAGCCCCCCCCCCCAAACCCTAACTCCACGAAGAAACCCGCCGTTACCCCCTTCGAACCCCGAACCGCCTGAACCCACCGCAACGCCCTCCTCCACGCCGAGCGCCACCAACCACCGCCCCCTCCAGCGAAGTCCGCCACTGCCCCCCCTCTGTAAGTTTAAAACTGATTTTTATTTATTTATTTTTAAACTGATTTTTTTTTTAGGATTTAAAAACTGATTTTATTTTTTTGATTTTAAATAGAAAAAGATTTAAACTTTAAAAAGAGAAAGATTTAGACTTTAAAAAGAGAAAGATTTAGACTTTAAAAAGAGAAAGATTTAAACTTTAAAAAGAGAAAGGTTTGAACTTTAAAATAGAAAAGACGGAATTTTTATTGAGTAGAAGAAGTAAAAATATGATTTTTATATTTTTAAAGTATTAAAAATATAATCTTTACTATATAGAAATATTAAAAATATGATTTTTATATTTTTAAAGTATTAAAAATATAATCTTTATAGGATAGAGAATATAAAAATATAATCTTTGTATATGTAGCGAAATAAAAATCTGATTTTTATTTTATATACGTTGAAATAAAGTGGTGATTTTCATAACGACGAAAACTTCATTTTTATAAAGGCGAAAACTTCATTTTTATAAAGGCGAAAACTTTATTTTTATAAAGGCGAAATCTATATTTTTGAAATGGGATTTTTATATATTGAATAGCATAGTAAAAATTCGATTTTTAAATATATGAAGTGATTATAAAAGTACGATTTTTAAATTGAAAGTGAATAAATAAAAATGTGACTTTTATTTTAAAGCCATCAAAATATAAAAATGTGTGATTTTTATATATGTAGTGACTACGGGCAACGAAGGTGATCAAAAGGCGAGAATGAAGAAGATTTCTATAAATGAAGTGTCGTGAAGTTGGATAGCTATAGGTGAGAACTTCTCACTCAAACTCTTTTCTTTTTCTAGTTATATATATACTAGGATGCAGACGGTGCTTAGTAGCACCCGACACCCGTCATCCACAGACCATGGATGGCTTGTTTGTTAAATAGTTTGGTTGTGTAGTTGGTTAGTCTAATTGGTTTGAATTGAATTGTTTGGTGAATTGAAATTGATTTGATTGATGTGTGAATGGCGTGGGCCTTCACTAGACCGGGGATAAGGCTAGGCCTCGTCCCGTTTCTAGTATCGTGCCGTTATGCCGCCGAAATTTTCTAAAATATGTTAGAAAAATAAAGATATCATTTTTATTGTGTAAATGAAATGAATAAGAATTCATGTGTTAAAATAAAATATTTTATCGTTAAAAATATAGTTTTTAACGTGAAAGTGAATAAATGAATATTTATAAACAAATCGGCCGATTTGTTTATATACACTGATTTGACTGATATTGATTGGGAGGATAAATTTTACACATCGCCCAACTGCACAAATAAAATCTGTGTTTGATTGTTTGAAACCTCACACGGGTGTTGGGATGAAATTTGAAGTTCACTCATCCTGATTGATTAAATATGTTGATCGATTGATTGACAGGCTGTTATAAGCGTCAGATATCTATATTTGATGCTTATACAGTGTAGTGCACTTTGGTTGATGGTTGATTATTTTTCAATGCTATTATATACATGTGTTGTATGGAATCCACATAATTAACATTATATGGTGATTGATTGGGCCTCATTCCAATCGGGAAAATAATGAATATTAGAAAAGAAAATTCATGTGTTGAATATAAAAATAGTCATGTGTTGACGATGTTCAGGTGTTGAGTGAAATATTTTATATAATAAAATTTACATCTTTATCATATTTAAAATTAGAACTACTTCTCAGTAGAAGTCTAGTTAAAAATCAAACGATAGATACCATAGTTTTATAAAGTATTTTACATAACAAAAATAGTGATGTGTCGACAGTACTCATGTGTTGAGATTAGTCGTGTGTTGAAAGAAATATAGATTCATGTGTTGAATAGAACAAATATTCATTTGTTGAATAGAATAACGAATTATTGAAATATAAAGCCGTGTTGATTAGAGATGCGTTATTTTGACGCGAACGATGTTTATATCGATTTTATTCGTTTTATAATGAATATTGAAAAGTGATTTCAAAATTTAATATTTTGAAAGGAAATTCAAATTGAATTAGATTAAAAATTCAAATGGAAATTTTATTGAATCAATTTGAAATGAATTCGATTCGAATTGAATAGAAAATGAATTCGATTCGAATTGAATATAAAGTGAATTTGAATTCGAATAAAATCGAAATGAATTGAATTGAAAACGATTTCGAAATGAATTGAATTGAAAACGATTTCGAAATGAATTGAATTGAAAACGATTTCGAAATGAATTGAATTGAAAACGATTTCGAAATGAATGGAATTGAAAACGATTTCGAAATGAATTGAATTGAAAACGATTTCGAAATGAATTGAATTGAAAACGATTTCGAAATGAATTGAATTGAAAACGATTTCGAAATGAATTGAATTGAAAACGATTTCGAAATGAATTGAAAACGAATTCAAATTGATTTGAAAGCGAATTGAAATGAATTCAAATTGAATTAAAATTTGAATTGAATAGAAATGAATTTTAAAACGAATTTATAAAGAAGAATTCAATTTTGGCTTTGAATGGAAATGGAAGTTGAAATAGATTTTGAAACGAATTTTAAAACTATTTATATAATACGTTTTAAAAGGAAATCGACGACATATATTATATATATATATATATATTATATATTTAATGGCCTGAATAGAACGCGCCGCGCCGCGGCAGTTCGTGAATTTCGACCATTTATTTCAAACGGACATTGCGGGAGATCCGACCGTCGGATTCTCCTAAAACCGGAACCGTTGGGTTCGTATCGGAAAGAGCTTTCCATTGAATATTTGAAATTTGAAATCTAACGGTTGGATTTGGAATTATGTCCAAATCAATTTCAGAAAAGGTCGCTGTAAGTGCAGTTCGATGGCCGTTGATGGAAATCGACTGTACGGGCCTTGATAAAATTATTAAAAATATCCATAATTTGTGTAAAATCATAAGAAATGATTTGGGAAAAATTGGGCTGAAAAATTCCACATTTGAAAGGATAAAAATAGATTTTTTATCGAAAAGAACTAGTTTTGAACTAGAATTAAAATCAATTTATTTTTAAATAAATAAATTGAATTTGAAGTGATTTTAAAAGTAATCAATATTCCCGATACGTGGATTGGACTGGAGTTGAATCGAAATTATCTTCAGAATATTTCGATGTTGGATTTCGTGACTATACAGATATTGTTATGGGAATTTGAAAGATATATTTTATATCGTTTTTTCCAATACGATATTTGTTGGTTTCAGAATTTGATATTGAATATAAGCCGATATATTTTCTATTCAGAGCCTTGTATTTAATATCAAATGTGATTTGGGTTTATCGTGAATCGTGTTTTAGAAGACATTGGTTCTTTAACCCAGTTAAAGACAGAATATTGATTTTTGAGAAGATTAAAACTAAGTGGAGTTTTAATGAATCTTTAATTAGATTAAAAATGTGAATTGATAATTTTAATTATCAAATTTGAAAAGTGATCGAGAGTGGAGTACCACCAGTTTTGCTCCAAAGCGATAGTTAAATCTTTAATTAGATTTGAACGTGAAATGGTAATTAATTTTACCGATAACACCGTGGTGTTAGATGTGGAGTATTACCAGTTTTCTCCATGGGATATATAGGTTGGGATTGGGAAATAAAATAAATAATTACTTCGGTGTGGTTCGTTAATCCCGACTAGTTTGAAATGATATCCAAAGGAGGATTAAAGAATAAATTTAGAAGAATTTATCTTGGATAAAATTAATGGGAACATTTCCCTAAGAATGTGATTTTGTGAATAAAAGAATATTCTGAATTGGAATTAGGCGTTTGTTGTGTTTGTGTAACATTTGTTTACTATATACGTGGGTTATTCAGAAAGGCCGGGTTTATACCCATTCTGAATAACCGATTCGACGAGATGTCGAAGAGGAAGACGGTGGTTGAAGACCGGAAGTCTTCACATCGTTTGGGTGATTACTGATGATCTTGATTGGGCTGTACACCCAGGATGAGGGAATCAGTTGGTGATCTTCCAGACGTACTTGGAGATGGATGGATATGCGAGGAAAGTGCCTCCGGTTTCGTTCAGACCCAGAACGAACTTGTAAATGGATTGTGTGTCTGACATTGGATTTTATTCTGTGTTGATTGATCTCTATTAAATATACATCTGTTTGGCGGCGGAGAATTTATTCTCTTGCTTAACGCCCTTCTCTGAGACGTACGAGCTCAGAGGTTGTATATTGATGGACATCAGTCGCATGGAGTGAATTGCCAATGTGGCACGCGTAAGTGGCAATTGATCAGGGCTTCTGTTGAAAAGCAAAGTCTTGTGGTTGATGATCAAAGCACGGCCTGTGTGGCGTAGCTTTGTGTATAACGTGAATTCGCGAGCCTCACACCTCGGTATGAGTCAAAAACGGGATACGGACCCAAGGAGTGCACGACGTTTCTTTCTAGCTAGGGTGGTGTCAGTGACCTACCAGCCCTGACATTTATATACTTTTCACCTGTGTGGTTGTTGGATACGAGGCGCCTCGGATATAGGTCTGTAAGGACCGGGAAACGTGTGTTCAGGAATTGCCAATCCTCAAAAGTAAGAGAGGACCGGCCTTGGAGGATCCAGGGATTGCTGTGTGCGGTCCCGAGGCAATTGCTAGAGTGTCTCGAACGCGGAGAGGAGCTTGCCCCTTGCCTCGACTCATGACGGAATCCAATTTCCAATACGTGATATTGCGGTTTTTATTGTAGAACTAGTATGGCGACATGATATATGGTACCCATGCCGTCTATGATTGATATTTATGATTGAAATTGTTTTGACACTATACACCTATGAGAGTATCAAATGATTTGTTTAAACGTATCAAGCATTATTTGGCTATTATAAGGGAAAACCCTATCCTCCGGCTTGCGTTGCATTGTGTGATGGGACCTGGGTCTTATAATAGCTTCATTTTTCCAAAAAGCATTGCGCTGTTTTGTTATATGCACTAGTATTCTTGGGAGGAAACCCGTTCCGTGTTATACGGCGTGGTCCCTTGAATTACTATCTTTTAAAGCAAAGTTTTAAATAACTGTTTTAGTTCTCACACCAGTCCCATGACTGACCTGGAGTTTATTGTTTTAACCTAAACTCTGGGTGCCCCTATTTTTCGCACGGGCAGCTAGTAGTTTTGGTTTTGCAGATTTATATTCACAGAGTCCTGGTTTACAGCTGGAACGATGCTCGGAAAGCTCTGTATCCGTGTATCACTTTCAGTTGTGTTTTGTATATTTTCCGCTGCTATGTAATTTATTGTAATCTCTGATATTTATCGAATGTAATTTATTCATTTATACTCTGTATATTCTTGTATCTGATGGAATGGTTGTAATAACAATGAAATGTTCTTCCGTCTGCGTTCTATTTTGTGTGTTGTTCTCAAAGTATCCGCTCTTTCCTTCACGGGGAAGTTACGGGTTCTTACAGTGGTATCAGAGCTTTGGTTTACAGAGCTCGAGAACAAGACATATTAGAACCATACGAAAGAATTCATCAGATATTGGATTAGCAACATCCAATTAGAGTGACTCGTTAGAGATAGGATCAGTATTATCCTAGAACGAGTGTGAAGAGTATATTTTTCAATAGAAAACAATTTTGTTTTGAAAATTTAAATCGCTTTATACGTATTTGATTATTTATTTATTTTGAATATGGACAATCGAGTATATATAGATTTCGCGTATACGCGTCATGAACGTATATTCGAAGTTTTAATATACTGGGTAGATATAGAATCACATTCTAGATATCCGGGGTTGATTCTGATGATGGTGCATCATCATCAGTATTCATATTCGAATTTCGAAGGTGTGATTTCTATATATTTCCATTAGACTGGTGTGAGAACCAAAACTTATATAGTTAGAACACATTGTTGTGAATTGGCATCAAAACATGATTTTTTGTATAAATATCAAAATTTATGAATTTGAAACTCTAATCCACTAATTGATTGATGTTTGGGTTGTTTGTTTAATTGTTTGCTAATTTTTAACCATTTATGCCTAATAGAATCAAATATTGAATTATATTGATAATTGGATGCGTTTGCTTGCATATTCTTGTACTTACATTGAACAGGTCATAGCAAGGAGGCTAGAGCAGAGAATAAAATTTGTTTGCCCGACAAATAGGTACATGTTTACTACATAATTTACTGTTTTGTTTGGGTGATGATGATTTTATGAGCCTATTGGCTAGCCGCTTGGCTTTTTCTTTTTCTTTTTGAGATCTGAAGGACCGGGGAAGCTATTTGAAATTCCCCGATGCTCCCGGTGCAGGGGAGGTTATGGCGAAATTTTTCGAAAATTTAGGGTGTTAGCCAAATTTTTGAAAAATTTGAAAATTCTCAGAAACTAAAAAGTTGGAGAATGGAAGCCAGATCGAATGTAGAGCTTATTAATCAAACCACTTTCGACTTTGTTCCTTTTCGGGGACGAAAAGTTTTAAGTGGGGGAGATTGTAACAACCCGAAAATCTGGGCCAGTTTAAAATTTTTATTTTGGCGATTTTAGCGAATTTTGAATATTTAAAATAGATTATTTTAAATAAAATCGACGTGAAATTTATTTTGAATATAATTCGACGTATATATTATATACGCCGTCGTTAGAATATAAATATTTATATATAATTATAAATAGAATTGAAAATGGCGCGGTAGTTCGATAATTCGATTTCAAACTTCAATTGAATGTACCGGGTGCAAAACAATCCGGATTTTAGTGAAACCAAAAACATTAGGATCTAATTGACGATATCTTTACAACGAAGTTAACAAACTGAGATTTCACTTTATAAATGATAAGATATGTCCAGTTAAAAATTCTGAATAGTCGCTATGGAATTCAGGCCCTTAAAAATGGACATTTTGCAAATGACCTCGGATTTCGACGAAACCACTTTTGTTGGATCCGCAGTGTAAAGTTATTGCTAGATTCCAAATTTCATAATTTTTCGAATCAATATGTGAGCGTGGCAAAGGAAAACGTGTTTTGACCATTTCAGTTGATTTTAATCGACTGGAAATTGGCCATTTTTCCAACGGTCTCAGAATTCGACGAAACTAGTTTTGTTAGGACCGTATCGTCAATACGAAGCTAGAAAATATTTTTCTGGAATTTTTCTAGTTAGTATGTGACCCCGGTAATTTGAAATGTACGTTTAAAATTAAATATAGTGATTTAAATGTAAATTTAACGAAAACTGATTGTAACAGCCGAATCAGCTTGCGAGGCATATCCCATTGTGTTCGGAATGGGGGTGAAACGCTATGGGCGACAGTCGGTGGGCCTCGTTTCGAAGTCGAGTAAAAAGTCAACTCCTTGGGATAAAATAAAATAAAATAAAATAATTAAATATATATATTTTTCATATAACCCCCCCTCTTCTCGTTTTCATTCAGGAAGAATAAGAAAAAAAAAAACGCATCCAAATCGATCTCGCCCCCCCCCCCCCCCCCCGCTATTCCACCGCCGACGCGACTGCCACCCACCGCCCTCCGCCACCGACGCCTCCTCCTCTTCCCTCCCTCCGTTCGAACCCTACAGCCCCCCCCCCCCCCAAACCCTAACTCCACGAAGAAACCCGCCGTTACCCCCTTCGAACCCCGAACCGCCTGAACCCACCGCAGCGCCCTCCTCCACGCCGAGCGCCACCAACCACCGCCCCCTCCAGCGAAGTCCGCCACTGCCCCCCCTCTGTAAGTTTAAAACTGATTTTTATTTATTTATTTTTAAACTGATTTTTTTTTTTAGGATTTAAAAACTGATTTTATTTTTTTGATTTTAAATAGAAAAAGATTTAAACTTTAAAAAGAGAAAGATTTAGACTTTAAAAAGAGAAAGATTTAGACTTTAAAAAGAGAAAGATTTAAACTTTAAAAAGAGAAAGGTTTGAACTTTAAAATAGAAAAGACGGAATTTTTATTGAGTAGAAGAAGTAAAAATATGATTTTTATATTTTTAAAGTATTAAAAATATAATCTTTACTATATAGAAATATTAAAAATATGATTTTTATATTTTTAAAGTATTAAAAATATAATCTTTATAGGATAGAGAATATAAAAATATAATCTTTGTATATGTAGCGAAATAAAAATCTGATTTTTATTTTATATACGTTGAAATAAAGTGGTGATTTTCATAACGACGAAAACTTCATTTTTATAAAGGCGAAAACTTCATTTTTATAAAGGCGAAAACTTTATTTTTATAAAGGCGAAATCTATATTTTTGAAATGGGATTTTTATATATTGAATAGCATAGTAAAAATTCGATTTTTAAATATATGAAGTGATTATAAAAGTACGATTTTTAAATTGAAAGTGAATAAATAAAAATGTGACTTTTATTTTAAAGACATCAAAATATAAAAATGTGTGATTTTTATATATGTAGTGACTACGGGCAACGAAGGTGATCAAAAGGCGAGAATGAAGAAGATTTCTATAAATGAAGTGTCGTGAAGTTGGATAGCTATAGGTGAGAACTTCTCACTCAAACTCTTTTCTTTTTCTAGTTATATATATACTAGGATGCAGACGGTGCTTAGTAGCACCCGACACCCGTCATCCACAGACCATGGATGGCTTGTTTGTTAAATAGTTTGGTTGTGTAGTTGGTTAGTCTAATTGGTTTGAATTGAATTGTTTGGTGAATTGAAATTGATTTGATTGATGTGTGAATGGCGTGGGCCTTCACTAGACCGGGGATAAGGCTAGGCCTCGTCCCGTTTCTAGTATCGTGCCGTTATGCCGCCGAAATTTTCTAAAATATGTTAGAAAAATAAAGATATCATTTTTATTGTGTAAATGAAATGAATAAGAATTCATGTGTTAAAATAAAATATTTTATCGTTAAAAATATAGATTTTAACGTGAAAGTGAATAAATGAATATTTATAAACAAATCGGCCGATTTGTTTATATACACTGATTTGACTGATATTGATTGGGAGGATAAATTTTACACATCGCCCAACTGCACAAATAAAATCTGTGTTTGATTGTTTGAAACCCCACACGGGTGTTGGGATGAAATTTGAAGTTCACTCATCCAGATTGATTAAATATGTTGATCGATTGATTGACAGGCTGTTATAAGCGTCAGATATCTATATTTGATGCTTATACAGTGTAGTGCACTTTGGTTGATGGTTGATTATTTTTCAATGCTATTATATACATGTGTTGTATGGAATCCATATAATTAACATTTTATGGTGATTGATTGGGCCTCATTCCAATCGGGAAAATAATGAATATTAGAAAAGAAAATTCATGTGTTGAATATAAAAATAGTCATGTGTTGACGATGTTCAGGTGTTGAGTGAAATATTTTATATAATAAAATTTACATCTTTATCATATTTAAAATTAGAACTACTTCTCAGTAGAAGTCTAGTTAAAAATCAAACGATAGATACCATAGTTTTATAAAGTATTTTACATAACAAAAATAGTGATGTGTCGACAGTACTCATGTGTTGAGATTAGTCGTGTGTTCAAAGAAATATAGATTCATGTGTTGAATAGAACAAATATTCATTTGTTGAATAGAATAACGAATTATTGAAATATAAAGCCGTGTTGATTAGAGATGCGTTATTTTGACGCGAACGATGTTTATATCGATTTTATTCGTTTTATAATGAATATTGAAAAGTTATTTCAAAATCTAATATTTTGAAAGGAAATTCAAATTGAATTAGATTAAAAATTCAAATGGAAATTTTATTGAATCAATTTGAAATGAATTCGATTCGAATTGAATAGAAAATGAATTCGATTCGAATTGAATAGAAAGTGAATTTGAATTCGAATAAAATCGAAATGAATTGAATTGAAAACGATTTCGAAATGAATTGAATTGAAAATGATTTCGAAATGAATTGAATTGAAAACGATTTCGAAATGAATGGAATTGAAAACGATTTCGAAATGAATTGAATTGAAAACGATTTCGAAATGAATTGAATTGAAAACGATTTCGAAATGAATTGAATTGAAAACGATTTCAAAATGAATTGAATTGAAAACGATTTCGAAATGAATTGAATTGAAAACGATTTCGAAATGAATTGAAAACGAATTCAAATTGATTTGAAAGCGAATTGAAATGAATTCAAATTGAATTAAAATTTGAATTGAATAGAAATGAATTTTAAAACGAATTTATAAAGAAGAATTCAATTTTGGCTTTGAATGGAAATGGAAGTTGAAATAGATTTTGAAACGAATTTTAAAACTATTTATATAATACGTTTTAAAAGGAAATCGACGACATATATAATATATATATATATATTATATATTTAATGGCCTGAATAGAACGCGCCGCGCCGCGACAGTTCGTGAATTTCGACCATTTATTTCAAACGGACATTGCGGGAGATCCGACCGTCGGATTCTCCTAAAACCGGAACCGTTGGGTTCGTATCGGAAAGAGCTTTCCATTGAATATTAGAAATTTGAAATCTAACGGTTGGATTTGGAATTATGTCCAAATCAATTTCAGAAAAGGTCGCTGTAAGTGCAGTTCGATGGCCGTTGATGGAAATCGACTGTACGGGCCTTGATAAAATTATTAAAAATATCCATAATTTGTGTAAAATCATAAGAAATGATTTGGGAAAAATTGGGCTGAAAAATTCCACATTTGAAAGGATAAAAATAGATTTTTTATCGAAAAGAACTAGTTTTGAACTAGAATTAAAATCAATTTATTTTTAAATAAATAAATTGAATTTGAAGTGATTTTAAAAGTAATCAATATTCCCGATACGTGGATTGGACTGGAGTTGAATCGAAATTATCTTCGGAATATTTCGATGTTGGATTTCGTGACTATACAGATATTGTTATGGGAATTTGAAAGATATATTTTATATCGTTATTTCCAATACGATATTTGTTGGTTTCAGAATTTGATATTGAATATAAGCCGATATATTTTCTATTCAGAGCCTTGTATTTAATATCAAATGTGATTTGGGTTTATCGTGAATCGTGTTTTAGAAGACATTGGTTCTTTAACCCAGTTAAAGACAGAATATTGATTTTTGAGAAGATTAAAACTAAGTGGAGTTTTAATGAATCTTTAATTAGATTAAAAATGTGAATTGATAATTTTAATTATCAAATTTGAAAAGTGATCGAGAGTGGAGTACCACCAGTTTTGCTCCAAAGCGATAGTTAAATCTTTAATTAGATTTGAACGTGAAATGGTAATTAATTTTACCGATAACACCGTGGTGTTAGATGTGGAGTATTACCAGTTTTCTCCATGGGATATATAGGTTGGGATTGGGAAATAAAATAAATAATTACTTCGGTGTGGTTCGTTAATCCCGACTAGTTTGAAATGATATCCAAAGGAGGATTAAAGAATAAATTTAGAAGAATTTATCTTGGATAAAATTAATGGGAACATTTCCCTAAGAATGTGATTTTGTGAATAAAAGAATATTCTGAATTGGAATGAGGCGTTTGTTGTGTTTGTGTAACATTTGTTTACTATATACGTGGGTTATTCAGAAAGGCCGGGTTTATACCCATTCTGAATAACCGATTCGACGAGATGTCGAAGAGGAAGACGGTGGTTGAAGATCGGAAGTCTTCACATCGTTTGGGTGATTACTGATGATCTTGATTGGGCTGTACACCCAGGATGAGGGAATCAGTTGGTGATCTTCCAGACGTACTTGGAGATGGATGGATATGCGAGGAAAGTGCCTCCGGTTTCGTTCAGACCCAGAACGAACTTGTAAATGGATTGTGTGTCTGACATTGGATTTTATTCTGTGTTGATTGATCTCTATTAAATATACATCTGTTTGGCGGCGGAGAATTTATTCTCTTGCTTAACGCCCTTCTCTGAGACGTACGAGCTCAGAGGTTGTATATTGATGGACATCAGTCGCATGGAGTGAATTGCCAATGTGGCACGCGTAAGTGGCAATTGATCAGGGCTTCTGTTGAAAAGCAAAGTCTTGTGGTTGATGATCAAAGCACGGCCTGTGTGGCGTAGCTTTGTGTATAACGTGAATTCGCGAGCCTCACACCTCGGTATGAGTCAAAAACGGGATACGGACCCAAGGAGTGCACGACGTTTCTTTCTAACTAGGGTGGTATCAGTGACCTACCAGCCCTGACATTTATATACTTTTCACCTGTGTGGTTGTTGGATACGAGGCGCCTCGGATATAGGTCTGTAAGGACCGGGAAACGTGTGTTCAGGAATTGCCAATCCTCAAAAGTAAGAGAGGACCGGCCTTGGAGGATCCAGGGATTGCTGTGTGCGGTCCCGAGGCAATTGCTAGAGTGTCTCGAACGCGGAGAGGAGCTTTCCCCTTGCCTCGACTCATGACGGAATCCAATTTCCAATACGTGATATTGCGGTTTTAATTGTAGAACTAGTATGGCGACGTGATATATGGTACCCATGCCGTCTATGATTGATATTTATGATTGAAATTGTTTTGACACTATACACCTATGAGAGTATCAAATGATTTGTTTAAACGTATCAAGCATTATTTGGCTATTATAAGGGAAAACCCTATCCTCCGGCTTGCGTTGCATTGTGTGATGGGACCTGGGTCTTATAATAGCTTCATTTTTCCAAAAAGCATTGCGCTGTTTTGTTATATGCACTAGTATTCTTGGGAGGAAACCCGTTCCGTGTTATACGGCGTGGTCCCTTGAATTACTATCTTTTAAAGCAAAGTTTTAAATAACTGTTTTAGTTCTCACACCAGTCCCATGAATGACCTGGAGTTTATTGTTTTAACCTAAACTCTGGGTGCCCCTATTTTCCGCACGGGCAGCTAGTAGTTTTGGTTTTGCAGATTTATATTCACAGAGTCCTGGTTTACAGCTGGAACGATGCTCGGAATGCTCTGTATCCGTGTATCACTTTCAGTTGTGTTTTGTATATTTTCCGCTGCTATGTAATTTATTGTAATCTCTGATATTTATCGAATGTAATTTATTCATTTATACTCTGTATATTCTTGTATCTGATGGAATGGTTGTAATAACAATGAAATGTTCTTCCGTCTGCGTTCTATTTTGTGTTTTGTTCTCAAAGTATCCGCTCTTTCCTTCACGGGGAAGTTACGGGTTCTTACAATACCCGTGCTGGCCCCACAGTGGGGTGTATCACTCCCCTAAAGTGGCAACCCGATACAACTTAAGGATGCACGGCTTATACCTACACGATGCAACAACGTCTTACCTACCAGCCCAGGTCCACTCACGCATATGAACCCGTTGGACTTGCGTTGCCACCGCTAACCCATTTTGGCCTCTTATAGTCAAGCCCAGTATGCGTGTCCCATCCTCGACTTGGGTCGAGCTCACAAAGATACATTTGGGATACTGGTTGAAATGGGCCTCCCACCAAGCTTCCCACCTAGGCTTGGTCCCCTCTAACACATTCCACTTAACCCCCTTCATGTCCACTTACATGTTTTAAATTTGGTTAAGGGTTTCTATTAGTAATTCCACATGCCACCCAAGGCACCCACTTAACCCCTATGCCCCACTTACATATTTAATTTGGTTAAGTGTTACTAATCGTATTTTCTCATGCCACCCAAGGCACCTACTTAACCCTCTTCTTAGTCATGTTCATTTGCATGTGTGTTTGGTTAAGTCTTACTAATCGTATTTCAAATGCCACTAAAGGCAACCACTAGATTCCTCATGCCACCCAAAGCACCCACTAGATTCCCATGTCCCACCACATGTTTTCTTTCTAAATTCAAGACCATCCCGTTCATTGGGTCAGTTAGGGATAGCCAGGGAGGGCAGGAAACTTGTTTTCAAAACCCAAGCCTAGACACTATCCTCTCTGTCACCCTAGAACCTTCTGGTGTATGTAGATAGAAAGAATGTTAATTATCTTAAGTGATTAATTAATTAATTAATCTTTCCCAAATTTGAATTAACTTCCCTATCCAAATTAATAATTTATTCAAAATTTAATGATGTCCATAATTGACTCAATTATGTCCAACCATTTATGGTATGATAAATCATACCCTTTTTCACCACAAATTCATTATATGCCATTAAAGGCATTTTATACCAATTTCTCAATCCCTATTCAAATTCAAATTAATCCATAATTAACTTATGACCATTTCTACACATTAATTTTCCAATTAATGTCTTAATTCCATTTTTCGCCTTTTAAGGCAATTCACATATCTCAAATTTGTTATATGCCTTTTTAAGGCTATTTCGTGCAAATTCTCAATATTAATTCTTTTAATATCACCCCTATCCCACGTTGTACGTTCATACGTTAAACGTAAAATATACGTTAGACTCGATAGTCTAACTCATAGCACAAAGATAAATTGTCACAACAACAACATATATGTATATGACTAAAATAGATCTACTCATAAAAAGGGGTGAAACTTGCATATGTGATAGAGGTCCAACACTTAAACTTGCATAGGCTAAGACTATAACTTGCATAAGCTACACATGTTAAAGGTGTCAACTTGTTTGGTCAAATGTCACAGTCTACATAATATAACCCAAATTCATGTATAAACTTGCAACATAATGGTGGTGTGAACTAGTATAGAACTCACACATGTCATGGATCTAATTTTAGATCTAAAATAAGTGTCATGAAACCTACACAATTTTTATTAATCAGTGCCAAAACTTGCATAGGTACATGTATGAATCATCATAGCCCAAACATATATAATATCATGATTTGACTAACATGAACTAACTAACATGGATACTAACATCGTGACTATGTAACATATGTGACATCATTTACAACATATCATCATCTAACTTAATAACATAGGTTCATGTATATGGGTACATCTAACTTAATAGACAAATTCCCATAATCAAGATCCAGGGATAATCATGTATAAGAGAGAAAATAGATTATACAATATTTGGTATACTTCATAGAGAATATTTGGTATACTTCATAGAGAATATATTACTAATTCATTAGTAATATATATAATTATTTATTATCTTACTATATACCATATGTACACTAATTTACTAGTGTACATAAGTTATAGACTCTATGAAGTATACCATATATTCTCTATGAAGTATACCAAATATTGTATAATCTAACTTAATAGACAAATTCCCATAACAAAAATTCATTTAGTCATAGATTCATGCATATGGGTACACCTAACTTAATAGGCAAATTCCCATAATCATGATCCATTTAATTTTTAGAAAAAAAAAACATAAACTTTAAAACATGATCCAATTTGCATAAATAACAACATCATGATTTTACAACTTGTACGATTCAACACAACTTAACATGATATCATAATCATATAACTTATGGATTTCCAACATATGTGTTAACATGAGATCTACAACATATATAAGATTTATGACATAACATAGCATGATTTACACATAACATAGCATGATAGCATAACATAGCATAGCATGATTTTCATCATAGCATGGCATGATAGCGTAACATAGCATAGCATGATTTTCATCATAGCATAACAAAACATTTAGAACATACATGATAACATAAGATTTTACAATAACATATATGACAATTCACATCATTTTCTTATGTTCCATTTACATCTTAATCAAATTAGTTTGCTAATAATCTTGTGAGAATCATCATACTCACAATTTAAGAAGAAAGAGAGAGAGTCTAGATTGCTTTTAGAATTGATTAGAATTGGATTAGATTAGCTTTCTTCTACTTTGATTTACGGCGGCTACTCGGAGTTCCATGGCGACGGCATGACGGCGGCTTCTCTAATTTTTCATATGAATTAGAATGAGAGACTACCCACTTATTTATAGAATTTAGGATTCATTTAGGCCATTAGATTTAACCTAGAAATAACCGCAGCCATTCAGACAAGATGGGGTTTGTCTTATTGACTCAGCAATGAGTCAGAAGTGACTCAGCAAATTAATAAACTTCTATTCATGTTTACATTAACTGCCCATATATATAAATATATATATATATATACACACACGCACCTATTCATGAATTCAAATAATGCAAATTAATTGCTTGCCTGAAAAAAAGGAAATCGAGCATATAATTTAATGTCCCCTTTTTTTTCTCTACTTTCCTTGCAACATGCAAAATCAATGCATAATGAAGTTACCTACATACATACATATCTACTTATGCATAAATCTTTCCCTCCAAATAAATTGACTGTATTTATCTTCTCAATTATATATATATACTTGTATATATTCAATATATATATATATATATATATATATATATATATTTAATTTTTTTGAACCGCGTTCACACTTAGCCACTTTTTAGCCATTCCCCTAAAACAAAAATATGGCGTTGGCGGGGATCGAACTCTGCACGTCTTGTATGCAAGTCACATGTTCCAACCAAATGAGCTATTATGTCTTTTTCTTACAATTCTTAGAACAATGCTAAACATTATTCTTTTCTCATTCCTCTTTTTCCATGTTTTGCTGCAATATTTAATTTAAGGATATCTTTTTCATACGGAGTCCAATTTACGCAAACTCGGACTCTATCTCAAGTAGAATTCCGAGAATAACGCAACGGCGCAACCTGTTTCACCTAATTATTTTTCTAAAAATTAATTATATCTTGATTTTTTTTATGTTCACAGAAAATACGGGGTGCTAAAAGAATAGAAGAAGAAGAAGAACTCACTGAATCATCAGAATCAGAGTAATCACGAAACTCACAGCGAAATGAATAAATTTTATTACAACATAACTTTGAAATACAAATCTGAATTTGTATATATACATACCATATCAGAGTGTAACTCATATACATCATAGCGGAAATAATCTCTAAATATCTAATGGTGAAAACTCCTGCTTTGAGCCCCTCCAAGTGAATCTGTAAAATACTGAAACAGTTGACTACCCGTACAAAATTTGGGCACCCAAGAGTTTAGGGAAAACACAAACAAAATAAACTCTGGGTCAGTCATGGGACTGGTGTGAGTAAATTACAGCCATACTGTTTAACTTTGAAAATCCTTTTGAAACAAAAGGATAATAGTAAGACCAACCCACACATAAACATGGACGGTTTTTACCTTACTATAACCCAAAATACTTTGATATCAAACACCAGTGATATTATGATAATGTCTAAACAAATAATCATTCAAGTAGCAGAACGCTTGCATCTCACGCTCCACATATATAATATAAAATCATAAACCGCAGAGCGCTTATTGGAGAATGGATTCCAATAGACAAGGTATGGGAGCACCTTCTGATCAGTGTACTCTAGAGGGGATACACTCAGGGTTCAACAAGAACGTCTTGCAACCCGGCAACACATGACCGCTCACTCATTTAGATTGAGTGTCGCGAATATATTGCCACCACGGTTGTAGGCCATCCAACCGTCATCCGAAGATACAGAATTGAAAAGAAGTATAAATATGAATTTTCTCTAGATCGGTGACAATATACCCTGCTTGGGGATGACCCAACTAGCCATGCTGCCTAGCCCAACTTTCGTTACTTCCTGGTTGTGAGGCTAGGGGCTACGTCTATCTTCAGGTCATCTGATCACCATTCACTTTAAATGCCACATCGTCAAATCCGTAATCACATATTGATTACACAAATGCACACTGGGTGTAGAATAAAGAGAAGTTACCTTCTCCCCACCAACTTGGTATATTCGTAAAAATCAACGGCGTGACCGTTGGAAATACTCTGTCAGACACTCGTCCATACAAGTTGTCCTGGGACTGAACAAACAAAAACACACCATTCTATAACTGGACGATCCTTGCATTTTACTCCGTCTTCAATTATCTTCAGTATATCTAATTCGCAACGATTATGCCTATACGGAGTGGTTTTCGGGTAATAACCCAACCGGTCTCTCCGTATTGACAACGATGGTCAAAACACTTCGATAGTCGGTTATTTAACTATCGGAGTTAAAACAACATCCATTGTAATGTATAACTAACATCACACAACCACGGACACTTTTATTTAACATTCATTTTATTATTCGAGTTCCCATACCTTACCAGATATTCCTCAAATCCCATTTTAGCCTTTTTACATTTCTTGGAAAACATTTCCAGTTCTTATTTTCTCACGTTCCAGAAAATATACGTTATCAACGTTCGATCCATTTTTCACAATCTTTATTTCTATACTTGGATAAACTACCCTAATTATATTGGAAAATATTTCCAATTTCATTTTGACCTTTTAAATCGGTCCCACGTTGAAACACCCCACCTCCGTTAGGGTCACTCTCAAAGGGAATGCCCTAATTTTGGTGGAGGTTTATAAGTACAAGTCACAGATATACAAGACAGATATAGGAACACATATTTGTAAACAGCGGAAGAACAACAAACTTTATTTCATAAAGTCAAATACGTGTTACAACAACATCCTTTCCAAAAACATAACATAACACTTTCATAATCTGTCTTGAGTACATTATTTTTAGAAGCATAAATAAAACGTAGATAAACTGCAAAAGCCCCATAGTGGATTGTCCAAAGCCATAGTTCAAAACAGGAAAGTCCAAGCAATACATTTCTCTTCTTCAAGCTGGATGTTGAGGTTGGTCAAGCTGCTGTGTTCCCTCCCTGAGGACCTGGGGAGGGGGGAACGGAAGAAAGAAGACGAAAGAAAAGTAGAGTCAGACATAAAGCCTGAGTAAGTCTAGTACTATTTTGTCTATGAATAAAGAACTGGGTATGATAAGTATAAACAAGAAGTGGGCATGCACTATAAACTTGGTTAAGTTGTCTAGGGTCGAATATACTATCGTACCCCATGTTGATCTCTGAACCCATATAAACTAGTTTCCAACTGGCACCCCAAAATCAGGGTGATGTGATCCATTCTATGATGATCGGCTCCTACTCGCATAGTTACATGTGTCTTACGGCCCCCGGTGTTGTAGTTACCTATGCTGGTCCCACCATGGGGTGTATCAAGTCCCGTGGTGGCAACCCGACACAATCCTAGAATGCACAGGTATGCTACTGGTGCCCAGTGCCTTATTTTTCTGCACCGGAGTGTGTGCACGCCCGCACCCCTTTAGAACCTACACTGCTACACCACCGCCGTCGATTTGACCTCTTACAATCAGCCCAGTAATCGTGCCCCACCCTGCCTAGTTTCAGGGTTTCCTGATACACCTTCTAGGGTTACTGCTGAAAAGGGTCCCCCGTTACTAGGTTTTCTATCTCTAACCACATGCTAATTTGGTTAAGTGTTTTCTAACCTAACCCCACCAGTCCGTTTAATTTAGCATGTTCCATTTTTGATTAAGTCTTTAGTTCACTTAATCCTAACAATCCTGACTCAGCCTTAATTGTCTTATTAAGGCCCTGACCTCTCACATTAGACAGGTATTGTTGTGGCTGCCTGTTGCTGGTTGGTTCCGGGCAGTCTTACGCCACAACTCAGTCTAACCTCGGGTCCTTCTTGGGCTCTATGTTTAACCTCCCGCATTGGATAGGTATTGTTGTGACTACTGGACAGCCGGGCGGTTCCGGGCAGGTTTACATCACAACTCGATCCAACCTCGGGTTAAACACATCGTATTTTCTACATTTTCATATTTTGTCTTTCTTCTTTATTTATATGTAAATATTTGCGGCCCATTATTAAGTAAATGGCGTAAAGGTTACACCAATCATGGGCCCAACCCATACTTGAATTTGGGCCCTTCTACTTTATGTTTTCATTCATTAATTAATTTGGCCCAACGTTATTTTCCCCCGTTTAATACGTTCGTTTGTATGTTGGGCTCAACCTTTTTAAGCCCAACTTAGCCATGCGAAAGAGGGGAGGCTTAAAGCGTGATTACATACACAAAAAGGGGAAGGTGAGCGTATGAACTTGCAATATGACGTTGGAAATACAAAATAGAAACTGGTGTACTTGCATAGTAGTAACATATACTTTGATCATAAAAGCATAAGTGACATGAATCAAACCATGTAAACTTGTAGTTAAGTTAAGAATATCACTATTAACACATGGGCTTAACTACAACATGAACCTATATTTTTGTTTAGGCATAATGTCAAACATAAGCATGGCATAAATATTTCTAACATAAGCATGGCATAATGTCAAACATAAGCATGGCATAATGTCAAACATAAGCATGGCATAAGTATAGTTAAATTTGTTCACATAACTATGGCATAAATATTTCATAACATGAAATCATGATTTTTACTTTAGTCATGTAAACTTGCAAGAAGGGATTTTTGAATCTAACCTAGCCATGTACCACATATGTCATCATATAATTCTCGTTAACAATATAGACCTAACATGGTTTCAATTATGCGAAATATCGATCATAGCCTAGCCATATTCATAAGTTTGTAAATAGGTTTCTAGTACAAAACATGGCTTAATACATAGATCATGGTGCCAAACTTTTCAATATAATTTCATATGAATTATGATAATCCCAACCTTATTCCAAATTACTTCACAAAAAAATACACATTAAGATGGCATAGTAACAAACTCCCAAACTTGCATGATTTTCAATTCAACAACTACATACATGTAGCTTCAACATAAATTACATATTTTGCGAATATCCAAACGTCATACTTGCATAAAACTACCGCATGTAGTTTTTCATAATGAATAACATAATTCAACGCACAAATATGAATTATTCTATCGCCACAAATCAAGTATACATATCAACACAATTATTTGTTCATACCAAAGTAATACTCTACTTACAATCGTTGCGGCGAATTCTCTAATTTAGGAATTTAGAGATGCGACTCTTTTTGACGTAGGCGTTGATTTGATTTGCTTGAATTGCTTTAGGCTTTAGAACTTTCTTCCTAAACTTCTCTCCAATTTGGTGGCTACTCCTAGACGCTCCCCAGCAACATGGCGGCTTTGTTCTTATTTATGAATGAATAGATTAGGGTTTAGTCTAGGGTTGTTTATATAGAGGTTAGGAACTGATTAGGACCATTGATGTTGCTTGGATTGATCGTAGCCATTCATTCTAAGGAGAGACCAATTAGAGCCTGCCACCTAGCCCTAATGACAAAGCAGACCACAGAAAATCGACCACATAGAGAATAGGCCAGCCGGGTTAGACTGGGCTCGACCTGGGTCTGGACCAGGTCGACACCCCTGTCGACAGCCCTGTCGACAGGCCTGTCGACCTGGTTAGACCAGGTCGACAGCCCAGTCGACCTGGGTGCGTCAGGCGGGACTTTTTCCGCCCTGGCCCATTGGGCCCCATTTTCGAATTTAAACTTTATTTTATTCTGTTTGAATTTTAAACTTAATTCTCAAACTTCCGAAGGCCATATCTTCTTCATACGGACTCCGTTTTTCGAAAACTCGGACTCTATTTCGCGTATTTTTCCGAGACGAACGCAATGGCGTATCCCGTTTCCCTTAGTTCTTTGATTTCAGATTAATTATACTTTAATTTGTTAATTTCACAGTTATAGAATTTGCGGGGTGTTACATTCTCCCCCCACTTAAAAGGATTTCGTCCCCGAAATCTTCAAGTTAGGAGGAATGTATATCCTAACATCCAATCATCCATCTACTCATCCATCAAACACGAGCATCCATTGTCCTTAAAAGACTTCTAATGCTTCATGATCATATGCGAAGTGTGTGTGTACATGTACTTATCTAATGCAAAATCAGGCGGTCTACTGATTCAGTTGACCTCCTTAATGCGAATTATGTAAGTGCAATGAATCCATTATGTATGCAAATTTTCCTATTCATGATTCTACATGAGTGCACAATCATTCATTACAAATGCAACATCCATATGACAACATATTAAAGTTCAACCATATACGAATGCAAACATACATTCATATGCAATATGAAGTGACTGAGCCGATCTAAAACCTAGATTGTGTGTGTATATGCAACCACGAGCAACCACCAGCAATCACTTGCAACCACTTGCAACCATCATCAATAACATGTTTCAACTACATGTTTCCATCCAAAGGGTTTCTACCTAAAAGACAAGGTCGAGGAAATATACCTAAAAAGATAGATAAAAGCGCAACTTAAGGAAAAAGAAAGATCAAGGATGTACCCTCGAACAGAAAAGGGTAGGCAGTGCGGATTCTAGCTTCAGTTTCCCAAGTCGCGTCTCCCTCGGCGTCGCTCCACTGAACTTTGACGAGCTTGACTTCGCGGTTGCGTAGCTTCTTCACTTCCGTTCCTAATATGCGGGTTGGAACTTTTCTTATGGTTGCTTCGCGTTCCACTTCGGACTCTTCGAGGATATTTGGCTCTACCACTTCAGCAGACTCATGCAGACATTTTCGGAGATGTGAAACGTGAAAAACGTTGTGGACTCCGGCCAACTTCTCGGGTAGCTCTAATCTATAGGCCATTTTCCCAATTTTCTCGATGATAGGGAATGGCCCTACGAACCTTGGTGCCAGTTTTCCTGTGGTTCCAAAACGAACAACGTTTCTTAGTGGTGATACCTTGAGAAAAACTCTGTCTCCAACTTCAAATTCAAGGTCGGTCCTCCTCTTGTCGGCATAGGACTTTTGTCTGTCTTGGGCCGTCTTCATCCTTCTTCGTATTAAGTCTACTTTCTCTGAGGTCTCTCGAATCATATCTGGTCCAAGTATGAGCTTATCCGTGGACTCCCACCAACAAGTGGGCGATCGGCACGGTCTTCCATATAGAGCTTCGAAGGGCGCCATTCCGATGGTTGCTTGATAGCTGTTGTTGTAGGCAAATTCCACCAAAGGAAGGTGGTCTTCCCATGTCCCTCCGAAGTCGAGGACGCATAGCCTTAAGAGGTCTTCCAAAACTCTGTTCACTCTCTCTGTTTGGCCGTCGGTTTGGGGATGATAGGCTGTGCTTAAGCATAACTGCGTTCCTACTGCTTCTTGCAGACTCCGCCAAAACTCGCTGGTGAAGATGGGGTCTCGGTCACTAACAATGCTAGATGGTATTCCATGGAGTCGAACGATTTCCTTGAGGTAAAGTGATGCTAGGGATGAGGCAGTTCTTTTACTTTTGACAGGTAAAAAGTGGGCGCTTTTTGTAAGCCTATCCACTATTACCCAAATGCTAGTGTTGCCTCTCCTAGACCTAGGCAGCCCATCGATGAAGTCCATTGAGATGCTATCCCACTTCCACTGCGGGACCTCCAGAGGATGTAGCAGTCCGCCAGGCTTTTTCTGTTCCGCCTTAACCTGTTGGCACACCATACACTTAGAAACGAACTCTGCCACGTCCTTTTTCATGTCGTTCCAGAAGAAAGTTCTTTTTATATCTTTGTACATTTTATCTCCGCCTGGGTGTATCGTCATCTTGGAATGATGCGCTTCCTCGAGAACCTTCCTTACTAAATCTTTTGTCTGTGGGACGCATAGTCTTCCGTCTCGCCTTAGTAAACCTTTATCGTCAATGGAGTATCTGTTGAGGTGACTTAAAGTCTCACCCCTAATTAGCCTATCAATCATTTCCACAAGCTGAGGGTCTTCGCGTTGTGCTGCCCCTACTGAATCCACTAAAGTTGGGCGCACTTCGAGAGATGCTAGCAAGCCCGGTACGAAATCGGAGGAAGGCCTAAAGTCGAAGCTGGCTATAAACTCTAGGCTTTGTCTTTCAACAAACAACGGGCTTAGGGTCAATTTCTTTCGGCTCAACGCGTCTGCCACTACGTTGCCTTTGCCCGGAGTATAGGAGATTTCGAAATCGTACGAGGCAAGAAACTCCATCCATCTTTGTTGCCTCAAGTTAAGATCCTTCTGCGAGAAAAGATATTTCAACGATTTATGGTCAGTGTAAAGTTCGAACTTCTCACCTAGGAGATAGTGTCGCAAAGACTTGAGTGCAAAGACGATGGCGGCTAACTCAAGATCGTGGGTTGGGTAGTTTCTTTCGTGCACCTTCAACTGCCTCCCGCCATAAGCTACTACCCTTCCTTCTTGCATTAAGACGGCGCCTAGCCCTGTCCCACATGCATCCGTATAAACAGTGAACATCTTGCTCCCTTCTGGCAGCGTCAAAACTGGGGCTGTTGTGAGAGCCCTTTTCAGTCGTTGGAAAGCAAACTCGCAATCCAAATCCCAATTGAACACTAGATTCTTCTTAGTCAATTTCGTGAGCGGAGCTGAGATTTTCGCAAAATCTCTTATGAATTTTCGATAGAAACCTGCTAGTCCTAGAAAGCTTCGGACCTCAGTTGCATTCCTTGGTGTCTTCCAATCCTGTACCGCCACTACCTTAGCAGGGTCCACTGCTAACCCTTGTTTGGATACTATGTGCCCAAGGAACCTCACATCTTCTCTCCAAAAGTGGCATTTGGAGAATTTGGCTTTTAGTTGATGGACTCGCAAAGTTTCCATGATTGCCCTTAAGTGCTGAGCATGTTCCTCTTCACTCTTTGAGAAGATAAGGATATCATCTACGAAGACCACTACGAATTTGTTGAGGAAATCTCTAAATACCCTACTCATCAGGTCCACGAAGTAAGCAGGTGCATTTGTCAAGCCGAAAGGCATGACAAGCCATTCAAAGAAGCCGTCTGGGGTTCTGAACACCGTTTTATCGATGCTATCTTCAGCCACCCTTAGCTGATGAAAACCGGTTGCTAAATCGAGTTGGGAGAAAACAGACGCTCCTACAAGCTGGTCAAATAAATCGTCAATTCTAGGGAGAGGGTGCCTATTCTTTTTCGTTAGCTTATTGAGCTCCCTATAGTCAACACATAGACGGAGTGAACCATCCGCCTTTGTAGCGAACACCACCGGAGCGCCCCATTCTGAAATGCTCCTCCTAATGAACCCCTTTCCTAGAAGCTCTTTAATCTGTTTACTGAGCTCTTTCCTTTCTCGTGGAGCCATGTGTCTAACGGGCAACGCAACGGGCTTTGCATAATCTACAAGATATATGCGGAAGTCTATTTCCCGCTTCGGAGGCAAGCCCTTCACCTTTTCGAAGACATCCGGATATTCCCGGACCACTCTAACTGATTGCAAATTTTCAACAGAGGCATCTAGCGATTCAAGATAACTAAGCATAACCGCATACGAGGGATTACAAGAAATTTCCAAAGTATTACCGAGCTGGGTTAGGAGTCTAACAACCCTTTTCTCACAATCAAGGATGGCCCCATTACTGGATAGCCAATCCATACCCAAAATCAAACCATACCCCGAAAAGCCCAAAACAAAGGCACTACATTGAAATTCAACACTTAGGATAGAAATTTTCAAATCCAGACAGATCATAGACAAATGAGCTGGGCCCACAATTGGGTTTGAAACAATTAAGGGGTCCTCTACCATACTAGTTTTTAGGTGCAGAGATTCTACTAAAGCAGACGAGATAAAGGAGTGTGATGCGCCAGAATCAAATAAAGTGCGAACGGGGTGATCATAAAGATAAACTACACTTTCTACAGAAGTATTTATACCTCGCTGTTGCAATGGTGGCGCTTCTAGCACATGAACCTGTGCCCCTGGGGTGGATCCAGCGCCCTGCCCCTGTCCTCGTTTCTTTGGGCAGTCCTTAGCCCTGTGGCCTGTCTGACCGCACGAAAAGCACCCACCATTCTCCTTGGCCTTCTTTTTCCGACAGTCCTTTACTAAGTGCCCCACTTTGCCACAGAAATTGCACTTCCTCTTCTCTTTGTTGCCTTTCCCGCCTTTCTTAAAGTCTGTCTTCTTAGGCTGCAAACCCTCTTTCTTCCCTTGAGAGCTTTCTACCTTTGTCTCCTTCTTGCCCTTATCCTCTTCATTCAGCAATGCCATTTGCACCAATCTTTCATACGTGGCTCCCATGGGTATATGGGTCATGGCCAAACTGTGTAATGGCTCATTCAACCCTTTGACGAAACGGAGAGCCTTCTTGTGTGGGGTGTTGACTAGGTCAAGTCCAAACCTAGCCAGCTCATCGAACTGATTCACATACTCTCTGACTGTCTTGTCCCCTTGCTTAAGAAATAAGAATTTTTCCAACTGCAAACTTCTTTCCGCATCCGAGAGAAATTTAGTCTCAAACCTTGCCCTAAAGTCCTCCCATGTCTCCACTGGTCTTTCAGCATTGGTGACTTCCCACCAGTAGGAAGCCTCGCCCTTCAATAGCCATACTGCCAATTGTACTTTTTGTCTATCCTCTACCTCAAAGATGATGAATAGGTCCTCTGTTTCTTTCAGCCAATTCCTAGCTGCCACGAAGGACTCAGTTCCATGGAAATCCCTTCCTCCCATAGCTTTAAAATCTTTACATATTTTAGCAAAAGTGTTTCCCCGAGGAGGAGGTGGAGGAAAAGGTGCCGCTGCAGCTGGATGATTTCCTTCAGCTGGGGGAGGAGGAACGGTAGGACCTGGCTGAGTGGCCCTTGCTTCTAAAAACCGTCTAAACCAACCAGGTATTGGTACCCCTTCCGGCAAGTTAAGTTCTTGGGACATGCTGAAACAAAAAGGATAGATTCAAAACGAAGGATAAGAGATAGTACCTATGGCTTTGGGGAGTGGACTTTGCCTTTTTAAAATAAAATAATATTTTTCTTTTTTTTTAAAAATGCTTCTTTAAATTTCCTTTTTGAAAATAAATTTTCAAAACTTTTTATCTTCTGTAGTAAACCTATGCTCTGATACCAAGTGAAACACCCCACCTCCGTTAGGGTCACTCTCAAAGGGAATGCCCTAATTTTGGTGGAGGTTTATAAGTACAAGTCACAGATATACAAGACAGATATAGGAACACATATTTGTAAACAGCGGAAGAACAACAAACTTTATTTCATAAAGTCAAATACGTGTTACAGCAACATCCTTTCCAAAAACATAACATAACACTTTCATAATCTGTCTTGAGTACATTATTTTTAGAAGCATAAATAAAACGTAGATAAACTGCAAAAGCCCCATAGTGGATTGTCCAAAGCCATAGTTCAAAACAGGAAAGTCCAAGCAATACATTTCTCTTCTTCAAGCTGGATGTTGAGGTTGGTCAAGCTGCTGTGTTCCCTCCCTGAGGACCTGGGGGGGGGGGGGGAACGGAAGAAAGAAGACGAAAGAAAAGTAGAGTCAGACATAAAGCCTGAGTAAGGCTAGTACTATTTTGTCTACGAATAAAGAACTGGGTATGATAAGTATAAACAAGAAGTGGGCATGCACTATAAACTTGGTTAAGTTGTCTAGGGTCGAATATACTATCGTACCCCATGTTGATCTCTGAACCCATATAAACTAGTTTCCAACTGGCACCCCAAAATCAGGGTGATGTGATCCATTCTATGATGACCGGCTCCTACTCGCATAGTTACATGTGTCTTACGACCCCCGGTGTTGTAGTTACCTATGCTGGTCCCACCATGGGGTGTATCAAGTCCCGTGGTGGCAACCAGACACAATCCTAGAATGCACAGGTATGCTACTGGTGCCCAGTGCCTTATTTTTCTGCGCCGGAGTGTGTGCACGCCCGCACCCCGTTAGAACCTACACTGCTACACCGCCGCCGTCGATTTGACCTCTTACAATCAACCCAGTAATCGTGCCCCACCCTGCCTAGTTTCAGGGTTTCCTGATACACCTTCTAGGGTTACTGCTGAAAAGGGTCCCCCGTTACTAGGTTTTCTATCTCTAACCACATGCTAAGTTGGTTAAGTGTTTTCTAACCTAACCCCACCAGTCCGTTTAGTTTAGCATGTTCCATTTTTGATTAAGTCTTTAGTTCACTTAATCCTAACAATCCTGACTCAGCCTTAATTGTCTTATTAAGGCCCTGACCTCTCACATTAGACAGGTATTGTTGTGGCTGCCTGTTGCCGGTTGGTTCCGGGCAGTCTTACGCCACAACTCAGTCTAACCTCAGGTCCTTCTTGGGCTCTATGTTTAACCTCCCACATTGGATAGGTATTGTTGTGACTACTGGACAGTCGGGCGGTTCCGGGCAGGTTTACATCACAACTCGATCCAACCTCGGGTTAAACACATCGTATTTTCTACATTTTCATATTTTGTCTTTCTTCTTTATTTATATGTAAATATTTGCGGCCCATTATTAAGTAAATGGCGTAAAGGTTACACCAATCATGGGCCCAACCCATACTTGAATTTGGGCCCTTCTACTTTATGTTTTCATTCATTAATTAATTTGGCCCAACGTTATTTTCCCCCGTTTAATACGTTCGTTTGTATGTTGGGCTCAACCTTTTTAAGCCCAACTTAGCCATGCGAAAGAGGGGAGGCTTAAAGCGTGATTACATACACAAAAAGGGGAAGGTGAGCGTATGAACTTGCAATATGACGTTGGAAATACAAAATAGAAACTGGTGTACTTGCATAGTAGTAACATATACTTTGATCATAAAAGCATAAGTGACATGAATCAAACCATGTAAACTTGTAGTTAAGTTAAGAATATCACTATTAACACATGGGCTTAACTACAACATGAACCTATATTTTTGTTTAGGCATAATGTCAAACATAAGCATGGCATAAATATTTCTAACATAAGCATGGCATAATGTCAAACATAAGCATGGCATAATGTCAAGCATAAGCATGGCATAAGTATAGTTAAATTTGTTCACATAACTATGGCATAAATATTTCATAACATGAAATCATGATTTTTTACTTTAGTCATGTAAACTTGCAAGAAGGGATTTTTAAATCTAACCTAGCCATGTACCACATATGTCATCATATAATTCTCGTTAACAATATAGACCTAACATGGTTTCAATTATGCGAAATATCGATCATAGCCTAGCCATATTCATAAGTTTGTAAATAGGTTTCTAGTACAAAACATGGCTTAATACATAGATCATGGTGCCAAACTTTTCAATATAATTTCATATGAATTATGATAATCCCAACCTTATTCCAAATTACTTCACAAAAAAAATACACATTAAGATGGCATAGTAACAAACTCCCAAACTTGCATGATTTTCAATTCAACAACTACATACATGTAGCTTCAACATAAATTACATATTTTGCGAATATCCAAACGTCATACTTGCATAAAACTACCGCATGTAGTTTTTCATAATGAATAACATAATTCAACGCACAAATATGAATTATTCTATCGCCACAAATCAAGTATACATATCAACACAATTATTTGTTCATACCAAAGTAATACTCTACTTACAATCGTTGCGGCGAATTCTCTAATTTAGGAATTTAGAGATGCGACTCTTTTTGACGTAGGCGTTGATTTGATTTGCTTGAATTGCTTTAGGCTTTAGAACTTTCTTCCTAAACTTCTCTCCAATTTGGTGGCTACTCCTAGACGCTCCCCAGCAACATGGCGGCTTTGTTCTTATTTATGAATGAATAGATTAGGGTTTAGTCTAGGGTTGTTTATATAGAGGTTAGGAACTGATTAGGACCATTGATGTTGCTTGGATTGATCGTAGCCATTCATTCTAAGGAGAGACCAATTAGAGCCTGCCACCTAGCCCTAATGACAAAGCAGACCACAGAAAATCGACCACATAGAGAATAGGCCAGCCGGGTTAGACTGGGCTCGACCTGGGTCTGGACCAGGTCGACACCCCTGTCGACAGCCCTGTCGACAGGCCTGTCGACCTGGTTAGACCAGGTCGACAGCCCAGTCGACCTGGGTGCGTCAGGCGGGACTTTTTCCGCCCTGGCCCATTGGGCCCCATTTTCGAATTTAAACTTTATTTTATTCTGTTTGAATTTTAAACTTAATTCTCAAACTTCCGAAGGCCATATCTTCTTCATACAGACTCCGTTTTTCGAAAACTCGAACTCTATTTCGCGTATTTTTCCGAGACGAACGCAATGGTGTATCCCGTTTCCCTTAGTTCTTTGATTTCAGATTAATTATACTTTAATTTGTTAATTTCACAGTTATAGAATTTGCGGGGTGTTACACACGTTTACTTTTAAAACATTATTCATTTTGAAATGTGAATACCATCCCTTATTATAGAAATCTGAACACCTTGATTATATAACTCTTTATTCACATAATAATCTCCCTTATCTTGTTTACCGAAATCTCTTTCATAATTTTTCACTCCTATTCCACTTTATAAACTCTGTCTCTAAGTCAACTTCTTATCTAATCGATATCAAGTTTATAACTAAATACTGACTCCTATCCTATTAACATTTATTTGTTTAAACTAAATGTTAATTATTCTATCAGATTATAATCCCTAAAAATAGTTTACTTTAACTACATTCGACATCGTCGAATTCTAGTTACAAATCCTAACAGTTTAATTCTAATCACATTTCGAACATCGAAATGCTGTCATCAGTTTCTAATACGATTCCCCAATTCTTTTTCTAAACTCTTTCTTATATTTCTTTGAACAAACGTCGTTACTTATTACTCTAGAATAAGTGGATTTCAAACCAAACTGTTACATTTTCTAGGAAGTGCTGCTATATATAAAAGTCACGCTTAAGTCTAATCAACAGCAGTTAATTTGTCGCTATAGTTCTAAACTTGTCAAATGCTGTAATATTCTCCTTATAACTAATTACAGTCACACTTACCTTATTAATAGCGTTATTTTATTGCTACAGTTCAACTTGTCATACGCTGTAATATCCTTTGTTATAACAAATCTTGACATAACAATCACACTTATCTTATCAACAGCGTTATTTTATCGCTATAATTCTAAGATTGGCAATACGCTGCTGTATTCCTTTTATACACATCTTGACATCTCTTTCCGTTGCAAACTGTTATCGTTCCTCGATAATAGTGAAGCCGTTCAAGTTGGGGTATTCTATTTACCTCTCAGACCTTGATCGACAACGTTCTTTTCTTAGAACAGATATACGTTCATAAATCTAAACTCCTTATTTCTTGTAATATACATCAAATCGTATTTCCTTGTTTTATTTTGGAATATGGTTTTATAATACCACATCTTTATTTTGAACTCGGTTGTTTACAATTATTTATATTCCACATTAACATTTCGCTTTCTCTATTCCACAGTTCTATTGATAACTTCTTAAATTAAAAGGTAATTAAATCTCATTTATTTCTAAACAGTTTTCATTAGATTAATTAAACGCCAATTAATCTAATAATCATTTTCCAAATAACAGTTGATTAAATAAACTTCATTCCATCAGTAAATTCGTTAACTGATCTTAATTACTTCTCATTAGATTAATACAATTAATCTAATAATATTTCTAAAATTGTTTATCTTAAATATAATTATCCAAATACTTAATCATCAGATAATTTCTGCCTTATAAACTTATTTAAATATCAACAATCGTTTTTATTTATTTTATAAAAACGAACTCTAATATACTGGTTTATAATAGAACTTCTATTATAAATTTAAATCTTCTTTTTAATTATAAAAATATAATTTTTATAATTATCTTAGTTGATTTGCCTGACGGCCAATCAACTCCTTAACAAAACGATGGGTTTACGGTCGACTGTCGCCACTTTCTAAATCGATATCGTTTATTGATTTATCGAAACAGATGTTGAATTTCCGTTCAATATCAATATTCACATGGGGTTTTAAATATAATTCGGGTTCAAACAAAACAAACAGTACATATAATTATCAAGGAATCCGGTCGGACTCCTCCAACCAATTTCTGCATCCATAGATGTCAGTCAACACAATTTACACTAACTCTATACTTGGGGATATTCTAATCAGTGGAATTAGTGTCCAACTGATGATGTGTACATTATATAACGGTATATAATATTCAACCAAATTAATTGTAATCAACCTAATCAACCATCACACAGCATTCGAACAACATTAAAATATAATTGCAATATTTTAAAATAGATCAGAGTTAGTGATTTTACTCACCTTGGCGCGTTAACCGTTAATTAACGATTTGCGTCAGTCGATTAAACCCGACGTTCATTTCTGCCATAAATTCAAACGGACCTCAAATGGTTCCAATCAGCTTTGTCCATCACTGGAGCATCCCCGGACTGCTTGACCACCCGCAGCGACGATCATCGACTCGGCTCTGACCCTCACTCCCCATGTTCAAACATACTCAAAAACTGACCCGTGTTAAACATTGTCGGGTCCTGTTCTTGTGCCTTCAACTGTGGATACCATTATTTCCCTGCTCCTTGTTTCACAAACTGCCACTGTCTGTTCTTGTTCATAATGCTCCCTTCTTCTTATTAGATCATTCGAATACACTTCAAGTTATATATATATATATATATATATATATATATATATAACTTGCACGTTAGGGCCCAAAGCCCACTTGAACTTCTTTAGCCCGTTCTGTACTTCTTCTTTTCTAATAACGGTAGCTCCCAGTATTTCACAATGATCCTTTCCTTTTCTGTTATTTTCATCTGGGCTTTCATTAATTACACATCGGCCCACTCCTACATCTTAAATCCATGTCGGCATACTTCTTCTTCTCTGCTCAAAACATTCCAACCGAATTGTAGCGAACACAACCAACCCGTTCATCTTTCTCCTCACAACTCCCCTTCCTCTCCATCGATCAACGAATGGTCATTGCCATTATCTTTCTCTTAACGGCCTCTACAGGACTTGGACCCTTTTCACTTATCAAACCCGTACATATATCATTCATGTACCCAAAATGACCCACTCCATCATTACCATTAAGTTGCATGCGTTTAAACACATCAGCCATGCACATCATTGAACCCGCCTGCTCCCTCTATACTCTTCCCATCCTTCCATGCGAAGTACAATGCCACAATATACCACGTTTTAGAAACAAGTTCCCCCTCATGTCGTGACCTCATGCAATTTGCTCCGATTTCCTTACTTCGCTGATCCCAGTGCATGTCATTTCCGTGATTACGTCCACCACTAAACAAACCTATTCACAACCATTTTCTCCACCAATAATACCGCTCATCACAAAGACCACCTCCCATCTCACGTACAGCTCCTCCATGCTACCCTTTCTTCACGTCACAGCACATACACAACCTCCCCCACTTTTAACTCCACTAAACTTCATGTCGAACGGCACCACACTCCTACCAGCGCCATGCCTCAGCTCCGGTCCTTCCACTTCACTCGCTCAATCCAACGGGTTCCTTAAAGACGAGCTCGTCACACTGTCGAAGAATGAAGACGTCATCCAAACTCACTAACCTTATCACCGGTGTATAAAATCGGATTTGAACCCGGCAGAAATCGTACGAGCGAGAAGACAGAAGTTTGTATACGTAAGGATATAGCAGTTTCCCCTTTTTATTTTTATTATTTTATTAGCCATAAAAATTCGGCTAATTTTGTTGAATCCCGTGGAAGCGAACCTATTGCGCGTTTATATAGTTGGAGATGCTTAAGCCTTAAGCTTGAGTACAATATAGGTTCTTAGATAGGTTATGGGTCTTTTGGTAGGTGATGGTCTTCATTTATTGTCTGCATTTTAGGGTAGGGAGGCTGTACAATATTGGTATATATATATTTCCTTACTTACAGGCTAAGGTACATAGGACGTGTGACATTATATAGGGTTATGGTGTAGCATGGTCTGTGCTTAAGTGTTAAGGAAAAAGAACGTGCTCCTTTACAAGTTCATGCGCGAATTTAGGAAATGGGTGCTTATTTTCTTTCCTAGGTCGTGCGCACCTCACCCTTAGGGATATGGGTTTGGAGATTTTTAGTTTATTATGATTTAACGTTTTGTTTTACTTTAGATATTTATGAAGGGTTCTCACTGCGTAAAATCTTGTTCATGTCTGAACCACTACGGACAGAAATAAAAATACAGTCGTGTTCAGCGAGGTGCCACGATCCCAAAAATATAATAATACCGGTAGATTAACTCGTATTTTGAAATCCTGAAATACCGATAGAGGGTACACAGTACTCCCAATAAAAAGTTGCGTATTTAATTAATTAAAAATTATAGTAAAATTATAAAAATTAAATTATCGATGCGCCTCAAAAGAACCTTATCCCGATTTGCACCCGATATCAAGTTATATCAAATAACCGTTACGGTCGATATACGATTTCATAGCGACTTTTTGAATATTTGATTTGGACATATCTTGCAATCCGTACGACGAAATCTCTATTTTCCACTTCCGTTGGAAAGATACAGTTCAACAGATTCCAACATTTCTCGTTTCGAAGAAATCCGATTCAAAAGGAGTCCGGTACACTTAGTTGAAGTTTAGAACGTTAAATTACGAACTGCAGCATCGTTATGGGCTCGATTATAATTAATATATATCTTTATAAGTTCAACTTCGTTTTAATTAATATATAAATCCACTTATATTACAAATTCAATATTTAAACTGATTTAAATATTCAAATACCAACCGACAAAAATGCGGGACGTTACAGACCTTCCCCCTTAAAATAATTTCGTCCTCGAAATTGCTAAGATAGGGAAAATGCTACAATCTCTGTTATAACATGGTTAAAAATCTTTTTGGTTTACTTCATAATTCCAGTTTCCGCTGAACTGATTATTTCCAATTAAAATATTAATTCCTTATTATTTCGAATATTTTCAAAATTTCTGAAAATTTCCTAACAGCTTAAATTTTCATAGAATCTCGCCAGCATCTCCTCTGCACGGCTCACTCGGTACTACAACAACTTGCCACTCCGGGCCTTCTCCAATCCAAAAGAAAATCAAACAGCCAAACGGCTTGCCCAAACCGACTCATAAAAAATCTCATACTCGTATATAAATTGTAACAACCCGAAAATCTGGGCCAGTTTAAAATTTTTATTTTGGCAATTTTAGCGAATTTTGATTATTTAAAATGAAATATTTTAAATAATATCGACGAGAAATTTATTTTGAATTGAAATCCGACGTATATATTATATACGTCGTCGTTAGAATATATAATAATTATATATAATTATAAAAGGAATTGAAAATGGCGCGGTAGTTCGAAAATTCGATTTCTAATTTCAAATGAATACGGAATTCAATATAAGTCAGAATTGAACGAAACAAGAAATATTTGAATCTGTATAACTATATCTTTGTAACGAAGTTAACAAACTGAGATTTCATTTTAGAAATGATAAGATATGTCCAGTTTAAAATTAGAAATAGTCGCTGTGGAATTTATATATATTTTTATATATATAAGGCCCTTAAAAATAGCAATTTTGCAAACGACCTCGGATTTCGACGAAACCAGTTTTGTTGGGTCCGGGATGTTAAGTTATTGCTAGATTCCAAATTTCATAATTTTTCGAATCAATATGTGAGCATGGCAAAGGAAAACGCGTTTGACCAGTTTCAGTTGATTTTAATCGACTGGAAATTGGCCATTTTTCTAACGGTCTCAGAATTCGACGAAACTAGTTTTGTTAGGACCGTATCGTCAATACGAAGCTAGAAAATATTTTTCTGGAATTTTTCTAGTTAGTATGTGACCCCGGTAATTTGAAATGTACGTTTAAAATTCAATATAGTGATTTAAATGTAAATTCAACGGAAACTATTCGAAACAGTCGAATCAGCTTGCGATAGATATCCCATTGTGTTCAGAATGGGGGTAATACGCTATGGACGTCAGGCGGTGGGCCTCGTTTAGAGGTCGTTTGTGAAAGTCAACTTTTTGGCAATTAAAAATAAATAAATTAAATAATATAAATTTTATAAAACCCCCCCCCTTCCTTTTCTCTTCCCCGATTCAGTCGAAATAAAAAAAAAAAAAAGAAAAAAAGAAAAACTCGTCGCGCCCTCGCTCCCCAAGGCGGCGCCGCCCACCGCCTGCTCGCCTGCCACCTCGCGCCGCCTCAGGCGCGGCCTGACCGCCCTCCCCCTTCGAAGCTCAACAGCGATTCGCACCCCCCCCCCATTTCGAAAACCTAGTCGCCGGAGCAGCCCTGGAGCCACCGTCCGCCACCCACCAGACTCCTCCGCCGAACCCTCCAACAGCCGCGATGAATCCAGCGCCCACTGACCCCCCCCCCCCTCCTGTAAGTTCCTAAACTGTTTTATTTTATTTTAATAGGAAAACTGTTTTATTTTATTTTATATGAAAACTGATTTTATAAGCTTTTTTAAACTGTTTTTAAAAGCATTTTAAAAACTGATTTATAAAAATATAAAAACTGATTTTTTGTTGAAAAGATTTTTGATTATGGAAGAGATTTGATTTTTAGGAGATAAAGAAACGATTTTTATTTATAGTTGTAGAGAGTTAAAAATATAATTTTTATATTTTTAAAGAATTAAAAATATGATTTTTGTATTTTTAAAGTATTAAAAATATAACCTTTATTATATAGGAGTAATAAAAATATGATTTTTATATTTTTAAAGTATTAAAAATATAATCTTTATAGGATAGAGAATATAAAAATATCATCTTTGTATGTGTAGCCAAATAAAAAATCTGATTTTTATTTGATATACGTTGAGATAAAGTGGTAATTTTTATAAAGGCGAAAACTTTATTTTTGAAATGGAATTTTTGTCTATATAGTAGCAATATAAAAACTCGATTTTTATATATTGAATTTTGAAATAAAAACTCGATTTTTATATATTGAACTTTGAAATAAAAACTCGATTTTTATATATTGAACTTTGAAATAAAAACTCGATTTTTATATATTGAACTTTGAAATAAAGATTCGATTTTTATATATTGAACTTCGAACTAAAAATTCGATTTTTATATATTGAACTTCGAACTAAAAATTCGATTTTTATATATTGAACTTTGAACTAAAAATTCGATTTTTATATATTGAACTTCGAACTAAAAATTCGATTTTTATATATTGAACTTTGAACTAAAAATTCGATTTTTATATATTGAACTTCGAACTGAAAATTCGATTTTTATATATTGAACTTCGAACTAAAAATTCGATTTTTATATATTGAACTTCGAACTAAAAATTCGATTTTTATATATTGAACTTTGAACTAAAAATTCGATTTTTATATATTGAATAGCGTAGTAAAAAAAATGTGATTTTTACGTGTGTAGTGAAAGCAGCAACGAAGGTGACAAAAAGGCGAAACGACGAAGATCTCTACATTAGAAGTGCCGTGGAGCTAGGATAGCTATAAGTGAGAATTTCTCACCTTTCAATTTATTTTCTAGTTATATATATATACTAGGATGCAGACGGTGCTTAGTAGCACCCGACACAATCGTCCACAGACCATGGACTTGTTTGTTTGGCTGTTTGGTTATTGATTGTGATATTGGTTTGAATGTGGTTTGTGGTGTGAAAAATCGAATCGATAAATTGGTTAGGATTAGACGTGCGCCGTTATAAGGCGAAGGAGTAAGGCTAGGTTAGACCCTTACTCCAAATTTTGTGGTTTGCATAACGAAAGTGAATTTGATTGATGTGTGAATGGCGTGGGCCTTCACTAGACCGGGGATAAGGCTAGGCCTTGTCCCGTTTCTAGTATCGTGCCGTTATGCCGCCGAAATTTTCTAAAATAAGTTAGAAAAATAAAAATAGCATTTTATTTAAAGAATGAACTGAATAGAAATTCATATGTTAAAATAAAATGTGTTATCGTTAAAAATATAATTTTTAACGTGAATGTGAATAAATAAATATTCATTTACAAACCAGACGGTTTGTTTATGTACACCTATTTGAATGACGTTGATTGGGTCGATAAATTTTACACATCGCCTAACTGCACAAATAAAATATGTGTTTGATTGTTTGAAACCCCACACGGGTGTTAGGATGAAATTTGAAGTTCACTCATCCTGATTGATTAAATATGTCGATCGATTGATTGACAGGCTGTTATAAGCGTTGAATATCTATATTTGATGCTTATACAGTGTAGTGCACTTTGGTTGATGGTTGATTATTTTCAATGCTGTTATATACATGTGTTGTATGAAAATCCATATAATTAATTTTATATGGTAATTGATTGGGCCTCATTCCAGCTTTGAAAAAGAAATATTTGAAAAAGAAATATTCGAAATAGAATATTTGAAAATAAAGGAAATATGAAGCCGTGTTGATTAGATTGACGCCATTTTGACGTGAACGATATTTATATCGATTTTAGAAAACGATTTCGAAATGAATTGAATTGAAAACGATTTCGAAATGAATTGAATTGAAAACGATTTCGAAATGAATTGAATTGAAAACGATTTCGAAATAAATTGAATTGAAAACGATTTCGAAATAAATTGAATTGAAAAACGATTTCGAAATAAATTGAATTGAAAACGATTTCGAAATGAATTGAATTGAAAACGATTTCGAAATAAATTGAATTGAAAACGATTTCGAAATGAATTGAATTGAAAACGATTTCGAAATAAATTGAATTGAAAACGATTTCGAAATAAATTGAATTGAAAAACGATTTCGAAATAAATTGAATTGAAAACGATTTCGAAATGAATTGAATTGAAAACGATTTCGAAATGAATTGAATTGAAAACGATTTCGAAATGAATTGAATTGAAAACGATTTCGAAATGAATTGAATTGAAAACGATTTCGAAATGAATTGAATTGAAAACGATTTCGAAATGAATTGAATTGAAAACGATTTCGAAATGAATTGAATTGAAAACGATTTCGAAATGAATTGAATTGAAAACGAATTCAAAGTGAATTGAATTGAAAATGAATTCAAATTGAATTGAAATTTGAATTGAATTGAAATTTGAATTGAATAGAAATGAATTTTAAAACGAATTTATAAAGAAGAATTCAATTTTGCCTTGAATTGAAATGGAAGTTGAAATAGATTTTGAAACGAATTTAAAAACTATTTATATAATTCGTTTTAAATAGAAATCGACGAAATATATATTATATATATTATATATATAATATAATGGCCTGAATAGAACGCGCCGCGCCGCGGCAGTTCGTGAATTTCGACCATTTATTTCAAACGGACATTACGGGAGATCCGACCGTCGGATTCTCCTAAAACCGGAACCGTTGGGTTCGTATCGAAAAGAGCTTTCTAATGAATGTTAGAAATTTGAAATCCAACGGTTGGATTTGGAGATACGTCCAAATCAAATTCGAAAAAGGTCGCTGTAAGTGCAGTTCGATGACCGTTGTTGGAAATCGGCTGTACGGGCCTTGATAAAATTATTAAAAATAGTAATAATTTGTGTAAAATCATAAGAAATGATTTGTGAAGATTTGGGATGAAAAACTCCCTATTTGAAAAGATAAAAATAGATTTTTATCGAAATGAACTAGTTTTGAACTAGAATTATAATTCTATTTATTTTTAAATAAATAAATTGAATTTGAAATGGTTTTGAAAATAACCAAAATTTCCAATGATTGCATTGGAGTGGATTTGAATCGAAATTGTCTTCGGAATATTTCGATGTTGGAATTCGTGATATTACAGGTGTTGTTATGGAAATTTGAAAGATATATATTTGTATCGTTATTTCCAATACGACATTTGTTAGTCGTAGAATTCGATATTGAATATAAGCCGATATATTTTCTATTCAGAGCCTTGTATTGAATATCGAATGTGATTTGGGTTTGTCGTGAATGGTGTCTTCACTAACACTGTTCTTGAACCCAGTTGAGAAAAGATTAAATCTTTTTATTTAGATTTAATGAAGTGTACCAATTAAATGATATTTAATTGGAATTGAATTGATATTGATTTTTGGGTTTATCGTGAACAGTGTTTTAAATAACACTTGTTCTTTAACCCGATAATTAATGAATGTGATTTGGGTTTGTCGTGAATGGTGTCTTCACTAACACTGTTCTTGAACCCAGCTGAGAAAAGGTTAAATCTTTTGATTTAGATTTAATGAAGTGTACCAATTAAATGATATTTAATTGGAATTGAATGGATATTGATTTTTGGGTTTATCGTGAACAGTGTTTTAAATAACACTTGTTCTTTAACCCGATAATTAATGAATGTGATTTTGGGTTTATCGTGAACCGTGTTTTAAATGACACTGATTCTTTAACCCAGATAATGATTAAAACTAAGTGGAGTTTTAATGAATCTTTAATTAGATTTGAATGTGAAATTTAGAAACTAACTGGCGGTTAGCCAAGCAGAATGGTTTTCTGGATATTGATCTGATGTTGGTTTCGGCCTTCGGGGTTAATATTTGGGAAATTATTCTCTTGATTAATTTACGGTTAGTGACTAATGGATTGGAATGAGGCGTATGTTGTGTTTGTGTAACACTTATTTAAAATATACGCGAGTTATTCGGAAAGACCGGGTTTATCCCATTCTGAATAACTGATGCGACGATAAGTCGAAGATGAAGACGATGGTCGAAGACCGGAGGTCTTCACGTCGTTTGGGTGATAACTGATGATCTTGATTGGGCTGTACACCCAAGAAGATGGAAACAGTTAGTGATCGTCCAGACGTGCTTGGAGATCGATGGATATGCGGGGTACTAGGTGCCTCCGGTTTCGTTCAGACCCAGGACGGACTTGTAAATGGACTGTGTGTCTGACATCGGATTTCATTCTGTGTGACTGATATCGGTTGCATAGGATGGTTTGCCTGTGTGGCATGCTAAGATGCAAATGATCAAGGCTTCTGTTGAAAAGCAAAGTCTTGTGGTGATGATCAAAGCACGGCCTTTGTGGCGTAGCTTTGTGTAACGTTTACCTCGCGTGTTTCACACCAGGTATGAACCAAAACGGGAGACGGACCTCAGGGAGGACTTGCGTTTCTTTCTAGCTAGAAGTGGCGTCAGTGGTTTTTTTTCACGCCCTGACGAGTTTGACTTATGTGGTTGTTGCGGTTGCGAGGCGCCTCGGTTATATCGGTTTCGGCCGAATGCATTCTGGTCGGCTGACGGACCAGACTTACACCCCATAGGGTGGGGAAACGTAGTGTTCAGGCATAATAATCCACTCCGTGTGGACCGGCCCTGACGATCTAAAGGCTTGCCTGCGCGCTTGCCTGTGGCTCGGGCTAGAGAGTCACGAATCGGTTGAGGATCTTGCCCCTAGCCTCGGTTCATAGATGGAAATCCAATTTCCAAATACGTGACTTTGCGGTTTTATTTGTAATCCTATATATGGCGACATAGTGGGATGGGGCGCTTATGCCGCCTATGATTGATACTTATGATTTGAAGTTGTTTTATACACTTATAATAGTATCAAATGATTTGTTTTAAAACGTATCAAGCATTCTTTGGCTGTTATAAGGGAAAACCCTATCCTCGACTGCGTTGCATTGTGTGATGGGACCTGGGTCTTATAACAGCTTCATTTTTCTTTATTTAGCATTGCGCTGTTTGTTTTATGCACTGGTATTCTTGGGAGGAAACCCGTTCCGTGTTATACGGCGTGGTCCCTTGATTTACCTAATGATTTAAAATAAAGATTAATAACTGTTTTAGTTCTCACACCAGTCACATGACTGACCTGGAGTTTATTGTTTTAACCTAAACTCTGGGTGCCCCTATTTTTGACACGGGCAGCTAGTAGTTTTGGTTTTGCAGATTTATATTCACAGGATCCTGGTTTACAGCTGGAACGATATCCGGAAAGCTTTGTATCCGTATATCTCCTTCTAGTTGTGTATTGTATTATTTTCCGCTGCTATGTATTTAAATGTAATTTAAATCTCTGATATTTCTGTGTAATATTCATTTATACTCGGTATATTCTTGTAATCTGATGCACTGTTGTAATATACAGTGAAATGTTCTTCTGTATGCGTTCTGTTGTGGTTTGTTCTCGAACTATCCGACGCTTTCCTTTACGGGGAAGTTGCGGGTCTTCACATAAATGTGTACCTTCTCTGTTGGGCATTCAACTCTATCTCTGCCATCTGCTATCAAACCAGCATATCTAAGCATCCTTGGTTGATCTCCCATCAATCCGTTCTCAAACCAGTCTTTCGCTTTTACTAAGCCAAATTTCTATTTCAACTCCGATTCCACTCTCAGTTCTTAACCTTATTAAGTTTTATTACGACATTCCATTTAATGATTTATTTCTCAAATCAGTTATCTCCATCTCTAATTCAAAATTCGATTCTTATTCTCCAAGAATCAATTCATTTTTAATTACTCGAATCTCCAATATTTTTCTTTTATAATTTTCATACTGGATCTTTCCAAATTCAGTCCAGCTTTGTTATCTTTGTTTAAATTCCACTTTTACCATTTTAACTCCATAAGTTTAATTTTTATTTTAGAATTCAAATTCCTGGGATTTATTTCAAATCAGTTTGATATCATATATAATTCAAAACATTTGAATTTCTGACAACTTGTTTCTGAAACAATACAAAACAAAATCTTTGGTAGTAATCCGTCACTTACCAGCTCGAAAATGAACACCGATAATGTCGCGATCATCTTCGGAATTTATTTTCCAACCATCGACGTGAGTTCAATACTATATTGCTTTAAAAACTCATTTATAATCACTCTATTTTTGAAATTACTTCAAAATATCTTTCATAGCACTTGGAAAACAATTTCAAACATTTTCATTTTGAAATCCCTACAAAATATACAACGTTTAGAAAACATTTCTAAATTCACCCAGGATCTTAAAATTTCCATATATTTAATCCAAATATTATTTCCAACTCTTTTCCAAGTTTCTAGAGTTTTATTTCAATTCTGGTTTTTAATTCATATTCAGCTCATCAGATTTTTCATATTATACTTATATAATATTTCGATTGGTTATTTATATAACCAACTCAATTACAATCATGTTCGATCATAATAATGATCACATATCCAATATATTATATTAATCTCAAGATATATATACTCCTTTTATATAAATATATATTTTGAATAAAATTATTTATTTACCCTCTTTTAAAAACATACTATGTCAAATTACTCAGTTCAAGAGTTTAGAAACACCTATCGACGCAGTTTGCATTACTATTTCGACCAGAATTCATAAACCACTCGACTGATCAGTCAACACAATATAAAATGGTTTTTATATTAATTACAAATACGCGCTCATATATATACACTCATACTCAATCTAGGGTATTACTAACCCTATCTCTACTGACTCACGCCACAGAGCCAAGGTAATCACTTAACCTTCGGCTCTGATACCAACTGTAACGTCTGGGAATTTTCGACCCAGAAAATCAACATAAATACACTGTCAATTTCTCGAGCATCGAAAATACCGGGACATTAATAGAATAATTAAGAGGGTGAGAAAGACAAGATAGAACTAATAGAATAGAAGAAGAAGAAGAACTCACTGAATCATCAGAATCAGAGTAATCACGAAACTCACAGCGAAATGAATAAATTTTATTACAACATAACTTTGAAATACAAATCTGAATTTGTATATATACATACCATATCAGAGTGTAACTCATATACATCACAGCGGAAATAATCTCTAAATATCTAACGGTAAAAACTCCTGCTTTGAGCCCCTCCAAGTGAATCTGTAAAATCCTGAAACACTTGACTGCTCGTACAAAATTTGGGCACCCAAGAGTTTAGGGAAAACACAAACAAAATAAACTCTGGGTCAGTCATGGGACTGGTGTGAGTAAATTACAACCATACTGTTTAACTTTAAAAATCCTTTTGAAACAAAAGGATAATAGTAAAACCAACCCACACATAAACATGGACGGTTTTTACCTTACTATAACCCAAAATACTTTGATATCAAACACCAGTGATATTATGATAATGTCTAAACAAATAATCATTCAAGTAGCAGAACGCTTGCATCTCACGCTCCACATATATAATATAAAATCATAAACTGCAGGGCGCTTATTGGAGAATGAATTCCAACATACAAGGTATGGGAGCACCTTCTGATCAGTGTACTCTAGAGGGGATACACTCAGGGTTCAACAAGAATATCTTGCAACCTGGCCACACATGACCGCTCACTCATTTAGCTTGAGTGTCGCGAATATATTGCCACCACGGTTGTAGGCCATCCAACCGTCATCCGAAGATACAGAATCGAAAAGAAGTATAAATATGAATTTTCTCTAGATCGGTGACAATATACCCTGCTTGGGGATGACCCAACTAGCCATGCTGCCTAGCCCAACTTTCGTTACTTCCTTGTTGTGAGGCTAGAGGCTACGTCTATCTTCAGGACATCTGATCACCATTCACTTTGAATGCCACATCGTCAAATCCGTAATCACATATTGATTACACAAATGCACACTGGGTGTAGAATAAAGAGAAGTTACCTTCTCCCCACCAACTTGGTATATTCGTAAAAGTCAACGGCGTGACCGTTGGAAATACTCTGTCAGACACTCGTCCATACAAGTTGTCCTGGGACTGGACAAACAAAAACACACCATTCTATAACTGGACGATCCTTGCATTTAACTCCGTCTTCAATTATCTTCAGCATATCTAATTCGCAACGATTATGCCTATACGGAGTGGTTTTCGGGTAATAACCCAACCGGTCTCTCCGTATTGACAACGATGGTCAAAACACTTCGATAGTCGGTTATTTAACTATCGGAGTTAAAACAACATCCATTATAATGTATAACTAACATCACACAACCACGGACAATTTTATTTAACATTCGTTTTATTGTTCGAGTTCCATACCTTACCAGATATTCCTCAAATCCCATTTTATCCTTTTTACACTTCTTGGAAAACATTTCCAGTTCTTATTTTCTCACGTTCTAGAAAATATACGTTATCAACGTTCGATCCATTTTTCACAATCTTTATTTCTATACTTGGATAAACTACCCTAATTATATTGGAAAATATTTCCAATTTCATTTTGACCTTTTAAATCGGTCCCACGTTTACTTTTAAAACATTATTCATTTTGAAATGTGAATACCATCCCTTATTATAGAAATCTGAATACCTTGATCATATTACTCTTTATTCACATAATAATCTCCCTTATCTTGTTTACCGAAATCTCTTTCATAACTTTTCACTCCAATTCCACTTTATAAACTCTGTCTCTAAGTCAACTTCTTATCTAATCGATATCAAGTTTATAACTAAATACTGACTCCTATCTTATTAACATTTATGTGTTTAAACTAAATGTTAATTATTCTATCAGATTATAATCCCTAAAAATAATTTACTTTTAATACATTCGACATCGTCGAATTCATGTTACAAATCCTAACGATTTAATTCTAATCACATTTCGAACATCGAAATGCTGTCATCAGTTTCTAATACGATTCCCCAATTCTTTTTCTAAACTCTTTCTTATATTTCTTTGAACAAACGTCGTTACTTATTACTCTAGAATAATTGGATTTCAAACCAAACTGTTACATTTTCTAGGAAGTGCTGCTATATATAAAAGTCACGCTTAAGTCTAATCAACAGCAATTAATTTGTCGCTATAGTTTTAAACTTGTCATATGCTGTAATATTCTCCTTATAACTAATTACAGTCACACTTACCTTATCAACAGCGTTATTTTATTGCTATAGTTCAACTTGTCATACGCTGTAATATTCTTTGTTATAACTAATATTGACATAACAGTCACACTTATCTTATCAACAGCGTTATTTTATCGCTATAATTCTAAGACTGGCAATACGCTGTTGTATTCCTTTTATACAGATCTTGACATCTCTTTCCGTTACAAACTGTTATCGTTCCTCGATAATAGTGAAGCCGTTCAAGTTGGGGTATTCTATTTACCTCTCAGACCTTGATCGACAACGTTCTTATCTTAGAACAGATATACGTTCATAACTCTAAACTCCTTATTTCTTATAATATACAACAAATCGTATTTCGTTGTTTTATTTTGGAATATGGTTTTATAATACCACATCTTTATTTTGAACTCGGTTGTTTACGATTATTTATATTCCACATTAACTTTTCGCTTTCTCTATTCCACAGTTCTATTGATAACTTCTTAAATTAAAAGGTAATTAAATCTCATTTATTTCTAAACTGTTTTCATTAGATTAATTAAAGGCCAATTAATTTAATAATCATTTTCCAAATAACAGTTGATTAAATCAATTTCATTCCATCAGTAAATTCGTTAACTGATCTTAATTACTTCTCATTAGATTAATATAATTAATCTAATAATATTTCTAAAATTGTTTATCTTAAATATAATTATCCAAATACTTAATCATCAGATAATTTCTGCCTTATAAACTTATTTAAATATTAACAATCGTTTTTATTTATTTTATAAAAACGAACTCTAAAATACTAGTTTATAATAGAACTTCTATTATAAATTTAAATCTTCTTTTTAATTATAAAAATATAATTTTTATAATTATCTTAGTTGATTTTCCTGACGGCCAATCAACTCCTTAAGAAAACGATGGGTTTACGGTCGACTGTCACCACTTTCTAAATCGATATCGTTTATTGATTTATCGAAACAAATGTTGAATTTCCATTCAACATCAATATTCATATGGGTTTTTAAATAAAATTCGGGTTCAAACAAAACAAACAGTACATATAATTATCAAGGAATCCGGTCAGACTCCTCCAACCGATTTCCGCATCCATAGATGTCAGTCAACACAATTTACACTAACTCTATACTTGGGGATATTCTAATTGGTGGAATCAGTGTCCAACTGATGATGTGTACATATATATAACGGTATATAATATTCAACCAAATTAATTGTAATCAACCTAATCAACCATCACACAGCATTCAAACAACATTAAAATATAATTTCAATATTTTAAAATATATCAGAGTTAGTGATTTTACTCACCTTGGCGCGTTAACCGTTAATTAACGATTTGCGTCAATCGATTAAACCCGACGTTCATTTCTGCCATAAATTCAAACGAACCTCAAATGGTTCCAATCAGCTTTGTCCATCACCGGAGCATCCCCGGACTGCTTGACCATCCGCAACGACGATCATCGACTCGGCTCTGACCCTCACTCCTCATGTTCAAACATACTCAAAAACTGACCCGTGTTAAACATTGTCGGGTCCTGTTCTTGTGCCTTCAACTGTGGATACCATTATTTCCCTGCTCCTTGTTTCACAAACTGCCACTGTCTGTTCTTGTTCATAATGCTCCCTTCTTCTTATTAGATAATTCGAATAAACTTCAAGTTATATAAATATATATATAACTTGCACGTTAGGGCCCAAAGCCCACTTGAACATCTTTAGCCCGTTATGTACTTCTTCTTTTCTAATAATTGTACCTCCCAGTATTTCACAACGATCCGTTCCTTTTCTGTTATTTTCATCTGGGCTTTCATTAATTACACATCGACCCACTCCCACATCTTAAATCCACGTCGGCATACTTCTTCTTCTCTGCTCAAAACATTCCAACCGAATTGTAGCGAACACAACCAACCCGTTCATCTTTCTCCTCACAACTCCCCTTCCTCTCCATCGATCAACGAGTGGTCATCGCCATTATCATTCTCTTAACGGCCTCTACAGGACTTGGACCCTTTTCACTTATCAAACCCGTAAATATATCATTCATGTACCCAAAATGACCCACTCCATCATTACCATTAAGTTGCACGCGTTTAAACACATCAGCCATGCACATCACTGAACCCGCCTGCTCCCTCTATACTCTCCCCATCCTTACATGCGACAGTACAATGCCACAATATACCACGTTTTAGAAACAACTTCCCCCTCATGTCGTGACCTCATGTAATTTGCTCCCATTTCCTTACTTCGCTGATCCCAGTGCATGTCATTTCCGTGATTACGTCCACCACTAAACAAACCTATTCACAACCATTTTCTCCACCAATAATACCGCTCATCAAAAAGACGACCTCCCATCTCACGTACAGCTCCTCCATGCTACCCTTTCTTCACGTCACAGCACATACACAACCTCCCCCACTATCTAACTCCACTAAACTTCACCTCAAACGGCACCACACTCCTTCCAGCACCATGCCTCAGCTCTGGTCCTTCCACTTCACTCGCTCAATCCAATGGGTTCCTCAAAGATGAGCTCGACACACTGTAGAAGAATGAAGACGTCACCCAATCTCACTAGCCTTATCACCGGTTTATGACATCAGATTTGAACCCGGCAGAAATCGTACGAACGAGAAGACAGAAGTTTGTATACATAAGGATATAGCAGTTTCCCCTTTTTATATTTATTATTTTATTGGCCATAAAAATTCGGCTAAGTTTGTTGAATCCCATGGAAGCGAACCTATTGCGTGTTTATATAGTTGGAGATGCTTAAGCCTTAAGCTTGAGTACAATATAGGTTCTTAGATAGATTATGGGTCTTTGGTAGGTGATGGTCTTCATTTATTGTCTGCGTTTTAGGGTAGAGAGGCAGTACAATATTGGTATATATATATATTTCCTTACTTACAGGCTAAGGTACATACGACGTGTGACATTATATAGGGTTATGGTGTAGCATGGTCTATGCTTAGGTGTTAAGGAAAAAAGAACGTGCTCCTTTACAAGTTCATGCACGAATTTAGGAAATGAGTGCTTATTTTCTTTCCTAGGTCGTGCGCACCTCACCCTTAGGGATATGGGTTTGGAGATTTTTAGTTTATTATGATTTAACGTTTTGTTTTACTTTAGATATTTATGAAGGGTTCTCACTGCGTAAAATCTTGTTCATGTCTGAACCACTATGGACAGAAATAAAAATACAGTCGTGTTCAGCGAGGTGCCACGATCCCAAAAATATAATAATACCGGTAGAATAACTCGTATTTTGAAATCTCGAAATACCGATACAGGGTACATAGTACTCCCAATAAAAAGTTGCGTATTTAATTAATTAAAAATTACAGTAAAATTCTAAAAATTATATTATCGCTGCGCCTCAAAAGAACCTTATCCCGATTTGCACCCGATATCAAGTTATATCAAATAACCGTTACACTCGATATACGATTTCACAGCGACTTTTAGAATATTTGATTAGGACATATCTTGCAATCCGTGCCACGAAATTTCTATTTTCCACTTCCGTTGGAAAGATACAGTTCAACAGATTCCAACATTTCTCGTTTCGAAGAAATCCGATTCAAAACGAGTCCGGTACACTCAGTTGAATTCAGAATGTTAAATTACGAACTGCAGCATCGTTATGGGCTCGATTATAATTAATATATATCTTTATACGTTCAACTTCGTTTTAATTAATATATAAATCCACTTATATTACAAATTCAATATTTAAACTGATTTAAATATTCAAATACCAACCGACAAAAATGCGGGACGTTACAGATTTTTACAAAGTTGTTGTCGTTGGAAAGATTTTTCAAAAGCGAACCCAACGGTTGCGATTTCAGGAAAATCCGATGGTCGGATCTCCCGTACTAATCGTTTGAAATCACTGTTTCAAAATACGAACTGCAGCGTCGTTATTCGATATATTTTAATTCTATTTATATATATATATATATATATATATATATATATATATATATATATATATATATATATATATATATATATATATATATCGATTCTTCGATTTCAAAGCTGCATTCTTTTCATTCATTTGATAAAAATGATATTTTTATCTAATTGTCTTCTATCTCAACACTTCACTATTTTTAACAATTCGTTTATATAATAAAAATGTGATTTTTATTGTAAAACAATCCATTTCAAAACACTAATATTTTATACTTTTCATATTGTTGTTAAAAATGGGATTTTTATTACAAAACAATTTCTTTCAAAATATGAATAACATTCAACACATGAATTTCAATTCAATGAATGAATATCGATTCAACACATGAAGGTTTTCTATTCAACGAATAAATATAGTTTCAACAAATGAAAATAATTCAAACACATGAATATTATTCAAAATTTCGGCAGCATAACGGCAGGGTAGTTAAAACCGGGACTGTCCCTAGTACGGCTCCTCGCTCTACCTTAAAACCTCGCGGTTTTTGACAATGGGGATCATGCATCTAGTTCGCACGCAGGCGGCATGTATAAATTTATTTTATTTCCACAACTAATCCTATGTGGTTTCAACCAAATATTTCTCAACCACAAACGGGTATTTTTCAACCACAATCAATCAATATCAACGACAAACAATCCCAAACAGCCATTCGCTATCAATCAATTTTCACACCAATCACAACCAATAAATATCGTCCATGGTTTGTGGACGAGGGGCGTGTATATATATATATATATATATATATATATATATATAGCAATTCACTTCTATTTCAACACATATACAATTTTTTTTACAACGCATATATAACTTATACATCGAACATACAACTTATACAACGCTTATACAAGAGGTGTACAACGCTTATATAACTCATACATGACTATATAATTTATACATCGTCGTTTTTCCATATCGTTTATAAATTAGAAATCTCACATTGGGTTCCACTCCATCAAAAATAGCAGAAGGCTCAAAAAAATATGCGGTCTCTTCTAAAATGCAGAAGACGTCCACACGAGTGCATTGTCTCTTGTTTCACTGAATTTCGACCACATAGCAAAAAGATATGATTTTTACAAGGTTTGCAACGGTTTAAAGGTGTTAAAATCAGTTCAGAATATATAAAGCCCTCACCTTTCACCGTCGTTCAAACTAGGGTTACGGATTTTCTCGAAATCCGTGCAGTATTGGGATGATCGGAGGATATCACGTGGAAGAGGAGGGAGAGGCGAATCGGCGGAGGGGTGCGGCGTCAGATGCGGTGGCAGATCGGAGCAGCGACGAGGCTTTAAAGGCGCCGACTTTGAGGGTTCGATTCTGGCGGAGGAGGCGTCGATGGAGGCGGAGCTTAGGTCGGATTTGAAGAGGAGAGGGAGGCGGTTCGAGTGGATGTGGTGGCGGCGGCTCTGTTGGCTTGTAGCGGCAGTGGCGGAGGAGAGAAGGGGGAAGCGATGGTGATCGTCGAAATCGGCTGAGCGGGGAGAGAGGAAAAAAAAGGATTTTATTTTTTTTATAAAAATTCTGATTTGCCGGTGGAGTTTTAAAGGGGTTTTCTGACACGACCACCAATCTAAACCCAACGACTGTCATCCCTAGCATTTTACCCCCATTCCAAACACAATGGGATATGTTTCGTAGGCCCAATCGACTGTTTCAGTCAGTTTTCCTTCAAATTAAAATATAAAACTTTCAATATTTAATTTGAATGTACTTTTCAATTTTCCAGGGCTACAAACTGATTCGAAAAATTCCAGAAAAATAAATCCGGCTATGTTTTGATGATATGGTCCCAATAAAACTAGTTTCGTCGAATTTTGAGACCGTTTGCAAAAAGGCCCATTTCTGGTCGATCCAATTTAACTGAAATTGGCCAAAACACGTTTTCCTTTGCCACGCTCACATACTAGCTTCAAAAATTATGAAATTTGAAACCTAGCAATAACTTCACATCTCGGATCCAACAAAAGTGGTTTTGTTGAATTCCGAGGTCGTTTGCAAAATGGCCAATTTCACGAGCTATATAAATTCCATAGTGACCTTTCTGAAAATTCATCTGGCCATAACTTTTGCTTTCCGTTATGAAAATTCAATTTTTCAGATTCGTTAGAAAGGTGTTCACTAACAGATTTAAATATTTTTGGTTTCACTCAAATCCGTTTTGTTTTGCACCCGGTACAGTCCGACAAAGTTTGAATTCAATTTTTGAAACTTCAGCGCCATTTCAGGCCATGTTTGTAATTATAATTAATTATAATCGTTTTTAATTGTCGATTCAAACTCACTTTCCATTGCCATTATTTAAAATATTTATTTTAAATATTTAAAATCCATTATTTTAGCCAATTTAAAATTTTAAAATTGGTTCAGATTTTCTGGGTCGTTACACAGACCCGATCCGATGGGGTCATCGCGATCCGAACCAGGTGGAGCGCCACGACCCGATCCAATGGAAGGAGCATGAGCTGACACCTTGAGCAATCCGCGAGTCATGATTCGACCCGAGCAAGGGTGATGACCACGATCCGAAGCAAGGTGAAGTGGAGACCGATCCAGATGAAGATGATGACTAAAACCTGAGATGCAAAGGTAGTCCAAATGGAAGTTAGAGCTCAGGATCCAGATGGGAACCAATTAGTTCACTTCATGATTGGGCTTTGTTGCGGGACGTGTGCAAAGGGGTTGTCGGTATTCATAACTTTGGTTCACCACTGAGAGATGGATAGTGGGCTTATAGTGATAGTTATACGGGATTGGATTCCGTCATGGCCCAAAGGATTAGGTGATCAAAGTAAAGGATATCGTATACTTTACGCACCGAGTGAGAGATGTGAGGATGGTTGTTATGCTTGATTGTTTGACATCACTATGACATGCACACCCCCACCCCCGTATGCTTGTACACCATATGTTAGTGTCACCTTAGAGTATTGTACAGTATGTAATGCTAACTCTTTGGTTGCAGGTCCTGGTTCAGGTATGATTAGATTATACCTGTTATTGTTTTGTTTTGCTGCTTATCGCTCATACCAGACTTTTTGTCTGACCCAGAGTTTTATGTCTCTTCTTATTACTCTGGGTGCTCACACGAGCAGACTAGAAACAGGTTAGCTGGTGATGCACGAGTAGCTGATTCAGAGACGAGCAGGAGGCTCCTACGTATGATTTCTACATATATTCTCCCTGTGTCGTTGGTGGTCACTACTTGAGCATTAGTAGTGCACTTTTCTTGTTTAGTTTTGAGACAGTTTTAAAAGTTGTAATAATGTTAGCTTTGGATCATAAGCTGTATTTTGGATTTTCCGCTGCTATGATAGTTTGTTTCAGCTTATACACTGTCTCGCCTGTTTTGTGTCAAGTATATGTTATGATTATTTTTTATTCCATGCGCTGTGAGACATATTACAGGTTCTTTGTTAGTTCATTCTCTTTTTTCCTTTCTTCTGACGACCCTCCCGTGCTAGCTGGACATGTGTACAGCGCACTTTCGGAGGAAATGTCGGTTGGTGCGGGGCGGGCCGTCACATTTGGTATCAGAGCTCTAGGTTGCGTAGTTAACCTAGGGAAAGACACCAGGGTGAGATAATACGTATATGAGAGCGCGTATTTGCGATTATTTTGGTTTTCAAAAGCTATATATATACTATTAGTAGTATAAGGATGAAGTCATACTGCACTAGCACCACTATGGAGATGGTTAATCGTTTTCTCTTTACAGATTGAACGATGAGCCGATACGCAAGAGGTGCCAGTAGGGGAGCTGATAATGGTAATGCCGCTGACATGAGGACGATGTTTACTAACCTCATGAGGGAGATGCTTAGGGATGTTCAGAGGGCAGCTCCCAATGCCGATAATGGTGGTGGTCCAGTAGTGCTGGCGCCTAGGGCCGATTTCGCCAAGTTGTGCAATGATTACACTAACCTTGGTGGGAAGCCGTTCCACGGCACGGAGTCAGCCACGGATGTTCAGAATTGGTTGGATAGCTGTGATCGTATCTTCGACGACTTGGGTATCGAGGATGCGATGAAGAGAAGGATTGCATCCCGTCAGCTGCAAGGACGGGCAATGAATTGGTGGAATGCTATTAAGGTAGCTACTCCAGAGGATCAAGTTACTTGGAATCAGTTTAAGACCCGCTTTTGTGAAAAAGTTTATTCTAGCTGCTCATAAATCAGAATTTTTCAGGAAGTTCTTTGAGCTTAAGCAGAATGATAGGGCAGTCTTGGAGTACATCGCAGAATTCGATACTTTATCGAAATATGAATGGTCCCTTATCGATACAGTTGAAAAGGAGAACGAGAAGTTCATAACTGGCTTGGATGGGTACTTGGGGGAAAGACTTATAAACCATATCGATGAGACGTTTGAATCTATTGTAGGAAAGGCATTAAGGTCAAAGAGCCTTTTCCCTAAGTCGAAGACCGAAGTTGCTATTGCATCTATAAAGGAGCCAAAGCCGCAAGCAGGCGGTGAAGGCAAGAAGAATTCTCAGAGCAAGAGGAAGCAGAATCCGACCAAGGATGGTCAGAATAAGAAAAATAAGAAAGATGGCGAATGCTTTAGTTGTGGCAAGAAGGGCCACTATGCCAGAGATTGTCGAGAAAAGCCTGGGGAAAGGAAGTGCTCTAACTGCGGCCAGGCGGGACATCACAAGGATGATTGCCCACAACCTCCTAGGGAGAAGCAGATTGTGAATGCGTATGCTATCAACGCTATTCCTTCTTCGTCGAATGCTCCAAGTGCGGCGCAGAAGGGAAAGGGTGTCGTTATAAAAGGTATGCTTTCTATTTAAGATGTTTCTGTTCGGGTATTGTTTGACAAACCCGAGATAGTCGATAGACCTCTAGTTGTGACGAACCCGATTGGTGGTTCAACTAACCTTAGCATGATTTGCCGTAACGTGGTCTTATCGAGTCATGGATGTATGTTTGTTTGTGTTTTCTTTCTTTAGGCTTTACTGGGTTTAGCATTATTTAGGGGAGTTGATCTACTCTAAAGGAATAGGGTGGTATTAGGTACCTACCTAGTGATGACGATAGTAACTGGAGTTAAGGAAGCTGAAAGGCTATCGTTGTAATAAGTTCTAGTTGCCTCTGGGAGGAAAACCAGTGCTCCAATGCTTAGTTTTTTTTGCTAGTATCACCTCACGTGGATTGTCCGAATTCGGAGGAGATGTTCCTTGGGTGCTTGTCTGATATTGGTTTAGGCCTTTGGGGCTTGTGCTTGGGGAATATCGAGTTCGACTAGGATGGTTTGCGTAGAGATAAATAGTTGTTGCGATTCTTCATTGGATGATATCTTAGTTTACTCGAGGAGTGATGGGCAGCAGTGACATGATAAGACTGTTCAATGGTATAGACTGCCCCGAGTTAGACTCAATAGGGTTATGAGATGACTCGAGTGGGACTCGAGAAAGATGCAAAGTATTGGATTGTTTAGGACCCTATGTTGATGTTCTCTATTGGATAGTAGAATTTTGAAGGAATAGGATGTGCTCGTTGATCATGGAAGATACAACGAAGATTAGGGCGATTCAAGTTGGACTTGAACTCGTAAAAGAAAATGGGTGTTCGTTGATCTTGGAGATGCAACGAATAGGGAGACGACTCACGTTGGGCTAGAGTTTGTCGCTAATGGATACTCAAGATAGGGTCTGAGTTATAGATTGACTCGAGTTGGACTCGAGAAGGCTGCAGGGAATTTGATTCGGCTCGAGTTGGACTCGAGAGGGCAGCAAGAAAATGGATAGACTTGGGTTGGACTCAAGTATTTTAGGCGGACTAAAAGCGGGGTTATCTGGGGATGCCCGTTACCTTGGATCCATTGTACGTGGTCTAGTTATCCTTGGAGGATAAACGTACGTTGGACGTACGGTAGTCCGTAGGGAGGCGGGGCTTCCATTGGCCTGGGATTGGTTGGACCAGTCAAGTAGGCATCGGTGTATGTATGGATATTGATGTTGGTTGGACCAGACATACTAGAATCGACATATTGGGATTGGTTAGACCAGTCATGTAGATGTCGATGTGTTTATGAATTTAGCAGGGGATAGGTAGGACTTGTTTGATGGATGTTATGGTTACTATGTTGTTCCTATTTTTCTTCCCTTGAGTAGACTATCACCTGTAGGGTTCCAGCAATGGGGAACAAAGTGATTGTAGTAGGACTATGAGCCAGTGTAGTAGAGTCGTCATGACTTGAGGGGCAAAGTGGACATAGTAAAGGATTAGTAAGGCTATGAGCCAGTGCAGTGGAGTTGTTATGACTTCATGGGGCGGAGTGGATATAGCAAAGGACTAGTGGCTATGGATCAGTGCAGTGGAGTCGCCATGACTCCATGGGGCAGAGTGACCGTAGTAAAGGATTTGGGTGCGGTAATAGTTGCATTAAGTAGGAGACATGCCAGTTTAGGGGTTTTGTTTCTAGGATGGAAGCAACTAGAGTATATCACAGGATATGATTTCAAGCCCAACAGTGAATTGGATTCAAAAACACTAGTAAGTTCGACGATTAGATCGATTTTGATTGAATGGATCGGTTCCAGTTAGAGGGACGATCCTAACCTATTGGAAATCATCTCTAGGGTAGAGATGGGTATCGATGGAGAGAGAGTGATCAAGCAAGGATTTGATCAAGAAGGATGGCTTCGAAAAAAATATAGAGGACTAGTTGTACCCAACGTAGACGGACTGAGAGATGAAGTGCTTAGAGCATATCATCACTAGAAATTGACTATACATCCCGGTGGTAACAAGATGTATTGAGACATGGAGAAGATCTACTACTGGGAAAGGATAAAGAAAGACGTTGGGAAGTTTATGTCCAAATGCATAAATTGCCAGTCGGTTAAAGCTGAGCAAAAGAAGCCTAGTGGTTTGTTACAACCATTAGAAATTCCTAAATGGAAATGGGAACAAGTCTCAAATGGATTATATTGATAGTTTACCAAGTACTAGGTCAGGTCATGATGGTATTTGAGTGAATTGTATATTAGAGGACCTTTTGAGAACTTATATATTGGATTTTGGAGGGTCATGGGATGGCCATTTGTATCTGGTTGAGTTACGGATAATAATAGTTATTAGCCCAGTATTGAAACTTTGTACGAAAGACCGTGCAAGGCACCATCATGTTGGTTGGAGAGGTAAGTTAGCACCAAGATTTGTTGGCCCATTCCCAGTCCTCGAGCAAGTTGGGAATTTGGCATATGAAGTAGAGGTACCTGACAAGATGGCAGGAGTTCACAACGTATTTCATGTTTCCCAATTAAGGAAGTTTGTGCAAGACCCTAATGTGGTTATTTCACCAGATCAGTTAGACGATATCGAGGTTGAACCCGAGGCGGTTGAGAACCGCAAGCCTATGCGTATTGTGGGGAATGATACGAAGCAGCTTCGAAGGAAGGCGGTGAAACTAGTCAAAGTCCAGTGGGGTGAGAATGAAAAAGACTGTACTTGGGAAACAGAGGAAGATATAAGGAAGAAGTATCCAGAAATCTTTGCCTGGTAAGGTTTTGGTAGTGATAGTTTATTCCCTTGTTAGTAAACCGCATGCTAGGATAGACTTGTTTTGCATGTTGATTGTTGTTTTGGGGCTGATAGGCATGCGGGACCCTTTGTGTGTTTTGGTTAGGGAATTTCGGGGGCGGAATTTCTTAAGGGGGGAGAATGTAACAACCCGCATTCTACGCATCTTAGGATCGTAGAATATTTATTTCTTTCTCATATGAAGTCGTATGGTCATGTGGCTCTGGAAAACGACTATTGGGGTCATTTCCCATGTTCATGATTTTTGTCAATTTTTAAATGACCGTTTTGCCCCTAGTTGATCTTGTTTCGTCCATAATTTTTGACTGGAAAGGAATTTTGACCTGAACCACTTCCATTAGCTTCAAATGATGGTTTCTCTTTCCGTAGAGTGGTCATAATAGCCAAATGGACTTACGTTTGGGAGATATGGCTGAATTAAGGCTTAGAGGGTTAAAAACAGCTAATTGGGCTTAAGCGGGTGATTAGCAGCTAGGCCCAATGGGGAATTTCGGGTTTAGGGGTATTTAAAGGCTGATAGGTTTAGAAATTTCGGTTTTTAGTCATTTTCCAACCGCCACAAACTTTCTCTTCAACCCTAACAATGGCTTCTTCCTCCTAAAACACCTTCTAATCACCGTTTAATCAAGTATTGGCTTAATCTACATCAAACCAAGGAGAATTATCATAGGAATTGGAATAGAGCTACTGGAATACATAGAGATTGGATTTATATCAAAGGAGTTTCAGTTCTGAAAGTTTACTTTGTGGTAAAGGTGAGTGATTTGCATTGTTTTTCACTAATTACGGCTAATTATGGTAATTAGCGAAGATTAGCGAAATTGTGGCTCAGAAAAATCTTGAAAAATTCCTAAAATTCTAAAACATCATTTTATGCCTCTGATATGAATTTGGGTTAATTTCGACTAATTTTGCAAATCCCGGAATTTGGCGGATTAAGGGGTGATTAGTGGAAATTAGCGAATTTATGCATGTTAAAAATTTGGAAAATTATTTATAAATTGCTAAATATTATTTTAGGCCTCTGTTAGAAATTTTGGCTGATTTGGTTAAGTTTTGTTAATCCTATCATTAGATTTTCTTAAACGTGATTAAGAGGGATTAAGGGAAAATATGGGGGTTTTGGCTATGTTTGATCCGTTTTAACATACCATGTTGTTGTTTTGCTATTTGTGTATATTTATACATGTTGCTATGACTGTATGGTATGCTTTATGATTGATTAGATAAGTTAGAATGGTCGAAAACGTCGTCGTATGGCGTAACCAGTCGTTGGAAGAGTTGCAGAAAAATATGCAGGAAACCGGATCGGATCGCCCCCTTTCTTCTCCAACCCGACCCGATCGCGAGCATGCATTCACGAGCCACTTCAAGTTGAGGGCCACAAATTGATCCAGAGGCCATCACGATACGATCGTGAAGGACCATCGCGAAGCGCCACGAGAGAAGGAGCCACGAACCAGTGGGGTATCACGACCCGAACCCGTGCAGCTGCCTCGACCCGATCCGATGAAAGCTCCATCACGATCTGAACCATGAAGCATGGAGCACAATCTGAACAGATGATGGAGCCACGAAGCACTAGAGCTCGACCCAATCCGATGGGGTCATCGCGATCCGAACCAGGTGAAGCACCACGACCCGATCCAATGGAAGGAGCACGAGCTGACACCATGGGCGATCCGCGAGTCACGATTCAACCCAAGCGAGGGTGATGACCACGATCCGAAGCAAGGTGAAGTGGAGACCGATCCAGATGAAGATGATGACTAAAACCCGAAATGCAAAGTTAGTCCAAATGGAAGTTAGAGCTCAGGATCCAGATGGGAACCAATGAGTTCACTTCATGATTGGGCTTTGCTGGCACGTGTGCAAAGGGGTTGTCGGTATTCATAACTTTGGTTCACCACTGAGAGATGGATAGTGGGCTTATAGTGATAGTTGTACGGGATTGGATTCCGTCATGGCCCAAAGGATTAGGTGACTAAAGTAAAGGATATCGTATACTTTACGCACCGAGTGAGAGATGTGAGGATGGTTGTTATGCTTGATTGTTTGACATCACTATGACACGCACACCCCCACCCCCGGATGCTTGTACACCATATATTAGTGTCACCTTAGAGTATTGTACAGTATGTAGAGCTAACTCTTTGGTTGCAGATCCATGTTCAGGTATGATTGGATTATACCTGTTATTGTTTTGTTTTGCTGCTTATCGCTCATACCAGACTTTTTGTCTGACCCAGAGTTTTATGTCTCTTCTTATTACTCTGGGTGCTCACACGAGAAGACTAGAGACAGGTTAGCTGGTGATGCACGAGTAGCTGATTAAGAGACAAGCAGGATGCTCCTACGTATGATTTCTACATATATTCTCCCTATGTCGTTGGTGGTCACTACTTGAGCATTGGTAGTGCACCTTTCTTGTTTAATTTTGAGACAGTTTCAAAAGTTGTAATAATGTTAGCTTTGGATCATAAGCTGTATTTTGGATTTTCCGCTGCTATGATAGTTTGTTTCATCTTATACACTGTCTCACCTGTTTTGTGTCGAGTATATGTTATGATTATATTTTATTCCATGCGCTGTGAGACATATTACAGGTTCTTTGTTAGTTCATTCTATTCTTTCCTTTCTTCTGACGACCATCCCGTGCTAGCTGGACATGTGTACAGCGCACTTTCGGAGGAAATGTCGGTTGGTGCGGGGCGGGCCGTCACATATCGGGTCCTAATACAATCCTGTTTCCAGGTTCTCTGGCTGTTATAAGGTAAAACCCTATCCTCCGGCTTGCATTGCATTGTGTGATGGGACTTGGGTCTTATAACAGCTTCATTTTTCTTTATTTAGCATTGCGCTGTTTGTATTATGCGCCGGTATCAGAGCTTTGGTTAACTCATATCTTTGGGGTACAACTCGTTAGAACAGAATAAAAGACTCATCAATGGCAGGATTAGTAATATCCTGTTGAAGAATCCTCATTAGAGATAGAATCAGTAGCATTCTAGAATGAGTGACTCATAGAGATAGGGTTAGAAATGCCGTAGAATGAGTTGAGGGTAATATGATTATATATAACGCATTTGTGATTTTTGATTATATAAAATTATATGACTGAAAAGTTAATTAACCAATTTATTGCTGGTTGTGTTGTTTGATTATTAATTTGATTAATAAAAATATTGAGTTGATAACTCCAATAAGAGAATGTAAGGTGAACTGGCCAAATCAAATCAAAATATTGAACTGTATTGAAAATTGATTGCAAATGCATACATGTACATATATATATGTGTGAACAGGTCATGTAACACACCACCTCCGCTAGGGTCACTCACAAAGGGAATGCACTAGTTTTAGTGGAGTATTATCTAGGTAAACATACACAGAGATATCACAAGGCAGAACATAAATAAAGCAGCGGTAGAAATTAAAAACCAAATTTCATTAATTTCAAGAAAAGAGTCAAAACCTCATATATCCAAAGTACAAATTATTCCATTACATCAAGTTCTAAATAAAGAAGCATAAACTTAAGATAATAAAAGTAAATTATTCCCCAAAAATAGCAGAAGTGCAGCCATAGCATAGCTCAATACCAAACCGTACATGAGCTGACAGAAAGCAAGCTAAATCCAAGCTAAGAGCTAGCGTTTCCTCCCTGAGATCCTGGGGGGAAAACGAAAGAAAAAGAGGCGAAAGAAAAAGGGTCAGTCATAAAGACCGGTAAGCCCTGGTGACTTTCAGCATAAAAACTAGTAAAAGTAACATGACATGTGAAAACTGGAATTAAACATAAGGATGATAACATGACTGTATGATAACTAAGATAACAAGATAAGTCAAGTCTAGCATCGCATATTCAAGATTTGCTGGACCAACTGTACTAGTATTCTAACCCATGTCAAGTATTAACCATGAAATGATCCCTTGGCCCATTATCATGAAATACCCATTACGGGGTTCTACAGTACGATCTACTAATCGATCGGTTCCCTATAAGTTCTAGCTCGTCATGTGTCTGTGTCATACGGCCCAATCACGAAATGTAGTCACCTGTGCTAGGTCCACCATAGGGTGTACCAGGCCCTAGGGTGCCAACCACTGACACGAATCAAGCACGCACAGTGTAAACCTACTGGTGTCCAATGCCTGCTTTTTCAACTCTAGACTATGTGCACGACCATAGTTCTCCTGAACCTACAATGGCGCACCAACTTAGCCGTAGTTCTGGTCGCTTACAATCAGCCCTGTAATCGTGCCACACCCTGCCTAGTCCCAGGGTATCGTGATACATCTAGGTGGGTTACTGCTGAAAAGGACCGCGTAACTAGGGTTTCTAATGGGTTAAGCGTTGTCATTCAAATTCGTGACTTAACTCTATCCAATCGTGTATCAAGTTGGTTAAGTGTTGTCTTTCATTATCATGACTTAACCCTATCCGTAGCATAAATTCATTAATGCACCCCAACCTCTCACATTAGACTAGTTGTTGTGGTCACTGGATTTGCCGGGCGGTTCCGGGCAGATTTACACCACAACATAGTCTAACCTCGGGTTTTAGGTGCGATATGACCAACTACCCACATTGGATCCTATTGTTTGCAAACACTGGATTCGCGGGGCGGTTCCGGGCAGATTTACACTGCAAACTCAACCCAACCTCGAGTTGACCATTTTCAAGTTCATTCTAGAGTCATGACCATGTTCAAGTCTCATATCAAGTTCGTGACAAGTTTGAAGATAAGTTTCATGTCCATATTCAGATTCAAGTTATAACAATGTTCATGTTCCAAGTTCATGGTAAATTCAGGTTTGCCTAAACTACCCAAATCCTATTCCCATTGCACGTGAATTCGAATTGATACAAACAAATCTAATTAGGGAATAACATAGAAAGAACGGGCATAAGGTGGCAAAAGTGATTACAAGTCAAGCATGGCATAACTTGAGATAAATGATTACAACAATACTGGAATATGGAGTAGTGGTCTCAAATATCAAATCTAGAAAAATAGGGTGATAGTCATGGTAACAGTTGACATAAGATAATAACCCCAAACTTGTGAATAACAACTAATTCAACATCACAGGCATGAATATTATGGACATTAGGGGTTTTAGATCTACAACATATATAGGCCCCAAATCAATTTCATATAAATATTACCACAAGTCAAGATTCAAGATGAATAGATCCAAGGTGAACAAATAGTACATCCAAAATACTAGATCCAAAATGAACAATGATAGATCCAAGATATACAATGATAGATCCAAGATAATTGTCATACTTAGGTTCAATTTCAATTTACAACATGTCCATATTAAATTTAAAGTTTAGATCTAAAAGTAACTGGGGCTTACAGATCGTGGTTTGAGAATTAGAAAACAAAGAGGCGATGTTGAATCTCGAGTCTAACAGAAATCCCCTAAACAGCAATACTCTACATGTAGCCTTGTTGGAGAAGAAGCAATCCCTTTTCTCTAACTTTTCAACCAGAGTTTTAGCAGCATAAGCCCAGAGAGAATTTGTGTAGAGAGACTAGAGTTAGGGGTTGTTTATATAGGGTCAGGCCAACGAATTTAGACAGAAATCGGACTAGAAACATCAGAGTGAACTCTGACTCAAAAATGGGCTCGGCAACCAGGTCGACACCCAGGTCGACTCTATGGTCGACCTGGTCCTGGTCAGGTCGGCATATGGTCGACCTGGTCCTGGGCGGGAAATTTCCCACCCAGTCCGTTCTGGGGTTTGAATTCGAAATTTGAATTCGAATTCTGAGCTGTTTTTGAACTTGAAATTTCTGAAACTTCGAAGGGTCATAACTTGGTCATATGGACTCCGATTTTCGAAAATTCAGACTCGTTTCCAAGCAGAATTTTGAGACGAACGTAATGGCATAACCCGTTGCCCTTGATCCTTATTTTAAAACTTAATTCTTCCTTGATTTATGGTTATAACACGTTATTAAAATATGGGTTGTTACATTCTCCCTTCCTTAAAGGATTTCATCCCCGAAATCTCTAAGTTAGAAAGAATATATCCTACCATCCAATCATCCATCTACTCAAAACATCATCCACAGGAAACCATTGTCCTTAAAAAATTTCTAGTGCTTTATGAACATATGCAGTAAGTGTGTGTATATGTACTTATCTAATGCAAAAGTTCAGGCGGTTACTGATTCGGTAAACCTCCTTAATGAAAAATATGTTAGTGTAATGAGTCCAACATGTATGAAAATTCCTAACATAATTTATAATCTCTACATGAGTGCACATAACATTCATTCATATGCAACATCCAAGTGATAGCATAACAAGTTCCATCCATGTACAAGTATAAGCACTCATGCGTATGCAACATGAAAATGTGACTGAGCCGATCTAGTGCCTAATGTGTGTCATGCATCCACTAGCAATCACTTGCAAACACTTTCAACCATTTGCAAACATCAACCATAACATGTTATCCATATGGTTCTACCTAAGGTTCTCAAGATAAGATCGAGAAGATAACAACACAACAAGAAAATATGATATGTGTAGCATTATATCACAGCCTTACACTAAAGTGCTATAATAAAATAATTTAAAAAAAGAAAATAATGTATAAATTGTGTTATATAAAGAAAGAAAATAAAATGACCAATAAATTATGATATACATGGCTGTATTCCGCTATATTAACATTCCTGATGGTAAAAGTGGAAGCGAGAGCAAACGTGGGGTAAAATAAAATGTAAGGCCGCGAAAAGTAAAAAATCCCTCCATTCTTTCAGACTTATCCCTAAATCCCTAAAAATTTCGATTCACTCTGATCCATTTTCCCTAAAATTCTCGTGCGACTTTGCAAAAATAATTCATTTTCCCTCTCTTCTTCTCGCTTCATTATTCAATTCTGCCTTTCTCTCGATTTCCTTCAGATTTCATTCATTCTTCTGGTTATATGGTAGACTTGATGTCGCTGCCACAATATTTTGCTCAAGTTTTAGGTATTCCTAATTCTCTTTTAAGATCTATTCAATTCATGGATTTTTAGGTGTGTTTCATTGGTTAATTTTGATTTGGATGTACTTTGCTTATTAGTTTTTGGTAATGTTCACATATGATTTGTGAATGTATCATCGATCATAAATGTAAATACTTGTTTATATGTTTGAAAAGTTGGCAGTAGATATGAGTTCCCAGTTCTACCTCAGTGCTTGCTTATCTTCAGTTCCTATGCTAATCATATAGACAATAGCTATCTTTCTAGCAGCCATTTGGGACATGTTGCTGGTTCTAGGAATCTAAGATGGGAAAAGTCCAACATTTAAGGCAAAGAGGATATCAAGTCAATGCTAAAGGTTTTTTTTGCTTTCTCTTTCAACTATTGCTATTACAATATTCTTTTAAGATTATTCATCTTTGTACCATTTTATTGATAGCCGTGATGTATGCTAGCTAGATCATCTAACCGTGTCATGCAAAGTGACAGGAATTTCTATTTTTCATTATAATAAAAAAAATTAAAAATATATTCTTTTGAAATGCATATTCAAACTATTTTTTTTATGAAATCCTTTGATAATTTAACTGTAGATTGGCTACAATTGATAACATAGAGGATATCCTGTAAATAGATGGTTTATAGAAAAATGGTGTTAGAAATCTATTATTTGTTTGCGATGACATATAACTGAGATTGTGATACTCTGTTGCATATTGGATTTCCGTTTGTATGGCATCTAGATCCACAGACATAAACTGATCATCTCGACATTTTATAAGCACGGGTGACATATAACATTGACGTTCCTTTTATAACACATGTGTGGCATACTACCTCAACGACTATAGATCATACACACACGCATAGAGTTTCCATGTACACACTGATCTTTTACGCACTCTGCTAAGATCTATGGATTCATGAGTATACATTATACAAGGGATGGTTTAGGTGCGGATGTTGCTTTAAGTGGTGTTTTTCATGCAAGATAGCTTGGGTGAATGATTCTGTATGAGTTACAGCATTAAATATTTGCTTAGATACCAATTTGTATATGCCCAGATTTGCATTGCTATTGTTTATAGCATAGCTCCTGCTTTTGGTTTATGGAGTCTTCATTTTCGTATGAGGACTTAATTTCTCTTGCGTGCGCTTTTTTTATAGATGCAGTTAGGTAAGCTTTTATGGCTTACTTTTTCTTTCTCCGTTATTCGCTTTTGCTGCTACCCTCTGCTTTTTAACACTGCACGTTATAAATGTTTCCACTGCTTCATTCGGGTGCATGCATTTGTTTATTCATGGATTGATCTCGGAGGGTATGCATTTCATTAAAATTTATAATAGCATTCTACATCCTTTTATAAGCATTTGTAAAGCTAAGCTATTTCGTAAATGGCCCCTGTTTCCTTCTAATGTCTTTCTTTCATGCACTTTTGCTGGCTGCTGCTTTCTAATTATTGCTGACCACTTCAATAAATGTTTTGCAATTATGCTACTGGACTACTTTGAATTTGATTTATCGTACATCTATAGACTTCATCAAGATAACATAAATATAAAACCTCATGGCTGCGTCTGCCTATGACATACGCACCATCTGCCGCCCCAATAAGGTGCATCTTATGTTACCTGTTTAAAAAGTGATTACACCATTTGAAATAATTAATATATATATATATATATATATTTCACTGTTCCACAAAATAATTAGATAAAATGTGTAAAAAATCGAGTTGTGACTTTCGACTATTGCCCTTTTCTACTTACTAAATTGTCATAACACCTACATTACACATTTCTATTGTTATACTGTATTTCTGGTGCTATTCATGATGAATATTAGAAGTGAATTAATCACTTTGTTTCATGATGTATGACTCAAGTACATTCATTGTGTGGTTGTTGGACAGATATAAGTTGGTTCATCTTTCTTGCACTTCATTATGATATAACTGCCAATTAAACAACTATTTGTCTTTGATTTCTTTGGTCCATAAGATTTTTAAACCATTATACTTTGCATAGTTCTATTAAACAAGATAGCCAATTCAAACCAAAGAGCATTTCCGTTCTCTCCGTTTCCCTCTCTCAACATGTGTGTGTATACATGTGTACGCGCGTATGTGTTCCTTTGTTTGTACACGCATATAAACATAAAAATTAAATTGAATATGTACACATAAATATACATTATTTATACACTCTTTTAACACAAAATGAATGTCATAAAAGAGAGTTTGAAATCTATTTGAAGTTCGCTGGTAATATATACAAAGAAATAAGAGTCCTACGACACTTGCAGATGAGAAAAATAAGGCATTTTAAGACATAGGAAAAAGGGCCAAATATATGCTATTGGTGCCTCGATAATCCAAATCGTGGAAGGTAGAAAATTTTTTGGCCATCAAAACTCAGTGATTGAATGCATAGAACAACATAACGATGCATTCAGTTATGCAACTTCATTTCTTTGTATATAATCAACAGGGCCAGATCCCATATAAGTTCAACTTAGGTTGAAGATAATTGTTCAAATAGTTTTTATACAAGAATATTATGAAGTTACGCCATAGGTGGCTTACCTTCTTTTTTCAAGATGATTCATATCCTTAAACATTGTATATGTCGATAGTTTATCCAAATATGACCGTTATCATATGACTTTCCAACTCGAGCTCAGTAAAAGATACTCTTCATAGTGTTATATGGAACCGAATATTGATTAATAATTTACCCACTTCAATTCAAACATGCTAATTTTAACTTAGCAATGTATCGCCAAACAAATTGTATTTTCCCTTAGCAATGAATAATCAAGTGCCTGCTCTGATGTTAACTAGCAAAGTGCAACAAAAGTAGTGGTTTATACAAAAAAATGGTAGGTGTTCACATTTAGTAAGGGTCTGTTAAGACTTCCATCGTTAAAGTGGAGAGAGAGAGAGTGTGTGTGTGTGTGTCTATATATAATTATCTAAATGCCATACCCAGAAGAAAAAAAATTACCTACCGACTTCTCATTGTTGATTATATACCAAGATATGAAATAATTTGCTTCTAATCAAAATTAGGCCTAAAGTGCTTATTTTTGTGCGATTTCTACACATTTTAATTGGTTATCAAATTCTTTTTATTTGTGTAAGCTTCATATTTGTGTTCATGATGCCCAATCCCTGGCAAGCCTCCAAAATAATCACAAAGAAGATTTTTAATTATATTTTGTTATAATTGACTATTATATCACTTAATAAAATAATATATTGACTAAAATATCTAGAACCGTTGGTTCGAATCAGGAAGCTTAATTTCTGCAGCATACTTTATGTCCTGCTACAAAATATTATGATTTCATTTTTACATGTAAATTATTTTACAAGCAGAATATTTAATCCTTCTTTGTGCTTACATAATTAAGTGGCTATTCTATTTGAAGCTTTGCTATAAATTACTAGCTTAAAAAGAATCAAATTGGAAAAAAGTAAAAAAATATTCATAAAGCATATTATATAAATGCTTATGTGAAATAATTTATAAATTAAATTGGCAATGATCATTCTGTAGATTCTGAAGTTACTAAAAATCGGCCTATTTAGCAAGACATTTTTTTCCATTTTATCCTCAATGTAGAAATATCGTACTTGATCCACATTGTTTACGTGATTAGACTATATGATAAAAATGGTATTTCACACACTACATGTATGTTTTCTATTTGATTTAAGCTTTGGTTTGGTTTTCCCCTAATTTACAACAGTGAGAATTTTTTTCTTACTGTTGTTAGCTTAATGCCGATTGTTTTTAGGTTCAAATCTCAAACCTGTGACCTTCAATCAATGCTACAAGTTTGTTATTTGACATCATACCATACATGATTTAGTTTCAAAATCATGGGGAACAGTTCCTATTTTGTCATATGGTCTTCTATGAAAATTTTATTTTTGATGTTGAAATTTTCTTTTTACTATAAATTGTATGATGTAAATATAAATAGTAATATTCATTATTGAAAGAAATGCAAATCAATGTTATTCTTCAATGTCGCTACTCATCCTAACAGCATATGTTTGAGCAGTGGAGAAAAATCAATGAAATAATAACAAAGAAACACTCCAATTTTGTGGCCAAGCAAACACATTTTGGGTTCTCTAAACACTCAAGTTATGACAAGGCATATGGAATTTTTGTATTATTTTGAGAGTAACCTCATTTTTTTAGGACTTCTGAAAACAGAAATCGAAGTTTTATTTCTTTTATTATTATTTGTATGTATAGCTTGAAAAATATTTTAAATTATTTCTACAAAAAATTGAAGAATATTATTTGTAGTAAATTAATTTTATATTAGACAATTAGCAAATGTAAATTTTAATATTGGTTGCCTGATATTTGTCTCCGCTGCATGGTAGGATAGCTGGTTGCTTTATATTTGTCCCTATATATTTCAGTTCTGCTCTTTTTACCATTGCATATCAAGTTTACAACTTATTTCAAGCTCATACTATGAACATTTCCCCTTATTTACTGCATGATCTGCTGCACAACCTGAGGCACTAATAGCGATGACTGACAGGCTGCAAACTGATGCACAACCTGTACATTCATTTTCACTACACAACCGACTACAACATATTAAGCTACTACTTTTCTGCTCCTGTGCCCCTTTCTATGCTCTAGGATCCATTTTTATGCTACAAGTGGTTCATATTCCAATAAATTTGATCTACATGCTCCTTTTTTCCTAACATAAGGGATATGTCCCATGAGGTTTTGTTCTAATTATGGTGGATTGCGTATTATTTAGGAATTTTTATGTGTAAACCAAGTGTAATCAAACTTCTCATTACCAATATTTTAGTTGAATAGACAACGCAATCTCTTATATTATTTCCTTGCATTCCTTAAATTTGTCAGCTATTTGTTTTCCTTACTGGGAGGTTTGGTATAATATGAATAAACATAGGTGTGTAGAAAACCAAAGTGACATGTGAAGACTTTTGCTTACCTTACGACCGACATAACAAACAAACATAAGCATTTGAGTTTTACATTGTTTTTTATACATTTATCTTCCTATAGTGATTGAAAAAATACTCTGAACAAAAGACAACAATTACTTTTTGATTTTGTTCCCTAATGCAAATAAATCAAAACATACAAGGCAGCAAATGCAAACATGTTGGTTCTTGCCATTTTTAACTAAGTGATATTTGTGTTTTCGACCACAAATATAAATAAAATTACCAAGTGGGATAATTAATAAACATTTCTTGACTGGATTTTCCATTTGAGAAGCAGTGGACACAAATAATCATTGATCATGTATATTGCATTCCACTTCAGGAAATGCTCACTGTACACTTGTATTGATAGTATCATCCAGTCTGACTGGTGTCGGTTCTAAAATTGATCGGATTTTATTGGTTTTGACTGCTCATTTTTAAATCCATATCCGATGTAATTCGAGGATTGGGTCAGTTTGGCATAGTTCGGACTTTCGGAACTAGTACAGGAAAACTACGTAAAAAAAGTGATGATCGTGGTACGTCACATTTCTATATTTTATTTATGCGTTTGATTATGGTAGGTGATGATTCACATTTAACCTACACAAATGCAATATAAGTTGTGGTACATTATTCCAACAAATACAAATACTATATTATATAAGGGTTGCATGACATTTGTTTTTTTTTCTTATGTATTTCAGTTACTTTTTAATGTTATTTTTTCTAATAAAATGTCCATAAGTTTAGCCTGGGACATTAGCATGTATATGTGTACGTATATAGCATGACATTAGCATGTATTTGAGAATGAATATGGCCAAGTGGAAGGGGCATTTAGCTCCCATTCTGTGGTAACAAGTTCAATTACTAAGAACTGTCATTTTACTGGCATGTAATTTTACATTTTTCTCCTGCTATCGCTGTTATATATGTTCAGATTTGGCTTGGGAAGTCATTATTGATCACTCGTGGCCCATGCATTTTGTTGAACTATAAGTCTTTGGGTTTAAAGCTTGCTATCGTTACGTATGTACTTAAAAGTATAGTTTGTAGTTTACGTGAGTCAACTAACCAAGCCAACTGAACATATATGTGATCAGCTAAGATATGATCTTATATGGTATAAGTGACAACCACATTAATCTTGCTTTGAATACCGCCCGGTGAATGCTTATTTTATTTACTATATGGCGAATGTTTACTGAATACTGTATGCAGAGTTATCTCATATTGTTTAAAAGCTACGAAGAAGTTATGGTCTCCATGTCAAACCTGAAAACTTATAATGAATTGATCATGTCACTGTGTATTGGTGCATTCCTTTATCGCATTTCTTGCTCAATGGAGCTTCTCCTTTCTAACACTCAGTCTATTCCTTTAGGTATATTCTTAAATAAATATGGAATTCTATGCTGAGGGGACTGGATCTCTTTTCATAATGAGAAATTGAGAATATATTTGGATTATTGCTTTAAAAGGTATGTTATTGATAAACATTTTCCCATCATATTCCAAGTAGCATAACGTGATTGGAAATATGGGTTTTGGGTAAAAATTGAGTAAAATATATCCAACCTTTTGGGTTAAAATCAATCTTTAGGTACAGTTCTCATACTTTTATACTAGTAAACTAACATGTATAATGTATTTACTATGTTTGTCGTGACCCGTGCATTTTGTTGAGCGGCACTTTGTGCAGTTTCTACAGAGGATCAAACAGTGAGCGACAGTTTCTGCGCATTTTCTATTATACCAAAAGCCTATTTCGTGATTACTACATACAACATATTTTCTGTTTGTTATAAACTATTTGAGATGTCATCTAAGAGTGTTTTATTTTTGCATTTTAATTGTGTTTCTTGCATTTTTTTTGTTATAAAACTATAATTTATGCTTGTGAATTACAGGTTCTTGAAGTTGGATGAGCTTGCAAGCTGAAGACTAGGTGATTTTTCATGTAACCTTGTATTGAAACGATGTTTGAACAATACGTGTGTTAATTGACTTATTTCTATATTTGTTAGAAAACTTATTAACTTTGACTTTGTAAATGAAATCAAATATGCTTTTGGTATTAATTTTTTTCTTTTGACAATTTTGTCTTGTGAATTTATGGCTTAATTGTTTAAACTGTGCATAAATAAAATAATAGATCTGCTATATAAAGATCATAGCTGATGTTGCTATATATTAAAAACATTAATAGTAGAAAATTGCTCTTATGAAAATATAAGGTAAATGCTATGTAAAAAAATAATTAGTTTGGATTTTTTTTCATATCACTGAATAAGAGCTATGTAAACAATGCTAATGCTATGGAAAATATTTTTCATATCTATCATTACGTGCTATGAAAATATTGATAATGTTATAAAAAACTAAGCTGATATTTTAGTAAGAAGATATAATTGCAAGGTCCAAACGCTATGTAAAACATTTCATGGTGGTGAATGTGCGCTATAAAATGCATAATACTATATAGCGTTTGGATTTGAGCTATAAGATATAACAGGGCTATTATAACATTTCGTTATATAGCGTCGTCACTAATGCTATGGTAGCTTGTTATAGCATTTTTCACGTGCTATTAAAAGCAAAATCTGTTGTAGTGCAAGGCAAACATAGGTAGTAAAAGCATGATACTAAAGGTTTTCAAGTTTATAGGAAAAGAGATCGAGAATGTACCCTAAAAAAGAAATGGGTAAAGCGCGCGTATCTTCCCTTCGGTTTCCCAAGTTGCGTCTTCTTGGGCTTCACTCCACTGTACTTTAACTAGCTTGACTTCTCGATTCCTTAGCTTCTTGATCTCCGTTCCTAAGATATAAATCGGAACTCGCCTCAATGTTGCTTCTTTTTCCACTTCTACACCTTCAAGGATGCTTGGCTCAACCACTTCGGCCAACTCATATAAGCACTTTCGGAGATGCGAGACGTGAAAGACATTGTGTACTCCTGTCAGCTTCTCGGGTAAGTCTACCTTATAGGCCATCTGCCCAATCCTCTCAGTGATAGGGAACGGTCCTACGAACATTGGTGCTAGCTTTCCAACTGCTCCAAAACGAACCACATTGCATAAAGGAGAAACTTTTATAAAGACCATATCTCCGGCTTCGAACTCTAGGTCTGTCCTTCTCTTGTCCGCATAAGATTTCTGTCTATCTTGGGCCGTTTTCATCCGTCTTCGTATCAACTCAACCTTCTCAGAAGTGTCCCTTATCATGTTGGGCCCAAGTATAAGCCTGTCTGTCATCTCCCACCAACAAGTTGGCGACTTGCACGGTCTTCCATACAGGGCTTCGAACGGTGCCATTCCGATGCTAGCTTGGTAACTATTATTATATGAAAACTCCACGAGAGGAAGATGGTCTTCCGAAGTACCACCAAAGTCAAGAATCCATAGCCTCAAAATATCCTCTAGTACCCTATTTACCCTTTCGGTTTGTCCATCCGTCTGTAGGTGATAGGCCGTGCTTAAACTTAGTCGTGTACCCATTGCTTCTTGTAGACTATTCCAAAACTGGCTAGTGAAAATTGGGTCATGATCACTAACTATACTAGAAGGAACCCCGTGCAACCGTACTACCTCTCGAAGGTAAATAGACGCTAGCCATGATGCGGTCCTCTTGCTTTTCACCAGAATGAAGTGAGCACTTTTCGTGAGTCTATCAACTATGACCCATATGCTAGTATTTCCCTTCCTTGACCTAGGCAGTCCATCCACGAAATCCATCGATATACTCTCCCATTTCCATTGCGGAACCTCCAAAGGATGTAATAGCCCACCGGGCTTCTTCGACTCGGCCTTTACATGTTGGCACACCATGCACTTCGAAACGAACTCTGCAATCTCCTTTTTCATTCTAGGCCAAAAGAAAATGTGTTTCATATCCCTATACATCTTATTCCCTCCGGGATGTATGGTCATCTTGGAGTGATGCGCCTCCTCGAGGACTTTCCTTACTAAGTCTCCCACTTGTGGGACACATAGCCTTCCATCACGCCTTAGCCATCCCTTGTCATCTACGGCATACCTACCGAGGTGACTTGACGTCTCACCACTAATCAGCTTGTCCATGATTTCGACTATCTGTGGGTCTTCCTTCTGTGAAGTCCCTACTTGATCTAGAAGTGTAGGTCTTAACTCAAGTCATGCTAACGCAATAGTCAATGACTCAACAGCAGGTGTAAAATCAAAGGTTGCTATAAACTCTAGACTTTTCCTTTCAACAATCAAGGGGCTCAAGGTTAACCTTTTCCTACTTAGTGCATCCGCCGCCACGTTACCCTTGCCAGGGGTATAAGCTATATCGAAGTCATATGATGCCAAGAATCTCATCCACCGTTGTTGTCTCAGATTCAAATCTTTCTGTGAGAAGAGGTACTTAAGCGATTTGTGGTCAGTATACAGCTCGAACCTCTCCCTTAGAAGATAATGGCACCAAGATTTAAGTGCAAAAACGATCGCTGCCAACTCCAAGTCATGTGTGGGAGTGTTCTTCTCATGAACTTTAAGTTGTCTACCCCCATAGCATATCACTTTCCCTTCTTGCATTAGGACAACGCCTAATCATGTACCACACGCATCTGTGTACACCGTAAACATCTTACTTCCATCAGGTAATGCTAAAACTGGAGCTGTGGTGAGGGCACTCTTGAGTCTCTAAAAAGCAATCTCACATTCTATGTCCCATACAAACGCTAGGTTTTTCTTCGTTAACCTAGTAAGAGGGGCTGAAATCTTAGCGAAATCCTTAATGAACTTCCTATAGTAGCCTGCCAAACCGAGAAAGCTTCTCACCTCTGTTGCGTTCTTAGAAATTTTTCAGTCTTGCACCGCAACTACCTTTGCGGGGTACATGGCTATGCCTTCCTTAGAAACTACATGTCCAAGAAACCGAACTTCCTTCCTCCAAAAATGGCATTTGGAGAACTTAGCCTTTAACTGGTGTGCTCTAAGCATATCCATGACTTCCTTGAGATGTTTAGCATGCTCTTCTTCATCCTTTGAGAAGATCAAAATATTGTCCACGAAAACCACTACAAACTTGTTAAGGAACTCCCGAATGTAACGACCTGTATTTTTGGCAGTCAAATATTTAATTTAATTTATTATTTTAAATATTATATTTGGAGTGTTAATGAATTTAAATATTTAATTCGTTATTAAAAATGATATTTGAACGTTAAATTTATATTTAATATAAATCGAGCTCGAAACGGCGCTTGCAATTCGTAATATTGAATTTGGAACTTTAACTAAGTATACAGAATCCGATATAAGTCGGATTTCTGTGAAACAAGAAATGTTGGAACCGTGTTAATGATAATTTTCATATGAAAGAGAAAAATCCAGATTTCACATTGAAAATTGTAAGTTATGGCCAAATCAAATTTTGAAATAATCGCTGTGGATAATCATTATAAAATATACGCGTTAAAATTGTCGTTTTGCAAACGGACTCAGATTTCGATGAAACCAGTTTCATGGGAACCGTATCATTAAATTATTGTACAATGCTAAATGGCGTGGCAAACCGATGTCGTATGTGGCCACGGTAGCTGTAAACACCCAGTTATTTTCTATAACGCGTATTTAAATTAATAAAGGGTTATTTGGGTATAATTCGAACAGACGATCGAAATAGGCTGCGAAACTAGTTCCGTTGAGTTCGTATCGTCGATTAGAGTCAGGATAGGTATATAGTTTGTTATTTTTGAAGACCGGTTAATTTGGCGTTAAAAGTGGCATTGCGGTGCACGTAAAAATGGCCTACCGGGGAAACAGTCTTAGAATGCGATGAAACTGGTGCCGTTGGGTTCGTATCGAAGAATTATTTCAGGATATCAAGGTTTCAGGTTGATTTGATTTATCTGGTGATCGTGAAAAAATTAAACGCGTGTTTATTTCTGGTTTTATAAAGGAATTTTTGTCAAACGACCTCGGATTTCGACGAAACTTGTTCCATTGGATCAGTAATACCTTTTTACACCAAGATTAGCCTTTTTATCAGAAAACATAAATCGTTTGTAGTTGGTTCTGCATGTTATTCGCGACGAAGTTTGGTCAAATGAATATTATAATATAGCCCTACCCTAAATGAACCAATATACCACCTAGAGGTCTAAGCACATGCTTTCTGTGCAAAAGAACTACGCACATGCTGTACACTCCCTTTACCTTCGCAATGTCCGCAGCACAACAGCCATCCCCTATGAAAAGAAAACTCATTCACCTACCATTTTCTCATCAGACCATCACCAATCTATCACGAAGTGAAAACTCATACGTACTCCTACCTACCTGGTGCTGACCCTCATGCCTACAGACAGGGACTTCAAACTTATCCCTTCACTTTCTGCGTGTATATATATACACATCACCCTTCATTCTTGAATCGAAAAAAAAACAGAACAAACGAAAATGAGAAATGGTGGATAAAAGCAGTGAAGCCGTGGGAAGTTGATACTACGGGCTGCTGCTTTAATGATCTGAAGGTGTTGGATGGCGTAAGTCCGTAGGGGGTTCTGGTGGTGGCTGACCGAGCGCGGGTCAACGTCAGGAGGAGCAGTAATAGGGGTCATTTCGAGTTGGGAGGAGGCCGCGTGCATGCGTGATCAGGTGGAAATGTAGCGAAGTAGGCATATCGGTTTTCAGGCGTGGATACTTACTTTTATGAGGATGCTGGAGTGGAGGCTTATAAAGTGAGGAAGTTTGCAGTTTGGAACAATAGATGAGCAACAGTACACAACATGCTGGACGTGGTAAGGCTTGAAGGCGGTTTCCCTTTTTGCGTGAAGGAGACGGGTTTGAAGAATCTGGCAGGGGGAGAAGAAGGTGTACGCGGTAGGGGGTATGGGCTATCAGGGAGTGGGCCGGCCAGTTGGGCTTTACATATTATAAAAAAAGGGTATACTGATGGAAAAGGAAATGGACGTGGCCCATTCAGTGTAAAGTATACCTGCTCGTTTGTTTTTAGCTGAGGTTAAAGAATCAACCATATTGGTTTAAATGAGGGAGAAGTACAAGGTTTAAAACGTTAATAGTGGTGTTTGTGTGGGTTCTTTGAACAAGACGTGAATAATGATTGGGAACGAAGGAGTAAAATCTTCTCGAGAGATCTATTGGTTCGCAAGGAAGCAGCTCTTCTACTATTTCAGATAGGTAAAATAAATCGAGACCAGAAGACAAGTCAAGTGTCTTTTCCTTTTATCGTGAAATTGGAAAGAAGCAAGTCAGAAGAAATAAAATCCAGCACTTCTATTATGTGAACGAGAGAGAATGGCGCGACGTGAGATACATGAAGTAAGTCAAATAATACCTTTTCTTAACGGAAGTAATTAACTAAACATCAGTTTAATTGAGGGTTATTTAATTTAATTCAAAGCCGTAATGACTGTTTGTCAAGTCAGAATTGAATCAGACAAGAGATTTGGGAATCGTGGTGGCGAGCATCATATTATGGAACATATTTGGATAGGAATGGAGACACAGTTACCGAACCGCTTCAAAAACAAACGAAATCAGGGTGAGTTAAACTCACTCAGTTTTCCCATTTATATTTTATATAAATTGGGTTTTTATTTTGTGTGCTCTGCTTGCCGATGATTTACTGTTTGCCAGTTATAATTTATTTATTGATTTAATTGATGAAATTAAACCGTTGTTTAATTTCAGTAAAATACCAAATCGTTATTCTAACGTTTGGTTCCATTAAAGGTAACTTACCTTATTGGTCACGTTTATCAATAAACGTGTTTAACGGTTTGATTGGTTGATCTGTTTGAATTGTTTGATCTATTTGAATTGTTTTAAAACCGTGTGGAGATAACCATTTGTATACAGAAAAGTACAGGTTGGAGGGATCAAACGGGATTCCTCAAAATATATTATTTATTTCATATTATCATATGAACTGTTATGTTTGGGTAATTGATTTCAGTATTGATCACTGATTGGAAATTCAACATGTGTTTGGTTTAACCAATGGGGAAGATTGGTTGAGTAATCGGCAGTAAATGGCCTAAAAGTAAATTATTTTATTTACCGTCAGGAGAACAAATAGAATTTAAGTTAAAAAATTTATTTTATAACTGGATGTAAATTTTGAAATATATTACTTTGAATAAAGTTAAAATAGGGAAATAAATAAATAAACATTTTGTTTATTTAAGACTTTGATTATTATTAATTAAGTAAAAAGAGATTTAAAAAAAGGGTTTTAAATTAAACCAAAATTATAAAAAGGGTTTGAGGTATTATATCGTAAATTCTAAATTAACGTTACTTAAGAAGATGAGATTAAGTACAATTGGAATTGAAATAAGGATTCCAAGCAGGAAGTGATGGAATAAAATTGAAAAGAGATTTGAAGAAGTGAATTTGAAAAAAAGAAGGGGGTCATCACCAAATCTGGTTTTTAAAATGAGATGGTTTAAAAAGGGAAAAGGTTAAAGGTGGTGTTTTATAAAGAAGTGCCAATGATTGAATTAAGAAAGATGGTTATATCCGAGAAAGGAAATTTCAAATAATAAGAAGGGCTTTGAAAATCCTATTTTGGATAAAATAGTTAAATGGAATTTGTGTTTAGAGTGGAATATTGGTTTTTGTATTACCACTCATATTGTCTTTAGATATGAATGTTGTTGATCAAGGTCTGAGAGGTAATTAAAATACCCCAACTTGAACGACATCAGGATTATCTGAGGGTTGTATTAGTTGTAATGGTAAAAGAGGTTAGTAGTAATTTATTATTTCATTAGAGAAATAATAACGCGAACCATTGGTAAAAACTTGGCAAATATGTATATGATAAGGATTCCAAAGTGAAAGGGAAATAAAAAGGGTTACATGGAATTATGACGATACTGCGAGTTAGAAAAGGAGACGTAAAGTTGAATTTTATTCTATAAGAATAGGTATGGATTATTGTTTTAATAAAGATATTTCGTAATGTCGTTGCGAGAAAATAAATTGAATTAACTTCCAAATAGTTGATAATAATGTGGTTATAGTTTGAAAATGAAATTAGAAAACTGAATTTGATATAGGATTTCATTAAGTATAAATTGGTTTAAAGAAGCATCTCATGTTAAATAAGAAGTGAGAAATCTATATTTTCAAGATCGAAATATTCAAGAGTTTTAAATCTACATTCGTTTTAATTAAAAGGCCAAGTGGTGCTGAATACTGAACCAGTGAACTCACTGGATTGTCATGATTGAAACACTGATTATTTTGATAGTTAAATCACGGACTGTCAAATCTGTCCAATACGATTGTTGGCACAGAAAGGCCGGGATCGAATTTATATTCGAAAACCATTCCGACCAACAAATACGTGAAGATATCAGAAGACGGTCGAGATGGAGCATTGAGGACAGTGGATCTTCATAAGCGGAAGGATTACTAATAATCTCTGGTTTAGCGGCTAGAGATAAACTGTGGTTCTGTCGTGGTTGGGATCTATGGGTTGCAAGGACTTCTCGCTACTGATCCGTGGGGTGATTCCTATATGAGATGCACTAGGAGAGTGCCTTCGGTTCATCCTGTTCCTGGATGACTTGTATGGACGAATGTATGATAGAGTATTTCCAAAGGGATTACGTACGTTGATTTCTTCAAACGTACCATAGTTGTTGTAACGGCCCGGGTTTCGCCCGACCCGATCGATCACAAAATCCACCAAGACCGTTCAAAACCCAGTACGTTAACTTTGGGAATACAACGACATTAGAACAACAACAGCAGACTTTTATAAACATTATAGTAATGTTACATCAGATTACAAAATATCAGAGTACATCGAATAAAAATTACAGCAGAAGATAGATTACAATATTATAATACAATACAGTGCAGCGGAAAAAAAAAACTAAGGCAGCGAAAGACAACTATGATCTGGACACAGGTTTAGGCTTCGATCCAGAATCCTGCTCAAGAGATAAAGACCTGTAGACAAAATACTCGACTGCCCAAGTGGAAAAGAGGGCACCTGAGTTTGCAAAGGTGGAAACAAACAACGGGTCAGTCGTGGGACTGGTGTGAGAATTCTTAACTAATTTAACTAATAGTAATAAGGCAAATCCAAGGACCACGCTGCTAGCGCGGAACAGGTTTACTCCATTGGATTGCCAGTGCATAAAAATCAAAGTAAATCCTTAAACATTGCAATGCTTTTTAGAAAAATGAAACCATTATAAGGCTCAATCCCTTGCAATGTACGCCGAAGGATAGAGTTTTATCTTATAAGGGTCAAAAATGCTTAATACGTGAAATTCGCCTTATATACCATAAGTGCACAGTGTAGAAAACAATTTCGAATATAAAAGTATCAAAACTAGGTGGCATAATATGTTATGTAAGCGGCATAATATATTATGTCACCATATAAGCATACAACTAAAAATCGCGAAGCTCGTATTGGGAATTTGGTTTTCCATCATGATGGCTCCTGATTTGGAAGACATATCGCGAATGTATCTCCACAGCTTACGTCCCGGCAAGAGAAAACACCGTAATACATATAATACACACTTTGGAAGAACAATCTAGTGTTCTATCCTCATGGGCTTCTACTGAAACAATTGCCCAATCTCCAGATGTGGAGCGACCACACCCAGCATACGCTCAGTTGACCCCATCCATGTATATAAAGTAAATTGGTCAACCTACTAATCAAACAAATCGTTCACCATCATACCGGTGTGTGAGGCTCGCGAAGTCACGCTATAATCTTCAACCGCAAGGCCCTGCTTTTCAACAAAAGCCTTGATCATAATATCTTAGCATGCCACATTGTCAATCCATACCGTACCATTGATCATCCATCAATATATAAACGAGTGTTAAGCAAAGAATAAATTCTCCACCACTAACATTTATATATTAAACAGAAAATCAATAACATGATATTTAACGGAGTACAATGTCAGACAAACAATCCATTTATAAGCTTATGCTCTGGGTCTGAGCGAAAACCAAATCCGTGCAATCAACATATACGTCCGGACAATTTCCACTTCAACCCCTTCCTGGGAGCAAGTCAGTCCAGGGTCTCAGTAGTCGTCGCCCATCCGATGTGAAGATCGCCGGTCTTCAACACCGTCTTCTATATCTTCCATTTAAAACGTCGTATGATTATTTGAAATGAGTATAACTCGGTCTTTTCAAATAATCTTCGCATAATTATCATTTAAATTATTTCATAACTTCATTATTTATCTCTATTTTTATTTTAGTAAAAATAGTTCGTCTTCATTCCAACGACATAAATATAAATCATTCCATGTAGTCATTAACATATAAGGTCAATGAATCAACCAAACAAACAGCGCACAATCATGTTCCTATCATATAATGATGTAATGTGACATGTTCATGTATTATATCAAGGTATCATGTTAAATGAACATTTCAATTCCATTCCCACATTTATTTATTAATAATTAACAACTAAAATGTAACTTTCAATTCATTCTTTTTAATGCATAGAAAATGTCGTTAAAAACATCTCTTTTTCTTATTTATTTACACTACATGTGAATAAATGTTTTTTTCTTTTCTTTTTCTTATTCATGTCCTAGTTACATGAAAATGTAAATGAATGTGTCATCTAAAATAATTCTTTTTATTTACATAAGAAAATGTAAATAAAGTTTTCACTAATAATATGTTCATTTTATTTACATAGAAAATGTAATTAAGGTTTTCCTCATATATTGTTCTTTTTAATATATTACCGTTTACACTAAAAATATGTTCATTTTTACTAGAATGACATAATGCCAAATATGTGTTCATTTTCTCTAAAATGACATAACGCTACATATGTGTTCATTTTTATGTTAACACAATTCCATTCTAACTGGAATATTTTTATTTCCAAAATATGATCATTTTTCTATATCCTAACTTTACATTAAAAATGAGACTTTTAATGTTAGCATATTTTTATTTTAAAACTATGATCATTCTCCTTCTTTCATGACTTGCATTAAAATATATTCTTTTTACGTAAAAAGAATGTATTCTTTTCTTTATTCTTTTTTATTACATAATGTAACTCTTTTTACTTTTTTAGTACATTATAAAAATGTAATATTTCCTTCTTTTGATTACATTAAATAAAAATGTGATTTTTCTTCTTTTTGATTACATAAAAAAACGTAAGTTTTCATTCACCTTAAATTACATTTATAAAAATGTAAGTTATTTCATTTCTTTTACATTGAAAAATGTAAGTTATTACATTCCCTTTCTTTTACATTGAAAAAACGTAAGTGATTGCATTTTCTTCCTTTTACATTGGAAAATGTAAGTTTCATTCTACTTTAATTCATTAATAAAAATGTACATTTCATTCTACTTCAATTACATTAATAAAAATGTAAATTTCATTCTACTTTAATTACATTAACAAAATTGTAAACTTTTACTACCGTACAAAATCATATCTTTAATTACACTTAAAAATGTAATTTTTATTACAACGGTAAAATCTTATCTCTAATTACACTTAAAATCTGTTTTTTTTATTTACATTAAAAAAAATGTAAACTTTCCTTTTTAATCTAATTGCATTAAAAATGTAACTTTCATCTCTTTAATCTTATTCACATTAAAAATGTAAACTTCTATTACAATGTCCGATTTCACCCTATTTTCTTTCATTCTTTATTTACATGAACAATGTAAATTATAATTCAATGATGAATTATTCCTTTTATTTCTTTTATTTACATTAAAATGAAAATATAATTCAATGTTGAATTTCATTCTTTTCTTCTTTTATTAAAAATGTAAATTCTATTCAAATGTTGAATTCTACCATTTTTTTAATCTTTTATTTACACTGTAAAATCTCTTTTTTACTTACATTGAAAGATCCCCTTTTTAATTACATCATAAATGTAATAAATCATTACGGTGAAAAATTCTATCTTGTTAAATTACATTAAAAATGTAATTTTGATTACAACATCACATTCTTCTTTTTAATTACATTAAAATGTAATTAACATTACATGTCAAATTCTTCTTCTCAATAACTACAAATGTAATTAATACTTCCGTTTCGAAGCCTACTGTGACGGCCGGGAATTTCGCTCGATCCGAATCAGTCGTTAAACCGATCTAGACCGTTCGAAACCCCTGATCGTTTGAGAACAGGACAAATCAGAACACAAACAGAAGAACATTTCATTGTATATTACAACAATTCCATCAGATACAAGAATATACAGAGTATAAATGAATAAATTACATTCGATAAATATCAGAGATTACAATAAATTACATAGCAGCGGAAAATAATACAAAGCACAACTGAAGGTGATATACGGATACAGAGCTTTCCGGATATCATTCCAGCTGTAAACCAGGATCCTGTGAATATAAATCTGCAAAACCAAAACTACTAGCTGCCCGTGCGGAAAATAGGGGCACCCAGAGTTTAGGTTAAAACAATAAACTCCAGGTCAGTCATGTGACTGGTGTGAGAACTAAAACAGTTATTTAAAACTTTACTTTAAAAGAGAGTAATTCAAGGGACCACGCCGTATAACACGGAACGGGTTTCCTCCCAAGAATACCAGTGCATAAAACAACAACGCAATGCTAAATAAAGAAAAATGAAGCTGTTATAAGACTCAGGTCCTATCACACAATGCAACGCAAGCCGGGGGATAGGGTTTTCCCTTATAACAGCCAAAGCATGCTTGATATGTTTAAAACAAATCATTTGATACTATAATAAGTGTATAGTGTCAAAACATTTCAATCATAAATATCAATCATAGGCGGCATAGCTACCATCTACTATGTCGCCATACTAGTTCTACAATTAAAACCGAATTACACGTATTGGAAATTGGATTCCGTCATGAGTCGAGGCAAGGGGCAAGCTCCTCTTCGCGTTCGAGACACTCTAGTAAATGCCTCCGGGTTACGCACTCTGGGCAACCCTGGATATGTTGGGCCGGTCCTCACTTACGTTAGAGGATTATTTATTCCTGAACACACGTTTCCCGGTCCTTACAGACCTATAATCGAGGCGCCTCATTCCAACAACTACAAAGGTGAAAAGTATATAAATGTCAGGGCTGGTAAGTCACTGACACCACCAAAGCTAGAAAGAAACGTCGTGTTCTCCCAACGGCCCGTATCCCGTTTTTAACTCATACCGAGGTGTGAGGCTCGCGAATTCACGTTATACACAAAGCTGCCACGTAGGCATGCTTTGATCATCAACCACAAGACTTTGCTTTTCAACAGAAGCCTTGATCATTGCATCTTAGCGTGCCACACAGGCAATTCATGCCATGCGACTGATGTCCATCGATATACAACCTCTGAGCTCGTACGTCTCAGAGAAGGGCGTTAAGCAAAAGAATAAATTCTCCGCCGCCAAACAGATGTATATTTAATAGAAATCAATCAACACAGAATAAAATCCAGTGTCAGACACACAATTCATTTACAAGTCTGTTCCGGGTCTGAACGAAACCAGAGGCACTTTCCTCGCATATCCATCCATCTCCAAGTACGTCTGGACGACCACCAACTATTTCCATCCACTTGGGTGTACTGCCCAATCAGGATCGTCAGTAATTATCCAAACGATGTGAAGACTTCCAGTCTTCGACCACCGTCTTCATCTTCGACTTATCGTTGAATCGGTTATTCAGAATGGGTATAAACCCGGACTTTCCGAACAACCCGCGTATATTTAAAACAGATGTTACACAAACACAACATACGCCTCATTCCAATTCTGAATATTCTGTTATTTAAATATTCGCATCCTTTTGGGAAAGGTTCCCATTAATTTTATCCAAGATAAATTCTTTAAAATTTATCCTTTAATCTTCCTTTGGATGTCATTTCAAACCAAATTATGGTTTTCTAAACTAGTCGAGATTAGCGAACCACAACGAAGTAATTATTTATTTTATTTCCCAATCCCAACCTATTCATCCCATGAAGCAAAACTGGTAATACTCCATATCTAACAACGTGGTGTTATCGGTAAATTTAATTACCATTTCACGTTCAAATCTAATTAAAGATTTAACTATCGCTTTGGAGCAAAACTGGCGATACTCCATTCTCGCTCATTTCTAAATTTGATAATTTAGATTATAGATTTACATTTCAATCTAATTACAGATTCATTAAAACTCCTTTTACTGGGTTAAAGAACTAGGTGTTATTTAAAACACAGTTCACGACAAACCCAAATCACATTCTATTTATCGTCGGGTTAAAGAACTAGTGTTATTTAAAACACCGTTCACGATAAACCCATTTCAAATCCAATCAAATATATAAGAAACTCCGATTATTTAAAACCCCTTTTTAAATCTAATTTATTTATTTAAAAATAATTGGGTTTTAAATTTAGTTCAAAATTAGTTCATTTCGATAAAAATCCATTTTTATCTTTTCAAATATGGAGTTTTTCACCCCAATTTTTCCCAAATCATTTCTTATGATTTTACACAAATTATTACTATTTTTAATAATTTTATTAAGGCCCGTATAATCGATTTCCATCAACGGCCATCGAACTGCACTTATAGCGACCTTTTCTGAATTTGATTTGGACGTATCTCCAAATCCAACCGTTAGATTTTAAATTTATAATATATTAGAAAGCTCTTTTCGATACAAACCCAACGGTTCCGATTTTAGGAGAATCCGACGGTCGGATCTCCCGTAATGTCCGTTTGAAATAATGGTCGAAATTCGCGAACTGCCGCGGCGCGGCGCCTTCTTTTCAGGCCATTATATTATATATATATATATATATATATATATATATATATATATATATATATATAATATATAATATATATTTCGTCGATTTCTATTTAAAACGAATTTTATAAATGGTTTTGAATTCGTTTCAAAAACATTTACACTTCCATTTCAATTCAAATCAAAATTAAAAATTTTCTTATAAATTCGTTTTCAAATTCATTTCTATTCAATTCAAATTTTGAATTCAATTTGAATTCATTTCAATTCGTTTTCAATTCAATTCGAATTCGTTTTCTATTCAATTCGAAATCGTTTTCTATTCAATTCAATTCAAATTGGTTTTCTATTCGATTCAATTCAAATTGGTTTTCTATTCGATTCAATTCAAATTGGTTTTCTATTCGATTCAATTCAAATTGGTTTTCTATTCGATTCAATTCAAATAGGTTTTCTATTCGATTCAAATTCATTTTCTATTCAAATCAAATTCGTTATATATTCAATTGAAATCAAATCCGTTATATATTCAATTCGAATTCAATTCGTTATATATTCAATTCATTTCGAAATCGTTTTATATTCAATTCATTTCGAAACCGTTTTATATTCAATTCATTTCGAAATCGTTTTATATTCAATTCATTTCGAAATCGTTTTATATTCAATTCATTTCGAAGCCGTTTTATATTCAATTCATTTCGAAACCGTTTTATATTCAATTCATTTCGAAATCGTTTTCAATTCAATTCATTTCGAAACCGTTTTATATTCAATTCATTTCGAAATTGTTTTCAATTCAATTCATTTCGAAATCGTTTTCAATTCAATTCATTTCGAAATCGTTTTCAATTTAATTCATTTCGAAATCGTTTTCAATTCAATTCATTTCGAAATCGTTTTATATTCAATTCATTTCGAAATCGTTTTCAATTCAATTCATTTCGAAATCGTTTTCAATTCAATTCATTTCGAAATCGTTTTCAATTCAATTCATTTCGAAATCGTTTTCAATTCAATTCATTTCGAAATCGTTTTATATTCAATTCAATTCATTTCGAAACCGTTTTATATTCAATTCATTTCGAAATCGTTTTCAATTCAATTGTGACGAGATGGAATTTCGCTCGGTCCGAACCAGTCGTTAAACCGACCCAAACCGTTCGAAACGCCCTATCGTTTGAGAACAGGACAAAACAGAACACAAACAGAAGAACATTTCATTGTATATTACAACAATGCATCAGATTACAAGAATATACAGAGTATAAATGAATATTACACAGAAATATCAGAGATTTAAATTACATTTAAATGCATAGCAGCGGAAAATAATACAACACACAACTAGAAGGAGATATACGGATACAAAGCTTTCCGGATATCGTTCCAGCTGTAAACCAGGTGTAACGACACGGATTTTGCCCGACCTTAATCGACCGTTAAATCGATCAAGACCGTCCAACTTCTGCATACGTTAACTTTGGGAATACAATACATTAGAACAGATAACAAAAGACTTTTATTACATCATAATAACGTAACATCAGAGTACAGAATATATATCAGAGTACATTGAAAATAATACAGCGGAAGATAAAATTACAATAAGTAATACAACGAACAGCGGAAGACTTCTAATGCTCTGGGCACAGCTTTAAGCTTCAATCCAGAATCCTGCTCAAGAGATAAACCTGTAGAAAAACTACTCGACTGCCCGTGTGGAAAAGAGGGCACCCGAGTTTGCAAAGGTGGAAACAAACTACGAGTCAGTCATGGGACTGGTGTGAGAATTCTTAACTAGTTTAACTAATAGAAATAAGGCAAATCCAAGGACCACGCTGCTAACGCGGAACGGGTTTATTCCAATGGATTGCCGTGCATAAAATAAGTAAATCGTCAAATAGCGCAATGCTTTTTGAAAAAAAAAATGAAAAAAAATGAAACCATTATAAGACCCAGGTCCCATCACACAATGCAACGCAAGCCGGAGGATAGGGTTTTACCTTATAATGGTCAAGAGATGATAAATACGTCAAAGCGATATTATTAATAGTGTGTATATGTTTTGATAAAACAATACAAAGTAAATATATTAATCCTAGACGGCATGGGTACCATGATATCATGTCGCCATACTAGTTATACAATCAAAACCGCATGGGTCGTATTGGAGATTTGGTTTCCATCATGAGTCAATGCTAGGAACGATCTCCTACCGATTCGAGACACTCTAGCAATGCCTCAGGATTCGGACGCTGGCGAACCCTTGGATACAGCAGGGCCGGTCCACAAATAACGTTAGTGGATTAGTTATGCCTGAACACACGCCTCCCGGTCCTATTGAACCTATAATACGGCCATTGGCGACCGCAAAAGAAATAAACCGAGGCCTCGAAAATTCCATCATCCACATAAGTAAAATGTCAGCGCTGGTAGGTCCCTGACACCCACTAAAAGCTAGAAAGAGTTCGTGTGCACTCCCTGCGTTCCCTTGCTCCGTTTTAGACTCTACCGGTGTGCGAGGCTCGCGAAGTCACGCTACACAAAGCTATGCCAAAATAGGTTATGCTTTGATCATCCCACAAGGCCTGCTTTGCAACAAAGCCTTGATCATTTGCATCTTGGCGTGCCACGTTGACATTTCACGCCATGCAATTCATAACTATTAATACACAACCACTAAGGGTGTTAAAGCAAGAGAATAAATTCTCAGCCACCAATAGTTGTATATAAATAGAAATCAATTTACATAGATTAAAATCCAACGTCAGACATGCATCCATTTATAAACTTATGCTCTGGGTTCGAGCGAAAGCCAAATCCGTACAAATCAACACAACGTCCGGATAACTACCACTTTATCCCTGTCCTGGGTACGAGTCAGTCCAGGGCATCAGTAATCCTCATCCATTCGATGTGAAGACCGTCGGTCTTCAATCACCGTCTTCAACTCTTCGACTTAGATCGTCGTATAATCATTCGAAATGGGTTAAACCCGGTTTTTCCGAATAACTTGCGTATTTCATAATTGAAAATCAAGCGTTATAAAACACGTCCAACGTCTCATTCCAATTCAGAATATTCTTTTAATAGAATATTCATATTAAAAGGGAAAGATTCCCATAAATTAAATCAAAGATAAAATCTTAAAGATTTATTCTTTTTAAACATTCATTTGAAACCCCAATTGATTTTGATATCAAAAATCATTCTTAAATGATTATCCAACTTTTAAGAAATAAAACTTATCTTCAATTGGGTTAAAGAATCAATTTCATTTAAAAACATTGTTCACGATAAACCCAATGTCATCTTCCATTATATATGGAATTTTCATAGAAATTGAGTTAAAATATAATCGATATAAATTTCTGTATCAGATCAATAATATGTATGGAATAACGGCAAAGCCTCTTAAATTCCATCTATAGTATCAGTCTTCTTTTACAGAAACCTATCTTGATTATTATCAAACCGAATTTCCACTCAATTCCAATTTAATTAATATTAAAATGGAAAACTTGATTTTAGAGAATTTTCTTTTTAAATCTTGAAATAAAGATTTATAATTTCTAAATCATATTATCACTGTAAATTGGGTTAAAGAACCAATGTCGTTTAAAACATAGTTCACTGTAAACCCAATTCACATGACATTTGATTTCCATTACAAAATATAATTGAAACTCTAAAAATCTTAATTGAAAGATTGATTTCAGTTAACAACTAATTTACCTCAATAGAAATATCTTTTATCTTTTGTCCATTCAAGAACGGACAAAGAAATCATTATTTTATTCTTGGTTAAATATTATTTAAAATATTCATTATTCTTAAATTTTATTCTTTATAAAAGATTCTTTATAAATGTCCTTATTTTGAAGTACAGTATTCTTTATTTTAAAGGATAGAATTTTACAATATTCTTTATTATAAATATTCTTTATTTTAAAAGATATTCTTTTATAATGTTCGTTATTCTAGATTTTAAAAGGTATTCTTTATTTAAAAGAAATCCTGAACTGGAATGTGACTCAATCAGTTACCATATAACTGTGGTTATATGGTTTTCACACATCATATGTATATGACAATAAATGATTCATAATTATCAAACATCCATTCACATCCAGAGTGAAGTTTATAACTGTGTGAGTATTAAAATGAAATAATAATACTCATCACAGCCTGTCAATCTATCGATCGACATATAACTAAATATTGGGACTAGTGTATATAAATTCATCCCAACACCCGTGTGGGGTTTTCAGCCAACAACAATACATATCAATAAATGATTGGTTAAAGAATTTAACCAATTTAATTCTACTGACATGTTAGTGACAATGGACTAACATGTTATAATATTTCTAATATCGAGTACAGGTATATTTTTACTCGTATAATTTTCTTATTTATTTCTAAGGTCTAATAAACTGTAATCTATTTATATGGCATTACTGTGGACGACAAATAAAAGATCATAAATCGTGTTTTAGCAATGTGTATACTTTATAAATCGTGTTATACTCGCATTATGAATGCGGACAAAGAAGTAAATTTTATTTCTAACATTTAATTTGCATGGTGAATACGAATTAAAAGTGAATCTTAACTCTAAAGTCTTGTTCGCATTGGTGGATGTAAACCAAAAAGCTAATTCCTTATTACAATGATTTGTTCGCATTTGTAGATGCGAACAAAAGTAAATTTTTAATTCTTAATCTTTTGCTTGCATTGTGGATGCGAATAAAAAGGGTAATCCCTTATTTTAAATCTTTTGTTTGCATTGAGGATGCGAACAAAAGTATAATCTTATATTTTTAATCTTTTGTTTGTATTGTGAATGCGAACAAAAGGATAATCCCTTATTTTAAATCTTTTGTTTGCATTGAGGATGCGAACAAAAGTATAATCTTATATTTTTAATCTTTTGTTTGTATTGTGAATGCGAACAAAAGGATGAACTTTTATTTTAAATCTTTTGTTTGCATTGAGGATGCGAACAAAAGTATAATTTTATATTTATAATCCTTTGTTTGCATTGTGAATGTGAATAAAAAGGGTAATCCCTTATTTTAAATCTTTTGTTTGCATTGAGGATGCGAACAAAAGTATAATCTTATATTTTTAATCCTTTGTTTGCATTGTGAATGTAAATGAAACAAAAGTAAACTTTTTATTCTAAATGTCACTTACATTGTAGAAATGTAAATAAAATAAAATGAGAGTTTAGTTCCAAATATCATTTACAGGGTAGAAATGTAAATGGAATAAAAGTAAATTTTGTTCCAAAAGTTATTTACATTGTGGAAATGTAAATAAAATAAAAAGTGAGTTTTTCCTTAAGCGTTATTTGTTTTTAATTCTTAATCATTTCCACTATTTGAGGTGAAAACAAAAGTATGTTTCTATTTCAAGATTCATTTGTGTTTTGAGAACACAAAATAAAATATAAGTTTTTATGCCCATTCATATTTTCACATTATAAAGTGTGAACAAAAGTAAAGTTTTGTTTTCAAGTTTTATTTGTGTTTTGAGACACAAACAAAAATATAAGTTTTATTTGTTTTCAATGTTATTTACCCTTTACAGATGTAAATTGAATAAAAAGTAAACCTTGTTTACAATGTTATTTACATTGTACAAATGTGAACAAAAAAAGTAAAAAGGGTAAACTTTGTTCACAATGTTATTTACATCATACAAATGTAAGTAAATTACAAAGGAGATTTTGTTGCCATTCATATTTACATTATATGAAGGTAAATAAAAGAATAAACTTTTAATTACAAGGTATATCTACATTTGTAAATGTAAACAAAAGAATAAACTCCATTTCCAATATATATTTGCACTAGTGAATGCAAATAAAAGAATAAATTTTATTTTCAATTCATATTTGCATTGGTAAATGCAAATAAAGAATAAATTTCATTTTCAAAGTATATTTGCATAAGTGAATGAAAATAAAAGAGCAAATCTTTTTCTTAATATATATTTTTATCTGTAAATATAAAATAAAAGAACAAGTTTTATTTTCACTATATATTTGCATCTGTAAGTGCAAATAGAAGATCAAGTTTTAATTTCAAGATATATTTACATTGGCGAATGTAAATAAAAAGACAAATTTTATTTTCAATATATATTTGCAATGGTGAATGCAAATAAAAGAGTTAATTTTGTTTTCAATTCTAGAATAACATAAAAAGAGTGTTTTATGGTTTTACACTTTTCTATGTGTACTAATAGCAAATAAAAGAAATTCTTTTATTTGTACTTTTCTATATATTATAATAACATATAAAAAGAGTATTTTATATGTATATATTTTTCTATGTCTTCTAATGTCAAATAAAAGTGAATTTTATTTATATAATAAATTCTAGCTTTCAAATGACAAATAAAAAGTAAGTTTTATTTGCCTAACAAATTCTGAGTTCTCAAGTGCAAAATAAAAGTGAATTTTATTTGTGCAACAAATTTTAAGTGTATATTTGTGTTGTAGCATGTATATAAAAAGAATGATTCATTTCTATGTTAATATTGGTGTTGAACACACAAATGAAAAGAAGCATTTCAAGTTCAATGTTAATATTTGCGTTGAATACACAAACAAAAATATGGTTCAATCCTATTTCAATTTACTAATATGAACAAAAGCGATATCTTATACTTGAATTGACAAACAATATTTAATTCACTAATATTAACAAAAATGATATCTTATACTTGAATTGACAAACAAATTCAATTCACTAACATTAACAAAAATGATATCTTATACTTGAATTGACAATAAAAAGAATAATTTTACTATGCTAATATTTCATGTAATAAAGATGAAATATTTGGTTTGTTTATTTTTTTTTCCTACTGTCATAACAAAATAATATATTTGTTTCGCCAATTTTATTGTAACAAAAATGATATATTTGTTTACAATAATTTGTTAATAACAAAAAGGACATATTGTTTTCAATTACTTTGTTATAACCAATATGATACATTTGTTTTAACTATCTCTCTAATCAGCTCCATTGCTAATCTTTTGGAATTGACAAATCTAATTCATCTACATAACGGTAAAATACTAATTTTCATCGTTAATCACAATATAGTAATTTACATGTTTTCTGAATGTAAATAAAAGATTATTTTTATCGCAACACAATATGACAACTTCAGTGTGTTTCATATGATAATAAAAATGTGATTTAACCAACTCAGATTATGGCTATTCATAACATACCATAAATCATCACATCAAATTCAACCAATTCAGATCTCATACAATCGATAATATGAATCTCATCACATACATATATGGATTTCACATAGGGAAAAATAATTAAATTTTTAATTATATATAACAAAAAATAGAAATCTCACCAATAGCTTTCCATTTCTCCAAAATTTAGACGAGCTCCATTTTGGACGTGGTCAGTTTCATTGCGAAGAATCCTCACCTTGTGCGGATAAGGGTAGAGGCAAGAACAAGCAAAATTTTATTTTGGAAATCCTCTTCTCTTTCTTTTGAAGAGAAAGAGAAAAGAGAAGAAAGAAGAAAGTAAAAGAAGAGGAAGGAAGAAAGGTTTTATTCTAATCAAAGAAGAATAAAACTTAGTATACAACACATGAAGGAGGTACCATGCTTATATAGCTGCATTAGCCAAGGCCAAGGGGATTATTCTACGATGTGGGACAAAACTCCATTTTAAAAATAACACCTAAACAAAGTAGCTTAGTGTGAACGCGTGCGAAGGAATTTGCAAAAAGAACCGCTTATTTAATAGCTCCAACTCATCTTTAAAAAAATAATCTTTTGTATGTTTTATCTTATTCAACCTTGTATGTTTTATTATTATTATTATTATTATTATTATTTAAATTAACAAGAACGTATTTTCCTTCATTTCTTTTATTACATTAAAATGCAATTTTCAATGTGGATATTGTCACTGAAAAACAATGGACAATAAAAATGATATTGTTCATATTCCAACTTTTAATGAAACAAAGTGACGATAAAAATATGATCTTTAATAACTAATCTTTTATTGCGACAAAATGGCATTTATATTTACAAAATATGTCTTTTAATCAAATGACATAATTATTTATAAATTATGTTTTCAACATAAATGTCATATTTATTTATAAAACATGTCTTTAACGCAAATGACATATTTATTTATAAAATGTGTTTCTAACCCAAATGACATATTTATTTATAACACATGTGACATATTCTTTTCTAACATAAATGACAATTCATTTTTTTAACATACATGGCAATTATTTCTAACAAAGTAACCTTTTTGTTTTAATAACATGACCTAGCAAAAATGACATTTTATGTTAATATAATATTTTCTAGCAAAAGGACATTTTGTGTTAATATAATATGATCTAACCAAAAACGATGTTTTTGATCTAACAGAGCATGGTCTCAATAACATGTTGTTTTCTTCTAATGTAACATTTATAGTCAAAAATGTTGAACTTTTCTAATCAACCACTTCAAAAAAAAAATGTGATTTTTTTTTATCTATATAAAACTAAAAATGGTATATATTTTTTTATTCTACTCTATATAAACATTTTAACTAAAAATGTAATTTTATTCTATATGAACGTTTCTAATGAAAACGTTATTCTTATTATAACATCACATTTTATCAAAAAATGATATTTTTATTCTAACTTTTTTTTTATGAAATCTATACTACATTAAAATGCATTAAAATTTCTAAAATAAAAATTTTAAATTGGTTCAGAATTTGCGGGTTGTTACACCAGGATCCTGTGAATATAAATCTGCAAAACCAAAACTACTAGCTGCCCGTGTCAAAATATGGGCACCCAGAGTTTAGGTTAAAACAATAAACTCCAGGTCAGTCATGTGACTGGTGTGAGAACTAAAACAGTTAATCTTTATTTTTAAAGCTAGGTAAATCAAGGGACCACGCCGTATAACACGGAACGGGTTTCCTCCCAAGAATACCAGTGCATAAAACAAACAGCGCAATGCTAAATAAAGAAAAATGAAGCTGTTATAAGACCCAGGTCCCATCACACAATGAAACACAGTCGAGGATAGGGTTTTCCCTTATAACAGCCAAAGAATGCTTGATACGTTTAAAACAAATCCTTTGATACTATTATAAGTGCATAGTGTATAAAACAACTTCAAATCATAAGTACCAATCATAGGCGGCATGAGCGTCCCATGCCACTATGTCGCCATATATAGGTTTACAAATAAAACCGCAAATGTCACGTATTTGGAAATTGGATTTCCATCTATGAACCGAGGCAAAAGATAGTCCTCAACCGATTCGAGACGCTCTAGCCCGCCCCTCAGGACCCAGACTCAGGTGGGCCCTTGGATCGTCAGGGCCGGTCCACCGATGTGGATTAAAATGCCTGAACACTACGTTTCCCCACCCTATGGGGTGTAAGTCTGGTCCGTCTGCCGACCAGAATGCATCGGCCGAAACCGATGTAACCGAGGCGCCTCGCAACAGCAACAACCACATAAGTCAAACTCGTCAGGGCGTGTAAAACCACTGACGCCACTTCTAGCTAGAAAGAAACGCAAGTCCTCCCTGAGGTCCGTCTCCCGTTTTTGGTTCATACCGGGTGTGAAACTCGCGAATAAAACGTTACACAAAGCTACGCCACAAAGGCCTTGCTTTGATCATCACCACAAGACTTTGCTTTTCAACAGAAGCCTCGATCAATTGCCACTTAGGCATGCCACACAGGCAATTCACTCCATGCGTTTGATATCCATCAATATATAACCCCTGAGCTCGTACGTCTCAGAGAAGGGCGTTAAGCAAGAGAATAAATTCTCCATCGCCAAGCAGATATATATTTAATAGAAATCAATCGCACGGACTAAAATCCAATGTCAGACACACAGTCCATTTACAAGTCCGTTCTGGGTCTGAACGAAACCGGAGGCACCTAGTACCCCGCATATCCATCGATCTCCAAGTACGTCTGGACGATCACCAACTGTTTCCATCTTCTTGGGTGTACAGCCCAATCAAGATCATCAGTAATCACCCAAACGACGTGAAGACTTCTGGTCTTCGACCACCGTCTTCCTCTTCGACACCACGTCGAATCAGTTATTCAGAATGGGATAAACCCGGTCTTTCTGAATAACCCGCGTATATATTATAAAAGTGTTACACAAACACAACATACGCCTCATTCCAATTCAGAATATTCTTTTATTCAAATATTCCTATACTTTGGGAAAAGTTCCCATTAATTTTATCCAAGATAAATCCTTTAAATTTATTCTTTAATCACCTTTGAATATCAATTCAAACTAGTCGGGATTAGCGAACCACACCGAAGTAATCATTTATTTTATTTCCCAATCCCAACCTATTCACCCCATGAAGTAAAACTGGTAGTACTTCATATCTAACACCACGGTGTTATCGGTAAATTCAATTACCATTTCACGTTCAAATCTAATTAAAGATTTTACCATCGCCTGGAGCAAAACTGGTGATACTCCATTTTCGATCATTTCAATCTAATTAAAGATTCATTAAAACTCCACTTAGTTTTAATCGCTAACTGGGTTAAAGAATCAGTGTCATCTAAAACACGGTTCACGATAAACCCAAAATCACCTTTGATATTCAATACAAGGCTCTGAATAGAAAATATATCGGCTTATATTCAATATCAAATTCTACGACTAACAAATGCCGTATTGGAAATAACGATATAAATATATATATCTTTCAAATTTCCATAACAACACCTGTATAATCACGAATTCCAACATCGAAATATTCCGAAGACAATTTCGATTCAAATCCACTCCAATGCAATCATTGGAAATTCTGGTTATTTTTAAAACCCTTTTTCAAATTCAATTTATTTATTTAAAAATAAATAGAATTATAATTCTAGTTCAAAACTAGTTCATTTCGATAAAAATCTATTTTTATCTTTTCAAATATGGAGTTTTCCATCACAAATCTTCACAAATCATTTCTTATGATTTTACACAAATTATTACTATTTTTAATAATTTTATCAAGGCCCGTACAGTCGATTTCCACCAATGGCCATCGAACTGCACGTATAGCGACCTTTTTCCAATTTGATTTGGACATAATTCCAAATCCAACCATTAGATTTCAAATTTCTAACATTCGCTAGAAAGCTCTTTTCGATACGAACCCAACGGTTCCGGTTTTAGGAGAATCCGACGGTCGGATCTCCCGTAATGTCCGTTTGAAATAAATGGTCGAAATTCACGAACTGCCGCGGCGCGGCGCGTTCAATTCAGGCCATTATATTATATATATAATATATATAATATATACTTCGTCGATTTCTATTTAAAACGAATTATATAAATAGTTTTAATATTCGTTTCAAAAGCAATCTCAACTTCCATTTCAATTCAAATCAAAATTGAATTCTTCTTTCTAAATTCGTTTAAAATTCATTTCTATTCAATTCAAATTTCAATTCAATTCATTTCGAAATCACTTTCAATTCAATTCATTTCGAAATCACTTTCAATTCAATTCATTTCGAAATGAATAAAACCGATATAAATATCGTTTACGTCAAAATAGCGTCAATCTAATCAACACGGCTTCATATATTGATGTTTTCAAATATTCCATTTCGAATATTTCTATTTCAAAACTGGAATGAGGCCCAATCAATTACCATATAAAATTAATTATATGGATTTTCATACAACACATGTATATAATAGCATTGAAAAATAATCAACCATCACCCAAAGTGCACTACACTGTATAAGCATTAAATATAGATATCTAACGCTTATAACAGCCTGTCAATCAATCGATCGACATATTTAGTCAATCAGGATGAGTGAACTTCAAATTTCATCCCAACACCCGTGTGGGGTTTCAAACAATCAAACAGATATTTTATTCGTGCAGTTGGGCGATGTGTAAAATTTATCGACCCAATCAATGTCCTTCAAATAGGTGTACATAAACAAACCGTCCGGTTTGTAAATGAATATTTATTTATTCAAATTCACGTTAAAAATTATATTTTAACGATAAAACATTTTATTCTAACATATGAATTTCTATTCAGTTCATTCATTCAATAAAATGATATTTTTATTTTTCTAACATATCTTAGAAAATTTCGGCGGCATAACGGCACGATACTAGAAACGGGACAAGGCCTAGCCTTATCCCCGGTCTAGTGAAGGCCCACGCCATTCACACATCAATCAAATTCACCAAACAACCAAATTCAAATCAAATCATATAACTAAGCTATGCAACCAAACAAACAAGTCCATGGTCTGTGGACGGTTGTGTCGGGTGCTACTAAGCACCGTCTGCATCCTAGTATATATATATATATATATCTAGAAAAGAAATTGAAGAGTGAGGAATTCTCACCGAAAGCTATCCAAACATCTTGACTCTTCTTTGTTATAAATCTTCTTCGTTCTTGCCTCTTTGTTACCTTCGTTGCCCGCTTTCACTACCTATGTAAAAATCGAATTTTTACTTCGCTATTCAATATATAAAAATCATATTTTTATTTCGAAGTTCAATATATAAAAATCATATTTTTATTTCGATGTTCAATATATAAAAATCATATTTTTATTTCGATGTTCAATATATAAAAATCATATTTTTATTTCGAAGTTCAATATATAAAAATCATATTTTTTATTTCGATGTAAAATCAGTTCTTTATAATATTCTACATACATAAAAAAAAAGAAAATCTCATTTTTAATCCTACACATCACAGGGAAAACTGAATTTCATTTTTAATGAAATAATTACTTTATATAAATAAAATAAAGAAATAAAAGTAAGAAGAAGAAGAAAAAAAAACTTACAGTAAAAGGGAAGAGAAGGGGGGGCTATGCGGCTTCGTCGGAGGTCAAGGAGGGGGAAGGGGCTGCGACTGTGGCCGACGGTGGAGGAGTATTGGCCTGGGCGACGGGTTTTAGTGTTGAGGGCGGTTAGGGTTCGGGTTTAATGAAGAAAGGGGAGCGGAAGAAGGAAGGAGGAGGCGGTGGGGTGACTGGAGGGGCTCGTCGGAGTTTGGGGGTCGCGATGGAGGCAGGCGCCGGTGATGGAGGAGGGACGACGGCGTGGAAGTAGGCAGCGCACGTTTTTTTTTTTTCGTTTTAATCGATCTGAAGAATGAGAGGAGAGAGAGTGGAGGGTAGGAATATATAATAATTTATTTTATTTTATTTTATTATTCAATTAAAGTTGACTTTTTCATACGACCTCTAAACGAGGCCCACCGTCTGTCGTCCATAGCTAATTACCCCCATTCCGAACACAATGGGATATGTATCGTAGGCTGATTCGACCATTTCGATCAGTTTCCGTTAAATTTACATTTACATCACTATATTGAATTTTAAACGTACATTTCAAATTACCGGGGTCACATACTAACTAGAAAAATTCCAGAAAATATTTTCTTGCTTCGTAACGACGATACGGTCCTAACAAAACTAGTTTCGTCGAATTCTGAGACCGTTTGAAAAATGGCCAATTTCCAGTCGATTGAAATCAACTGAAATGGTCAAAACACGTTTTCTTATGCCACGCTCACATATTGATTCGAAAAATTATGAAATTTGGAATCTAGCAATAACTTAACGTCACGGACCCAACAAAACTGGTTTCGTCGAAATCCGAGGTCATTTGCAAAATGTCCATTTTTAAGGGCCTGAATTCTCTAGCGACTATTCAGAATTTTCAACTGGACATATCTTTTGATTCCCGCTATGAAATCTTGATTGGTCGGATTCGTTGGAAAGATATTATCAACTAGATCCTAATGTTTTTGGTTTCACTAAAATCTGGATTGTTTTGCACCCGGTACATTCAATTGAAGTTTGAAATCGTATAATCGAACTACCGCGCCATTTTCAATTCTATTTATAATTATATATAAATATTTATATTCTAACGACGACGCGTATAATATATACGTTCGAATTATATTCAAAATAAATTTCTCGTCGATATTATTTAAAATAATCTATTTTAAATATTCAAAATTCGCTAAAATTGCCAAAATAAAAATTTTAAACTGGCCCAGATTTTGCGGGTTATTACAATCTCCCCCACTTAAAACTTTTCGTCCCCGAAAAGGAACAAAGTCGAAAGTGGTTTGACTAATCAACTCTACTTTCGATCTGGCTTTCATTCTCCAACTTTTCAGTTTCTGAGAATTTTCAAAATTTCAAAAATTTGGCTAACACCCTAAAATTTCGAAAAATTTCGCCATAACCTCCCCTGCACCGGGAGCATCGGGGAATTTCAAATAGCTTCCCCGGTCCTTCAGATCTCAAAAAGAAAAAGAAAAAGCCAAGCGGCTAGCCAATAGGCTCATAAAATCATCATCACCCAAACAAAACAGTAAATTATGTAGTAAACATGTACCTATTTGTCGGGCAAACAAATTTTATTCTCTGCTCTAGCCTCCTTGCTATGACCTGTTCAATGTAAGTACAAGTATATGCAAGCAAACGCAACCAATTTTCAATACAGTTCAATATTTGGTTTAATTAGGCTAAATGGCTAAAAATTAGCAAACAACTAAACAACCAACACAAACATCAATCAATTAGTGGATTAACGTTTCAAATTCATAATTTTGATATATATACTGAAAATCTTGTTTTTGATGCCAATTCACAACAATGTGTTCTAGCTATATATAAGTTTTGGTTCTCACACCAGCCTAATGGAAATATATAGAAAATCACACCTTCGAAACACGAACATAAATACTGATGATGTCATGACAATCATCAGTACCATCTTCGGGCGACTAGAGTGTGATGCTATATCTATCCAATATATTAAAACTTCGAATACACGCGGATCAGACGTATACGCAAAATCTATATATACTGGATTGTCCACATCAATATAAATAAATAATCAAATACGAATAATTGATTTAAATTTTCAAAACAAAAATTTGTTTTCATTTTCAAAAATATACTCTTCACACTCGTTCTAGGATACTACTGATCCCATCTCTAAGAGTCATTCCCGTTGGATATTACTAATCCAATATCTGATGAATTCTTTCATATGGTTCTAATGTGTCTTGTTCTCTGAGCTTTGTAAACCAAAGCTCTGATACCAACTGTGACGAGATGGAATTTCGCTCGGTCCGAACCAGTCGTTAAACCGACCCAAACCGTTCGAAACGCCCTATCGTTTGAGAACAGGACAAAACAGAACACAAACAGAAGAACATTTCATTGTATATTACAACAATGCATCAGATTACAAGAATATACAGAGTATAAATGAATGTTACACAGAAATATCAGAGATTTAAATTACATTTAAATGCATAGCAGCGGAAAATAATACAATACACAACTAGAAGGAGATATACGGATACAAAGCTTTCCGGATATCGTTCCAGCTGTAAACCAGGATCCTGTGAATATAAATCTGCAAAACCAAAACTACTAGCTGCCCGTGTCAAAATATGGGCACCCAGAGTTTAGGTTAAAACAATAAACTCCAGGTCAGTCATGTGACTGGTGTGAGAACTAAAACAGTTAATCTTTATTTTTAAAGCTAGGTAAATCAAGGGACCACGCCGTATAACACGGAACGGGTTTCCTCCCAAGAATACCAGTGCATAAAACAAACAGCGCAATGCTAAATAAAGAAAAATGAAGCAGTTATAAGACCCAGGTCCCATCACACAATGAAACGCAGCCGAGGATAGGGTTTTCCCTTATAACAGCCAAAGAATGCTTGATACGTTTAAAACAAATCCTTTGATACTATTATAAGTGCATAGTGTATAAAACAACTTCAAATCATAAGTACCAATCATAGGCGGCATGAGCGTCCCATGCCACTATGTCGCCATATATAGGTTTACAAATAAAACCGCAAATGTCACGTATTTGGAAATTGGATTTCCATCTATGTACCGAGGCAAAAGATAGTCCTCAACCGATTCGAGACGCTCTAGCCCGCCCCTCAGGACCCAGACTCAGGTGGGCCCTTGGATCGTCAGGGCCGGTCCACCGATGTGGATTAAAATGCCTGAACACTACGTTTCCCCACCCTATGGGGTGTAAGTCTGGTCCGTCTGCCGACCAGAATGCATCGGCCGAAACCGATGTAACCGAGGCGCCTCGCAACAGCAACAACCACATAAGTCAAACTCGTCAGGGCGTGTAAAACCACTGACGCCACTTCTAGCTAGAAAGAAACGCAAGTCCTCCCTGAGGTCCGTCTCCCGTTTTTGGTTCATACCGGGTGTGAAACTCGCGAATCAAACGTTACACAAAGCTACGCCACAAAGGCCTTGCTTTGATCATCACCACAAGACTTTGCTTTTCAACAGAAGCCTCGATCAATTGCCACTTAGGCATGCCACACAGGCAATTCACTCCATGCGTTTGATATCCATCAATATATAACCCCTGAGCTCGTACGTCTCAGAGAAGGGCGTTATGCAAGAGAATAAATTCTCCGCCGCCAAGCAGATATATATTTAATAGAAATCAATCGCACGGACTAAAATCCAATGTCAGACACACAGTCCATTTACAAGTCCGTTCTGGGTCTGAACGAAACCGGAGGCACCTAGTACCCCGCATATCCATCGATCTCCAAGTACATCTGGACGATCACCAACTGTTTCCATCTTCTTGGGTGTACAGCCCAATCAAGATCATCAGTAATCACCCAAACGACGTGAAGACTTCTGGTCTTCGACCACCTTCTTCCTCTTCGACACCACGTCGAATCAGTTATTCAGAATGGGATAAACCCAGTCTTTCTGAATAACTCGCGTATATATTATAAAAGTGTTACACAAACACAACATACGCCTCATTCCAATTCAGAATATTCTTTTATTCAAATATTCCTATACTTTGGGAAAAGTTCCCATTAATTTTATCCAAGATAAATCCTTTAAATTTATTCTTTAATCACCTTTGAATATCAATTCAAACTAGTCGGGATTAGCGAACCACACCGAAGTAATCATTTATTTTATTTCCCAATCCCAACCTATTCACCCCATGAAGTAAAACTGGTAGTACTTCATATCTAACACCACGGTGTTATCGGTAAATTCAATTACCATTTCACGTTCAAATCTAATTAAAGATTTTACCATCGCCTGGAGCAAAACTGGTGATACTCCATTTTCGATCATTTCAATCTAATTAAAGATTCATTAAAACTCCACTTAGTTTTAATCGCTAACTGGGTTAAAGAATCAGTGTCATCTAAAACACGGTTCACGATAAACCCAAAATCACCTTTGATATTCAATACAAGGCTCTGAATAGAAAATATATCGGCTTATATTCAATATCAAATTCTACGACTAACAAATGCCGTATTGGAAATAACGATATAAATATATATATCTTTCAAATTTCCATAACAACACCTGTATAATCACGAATTCCAACATCGAAATATTCCGAAGACAATTTCGATTCAAATCCACTCCAATGCAATCATTGGAAATTCTGGTTATTTTTAAAACCCTTTTTCAAATTCAATTTATTTATTTAAAAATAAATAGAATTATAATTCTAGTTCAAAACTAGTTCATTTCGATAAAAAACTATTTTTATCTTTTCAAATATGGAGTTTTCCATCACAAATCTTCACAAATCATTTCTTATGATTTTACACAAATTATTACTATTTTTAATAATTTTATCAAGGCCCGTACAGTCGATTTCCACCAATGGCCATCGAACTGCACGTATAGCGACCTTTTTCCAATTTGATTTGGACATAATTCCAAATCCAACCGTTAGATTTTAAATTTCTAACATTCGCTAGAAAGCTCTTTTCGATACGAACCCAACGGTTCTGGTTTTAGGAGAATCCGACGGTCGGATCTCCCGTAATGTCCGTTTGAAATAAATGGTCGAAATTCACGAACTGCCGCGGCGCGGCGCGTTCATTTCAGGCCATTATATTATATATATAATATATATAATATATACTTCGTCGATTTCTATTTAAAACGAATTATATAAATAGTTTTAATATTCGTTTCAAAAGCAATCTCAACTTCCATTTCAATTCAAATCAAAATTGAATTCTTCTTTATAAATTCGTTTAAAATTCATTTCTATTCAATTCAAATTTCAATTCAATTCATTTCGAAATCACTTTCAATTCAATTCATTTCGAAATCACTTTCAATTCAATTCATTTCGAAATGAATAAAACCGATATAAATATCGTTTACGTCAAAATAGCGTCAATCTAATCAACACGGCTTCATATATTGATGTTTTCAAATATTCCATTTCGAATATTTCTATTTCAAAACTGGAATGAGGCCCAATCAATTACCATATAAAATTAATTATATGGATTTTCATACAACACATGTATATAATAGCATTGAAAAATAATCAACCATCACCCAAAGTGCACTACACTGTATAAGCATTAAATATAGATATCTAACGCTTATAACAGCCTGTCAATCAATCGATCGACATATTTAGTCAATCAGGATGAGTGAACTTCAAATTTCATCCCAACACCCGTGTGGGGTTTCAAACAATCAAACAGATATTTTATTCGTGCAGTTGGGCGATGTGTAAAATTTATCGACCCAATCAATGTCCTTCAAATAGGTGTACATAAACAAACCGTCCGGTTTGTAAATGAATATTTATTTATTCAAATTCACGTTAAAAATTATATTTTAACGATAAAACATTTTATTCTAACATATGAATTTCTATTCAGTTCATTCATTCAATAAAATGATATTTTTATTTTTCTAACATATTTTAGAAATTTTCGGCGGCATAACGGCACGATACTAGAAACGGGACAAGGCCTAGCCTTATCCCCGGTCTAGTGAAGGCCCACGCCATTCACACATCAATCAAATTCACCAAACAACCAAATTCAAATCAAATCATATAACTAAGCTATGCAACCAAACAAACAAGTCCATGGTCTGTGGACGTGTGACGAACAGGAATTTCGCTCGGTCCGAATCAGTCGCTAAACCGATCCAGGCCGTTCGAAACGCCCTATCGTTTGAGAACAGGACAAAACAGAACGCATACAGAAGAACATTTCACTGTATATTACAACAATGCATCAGATTATAAGAATATACAGAGTATAAAAGAATATTACACAGAAATATCAGAGATTAACAATAAGTTACATAGCAGCGGAAAAATAATACAATACATAACTAGAATGAGATATACGGATGCAAAGCTTTCCGGATATCGTTCCAGCTGTGAACCAGGATCCTGTGAATATAAATCTGCAAAACCAAAACTACTAGCCGCCCGTGTCAAAATAGGGGCACCCAGAGTTTAGGTTAAAACAATAAACTCCAGGTCAGTCATGTGACTGGTGTGAGAACTAAAACAGTTATTATCTTTATTTTCAAAGTTAGGTAAATCAAGGGATCACGCCGTATAACACGGAACGGGCTTCCTCCCAAGAACACCAGTGTATAAAACAAACAGCGCAATGCTAAATAAAGAAAAATGAAGCTGTTATAAGACCCAGGTCCTATCACACAATGCAACGCAAGCCGGGGGATAGGGTTTTCCCTTATAACAGCCAAAGAATGCTTGATACGTTTAAAACAAATCATTTGATACTATAATAAGTGCATAGTGTATAAAACAACTTCGAATCATAAGTATCAATCATAGGCGACATGAGCGTCCCATGCCACTATGTCGCCATATATAGGTTTACAAATAAAACCGCAAAGTCACGTATTTGGAAATTGGATTTCCGTCTATGAACCGAGGCAAAAGATAGTCCTCAACCGATTCGAGACAATCTAGCCCATGTCTCCGGAGCAGCCGCAACTGCCCCTTGGATCGTCAGGGCCGGTCCACCGATGTGGATTATAGTGCCTGAACAATACGTTTCTCCGCCCTTTGGGGCGTAAATGAGCCAACTAAATGACTCCATCGGTTCGAGAACGACCGATCAATCCGAGGCGCCTCGCAACAGCAACAACCACATAAGTCAAACTCGTCAGGGCGTGTAAAACCACTGATGCCACTTCTAGCTAGAAAGAAACGCAAGTCCTCCCTGATGTCCCCTCCCGTTTTTGGTTCATACCGGGTGTGAAACTCGCGAAGCAAACGTTACACAAAGCTACGCCACAAAGGCCGTGCTTTGATCATCACCACAAGACTTTTGCTTTTCAACAGAAGCCTCGATCAATTGCCACTTAGGCATGCCACACAGGCAATTCACTCCATGCGTTTGATATCCATCAATATATAACCCCTGAGCTCGTACGTCTCAGAGAAGGGCGTTAAGCAAGAGAATAAATTCTCCGCCGCCAAACAGATATATATTTAATAGAGATCAATCACACAGACTAAAATCCAATGTCAGACACACAGTCCATTTACAAGTCCGTTCTGGGTCTGAACGAAACCGGAGGCACCTAGTACCCCGCATATCCATCGATCTCCAAGTACGTCTGGACGATCACCAACTGTTTCCATCTTCTTGGGTGTACAGCCCAATTAAGATCATCAGTTATCACCCAAACGACGTGAAGACCTCCGGTCTTCGACCATCGTCTTCATCTTCGACTTATCGTCGTATCAGTTATTCAAAATGGGATAAACCCGGTCTTTCCGAATAACTCGCGTATATTTTAAATAAGTGTTACACAAACACAACATACGCCTCATTCCAGTTCATCAGTCACTAACCGTAAATTAATCAAGAGAATAATTCCCAAAATATTAACCCCGAAGGCCGAAACCAACATCAGATCAATATCCAGAAAACCATTCTGCTTAGCTAACCGACAGTTAGTTTCTAAATTTCACATTCATAGGGAAAGGTTCCCATTAATTTTATCCAAGACAAATTTCTTGAATTTATTCTTTAATCTATTTTTGAATATCAATTCAAACTAGTCGGGATTAGCGAACCTTACCGAAGTAATCATTTGTTTTAATTTCCCAATCCCAACCTATTCATCCCATGAAGTAAAACTGGTTATACTTCATATCTAACACCACGGTGTTATCGGTAAATTGAATTACCATTTCACGTTCAAATCTAATTAAAGATTTAACTATCGCCTGGAGTAAAACTGGTGATACTCCATTCTCGATTATTTCAATCTAATTAAAGATTCATTAAAACTCCACTTAGTTTTAATTGTTAACTGGGTTAAAGAATCAGTGTCATTTAAAACACGGTTCACGGTAAACCCAAAATATCATTCCATTAATTATCGGGTTAAAGAACAAGTGTTATTTAAAACACTGTCCACGATAAACCCAAAAATCAATATCAATTCTATTCCAATTAAATATTGTTTAATTGGCACACTTCATTAAATCTAAATAAAAAGATTTAATCTTTTCTCAAGTGGGTTCAAGAACAGGGTTAGTGAAGACACCATTCACGACAAACCCAAATCACATTCGATATTCAATACAAGGCTCTGAATAGAAAATATATCGGCTTATATTCAATATCGAATTCTACGACTAACAAATGTCGTATTGGAAATAACGATATAAATATGTATCTTTCAAATTTCCATAACAACACCTGTATAATCATGAATTCCAACATCGAAATATTCCGAAGACAATTTCGATTCAAATCCACTCCAATGCAATCATTGGATATTCTGGTTATTTTTAAAACCCTTTTTCAAATTCAATATATTTATTTAAAAATAAATAGAATTATAATTCTAGTTCAAAACTAGTTCATTTCGATAAAAATCTATTTTTATCCTTTCAAATATGGAGTTTTTCATCCCAATTCTTTCTAAATCATTTCTTATGATTTTACACAAATTATTACTATTTTTAATAATTTTATCAAGGCCCGTACAGTCGATTTCCATCAATGGCCATCGAACTGCACTTACAGCGACCTTTTTCGAATTTGATTTGGACGTATCTCCAAATCCAACCATTAGATTTCTAATTTCTAATATTCGTTAGAAAGCTCTTTTCGATACGAACCCAATGGTTCCGGTTTTAGGAGAATCCGACGGTCGGATCTCCCGTAATGTCCGTTTGAAATAAATGGTCGAAATTCACGAACTGCCGCGGCGCGGCGCGTTCTATTCAGGCCATTATATTATATATATAATATATATAATATATATTTCGTCGATTTTCTATTCAAAACGAATTATATAAATAGTTTTAAATTCGTTTCAAAAGAAATTTCAACTTCCATTTCAATTCAAAGCAAAATTGAATTCTTCTTTATAAATTCGTTTCAAAATTCATTTCTATTCAATTCAAATTTCAATTCAATTTGAATTCATTTCAATTCGCTTTCAATTCAATTTGAAATCGTTTTCAATTCAATTCATTTCGAAATCGTTTTCAATTCAATTCATTTCGAAATATTCGATTTCGAAATCACTTTCAATTCAATTCATTTCAAAATATTCGATTTCGAAATCACTTTTCAATATTCATTTTAAAATGAATAAAATCGATATAAATATCGTTCACGTCAAAATGGCGTCAATCTAATCAACACGGCTTCATATATTGATATTTTCAAATATTCCATTTCGAATATTTCTATTTCAAATATTTCTATTTTAAAACTGGAATGAGGCCCAATCAATAACCATATAAAGTTAATTATATGGATTCCATACAACAAATGTATATAATAGCAACGATAGATAATCAACCATCAACCAAAGTGCACTACACTGTATAAGCATCAAATATAGATATCTAACGCTTATAACAGCCTGTCAATCAATCGATCGACATATTTAATCAATCAGGATGAGTGAACTTCATATTTCATCCCAACACCCGTGTGGGGTTTCAAACAATCAAACAAATATTTTATTCGTGCAGTTGGGCGATGTGTAAAATTTATCGTCCCAATCAATGTCCTTCAAATAGGTGTACATAAACAAACCGTCTGGTTTGTAAATGAATATTTATTTATTCACTTTCACGTTAAAAATTATATTTTAACGATAAAACATTTTATTCCAACATATGAATTTCTATTAAGTTCATTCTTTAAATAAAATGATATTTTTATTTTTCTAACACATTTTAGAAAATTTCGGCGGCATAACGGCACGATACTAGAAACGGGACGAGGCCTAGCCTTATCCCCGGTCTAGTGAAGGCCCACGCCATTCACACATCAATCATATCAATTTCAATTTCACCAAAACAATGCAATCCAAATCAAATAATCTAACCAACTACACAACCAATCAAACAAGTCCATGGTCTGTGGACGGGTGTCGGGTGCTTCTAATAAGCACCGTCTGCATCCTAGTATATATATATATATATATATAACTAGAAAAATTAAATTGAAAGGTGAGAAGTTCTCACATATAGCTATCCTAGCTCCACGGCACTTCTTTTAGAGAAGTCTTCGTCGTCATCGCATCCTTTTTCATCTTCGTTGCCCGCTTTCACTACCTATGTAAAAATCGAATTTTTACTTCGCTATTCCATATATAAAAATCATATTTTTATTTCGAAGTTCAATATATAAAAATTCTATTTTTATTTCAAAGTTCAATATATATAAATCGGATTTTGACTTCGCTATTCAATATATAAAGATATGATTTTTACTTCGACTTTCAATATATAAATATCCTATTTTCATTCAAAGAAATCTCTATTCTTTAAGCGAAGAAAAATCTAATCTTCTTATGATAGAAATTCAATCTTTTTCTTTATAAAAATTGAATCTTTTTCTTTATAAAAATTCAATCTTTTTCTTTATTTTCCTAAAACAATAATTTCAGTTTTAAGATGAAAATAAGTTTTCAGTTTTTAAAAATAAAATAAAATCAGTTTTTAAAATGAAAATTAAAAATTATAAAACTTACTCTGCCAAAATCGAAGTTGTTGAAGGGGGGGGGGTCTTCACCGCGGTTGAGGAGGCGAGAGGGGGTCAGCAACGGCGGCGGGTCCCTGGGTGGCTGGCGGTGCTGTTCCAGGCGGAGTTAGGGTTCGGGTTGGGGGTGTTTGCGTGGGGCGTGGGGTTCGAAAATCAGGAGGGAAAGGAGGAGAGGAAGGTGCGGAGGAGGGGAGAGGGGGTGCGATGGCCTGTCGACGGCGATGGAGGGTGGACGTCGGAGGCGCGAAGGGGAACGACGGGTCCCCCCCCCTCTTTTCGATTTCAACTGAAACGGGGTGTGTGATGGATTGGAGAGACTAAGAAATTTATATATATATTTTAATTATTTATTTTAATTTATTTCTCCTTTAAAGTTGACTTTTCGCTCGAACTCTAACCGAGACCCAACGACTGTCGCCCCTAGCATAATACCCCCATCCCGAACACAATGGGATATGTATCGTAAGCTGATTCGGTCATTTCGATCAGTTTCCGTTAAATTTACATTTAAATCACTATATTGAATTTTAAACGTACATTTCAAATTACCAGGGTCACATATTAACTCTATAAATTGCAGAAAAATATTTTCTAGCTTCGTATTGACGATACGGTCCTAACAAAACTAGTTTTGCCGAATTCTGAGACCGTTGGAAAAATGGCCAATTTCCAGTCGATTAAAAACAACTGAAACTGGTCAAACGCGTTTTCCTTTGCCACGCTCACACATTGATTCGAAAAATTATGAAATTTGAAACCTAGCAATAACTTTACATCCCGGACCCAACAAAACTGGTTTCGTCGAAATCCGATGTCGTTTGCAAAATGTCCATTTTTAAGGGCCTGAATTCCATAGCGACTATTCAGAATTTTCAACTGGACATATCTTTTGATTCCCGCTATGAAATCTTGATTTGTCGGATTCGTTGAAAAGATATTATCAATTAGATCCTATTATTTTTGGTTTCACTAAAATCCGGATTGTTTTGCACCCGGTACATTCAATTGAAGTTTGAAATCGAATTATCGAACTACCGCGCCATTTTCAATTTTATTTATAATTATATATAAATATTTATATTCTAACGACGGCGCATATAATATATACGCTCGAATTATATTCAAAATAAATTTCACGTCGATATTATTTAAAATAATTCGTTTTAAATAATCAAAATTCGCTAAAATCGCCAAAATAAAAATTTTAAACTGGCCCAGAATTTGCGGGTTATTACAATCTCCCCCACTTAAAACTTTTCGTCCCCGAAAAGGAACAAAGTCGAAAGTGGTTTGATTAATCAACTCTACGTTCGATCTGGCTTCCATTCTCCAACTTTTCAGTTTCTGAGAATTTTCAAAATTTCAAAAATTTGGCTAACACCCTAAATTTTCGAAAAATTTCGCCATAACCTCCCCTGCAATGGGAGCATCGGGGAATTTCAAATAGCTTCCCCGGTCCTTCAGATCTCAAAAAGAAAAAGAAAAAGCCAAGCGGCTAGCCAATAGGCTCATAAAATCATCATCACCCAAACAAAACAGTAAATTATGTAGTAAACATGTACCTATTTGTCGGGCAAACAAATTTTATTCTCTGCTCTAGCCTCCTTGCTATGACCTGTTCAATGATATATATGTATATGCAAGCAAATGCAACCAATTTTCAATATCATTCAATATTTGGTTATATTAGGCATAATGGTTCAAAATTATCAAAGAAATAAACAAACAACACAAACATCAATCAATTAGTGAATTATCATTTCAAATTCATAATTTTGATACATATACAAAAATCATGTTTTTGATGCCAATTTACAACAATGTATTCTAGCTATATATAAGTTTTGGTTCTCACACCAGCCTAATGGAAATATATAGAAAATCACACCTTCGAAACTCGAACATAAATGTTGATGATGCGATCGCTATCATCAATATCATCTTCGGGCGACTAGAGTGCGATGCTATATCTATCCAATATATTAAAATTTCAAATACACGTGGATCAGACGTATACGCAAAATCTTTATATACTGGACTGTCCAACTCAATATAAATAGATAATCAAATACGAATAATTGATTTAAATCTTCAAAACCAAAAATTTGTTTTCATTTTCAAAAATATACTCTTCACACTCGTTCTAGGATACTACTGATCCCATCTCTAACGAGTCATTCTAATTGGATATTACTAATCCAATATCTGATGAATTCTTTCGTATGGTTCTAATGTGCCTTGTTCTCTAGCTTTGTAAACCAAAGCTCTGATGCCAAATGTGACGGCAAGGAATTTCGCTCGGTCCGAATCAGTCGCTAAACCGATCCAGGCCGTTTGAAACGCCCTATCGTTTGAGAACAGGACAAAACAGAACGCATACAGAAGAACATTTCACTGTATATTACAACAATGCATCAGATTATAAGAATATACAGAGTATAAAAGAATATTACACAGAAATATCAGAGATTAACAATAAGTTACATAGCAGCGGAAAAATAATACAATACATAACTAGAATGAGATATACGGATACAAAGCTTTCCGGATATCGTTCCAGCTGTGAACCAGGATCCTGTGAATATAAATCTGCAAAACCAAAACTACTAGCTGCCTGTGTCAAAATAGGGGCACCCAGAGTTTAGGTTAAAACAATAAACTCCAGGTCAGTCATGTGACTGGGGTGAGAACTAAAACAGTTATTATCTTTATTTTCAAAGTTAGGTAAATCAAGGGACCACGCCGTATAACACGGAACGGGCTTCCTCCCAAGAACACCAGTGCATAAAACAAACAGCGCAATGCTAAATAAAGAAAAATGAAGCTGTTATAAGACCCAGGTCCTATCACACAATGCAACGCAAGCCGGGGGATAGGGTTTTCCCTTATAACAGCCAAAGAATGCTTGATACGTTTAAAACAAATCATTTGATACTATAATAAGTGCATAGTGTATAAAACAACTTCGAATCATAAGTATCAATCATAGGCGACATGAGCGTCCCATGCCACTATGTCGCCATATATAGGTTTACAAATAAAACCGCAAAGTCACGTATTTGGAAATTGGATTTCCGTCTATGAACCGAGGCAAAAGACAGTCCTCAACCGATTCGAGACAATCTAGCCCATGTCTCCGGAGCAGCCGCAACTGCCCCTTGGATCGTCAGGACCCTTCCACCGATGTGGATTATAGTGCCTGAACAATACATTTCTCCGCCCTTTGGGGCGTAAATGAGCCAACTAAATGACTCCATCGGTTCGAGAACGACCGATCAATCCGAGGCGCCTCGCAACAGCAACAACCACATAAGTCAAACTCGTCAGGGCGTGTAAAACCACTGACGCCACTTCTAGCTAGAAAGAAACGCAAGTCCTCCCTGATGTCCCCTCCCGTTTTTGGTTCATACCGGGTGTGAAACTCGCGAAGCAAACGTTACACAAAGCTACGCCACAAAGGCCGTGCTTTGATCATCACCACAAGACTTTTGCTTTTCAACAGAAGCCTCGATCAATTGCCACTTAGGCATGCCACACAGGCAATTCACTCCATGCGTTTGATATCCATCAATATATAACCCCTGAGCTCGTACGTCTCAGAGAAGGGCGTTAAGCAAGAGAATAAATTCTCCGCCGCCAAACATATATATATTTAATAGAGATCAATCACACAGACTAAAATCCAATGTCAGACACACAGTCCATTTACAAGTCCGTTCTGGGTCTGAACGAAACCGGAGGCACCTAGTACCCCGCATATCCATCGATCTCCAAGTACGTCTGGACGATCACCAACTGTTTCCATCTTCTTGGGTGTACAGCCCAATCAAGATCATCAGTTATCACCCAAACGACGTGAAGACCTCCGGTCTTCGACCATCGTCTTCATCTTCGACTTATCGTCGTATCAGTTATTCAGAACGGGATAAACCCGGTCTTTCCGAATAACTCGCGTATATTTTAAATAAGTGTTACACAAACACAACATACGCCTCATTCCAGTTCATCAGTCACTAACCGTAAATTAATCAAGAGAATAATTCCCCAAATATTAACCCCGAAGGCCGAAACCAACATCAGATCAATATCCAGAAAACCATTCTGCTTAGCTAACCGACAGTTAGTTTCTAAATTTCACATTCATAGAGAAAGGTTCCCATTAATTTTATCCAAGACAAATTTCTTGAATTTATTCTTTAATCTATTTTTGAATATCAATTCAAACTAGTCGGGATTAGCGAACCTTACCGAAGTAATCATTTGTTTTAATTTCCCAATCCCAACCTATTCATCCCATGAAGTAAAACTGGTTATACTTCATATCTAACACCACGGTGTTATCGGTAAATTGAATTACCATTTCACGTTCAAATCTAATTAAAGATTTAACTATCGCCTGGAGTAAAACTGGTGATACTCCATTCTCGATTATTTCAATCTAATTAAAGATTCATTAAAACTCCACTTAGTTTTAATCGTTAACTGGGTTAAAGAATCAGTGTCATTTAAAACACGGTTCACGGTAAACCCAAAATATCATTCCATTAATTATCGGGTTAAAGAACAAGTGTTATTTAAAACACTGTCCACGATAAACCCAAAAATCAATATCAATTCTATTCCAATTAAATATTGTTTAATTGGCACACTTCATTAAATCTAAATAAAAAGATTTAATCTTTTCTCAAGTGGGTTCAAGAACAGGGTTAGTGAAGACACCATTCACGACAAACCCAAATCACATTCGATATTCAATACAAGGCTCTGAATAGAAAATATATCGGCTTATATTCAATATCGAATTCTACGACTAACAAATGTCGTATTGGAAATAACGATATAAATATGTATCTTTCAAATTTCCATAACAACACCTGTATAATCACGAATTCCAACATCGAAATATTCCGAAGACAATTTCGATTCAAATCCACTCCAATGCAATCATTGGATATTCTGGTTATTTTTAAAACCCTTTTTCAAATTCAATTTATTTATTTAAAAATAAATAGAATTATAATTCTAGTTCAAAACTAGTTCATTTCGATAAAAATCTATTTTTATCCTTTCAAATAGGGAGTTTTTCATCCCAATTCTTTCTAAATCATTTCTTATGATTTTACACAAATTATTACTATTTTTAATAATTTTATCAAGGCCCGTACAGTCGATTTCCATCAATGGCCATCGAACTGCACTTACAACGACCTTTTTCGAATTTGATTTGGACGTATCTCCAAATCCAACCGTTAGATTTCTAATTTCTAATATTCGTTAGAAAGATCTTTTCGATACGAACCCAATGGTTCCGGTTTTAGGAGAATCCGACGGTCGGATCTCCCGTAATGTCCGTTTGAAATAAATGGTCGAAATTCACGAACTGCCGCGGCGCGGCGCGTTCTATTCAGGCCATTATATTATATATATAATATATATAATATATATTTCGTCGATTTTCTATTCAAAACGAATTATATAAATAGTTTTAAATTCGTTTCAAAAGAAATTTCAACTTCCATTTCAATTCAAAGCAAAATTGAATTCTTCTTTATAAATTCGTTTCAAAATTCATTTCTATTCAATTCAAATTTCAATTCAATTTGAATTCATTTCAATTCGCTTTTAATTCAATTTGAAATCGTTTTCAATTCAATTCATTTCGAAATCGTTTTCAATTCATTTCGAAATCGTTTTCAATTCAATTCATTTCGAAATCGTTTTCAATTCAATTCATTTCGAAATATTCGATTTCGAAATCACTTTCAATTCAATTCATTTCAAAATATTCGATTTCGAAATCACTTTTCAATATTCATTTTAAAATGAATAAAATCGATATAAATATCGTTCACGTCAAAATGGCGTCAATCTAATCAACACGGCTTCATATATTGATATTTTCAAATATTCCATTTCGAATATTTCTATTTCAAATATTTCTATTTTAAAACTGGAATGAGGCCCAATCAATAACCATATAAAGTTAATTATATGGATTCCATACAACAAATGTATATAATAGCAATGATAGATAATCAACCATCAACCAAAGTGCACTACACTGTATAAGCATCAAATATAGATATCTAACGCTTATAACAGCCTGTCAATCAATCGATCGACATATTTAATCAATCAGGATGAGTGAACTTCATATTTCATCCCAACACCCGTGTGGGGTTTCAAACAATCAAACAAATATTTTATTCGTGCAGTTCGGCGATGTGTAAAATTTATCGTCCCAATCAATGTCCTTCAAATAGGTGTACATAAACAAACCGTCTGGTTTGTAAATGAATATTTATTTATTCACTTTCACGTTAAAAATTATATTTTAACGATAAAACATTTTATTCCAACATATGAATTTCTATTAAGTTCATTCTTTAAATAAAATGATATTTTTATTTTTCTAACACATTTTAGAAAATTTCGGCGGCATAACGGCACGATACTAGAAACGGGACGAGGCCTAGCCTTATCCCCGGTCTAGTGAAGGCCCACGCCATTCACACATCAATCATATCAATTTCAATTTCACCAAAACAATCCAATCCAAATCAAATAATCTAACCAACTACACAACCAATCAAACAAGTCCATGGTCTGTGGACGGGTGTCGGGTGCTTCTAATATGCACCGTCTGCATCCTAGTATATATATATATATATATATATATATAACTAGAAAAATTAAATTGAAAGGTGAGAAGTTCTCACATATAGCTATCCTAGCTCCACGACACTTCTTTAAGAGAAGTCTTCGTCGTCATCGCATCCTTTTTCATCTTCGTTGCCCGCTTTCACTACCTATGTAAAAATCGAATTTTTACTTCGCTATTCCATATATAAAAATCATATTTTTATTTCGAAGTTCAATATATAAAAATTCTATTTTTATTTCAAAGTTCAATATATAAAAATCGGATTTTGACTTCGCTATTCAATATATAAAGATAAGATTTTTACTTCGACTTTCAATATATAAAAATCCTATTTTCATTCAAAGAAATCTCTATTCTTTAAGCGAAGAAAAATCTAATCTTCTTATGATAGAAATTCAATCTTTTTCTTTATAAAAATTGAATCTTTTTCTTTATAAAAATTCAATCTTTTTCTTTATTTTCCTAAAACAATAATTTCAGTTTTAAGATGAAAACAAGTTTTCAGTTTTTAAAAATAAAATAAAATCAGTTTTTAAAATGAAAATTAAAAATTATAAAACTTACTCTGCCAAAATCGAAGTTGTTGAAGGGGGGGGGGTCTTCACCGCGGTTGAGGAGGCGAGAGGGGGTCAGCAACGGCGGCGGGTCCCTGGGTGGCTGGCGGTGCTGTTCCAGGCGGAGTTAGGTTTCGGGTTGGGGGTGTTTGCGTGGGGCGTGGGGTTCGAAAATCAGGAGGGAAAGGAGGAGAGGAAGGTGCGGAGGAGGGGAGAGGGGGTGCGATGGCCTGTCGACGGCGGTGGAGGGTGGACGTCGGAGGCGCGAAGGGGAACGACGGGTCCCCCCCCTCTTTTCGATTTCAACTGAAACGGGGTGTGTGATGGATTGGAGAGACTAAGAAATTTATATATATATTTTAATTATTTATTTTAATTTATTTCTCCTTTAAAGTTGACTTTTCGCTCGAACTCTAATCGAGACCCAACGACTGTCGCCCCTAGCATAATACCCCCATCCCGAACACAATGGGATATGTATCGTAAGCTGATTCGGTCATTTCGATCAGTTTCCGTTAAATTTACATTTAAATCACTATATTGAATTTTAAACGTACATTTCAAATTACCGGGGTCACATATTAACTCTATAAATTGCAGAAAAATATTTTCTAGCTTCGTATTGACGATACGGTCCTAACAAAACTAGTTTCGCCGAATTCTGAGACCGTTGGAAAAATGGCCAATTTCCAGTCGATTAAAAACAACTGAAACTGGTCAAACGCGTTTTCCTTTGCCACGCTCACACATTGATTCGAAAAATTATGAAATTTGAAACCTAGCAATAACTTTACATCCCGGACCCAACAAAACTGGTTTCGTCGAAATCCGAGGTCGTTTGCAAAATGTCCATTTTTAAGGGCCTGAATTCCATAGCGACTATTCAGAATTTTCAACTGGACATATCTTTTGATTCCCGCTATGAAATCTTGATTTGTCGGATTCGTTGAAAAGATATTATCAATTAGATCCTATTATTTTTGGTTTCACTAAAATCCGGATTGTTTTGCACCCGGTACATTCAATTGAAGTTTGAAATCGAATTATCGAACTACCGCACCATTTTCAATTCTATTTATAATTATATATAAATATTTATATTCTAACGACGGCGCGTATAATATATACGCTCGAATTATATTCAAAATAAATTTCACGTCGATATTATTTAAAATAATTCGTTTTAAATAATCAAAATTCGCTAAAATCGCCAAAATAAAAATTTTAAACTGGCCCAGAATTTGCGGGATATTACAGGACGGTTGTGTCGGGTGCTACTAAGCACCGTCTGCATCCTAGTATATATATATATATCTAGAAAAGAAATTGAAGAGTGAGGAATTCTCACCGAAAGCTATCCAAACATCTTGACTCTTCTTTGTTATAAATCTTCTTCGTTCTTGCCTCTTTGTTACCTTCGTTGCCCGCTTTCACTACCTATGTAAAAATCGAATTTTTACTTCGCTATTCAATATATAAAAATCATATTTTTATTTCGAAGTTCAATATATAAAAATCATATTTTTATTTCGATGTTCAATATATAAAAATCATATTTTTATTTCGATGTTCAATATATAAAAATCATATTTTTATTTTGAAGTTCAATATATAAAAATCATATTTTTTATTTCGATGTAAAATCAGTTCTTTATAATATTCTACATACATAAAAAAAAAAGAAAATCTCATTTTTAATCCTACACATCACAGGGAAAACTGAATTTCATTTTTAATGAAATAATTACTTTATATAAATAAAATAAAGAAATAAAAGTAAGAAGAAGAAGAAAAAAAAACTTACAGTAAAAGGGAAGAGAAGGGGGGGCTATGCGGCTTCGTCGGAGGTCAAGGAGGGGGAAGGGGCCGTGACTGTGGCCGACGGTGGAGGAGTATTGGCCTGGGCGACGGGTTTTAGTGTTGAGGGCGGTTAGGGTTCGGGTTTAATGAAGAAAGGGGAGCGGAAGAAGGAAGGAGGAGGCGGTGGGGTGACTGGAGGGGCTCGTCGGAGTTTGGGGGTCGCGATGGAGGCAGGCGCCGGTGATGGAGGAGGGACGACGGCGTGGAAGTAGGCAGCGCACGTTTTTTTTTTATTTCGTTTTAATCGATCTGAAGAATGAGAGGAGAGAGAGTGGAGGGTAGGAATATATAATAATTTATTTTATTTTATTTTATTATTCAATTAAAGTTGATTTTTCATACGACCTCTAAACGAGGCCCACCGTCTGTCGTCCATAGTTAATTACCTCCATTCCGAACACAATGGGATATGTATCGTAGGCTAATTCGACCATTTCGATCAGTTTCCGTTAAATTTACATTTACATCACTATATTGAATTTTAAACGTACATTTCAAATTACCGGGGTCACATACTAACTAGAAAAATTCCAGAAAATATTTTCTAGCTTCGTAACGACGATACGGTCCTAACAAAACTAGTTTCGTCGAATTCTGAGACCGTTTGAAAAATGGCCAATTTCCAGTCGATTGAAATCAACTAAAATGGTCAAAACACGTTTTCTTATGCCACGCTCACATATTGATTCGAAAAATTATGAAATTTGGAATCTAGCAATAACTTAACATCACGGACCCAACAAAACTGGTTTCGTCGAAATCCGAGGTCATTTGCAAAATGTCCATTTTTAAGGGCCTGAATTCTATAGCGACTATTCAGAATTTTCAACTGGACATATCTTTTGATTCCCGCTATGAAATCTTGATTGGTCGGATTCGTTGGAAAGATATTATCAACTAGATCCTAATGTTTTTGGTTTCACTAAAATCTGGATTGTTTTGCACCCGGTACATTCAATTGAAGTTTGAAATTGAATAATCGAACTACCGCGCCATTTTCAATTCTATTTATAATTATATATAAATATTTATATTCTAACGACGACGCGTATAATATATACGTTCGAATTATATTCAAAATAAATTTCTCGTCGATATTATTTAAAATAATCTATTTTAAATATTCAAAATTCGCTAAAATTGCCAAAATAAAAATTTTAAACTGGCCCAGATTTTGCGGGTTATTACATCAATTCATTTCGAAATCGTTTTCAATTCAATTCATTTCGAAATCGTTTTCAATTCAATTCATTTCGAAATCGTTTTCAAATATTACGTTTCAAATATTACGTTTTCAAATATTTTTATTTCAAATATTTCTATTATTAAAATATTTCGTTCAACACATGACTAATCTCAACGGATGAGTACAGTCAACACATGAACCTTTATTTTATATTGATAAAGATGTAAATTTTATTATTAAAATATTTCGTTCAACACATGACTAATCTCAACGGATGAGTACAGTCAACACATGAACCTTTATTTTATATTGATAAAGATGTAAATTTTATTATTAAAATATTTCGTTCAACACATGACTAATCTCAACGGATGAGTACAGTCAACACATGAACCTTTATTTTATATTGATAAAGATGTAAATTTTATTATTAAAATATTTCGTTCAACACATGACTAATCTCAACGGATGAGTACAGTCAACACATGAACATTTACTTTATATTATTCTTTATCTTCTAAATTGGAATGAGGCCCAATCAATCACCATATAAAATTAATTATATGGATTTTCATACAACATATGTATATAACAGCATTGAAAAATAATCAACCATCAACCAAAGTGCACTACACTGTATAAGCATCAAATATAGATATCTAACGCTTATAACAGCCTGTCAATCTAACGATCGACATATTTAATCAATCAGGATGAGTGAATTTCAAATTTCATCCCAACACCCGTGTGGGGTTTCAAACAATCAAACACAGATTTTATTTGTGCAGTTGGGCGATGTGTGAAATTTATCGTCCCAATCAATGTCCTTCAAATAGGTGTACATAAACAAACCGTCCGGTTTGTAAATGAATATTTTATTTATTTCACTTTCATGTTAAAAATTATATTTTTAACGATAACACACTTTGTAACACCCCACCTCCGCTAGGGTCACTCACAAAGGGAATGCACTAGGTTTGGAGGAGTATTATTGGTAAATATACACAGAAATATTACAAGACAGAACATATATAAAATAGCGGAAGTAAAATCAAACTTTCATAACATGAATAAATAAGGTCTAAAGCCTTTTACATCAGAGTACATCAAAACCTGTCTTGCAATAATAAAGAAGCATAAAGACTTTTTCATAAATTATTCCCCAAGAGAAAGCAGTAAAGTAGCCATAGCCAAGAAAAATCCAAGCCATCCATGATGACCTTCAAGCAGAAGAAGTCCGAACTAAACAACAGTATTTCCTCCCTGTAACCTGGGGGGGAAACGGAAGAAAAGAGGCGAAACAAAACGGGTCAGTCAAAAAGACTGAGTAAGCCCTATCTACTATTAGTATAAAAACTAGTAAAGTTAACTGACATGAGAAACTGAGATGAACATAAGCATGATAACAAGATAGATAAGCTAAATCAAAATAACAGGATGAACTACTGAACTCAGATAAACTAGGGTGTCGTGATAAACTACGGTGTCAAGATAAAACAAGGTATCACATTGTCAGGTTTCTATCAAGTATAATATCCCAAGATATCTATCGCGTATAACGTCCCATGGCATCTATCCTGTATATCCGCTATGCACCTACCGTACTAGTACCCCAACTGTATTACGTGTTATCCGTGAATGACCCTTACTCAAAAGTCGTGTAATGGTCCATGTCAACCTAATATGCCGCATATATAGGTTACTCAACTCATATGTTTCTTTCCATGTATAAGTTCAGTCCTTTGCCGTAGGCTGTACGGGCTTTCCCATGTAAACGGTTTATCCTTGAAGTTGTTTTGGACTGCAACCCTTGATCTAGTTGTGTTTCCTTACCATGAACTATCGCGCGTCCACTTAGGATTTATGCCACCTAGGACCGCTAGGGATTATGCTACCTAATGAACGTTTCCGTGTCTCGGTTTGGGTTTTGGCCACCTAGGACCACTAGGGATTACGCCACCCGTCAACCGCGCCCTTGATCCCACGTATGTATCGTGAATCGTTTTCCATGTCTAGATGCACATGTTCCCCAATGTGCCATCCGAGTTCCGTGCCAGGGCAAATCAAGAAATACGGAACTTGGTCGGGAGCTTTAAATTGTCTGCCGATGCAGATATCAAGGTCTGTTTTTGTACCCGTGGCTATGGTCCCACGTGACCCCTCCCTCAACTACTGAAAGGCAATCCAAGAAAAATCATGTATAAGAACCACTCCACGGCCCCACTATAGCCCACTTTCCTACGGGCCAACCTCACCCATGACTCGATAGCAAGCACATGGTCTGTTGGGGGTTCCCTGCCTTTCCGCACGTACACGATTGACTAAAGATGGTAGGTAGTCGGCGATGCGCTATCCAGGGCAAAAACAAGAATCGTCGACTCCACGCTAATCCATCCCAGTCTTTAGGTTGCTCGCATAGCAACCAAGGCATACTCTTGGTCCTTCTAACGCAGACCTTAACCTCTCATGGGCCTAGTATAATTACCTGGCAGCCCACAGAGGGATCCCAAGAATATCCTCACGTCCCCCGAAGCTTCCACTTCGGCACCCAGTGCGCTGGAGCTTTTGTCCAAGTCAGATAACTTGCTCCTCCTCGTATACTAAGCGATGACCTACCATATCAGGTTACTCATCGTTTTGAGAATTAGTCATATGTCCTTAGCTAAGAATTATTACTTAGTTACCCTTAACTAAGGTTTACCACTTAGCTTCCTTTCCCGTTATCCTTGATTAACCACGGTTTTCTACCTAGTTCTTCTAGCTAGGGTTTGTCTATTGGGTTAAGTGTTATCATTCAAGTCCATGACTTAACCCGCCCACGAATCACGTCAAAGATTGGCTAAGTATTTAAGTTCAAGACTTAGTCCCACAAGTTGGTTAAGTGTACCCAGAGGCTCATGACTTAACCCTATCAAGTCAAATTGGTCAAGTACTAGCTTACCTTAATCCTATCGGATTATCTTGCTAGATCGATTAAGCATAAATTATCTTAATCCCATCAAATTATCGAGTCGGATTGGTTAAGTATAGGTTGGCTTAACCCCATCCTCTAATCGTACTACAATGGTTAAGTATATTCTAAAAAGGTCTTGTGACTTAACCTTATCAGATCCGCGTATCAGATTGGTTAAGTGTAAGTTACTTAACCCCATCAAATCATCATGTATAATTGGTTAAGTATAAGTTGCTTAACCCCATTAAATTATCACGTTAAGTTGGTTAAGTATTGGTTACTTAACCTCATTGAATTACCGAGTTTAAATTGGTTAAGTGTTTAACTTAACCCCATCGAATTACCGTGTTTAGATTAGTTAAGTGTGGATTACTTAACCCCATCTAATTACCGTGTCGGATTAGTTAGGTGCAAATTACTTAACCCCATCCCCTAATCATCTTGTATGGTTAAGTGTCATTAAGAAAACTTACTTAACCTTGCCAAATTATCATGTTGGATTGATTAAGTGTTGGTTAACTTAATCCCCGTCCACTAGTCGTATAAAAATGGTTAAGCGTCATTAGGCAAATCAAATCACTTAACCTACCCAACCTTGTCATGTTTTGTTAAGTATCATTAGCCTAGCCAATTTACTTAACCCATTTACCCATGTCATATTTGGTTAAGAGTCATTAATCAAATTAACTTAACCCTATCATGTGGCATTAATTACTTAATGCACCCCAACCTCTCACATTAGACTTTGTTGTGGTTACTAGTTAAGCCGGTCGGTTCCGGGTAGCTTTACACCACAACTTGGTCTAACCTCGGGTTCAAGCACAACATGACCAACTTCTCACATTGGGTCCTATTGTTTGCAACTACTAGTTAGGCCGGTCGGTTCCGGGTAGTTTTACGTTGCAAACTCAACCCAACCTCGAGTTGGCCACTTTCATGTTTAGTCTAGTGTCATGTTCATAGTCAAGTTTTCAAGCAATTGGGTAGACCTAACTTAATAGGTAAATTCCCAATGGGTAGACCTAACTTAATAGGTAAATTCCCAAGCTTATGTTTTTATGCATACTTGCATGTCAACTTCCATGTTATACTTCAAGTCATGTTTTCAAGTATAAACACATGTCATATTTAACGTTACATGTTGTCATGTTTATACCCATTTACCCAAGTCATATTCATGTCATTATGTTTCCCCATAATGTGACCCCAACGCTTTTTAAACTAGCATATACGTTCGCAACAACGTGATGGATTAAAAGAAGAGACTTGGCAAAGGAATGACAAAAATGGGTATTAAGCCACAAGTTAATCATGGTGGCAAATGAGGCACAAATGTGTTCATTAGCTTGCATGTTACATTCTTAAGCCTCAAAAACATGCATCAACCCAAACTTGGTACATAAGCGAATCATGGTGACAAAAGACATGGAATGATGGCTAGAAACTCGCATATATCATCTTATAAGGATTATGACTTCATATGCAAGTTGACATAATGATTATGAAGATTCTCATGTTGCATAATGCAACATTTCAACATAAAGGTTGTGGCTTTTAGCTCATAAGATCAAGATAATGACTTCATAAACTTGCATAACATGATAGCATGCATCATTCTAATTAATCAAACCCAAACTTTCAACATGAACATTTAACTTCATAGTTAATATCTAAGAGTAGGGAAGGGCTTACATTGCTATGAAGGCCTAAATCGATTAAACTAAAGCTTGTGATGAAGCTTATGCATGCCTTCATCCAAAAACCCAAAGATAAAAGCTCCAAATCAATAAATACACCATCTTTATGAACAAAGACCAAAACTTTTGCCTTGAAATCAACTTGAGGAGCTCTCATACTAACATAGGGACTCTCTAATACTCTCATGATCATGAAACCTCTCATAGAAATGAAGATAGCATTTTGGCAAGAGGATGGAGGCTAGGGTTTTGAGTGGAGGCCATGATCACTAGAAATTTTGGCATAGTTTAGTTGTAGGATCAATTAATGAGGGTTTAGGCTAGGTTAGGGGTCTTTTTATAGAGATTAGGGGTAGTTTAGGCCGTTAGATTAACCCTAGGATAGATCCCAGCCCTCAAAAATCGTCACAAGCCTCCAAAACAAGACCAAGGGCCAAAACAGGTGCACCAGGCCAGCCAGGGTCAAGCCAGAAGGCTGTGCAGGTTTCTGGCTCGACACGGGCGCACTTCCCAAGTGCGCCAGTGTATTTTTGTGCTGGCGCACTTCACAAGTGCGCCAGTGCATTCTGGCTTGTTTTCGGTTTTTCTGCCTAACTTCGTTCGTCCATATCTTCTTCATACGGACTCCGATTTACGAAATTTCGGACTCTATTTCGCGTATTTTTCCGAGACGAACGCAATGGCGCAACCCGTTTATCCTGATTCAGATTTTATAATTTAATTCTGCCTTGATTCTTGTCTTAACACGTTGCTAAAGATTCGGGTTGTTACATCCTCCCCAACTTAAAGGATTTCGTCCCCGAAATCTCCAAGTTAGGAAGAACGTATCCTACCATCCATCATTCATCTACTCACAACATCATCCACAAGCAACCATTGTCCTTAGATGATTTCTAATGCTGTATGAATATATGCAAAACGTGTGTGTACGTGTTTCTTAGCTAATGCTAACGATCAGGCCTGAATAATCTTTCTAATGCAAAATATGTATAGTGCCATGAATCCAACATGTATGCAAATAGTCCTAGCCATATAGGTACTATATGCGTGCACAATCATTCATTCATATGCAACAACCGCATGATAATACATTCGATTTCATCCATAAACAAGTATAAATACTCGTGCATATGCAATATGAAATGTGACCGAGTCGAGCTAGTATCTAATGTGTATTCGCGCATCCACGAGCAACCACTTGCAACCACTTGCAACCATATCAATCATAACATGTTTCAAATACATGTTTACATCCATAGGGTTCTACCTAGGATTCCCTGAAACAGGGTCGAGAAGATAAACGAGACAAACTCCTTACGGGGTTTGTAACAGAAAATAGGACCGAGAGGGTGTCCACAAAAGATAGCCTACAAGTAAGCTCTACAGAAAACAGGGATCAAGGATATACTCCCAAAAAGATATATCATGCGCGTATCTAGTCTTTGACCATCAAAGTCGTACTTCCTTGAGCTCAATTCCATTGTGCCTTGACCGTCCTTTAACTTCGCGATTTCGTAGCTTCTTATTTCCTGTTTCCATAACATGAGCTGGAACTCATTTCTTCGTCGCCTCTCGTTCCACTCGCACACTTAGCGCAAACATGACTGCGTACTCATGATCTCATGCAAGCTTTCCAAAATTCACTAGTGAATCTCGGACTTCGTACCATAAGGTATTCCACGTAGTAGAACTTTCTCTTGAAAGTAAACAGATGCCAACCAGGTTATCAAGCGCACTTACTAGGGTGATTTCTATAACCCACGCATAAGTGAAGTAAACCATCCGTCTTATCGGCGAACACCACTCGATCGGGCTTCAAATTTCCAATAAAGGCATCAAGGGATTCTAAGTAACTAGTCATGACAGAACCTCAAAAAGGTTACACGATACTTCGAGGGTATTACCAAGGCTAGTCAAGAGTCTAACTACCCTCCTATCAAAACCGAGAGTGGCACCCCTTACTGGATAACCACTTCATCCCTAGAATCCATCCATAACCGAGGCATGTCATTCTCAAATCCAAAACAAGTCATGAATAAATGGACCGATTCTCCACAGGACTTGAGACAAAAATGGGATTCTCTATTACGCTAGTACTTAAGGTGCAGAGACTCAACTATCGAAGCAGACTTAAATGATACGAACAACGAAGTCCTAACGGGATGGTAGAGAAGAAAAGCTAAACCTTTAACAAGATCGTTACCCTCCTTCCGAGGTACCCTAGAAATAAGAGCATACTATTACCCTCCCGATGATCTTGTCCTTGTCCCATAATACTTAACTATCCACCCCGTTTTACCATGCCAAAGGTACTCTCTCGTCATGGGTTTCATTGTTCATCTTTCTCCCTCCTTTGAGGACTAAGCCATACCAACCAGTTGCTCATCCTTAAGCTCGTATCCTTTATCCTCTTTCTCACTATCCTTTCTTATAACGCGGCCACTGGTCTCTCGAGAACCACCTCCATCGCATGGAAAGCACTTTCGTAGATAGAAAAGACTAGTCGCAGTTAAAACCACTGTGACTACAGATGGAGGAAAGAAAGGAAAAGAGATTTAATTAAGGAAACAAGGATAATGCTAATGGCCTTTGGGGAATAGCCTTTTCTTTTTAAAAGAAAACTTTCTTGAAAAATGCTTCTTTATAAACGATTTTCAAATAGTTTTCAGAAGGTCTTTAAAAACTTTTGCCCAATCTGGTAACCTTCTGCTCTGATACCAAATGTAACACCCCACCTCCGCTAGGGTCACTCACAAAGGGAATGCACTAGGTTTGGAGGAGTATTATTGGTAAATATACACAGAAATATTACAAGACAGAACATATATAAAATAGCGGAAGTAAAATCAAACTTTCATAACATGAATAAATAAGGTCTAAAGCCTTTTACATCAGATACATCAAAACCTGTCTTGCAATAATAAAGAAGCATAAAGACTTTTTCATAAATTATTCCCCAAGAGAAAGCAGTAAAGTAGCCATAGCCAAGAAAAATCCAAGCCATCCATGATGACCTTCAAGCAGAAGAAGTCCGAACTAAACAACAGTATTTCCTCCCTGTAACCTGGGGGGGAAACGGAAGAAAAGAGGCGAAACAAAACGGGTCAGTCAAAAAGACTGAGTAAGCCCTATCTACTATTAGTATAAAAACTAGTAAAGTTAACTGAGATGAACATAAGCATGATAACAAGATAGATAAGCTAAATCAAAATAACAGGATGAACTACTGAACTCAGATAAACTAGGGTGTCGTGATAAACTACGGTGTCAAGATAAAACAAGGTATCACATTGTCAGGTTTCTATCAAGTATAATATCCCAAGATATCTATCGCGTATAACGTCCCATGGCATCTATCCTGTATATCCGCTCTGCACCTATCGTACTAGTACCCCAACTGTATTACGTGTTATCCGTGAATGACCCTTACTCAAAAGTCGTGTAATGGTCCATGTCAACCTAATATGCCGCATATATAGGTTACTCAACTCATATGTTTCTTTCCATGTATAAGTTCAGTCCTTTGCCGTAGGCTGTACGGGCTTTCCCATGTAAACGGTTTATCCTTGAAGTTGTTTTGGACTGCAACCCTTGATCTAGTTGTGTTTCCTTACCATGAACTATCGCGCGTCCACTTAGGATTTATGCCACCTAGGACCGCTAGGGATTATGCTACCTAATGAACGTTTCCGTGTCTCGGTTTGGGTTTTGGCCACCTAGGACCACTAGGGATTACGCCACCCGTCAACCGCGCCCTTGATCCCACGTATGTATCGTGAATCGTTTTCCATGTCTAGATGCACATGTTCCCCAATGTGCCATCCGAGTTCCGTGCTAGGGCAAATCAAGAAATACGGAACTCGGTCGGGAGCTTTAAATTGTCTGCCGATGCAGATATCAAGGTCTGTTTTTGTACCCGTGGCTATGGTCCCACGTGACCCCTCCCTCAACTACTGAAAGGCAATCCAAGAAAAATCATGTATAAGAACCACTCCACGGCCCCACTATAGCCCACTTTCCTACGGGCCAACCTCACCCATGACTCGATAGCAAGCACATGGTCTGTTGGGGGTTCCCTGCCTTTCCGCACGTACACGATTGACTAAAGATGGTAGGTAGTCGGCGATGCGCTATCCAGGGCAAAAACAACAATCGTCGACTCCACGTTAATCCATCCCAGTCTTTAGGTTGCTCGCATAGCAACCAAGGCATACTCTTGGTCCTTCTAACGCAGACCTTAACCTCTCATGGGCCTAGTATAATTACCTGGCAGCCCACAGAGGGATCCCAAGAATATCCTCACGTCCCCCGAAGCTTCCACTTCGGCACCCAGTGCGCTGGAGCTTTTATCCAAGTCAGATAACTTGCTCCTCCTCGTATACTAAGCGATGACCTACCGTATCAGGTTACTCATCGTTTTGAGAATTAGTCCTATGTCCTTAGCTAAGAATTATTACTTAATTACCCTTAACTAAGGTTTACCACTTAGCTTCCTTTCCCGTTATCCTTGATTAACCACGGTTTTCTACCTAGTTCTTCTAGCTAGGGTTTGTCTATTGGGTTAAGTGTTATCATTCAAGTCCATGACTTAACCCGCCCACGAATCACGTCAAAGATTGGCTAAGTATTTAAGTTCAAGACTTAGTCCCACAAGTTGGTTAAGTGTACCCAGAGGCTCATGACTTAACCCTATCAAGTCAAATTGGTCAAGTACTAGCTTACCTTAATCCTATCGGATTATCTTGCTAGATCGATTAAGCATAGATTATCTTAATCCCATCAAATTATCGAGTCGGATTGGTTAAGTATAGGTTGGCTTCACCCCATCCTCTAATCGTACTACAATGGTTAAGTATATTCTAAAAAGGTCTTGTGACTTAACCTTATCAGGTCCGCGTATCAGATTGGTTAAGTGTAAGTTACTTAACCCCATCAAATCATCATGTATAATTGGTTAAGTATAAGTTGCTTAACCCCATTAAATTATCACGTTAAGTTGGTTAAGTATTGGTTACTTAACCTCATTGAATTACCGAGTTTAAATTGGTTAAGTGTTTAACTTAACCCCATCGAATTACCGTGTTTAGATTAGTTAAGTGTGGATTACTTAACCCCATCTAATTACCGTGTCGGATTAGTTAGGTGCAAATTACTTAACCCCATCCCCTAATCATCTTGTATGGTTAAGTGTCATTAAGAAAACTTACTTAACCTTGCCAAATTATCATGTTGGATTGATTAAGTGTTGGTTAACTTAATCCCCGTCCACTAGTCGTATAAAAATGGTTAAGCGTCATTAGGCAAATCAAATCACTTAACCTACCCAACCTTGTCATGTTTTGTTAAGTATCATTAGCCTAACCAATTTACTTAACCCATTTATCCATGTCATATTTGGTTAAGAGTCATTAATCAAATTAACTTAACCCTATCATGTGGCATTAATTACTTAATGCACCCCAACCTCTCACATTAGACTTTGTTGTGGTTACTAGTTAAGCCGGTCGGTTCCGGGTAGCTTTACACCACAACTTGGTCTAACCTCGGGTTCAAGCACAACATGACCAACTTCTCACATTGGGTCCTATTGTTTGCAACTACTAGTTAGGTCGGTCGGTTCCGGGTAGTTTTACGTTGCAAACTCAACCCAACCTCGAGTTGGCCACTTTCATGTTTAGTCTAGTGTCATGTTCATAGTCAAGTTTTCAAGCAATTGGGTAGTCCTAACTTAATAGGTAAATTCCCAATGGGTAGACCTAACTTAATAGGTAAATTCCCAAGCTTATGTTTTTATGCATACTTACATGTCAACTTCCATGTTATACTTCAAGTCATGTTTTCAAGTATAAACACATGTCATATTTAACGTTACATGTTGTCATGTTTATATCCATTTACCCAAGTCATATTCATGTCATTATGTTTCCCCATAATGTGACCCCAACGCTTTTTAAACTAGCATATACGTTCGCAACAACGTGATGGATTAAAAGAAGAGACTTGGCAAAGGAATGACAAAAATGGGTATTAAGCCACAAGTTAATCATGGTGGCAAATGAGGCACAAATGTGTTCATTAGCTTGCATGTTACATTCTTAAGCCTCAAAAACATGCCTCAACCCAAACTTGGTACATAAGCGAATCATGGTGACAAAAGACATGGAATGATGGCTAGAAACTCGCATATATCATCATATAAGGATTATGACTTCATATGCAAGTTGACATAATGATTATGAAGATTCTCATGTTGCATAATGCAACATTTCAACATAAAGGTTGTGGCTTTTAGCTCATAAGATCAAGATAATGACTTCATAAACTTGCATAACATGATAGCATGCATCATTCTAATTAATCAAACCCAAACTTTCAACATGAACATTTAACTTCATAGTTAATATCTAAGAGTAGGGAAGGGCTTACATTGCTATGAAGGCCTAAATCGATTAAACTAAAGCTTGTGATGAAGCTTATGCATGCCTTCATCCAAAAACCCAAAGATAAAAGCTCCAAATCAATAAATACACCATCTTTATGAACAAAGACCAAAACTTTTGCCTTGAAATCAACTTGAGGAGCTCTCATACTAACATAGGGACTCTCTAATACTCTCATGATCATGAAACCTCTCATAGAAATGAAGATAGCATTTTGGCAAGAGGATGGAGGCTAGGGTTTTGAGTGGAGGCCATGATCACTAGAAATTTGGGCATAGTTTAGTTGTAGGATCAATTAATGAGGGTTTAGGCTAGGTTAGGGGTCTTTTTATAGAGATTAGGGGTAGTTTAGGCCGTTAGATTAACCCTAGGATAGATCCCAGCCCTCAAAAATCGTCACAAGCCTCCAAAACAAGACCAAGGGCCAAAACAGGTGCACCAGGCCAGCCAGGGTCAAGCCAGAAGGCAGTGCAGGTTTCTGGCTCGACACGGGCGCACTTCCCAAGTGCGCCAGTGTATTTTTGTGCTGGCGCACTTCACAAGTGCGCCAGTGCATTCTGGCTTGTTTTCGGTTTTTCTGCCTAACTTCGTTCGTCCATATCTTCTTCATACGGACTCCGATTTACGAAATTTCGGACTCTATTTCGCGTATTTTTCCGAGACGAACGCAATGGCGCAACCCGTTTATCCTGATTCAGATTTTATAATTTAATTCTGCCTTGATTCTTGTCTTAACACGTTGCTAAAAATTCGGGTTGTTACACACTTTATTTCAACATATGAATATATTCTATTCAGTTCATTTATTCAATAAAAATGATATTTTTATTTTTCTAACATATTTTAGAAAATTTCGGCGGCATAACGGCACGATACTAGAAACGGGACGAGGCCTAGCCTTATCCCCGGTGTAGTGAAGGCCCACACCATTCACACATCAATCATATCAATTTATTTCACCAAACAATTCAATTTCAATCAAATAATCTAACCAACTACACAACCAAACAATTAAACAAACAAGCCATCCATGGTCTGTGGATGACGGGTGTCGGGTGCTACTCAACACCGTCTGCATCCTAGTATATATATATAAAACTAGAAAAGAAATTGAAAGGTGAGAAATTCTCACCGAAAGCTATCCTATCCTCTCGACTCTTCTTCTACAGAAGTCTTCGTTGCTATCGCATTTTTGTCATCTTCGTTGCTGTTGCCACTACATATGTAAAAATTGAATTTTTACTTCGCTATTCAATATATAAAAATCGAATTTTTACTATGTTGCTATATAGATAAAAATTCTATTTTTACTTTATAGATTTCGCCTTTATAAAAATAAAGACTTCGCCTTTTCAAATTTAAAGATTTCATCTTTATAAAAATCTCATTTTTATTTTTCTACACATATAAAGATGATATTTTTAATATTCCTATCGTGTAAAAATTATATTTTTAACTCTCTACCTAACCAAAAATCATATTTTTACATCTTCTATATAGTAAAGATTATATTTTTAATACTTTAAAAATATAAAAATCATATTTTTATTACTTTAAAAATATAAAAATCATATTTTTACTTCGTCTATATAGTAAAGACTATATTTTTATAGTTCCTACTATGCAAAGATCTTATTTTTATCTTTCTACAATATAAAAGATTATATTTTTACTACTTATATAATATGAAAATTATATTTTTTTCTCGCATTTAAAATCTAAGCTTTATATATTTCAAAAACAACATTCTTTATAAAAATTTCAAACCAATGTTCTTCATAAAAATTGAACTTTTATTTCATAATCCTATGTATAAAAACAGGAAAATCAGTTTTTATTCCTAATAAAAAAAACCAGTTTTCCAAATAAGTAAAAAATAAGTTTTTAAAATAGATAAAAATCAGTTTACTAAATAAATAAAAATTAGTTTACTAAATAAATAAAAATCAGTTTACTTACAGAGGGGCTAACGCGGCGGTAGGCAGAGGAGGAGGTGCGGCTTGGGTTGTTGGAGGCGGAGGAGGATGGTGGAGCGGTCGGAGGGGTATCGCGAGGCTGGGGGGGGACAGCTGCGTCGGTTCTTGGATTGGGGGGGGGGGGGTTTCCTTCGCGCCGCCTCTGGCGAGGAGGGGGGGTCTGGGTTTTCTTCGACGGAGAGGGAGGAGGTGTGCGTCGCGAGGTCGGGGAAGGAAGAAGAAAGGAAGAAGAGAAGGAGGGAGGTGCGATGGGAGGCGGCGCGGTGGGTTGTGCCACCCCGGGGCGTCGCGATGGATGGTGGGGCGGTGCTCCGCCGCCCCCCTGTCGCTCTCTCTCTTTTTTTTTTCCTTCTGTTGAAATCGATTATGAAGGGAAGGGGGGCCATCGGTTATAAGGGGAGGAGGGTTTTCTTTTTTTATTTATTTAATTAATTAATTTTCAAAAAGTTGACTTTTACATACGACCTCGAAACGAGGCCCACCGCCTGTCGTCCATAGCGTTTTAACCACCATTCCGAACACAATGGGATATGTATCGTAAGCTGATTTGATCGTTTGAATCAGTTTCCGTTTAATTTACATTTAACTCAATATATTGAATTTGAACGCGTATTTCAATTTACCGAGGTCACATACTAACTCTAAAAATTGCAGAAAAATATTTTCTAGCTTCGTATTGTCGATACAGTCCTAACAAAACTAGTTTCGTTGAATTCTGAGACCGTTTGAAAAATGGCCATTTTCCAGTCGATTAAAATCAACTGAAACTGGTCAAACGCGTTTTCCTTTGCCACGCTCACATATTGATTCGAAAAATTATGAAATTTGGAATCTAGCAATAATTTGACGTCACGGACCCAACAAAAGTGGTTTCGTCGAAATCCGAGGTCGTTTGCAAAATGTCCATTTTTAAGGGCCTGAATTCCATAGCGACTATTCAGAAATTTCAACTGGACATATCTTTTGATTCCCGCTATGAAATTTCGATTTTTCGGATTCGTTGGAAAGATATTATCAAATAGATCCTAATGTTTTTGGTTTCACTAAAATCCGGATTGTTTTGCACCCGGTACATTCAATTGAAGTTTGAAATCGAATTATCGAACTACCGCGCCATTTTCAATTCTATTTATAATTATATATAAATATTTATATTCTAACGACGACGTATATAATATATATGTTCTAATTATATTCAAAATAAATTTCTCGCTGATATTATTTAAAATAATCTATTTTAAATATTCAAAATTCGCTAAAATTGCCAAAATAAAAAATTTAAACTGGTTCAGAATTTCCGGGTTATTACAATCTCCCCCACTTAAAACTTTTCGTCCCCGAAAAGGAACAAAGTCGAAAGTGGTTTGATTAATCAGCTCTACGTTCGATCTGGCTTTCGTTCTCCAACTTTTCAGTTTCTGAAAATTTTCAAATTTTCAAAAATTTGGCTAACACCCTAAATTTTCGAAAAATTTCGCCATAACCTCCCCTGCACAGGGAGCATCGGGGAATTTCAAATAGCTTCCCCGGTCCTTCTAATCTCAAAAAGAAAAAGAAAAAGCCAAGCGGCTAGCCAATAGGCTCATAAAATCATCATCACCCAAATAAAACAGTAAATTATGTAGTAAACATGTACCTATTTGTCGGGCAAACAAATTTTATTCTTCGGCTCTAGCCTCCTTGCTATGACCTGTTCAATATAAGTATATGTATATGCAAGCAAATGCGACCAATTTTCAATACAGTTTAATATTTGGTTCAATTAGGCATAAATGGTTCAAAAATTAGCAAACAAATAAACAAACAACACAAACATCAATCAATTAGTGGATTAGAGTTTTCAAATTCATAATTTTGATACATACACAAAAAATCATGTTTTTGATGCCAATTCACAACAATGTGTTCTAACTATATAAGTTTTGGTTCTCACACCAGTCTAATGGAAATATATCGATATCACACCTTCGTTACTCGAATATGAATACTAATGACGACTAGTCAATCATCAGAATCATCTTCGGGCCACTAGAGCGTGATTCTATATCTATCCAATATATTAAAACTTCGAATATACGTTCATGACGCGTACATGCAAAATATTTATATACTCGATTGTCCATATTCAAAATAAATAAATAATCAAATACGTTTAAAACGATTTAAATTTCTAAAACAAAATTGTTTTTATTTGAAAAATATACTCTTCACACTCGTTCTAGGATACTACTGATCCTATCTCTAACGAGTCATTCTAATTGGATATTACTAATCCAATATCTGATGAATTCTTTCGTATGGTTCTAATGTGCCTTGTTCTCGAGCTCTGTAAACCAAAGCTCTGATACCAAATGTGACGGCCGGGAATTTCGCTCGATCCGAATCAGTCGTTAAACCGATCTAGACCGTTCGAAACCCCTGATCGTTTGAGAACAGGACAAATCAGAACACAAACAGAAGAACATTTCGTTGTATATTACAACAATTCCATCAGATACAAGAATATACAGAGTATAAATGAATAAATTACATTCAATAAATATCAGAGATTACAATAAATTACATAGCAGCGGAAAATAATACAAAGCACAACTGAAGGTGATATACGGATACAGAGCTTTCCGGATATCATTCCAGCTGTAAACCAGGATCATGTGAATATAAATCTGCAAAACCAAAACTACTAGCTGCCCGTTCGGAAAATAGGGGCACCCAGAGTTTAGGTTAAAACAATAAACTCCAGGTCAGTCATGTGACTGGTGTGAGAACTAAAACAGTTATTTAAAACTTTACTTTAAAAGAGAGTAATTCAAGGGACCACGCCGTATAACACGGAACGGGTTTCCTCCCAAGAATACCAGTGCATAAAACAACAGCGCAATGCTAAATAAAGAAAAATGAAGCTGTTATAAGACCCAGGTCCTATCACACAATGCAACGCAAGCCGGGGGATAGGGTTTTCCCTTATAACAGCCAAAGCATGCTTGATACGTTTAAAACAAATCATTTGATACTATAATAAGTGTATAGTGTCAAAACATTTCAATCATAAATATCAATCATAGGCGGCATAGCTACCATCTACTATGTCGCCATACTAGTTCTACAATTAAAACCGAATTACACGTATTGGAAATTGGATTCCGTCATGAGTCGAGGCAAGGGGCAAGCTCCTCTCCGCGTTCGAGACACTCTAGCAAATGCCTCCGGGTTACGCACTCTGGGCAACCCTGGATCAGTTGGGCCGGTCCTCACTTACGTTAGAGGATTATTTATTCCTGAACACACGTTTCCCGGTCCTTACAGACCTATAATCGAGGCGCCTCATTCCAACAACCACAAAGGTGAAAAGTATATAAATGTCAGGGCTGGTAAGTCACTGACACCACCAAAGCTAGAAAGAAACGTCGTGTTCTCCCAACGGCCCGTATCCCGTTTTTAACTCATACCGAGGTGTGAGGCTCGCGAATTCACGTTATACACAAAGCTGCCACGTAGGCGTGCTTTGATCATCAACCACAAGACTTTGCTTTTCAACAGAAGCCTTGATCATTGCATCTTAGCGTGCCACACAGGCAATTCATGCCATGCGACTGATGTCCATCGATATACAACCTCTGAGCTCGTACGTCTCAGAGAAGGGCGTTAAGCAAAAGAATAAATTCTCCGCCGCCAAACAGATGTATATTTAATAGAAATCAATCAACACAGAATAAAATCCAGTGTCAGACACACAATCCATTTACAAGTCCGTTCTGGGTCTGAACGAAACCGGAGGCACTTTCCTCGCATATCCATCCATCTCCAAGTACGTCTGGACGACCACCAACTATTTCCATCCTCTTGGGTGTACTGCCCAATCAGGATCGTCAGTAATTATCCCAACGATGTGAAGACTTCCGGTCTTCGACCACCGTCTTCATCTTCGACTTATCGTCGAATCGGTTATTCAGAATGGGTATAAACCCGGACTTTCCGAACAACCCGCGTATATTTAAAACAGATGTTACACAAACACAACATACGCCTCATTCCAATTCTGAATATTCTGTTATTTAAATATTCGCATCCTTTTGGGAAAGGTTCCCATTAATTTTATCCAAGATAAATTCTTTAAAATTTATCCTTTAATCTTCCTTTGGATGTCGTTTCAAACCAAATTATGGTTTTCTAAACTAGTCGAGATTAGCGAACCACAACGAAGTAATTATTTATTTTATTTCCCAATCCCAACCTATTCATCCCATGAAGCAAAACTGGTAATACTCCATATCTAACAACGTGGTGTTATCGGTAAATTTAATTACCATTTCACGTTCAAATCTAATTAAAGATTTAACTATCGCTTTGGAGCAAAACCGGCGATACTCCATTCTCGCTCATTTCTAAATTTGATAATTTAGATTATAGATTTACATTTCAATCTAATTACAGATTCATTAAAACTCCTTTTACTGGGTTAAAGAACTAGGTGTTATTTAAAACACAGTTCACGACAAACCCAAATCACATTCTATTTATCGTCGGGTTAAAGAACTAGTGTTATTTAAAACACCATTCACGATAAACCCATTTCAAATCCAATCAAATATATTAGAAACTCCGATTATTTAAAACCCCTTTTTAAATCTAATTTATTTATTTAAAAATAATTGGGTTTTAAATTTAGTTCAAAATTAGTTCATTTCGATAAAAATCCATTTTTATCTTTTCAAATATGGAGTTTTTCAACCCAATTTTTCCCAAATCATTTCTTATGATTTTACACAAATTATTACTATTTTTAATAATTTTATTAAGGCACGTACAATCGATTTCCATCAACGGCCATCGAACTGCACTTATAGCGACCTTTTCTGAATTTGATTTGGATGTATCTCCAAATCCAACCGTTAGATTTTAAATTTCTAATATTCGTTAGAAAGCTCTTTTCGATACGAACCCAACGGTTCCGGTTTTAGGAGAATCCGACGGTCGGATCTCCCGTAATGTCCGTTTGAAATAAATGGTCGAAATTCGCGAACTGCCGCGGCGCGACGCGTTCTATTCAGGCCATTATATTATATATATAATATATATAATATATATTTCGTCGATTTCTATTTAAAACGAATTTTATAAATGGTTTTGAATTCGTTTCAAAAACATTTCCACTTCCATTTCAATTCAAATCAAAATTAAAAATTTTCTTATAAATTCGTTTTCAAATTCATTTCTATTCAATTCAAATTTTGAATTTAATTTGAATTCATTTCAATTCGTTTTCAATTCAATTCGAATTCGTTTTCTATTCAATTCGAATTCATTTTCTATTCAATTCAATTCAAATTGGTTTTCTATTCGATTCAATTCAAATTGGTTTTCTATTCGATTCAATTCAAATTGGTTTTCTATTCGATTCAATTCAAATTGGTTTTCTATTCGATTCAATTCAAATAGGTTTTCTATTCGATTCAAATTCATTTTCTATTCAAATCAAATTCGTTATATATTCAATTGAAATCAAATCCGTTATATATTCAATTCGAATTCAATTCGTTATATATTCAATTCATTTCGAAATCGTTTTATATTCAATTCATTTCGAAACCGTTTTATATTCAATTCATTTCGAAATCGTTTTATATTCAATTCATTTCGAAATCGTTTTATATTCAATTCATTTCGAAGCCGTTTTATATTCAATTCATTTCGAAACCGTTTTATATTCAATTCATTTCGAAATCGTTTTCAATTCAATTCATTTCGAAACCGTTTTATATTCAATTCATTTCGAAATCGTTTTCAATTCAATTCATTTCGAAATCGTTTTCAATTCAATTCATTTCGAAATCATTTTCAATTCAATTCATTTCGAAATCGTTTTCAATTCAATTCATTCCGAAATCGTTTTATATTCAATTCATTTCGAAATCGTTTTCAATTCAATTCATTTCGAAATCGTTTTCAATCCAATTCATTTCGAAATCGTTTTCAATTCAATTCATTTCGAAATCGTTTTCAATTCAATTCATTTCGAAATCGTTTTATATTCAATTCAATTCATTTCGAAACCGTTTTATATTCAATTCATTTCGAAATCGTTTTCAATTCAATTCATTTCGAAATCGTTTTCAATTCAATTCATTTCGAAATCGTTTCCAATTCAATTCATTTCGAAATCGTTTTCAATTCAATTCATTTCGAAATCGTTTTCAAATATTACGTTTCCAATATTACGTTTCAAATATTACGTTTTCAAATATTTTTATTTCAAATATTTCTATTATTAAAATATTTCGTTCAACACATGACTAATCTCAACGGATGAGTACAGTCAACACATGAACCTTTATTTTATATTGATAAAGATGTAAATTTTATTATTAAAATATTTTTGTTCAACACATGACTAATCTCAACGGATGAGTACAGTCAACACATGAACCTTTATTTTATATTGATAAAGATGTAAATTTTATTATTAAAATATTTCGTTCAACACATGACTAATCTCAACGGATGAGTACAGTCAACACATGAACCTTTATTTTATATTGATAAAGATGTAAATTTTATTATTAAAATATTTCGTTCAACACATGACTAATCTCAACGGATGAGTACAGTCAACACATGAACCTTTATTTTATATTGATAAAGATGTAAATTTTATTATTAAAATATTTCGTTCAACACATGACTAATCTCAACGGATGAGTACAGTCAACACATGAACCTTTATTTTATATTGATAAAGATGTAAATTTTATTATTAAAATATTTCGTTCAACACATGACTAATCTCAACGGATGAGTACAGTCAACACATGAACATTTACTTTATATTATTCTTTATCTTCTAAATTGGAATGAGGCCCAATCAATCACCATATAAAATTAATTATATGGATTTTCATACAACATATGTATATAACAGCATTGAAAAATAATCAACCATCAACCAAAGTGCACTACACTGTATAAGCATCAAATACAGATATCTAACGCTTATAACAGCCTGTCAATCAAACGATCGACATATTTAATCAATCAGGATGAGTGAATTTCAAATTTCATCCCAACACCCGTGTGGGGTTTCAAACAATCAAACACAGATTTTATTTGTGCAGTTGGGCGATGTGTGAAATTTATCGTCCCAATCAATGTCCTTCAAATAGGTGTACATAAACAAACCGTCCGGTTTGTAAATGAATATTTTATTTATTTCACTTTCATGTTAAAAATTATATTTTTAACGATAACACATTTTATTTCAACATATGAATATATTCTATTCAGTTCATTTATTCAATAAAAATGATATTTTTATTTTTCTAACATATTTTAGAAAATTTCGGCGGCATAACTGCACGATACTAGAAACGGGACGAGGCCTAGCCTTATCCCCGATCTAGTGAACGCCCACGCCATTCACACATCAATCATATCAATTTATTTCACCAAACAATTCAATTTCAATCAAATAATCTAACCAACTACACAACCAAACAATTTAACAAACAAGCCATCCATGGTCTGTGTATGACGGGTGTCGGGTGCTACTAAACACCGTCTGCATCCTAGTATATATATATAACTAGAAAAGAAATTGAAAGGTGAGAAATTCTCACCGAAAGCTATCCTATCCTCTCGACTCTTCTTTTGCAGAAGTCTTCTTTCCTATCGCATTTTTGTCATCTTCGTTGCTGTAGCCACTACATATGTAAAAATTGAATTTTTACTTCGCTATTCAATATATAAAAATCGAATTTTTACTATGTTGCTATATAGATAAAAATTCTATTTTTACTTTATAGATTTCGCCTTTATAAAAATAAAGACTTCGACTTTTCAAATTTAAAGATTTCATCTTTACAAAAATCCCATTTTTATTTTTCTACACATATAAAGATGATATTTTTAATATTCCTATCATGTAAAAATTATATTTTTAACTCTCTACCTAACCAAAAATCATATTTTTACATCTTCTATATAGTAAAGATTATATTTTTAATACTTTAAAAATATAAAAATCATATTTTTATTACTTTAAAAATATAAAAATCATATTTTTACTTCGTCTATATAGTAAAGACTATATTTTTATAGTTCCTACTATGCAAAGATCTTATTTTTATCTTTCTACAATATAAAAGATTATATTTTTACTACTTATATAATATGAAAATTATATTTTTTTCTCGCATTTAAAATCTAAGCTTTATATATTTCAAAAACAACATTCTTTATAAAAATTTCAAACCAATGTTCTTCATAAAAATTGAACTTTTATTTCATAATCCTATGTATAAAAACAGGAAAAATCAGTTTTTATTCCTAATAAAAAATAAGTTTTCAAAATAAGTAAAAATCAGTTTTTAAAATAGATAAAAATCAGTTTACTAAATAAATAAAAATCAGTTTACTTACAGAGGGGCTGACGCGGCGGTAGGCAGAGGAGGAGGTGCGGCTAGGGTTGTTGGAGGCGGAGGAGGATGGTGGAGCGGTCGGAGGGGTATCGCGAGGCTGGGGGGGGGGGGGGGACAGCTGCGTCGGTTCTTGGATTGGGGGGGGGGGGTTTCCTTCGCGCCGCCTCTGGCGAGGAGGGGGGGGTCTAGGTTTTCTTCAACGGAGAGGGAGGAGGTGTGCATCGCGAGGTCGGGGAAGGAAGAAGAGAAGGAGGGAGGTGCGATGGGAGGCGGCGCGGTGGGTTGTGCCACCCCGGGGCGTCGCGATGGATGGTGGGGCGGCGCTCCGCCGCCCCCCTGTCGCTCTCTCTTTTTTTTTTCTTTCTGTTGAAATCGATTATGAAGGGAAGGGGGGGCCATCGGTTATAAGGGGAGGAGGGTTTTCTTTTTTTATTTATTTAATTAATTAATTTTCAAAAAGTTGACTTTTACATACGACCTCGAAACGAGGCCCACCGCCTGTCGTCCATAGCGTTTTACCCCCATTCCGAATACAATGGGATATGTATCGTAAGCTGATTTGATCGTTTGAATCAGTTTCCGTTTAATTTACATTTAACTCAATATATTGAATTTGAACGCGTATTTCAATTTACCGGGGTCACATACTAACTCTAAAAATTGCAGAAAAATATTTTCTAGCTTCATATTGTTGATACAGTCCTAACAAAACTAGTTTCGCTGAATTCTGAGACCGTTTGAAAAATGGCCATTTTCCAGTCGATTAAAATCAACTGAAACTGGTCAAATGCGTTTTCCTTTGCCACGCTCACATATTGATTCGAAAAATTATGAAATTTGGAATCTAGCAATAATTTGACGTCACGGACCCAACAAAAGTGGTTTCGTCGAAATCCGAGGTCGTTTGCAAAATGTCCATTTTTAAGGGCCTGAATTCCATAGCGACTATTCAGAAATTTCAACTGGACATATCTTTTGATTCCCGCTATGAAATTTCGATTTTTCGGATTCGTTGGAAAGATATTATCAAATAGATCCTAATGTTTTTGGTTTCACTAAAATACGAATTGTTTTGCACCCGCTACATTCAATTGAAGTTTGAAATCGAATTATCGAACTACCACGCCATTTTCAATTCTATTTATAATTATATATAAATAATTATATTCTAACGACGACGTATATAATATATACGTTCTAATTATATTCAAAATAAATTTCTCGCTGATATTATTTAAAATAATCTATTTTAGATATTCAAAATTCGCTAAAATTGCCAAAATAAAATTTTTAAACTGGTTCAGAATTTCCGGGTTATTACACCTACCTTTTTATTCCATAACATGTAATAAATTTTGCGGCGTCAAAGTTTCATTCTTTAATTGCATTAAAAATGTAATAAAATTTTACCATGCCAAAATCTTTTTCTTTTATTACATTAAAATGTACTTGATCTTATGGTGTAGAAACCTTAAATTTCTAATTACATTAAAAATGTAATTGTTATTACAATGTAAGAGTCTACTTTTTTATTTACATAAAAAATGTAATTGACGTTACGGTGTCAGATTCTTATCTTTTAATTTCCTAAAAAAAATGTAATTTTTTTTATTACAAAGTAAAAATATCATTTTTAATTACATTAAAAATGAAATTAATATTACACGTCCAATTTGGTCTTTTAATTTGCAATGAAAAATTCTTATGCTTTAGTTACACATAAAAATGTAATTTTATTTACAGTGTACAATATTATTCTTTATTTACACGTACAAATGTAATTTTATTTTACAATGTAAAATCTCATTCTTTAATTACATATAGAAATGTAATTTTACTTACAACGTAAAATCTCATCCTTTAATTACATATAAAAGCGTGATTTTGATTACATCGTCAATTTTTTTTTTTTTTACTATTACGTTGAGAATGGAATTAATAGTACATGTCAAATCTTGTTTTTCAAATTACAATGTAAAATCCTTTTCTTTAATTACATATAGAAATGTAATTTTATTTTCATTGCAAATTCTCATTTTTAATTTGCATATAAGAATGTAATTCTATTTATGCGGTATAAATTTCATGTCTTTTAATTACATAAAAATGTAATTTTTAATTTACAATGTAAATTACATTAAGAGAGAATGTAATTTGTATTACATCGCAAAATCATACTTTTATTTATCACCTACAATTGTAATTTTCATAGCGGTGAAAAATTCATGTCCTAATTACATTAAATATAAATGTAACTTCTTTCATATCGTCATATCTCAATCCTACAAACATAATCTCAATATTATATTTGAACTAAAAGTGTCTAGTCAAATCAAGTAACAACAAGGTGGTATTTTTTTTATATATACATGATTCTTAGAATATCGACAAAACATGATTCAACAAAATTTAAACAAAATGATTATTCAAATTTTCCATCACATACAGATCTGGAATTTTTTTAACTAGCAGATCTGGAATTATACACACAGATAAACCAAACAATCATTCAGAATATTATCACATCTCAGATCTACTTCATTCACCATTAAATTATTTAAATAACAAAGGAAAAATTAATAATTAAATTAATTTAATTATTTAAAATAGAACCTCACCTTGATTGGATCAGTATTGTAAATTCAAACGAGTTCAAAAATTGTCCCAATCTCTGTTAAAAAGTCCAATTCGATGTCACGATTCACACATACAGATATACAGATTTTTCCACTCGAGAAAATAAATTAAAATTTATTTTAATTTAATAATCAAAATTTCACACCTTTATTTATACGTCTGAATCTCTCTTCTGTTCTTGCCCAGTAGATCTAAGTCTCTACTTTGTTTTAAACGCAGTAGTTGAATTCCTAAACCTAATTCTTTTTAATTTAGGAATATATTATGGAGAGACAGGAGAGAAGATAGATTTTTAGATTTAGGGGAGAAGAAGAAGAAGATACATAGCCGCCATTGGAGAGATGGAGGAAGAGAAGTTAGGATTTTTTTGGAATGATAGGGTTAGGGTGTGTGGAAGATATTGTATAGAGGTGCTGTGTTTTTAATTTAGCCTTTGAAAGGTTTAATTCTTTTATTTACATATAAGTCCATTCTAATATTAATAACATACCAATTGCTTCCATTGTTTCTTTTTATTTAATTCCATTGTAACGTTTCGCACATTAATCCTATGGTTATTTGAAAATTTTGTTGCCCGAAATGCGGTGTGTTACAATGTTTATTTGTCATCAAATTTCAAGAGCAAATCAAAAAGAAAAGAGGATAAATAGAAAGGAATAAATGCATTTATTATATGAAAAAAAAGTATTTATTAGAATAATTCTTTAAATGGCAGAATATATATTATTTAGAACTATTCTATTTTAAATATTTAATGAACTGCAATCTTATTCGGTAAATTCTGTAATGGGGGAAAAAGATATGAATTGGAATTGCAATTGCCATTATTAAAGGTTGTCTATAAAAGTAAATGTAAGGTTACCTAAATTGTTTGTTTACATCTAATTCACTTAACCTTGAATCAAAAATGAATGGGAAATTGTAATTCTTTGAAATTAAGAAATGAAATAAGTTTCATGTAATCTAACAAAATTGAAAATTTAATCTTTTCAACGTAAAACATTTTCGTTGTAAAATATCAACATTAAAATTGTATCTTTTTATTTTATATAAAACTTTTCTTAGGTAAACCAATGACATTACTTTAATTTTTACTGCATTCATTAATGTCCACTTAATGTCATCTACCATTTTCTAAGAAAGATTTAAATAAATTTTCCTCTTTACTTCCCTTTTTCCCACTATTGAATTTTAATTTATTTTATTTTTAATTTTTACCAACCTTTCTTGTTTAATGGACTTTCCTTTTCCTTTTTAATTTGAATTATTACTTGCCTTTGTTCACCCAATGATTTCCCTACTGTAACATCCCATATTTTCTATGTATTTAATTTTCAACTTTTAAATAAATAAAATATAATAATATTGGATAAAAATTAAATTTGTCGATTTTTAATGATGATGATTATTTGAATGGAGTATAAATAGATTTTAAATTAGTTTATACTTAGAATTGGTGCAATTTGAAATTTTATATTTTATTTATTTAATGAATTTGAGTTATTTAGTTTATAATGGAAATTCAAATTTAACTGGATAAATGGAGAATTCTAAGTTGGGGAATAATAACTGAAGTTCTAATTTAAGATTCAAATAATTAAATTAAGATTTAAAATGTGTGAAATAGATTTATAAAATTTATTTAAGTTATAATTTGGTTAAATTTGAATTTATAAATATTTAAAATTTAATTTAAACAGTTAATCGAATAATTGAATATTTTATTTATTTAATTTACTGTGAAATTTAATGGTTGTGGCGACTGTCTCGGAATTCGACAAAACTGGCGCCATTAGATCCAGAACGGCGAATTAGTATAGGATTTCAGTTTGCGTTACAATCCGACTTATCGTTTGACCGTACGAGAGGAAATGTGAATGAGATCTTTGTAAATGGATAATTGAGTGTTTATCATATTGGGCCTTCTAATATAGGTAAATAAAATTCCATATCTCCCTCAACAGCTCATTTTCACCATACGTTACTTTCCTCCTCCAAGAAAATTCTTTTAATGGCAGAAAATGATTTTTCAAAACCAAGAAAATAAAATACAAGCTAAAAATAAAATCTCTCCAAAACCTATCTTATAATATATCAGATCGAAGCTCTTGATGAGTAGAATCTAGATCTGTAATTTGTTATCGCATGCAGTGCTTCGTTTGGCCAGAAATTGATGGTCAAACCTCTGAAATTCGAAACCCAAAGTGGTGTTTTGGGGCTTTTTGATCTAGGCCTTAATCGGCAAAACGGGGATGTAGGTATTTGAGAGGACGACATCAGGAACCTGTAGATGGTGGTCGGAGGTTGAATCGTGGAGTGAGTCGCCGGATTTTGGCAGTTGAAGGGCAAAAAGTGGCTCCGTTCATCTCGACGGAGGGGGGCCCACAGGCCACCGGATTGATCGATGCGGGTATGGGCTGGTGCGGTTCTGAAAGGGCTTCGCATTGGTGGCAGTCTCCGGTCGTGATTCGGTCGGAAGGAAGGAAGAATTGGCGGTCAAAAATGATGGGTTTTGGGTGCCTTGCGCGAGACCTGGAGCGTGGTAAGCGGGAAGAAGGTTTGGGGCCTGATTGCGTGGCACGTGTTTGGTGAGGGTTTTATTTTTATAATTTTTATAAATTTCGAATTCAAAAAGAAAAACGTTGATAACTTTCTCGTACTGACTCGGATTTGGACGTGGTTTGTTGCTTTGGGATCGTGGCGGAATTGCGGACGTTTTGGCACTAACCTGGCTGCGTTTGGAGACTATCAAATTTTGGGCTTCTTTTGGACGTCTGATCCACTAAGGACCCAAAGGTGAGTGATTTTTGCACTCACGAAATACTGAATTATTCCCATATTTATTGAATTAAATTATGAAATAAGTTTGGCTGCATGGTTGTGTTGGATTGTTGATGTGTTGTTTAAATTTGACATGCAAGTGTGTTAACATGCAATCTAGGTAACGATTAGTTATTTAATTTAATTTAAATTTCTAATTTAAAATTTGAACCCTTGCAAAAATCCTGAAATAGTGTAATGCTGATCAGTTGAATGGAATTGTTGTGATGGATGTTGGTTGAAATTTTATTACTGAATTTATAGTGACATTTTAATGCTCCTTAATACATGTGATTTTGACGATAAACCCCATTTACCCTTGATGTTACGGGCATCTAATAAACCTGGGATTTATCAATAAATAAACTAAGAACACGGAGTGAAATGATAAACCTCTATGACCCTGATTTGGATTGAAATGATAGATCCATCACCGAAATATCGAGAAATTAAATTTAAAATCACGTGGCCATTGGATAGACAATTATATACAGACATCGGTTGGTTAAATGATTTTAAATATTTGGAAATTTTATTTGATAGAATTTTCATTTAGAAGAATGTGCCGATACTCGATAAATTCATTTCTTTAAAGATTCTGAAATTGGGATGTTGTTTTAAAAGGGGTAAGTGAATTTCCAAAACAAAGTGGAAATATTTAAATTGGAATTTGAATATGATTTGAAAATTTTCAAATTAAGAGTTTGGATTAGAAAGAAATAAATTCTTATGGAACCGAATTTTTTTTTGAAAAACGGAAATAGAGGGTATTCTGAGTTGTTTTTAACTCAGTTTGGATATATATATATTCGAACTCTTGAAATCAAATGGTTGCTTTGAAAGATGTTGAGATGAGATATGGAATTAAATGAACTCTATTGAGAACGGAGGATAAATTCAAGTATTTGAAATTTGGAAGGAAGGAAAGATTATGGTTAGAGAAATTTATTATATATATTTATACATTTGATTCCAAATAATTATTCCTTCTTTAAATTTATTATTTACCTTTACTTACAACTATGGCATTATAAATAAATTTTTCCTTATAATTCATGACTCAAAATTTGCTAGTAAACCTTTATTTTTAAGTATATATATAATATTTAAATTACTTATTTATTTTAATTATTATATCCTGTATATCCATATATTTATTTACATAAAATTTATTATTATTATTTATATAAGCATTTAATTTACAAGTATTTTTGAAAGTTATAAATTTCATTCGAATGGAGATGTTTGAATTTGAACCACTGGTTCAAATGGAGTTGAGATAGGAATTCATCCCATTTAAATATGAACCAATTTAAATGTTTATGGAAATATGAATTATGTTCTTCTCGAATATAAATGGATCTCCTAAGGGATCAGATGGGTTGTAATGGAATAAATATATTCTTTGGAATATGAATGGATTTCGATCATAAATGGATTTGGAATAATTTGAAATTTTGAGATGAAATATATTCTAATTGAATATAAGTCGATTTTTGAAATATTATATGATTATAATATGAGGATATGGAAATATATTCTAATTTAGAATATAATCGGTTTTGTACGATTCATGATATTTTGATATGAAATTATATTCTATTGAATATAGATTTGGTTCAAAACAGAATATGATATTTTGATATGAAAGTGAACCTTTAAGAAATGTAAAAGAACCGACCGATGTGAAAGATGTAAGCGTTGGTTGTTAAAGAGACCGGAGTCGACGTAAGGCATACTCTCTGTCAGTGTCGATACCACTTTGACAACTGTGAACGTTATGACATATCCAGAATGAGTATGATGACTTCGAGGCGATTATTGAATCAAAGAAGATGAACGATGACAAAATAGCCCTGACCTTCGGGTCAGAATTGAAATGACTAAAACAGGAGCTATACCGTGACTAATTGAGGTAGCACCTTTGATCGGACACACTTCTTCGATACTATTTCTATGACTATGATGATGATGATGATGATTTGGGCCCAATTATGACTTTGGGAGTGTGTTCCGAGGTGGGCGGTAGTGGCTGCTATGCGTTACCACCGGTCCGGGAGTGCAAATTGGTCGAATCCTACCCTGGGCATTGCCTCGAGTGCCTTGTCATATATATCCATATCGAGCCCCATACGATTTTGATTTGTATCGTACCTATGGAGTGCCCTCTGATGCCGTCGTTTACGGTGGGTTTACGGTATTGTATAGACTACGGTGTTATAAACGGTGTAAGGGTAAAAATGTAATCCCGCTTATGCTATTTTCAGTATTTATACTTTACTGGGTAGACACTATCATAATAGCATATTATCTATGTATGTATTAGTTTAACGGATCCTCAAGAGATGGAAAAAAAAATCCCATAACATCTCTTGAGTTACTACACCCATGATACTGATGTTATTTCGTAGTTTGATTTGACTAATATGAGATGATTTAGTGCTGATCTGAGTGTTTGTTGTGTTTCTTTTTATGCAATACGCTCGGGTCAGCAGACGTTTGTAGTTACCGAAGATGATTGTGCCTTGGAGATCAAAGACGAAGATTGGTATATATTTATCATATATATATGTATTGCCGCTGCATTTTATTTCCGCTGCCATGTGATGAAACCTGTATATGTATAACTCTGATAGTCAATGTATATATATTTCAACTGTTTTAAAACTGCTATTGTGTATTATATTTTATCCTTCCGCTATGAGATTCTGTTATTGTTTTCCCTTCTTTCTTCTTTTTCTTCTTTTCCTAATAACTGCCTGTATTTGTGATTTGTTGGGTCGACATGTGTGGTTTATTGTCGATTTTGAACGGTCAAAAATTATGGGTCGTTACATTTGGTATCAGAGCAACGGTTAGCGATAACCTTGACTCTGTTGGGAATTAACTCGTTAGAGATTGGGTTAGTAGTGCACTAGAACAAGTTTGAGTGTTATGAGAGAGCGTACTTGTAACTTTTGATATAAATTGGTTTATGTTGTGTTGACTTGTTCTGTTGAATATTTATGGATTCCGGTCGATATACGGGACGCCATAGAATCGATAGGGATTTCGAAATAATCGAACAGAATGATCGACATAATATGGTTTTCGATTTTATTTTAAAATATATTAAAGATATATTAGTATTGGTCTTAAGTGTATAATCATTGGTCGTTGGTAGATAATAATTGAGACGACCCGATTTCCCGTTTTCACGGAAACAAGGTTATCTTTGGAATATAACACAAAAACATATAATAGCAGAACAGAATTAAATAAATACACCAGAAAGAACAACAAAATATACTGGATAAAAGTAATCATCAGAGTTACACAGTATACAGGATCTTACTTAGTACAAATACAGTTCAGCTATACATAAATGTCTACAGCGGAAATAAACAAAATATGTACAATAGGAGCTGAACAGCATAAAAGGAAATAAATGATAGAATCCATCTTCAGCTCCAACTATCCAGAAAGAACCAGCTAAACCTGAATACAAGGCTGCCCGTGTGGAAAAAGGGGCACCCGAGTTTGAGAGTGAAACAAACTACGAGTCAGTCATGGGACTGGTATGAGAAATCTACTCAACACATATATTTTGGCAAATCACAGGACCACGCCACATTCGTGGAACGGGTTTACTCCATTTGATCACCAGTGCTTTAAAACAGATCTTTCTTTTAAACATCGCTATGCTTTTTATAAAAATGAAGCCATTATAAGACTCAGTTCCCATCACACAATGCAACGCAAACCGGAGGATAGAGTTTTACCTTATAATGGCCAAAATATGCTTGATACGAAAAAAACAAAGGCATTTGATATTATTGCTAGTGTCTATATGTTTTGAAAACAATTTCAAATCATAACTATCAATCATAGACGACATGAGCGTCCCATGCCACTATGTCGCCAAATATCTATACAATCGAAACCGCATCGTCACGTATTTGGAAATTGGATTTCCGTCATGAACCAAGGCAAAAGATAGTCCTTACCGAATTCGAGACAATCTAGCCTACCATGTCTCAGGATCAGAGCTCGAGTGACCCTAGGAGCGACAGGGCCGGTCCACCGATGTGGATTAAAATGCCTGAGCAATACGTTTCCCCGCCTTTTGGGGCGCAAACGATCCAACAAATGACTCCATCGGACCCGGATCGTCCGATCAAACCGAGGCGCCTCGCAACAGCAACAACCACATAGGTGAAAAGTATATAAATGTCAGGGCTGGTAGGTCACTAACACCACCTTAGCTAGAAAGAAACGCATGCCCTCCCTGAGGTCCTTCCTCCCGTTTTAGGTTCATACCGGGGTGTGAGGCCCGCGAATTCACGTTATACACAAAGCTACGCCACACAGGCGGTGCTTTGATCATCACCACAAGACTTTGCTTTTCAACAGAAGCCCTGATCACTGCATCTTAGCATGCCACACAGGCAATTCACGCCATGCGATTGATGTCCATCGATATACAACCTCTGAGCTCGTACGTCTCAGAGAAGGGCGTTAAGCAAAAGAATAAATTCTCCGCCGCCAAACAGATGTATATTTAACAGAGATCAATCAACACAGAATAAAATCCAATGTCGGACACACAGTCCATTTACAAGTCCGTTCTGGGTCTGAACGAAACCGGAGGCACTAAATACCTCGCAAACCCATCGATCACCACGTACGTCTGGATGATCACCACTCATTATCCATATTTTGGGATGCCTCCCAATCAGGACCTCGGTTACCATCCAAACGAGGTGAAGATTCGACCATCGTCTTCATCTTCGACTTTCAATCGTCGATCAATTATTTGAAATGAGAATTAACTCGGCCTTCTCAAATAATTCACGTATATTTAGAATTTCAAATCAATTTATTTCAATGGTTAAATTGTTCGACAACACCAATTTTGTTCTTTAATGTAAATTTCACACCAAACACATTCAACCATCAAAAGCCATATAGATCAAGCAAATTCAGTTTATTTCCATTCCATATCGCTTATGATATTTTATAACTATTTATCGCTATTTTTATTTATTTTAAAATAGCCATTTTATTCAAAACGACGCTTCGGGCCATAAGGCGGCCGTGGCGCTGTTTTTCTTCAGATTTGATTTACACATATCTGAAAATCTAACCGTTGGATCTTCACAAAATTTACATCATTAGAAAGGTCTTTTCAAAACGGACCCATCGGTTCCAGTTTCGGGAAAATCCGACTGTCGGATCTCCCGGTACAATCGTTTGAATTTTCGATTTCAAATTACGGACTGCAGCGTCGTTATTCGATTAAATATATAATTATATTTATATATATATATAAATATAATCGCTTCTGGCGCTGTTTTTCTTCAGATTTGAATTAAACATTCCAGACAATCTAACCGTTGGATTTCTACAAAGTTGGTGCCGTTGGGAAGATATTTCCAAGGCGAACCCGACGGTTGGGGTTTCGGGAGAATCCAATGGTCGGATTTCCCGCACTAGTCGTTTGAAATCACGGTTTCAAAATACAAACTGCATGGCCTCGTTTGGTTTTAATTTTATTTATATTTATATATTTATATAAATATAGTTCATTCAATGATTTCAATATCGTTTTCACTTCAAAAAAATTTCTAACACTTTAAAATTTTGGAAAATTTCGCCATAACCTCCCCTGCACCGGGAGCATCGGGAAATCGCAAATAGCGTTCCCGGTCCTTCTAATCTCAAAAAGAAAAAGAAAAAGCCAAGCGGCTAGCCAACAGGCTCATAAAATCATCACCCAAACAAAGCAGTAAATGTGTACCTATTTGTCGGGCACAAAATTTTATTCCTCTTCTCTAGCCCCTTTGCTATAACCTGTTCAATGAATATGCATGTACATATATATACAGTTCATATCATTTATCATTTTCTATTCAACTTCACATTTGATTTCTATTTGGTTTAAAAACACCATTCGTTCTAATGTTACATAAATAGGTGCAAATCATTTCATTAGCTAATTAATGAATATTTCAACTCATATATGTTTATTTTGAACAAGTGGCTATTTTTAACACTTCACATTTCAACGATTTATGCATACAATAAAAATGTGATTTTTATTGTAAAACAATTCATTTCAAAACACTATTTTCTATATAGTTCATATAGGTTACAAAAATAGGATTTTATATATAGATAAAAGGTGATTTTTATTATCAAACAATTTATTTCAAAACATGAGCACCATTCAACACATGAATTTCTAATCAACGAATGAATATCAATTCAACACATGACGGTTTTCTATTCAATGAATAAATATAGTTTAAGCATATGAAAATAATTCAAACACACGGACATTATTCAAAATTTCGGCAGCATAACGGCAGGGTAGTTAAACCGGCACCGTCCCTAGTACGGCTCCTCGCTCTACCTTAAAACCTCGCGGTTTTTGACAATGGGGATCATGCATCTAGTTCGCACGCAGGCGGCATGTATATTTTTATTTCATTTCCACAAACTAATCCTATGTGGGTTCAACCAAATATTTCACAACCACAAATGGGTATTTTTCAACCACCGTCAACCAATATCAATCACAAACAATCCCAAACAATCATTCGCTATCAATCAATTTTCACAACAATTTCAACCAATAATATCGTCCATGGTTTGTGGACGAGGGGCGTATATATATATAGATATATATTTATATATAGCATTTCACTTTTATTTCACACATATATATATATATTTTAAAATCAGAAATCTCACCAATAGCTATCCAACTTCACGACACTTCCTTTAGAGAAATCTTCGCCAATCTCGCCTTTTTTGTCGCTTTGTTGCCCGTATTCTCTACATATGTAAAAATCGAATTTTTACTATGTCATTCAATATATAAAGATTGCATTTTGACTTCGCTATTAAATATATAAAGATCATATTTTTTTAATATTCCTATGATGTAAAAATTATATTTTTATTGCTTTAAAAATATAAATTTTCATATCTTACTTCTTTTACTTAATAAAAATTCCGTCTTTTCCATTTTAAAAATAGGATCTTTTCTATTCTAAAAATCTGATCTTTTCTATTTTAAAAATATGATCTTTATTTTTTTTCTAAAGTTCTAATCTTTTTCTATTTAAAGTTTAAATCTTTTTTCTTTTAAAATTTAAACCTTTTTCTATTTAAAGTTTAAAATAAAATCAGTTTTAAACTCTTTCGAAAATCAGTTTTTAACATCCTATTATAAAAACAATTTTAAAATGCTTTTCAAATCAGTTTTTAAATCTTTTAAAGTCAGTTTTTAGATCTTTTAAAATCAGTTTTAAAATGCTTTTCAAATCAGTTTAAAAATGCTTTTCAAATCAGTTTTTAAATCTTTTAAAATCAGTTTTTAAAATGCTTTTCAAAGAAAAACAGTTTTAAACCTAATTAAAGTAAAAACCAGTTTTAAATTCTGTTTTTATAAAATAAAAATAAAATAATAAAATAAAAAGAAATACTTACAGAGAGGGGGGGTTGGAGATGTCGGCGGCAAGGCGGCAAGGCGGCGCTGGCTTCCAGGGGGGGCTAATCGGATGTCGCGATGCTTTGAGGGGGACAGGGTCTTCGATCGATGGAGGGGGAACGGGCAGAGCGGACGGAGGGGGCGGCGATGCTTCAGGGCGTCGATCGCCAGTCTTAGGGTTTTCCCCTTTTTTTTTATTTCTGTTTAAATGACTCGGTAATGAACTACAGGGGGGGCCAAGGTATAGGAGGAAAATAGTTTTTTTTTTATTTATTTAATTATTTAATTTTGCAAATAGGTTGACTTTCACATATGACCTCTAAACGAGGCCCACCGCCTGTCGTCCATAGCGTTTAACCCCCATTCCGAACACAATGGGATATGTATCGCAAGCTGATTTAATCGTTACAATCAGTTTCCGTTGAATTTACATTTAAATCACTATATCGAATTTTAAACGTACATTTCAAATTACCGGGGCCACATACTGACTAGAAAAATTCCAGAAAAATATTTTCTAGCTTCGTATTGACGATACGGTCCTAACAAAACTAGTTTCGTCGAATTCTGAGACCGTTTGAAAAATGGCCAATTTCCATTCGATTAAAATCAACAGAAACTGGTCAAACGCGTTTTCCTTTGCCACGCTCACATATTGATTCTAAAAATTATGAAATTTGGAATCTAGCAATAACTTGACACTGCGGATCTAACAAAAGTGGTTTCGTCAAAATCCGAGGTCATCTGCAAAATGTCCATTTTTAAGGGCCTGAATTCCATAGCGACTATTCAGAATTTTCAACTGAACATATCTTTTGATTCCCGCTATCAAATTTCGATTGGTCGGATTCGTTGGAAAGATATTCACTAACAGATTTAAATATTTTTGGTTTCACTAAAATCCGGATTGCTTTGCACCCGGTATATTCAATTGAAGTTAGAAATCGAATTATCGAACTACCGCGCCATTTTCAATTATATATATAATTATAATTAATTATATTCGTTTTCAAATGTCGATTCAAACTCAGTTTTCATCGCCATTATTTAAAATATTTATTTTAAATATCTAAAATCCATTATTTTAGCCAATTTAAAAATTTTAAATTGGTTCAGATTTTCTGGGTCGTTACAATAATATTAAATTAATATCTATTACGGTTGATTTAATAGTAAATATAATAAGCAAATTTAAATGGTCTAAGAAATATTCGAAAATGAAATGATACCTTTAAGTATAATTGGGTGAAAAGTTCGAGATTGAAATAGGAACGAACATAAAACTTGATCCGGGGGTGTTGAAAATAGATTTGCCAATTTTTTTTAAAATAATATCATAGTATGAGTAATGGTTTTAGAAATGGTTTTAAAGATTCTTCAGAGTAGGTATAATCCCTTCTTGGACCTTAAAAATGATGTCGGTAATGAGTGCACGCATTATCGATGTTTATTCGGAAGAGTTTAAGTGGGGGAGACCACTCTGTACTTTCGTAACTGGTTGGTAAAAGTTTTGGATTTAAAATTCCATATGGTATAAAGTATATTAAAATATTAATGTATGTTATTTAAAGTGAATTTAAATAGAACCAGAATTGAAATTTCTAGGTTCTTTGTTAATTCAAGGATTTGGAGTTAAAATTTCCTTGTATGGTATGATTTTCTATAAATGGTATAAAACCCGGAATCAAGCATTTAAGTTCATCTTAATTAATGATATTGATTAAGTACTAAATTAACTCTATTATTAGAATTTTGATTTGAAACTTAGAAATGGACTTGAGTGTTAAGAGAAGGAACCCATCGTCTAAACTCATAAGTGTGGACGATGATTAAGTTTAAACAAATCCTAAGTTTGGTCGAGATAAGTTTTAGAGAATTGGATTAACTACGAAATAAAACTCAACTAAGTCTACCAAAATGAAATGGAAGATTTAGTTGTGTAAATAAGAAAGGAAACAACTTATGACTTAGCTAATTAATAAGTATGTGAAGTTAGTCGAGAAGGAATTGAAAAGAAATTTATGGTAATAAAGTGTGAATGGTCGATAAATTAAAATAAGGAATTAGATGGTGAATTGGTGTACATGTGAAATTAAGGCGTATAAGTCTAAATGGGGTAAAACCTCGTTAGCACATTACGTTGAATGGAAATCTAAATAAATAGTGAAATAAATGTAGTGTAAATCCTATTATCAAACGGAATAGGAGTTAAGTTGAGTAAAGAAATTGAATTAAATAAAGTATACTTAGGAAATCAAACAGGAATTGATTGAGAACTGAGTATAAATTTGAGTTATGAACCATCCTTATTTTGAATCATTATTTGAGAGTCGAATAAATAAGTTGAGTGAATGGAATATCGTTTAATTTAGAATGAAAATGGGAAAGAGTGAATAAGAAATGGTTAAGTAAAAGAAATCAACTTAAGGGAATTAAATGGGTTGATTTAGAATTCATATGGATAATTGGATTGACTAAGTATAATATGATTCATACAAACAACTAACGGGTAAACCATGGCATTAATAAGTGATAACCAAATCTAGTAGTCGAGGTTTGCTAAGGTTTGGAAATTCGAAGGTTTGAGTGTAACATCCCAGAATTTTAACTAAGTTTGATTTGGATTTTTATTTATAAAATTTTATTTTCCGAATGTAAATTGATTTTTATAAGATTTGAATATAAATTTTAACTTTGAATAAGTATTTTGTTTTATTAAATATGATTTTGTATAAGAAAAATAAACTTATTTTGAAATTTTATATTTAATTATAAGATTTATGTTTAAGTAATGATATTTTCTGATTTTGATAATATTGATTTGTAAAATATGAATTTGGTAAAGGATAATTTATTTTATGATTTTACAAGAATAATAATTATTATTTTATTTATTTTGATAAGTTATATGATAAGTTTTACTTGAATTATAAATGAGAATGATTATTAATAAGTTTGGATTTGTTGATACTATTTGTCGTTCGATCGCATTTGTCAAACTATAACATGAATTAGTAGCGTTAGAATTAAGTGTTGCCTTTAGTTTTCATAACGTTTAAGGGAAATGCTACCAAAAGTTCACCTTCTCTTCTTAAGACAAGTGTTGAGACACATGTCTTTATGCATGCTCCCTTTCATGCATGATTGCCACTTGTCCTATGATGTGTCACTCTCTCCTTACTCCTCTTTTCCTATAAATACCACCCTTTCCTTCCACTTTTTCATTCATTCTCATTTCTTTTCTTTCTTTTCTTCTTAAAGCTTATGGCCATGGTTTCCATGGCATAAGTCTTCCTCCTTCCCACCACCACCTTGCCAAAGTTCGTCATTTCTCCTCTTCCTCCTCTTATAATATAAAGAGAGATTAGTGTATATTATATTATATATATTTTTGTGAAGAAGACGTTGCGCCGAAATACTGTCCGACGATTCACTCAACTAGGCTCACCTACCGTGAAGATTTGGAAAGCTGTTAGGTGAGAACTTCTAATTTAAATTTTATTTAAATTAGTTAATTTTAATTAGCTGAGATTAATTATAATTTGTTGATGATGATTGTGTGATGGATGTTGATGTTTGAATGGTTGTTCATGAATTAGATAATACACTGAACACGAGTAAGCGTTATTGTCTGTAACGCTTGTACACAGTTTAATGTTGTTGTGATGAATGAATTCATATCCATTTGATCGTATAGTTCATTTGGATAGATATGATTGCATTGTATGATCACACACACACAAACACACCGTGGTTGTGGAATATATGGGTGATCGATTTAGATTCTCCTTCATATATATGATTTTATTTAATTATTAAATAAGATTTAAAAATTTTGGTTTTGAATTTAATATCAACTTTTAAATATTGAATTAGGAGTTGGAAAATAATTTAAATTATGTATTGACTTTGTATAACGATCTTTATATCTATGCAAAACTGGTTTTGGAAAAAAAAAAATATTTTCAATTTAAATTCGAAATGAGATTTTTAATTTGAATATGGTTTTTATATAATAATGATATAATATACACCAGAACGTTCTAGGATGACAGAGAGGATAGTGTCTAGGCTTGGGTTTGGAAAATCAGTTTCCTGCTCTCCCTGGCTATCCCTAACTGATCCGACGGATGGGATGGTTAAATAAAAATCTAATTTGAAATTATTTGAATGGTGATTTAATTAGAAGAAAAAAGTTGTGTTTTAAATCCAAATAATTTAAAAAGTCAATTTAAATGATTATATAAGTTTATAATGATTTTTAAGGTAATTTGAAGTATTTAAGAATAATGATTATTTTGGTCAAAATTAGAGCTTGTCGCATTATGGCAATATGTAAATGCTTATAACTTTTCCAATTTAAATCGGATTTCCACGAAACGAAAAACGTTTGATTCCTATTTACGAGAGCTTTCAAATGAGTGAAAGCAGATTTTAATTTCGGGTTATAGTTTTCAAGTTATGTTTGAAACCGTTTTGGAAAAGATCGATGTAAGAACAATTGTTGCCCATAACTATAAACAGCTATTTTTAAATTATTTAAAAATATGGAAAAAATTTGTAAAATCATTACAAATTATGAAAAGGTGTTTTCAATTGTAAAGTTTAAGTTTTGGATAAGCTAAACGATATTTTGATCAAAATAGAAAGATAACTGTTTTGTAACACTTTTGTAACACTTTTGGAACGCTATTGTAACGCTTTCTTCGAAAACAATCTATTTTGAAGTTTTAACCCGTAAACGATGTTCCGAACTATAAGTAATGATTTGTGGAATGTTTTCAAAGGTTTAAGAGTATTAGAAATATTTATATGGAATTTAGATTTATACTAATACGGGTTTTAATACTAAATAATTGGATATGGTTGGAGATAAATCTTCGGATGTTTGATATTAGTTTGGTAAATGAAAACTCTTATTATTTGAGGAATTTAAAAGGGTATTTCACCGTTATTCCGCTTATAATATGAGTTGGATACGAAAATTAATATTGAAGATAAGTTGATGGTATCTCTATCCAGATCTAATGTCAAAGAATTGAATAAACCTTTCAATTAAGATACGGGTTCTCACCTTGATTTAAATAAGCTAGATAGAAATAATCTTCGATATTTGGTATGAACCTCATGATGTAAATGTATACTATCTGGGGAATTTGAAAGATATTATTATATCGTTATTCTACTTGTAGTATTCGTTGATTATGAGAATTTATATCGAATATAAGTGGATAAATTTCTGTGTAATTTATGATTCAAAAATCAATTTGACTTGGGTTTTGTCATGAATCGTATCTTCAATAATATCATTCTTGAAACCGATGAGATTGAATGGTGGAAATTCATGTCGTAATTGGGGATTTAACCAAATCTTTGATTCGAGGAAATTAAAGATAAGAAATTAAAGCGAAGGTATAATCTTTGATTTCAAAGAAGAATTTAAGATGATAACGAGATGTATGAAATTATAGAAATTCAAATCTTTAGTTGTAAATGAATTGATAACTAGGTGGAAGGAGATTTGAATTGAAAAACCTGTGTGAACCATAGGTACTGTTTAAAGTACGCTTATTACTTGGAAGGACCGGGATCGAGCATATGTTCGAAAACCATTCCAAGTAATAATACGACGTTATGAAGCAATTCAGGACTTGGTAAACGACGAATGAAGACCGGGAATATTTGAATTGTTTAAATTGATTGTTGATTAATGTCTCGGTTGGGTAGGCCACCCGATACGAGATGTGAGTTGCATGAGACCTGAACAAATTTAAGTATTTTCGGGTTGTTCCGTTCAGACCCAGAACGGTCTTGTATGGATGGTGTGTCTGACATTGAAATTGACTGCATAGCACTGATTTCCATTAATGAATATCTGATTTGTGGTAATATATTATCCTCGTCTCTAAGTCATAGGAACTTAGAGGGTATGCATTGATTGAAATCAGTGATATGTCGTGAATTGTCAATGTGACATACCCAAGTTAGGTAACGAGCTAGTGATGATCAAAGAATGGCTTATCGAAGCATAGCTTTGAGTATGACGTGACATCGACAAACCTCACACCCGGATTGATGAGAAACTGGCGGTTAGGTTTTATACTTATATATGAATTGATGATGACCGCTGCAGCAGTGGGTAAAACCACTTATGAACTGGAATAGGGTATGTTCGGGGGGCCGCGTCTGGTCGAAAACCGTTGATCTGCCTCGCGACTTGTATTGGTGTCCGCGTCTGGATGAAAAACCCGTGATTACATTTCGCTTGAGTTCCGATTGACCTTTCGTGCCAGGAATCATCAAGTTGGAAATCCAAATCCCCAATACGAGCCAGACGATTTTTATTGTATATATATATGGCGACATATATTATGGGGTATCATGCCGTCTAGGATTAATACATTTAATTGCGAAATTGATTTCCACACTATATGATAATATTATAAGAGGATTTTCCCGTATTAAAGCATGTTTGGTTATCATAAGATAAAACTCGCCCATCTGGTGTGCGCTTGCATTGTGTGATGTGGGACGAGCTTATGATAACTTCATTTTCCAAAAGTCATCGCGAATTTACATGCACGGGTGTTCACTTGGAGTAAACCCGTTCCGCGTTAGCGGCGTGGTCCGGTGAAATTCCCAACTTTAAAATGAACCTAATAATAACTGTTTTGAGTTCTCACACCAATCCCACGACTGACCTGGAGTTTATTGTTCCCTCACCTAAACTCTGGGTGCCCATTAATTTTCACACGGGCAGCCAGTAGTTTAGCTTTGCAGTTTTAGTTCGTTGGAGCATGGTTCGGAGCACTTTCTGAGTTGGAGTCCACGATAGAGTTGAAGCTTCCGCTGTATCATTTTGATCTTCCGCAGAGAGTATATTTTCTTTCTTCCGCTGTATACGTTTATGTTGTAACTCTGATATTCATGTAACTCTGATGTAACATTGTAATTTGCAATGAAAAATTCTATTATTTTGTTCAATGTATGTATGCACCCATAACAATTCGTCTTTCTGAACGGTTTAAGTTGGTTTAATTACCGGGGAAAACTGGTCAAAAAGGCGGGTCGTTACAGTTGGTATCAGAGCTTTGGTTGTACAAAGCTATCGGGTACAACATATTTTGAACAAAGGATAGGACTCATCAGAGCTATAGTATCTCATTAGAGATAGGGTTAGAAATGCCCTAGAATGAGATTTCGGAATATTATGACGAGAGAGCATATTTTTGAAATCTATATAAGGTATTTTTGTACAAGTAAATCATTTTTGAAAATAATAATTATTTGAAATAAAATATTTTGAAGAAGATTTGAAAATAAGATTTTTAAAGGAAATACTTCCAAAATGAAAAGGGCTCTTTAAAACATCGAAAATCCAGCGTCGATCTGTTCGGAGTTATCGAGAAATAAGCGATTAATGAATTGGCTTTAATAAGCGTATTGAAAAAAAAACGTCGAGCTTTGAATGAGAATTTCAAAATATTTTGCAGCCTATATATAAAAGATTTATATAAAAAGATCGTTAATTCAAAGCTATAGATTTGAAAGATAATCAGCGTGTAATAAAAACGGTTGCGAGTATTTATTTGACGTCAAGGTTGGACGATCAAGTATGTAAGGATTTTGCATATACGCCTAGCTAACGTATATATGAAGTCCAATATATACTAGATGGATATAGAATCACATTCTAGTCACTTGGGGATTATTCTGGTGATTGATCGATCATCATCAGTCTTATTTTTGGGTTTCGAAAGTGGGATGACTATATGTTTCTGAACGAGACGTCAAGAAGTACTTAAAGCTGTATAGATAAATAATCGAAAGTGTTTTGCGATGTCCTCACAATTGTGAAATTGATTTTACAAATGACTTTCGAAGTATTGAATGTATTATGTTATGAAATGGGATATGCGAAAAAATGAATTTAACATAAGGTAGTTAAGTTAAATGCATAATTAACTGATAACTAGAAGCGTGAATCAGACTATTTTGTCAAAACCGCAAGGATATATTTTAGAAGCTAATCTCACTTGAAGAACTAAAAAGTGAAAATTTGAAAATGCATGTAAGCGAGCTCGGTTCACCCCATATTTCGATTTTGACGATACAATTCAATAAAATTATGGTAAATGTCTTATGTGGGGAGAAGACCGATTTTCCTACCTGAAGTTATACGAATTTTGAGCAACAAGTTTAATATGATAAAATGGGATATGTATTGAACAAATCGATTGAGTTTTATATTTTCCCTTGTTAAGAGAAACCGACATGAACGAGTAGGTCAAACGAAAATTTCTCAACAAGTATTCACTTGAAGCACAAAGGAAGAAAATGAAGTTGTTAAAGTAAGATTTATTCAAGAGGAAAATTATGAAAATTTAACGAGTATCACATGATTAAACTGTTAGAATATGTATCCTTGTTTGCATGTGAGTTCCCATCTTGGGCTAGACTGTCCATTTAAATTCCAACCATCTGCTATTGAGTAGTGTCATTCGTACCTTTGTATCATGTGCATTTGGCCAAGTATTTGATTCGAACCGTTGCACCTATTGATGCTCAGTAGATGTTGAATTTCTATTCCATGCTCATGAAACTTGATTTTGTCTATGTATACCTTTCATGCACAAATTAGCATGGAACTTCTATGCATCTTTATTTGACTTGAGCACATGGAATTTTGACTTGATCTATGTATGCCTCTTTGTGCCGTGTGAAACCGTGTCGATAACTTTAATTTGTCCAAGATATTTTGTAACAGAACCTCAATAAATGAGCTTTCTTTGAAATATAGAATCCAACTTATGCAAGAAAATTTGGATTTTTAAATATTAATTTTGAGGATTTGGTTCCGGAAATTTTGAAATCAATGTTTTGGGATGTTTTTACCAATGCTAGTTTGAATATACGCATAATCAGAGTGCGCAGAGGAAGCATGATGGTATTTTTAAATAAAACTGTTTTAAGAGATTTTACGGCTAGTTAAGTAAGAAAATGTTTCTAAACAAGACATGATATTTTAACAAGAATGAAAAAGAGATTTTATATATTTTGAATTTTAAAGTTCGATTAGGTGAATATGACAGCAAAAATTTGAATATTAAATGAGTATAAAGTTAACTTATAAATGGGTTAATATGAGATTATATTGGAAACGATTGAAATAAAAAATTTGAAATAGAATGAGTATTTCGAAAATATAATTCTATCTCTTCCCTTGTCGCTGGGTTTTGCTCGACCCATTGTCATATTTTGAATATCACCCCGAATTGTCATTATTCAACTTTATTTTGGAATTCTTCCTTTTTCCCTGCTCAGATAAAGCCTTGGACAAGTGAACTAATTTAGATTTGAAACCAGTATTTTGAATTATCTCTAAAATTGAACTTGATTTGTGTTGAGAGCAATAGAATTTCTAATACTGAATTTAGCCAAGATGTTATATTGCAAGATAATTGAACGATTAGGGAAAATTTTATTTGAGAACTTGGATTTAAATTTCTAATTTGAGCATTTAGTCTTATAATTGATAAGAAAACCATGGGTTCCGTAAGAGTAAGTTAGAAAGATAATTTTCTTAGGGTCATAGACCTCTAAGTACTAGATAATATATATCCCAGTTCTCCTTAATGGTAGGATAGCAGCTCTGAGTCTAACTCAGAGGATGCGATTTTTAAACAAGACCCGTGACGACCCTAGTAATCACGAGATCATAGAAGTATCCTTAGACTCTACCTTTAGTGAGAATCAGAGAGAGTACCCTGAGAATGATGTGAGCCTTGGTTCTGACCATTACATTTCTGGTATGTTGAGAGAGAAATTAGAATTTAAATTTTGTAAAGGAGTTTAAATTTACTCGACTTCCTTTTCGAGGACGAAAAGTTCTAAAGGGGGGGTGAATGTAACATCCCAGAATTTTAACTGATTTGGATTTTTATTTATAAAATTTTATTTTCCGAATGTAAATTGATTTTTATAAGATTTGAATATAAATTTTAACTTTGAATAAGTATTTTGTTTTATTAAATATGATTTTGTATAAGAAAAATAAACTTATTTTGAAATTTTATATTTAATTATAAGATTTATGTTTAAGTAATGATATTTTCTGATTTTGATAATATTGATTTGTAAAATATGAATTTGGTAAAGGATAATTTATTTTATGATTTTACAAGAATAATAATTATTATTTTATTTATTTTGATAAGTTATATGATAAGTTTTACTTGAATTATAAATGAGAATGATTATTAATAAGTTTGGATTTGTTGATACTATTTGTCGTTCGATCGCATTTGTCAAACTATAACATGAATTAGTAGCGTTAGAATTAAGTGTTGCCTTTAGTTTTCATAGCGTTTAAGGGAAATGCTACCAAAAGTTCACCTTCTCTTCTTAAGACAAGTGTTGAGACACATGTCTTTATGCATGCTCCCTTTCATGCATGATTGCCACTTGTCCTATGATGTGTCACTCTCTCCTTACTCCTCTTTTCCTATAAATACCACCCTTTCCTTCCACTTTTTCATTCATTCTCATTTCTTTTCTTTCTCTTCTTCTTAAAGCTTATGGCCATGGTTTCCATGGCATAAGTCTTCCTCCTTCCCACCACCACCTTGCCAAAGTTCGTCATTTCTCCTCTTCCTCCTCTTATAATATAAAGAGAGATTAGTGTATATTATATTATATATATTTTTGTGAAGAAGACGTTGCGCCGAAATACTGTCCGACGATTCACTCAACTAGGCTCACCTACCGTGAAGATTTGGAAAGCTGTTAGGTGAGAACTTCTAATTTAAATTTTATTTAAATTAGTTAATTTTAATTAGCTGAGATTAATTATAATTTGTTGATGATGATTGTGTGATGGATGTTGATGTTTGAATGGTTGTTCATGAATTAGATAATACACTGAACACGAGTAAGCGTTATTGTCTGTAACGCTTGTGCACAGTTTAATGTTGTTGTGATGAATGAATTCATATCCATTTGATCGTATAGTTCATTTGGATAGATATGATTGCATTGTATGATCACACACACACAAACACACCGTGGTTGTGGAATATATGGGTGATCGATTTAGATTCTCCTTCATATATATGATTTTATTTAATTATTGAATAAGATTTAAAAATTTTGGTTTTGAATTTAATATCAACTTTTAAATATTGAATTAGGAGTTGGAAAATAATTTAAATTATGTATTGACTTTGTATAACGATCTTTATATCTATGCAAAACTGGTTTTGGAAAAAAAATATTTTCAATTTAAATTCGAAATGAGATTTTTAATTTGAATATGGTTTTTATATAATAATGATATAATATACACCAGAACGTTCTAGGATGACAGAGAGGATAGTGTCTAGGCTTGGGTTTGGAAAATCAGTTTCCTGCTCTCCCTGGCTATCCCTAACTGATCCGACGGATGGGATGGTTAAATAAAAATCTAATTTGAAATTATTTGAATGGTGATTTAATTAGAAGAAAAAAGTTGTGTTTTAAATCCAAATAATTTAAAAAGTCAATTTAAATGATTATATAAGTTTATAATGATTTTTAAGGTAATTTGAAGTATTTAAGAATAATGATTATTTTGGTCAAAATTAGAGCTTGTCGCATTATGGCAATATGTAAATGCTTATAACTTTTCCAATTTAAATCGGATTTCCACGAAACGAAAAACGTTTGATTCCTATTTACGAGAGCTTTCAAATGAGTGAGAGCAGATTTTAATTTCGGGTTATAGTTTTCAAGTTATGTTTGAAACCGTTTTGGAAAAGATCGATGTAAGAACAATTGTTGCCCATAACTATAAACAGCTATTTTTAAATTATTTAAAAATATGGAAAAAATTTGTAAAATCATTACAAATTATGAAAAGGTGTTTTCAATTGTAAAGTTTAAGTTTTGGATAAGCTAAACGATATTTTGATCAAAATAGAAAGATAACTGTTTTGTAACACTTTTGTAACACTTTTGGAACGCTATTGTAACGCTTTCTTCGAAAACAATCTATTTTGAAGTTTTAACCCGTAAACGATGTTCCGAACTATAAGTAATGATTTGTGGAATGTTTTCAAAGGTTTAAGAGTATTAGAAATATTTATATGGAATTTAGATTTATACTAATACGGGTTTTAATACTAAATAATTGGATATGGTTGGAGATAAATCTTCGGATGTTTGATATTAGTTTGGTAAATGAAAACTCTTATTATTTGAGGAATTTAAAAGGGTATTTCACCGTTATTCCGCTTATAATATGAGTTGGATACGAAAATTAATATTGAAGATAAGTTGATGGTATCTCTATCCAGATCTAATGTCAAAGAATTGAATAAACCTTTCAATTAAGATACGGGTTCTCACCTTGATTTAAATAAGCTAGATAGAAATAATCTTCGATATTTGGTATGAACCTCATGATGTAAATGTATACTATCTGGGGAATTTGAAAGATATTATTATATCGTTATTCTACTTGTAGTATTCGTTGATTATGAGAATTTATATCGAATATAAGTGGATAAATTTCTGTGTAATTTATGATTCAAAAATCAATTTGACTTGGGTTTTGTCATGAATCGTATCTTCAATAATATCATTCTTGAAACCGATGAGATTGAATGGTGGAAATTCATGTCGTAATTGGGGATTTAACCAAATCTTTGATTCGAGGAAATTAAAGATAAGAAATTAAAGCGAAGGTATAATCTTTGATTTCAAAGAAGAATTTAAGATGATAACGAGATGTATGAAATTATAGAAATTCAAATCTTTAGTTGTAAATGAATTGATAACTAGGTGGAAGGAGATTTGAATTGAAAAACCTGTGTGAACCATAGGTACTGTTTAAAGTACGCTTATTACTTGGAAGGACCGGGATCGAGCATATGTTCGAAAACCATTCCAAGTAATAATACGACGTTATGAAGCAATTCAGGACTTGGTAAACGACGAATGAAGACCGGGAATATTTGAATTGTTTAGATTGATTGTTGATTAATGTCTCGGTTGGGTAGGCCACCCGATACGAGATGTGAGTTGCATGAGACCTGAACAAATTTAAGTATTTTCGGGTTGTTCCGTTCAGACCCAGAACGGTCTTGTATGGATGGTGTGTCTGACATTGAAATTGACTGCATAGCACTGATTTCCGTTAATGAATATCTGATTTGTGGTAATATATTATCCTCGTCTCTAAGTCATAGGAACTTAGAGGGTATGCATTGATTGAAATCAGTGATATGTCGTGAATTGTCAATGTGACATACCCAAGTTAGGTAACGAGCTAGTGATGATCAAAGAATGGCTTATCGAAGCATAGCTTTGAGTATGACGTGACATCGACAAACCTCACACCCGGATTGATGAGAAACTGGCGGTTAGGTTTTATACTTATATATGAATTGACGATGACCGCTGCAGCAGTGGGTAAAACCACTTATGAACTGGAATAGGGTATGTTCGGGGGGCCGCGTCTGGTCGAAAACCGTTGATCTGCCTCGCGACTTGTATTGGTGTCCGCGTCTGGATGAAAAACCCGTGATTACATTTCGCTTGAGTTCCGATTGACCTTTCGTGCCAGGAATCATCAAGTTGGAAATCCAAATCCCCAATACGAGCCAGACGATTTTTATTGTATATATATATGGCGACATATATTATGGGGTATCATGCCGTCTAGGATTAATACATTTAATTGCGAAATTGATTTCCACACTATATGATAATATTATAAGAGGATTTTCCCGTATTAAAGCATGTTTGGTTATCATAAGATAAAACTCGCCCATCTGGTGTGCGCTTGCATTGTGTGATGTGGGACGAGCTTATGATAACTTCATTTTCCAAAAGTCATCGCGAATTTACATGCACGGGTGTTCACTTGGAGTAAACCCGTTCCGCGTTAGCGGCGTGGTCCGGTGAAATTCCCAACTTTAAAATGAACCTAATAATAACTGTTTTGAGTTCTCACACCAATCCCACGACTGACCTGGAGTTTATTGTTCCCTCACCTAAACTCTGGGTGCCCATTAATTTTCACACGGGCAGCCAGTAGTTTAGCTTTGCAGTTTTAGTTCGTTGGAGCATGGTTCGGAGCACTTTCTGAGTTGGAGTCCACGATAGAGTTGAAGCTTCCGCTGTATCATTTTGATCTTCCGCAGAGAGTATATTTTCTTTCTTCCGCTGTATACGTTTATGTTGTAACTCTGATATTCATGTAACTCTGATGTAACATTGTAATTTGCAATGAAAAATTCTATTATTTTGTTCAATGTATGTATGCACCCATAACAATTCGTCTTTCTGAACGGTTTAAGTTGGTTTAATTACTGGGGAAAACGGGTCAAAAAGGCGGGTCGTTACATTGAGACTCCAACTCAAATGAATCAACATTTAAGGAAAATTTGGTTGAACTAAATAGACATGAAGGTAAATTTTAAAATCTCTTTTGGAAATGATACCATTGGTAATGGAACTTTGATGTAAATGAATTTGGCAAAATTGATCCATCGTAATGAATTAAAGGATCAACGTAATCAAGTTCGTTGAAAATTTTAAATGAATTAATGTTTCAATACAATCAAGTTAGTTCGGAAAGTAAAACGATATCAAGTTTTAACTAAATTCAATGCTTGAAAAGAAACGAGTAATGTGTCGAAAATATATTGGAGTGAAATAAGCAATTGGATATGAATTCATTTCTTGGATAATGGAGTAAATGTAAAGGATTCAATGGATGAAAATGGAAAGAGGTAGTTGAAATAAAATACATCTAATATAATTGAAATGAATATGAACATATTTTAAGTATTGTAAAGGGAAATCATATTATGAGTATAAGGGCTATAATTCATTTTGATGGTTAAATTACTAAAGGTCTTCAAAACCATTCTTTGACTAAAGAGTGATAACTAATGTGAAGTGATAAAGATTTATAAAAGTTTTAGGATCCAGAAGTTTGAAACTCCAATTATATAAGTCGACGTTCATGCGAAAATCTGAAGTGTTCGATAGGTTGTAGTAGAATAGCCATAACTTTTGAATGGATGATTGGAATTTAACGATTCCGGACCTTTTAGAAACCTCAGAAATGGAACTAAAGCTTTTTTTAATGGAGCCCTGTCTAATTTTCATGTTTATTAGGTTGTAAACCAAGAACTAGTAGTAGTTGTAAGCACAGAAAATAAAAAAATCTGAACTGAATACCAATATTGTTTTGACCATAACTTCCTAACGGAACGTCGGATTTTAATGTACGAGCACAATTCGGAAATGCCAGAATCTGAACTAAAACTTTTCCCTAATATGCTTGTTGAAATTTTTGCTGTTTAAAGGGGTAAAAAACTGGGTTGAACAACTCAGACCTGCATTTTTCAGTGTACGAGCTGAGGTGTTCGTCTTCACTAAAATAGTCATAACCTTTGAACGAATTATCTGAATTTGACGAGTCCGGACAATTCGGAAAGCCTGAAACGAATGCAACGACGTTTGCCTAGTATGTTTACTCAAATTCCCTCATCTAAGGTGTGATAACCCTCAATTTGTTTGCTGGTCTGTTGTTAACATTTTGGGTTTTATAGTTGAAATGGTCGATATATGTTGTGTAAGTTGTATACAATTGCTTTATATTGTATATATGTTTGATTCTCATGTGTATGTGAGTATGTAGCAGGTGTAAGGAAGTCGTACTACGCTTCGGAGTTCGCTTGTGCTAAACGCTAAATGCTAAATGCTAAGGTAAATAAAAATGCAAATAAACGCTAAGAAGGTACGTATTTGAGTCATATAGTTTTGTAGTTACATATATATAGTGTTTTCCCCAATTTTGGGATGCCTCATTGAATGATAAGATGTATATTTGAATTTTTATATATGTTGCGATTTTCCAGACCTCTCCGTACAAAGGAGATGCTGCCGAAATTTTTCCGTGATTTCGGGAGTTAGAAAAAATTTGGGAGATTTTTCAATCATATAACTTATTTTATAAATATTATTTTATAAGTATGAATTTGAAAGTGTGATTTGTTTAATACCTTATTTCGTTCTCTTTTCGAGGACGAAAAGATTTTAAGTGAGGGAGAATGTAACATCCCATATTTTCTGTGTATTTAATTTTCAAATTTTAAATAAATAAAATATATTAATATTGGATAAAAATCAAATTTGTCGATTTTTAATGATGATGATTATTTGAATGGAGTATAAATAGATTTTAAATTAGTTTATACCTAGAATTGGTGTAATTTGAAATTTTATATTTTATTTATTTAATAAATTTGAGTTATTTAGTTTATAATGGAAATTCAAATTTAACTGGATAAATGGAGAATTCTAAGTTGGGGAATAATAACTGAAGTTCTAATTTAAGATTCAAATAATCAAATTAAGATTTAAAATGTGTGAAATAGATTTATAAAATTTATTTAAGTTATAATTTGGTTAAATTTGAATTTATAAATATTTAAAATTTAATTTAAACAGTTAATCGAATAATTGAATATTTTATTTATTTAATTTACTGTGAAATTTAACGGTTGTGGCGATTGTCTCGGAATTCGACGAAACTGGCGCCATTAAATCTGGAACGGCGAATTAGTATAGGATTTCAGTTTGCGTTACAATCCGACTTACTGTTTGACCGTACGAGAGGAAATGTTAATGAGATGTTTGTAAATGGATAATTGAGTGTTTATCATATTGGGCCTTCTAATATAGGTAAATAAAATTCCATATCTCCCTCATCAGCTCATTTTCACCACGCGTTACATTCCTCCTCCAAGAAAATTCTTTTAATGGCAGAAAATGATTTTTCAAAACATAGAAAATAAAATACAAGCTAAAAATAAAATCTCTCCAAAACCTATCGTATAATATAGCAGATCGAAGCTCTTGATGAGTAGAATCTAGATATGTAATTTGTTGTCGCATGCAATGCTTCATTTGGCTAGAAATTGATGGTCAAACCTTTGAAATTTGAAACCCTAAGTGGTGTTTTGGGGCTTTTTGATCTAGGCCTTAATCGGCAAAACGGGGATGTAGGTATTTGAGAAGACGACATCAGGAACCTGTAGATGGTGGTCGGAGGTTGAATCGTGGAGTGAGTCGCCGGATTTTGGCAGTTGAAGGGCAAAAAGTGGCTCCATTCATCTCGACGTAGGGGGTCTTACAGGCCACCGGATTTGTCGACGCGGGTACGGGCTGGTGCGGTTCTGGAAGGGCTTCGCATTGGTGGTGGTCTCCGGTCGTGATTCGGTATGAAGGAAGGAAGAACTGGCGGTCAAAGATGACGTGTTTTGGGTGCCTTGCGCAAGACCTGGAGCGTGGTAAGCGGGAAGAAGGGTTGGTGCCTGATTACATGGCAACACGTGTTTGGTGAGGGTTTTAATTTTATAATTTTTATAAATTTTGAATTCAAATAGAAAAACGTTGATAACTTTCTCGTACTGACTCGGATTTGGACGCGGTTTGTTGCGTTGGGATAGTGGCGGAATTGCAGACGTTTTGGCACTAACCTGGCTCCGTTTGGAGACTGTCAAATTTTGGGCTTCTTTTGGACGTCCGATCCACTAAAGACCCAAAGGTGAGTGATTTTTCCACTAACGAAATACTGAATTATTCCCATATTTATTAAATTAAATTATGAAATAAGTTTGGTTGCATGGTTGTGTTGGATTGTTGATGTGTTGTTTAAATTTGACATGCAAGTGTGTTAACATGCAATTTAGGTAACGATTAGTTATTTAATTTAAATTTCTAATTTAAAATTTGAACCCTTGCAAAAATCCTAAAATAGTGTAATGCTGATCAGTTGAATGGAATTGTTGTGATGGATGTTGGTTGAAATTTTATTACTGAATTTATAGTGACATTTTTATGCTCCTTATTTCAGTATATTGTAATACATGTGATTTTGACAATAAACCCCATTTACCCTTGATGTTAAGGGCATCTAATAATCCCGGGATTTATTGATAAATAAATTAAGAACACGGAGTGAAATGATAAACCTCTGTGACCCTGATTTGTATTGAAATGATAGATCCATCCCTGAAATATAGAGAAATTAAATTTAAAATCAAGTGTCCATTGGATAGATAATTATATACAGACATCGGTTGGTTAAATGATTTTAAATATTGGGAAATTTTATTTGATAGAATTTTCATTTAGAAGAATGTGCCGATACTCGATAAATTCATTTCTTTAAAGATTCTGAACTTGGGATGTTGTTTTAAAAGGGGTAAGTGAATTTCCAAAACAAAGTGGAAATATTTAAATTGGAATTTGAATATGATTTGAAAATTTTCAAATTAAGAGTTTGGATTAGAAAGAAATAAATTCTTATGGAATCGATTTTTTTTTTTTTTGAAAAACAGAAATCGAGGCTATTCTGTGTTGTTTTTAACTCAGTTTGGATATATATATTCGAACTCTTGAAATCAAATGGTTGCTTTGAACGATGTTGAGATGAGATATGGAATTAAATGAACTCCATTGAGACCGGAGGTTAAATTCAAGTATTTGAAATTTTGAAGGAAGGAAAGATTATGGTTAGAGAAATTTATTATATATATTTATACATTTGATTCCAAATAATTATTCTTTCTTTAACTTTATTATTTACCTTTACTTACAACTATGGTATTATAAATAAAATTTTCCTTATAATTCATGATTCAAAATTTGCTACTAAACCTTTATTTTTAAGTATATATATAATATTTAAATTACTTATTTATTTTAATTATTGTATCCTATATATCCATATATTTATTTATATAAAATTTATTATTATTATTATTTATATAAACATTTAGTTTACAAGTATTTTTGAAAATTATAAATTTCTTCCGAATGGAGATGTTTGAATTTGAACCGCTGGTTCAAACGGAGTTGAGATAGGAATTCATCCCATTTAAATATGAACCAATTTCAACGTTTATGGAAATATGAATTATGTTCTTCTCGAATATAAATGGATCTCCTAAGGGATCAGATGGGTTGTAATGGAATAAATATATTCTATGGAATATGAATTGATTTCGATCATAAACCGATTTGGAATAATTTGAAATTTTGAGATGAAATATATTCTAATTGAATATAAGTCGATTTTTGAAATAATATATGATTATAATATGAGGATATGGAAATATATTCTAATTTAGAATAAAATCGATTTTGTATGATTTATGATATTTTGATATGAAATTATATTCTAATGAATATAGATTTGGTTCAAAACAGAATATGATATTTTGATATGAAAGTGGACCTTTGAGAAATGTGAAAGAACCGACCGATGTGAAAGATGTAAGCGTTGGTTGTTAAAGAGACCGGAGTCGACATAAGGCATACTCTCTGTCAGTGTCGATACCACTTTGACAACGGTGAACGTTATGACATATCCAGAATGAGTATGATGACTTGGAGGCGATTTTTGAATCAAAGAAGATGAACGATGACAAAATAGCCCTGACCATCGGGCCGGAATTGAAATGACTAAAATAGGAGCTATACCATGACTAATTGAGGTAGCACCTTTGATCCGACACACTTCTTCGATACTATTTCTATGACTATGATGATGATGATTTGGGCCCAATTATGACTTTGGGAGTGTGTTCCGAGGTGGGCGGTAGTGGCTGCTATGCGTTACCACCGGTCCGGGAGTGCAAATTGGTAGAATCCTACCCTGGGCATTGCCTCGAGTGCCTTGTCATATATATCCATATCGAGCCCCATACGATTTTGATTTGTATCGTACCTATGGAGTGCCCTCTGATGCCACCGTTTACGGTGGGTTTACGGCATTGTATAGACTACGGTATTATAAACGGTGTAAGGGTAAAAATGTAATCCCGCTTACGCTATTTTCAGTATTTATACTTTGCTGAGTAGACACTATCATAATAGCGTATTATCTATGTATGTATTAGTTTAACGGATCCTCAAGAGATGGAAAAAAAATCCTGTAACATCTCTTGAGTTACTGCACCCATGATACTGATGTTATTTCGTAGTTTGATTTGACTAATATGAGATGATTTAGTGCTGATCCGAGTGTTTGTTGTGTTTCTTTTTATGCAATACGCTCGGGTCAGCAGACGTTTGTAGTTACCGAAGATGACTGTGCCTTGGAGATCGAAGACAAAGATCGGTATATATTTATCATATATATATGTATTGCCGCTGCATTTTATTTTCGCTGCCATGTGATGAAACCTGTATATGTATAACTCTGATAGTCAATGTATATATATTTCAACTGTTTTAAAACTGCTATTGTGTATTATATGTTGTCCTTCCGCTGTGAGATTCTATTATTGTTTTCCCTTCTTTCTTCTTTTTCTTCTTTTCCCAATAACTGCCTGTATTTTTGATTTGGTGGGTCGACATGTGTGGTTTATTGTCAATTTCGAACGGTAAAAAATTATGGGTCATTACACCTACCTTTTATCATTTATTGTTCGATTTATATATTTCGTTGCATACGTTTTTATTTTACATTCAAACTATTATTATTACCTCATTTACAATTCTTTAATTCATTCATATGGATTTGTACATTTTAATGCACTAACATATATCTTTGAATGGTTAACATTATAAATAATTATTTCTTTATTATCACTCTATTAAACATAACATAACTATTTGAATTTTGTTTCATGATTATGATACCTAAAGGTCCAAAAACAATGCTCCAAACCATACATTATCTCAAGAATTTTTCTTCTTTCTATCTAGAACATATATGTCTCAAATACACATTTTTTTCCATTAAGTGCGTTTTTATTCCTTCCTTTAATCCATTGATTTGTTTTACCTTAATCCTATTAATTTCTTTTCTTGCATTTTCTTTTAGTGTCCTCCTCTCTTCGTTGTTTCATTAATACTGCACTCATTGATTTAAATAAAATTAAAAATTGTCATAAATTGCATTTTTAAATTTCTACCTTCCCTTTTAATCAACTTGATGGAATATTTAACGAATCTTTTGTTTTAATGTTTCCCACATTACATTACATTACAGAATAAATTTTATTACATGCAAATTGTATACGCTCCGTATTTAAATTAAAAAGAATATATTTAATTTTTTCAAAATATATTATTTTAAACAACCAAAACTCATTAAAATAACTTAAAATAAATTTTTTAAATTGGCCCCAAAATTTAGGGTTGTTACACTCTCCCTCACTTGAAATCTTTTCGTCCTCGAAAAGGAACGAAGCTAAAAGTTGATTAATTAACTAATTAATTTTCATTTTTTTTATTGGTTTCGATTATTTTATTAGTTGATTAACTTTTAAAATATATAACTTTTATATATTAATATATCATATTTTCTAAAATAGATTATAATTAAAAATACGTATATTATAAGCTTGTTACTCTTAACTCATTCTAGAGCATTACTAACCTTATCTCTAATGAGTTTTCTCATTCTAGGACACTGCTGATCCTATCTCTAATGAGTATTCTTTTTATAGGATATTACTAATCCTACCTCTGATGAGTCTTTTGTTTAGTTCTAGCGAGTTGTGCCCCAAAGATTTTGAGCTAACCAGAGCTCTGATACCAACTGTAACGGCCCGGGTTTCGCCCGACCCGATCGATCGCAAAATCGACCAAGACCATTCAAAACCCGAGTACGTTAACTTTGGGAATACAACAACATTAGAACAACAACAACAGACTTTTATAAACATTACAGTAATGTTACATCAGAGTACAGAATATCAGAGTACATCGAATAAAAATTACAACAGAAGATAGATTACAATATTATAATACAATACAGTGCAGCGGAAAAAAAACGATATTTGAACGTTATATTTATATTTAATATAAATCGAGCTCGAAACGGTGCTGCAGTTCGTAATATTGAATTTGGAACTTTAAATAAGTATACAGAATCTGATATAAGTCGGATTTCTGTGAAACAAGAAACGTTGGAACCGTTTTAATGATGATTTTCATATGAAAGAGAAAAATCCAGATTTCATATTGAAAATTGTAAGTTATGGCCAAATCAAATTTTGAAATAATCGCTGTGGAAAATCGTTATTAAAATATACGCGCTAAAATTGCCGTTTTGCAAACGGACTCAGATTTCGACGAAACCAGTTTCATGGGAGCCGTATCGTTAAATTATTGTACAATGCTGAATGGCATGGCAAACCGATGTCGTATGTGGCCACGGTAGCTGTAAACGCCTAGTTATTTTCTATAACGCGTATTTAAATTAATAAAGGGTTATTTGGGTATAACTCGAACAGACGATCGAATTAGGCTACGAAACTAGTTCCGTTGAGTTCGTATCGTCAATTAGAGTCAGGATAGGTATATAGTTTGCTATTTTTGAAGACCGGTTAATTTGGCGTTAAAAGTGGCATTGCGGTGCACGTAAAAATGGCCTACCGGGGAAACAGTCTCAGAATGCGACGAAACTGGTGCCGTTAGGTTCATATCGAAGAATTATTCTAGGATATCAAGGTTTCAAGTTGATTTGATTTATCTGGTGATCGTGAAAAAATTAAACGCATGTTTATTTCTGGTTTTATAAAGGAATTTTTGTCAAACGACCTCGGATTTCGACGAAACTTGTTCCATTGGTCCGGAATACCTTTTTACACCAAGATTAGCCTTTTTATCAGAAAACAAAAATCGTTTTTAGTTGGTTCTGCGTGTTACATCGCGACGAAGTTTAGTTAAATGAATATTATAATATAACCCTACACTAAATGAACCAACGTACCACCTAGAGGTCTAAGCACATGCTTTCTGTGCAATAGAACTAAGCAAATGCTGTACAGTACCTTCACCTTCGCAATTTCCGCATCACAACAGCCATCCCCTATGAAAAGAAAACTCATTCACCTACCCTTTACTCATCAGACCATTACCAATCTATCACGAAGTGAAAACTCATACGTACTCCTACCTACCTGGTGCTGACCCTCATGCCTACAGACAGGGACTTCAAACTTATCCCTTCACTTTCTGCGTGTATATATATACACATCATCCTTCATTCTTGAATCGAAAAAAAAACGAAAATGAGAAATGGTGGATAAAAGAAGTGAAGTCGTGGGAAGTTGATGCTACGGGCTGCTGCTTTGATGATCTGAAGGTGTTGGATGCCGTCAGTCCGTAGGGGGTTCTGGTTGTGGCTGACTGAGCGCGGGTAAACGTCAGGAGGAGCAGTAATAGTGGTCATCTTCGAGTTGGGAGGAGGCCGCATGCATGCTTGAGTAGGTGGAAATGTTACGAAGTAGGCATATCGGTTTTCAAGCGTGGATACTGACTTTTATGAGGATGCTGGAGTAGAGGCTTATGAAGTGAGGAAGTTTGCAGTTTGGAACAATAGATGAGCAACAGTACACAACATGCTGGACGTGATAAGGCTTGAAGGAGGTTTCCCTTTTTACGTGAAGGAGACGGGTTTGAAGAATCTGGCGGGGGGAGAAGAAGGTGTACGCGGTAGGGGGTATGGGCTATCAGGGAGTGGGCCGGCCAGTTGGGCTTTACATATTATAAAAAAGGGGATACTGATGGAAAAGGAAATGGACGTGGCCCATTCAGTGTAAAGTATACATGCTCGTTTGTTTTCAGCTGAGGTTAAAGGATCAACCATATTGGTTTAAATGAGGGAGAAGTACAGGGTTTAAAACGTTAATAGTGGTGTTTGCGTGGGTTCTTTGAACAAGACGTGAATAACGATTGGGAACGAAGGAGTAAAATCTTTTCGAGAGATCTATTGGTTTGCAAGGAAGCAGCTCTTCTACTATTTCGGATAGGGAAAATAAATCGGGTCAAGAAGACAAGTCAAGTGTCTTTTCCTTTTACCATGAAACTGGAAAGAAGCAAGTCAGAAGAAATAAAATCCAGCACTTCTGTTACGTGAACGAGAGAGAATAGCGCGACACGGGATACATGAAGTAAGTCAAATAATACCTTTTCTTAACGGAAGTAATTAACTAAACATTAGTTTAATTGAGGGTTATTTAATTTAATTCAAAGCCGTAAAACCTAAACGTATATGACTGATTGTCAAGTAAGAATTGAATCAGACAAGAGTTTTGGGAATCATGGTGACGAGCATCATATTATGGAACATATTTGGACAGGAATGGAGACACATTTACCGAACCGCTTCAAAAACGAACGGAATCAGGGTGAGTTAAACTCACTCAGTTTTCCCATTTATATTTTATATAAATTGGGTTTTTATTTTGTGTGCTCTGCTTGCCGATGATTTACTGTTTGCCAGTTATAATTTATTTATTGATTTAACTGATGAAATTAAACCGTTGTTTAATTTCAATAAAATAACAAATCGTTATTCTAATGTTTGGTTCCAATAAAGGTAACTTACCTTATTGGTCACATTTATCAATAAACGTGTTTAATAGTTTGATTGGTTGATTTGTTTGAATTGTTTGATCTATTTGAATTGTTTTAAAACCGTGTGGAGATAACCATTTGTATACAGAAAAGTACAGGTTGGAGGGATCCAACGGGATTCCTCAAAATATATTATTTATTTCATATTATCATATGAACTGTTATGTTTGGGTAATTGATTTCAGTATTGATCACTGATTGGAAATTCAACATGTGTTTGGTTTAACCAATGGGGAAGATTGGTTGAGTAATCGGCTGTAAATGGCCTGGAAGTAAATTGTTTTATTTACCGTCAGGAGAACAAATAGAATTTAAGTTAAAAAATTTATTTTATAACTGGATGTAGATTTTGAAATATATTACTTTGAATAAAGTTAAAATAGGGAAATAAATAAATAAACATTTAGTTTATTTAAGACTTTGATTATTATTAATTAAGTAAAAAGAGATTTAAAAAAAAGGGTTTTAAATTAAACCAAAATTATAAAAAGGGTTTGAGGTATTATATCGTAAATTCTAAATTAACGTTACTTAAGAAGATGAGATTAAGTACAATTGGAATTGAAATAAGGATTCCAAGGAGGAAATGATGGAATAAAATTGAAAAGAGATTTGAAGAAGTGAATTTGAAAAAAAGAAGGGGGTCATCACCAAATCTGGTTTTTAAAATGAAATGGTTTTAAAAGGGAAAAGGTTAAAGGTGGTGTTTTATAAAGAAGTGCCAATGATTGAATTAAGAAAGATGGTTATATCCGAGAAAGGAAATTTCAAATAATAAGAAGGGTTTGGAAAATCCTATTTTGGATAAAATAGTTAAATGGAATTTGTGTTTAGAGTGGAATACTGGTTTTTGTATTACAACTCATATTGTCTTTAGATATGAATGTTGTTAATCAAGGTCTGAGAGGTAATTAAAATACCCCAACTTGAACGACATCAGGATTATCTGAGGGTTGTATTAGTTGTAATGGTAAAAGAGGTTAGTTGTAATTTATTATTTCATTAGAGAAATAATAACGCGAACCATTGGTAAAAACTTGGCAAATATGCATATGATAAGGATTCCAAAGTGAAAGGGAAATAAAAAGGGTTACATGGAATTATGAAGATACTGCGAGTTAGAAAAGGAGACGTAAAGTTGAATTCTATTCTATAAGAATAATTGTGGATTATTGTTTTAATAAAGATATTTCGTAATGTCATTACGAGAAAATAAATTGAATTAACTTCCCAATATTTGATAATAATGTGGTTATAGTTTGAAAATAAAATTAGAAAACTGAATTTGATATAGGATTTCATTAAGTATAAATTGGTTTAAAAAAGCATCTCATGTTAAACAAGAATTGAGAAAACTATATTTTCAAGATCGAAATATTTAAGAGTTTAAATCTACATTTGTTTTAATTAAAAGGCCAAGTGGTGCTGAATACTGAACCAGTGAACTCACTGGATTGTCATGATTGAAACACTTATTATTTTGATAGTTAAATCACCGACTATCAAATCTGTCCAATACGATTGTTGGCACAGAAAGGCCGGGATAAAATTTATATTCGAAAACCATTCCGACCAACAAATACGTAAAGATATCAGAAGACGATCGAGATGGAGCATTGAGTACCGTGGATCTTCATAAGCGGAAGGATTACTAATAATCTCTGGTTTAGTGGCCAGAGATAAACTGTGGTTCTGTCGTGGTTGGGTTCTACGGGTTGCAAGGACTTCTTGCTACTGATCCGTGGTTGATTCCTACATGAGATGCAGTAGGAGAGTGCCTTCGGTTCATCCTGTTCCTGGATGACTTGTATGGACGAATGTCTGACAGAATATTTCCAAAGGGATTACGTACGTTGATTTCTTCAAACGTACCATAGTTGTTGGCGGAGAAAAGGCCTTTCTCTTAGCTTATCAACTAAGAGTATTTTTGTGGACGTCAATTAGTGATATCTGGCGGATCTGACGATGTGGCATTCAAGGTGAATGGTGACCAAATATTCCAAAAGTGAATTCTGGCCTTAAGTCTCATCAACCGGGAAATGACAAAAATCGGGCAGGCAACATGGCTATGTGGGTCGCTCCCATTAGGGTGTATAATCACCTATCTAGAGAAAATCCATTTGCTTCTTTGATCTATTTCGATGCTGTCCCTTTTCGGGAAGATGGTGGGTAGCTCCCAACCGTTGGTGATATACATTCGATACACTCAAGCAAAATGAGTGGTCGGTCATGTGAGGGCCGGGTTGCAGGACGTTCTTGTTGAACCCAGAGTATTCGCCTCTAGAGATACACTATTGGCAGGTGGTCCCATACCTTGTCATGGTTGGAATCCCATCTCCAATAAGCACCCGCGGTTTTGATTGTATCCTATATATGTGGAGCATGAGATGCAAGCATTCCACTAGATTTCTATTTACTTGTATTTAGACATTATTATAATATCAGACAAGATATTGGTTTCAAAAAGGATTTTGGGTTATCATAAGGTAAAAACCTTCCGTGTTAATGTGTGGATTTGGTCTTACGATTATCCTCTTCTTTCGAAATGATTTTAAACTTTAAAAGCAAGTTGGATGATTACCCTTAATACTGTGCGAGTTTATCTCACTCTGGTTCACTAGACTGACCCGGTGTTTTGTAAATGTTCGGGTTAGCCCGGGGTGTACAGGTTCAGGTGGTCGAATGCTGTGAAGAGACGAGCTGGAAGAGTCCAGACGTATGATATTATATCGCTACTATTCCGCTGTGTGTTGTATATGGGAACAGGTTATTATAACTGTCCCGTGGTGTGATGCACTCTGATATTGTAAGTATTTTTAAAGCTCTCAATAAAGATTTATTTCTGTATTATATTTTGTTCCGTTGCGATGTGAGACTCTGTGTTGTGTTGGGTTTTCTTCTTCTTCTATTCTAATATTCTTTCTTTCTTATCTCACCCTCTAACTTCTTTCTAATAACATCCAGTGTTTTCGGTGTTCGGAAGGTCGACATGAGTTACGGTAAAGGTATTTATGTCGATTTTCAGGGCCGAAAATCCCTGTTCGTTACACCGAAATACCCTACTCATCAAATCTACAAAGTACGCGGGTGCATTCGTTAACCCAAACGGCATGACCAGCCATTCGAAGAACCCATCTGGAGTCCTAAATGCAGTTTTGTCAATGCTATCCTCATCCACTCTCAGCTGATGGAATCCTATGGCTAGATCGAGTTGAGAGAAAACAGATGCTCCCTCAAGCCGGTCAAACAAATCGTCGATTCTTGGTAGTGGGTGTCTATTTTTCTTAGTTAGCTTGTTTAACACACGATAATCTACACATAGACGAAGTGAACCATTCGCCTTAGTAGCGAATACCACTGGAGCACCCCATTTAGAAATGCTTCGTCTTATGAAATTTTTCTCAAGCAACTCCTTAACTTGTTTACTGAGCTCTCTTCTTTCTCGCGGGGCCATGTGCCTAACGGGCAATGAAACTGGCTTGGCATTATCAATAAGATAAATTTGGAAGTCTATCTCACATTTAGGAGGTAACCCCTTCACCTCATCAAAGACATCTGGATATTCTCGGACCACTCTTACAGATTGCAAATTGTCGATGGACGAGTCAAGAGATTCAAGATAACACAACATGACCGGACCCTTAGGGTTACAAGAAATTTCAAGGGTATTACCAAGGCGAGTCAAGAGATTCACTACCATTCATTCACAATCAAGAATGGCTCCATTATTGGATAGCCAATCCATACCTAGGATCAAACCGCATCCCATAAATCCGAGAACATAAGCATTACACGTGAATTCTACGCTTAAGATAGAAAACCTCAAATCCACACACATCATAGATAAATAAGCGGAGCCCCCAATTGGATATGGAACTACAACGGGATCCTTAACCAGACTAGTACTTAGGTGCAGATTTTTAACAACAACAGAAGAAATAAAAGTATGCGATGCACCAGAGTCAAATAAGGTTCGAACAGGAAATTCAGAAATGTAAACAAGGCTTTCTACGGAAATATTACTACCTCGGTCAAGTGCTGGAGTGGTGTTGAGAGCATGCAACTGCCCTCCAGAAGGTCCTGCACGCTGGGCCTGCCCTTGCCCCGTCCTTGCTTCTTAGGGCAATCTTTGTTGATGTGTCCAGTATCTTCACAATGAAAGCATTCACCCAACTTTCTCTTCTTCCTTCTACAATCTTTAGCTAGATGTCCCGTAATACCACAAAAGTTGCACTTCCTGGTCTTACGTGGTTAGTTAGTATTGTTGTCGTTGTTCTTGTTATTCTTGTTATTCTTGATGCCTCCCTTCTTGAAGTCAACCTTCTTATTCTGAGTCTCATTAGGCTCAACCTCCTTCTTGCTATTCTTGTCTTCCTCATGAAGTAGGGCCATATCCACTAAGCTTTCAAAGATCGCCCCCATGGGTATATGAGTTATGGCCAAACTGTGTAGTGGCTCATTCAATCCTCGAGCAAAGCGTACAGCCTTCTTCTGAGCTGTGTTAACCAAGTCCAATCCGAACCTAGCAAGCTGATTAAACTTATTCACGTACTCCCTAACGGTCATGTCCCCTTTCTTAAGTGCTAAGAACCTCTCCATCTGAAGGTTCTCTTCTGCTGACGATAAGAATTTAAGCCCAAACCTCTCTCTAAAGTCTGCCCAAGTCTTAACTGGCCTGGTAGCGTTGGTGACTTCCCACCAAAATGCAGCTTCCTCTTTCAACAACCATGCTGCCAATTGAACTTTCCTATGATCCTCCACATCGAAGATAATAAACAAGTCTTTAGTCTCCTTTAGCCAGTTTCGTGCCTCAACAAAGGTTTCAGTTCCAATGAAGTTCTTGCCACCTATTGCTTTAAAGTCTTTGCATATTTTGGCAAAGGTGGTACCAGGAGGAGGAGGAGGAGGAGGAGGAACCGCGACCACTGGGGGAGGAGGAGGAGGGATGTCTGCCGGGCCTGCGCCGTTGGCCCTAGCTTCTAAGTACCTTCAGAACCATCCAGGTACGGGTACTCCCTCAGGAAGGTTAAGATCAGACATGCTGAAAAATGAAAAAAAGATTCAAATGAGGAAACAAAGGAAAGTGCTAATGGCTTTTGGGGAATAGCCTTTTTAAACATAAAACTTTTATTGAAAAATGCTTCTTTATAAACGGTTTTGGAAAATAGTTTTAGAAGGTTTTTAAAACTTTTGCCCCATCTGGTAACCTTCTGCTCTGATACCAAATGTAACACCCCACCTCCGCTAGGGTCACTCACAAAGGGAATGCACTAGTTTTGGTGGAGTATTATCAAGGTAAACATACACAGAGATATCACAAGGCAGAACATAAATAAAGCAGCGGTAGAAATTAAAAACAAAATTTCATTATTTTCAAGAAAAGAGTCAAAACCTCATATATCCAAAGTACAAATTATTCCATTACATCAAGTTCTAAATAAAGAAGCATAAACTTTAGACAAAAAAAGTAAATTATTCCCCAAAAATAGCAGAAGTGCAGCCATAGCATAGCTCAAGACCAAACCGTAGATGAGCTGACAGAAAGCAAGCTAAATCCAAGCTAAGAGCTAGCGTTTCCTCCCTGAGAACCTGGGGAGAAAACGAAAGAAAAAGAGGCGAAAGAAAAAGGGTCAGTCATAAAGATTGGTAAGCCATGGTGACTTTCAGCATAAAAACTAGTAAAAGTAACATGACATGTGAAAACTGGAATTAAACATAAGGATGATAACAGGTCTGGTATGATAACTAAGATAACAAGATAAGTCAAGTCTAGCATCGCATATTCAAGATTCGCTGCACCAACTGTACTAGTATTCTAACCCATGTCAAGTATTAACCATGAAATGATCCCTTGGCCCAATATCATGAAATGACCCATTACGGGGTCCTATGGTACGATCTACTAATCGATCGGTTATTCTAGCTCGTCCTGTGTCCGTGTCATACGACCCAATCACGAAATGTAGTCACCTGTGCTAGGTCCACCATAGGGTGTATCAGGCCCTAGGGTGCCAACCATCGACACGAAACAAGCATGCACAGTGTAAACCTACTGGTGCCCAATGCCTGCTTTTTCAACTCCGGACTACGTGCACGACCATAGTCCGCCTCAACCTACAATGGCGCACCAACTGAGCTATCGTTCTGGTCGCCTACAATCAGCCTAGTAATCGTGCCCCACCCGGCCTAGTCCCAGGGTATCGTGATACATCTAAGTGGGTTACTTCTGAAAAGGACCGCGTAACTAGGGTTTGTAATGGGTTAAGTGTTATCATTCAAATTCGTGACTTAACCCTATCCAATCACGTATCAAGTTGGTTAAGTGTTGTCTTTCATGTTCACGACTTAACCCTATCATGTAGCATAAATTCATTAATGCACCCCAACCTCTCACATTAGACTAGTTGTTGTGGTCACTGGATTTGCCGGGCGGTTCCGGGCAGATTTACACCACAACATAGTCTAACCTCGGGTTTTAGGTGCGATATGACCAACAACCCACATTGGATCCTATTGTTTGCAGTCACTGGATTCGCCAGGCGGTTCCGGGCAGATTTACACTGCAAACTCAACCCAACCTCGAGTTGGCCATTTTCAAGTTCATTCTAGAGTCATGACCATGTTCAAGTCTCATATCAAGTTTGTGACAAGTTTCAAGGTAAATTTCATGTCCATATTTAGATTCAAGTCATAACAATGTTCATGTTCCAAGTTCATGGTAAATTCAGGTTTGCCTAAACTACCCAAATCGTATTCCCATCGCACGTGAATTCGAATTGATACAAACAAATCTAATTAGGGAATAACATAGAAAGAACAGGCATAACGTGGCAAAAGTGATTACAAGTCAAGCATGGTATAACTTGAGATAAACGATTACAACAATACTAGCATATGGAGTAGTGGTCTCAAATATCAAATCTAGCAAAATAGGGTGATAGTCGTGGTAACAGTTGACATAAGATAATAACCCCAAACTTGTGAATAACAACTAATTCAACAGCACAGGCATGAATATTATGGACATTAGGGGTTTTAGATCTACAACATATATAGGCCCCAAATCAATTTCATATAAATATTACCACAAGTTAAGATTCAAGATTAATAGATCCAAGGTGAACAAATAGTAGATCCAAAATACTAGATCCAAAATGAACAATGATAGATCCAAGATATACAATGATAGATCCAAGATAATTGTCATACTTAGGTTCAATTTCAATTTACAACATGTCCATATTAAGTTTTAAGTTTAGATCTAAAAGTAACCGGGGCTTACAGATCGTGGTTTGAGAATTAGAAAACAAAGAGGCGATGTTGAATCTCGAGTCTAACAGAAATCCCCCAAACAGCAATACTCTACACGTAGCCTTGTTAGAGAAGAAGCAATCCCTTTTCTCTAACTTTTCAACCAGAGTTTTAGCAGCATAAGGCCAGAGAGAATTTGTGTAGAGGACTAGAGTTAGGGACTGTTTATATAGATAGGGTCAGGCCAACGAATTTAGACAAAAATCGGACTAGAAACATCAGAATGAACTCTGACTCAAAAATGGGCTCGGCAACCAGGTCGACACCGAGGTCGACCTGGTCCTGGGCAGGTCGACACTATGGTCGACCCCCAGGTCGACCTGGTCCTGGGCGGGAAATTTCCCGCCCAGTCCGTTTTGGGGTTTGAATTTGAAATTTGAATTCGAATTCTGAGCTGTTTTTGAACTTGAAATTTCTGAAACTTCGAAGGGTCATAACTTGGTCATACGGACTCCGATTTTCGAAAACTCGGACTTGTTTACAAGTAGAACTTCGAGATGAACGTAATGGCGTAACCCGTTTCCCTTGAACCTTATTTTGAAAATTAATTCTGCCTTGATTTATGGTTAAAACACGTTATTAAAATACGGGTTGTTATAGGTCATAGCAAGGAGGCTAGAGAAAAGGAATAAAATTATTTGCTCGACAAATAGGTACTTGTTTATTGTATTTCATGGGTTTTGGATGATTTTATGAGCCGATTGTCTAGCCGCTTGGCTTTTTCTTTTTCTTTCGGATTGAAAAAGGCCATGGGAGGCTTTATGAAATATCCCGAAGTCCCGGTGCAGGGGAGGTTATGGCGAAATTTTTCGAAAATTTAGGGTGTTAGCCAAATTTTTGAAAATTTGAAAAGTTCTTAGAAACAGAAAAGTTGAAGAAATTAAGCCGTAATGAAAATAATGAAAGTTGAGTTGATTAGATAAACAACTTTCGGCTTTGTTCCTTTTCGGGGACGAAAAATTTTAAGTGGGCGAGATTGTAATAACCCGGAAAATCTGAGCTAGTTTAAAATTTTTAATTTGGCTATTTTAGTGGATTCGAAATATTTAAAATAAAATATTTTAAATAATAACGTTGAAAAGTATGTTTGAATCGATGTTTGAAAATAAATATAATTATTTTAAATTATAAACAAGGCCTGAAATGGCGTGGCAGTTTCAAAATTTCAATTCAAACTTTGACTAACTGTACCAGGTTCAAAATAAAACGGATTTTAGTGAAACCAAAAATATTTAAATCTGTTAGTGAATATCTTTCTAACGAATCTGAAAAATCGAAGTTTTATAGCGGGAGTCAAAAGTTATGGCCAAATGAATTTTCTGAAAGGTCGCTATAGGAATATATAGCCCATGAAAATAGACATTTTGCTAACGACCTCGGAATTCGACAAAACCACTTTTGTTGGATCCGGGATGTCAAATTATTGATAGGTTTCAAATTTCATAATTTTTGAAGTTAATATGTGAGCGTGGCAAAAGAAAATGTGTTTGGTGAATTTCTGTTAAATTGGATCGACCAGAAAAGGGCCATTTTTCAAATTGTCTCAGAATTCGACGAAACTAGTTTTGTTGGACCGTATCATCAAAATATAACTAGATTTATTTTTTGGTAATTTTTAGAATCAGTATGTGGCCCCGGCAAATTGAAATGTATGTTCAAATTAAATATTGAATGTTTTATATTTTAATTTGAAGAAAAACCGACTCAAACAGTCGAATGGACCTACGAAATATGTCCCATTGTGTAGTCGCAGAGAATATTCCCGACCTCATCTAAGATATTCCTGTCGTCAAGAATTATGCGGATGTGTTCGAAGAAGTTGTTAGCTTACCTCCGCAGAGAGAAATTGATTTCAAAATTGCTTTAATCCCTAATGCAAGGCCAGTAGTTCACGCTATTCGAAGAATGACCTTGAAAGGGAAGGAGGAATTAGAAAATCAAACAAGACAACTTGTGTGGAAGGGTCTGATCAAGCCTAGTTTCTCCGGTTGGGGAGCAGCAGTGGTGTTTGTCCCAAAGTCTGACGGTACTCTGCGACTATGTGTGGATTATCGTGACTTGAATAAGCATACAATAAAGTATAAATATCCATTGCCGCGAATCGATGATTTATGGGATCGTCTAAATGGAGCACAAGTATTTTCAAGGATGGACCTAGCTTCAGGCTTCCATCAGCTTCGTATTGTCGAAGAGTGTGTTCCTATGACAACATTCAGAGGTCCAGACTTATTCTACGAGTGGTTAGTGATGCCGTTCGGCTTATGTAACACTCCAGTTTACTTCGTTGATTTGATGAATAGAGTGTTCAAAGGTGTTTTACCCAGAATGGGTATAAACTCACCGTCTTCATCTTCGACTTATCGTTGAATCGGTTATTCTGAATGGGTATAAACCCGGCCTTTCTGAATAACCCGCGTATATAATAAACAAATGTCATACAAACACAACATATGCCTCATTCCAATTCATCAGTCACTAACCGTAAATTAGCAATAGAACAATTCCCCAAATATTAACCCCGAAGGCCGAAACCAACATCAGATCAATACCGAGGAAACCATCCTTCTTAGCTAACCTACAGTTAGTTTCCGAATTTCACATTCCAAGGGAAAGGTTCCCATTAATTTTATCAAAGATAAATTCTTCTAAATTTATTCTTTAATCTTCCTTTGAATATCATTTCAAACTAGTAGGAATTAGCGAACCACACCGAAGTAATTATTTATTTTATTTCTCAATCCCATCTTATTCATCCCATGAATCAAAACTAGTAATACTCCATATCTAACACAACGGTGTTATCGGTAAAATTAATTACCATTTCACGTTCAATTCTAATTAAAGATTTAGCTATCGCTTTGGAGCAAAACTGGTGATACTCCATTCTCGATCATTTCAATCTAATTAAAGATTCATTAAAACTCCACTTAGTTTTAATCTTTAACAGGGTTAAAGAATTAATGTCATTTAAAACCCGGTACACGATAAACCCAAATCACATTTGATATTAAATACAAGGCTCTAAATAGAAAAGGTATCGGCTTATTTTCAATATCAAATTCTACGACCAAAAAATATCGTATTGGAAATAACGATATAAATATATCTTTCAAATTTCTACAACCATATCTGTATAATCACGAAATCCAACATCGAAATATTCTAAAGGCAATTTCGATTCAAATCCATTTCCACTTTATATATTGGAAATTCGGGTTATTTTCAAAACCATTTCAAATTCAATTTATTTATTTCAAAAATAAATTGATTTTAATTCTAGTTCAAAACTAGTTCATTTCAATAAAAATCTATTTTTATCTTTTCAGATATGGAGTTTTTCATCCCAGTTTTTCCCAAATCATTTCTTATGATTTTACACAAATTATTACTATTTTTAATAATTTTATCAAGGCCCGTACAATCGATTTCCACCAATGGCCATCGAACTGCACTTACAACGACCTTTTCCAAATTTGGTTTGGACATAATTCTGTATCCAACCGTTAGATTTCAAATTTCTAATATTCATTGGAAAGCCCTTTTCGATATGAACCCAACGGTTCCAGTCTTAGGAGAATCCGACAGTCTGATCTCCCGTAATGTCCATTCGAAGTCAATGGTCGAAATTCACGAACTGCCGCGGCGCGGCGCGTTCTATTCAGGCCATTATATATATATATATATTATACATATTTCATCGATTTCCTTTTAAAACGTATTTTATAAATCGTTTTAAATTCGTTTTCGAAACGATTTCAACTTCATATTCAATTTCGAATCAAAATTGAATATTCCACATCATCGATATACAAATGATAATATTTTCAAAACGTTATATTTGAAATCACTTCCTTTTCTATAATTATTATAAAAACATATATAATCGATATAAATATCATTCGCATCGTAATAGCGCATCTCTAATCAACACGGCTTTATTGTTAAAATATTTTACTCAACACATGAATCAATATTTCTTTCAACACATGACTAATCTCAACACATGAGTACTGTCAACACATGACCATTTTTGTTATTTAATATATTTTATAAAATATTGATCTCTATCGTTTAATTCTTAATCAGACTCGATCTAATACCATTTTATCTCCCCTACTTAAAACTTTTCATCCCCGAAAAGGAAACAACAGCAAAGTAGGAAACTAAAATGTAAATGCAAAGTATTATGAGGGTACCTTGCACCGGAGTTAGTCAGAGATGTCCACTCTGCATTTGGGGTAAGCGTGCTTAATGCTTTCCTCGGTCTCCCAAGTACAATCTCTAGGATCAGTACTCCATTGCACTTTAACTAAATGAACCTTTTTTCTCCTAAGTTCTTTAGTTTCTTTGCCAACAATCTTTAATGGCTCTCTTCTAACTGCTAATTCTGGAGTAATTTCCAAGTCCTGTTGTGCTGCTTCTTTTACAACAAGATTCAGATCATGCACATGTTTTCTAAGTTGAGATACGTGGAACACATCATGCACTCCAGGCAACCAATCAGGTAATTGACCCTGTAAGCCAGAGTTCCAATTCGTTCAAGAATAGGAAAGGGACCAATAAATCTCGGTGCCAACTTCCCAGTTTTACCGAATCTGATTACTCCCCTCATCGGAGAAACTCTTAAATAAACATAATCGCCAACAGCAAATGACAAATCTCTTCTTCTAGAATCTGCATAACTTTTCTGTCGGCTTTGCGCGATTTTCAATCGCTTCTTGATGAGATCTACTTTATCAGATGCATTACAAATCATATCGGGTCCTAATACGAGCCTGTTTCTAGGTTCTACCTAACATGCAGGAGATCTGCACGGCCTACCATATAATGCTTCAAATGGCGACATTCCCAAACTTTCTTGATAGTTATTGTTATATGAGAATTCGGCCAAATGCAAGTGATCCTTCCATGATTCGCCAAAATCAATAATACAAGCCCGTAGTAAATCTTCTAGAACTCTATTCACCCGCTCAGTTTGGCCATCTGTCTGTGGGTGATAAGCGGTACTTAGATTCAACTTGGTTCCTAGATCTGTCTGGAATGCTTCCCAGAATTTTCTAGTAAATAGTGGATCTCTATCACTGACTATACTGAGTGGCACTCCATGTAGTTTAACTATTTCTTTGAAGTAAATCTGCGCTAAACTTTGAGCCGTTCTATTGGATCTGACAGGTATGAAATGGGCGGTCTTCGTGAAATGATCTACGATCACGCAAATACTGTCATTACCTTTCTTAGTTCGAGGCAAACCATCTATGAAGTCCATGGAAATCTGTTCCCATTTCCAACCTGGGACTTCCAACGGTTGCAACAATCCGGCCAGCTTTTGTTGGTCGCTCTTGACTAACTGACAAGTAGGGCACCTACTAACATATAATGAAATATCTCTCTTCATCGCCTTCCACCAGAATGTGCGTTTGAGGTCATTATACATTTTTCTCACACCGGGATCGATACTGAGTTTGGACATGTGACATTCATCTAGCACTTCCCTTTTTAGCTCGGAGATGTCGGGAACACAAATTCTTCCTTTTAATCTCAGAACTCCCTCACTATCCACTTGGAAGCTGGTGTCTACGCCCTTTTTAATTCTTTTGATCATCTCCTTAACAAAATTATCTTCTTTCTGAAGGGCAGAGATCCTGTCAATTAATGAAGACGTAATGATAAAACTAGCGATGATTTCATTCTTTTTGCTGAGCGCGTCTGCCACAACATTGGATTTCCCTGGAGTATATAGAATCTCAAAATCATATGCTGTAAGGAATTCTAACCAACGCTGTTGTCTCAAGTTCAGATCTTTCTGAGTGAAGAGATACTTCAATGATTGATGATCAGTAAACAGCTCAAACTTTTCACCCAACAAATGATGCCTCTAGATTCTCAAAGCAAACACGATGTCTAACTACTCAAGATCATGCGTTGCATAGTTCCTTTCATGCGGCTTCAGCTAGCATTAGCGACCACTTGGCCTCTTTGCATTAACACTGCGCCAAGATCTCTAATAGAAGCATCCATCCACACCATCAAATCCTGATTGCCATCTATAATTGTTAATACTGGAGCAGTTGTCAATCTCAGTTTCAGTTCTCTGAAAGCTTCCTCTCATTCTAGAGTCCACTTGAATTTCTCATGTTTCTTTGTAAGCTTTGTTAATACACCGGATATCTTCGAAAAATCCTTAACGAACTTCCGATAGTAACTAGCCAATCCAAGGAAACTTCGAACTTCGGTGGGGGTAGTAGGCTGTTTCCAGTCCTGAATCGCTGTAATTTTGCTTGGGTCAATAGAAATCCCTTCTTTTGATATGACATGGCCAAGGGACTTAACTTCATCTTGCCAGAAGATACACTTAGAAAATTTAGCTTTCAAGACATTTCTCCTCAAAATTTCCAACACTTGGTCTAGATGTTTTGCATGCTCGCCTTCTGACTTAGAGTAGATTAAGATGTCACCAATGAAGACCAGAACAAATTTATTCAAGACACCACGGAGCACTATGTTCATTAAATCAATGAAGTAGGCTGGAGGGTTACACAAGTTGAACGGCATTACTAACCATTCGTAGAATAAATCGGGACCCCTGAAGGCTGTCAAAGGAACACAGTCTTCGGTTATACGTAATTGGTGGAAACCTGTAGCTAGGTCCATTCTAGAGAATACCCTCGCCCCATTTAATTGATCTAGAAAATCATCGATTCGCGGCAATGGATATTTATTCTTTAGTGTCTGCTTATTGAGATTCCGGTAATCAACACATAGTCGTAGAGTACCGTCTGATTTTGGGACAAACACTACTGCTGCTCCCCAATCTGAAAAGCTTGGCTTGATCAGACCTTTCCAAAGCAATTCTCGAGTTTGGCTGCCCAACTCTTTTTTTTTCTTTCGGGGCCATTCTTCGAATTGGATGTACTACTGGTCTGGCTTTCAGAATTAGATCGATTCAGAATTCAATTTCTCTTTGCGGAGGTAAGTTTTCGATTTCTTCAAACAAATCCGCATAGTTTTTAACGACAGGAATCTTTTCTAAAGTGGGAGTAACTTCCAAAGCAGACCAAAATTCTTTTCTATCGGTTTCTGAGCCATGGCAAGGTATATATATGTCCTAGCTTCGTTTCGACTTTAACGATTCTTTCGGCACATCTAACTTCGGCCTTATATTTTGTTAACCAGTCCAGCCCAAGTATAACATCAAATTCAGAAAAGTCCATGACAATCACTTTAAAAGGAAATCGATAGCAAGAATATGTGACGGGTACATTACAATATAAGCTGAGAATAATAGACCCTTCTATCGGAACTTTAGTCGGTTCTTTAAGCTTTCTTTGTTTCAATTTTAACTTGTGTACAGTGTTACTAGAAATGAAGCTATGTGATGCACCAGTATCAAAAAGCACAGAAACAGGAATATTTTTAATAGTAAAGGTACCTCCCAAGACGTCGGGTTTACCTGATCCATCATTGATAGCTGGCGGGTTTCCCCCGTCATAAACATGTGCTACCCGTGCATTCTTCTTCAAAGGACAATTCCTGCTATAGTGCCCCTTCTGATGGCAGTTGTAGCATTCAACCGAGTTGCGGGAGTTCGGATTTGAGCTTTCTGGGTTTGCCTTTAGTCTCTTTGCGGGTGGTGCATACATTAGAATAATGCCCCTTCTTTCCGCAATTGTAACAGCTGCCTTTGGGTATCTTACCAGCTTGCTGAGTAGCGGCTGCTGCCTTGCTGGACTCGGGCTGATTTCCTGAAGCTTTGTGCTTGTTTCCTGCCTGGCTTTTAGCGCGGTCTAGATTAGAGTTCCTCTCATCCAAATCTTCGTAATTGCAGACCATCTCTACCAGTTTTGTAAATGAAAGTTTGATGTTGCTCATGGCCCGGTACTGATACTTGCGCTTTAGACCCAGTATAAACCTCTTATTCTTTGCTTTTGAGGTCAAGATAAGCTCTGGAGCATAACGTGAGAGCTGTGTGAACTTATTAAGATACTCTTGGACAGAGCGGTCTCCCTGTTGGAGACTAGCGAACTCATCTCGCATACGCTCCAATGCTTGCTGGGGAATGTACTTCCCCCTAAACATTGTCTTAAACTCCTCCCAAGCCCTTATGGTATCCTCCTCATCTTCTGACGTGACGGCCTCCCACCACAATTCAGCCTCTTCCTGTAAAAGCCAAGCACCCATATACGCTTTGTCGTGGGTTGCAAGCCTCATGCCACCAAAAATCTTTTCGCATGTCTTTAACCATGACAAAGCCTCCGTCACTGTGCCGGTGCCAGGAAACGTTTTGCCCCCGAGGTTTTTGTACCTCTTTGCTACTCGGTCCAGTTCAAATTCCTGAAGTGCTGGTGGTTGTATCATAGGCACTTCTGCAATAGGGATATTCCCCCGTCCTCCAGCTCGGCATGCTCAGCCTCCTCTGCCTCCTCTGGCGGCTGCAGCTGCTCGTGTAGCCATCAAGTAAAGTTCTGTATAAGCAAGAAAAGTGTCAAGCTCAAAGGAATGATAACTTTCATATATGATAAAGTAGAAGAACATAAGGAAAGATAATGATGTACTGATCAAATTGTTTTGCTATTCTGCTTAGCTCATTCTAGGACATTACAAATCCTATCTCTAATCAGCTACTTGCCTTAGAACACTACTGATTCTATTCTAATGAGGTGTTTAATGTGTTAAATTCTAGAACTAAGGTTAACCAAAGCTCTGATACCAACTGTGACGATCCCGAAATCCGTGCGAAGGTGTTAAGGATAATCATTAGAATATAACACATTAATCATCATTAGCGGAGTACAGATAATAGAAAAACAATAAATAGAATAATTTTACACAAATATGATAGTGGACTCATAACATGTAACAACATCAGAGTAGCACAACGTAGGATATAACTTAGTGCATAAAAAGGGAATGATCAGTCAACATCGCCATAAGCGGAATATATACATACAATGAGACATAATAAAGATATCAGTCTACATCGCCCGAGGCGGTACATATACATAAAGTAATACATGCTAGAAGTAAATCAGTCTGCATCGTCGTAGGCGTGATCATATACATAAGATAAGGATAGCGGAAAGTCAATAGTCAAAATACAAGTAAATCTAATCTTTGCCATGAAGCCAAAAGCGCACCCCGTACCGTAGTGCTAAGCCAAAATAACCTGTCATCTGTCAACTAGGCTACTCGCGTGAAAATAAGGTCACCCGAGTTTGCAAAGTGAAACAAACAACGAGTCAGTCATGGGATTGGTATGAGAAATCTACTTAACTGGTTAAACAACAGTAATAAGGCAAATCATAGGACCATGCCACTTTCGCGGAACGGGTTTACTCCAGTGATTGCCAGTGCATTTAAAACAAAGTAAATTCTTTAAAACAACGCAATGCGTTTTTTTTAAAAGAATGAAGCCGTTATAAGACTCAAGTCCCATCACACAATGCAACGCAAACTGGAGGATAGAGTTTACCTTATAATGGCCAAAATATGCTTAGTACGTGCAAAGCAAAATCACTTGGTATTATTACTAGTGCATATATGTTTCAAAAGCGAATTCAATCATAAATATCAATCATAGACGGCATAAGTGCCTCATATCACTATGTCGCCATACTAGTTCTATAATCAAATCTGTTATCTCGTATTGGAAATTTGATTTTCTTCATGAGTCGAGGCAAGGGGCAAGCTCCTCTCCGCTTCGAGACACTCTAGCAAATGCCTCAGGACTACACACTCTGGGTAACCCTTGGATGCTTCAGGGCCGGTCCACACTTATGTTAATGGATTAGTATTCCTGAACACACGTTTCCCGGTCCTAACAGACCTAATATCGAGGCTCCTCATTCCAACATCCACACATGTAAAAGTAATATAAATGTCAGCCAGTTTAAGCACTGAAACTACCTCTAGCTAGAAAGAAACGTCGTGTCCTCCCTGCAGTCCTTATCTCGTTTTTAACTCATACCGAGGTGTGAGGCTCGCGAATCCACGCTATACACAAAGCAAGGCCACGTGGGCCGTGCTTTGATCATCAACCACAAGACTTTGCTTTGCAACAGAAGCCTTGATCACTGCATCTTGGCATGCCACACAGGCAATCCACTCCATACGACTGATTTCTATCGATATATAACCTCTAAGCTCATACGTCTCAGAGACGGGCGTTAAGCAAGAGAATAAATTCTCCGCCGCCAAACAGATATATATTTAACAGAGATCAATCAGTACAGAACAAAATCCAATGTCAGACACACAGTCCATTTACACGTCCGTTTTGGGTCTGAACGAAACCGGAGGCACCATATTCCTAGCATATCCGCACGATCAACACATACATCCGGACGGCTACTACTTTCGTTCCTTCAAGTTAGCTACTCCAATCAGGAACCACAGTAGGGCCCATCCATCTGATACGAAGATCGTTGATCTTGAACCATCTTCGTATTTTCTACTTCGAATCGTTCGATCAATTATTTGAAATGAGGGTTAGCTCGGCCTTTTCAAATAATTCATATATAATTAGAATTCAAATCAATTATTTCCATGGTTATGTTATTCGATATTCACATTTCAATTCTTTAGTATAATTTTCATGTCAAACACATACAACCATCAAATATCAAGCAAACCAAGCAAAATTGGTTTATTTCCATTTTATGCCGCTTATAACATTTTATAACGATTTTTCGCCATTTTTATTTATTTAAAAATGGCCATATATAATTAAACGACGTTTCAGGTCGTGCCGTGGCACTGGCGTTGTTTTCCCCCAAATTTGTTTTGCACATATCGGGAAATCTAACCGTTGGATTTCTACAAAATTTATATCACTGGGAAGATATTCCCAAAGCGAACCCAATGGTTCCAATTTCGTGAAAATCCAACGGTCGTATCTTACATACTAGTCGTTTGAAGTTACGGTTTCAAAATACGAACTACAGCGTCGTTATTCGATTTAATTAAAATTATATTTATATATAAATATAACCGATTCTGGCGTTGTTTTTCTTCAAATTTTAATTAAACATTCCAGACAATCCAACCGTTGGATCTTTACAAAGTTAGTGCCATTGGAAAGATTTTTCCAAGGCGAACCCAATTGTTGCGTTTTCGGGGAAATCCGATGGTCGGATCTCTCGTAATAATCGACTGAAGTTACAATTTCAAAACACGAACTGCACGGCCTCGATTCCTTTCAATTCTATTTATATTTATATATATATAAATAAAGTTCATTCTGTAATTTCAATATCGTTTTCACTTCAAATATTTCACTAACGCCTTTATATTTCGAAAAATTTCGCCAAAACCTCCTTTGTACGGGAAGGGGTTTGGAAATTTATTGGGCCGTATTAGGTACCCAATAAATCCTATAAAGCATACACATATTTGTAGTGATATATTCTGGTGTTTACAGGGAGCGTGTATAGATAATAACTCCAGAGAATAAATTCTCGTCACCCTGTCAAAGCCTGAGGGAGTGTGTATTTTTAATTACTCCAGAGAATAAATTCTCGTCACCTCGTCCCGTGTGGGAAATAAATAGTCCATGTGCCGTATCTAATAACTAGAGAGACGTGATTATTATCAACTCCAGTCCCGTGTGGGGTTTTTATTAATTCGGCAATTTATCGTTACAATTTTATATGGTCCATATCAGTCATCAGTTCAACATGTAATATATAGTCATCGCCATACAAGCCTCTCGCTCGTATAGTAAATCTTCAACCTCGTCACACAAGCTCCAAATGCTTATGTGGTATATGATGAAGTATGCCTATCGTCAAGAAGTATGCCATGTAGTGTAGTTCAAAATTAATTGTTACTATCCTATGGCGATGTTTATTATTACACACAGAATAACCAGCACTCCGCATCCAATGACATTCATAGGAGTTGATATAAAAAAAAATTGCGCAGCCAACTCATGAAGGCTTACCTATTTGTCGGGCACACAAATAATTTCTTTACTCAACAGCTAATCCATTTTCTCTGTTCAACACAAGTGTGTGTGTGTATATATATATATATATATATGTATGTATGTATGCAGAACAAAGCTAATAATAATTTTTCTAGCGAACAAATATTTATTTCAACACGTGTGTATTTTTAGCAAGGCGTATACATGATAAAAGTACTATTCTTATCATCTGAAATATTTATTCAACCCTTGAATGTTTTTAGAACTTTATATTCACAATAAAAATGTAATTTTTATTGTTAAATCAACTTATTTAAAATACGAATACCATTCAACACCTGAGTTTCTATTCAACGAATGAAATCTATTCAACACATGAATGTTCTTTATAGTTTGTATATATATAAAAATGGGATTTTTATCGTTAAAGCTATTTATTTAAAACACGAATAACATTCAACACATGAATTTCTATTCAACGAATGAATTTCTATTCAACACATGGATGTTCACTATAGTTTGTATATATATAAAAATGGGATTTTTATTTTTAAATCTATTTGTTAAAACACGAATACATTCAACGCATGAATTTCTATTCAACGAATGAATTTCTATTCAACACATGAATGTTCTTTATAGTTTGTATATATATAAAAATGGGATTTTTATTTTTAAATCTATTTGTTTAAAACACGAATACATTCAACACTTGAATTTCTATTCAACGAATGAATTTCTATTCAGCACATGAATAATAAACACTAATACATTCAACACATGAATTTCTATTCAACGAATGAATTTCTATTCAGCACATGAATGTTCCTTATAGTTTGTATATATATATATAAATGGGATTTTTATTTTTAAATCTGTTTGTTTAAAACACGAATACATTCAACACATGAATTTCTATTCAACGAATGAATTTCTATTCAACACATGAATGTTCTTTATAGTTTGAATATATATAAAAATGGGATTTTTATCATTAAAGCTATTTGTTTAAAACACGAATACATTCAACACATGAATTTCTATTCAGTGAATGAATTTCTATTCAACACATGAATGTTCACTATAGTTTGTATATATATAGAAATGGGGATTTTTATTTTTAAATCTATTTGTTTAAAACATGAATACATTCAACACATGAATTTCTATTCAACGAATGAATTTCTATTCAACACATGAATGTTCTTTATAGTTTGTATATATATAAAAATGTGATTTTTATCGTTAAAGCTATTTGTTTAAAACACGAATACATTTAACACATGAATTTCGATTCAACGAATGAATTTCTATTCAACACATGAATGCGGTTTCAATATATGAAAATAATTTCAACAAATGAAAATTATTCTAACACATGAATATTTCGGCAGCATAACGGCAGGGTAGTTAAAACCGGGACCTTCCCTAGTACGGCTCCTCGCTCTACCTTAAAACCTCGCTGTTTTTGACAATGGGGATTCATGCATCAAGTTCGCACGCAGGCGGCATGTTTTATTTTCATTTCCACAATCCTATTCTAATTTGTTTCAATCACAAGAGGGTATTTTTCAACCACAAAGGTATTTTTCAACCACAATCCAACAATATTAACCACAAACAATTATTTTCAACCATTCGTCATATCACATAATTTCACGCCAATCACAAGCAATAAATATCGTCCATGGTTTGTGGACGAGGGGAGTGTGTGTGTGTGTGTGTCTATATATATATATATATATATATATATATATATATATATATATATATATATATATATATATATATATGTATATATATATATATATTCTATGTTTCACTTGCATTTCAACACAATTCAAAGCATATATGTTTCATACAACGCTTGTATAATTTATACATCGCTCATATAACTTATACAACACATGTACACGAGGTATACAATGCGTATATAATTTACACTTCGCTTATATAATTTATACAACACGATTTCATTCACACAATTAAATTTAGATTTCTCACATTAGTTTTCGAGGTTCTAAAGATCGTAGATAGCTCAGAAAAATCCGCGATCTCTTCTAGATGGTAGAGAGCCTCCTTGCGGTCACGATGTTTCCTGTTTCATCGAATTTCATCAACACATCATAAAGATATGATTTTCAAAGTTTGCAACACTTTAAAGTGTTAATTTCAGTTTAAATATAATAAAGGTCTCACCTATCAAAGTTGGTTCGAACTAGGGTTCAAATTTTTCAGAAAATCCGTGCAACGATGGAAGGATCGGATTATACCACGTGGAAGAGGGGAGAGAGGCGAGCAAGCGCAGGGAGTTTCGTCGGGATTGGTGGTTGGAGTTGGCGGTGGCGGCGCTGGTAAGTCACCGACTTTGAGGGCGCGAATCTCAAGGCACAGCCGACGAGGGGGGTCGAGGGCTGGTCGGATTTGAAGAGGGAAGGGAGGGCTTTCGAATCTCGGTGGTGGCGGGGGTCGGGCGTGGCCTGAGACGGCGGCGATTTGGTCGGGAAAGGAGGAGTAGCTTCCACCGTTCAAATCGAGGGGGGGGCGGGGTTTTCTGATATTTTTATTTTTTTTCTAATTATGAAGGAGAAATCCTATTGGCCCATGGTTTTATTAAATTTTAAAATAGTGTTTCTCCACACGGACACCAATTCAGACCCAACGACTGTCGCCCCTAGCCAAATACCCCCATCCCGGACACAATGGGATATGTTAAGTAGGCCAATTCGACTGTTACAGTCAGTTATTTTTCAAATTAAAGTATAAAACATTCAATATTCAATTTGAACGTTCATTTCAAATTGCCAGGGCCACAAACTGATTCGAAAAATTCCAGAAAAATATATCTAGCTATGTCTTGATGCTACGGTCCCAACAAAACTAGCTTTGTTCAATTCTGAGGTCGTTTGAAAAATGGCCATTTTCTGGTCGATCCAATTTAATAGAAATTGACCAAACACATTTTCTTTTGCCACGCTCACATACTAGCTTCAAAAATTATGAAATTTGAAACCTAGCAATAGTTTGACATCCCGGACCCAACAAAAGTGGTTTCGTCGAATTCCGTGGTCGTTTGCAAAATGTCTATTTTCAAGGGCTATATACATTCTACATAACGACCTTTCTGAAAATTTATTTGGCCATAACTTTTGATCCCCACTATGAAACTTCGATTTTTCAGATTTGTTAGAAAGGTATTCATAAAAAGATTTAAATATTTTTGGTTTCACTAAAATCCATTTTATTTTCCACCCGGTACAGTCAGTCAAAGTTTGAATTCAAAATTTCAAACTGCCACGCTATTTCCAATTCATTCTTTTATTGAAATATTCTTTTTCAATTGTTCAAATTCTTTTAAAATAACCAATTTAAAATTTTCAAATTGGCTCGTATTTTCCGGTTTGTTACATATATATACTCCCCTCGTCCACAGACCATGGGCGATATTTATTGGTTGTGATATTGTTTGGATTATTGGTTGATGTGAAATTTGGTGAATATCATAAATAGTTGATTTGAAATGATTGAATGTGATTGTAATCCCAATAGGATTAGTATATGTGAAAAATTCGCCTGCGTGCGAACTAGATATTGAAAATCCCCGTTGTCAAAAACCGCGAGGTTTTAAGGTAGAGCGAGGAGTCGTACTAGGGACGGTGCCGGTTAAACTAGCCTACCATTATGCTACCGAAATTTTCAATGATATTCATGTGTTAGAATTATTTTCATGTGTTGAAACTATATTCGTGTGTTGAATAGAAATTCATGTGTTGAGTAGAAATTCATGTGTTGAATGAAGTTCATGTGTTGAATAAATTATTTGAAAGATAAAAATTGCATTTTTATTATATATATATATATAGGCTATATAAAATATTAGTATTTTAAATAAATTATTTTAACACCAAAAATAACATTTTTACCTTATGAATAGACTATATAAAATAATCGTGTTTTGAAATTAATTGTTTTACATTAAAAATCATGTTTTTATTATATATATAAACGATAGAAAATATTCATGTGTTGAATAAAGGACTAGAATGATAAAAATCATATTTTTATCGTATGTGTGAAGTCGAAAACATTCATGTGTTGAAAATATAGATTGAACAATAAAATCTACATTTTTACTGTGAATATGAAGTGTTAAAGATGGTGATGTGTTGAATAAATATTTTTGATGATAAAAATAGCATTTTTGTAAAATATATGAAAGGAATATAGTTTTGAAATCGAAGAATCGATTATATTTATATATATAAATATAATTAAAATAAATCAAATAACGAAGCTGCAGTTCGTGTTTTGAAACCGTGATTTCAAACGATTAGTGTGGGAGATCCGACCATCGGATTTTCCCAAAACTGCAACCGTCGGGATCGCTTTGGAAATATCTTTCCAACGACACCCACTGTGTGAAGATCCAACGGTTGGATTTTCTGCAATGTTAAATTCAAATATGAAGAAAAACAGGGCCAGAATCAATTATATATATATATATATATATAAGTATAATTAAATTAAATCGAATAACGATGCTGCAATTCGTATTTTGAAATCGTAACTTCAAAGGACTAGTGCGGGAGATCCAACCGTCGGATTTTCCCGAAACTGAAACCGTTGGATTCGTTTTGAAAAGATCTTCCTAATGATATAAAATTTGTGAAGATCCAACGGTTAGATTTTCAGATATGTGTAAATCAAATCTGAAGAAAAACAGCGCCACGGCTGCGTTATGTCCTGAAGCGTCGTTTGATTGAATTGGCTATTTTTAAATAAATAAAAATAGCGATAAACCCTGATAAAATATTACAAACAATATGGAATGGAATAAACTGAATTTGCTCGGTTTATGTGATATTTGATGGTTGAATGTGTTTGGCGGGAAAATTACATTAAAGAAGAGAATTAGTGATATCGAATAATTTAACCATTGAAATGAATTGATTTGAAATTATAAATATACGTGAATTATTTGAAAAGGCCAAGTTAACTTTCATTTCAAATAATTGATCGACGAGTGAAAGCCGAAGATATGAAGACGGTGCAAGACCGATGATCTTCACCTCGGATGGAGGGGTGCTACGGATGCTCATGATAGGGGTAGCTACCTTGAAGGGACTGAAGTAGTAGCCGTCCGGATGTACTTGTTGATTGTACGGATATGCTAGCTATTGAGGGCCTTTGGTTTCGTTCAGACCCAGTACGAACGTGTAAATGGACTGTGTGTCTAACATTGGATTTTGTTCTGTGCAGATTGACCTTTATTAAATATATATATGTTTGGTAGCGGAGAATTTATTCTCTTGCTTAACGCCCTTCTCTGGGACGTACGAACTCAGAGGTTATATATCGATAGAAATCAGTCGCATGGAGTGAATTGCCTGTGTGGCATGCCTAAGTGGCAGATGATCAAGGCTTCTGTTGAAAAGCAAAGTCTTGTGGTTGATGATCAAAGCACGACCTGTGTGGCGTAGCTTTGTGTATAACATGAATTCGCGAGCCTCACACCCAGGTATGGACCAGTAACGGGAGAAGGATCCAGGGAGGGCATGCGTTTCTTTCTAGCTAGGGTGGTGTTAGTGACCTACCAGCCATGACATTTATATTATTTTCACCTGTGTGGTTGTTGTTGTTGCGAGGCGCCTCAGATATATCGGACGATCCGGGACCGATGGAGTCATTAGGCTCATTTACGGCCCAAAGGGCAGGGAAACGTAGTGTTCAGGCATTTTAATCCACATCGGTGGACCGACCCTGATGATCCAAGGGGCAGTTGCGGCTGTTCCTGAGGCTTGGGCTAGAGAGTCTCGAAATCGGTAAGGACTATATTTTGCCTTAGTTCGTGACGGAAATCTAATTTCTAAATACGATACCGTGCGGTTTTGATTGTATACCTATATATGGCAACATAGTGGTATGAGGCATTAATGTCGTCTGTGATTGATAGTTATGATTGAAATTGTTTTTGAAACATATATAAACTACCAATAATATCAAATGATTTGTTTTGCTCGTATCAAGCATATTTTGGCCATTATAAGGTAAAACTCCATCCTCTGGTTTGTGTTGCATTGTGTGATGGGAACCGAGTCTTATAATGGCTTCATTTTTATAAAAAGCATTGAGATGTTTAAAATATTTATTTGTTTTAAAGCACTGGCAATCCAATGGAGTAAACCCGTTCCGCGAAAGTGGCGTGGTCCGGTGATTAGCCATATTGTAAAAAGTGTTAAGTAGATTTCTCATACTAGTCCCATGACTGACTCGTAGTTTGTTTCACTTGCAAACTCGGGTGCCCCTTTTTCTACATGGGCAGCCTTGTATTCAGGTTTTATCAGGCTCTTTCTGGATAGCTGGAGCTGAAGACGGATTCTATCATTTATCTCTTTTTATGCTGTTCAGCTCCTATTGTACATATTATGTTTGTTTTCCGCTATAGACATTTATGTATAGCTGAAATGTATTTTGTACTAAATATGAACATGTATACTGTGTAACTCTGATGATTATGTTTATCCAGTGTATTCTATTGTACATTATCTAGTGTATTTATTTATTTCTGTTCTCTGTTATCTGTTTATGTGTTATATTCCAAAGATTACTCTTGCTACCGTGTAACGGGGTTTGGGGTCGTCACAAACGTGGTATTAGAGCTTTGGTTAAGCTTAGTTTTGGAATATAACATATTAACGAACTCGTCAGAAATAGAACTAGTAGTGTTCTAGGACGAGTAACTCATTACAGATAGGATCAGTAATATCCTAGTGTGAGTATAACAGAATGAAATGCACCTCGATAAACACATATACGTTCAAGTATATGTCTCTATGTTTTAAAAATATCTTTTCTGTAGACCTGGCACTTTGTCTGCTATTTGCAGACATAGAAAATGAGTGGCAGAAGCAGAAGAAATAATCCTATGGTTCAACAAACTAATGGGCCAGTTGTACTCCCTCAGCCAGGATCGGATATAGAAGCTCTATTGAAAAGATATCGAAATCTGCGTGGAGTACCATTCTCGGACAATGAATATATTATTCAAACTCAGGCTTGGATGAGTTCTGCTAAAAGAATTTTTGAAAGTTTCCAGCTGAGAGATCATCAGAAAAGATTAGTGGCATCTTGGGCTCTCAAAGAAAAGCGTTTGTCTGATGGGAAACGGTTACTAAGGATAATCCAGAAGATAATATTACCTGGGATAGATTTAAAGAAATTTTCTGTAAAAGATTTATTCCTCCAGAAGCAACTGAGCGGTTATGTGATGAATTCTACTATTTGATACAAGGAGATATGAATATCCCAGAATATCATAAGAAATTCAATGAACTTTCTCATTTTCACCCTCATCTAATTCAAGATCCAAAGTGGAAGAATCTGAGGTTTGTTAATGGGCTTCAAAGGAAATACCAGAATAGTGCGATGGGGCATGTGAAGCTTCCTTTTTCTGAAATGATATACATGGCTTATCAGTATGAAGATCTTGATAGGCGAGGCCTTTTTGTCGACGAAGAGGAAGTCAGCACTAGCAGTAAAAGGAAATCTGAAGCTAATAGCCCAGAGAGGAGTGCATAGCCTGAGGCCGGTACAATGTTTGAGCTCAGGAAGAAGCCCAGATTCAATCGGGAAAAGGTTAAGTCTGAGAAAGGACCAGTAACAACTGCCATATGCTCTAACTGCAAGAAGCAAGGACATCTGTCGGTAAGTTGCAGATCTCTTCAGAGCCATATAAAGGGTAAATTTAAATCCAAGTACCAGATGGAAGAGAAGGGAAAATGCAATTTGTGCCATCAGGTTGGTTTGGTCACGTAAAGAAAGATTGCCGACTATCACATAAATCTGATGTGGTTCAGGTAAATAAAGTAGTGGAAACTTCTAAACCCTCATCTAGTCAGGAAAGGGCAGATGTTTTCGAAGGCACGCTTACTGTGAAAGATATCCCAGTTAAAGTACTATTTGACACAGGCGCGTCGAGAAGCTTTATTGAAAAGAATGCAGTTAAGAAATTGGATTTGAAATCGAAAAAGCTCAAAGAACCCATAACTATCCATAATCCGGTTGGGTGTTCACTCGATCTTAGTTGGGTTTGTGGGTTACCTGTTTTTTCACATTATCGGTTTCCTTGTATCTCAATCGTTAGGAATTTTACCGAATTCGATCTTATTTTAGGATTGGATTAGTTAACCAAATACGAAGCGGAAGTTAAATGTGCAGAAAGGGTTGTCAATGTTAAAATTAAGCTTGCTAATATTGTAATTCCCCGTGAAGGTCCGAATTCTGATAGAAAAGACTTCTGGGCAGACTGGATGTTTCTCCTGCTCAATTAGAACCTTTTCCTGTCGTTACAGAGAATATTCAGGTCGACATTGCAGATATCCCTGTTGTCAAGAACAATGCGGATGTGTTCGAAGAAGTTGTTAGCTTACCTCCGCAGAGAGAAATCGATTTTAAATCACTTTAGTTCTTAATGCAAGGCCAATAGTTCACGCTATTCGAAGAATGGCCTTGAAGGAAAAAGAAGAGTTAGATAATCAAACTAGACAGCTTGTGTGGAAAGGTCTGATCAGGACTAGTTTCTCTGATTGGGGAGCAGCTGTGGTATTTGTCCCGAAGTCAGACGGTACTCTCAGACTATGTGTAGATTATCATGACTTGAATAAGCAGACGCTGAAAAAAAAAATATCCCTTACCGCGAATTGATGATTTGTTGGACCGATTGAATGGAGCACAAGGGTTTTCCCGAATGGACCTAGCTACAGGTTTCCATCAACATCGCATTGCCGAAGAGTGTGTTACCTTGACAGCATTCAGAGGTCCAGACTTATTCTATGAGTGGTTAGTAATGTCATTCGGCTTATGTAACGCTCCAGCTTATTTTTTCGATCTAATGTACCGGGTATTCAGAGGAGTATTGAATAAATTTGTTTTGGTTTTCATTGATGATATATTGATCTTCTCCAAATCAGAAAGTGAGCATGAAAAACATTTGGAATAAGTGTTAGAAATTTTGAGAAAGAATGTGTTGAAAGCAAAATTTTCCAAATGTATATTCTAGCAAGAAGAAGTCAAATTTCTTGGCCACGTCGTGTCAAAACAAGGAATTTCAGTGGATCCCAGTAAAATCACTGCTATTCAGAATTGGAAACAACCTCGTACGCCCATAGAAGTTAGAAGATTTCTCGGGTTAGCTAGTAATTATCGGAAGTTCGTTAAGAATTTTTCGAAGATAACCGATCACTTAACAAAGCTTACTAAGAAACATTCGAGATTCAACTGGACTCCCGAATGTGATGCAGCTTTCCTGGAGCTGAAGTTAAAATTGATGACTGCTCCAGTGCTCACAATTATTGATAGCAATCAGGATTTAAAAGTCTGGACCGATGCTTCTAAAGAAGGACTTGGTGCAGTGTTGATGCAAAGAGGCCATGTAGTCGCTTATGCCAGCCATCAATTGAAACCACACGAAAAGAATTATGTAACTCACGATCTTGAGTTGCTAGCTAACGTGTTTGCTATGAAAATCTGGAGGCATTATCTATTGGGTGAGAAGTTTGAATTATACACTGATCATCAATCATTGAAATATTTATTCACCCAGAAGGATCTGAATATGAGGCAGTAGCGTTGGTTGGAATTTCTCGCAGCTTATGATCTAGATATTTTATATATTCGGGGAAAAGCCAACGTTGTAGCTGATGTGCTCAGTAGGAAGAATGTGATCATCGCCGGTTCATTACACCATCGTTGATTGATAAAATATCCAATCTTCAGAAAGACGATAGTTTTATTAAGGAGATGATCATAAGAATTCAAAAGGGCGAAGTCTCCAGTTTCCAAGTGGATGGCGCAGGAGTTCTGAGACTGAAAGGTAGAATTTATGTTCCCGACAACATTGAGCTCAAAAGAGAAGTATTGGACGAGTGTCACAAGTCTAATGTGTATCCACCCAGGGGTTAGTAAAATGTATAATGACCTCAAGCGAACTTTCTAGTGGAAAGCAATGAAAAGAAATATCTCTATATATGTTAGCCGATGTTCCACCTGTCAGCAAGTCAAAAGCGATCAGCAGAAGCTCATTGGATTATTGCTACCTTTGGAAGTTCCAGGTGGGAAGTGGGAACAGATTTCTATTGATTTCATAGATGATTTGCCCAGAACCAGGAAAGGAAATGACAGTATTTGGGTGATCATAGATCGTTTCACGAACACTGCCCATTTCATACCTGTCAAATCAAATAGAACTGCTCAGAGTCTGGCGCAGGTTTATTTCAAGAAATAGTTAGACTGCATGGAGTTCCCATGAGCATAGTTAGTGACCGTGACCCGATTTTTGCTAGTAAATTCTGAGAAGCATTCCAAGCAGAATTGGGAACGAAACTGAACTTGAGCACTGCATATCATCCTCAAACAGATGGTCAAAGTGAGAGGGTGAATAAGATTCTAGAAGATTTATTGCGGGCTTGTGTTACTGATTTTGGCGGATCATGGGAAGACCATTTACATTTGGCCGAGTTCTCATACAACAACAGCTACCAAGCGAGCCTGACAATGTCACCATTCGAAGCATTGTATGGTAGACCGTGTCGATCTCCTGCTTTTTGGGTAGAACCTGGTGATAGATTTGTATTGGGACCCGATATGATTCGCGAAGCTGCAGACAAAGTAAATTTCGTTATGAAACGATTACTCATCGCCCAAAGCCGACAGAAAAGCTATGCAGATAAGAGAAGAAGAGATATATCATTTGCTGTTGGTAACTATGTGTATTTGAAAGTATCTCCGATGAGAGGAGTTATCCGGTTTGGTAAAACAGGGAAATTGGCACCCAAATTTATTGGTCCGTTTCCTATTCTGGAACGGGTTGGAACTCTCGCTTATAGGGTTCAATTACCTGATTGGTTGTGTGGAGTACATAACTTGTTTCACGTATCTCAACTTCGAAAGCATGTTCATGATCCAGACTTGATCGTGGAAGAACAGCGCAATGGGATATAGAAATTACTCCAGAATTGGCTGTGAGAAGGGAGCCGCTAAAGATATTTGGCTAAGAAACCAAAGAACTGAGGAACAAGAAGGTTCACTTAGTCAAAATGCAATGGAGTGGAGATCCGCGAGATTGTACTTGGGAAACAGAGGAAAGCATTAAGAAAGCCTATCCTAAGTGCAGGGTGGATATCTCTGATTGACTCTGGTGCAAGGTACATTTACCATAATTTGCATTACCATTCTGTTCTCTACTTTGTTGTTGTTTTCTTTTCATGCATGTAAACTTTTTAATTATATAGTCTGAATGATTTTAAAAGAGGACATGAATTATTTAGTATATTTTTGAAAACTTAAATACAAATTGATTGATGTTTGCATTGTGTGATTGTGGATTTGATTAATTGAATTATTAGAATAATAGTTAAATGTATGCAATTGATCAAATATTGAACTGATTTAGAAATTTATAGAAATATATACATGTGCATTATATATGTGTGAACAGGTTATGGATAAACAGATAAGCAGAGGAATAAAATTGTTTGCCCGACAAATAGGTACATGTTTATTGTATTTCTTGGGATTTGATGATTTTATGAGCCGATTGGCTAGCCGCTTGGCTTTTCCTTTTTCTTTTGGATTGGTGAGGGCCATGGGAGGCTATTTGAAATATCCCGAAGTCCCCCGTACAAAGGAGGTTATGGCGAAATTTTTCGAAAATTTAGGGTGTTAGCCAAGTTTTTGAAGAATTTAAAAATTCTTATAAATTGAAAAGTTGGAGAATTGAAGCCAGAAGGAAAGTAGAGTTGGTTAATTAATCCACTTTCGACTTTATTCCTTTTCGGGGATGAAAAGTTTTAAGTGGGGGAGACTGAAACAAACCGGAAAATCTGAGCCAGTTTAAATTTTTTAATTTGGCTAATTTTAGTGGATTTTAAATATTTAAAATAAACATTTTAAATAATAATGACGAAAAGTATGTTTGAATCGATATTTGAAAATAAATATAATTATTTTAAATTATAAACAAGGCCTAAAATGGCGCGGCAGTTTCAAAATTGGAATTCAAAATTTGACTGACTGTATCGGGTGCAAAATAAAATCGATTTTAGTGAAAACAAAAATATTTAAATCTATTAGTGAATATCTTTCTAACGAATCTGAAAAATTGAAGATTCATAGCGGGATTCAAAAGTTATGGCCAAATGAATTTTCAGTAAGGTCGCTATTGAGATTATTTCGCCCTTGAAAATAGACATTTTGCAAACGACCTCAGAATTCAACGAAACCACTTTTGTTGGATCCGGGATGTCAAATTATAGCTAGGTTTCAAATTTCATAATTTTTGAAGTTAATATGTGAGCGTTGCTAAACGAAAATGTGTTTGGTGAATTTCTATTAAATTGGATCGACCAGAAAATGGCCATTTTTCAAACGGTCTCAGAATTCGACGAAATTAGTTTTGTTGGGACCGTATCGTCAAAACATAGCTAGATTTATTTTTCGGGAATTTTTAGAATCAGTATGTGGCCACGGCAAATTGAAATGTACGTTCGAATCAAATATTAAATGTTATATATATTAATTTGAAGAAAAACTAACTGAAACAGTCGAATGGGCCTACGAAACATATCCCATTGTGTTCGGAATAGGGGTATTTAGCTAGAGACGACAATCGTTGGGTTCGGATTGGAGTTCGTATGAGAAAAGGGGTATTTTCTGATTTTAAAGAATTAAATAAATAAATAAAGGGGCCGGCTAATCATCGTTCACGATTTGAATTTCTCTCTCCCCGATACGCCTGCTGCGACGACGGAAAGGGTCTGAGAACATCTCTCTTCGATTTCTCTTCCGTTTCACAATGAAATCGCATAATTCTTGATTCATTTTGAAGCTCTCCTTCTCCTCTTTAAATCCATATAGGATTTGTAATTTTTAGTTTGGTACTCATCGAGTTTGAAGCCTCCAAAGTCGGAGACTTTCCGCCGTCGCCGCCGTCGATTGTGACCACCGAAGTGGGCCCCATTTCTGATGCACGTGCGCCTCACGTAGGCCTTAGACGCTGCGCAGTCCGATCCTCGCATCGATTCACGGTTTGGCTGAAAATCTAAAACCTGGTTTTGAACAGGTTTGAAAAGTATATGACTTTGGCCATATTTAACTGTTTTTGACATTTAAAACAATTGCAAACTTCTAAAAATCATATCTTTTTGCTATGTGGTCGAAATCCAGTGAAACAAGAGACTGTGGACTCGTGTGGACGTCTTCTACATTCTAGAAGAGACCGCATATTTTTCTGAGCCTTCTGCCATTTTTGGTGGAGTGGAACCCAATGTGAGATTTCTAATTTATAAACGATATGGAAAACAACAATGTATAAATTATATAGTCGATGTATGAGTAATATAAGCGTTGTACACCTCATGTATAAGCGTTGTATAAGTTGTATGTTCGATATATATAAGTTATATATGCGTTGTTAAAATAATGTATGTGTTGAAATAAAATGAAATGATATTGAAGTGAAATCGCAATATTTATATACGAATATATATATATATATATATATGTATATATACATATATATATATATGTATGTATATATATACTCCCCTCGTCCACTGACCATGGACGATATTTATTGGTTGTGATATTGTTTGGATTATTGGTTGATGTGAAATTTGGTGAATATCATGAATGGTTGATTAGAAATGATTGATTGTGATTGAAATCCCAATAGGATTAGTATATGGGAAAAATTCGCCTGTGTGCGAACTACATATTGAAAATCCCCATTGTCAAAAACCGCGAGGTTTAAAGGTAGAGCGAGGAGCCGTACTAGGGACGGTGCCGGTTTTAACTACCCTGCCATTATGTTGCCGAAATTTTCAATAATATTCATGTGTTATAATTATTTTCATGTGTTGAAACTATATTCGTGTGTTTAATAGAAATTCATGTGTTGAGTAGAAATTCATGTGTTGAACGAAGTTCATGTGTTGAATAAATTATTTGAAATATAAAAAACGCATTTTTATTATATATATATAAGCTATATAAAATATTAGTATTTTAAATAAATTTTTTTAACACCAAAAATAACATTTTTACCTTATGAATAGACTATATAAATTGTTTTAACACCAAAAATAACATATATAAACTATATAAAATATTTATGTGTTGAATAAAGGACTAGAACGATAAAAATCATATTTTTATTGTGTGTGTGAAGTCGAAAACATTCATGTGTTAAAAATATAGATTATATGAAGTGTTAAAGATGGTGATGTGTTGAATAAATATTTTTTATGATAAAAATAGCATTTTTACCAAATATATGAATTGAATATAGTTTTTAAATCGAAGCATCGTTTACATATATATATAATTAAAATAAATCGAATAACGAAGCTGCAGTTTGTGTTTTAAAACTGTGATTTCAAACGATTAGTGTGGGAGATCCGACCATCGGATTTTCCCGAAACCACAACCGTTGGGTTCGCTTTGGACATATCTTTCCAACGATACCCACGGTGTGAAGATCCAACGGTTGGATTATCTGGAATGTTTAATTCAAATCTGAAGAATAACAGCGCCATAATCGATTATATATATATATATATATATATATATATATGTATATATATGTATAATTAAATTAAATCGAATAACGACGCTGCAGTTTGTATTTTGAAATCGTAACTTCAAAGGACTAGTGCTGGAGATCCGACCGTCGGATTTTCCCGAAACTGAAACCGTTGGATTCATTTTGAAAAGATCTTTCTAATGATATAAAATTTGTGAAGATCCAACGGTTAGATTTTCAGATATGTGAATCAAATCTGGAAAAAAAACAGCGCCACGGCCGCGTTATGGCCTGAAGCGTCGTTTGATTGAATTGGCTATTTTTAAATAAATAAAACAACGATAAATCGTGATAAAATATTATAAACGATATGGAATGGAAATAAACTGAATTTGCTCGGTTTATGTGATATTTGATGGTTGAATGTGTTTGGCGGGAAAATTACAATTACATTAAAGAACAGAGTTAGTGATATTGGATAATTTAACCATTGAAATGAATTGATTTGAAATTATAAATATACGTGAATTATTTGAAAAGGCCGAGTTAATTCTCATTTCAAATAATTGATCGACGAGTGAAAGTCGAAGATATGAAGACGGTGCAAGGCCGATGATCTTCACCTCAAATGGAGGGGTGCTACGGATGCTCATGATAGGAGTAGCTACCTTGAAGGGGCTGAAGTAGTAGCCGTCCGGACGTACTTGTTGATTTTATGGATATGTGAGGTATTGAGTGCCTCTGATTTCGTTCAGACCCAGAACGAACGTGTAAATGGATTGTGTGTCTAACATTGGATTTTGTTCTGTGTAGATTGATCTCTATTAAATATATATCTGTTTGGCAGCGGAGAATTTATTCTCTTGCTTAACGCCCTTCTCTGAGACATACGAGCTCAGAGGTTATATATCGATAGAAATCAGTCGCATGGAGTGAATTACCTGTTTAACATACCTAAGTGGCACATGATCAAGGCTTCTGTTGAAAAGCAAAGTCTTTTGGTTGATGATCAAAGCACGGCCTGTGTGGCATAGCTTTGTGTATAACGTGAATTCGCGAGCCTCACATCCCGGTATGGACCAGAAACGGGAGAAGGATCTAGGGAGGTGTGACAACCCCACACCCCGTACTGACGGTGGCAAGGGTAATCTTTGGAATATAACACATAAACAGATAACAGCAGAACAGAATTAAATAAATACACCAGATAATGAACAAATAATACATTGGATATACATAAACATCTGAGTTACACAGTATACAGGATCATACTTAGAACAAATACAGTTCAGCTATACATAAATGTCTACAGCGGAAACAAACATAATATGTACAATAGGAGCTGAACAACATAAAAAGAGATAAATAATAGAATCCATCTTCAGCTCCAGCTATCCAGAGAAAGCCAGCTAAACCTGAATACAAGGCTGCCTGTGTAGAAAAAAGGGCACTCGAGTTTGAAAGTGAAACAAACTACGAGTCAGTCATGGGACTGGTATGAGAAATCTACTCAACACATTCAAAATATGGCTAATCACAGGACCACGCCACTTTCGTGGAATGGGTTTACTCCATTGGATTGCCAGTGCTTTAAAACAAATCATTCTTTTAAACATCGCAATGCATTTTATAAAAATGTAGCCGTTATAAGACTCGGTTCCCATCACACAATGCAACGCAAACCGGAGGATAGAGTTTTACCTTATAATAGCCAAAATATGCTTGATACGATTATAACAAAAGCATTTGATATTATTACTAGTGTTTACATGTTTCAAAAACAATTTCGCATCATAACTATCAATCATAGATGGCATGGGTACCATATATAATGTCGTCATATATATATACAATCAAAACCGCACGATGTCATATTTGGAAATTGGATTTCCATCATGAACCAAGGCAAAAGATAGTCCTTACCGACTTCGAGACTCTCTAGCCCGAGCCTCAGGGTCAGAGCGCATCGACCCTTGGAGCGACAGGGCCGGTCCACCGATGTGGATTAAAATTCCTGAACACTATGTTTCCCCGTCATATGGGGCGTAAATGAGCCAACGAATGACTCCATCGGACCCGGATCGTCCGATCTAACCGAGGCGCCTCGCAAAAGTAACATCCACTTAAGTCAAACTCGTCAGAGCGTGTAAAACCACTGACGCCACTTCTAGCTAGAAAGAAACGCATGTCGTCCATGAGGTCCTCTCCCGTTTCTGGTTCATACCGGGGTGTGAGGCTCGCCACGTTATACACAAAGCTACGCCACACAGGCGGTGCTTTGATCATCACCACAAGACTTTGCTTTTCAATAGAAGCCCTGATCACTGCATCTTAGCATGCCACACAGGCAATTCACACCATGCAACTTATAGCTATCAGTCACACAGAATAAATTCCATTGTGAGACACACCGTCCATTTGCAAGTCCGTTCTGGTCTGAACGAAACCGGAGGCACTATATACCTCGCAAACCCATCGATCGCCACGTACGTCTGGACGATCACCACTCATTATCCATATTTCGGGATGCCTCCCAATTAGGACAACAGTTACCATCCAAACGAGGTGAAGATCTCTGGTCTTCGACCACCGTCTTCATCTTCGATTTCTTATCGTCGATTCAGTTATTCAGAATGGGATAAACCCGGTCTTTCTGAGCAACTCGCGTATATAATTAACAAGTGCTACACAAACACTACTACGCATCATTTCAATTCATTAGTCACTAATCGTCAATCAGTAAGAGAACGATTTCCCAAATATTAACCCCTAAGGCCGAAACCAACATAAGATCAATACCCAAGAAACCATTCGACTTAGCCAACCTACAGTTAGTTTCTAAATTTCACATCCATATCGTTTATAATATTTTAAAACGATTTATCGCTATTTTTATTTATTTTAAAATAGCCAATTTATTCAAAACGACGCTTCGGGCCATAACGCGGCCGTGGCGCTGTTTTTCTTCAGATTTTATTTACACATATCTGAAAATCTAACCGTTGGATCTTCACAAAATTTACATCATTAGAAAGATCTTTTCAAAACGAATCCAACTGTTCCAGTTTTGGGAAAACCCGACGGTCGGATCTCCCGATATAATCGTTTGAAGTTTCGTTTTCAAAATACGAACTGCAGCGTCGTTATTCGATTTAATATAATTATATTTATATATATATAAATATAGTCGATTCTGGCGCTGTTTTTCTTTAGATTTGAATTAAACATTCCAGACAATCCAACCGTTGGATTTTTACAAAGTTGGTGCCGTTGGAAAGATATTTCCAAAGCGGACCCAACGGTTGCGGTTTCGGGAAAATTCGATGGTCGGATCTCCCGCACTAATCGTTTGAAATCACGGTTTCAAAATACGAACTGCAGCTTCGTTATTCGATATATTTCAATTCTATTTATATATATATATATATATCGATTCTTCAATTTCAAAACTATATGATTTTCATACTTTTGATAAAAATGATATTTTTATCTAACTGTCTTCTATTTCAACACGTCACTATTTTTAATAATTCATGTATATAACAAAAATGTGATTTTTATTGTAAAACGATTTATTTCAAAACACAACTATTTTATATAGTTCATATAGATGATAAAAATATGATTTTTATTATAAAACAATGAAGCGTCCCGAACTTCCCCGGTCCCCGTAGAGATGAGAAAGAACGAATTACTGTGAGGACAAGACAAATCAAAACGCAGACAAAAGAACATTTCATTGTTATTACAACAATGCATCAGATTACAGGAATATACAGAGTATAAACGAATAAATATTACACAGAAATATCAGAGATTTAAATTACGTTTAAATACATAGCAGCGGAAAATAATACAATACACAACTGAGGGAGATATACGGATACAAAGCTTTCTGGATATCGTTCCAGCTGTAAACCAGGATCATGTGAATATAAATCTGCAAAACCAAAACTACTAGCTGCCCGTGTCGAAAATAGGGGCACCCAGAGTTTAGGTTAAAACAATAAACTCCAGGTCAGTCATGTGACTGGTGTGAGAACTAAAACAGTGATTAATCTTTATTTTGAAAGTTAGGTAAATCAAGGGACCACGCCGTATAACACAGAACGGGTTTCCTCCCAAGAACACCAGTGCATAAAACAACAGCGCAATGCTAAATAAAGAAAAATGAAGCTATTATAAGACGCAGGTCCCATCACACAATGCAACGCAAGCCGGAGGATAGGGTTTTTACCTTATAATAGCCAAGAATGCTTGATACGTTTAAAAAGAATCATTTGATACTATTATAAGTGCATATTGTATAAAATATCTTCAAATCATAAGTATCAATCATAGACGGCATAAGCGCCCCATCCCACTATGTCGCCATACTAGGCTCTACAAATAAAACCAAAATAAACGTATTGGAAATTGGATTTCCATCATGGTGGTTCCTGATTCGAAAGATCGATCGCGTAATGCAATTCCCCACGGCTTACATCCCAACAAGAGAAAACACCGTCTGCACATCCGCACATTTGGGACCAAAGTACCACCGCGGCTTACGTCCCAGCGAGAGAAAACACCGCCTACTCTATATATCCCTGAGCACTAAGCTCATCTCGGTCGACCGAATCCACGACACCACTAAGGTGCCCATCCACTAAAAAGCATACTGATCAAACCATCAGTTTACCACCTTACCGGGATGTGAGGCTCGCGAATCATCGTTATACACAAAGCCATGCTATATCAGCTGCGCTTTGATCATCATCCACCAAACTTTGCTTTCCAACAAAAGTCTGGATCACTGCATCTCAGCTTGCCACACTATCAATCCATATCGTACCACTGATTTCTGCCAATATATAACCTCTGAGCTCGTATGTCTCAGAGAAGGGCGTTAAGCAAGAGAATAAATTCCCCGCCGCCAAACAGATATATATTTAGCAGAGATCAACGAATACGATATAAAGGAATACAATGTCAGACACACCATCCATTTACAAGTCCGTTCTAGGTCTGAACGAAACCGGAGGCACTTTCCTCGCATATCCGTCGATTTCCAAGTACGTCTGGACGACCACTAACTGATTCACTCATCTTAGGTGTACAGCCCAATCAAGATCATCAGTAATCACCCAAACGATGTGAACACTTTCGGTCTTCGACCACCGTCATCCTCTTCGACTTATCGTCGAATCGGTTATTCAGAATGGGTATAAACCCGGCCTTTCCGAACAACCCGCGTACATAGTAAACAAATGTTACACAATCACAACATACGCCTCATTCCGATTCATCAGTCACTAACCATAAATTAGCAAGGGAACAATTCCCCAAATATTAACCACGAAGGCCGAAACCAACATCAGATCAATACCCAGGAAACCATTCTTCTTAGCTAACCTACAGTTAGTTTCTAAATTTCACGTTCTTAGGGAAAGGTTCCCATTTATTTTACCAAAGATAAATTCTTTAAAATTTATTCTTTAATCTTCCTCTGGATATCATTTCAAACCAAATTATGGTTTTCCAAACTAGTCGGGATTAGCGAACCACTCCGAAGTAATTATTTATTTTATTTCCCAATCCCAACCTATTCATCCCATGAAGCAAAACTGGTAATACTCCACATCTAACACCACAATGTTATTGGTAAAATTAATTACCATTTCACGTTCAAATCTAATTAAAGATTTAATTATCGCTTTGGAGAAAAACTGGTGATACTCCATTCTCGCTCAATTTCTAAATTTGATAATTTAGATTATCAATTCACATTTCAATCTAATTACAGATTCATTAAAACTCCAGTTACTGGGTTAAAGAACTAATGTCTTTTCAAAACATAGTTCACGACAAACCTAAATCACTTTCTATTTATTTATCGGGTTAAAGAACAAGTGTCATTTAAAACACCCTTCACGATAAACCCACAAATCAATTCTTATTTACAACCCATTTCAAATCCAATTTATTTATTTAAAAATAAATGGTTTTTAATTTTTAGTTCAAAACTAGTTCATTTCGATAAAAAATCTATTTTTATCTTTTCAAACATGGAGTTTTTCACCCTGATTTTTCCCCAAATCATTTCTTATGATTTTACACAAATTATTGATATTTTTAATAATTTCATCAAGGCCCGTACAATCGATTTCCATCAACGGCCACCGAACTGCACTTACAGCGACCTTTTCCAAATTTGATTTGGACGTATCTCCAAATCCAAGCATTAGATTTCAAATTTCTAATATTCATTAGAAAGCACTTTTCGATACGAACCCAATGGTTCCGATTTTAGGAGAATCCGACGGTCGGATCTCCCGTAATATCCGTTCGAAGTCAATGTTCGAAATTTAAGAACTGCCGCGGCGCGGCGCGTTCTATTCAGGCCATTATATATATAATATATATATATTATATATATTTCATCGTTTTCCTTTTTAAATCGAATTTTATAAATCATTTCAAATTTGTTTCAAAAACAATTTCAACCTTTATTTCAAATTCAAATCAAAATTGAATTTTCCCTTATAAATTCTTTCTACATTCACTTCTATTTGATTTCAATTCAAATCGATTTCAATTCTATTTCAATTCGTTTTCAATTGAATTCAATTCAATTCAAATTCGTTTTCTATTCAATTCAATTCGAATTCGTTTTCTATTCAATTCAATTCAATTCGAATTCGTTTTCTATTCAATTCAAATTCGTTTTCTATTCAATTCAGTTCGAATTCGTTTTCTATTCAATTCAGTTCGAATTCATTTTCTATTCAATTCAATTCGAATTCGTTTTCTATTCAATTCAGTTTGAATTTCAATTCTTTTCAAAATATCAGATTTTGAAATCACTTTCGATATTCATTATAAAATGAATAAATCGATATAAATATCGTTTATGTCAAAATGGCGTCAATCTAATCAACACGACTTCATATATTTTTGTTTTCAAATATTCTGTTTCAAATATTTCTTTTTCAAATATTTCTATTCAAATATTTCTATTCAAATATTTCTTTTCAAATATTTCTATTTCAAATATTTCTTTTCAAATATTTCTATTTGAAATATTTCTTTTCAAATATTTCTATTCCAAATATTTCTTTTCAAATATTTCTATTCAAATATTTCTTTTCAAATATTTCTATTTCAAATATTGAATGAAGCCCAATCAAATACCATATAATGTTAATTATATGGATTTTCTACAACATACGTATACAATAACAACGATGAATAATCGACCATCATCCAAAGTGCATTCTACACTGTATAAGCATTGAATATAAATATTTAACGCTCATAACAGTCTGTCAATCAATCGATCGACATACAACTAAACATCGGGATTAGTGTACGTCAAATATCATCCCAATACCCGTGTGGGATTTCAAACAATCAAACACAGATTTTATTTGTGCATTTGGGCGATGTGTAAAATTTATCGTCCCAATCAATATTAGTCAAATGTGTGTATATAAACAAATCGTCCGATTTGTTTATTTTTATTTCATTTCATGTACACGTAAAAAATTCTATTTTTAACTGTAAAATATTTTCCACTATAAAATATTTTATTTCAACTGTATAAATGTTTTATTTCATTTCACATCACGTCACACAATCAACTACACATCAAAATCAAACAAACAAGCATACAACCCGTCCATGGTCTGTGGACGACGGGTGTCGGGTGCTACTAAACACCGTCTACATCCTAGTATATAATTATAACTAGAAAAGTAAATTCAAAGTGAGAAGTTCTCACCCTTTCGCTAAACTAGATGACGCAACTCTTCATGGGTAGGAAATCTTCACTGTGCTTTTCTTTTGTCTATTTCGTTGCCCGTATTCACTACATATATAAAAATCACATTTTTACTTCGCTATTCAATATATAAAAATCGAATTTTTACTTCGCTATTCAATATATAAAGATCGAATTTTTACTTCGCTATTCAATATATAAAAATCGAATTTTTACTTCGCTATTCAATATATAAAAATCGAATTTTTACTTCGCTATTCAATATATAAAAAATCGAATTTTTACTTCGCTATTCAATATATAAAGATCGAATTTTTACTTCGCTATTCAATATATAAAAATCGAATTTTTACTTCGCTATTCAATATATAAAAATCGAATTTTTACTTCGCTATTCAATATATAAAAAATCGAATTTTTACTTCGCTATTCAATATATAAAAATCGAATTTTTACTTCGCTATTCAATATATAAAAAATCGAATTTTTACTTCGCTATTCAATATATAAAAATCTAATTTTTACTTCGCTATTCAATATATAAAAATCGAATTTTTACTTCGCTATTCAATATGTAAAAATCGAATTTTTACTTCGCTATTCAATATATAAAAAATCGAATTTTTACTTCGCTATTCAATATATAAAAATCGAATTTTTACTTCGCTATTCAATATATAAAAATCGAATTTTTACTTCGCTATTCAATATATAAAAATCGAATTTTTACTTCGCTATTCAATATATAAAAATCGAATTTTTACTTCGCTATTCAATATATAAAAATCGAATTTTTACTATTCTAAGAATATTTCGCCTTCACTTTTTTAAAAATCTCCTCCTTTTCGTTTTTAAAGAACTCGCCTTTTCACTTTCAAAGAACTCGCCTTTTCACTTTCAAAGTACTCGCCTTTTCACTTTCAAAGTTCATATCTTTTTAGCAAACAAAGTTGATATCTTTTTTTATTTTTTAAACAAAGTTGTTTTTATTTTAAAACACATATATTTTCAAAAACAATATTATTTTCAATTTTAAAACCATATTATTTTCAGAATTAAAATATAAATAACACAGGATAAATAAAAGAAACTAAAGCTCACCGTTGCTCTTCGTCGGAGGGGAGGTATCAGGGCGGCGCGTCAGGCGTGGTGCTGGTCTCGGTGGCGCTCGACGTCAGAATGAGGTGGCGGTGCGGATCTGTGGTGAGAGCGGCGGCAGATTTAGGTGGTGGTGGTTAGCAAGGGGGCGTGACTTTTAGGTTAAAAGGGCGACGGGGTTTTGAGCTGACGGAGGGAGGAAGTGAGGGGGTTGCTGGGGAGGCGCGGTCTGACGTGGGTGGAGCTCCGGCGGCGTGGGCCCTCCGGGAGGCGCGGCGGTCGTCGTTGAGAGGGAGGGCGACGGGAGTATTTAGGGATCGGGTTTTTTTTTTCTATCTGTAAAGTGAATAAATGGGGGAGAGAGGATAGAGTAAAAGGGGGGTTTATAATTTTTATTTATTATTTTATTATTCATTTAAGTTGACTTTTTATTTCGATCTCGAAACGAGGCCCACCGCCTATCGTCCATAGCGTTTCACCCCCATTCCGAACACAATGGGATATGTATCGTAAGCTGATTCGATCGTTTCGATCAGTTTTGTCAAAATCAACATATAACTCTATATATTGATTTTGAACGCGCATTTCATTTTACCGGGGTCACATACTAACTCTATAAATCCCAGAAAAATATTTTCTAGCTTCGTATGGATGATACGGTCCTTACAAAACTAGTTTCGTCGAATTCTGAGACCGTTTGAAAAATGGCCATTTTCCAGTTGATTAAAATCAACTAAAACTGGTCAAACGCGTTTTCCTTTGCCACGCTCACATATTGATTCGAAAAATTATGCAAATTGAAACCTAGCAATAACTTGACATCACGGATCCAACAAAAGTGGTTTCGTCGAAATCCGAGGTCGTTTGCAAAATGACTATTTTTAAGGGCCTGAATTTCATAGCGACTATTCAGAATTTTCAACTGGACATATCTTTTTATACCCGCTATGAACTTTCAATTTTTCGGATTTGTTGGAAAGATATTCTCAAATAGATTCTAATATTTTTGGTTTCACTAAAATCCGGTATATTTTGCACCCAGTACATTCAATTGAAGTTTGCAATCGAATTATCGAACTACCGCGCCATTTTCAATTCCTTTTATATATATAAATAATTATTTATATTCGAACGACGATCTATATAATATATACGTTCGAATTCTATTTAAAATAAATTTTCTCGTCGATATTATTTAAAATAATTCATTTTAAATATTCAAAATTCGCTAAAATAGCCAAAATAAAAATTTTAAACTGGCCCAGATTTTCGGATTGTTACAATCTCCCCCACTTAAAACTTTTCGTCCCCGAAAAGGAACAAAGTCGAAAGTGGTTTGATCAATCAACTCAACTTTCATTATTTTGATTACGGCTTAAGTTCTTCAACTTTTCAGTTTCTAAGAACTTTTCCAATTTTTCAAAAATTTGGCTAACACTCTAAATTTTCGAAAAATTTCGCCATAACCTCCCCTGCACCGGGAGCCACGGGAAAATCCCGAAATTGCCATAAAGGCCTTCTGATCTCAAAAAGAAAAAGAAAAATCCAAGCGGCTAGACAATCGGCTCATAAATTCATCATCACCCAAACAAAACAGTAAATTATAGTAAACATGTTCCTATTTGTCGGGCAAACAAATTTTATTCTCTGCTCTAGCCTCCTTGCTATGACATGTTCATTGTAAGTACAAGTATATGCATGCAATTTCAATCAAATTTCAAAACATTCTAATATGCGGTGCTAAATTCGCCTTAGTTCAACATTCTTCTTACACTAGCTATATTATACAATATCGATACGTTTTTAAAACAAAAGCATACTTACGTTCATACAAGCATCATACACATCCATACATATATCCAAAATGCTAGTTCATTACATTAAAACCCAACTTTCTAGGAAGTCGTGCCTCCTCCTTGCATAATTTCCAAAGTAGATATCTCCTTTCCTTTGGATTTCTTATCACCCTTCTTTAACGGGCAATTTCGGGCTAGATGCCCTATATCTTTGCATCGGAAGCACTTCTTTTCTTTTCATAATTTTCTGGATTTTTTCTTAACGTTTGGACACTTATCCACAAAATGTCCCGTTTCTTTGCACTTAAAACAAACTATGTCCATTCTTATCTCTTTCTCCTTGATTTTCTTTCTCTCAAGGCACCGAACCGCATAATGCCCTTCTACTATGCATATACGACAATAAACACCCATGTATGTTCCTAAGTTCAACTTCCTTTCTTTTTCTGTTTTCTGGTGGGCCCTCCTTGTTTGTTTTTGAGTCATACTGAAGTCAGCATTAGATAAGCCATAGAGAACCATCTCCTACATTATATTTTGAGGATTTTATCAAGAGAGTTTGCATTACTTTTCAATTAACAAATATCTTGATTTATGCTTTATATATCATTCTAGTATTTCTATTAGTTGAATTAATGATCATCACCGCTAGCAATCAATGTGTTGGTTAACTTTCAAACGTATAATAATTTTTTTTATACATATACTAAAAAATCATGTTTTTGATGCCAAATCACAACAATAAACCTATCTAGTTTGGTTCTCACACCAGTCGGTTGGAAATATATAAATATCTCACTTTCGAAACTCGGACATAAACACTGATGATGAGATCTCAATCATCATTATCATCTCCGGGCGACTAGAGTGTGATTCTATATCTATTCAATATATTAAAACTTCGAATACACGTTTGCAAGGCGTATATGCAAAATCATTATATATTGGATTGTCCAAATTCAATATAAAACAAATATTCGAATACGTATAAAATGGTTTAAACTTTCAAAACAAAGTTTGTTTAAATGTTTATTTTAAAAATAACACTCTTTCAACTCGTCCTAGGATACTACTGATCCCATCTCTAACGAGTCATTCTTATTGGATATTACTAATCCAATCTCTGATGGATTCTTTCGTTTGGTTCTAATGTGTCTTGTTCTCTGAGCTTTGTAAACCAAAGCTCTGATAGCAAATGAAGCGACCCGAACTTCCCCGGTCCCCGTAGAGATGAGAAAGAACGAATTACTGTGAGGACAAGACAAATCAAAACGCAGACAAAAGAACATTTCATTGTTATTACAACAATGCATCAGATTACAGGAATATACAGAGTATAAACGAATAAATATTACACAGAAATATCAGAGATTTAAATTACGTTTAAATACATAGCAGCAGAAAATAATACAATACACATTTGAAGGAGATATACGAATACAAAACTTTCTGGATATCGTTCCAGCTGTAAACCAGGATCATGTGAATATAAATCTGCAAAACCAAAACTACTAGCTGCCCGTGTCGAAAATAGGGGCACCCAGAGTTTAGGTTAAAACAATAAACTCCAGGTCAGTCATGTGACTGGTATGAGAACTAAAACAGTTATTAATCTTTATTTTTAAAGTTAGGTAAATCAAGGGACCATGCCGTATAACACGGAACGGGTTTCCTCCCAAGAACACCAGTGCATAAAACAACAGCGCAATGCTAAATAAAGAAAAATGAAGCTATTATAAGACCCAGGTCCCATCACACAATGCAACGCAAGCCAGAGGATAGGGTTTTTACCTTATAATAGCCAAGAATGCTTGATACGTTTAAAAAAATCATTTGATACTATTATAAGTGCATATTGTATAAAATATCTTCAAATCATAAGTATCAATCATAGACGGCATAAGCACCCCATCCCACTATGTCGCCATACTAGGCTCTACAAATAAAACTGAAATACACGTATTGGAAATTGGATTTCCATCATGGTGGCTCCTGATTCGAAAGATCGATCGCGTAAGGCAATTCCCCACGGCTTATGTCCCAACAAGAGAAAACACCGTTTGCACATCCGCACATTTGGGACCAGAGTACCACCGCAGCTTACGTCCCAGCGAGAGAAAACACCGCCTACTCTATATATCCCTGAGCACTAAGCTCATCTCGGTCGATCGAATCCACGACACCACTAAGGTGCCCATCCACTAAAAAGCATACTGATCAAACCATCAGTTTACCACCATACCGGGATGTGAGGCTCGCGAATCATCGCTATACACAAAGCCATGCTATATCAGCTGCGCTTTGATCATCATCCACCAAACTTTGCTTTTCAACAAAATTCTGGATCACTGCATCTCAGCATGCCACACTATCAATCCATATCGTACCACTGATTTCTGCCAATATATAACCACTGAGCTCGTATGTCTCAGAGAAGGGCGTTAAGCAAGAGAATAAATTCCCCGCCGCCAAACAGATATATATTTAGCAGAGATCAACGAATACGATATAAAGGAATACAATATCAGATACACGATCCATTTACAAGTCCGTTCTAGGTCTGAACGAAACCGGAGGCACTTTCCTCGCATATCCGTCGATCTCCAAGTACGTCTGGACGACCACTAACTGATTCCCTCATCTTAGGTGTACAGCCCAATCAAGATCATCAGTAATCACCCAAACGATGTGAAGACTTTTGGTCTTCGACCACCGTCATCCTCTTCGACTTATTGTCGAATCGGTTATTCAGAATGAGTATAAACCCGGCCTTTCCGAACAACCCGCGTATATAGTAAACAAATGTTACACAATCACAACATACGCCTCATTCCGATTCATCAGTCACTAACCATAAATTAGCAAGGGAACAATTCCCCAAATATTAACCCCGAAGGCCGAAACCAACATCAGATCAATACCCAGGAAACCATTCTTCTTAGCTAACCTACAGTTAGTTTCTAAATTTCATGTTCTTAGGGAAAGGTTCCCATTTATTTTATCAAAGATAAATTCTTTAAAATTTATTCTTTAATCTTCCTCTGGATGTCATTTCAAACCAAATTATGGTTTTCCAAACTAGTCGGGATTAGCGAACCACTCCGAAGTAATTATTTATTTTATTTCCCAATCCCAACCTATTCATCCCTTGAAGCAAAACTGGTAATACTCCACATCTAACACCACAGTGTTATTGGTAAAATTAATTACCATTTCACGTTCAAATCTAATTAAAGATTTAACTATCGCTTTGGAGAAAAACTGGTGATACTCCATTCTCGCTCAATTTCTAAATTTGATAATTTAGATTATCAATTCACATTTCAATCTAATTACAAATTCATTAAAACTCCAGTTACTGGGTTAAAGAACTAATGTCTTTTCAAAACACAGTTCACGACAAACCCAAATCACTTTCTATTTATTTATCGGGTTAAAGAACAAGTGTCATTTAAAACACCCTTCACGATAAACCCACAAATCAATTCTTATTTACAACCCATTTCAAATCCAATTTATTTATTTAAAAATAAATGGGTTTTAATTTTTAGTTCAAAACTAGTTCATTTTCGATAAAAAAAATCTATTTTTATCTTCTCAAACATGGAGTTTTTCATCCTGATTTTTCCCCAAATCATTTCTTATGATTTTACACAAATTATTGATATTTTTAATAATTTCATCAAGGCCCGTACAGTCGATTTCCAACAACGGCCACCGAACTGCACTTACAGCGACCTTTTCCAAATTTGATTTGGACGTATCTCCAAATCCAACCGTTAGATTTCAAATTTCTAATATTCGTTAGAAAGATATTTTCGATACGAACCCAACGGTTCCAGTTTTAGGAGAATCCGACGGTCGGATCTCCCGTAATATCCGTTCGAATTCAATGGTCGAAATTTACGAACTGCCGCGGCGCGGCGCGTTCTATTCAGGCCATTATATATATAGTATATATATATATATATTATATATATTTCATCGATTTCCTTTTTAAAACGAATTTTATAAATCATTTCAAATTTGTTTCAAAAACAATTTCAACCTTTATTTCAAATTCAAATCAAAATTGAATTTTCCTTTATAAATTCTTTCTACATTCACTTCTATTTGATTTCAATTCAAATCGATTTCAATTCTATTTCAATTCGTTTTCAATTGAATTCAATTCAATTCAAATTCGTTTTCTATTCAATTCAATTCGAATTCGTTTTCTATTCAATTCAATTCGAATTCGTTTTCTATTCAATTCAAATTCGTTTTCTATTCAATTCAATTCGAATTCGTTTTCTATTCAATTCAGTTCGAATTCGTTTTCTAATCAATTCAATTCGAATTTGTTTTCTATTCAATTCAGTTTTAATTTCAATTCTTTTCAAAATATCAGATTTTGAAATCACTTTCGATATTCATTATAAAATGAATAAAATCGATATAAATATCGTTCACGTCAAAATGGCGTCAATCTAATCAACACGGCTTCATATATTTTTGTTTTCAAATATTCTATTTCAAATATTTCTTTTTCAATTATTTCTATTCAAATATTTCTATTCAAATATTTCTTTTCAAATATTTCTATTTCAAATATTTATTTTCAAATATTTCTATTTCAAATATTTCTTTTCAAATATTTCTATTCCAAATATTTCTTTTCAAATATTTCTATTTAAATATTTCTTTTCAAATATTTCTATTTCAAATATTGAATGAAGCCCAATCAAATACCATATAATGTTAATTATATGGATTTTCTACAACACACGTATACAATAACAACGATGAATAATCGACCATCATCCAAAGTGCATTCTACACTGTATAAGCATCGAATATAAATATTTAACGCTCATAACAGTCTGTCAATCAATCGATCGACATACAACTAAACATCGGGATTAGTGTACGTCAAATATCATCCCAATACCCGTGTGGGGTTTCAAACAATCAAACACAGATTTTATTTGTGCAGTCGGGCGATGTGTGAAATTTATCGTCCCAATCAATATCAGTCAAATGTGTGTATATAAACAAATCGTCCGATTTGTTTATTTTTATTTCATTTCATGTACACGTTAAAAATTCTATTTTTAACTATAAAATATTTTCCACTATAAAATATTTTATTTCAACTATATAAATGTTTTATTTCATTTCACATCACATCACACAATCAACTACACATCAAAATCAAACAAACAAGCATACAAGCCGTCCATGGTCTGTGGACGACGGGTGTCGGGGGCTACTAAACACCGTCTACATCCTAGTATATAATTATAACTAGAAAAGTAAATTCAAAGTGAGAAGTTCTCACCCTTTCGCTAAACTGGATGACGCAACTCTTCATGGGTAGGAAATCTTCACTGTGCTTTTCTTTTGTCTATTTCGTTGTCCGTATTCACTACATATATAAAAACCACATTTTTACTTCGCTATTCAATATATAAAAATCGAATTTTTACTTCGCTATTCAATATATAAAAATCGAATTTTTACTTCGCTATTCAATATATAAAAATCGAATTTTTACTTCGCTATTCAATACATAAAAATCGAATTTTTACTTCGCTATTCAATATATAAAAATCGAATTTTTACTTCGCTATTCAATATATAAAAATCGAATTTTTACTTCGCTATTCAATATATAAAAATCGAATTTTTACTTCGCTATTCAATATATAAAAATCGAATTTTTACTTCGCTATTCAATATATAAAAATCGAATTTTTACTTCGCTATTCAATGTATAAAAATCGAATTTTTACTATTCTAAGAATATTTCGCCTTCACTTTTTTAAAAATCTCCTCCTTTTCGTTTTTAAAGAACTCGCCTTTTCACTTTCAAAGATCTCGCCTTTTCACTTTCAAAGTTCATATCTTTTTAGCAAACAAAGTTGATATCTTTTTTTATTTTTTAAACAAAGTTGTTTTTATTTTAAAAAACATATATTTTCATAAAAAATATTATTTTCAGTTTTAAAACCATATTATTTTCAGAATTAAAATATAAATAACATAGGGTAAATAAAAGAAACTAAAGCTCAGCGTTGCTCTTCGTCGGAGGGGAGGTATCAGGGCGGCGCTTCAGGCGTGGTGCTGGTCTCGGTGGTGCTCGACATCAGAATGAGGTGGCGGTGCGGATCTGTGGTGAGAGCGGCGGCAGATTTAGGGTGGTGGTGGTTAGCAAGGGGGCGCGACTTTTAGGTTAAAAGGGCGACGGGGTTTTGAACTGACGAAGGGAGGAGAGGGGGTTGCTGGGGAGGCGCGGACTGACGTGGGTGGAGCTCCGGCGACGTGGGCCCTCCGGGAGGTGCGGCGGTCGTCGTTAAGTGGGAGGGCGACGGGAGTATTTAGGGATCGGATTTTTTTTTCTATCTGTAAAGTGAATAAAAGGGGGAGAGAGGATAGAGTAAAAGGGGGGTTTATAATTTTTATTTATTATTTTATTATTAATTTAAGTTGACTTTTTGTTTCGATCTCGAAACGAGGCCCACCGCCTGTCGTCCATAGCGTTTCACCCCCATTCCGAACACAATGGGATATGTATCGTAAGCTGATTCGATCGTTTCGATCAGTTTCGTCAAAATCAACATATAACTCTATATATTGATTTTGAACGCGCATTTCATTTTACCGGGGTCACATACTAACTCATAAATCCCAGAAAAATATTTTCTAGCTTCGTATGGACGATACGGTCCTAACAGAACTAGTTTCGTCGAATTCTGAAACCGTTTGAAAAATGGCCATTTTCCAGTCGATTAAAATCAACTGAAACTGGTCAAACGTGTTTTCCTTTGCCACGCTCACATATTGATTCGAAAAATTATGCAAATTGAAACCTAGCAATAACTTGACATCACGGATCCAACAAAAGTGCTTTCGTCGAAATCCGAGGTCGTTTGCAAAATGACTATTTTTAAGGGCCTGAATTTCATAGCGACTATTCAGAATTTTCAACTGGACATATCTTTTTATCCCCGCTATGAAATTTCAATTTTTCGGATTCGTTGGAAAGATATTCTCAAATAGATTCTAATATTTTTGGTTTCACTAAAATCCAGTATATTTTGCACCCGGTACATTCAATTGAAGTTTGCAATCGAATTATCGAACTACCGCGCCATTTTCAATTCCTTATATATATATAAATAATTACTTATATTCGAACGACGATCTATATAATATATATGTTCGAATTCTATTTAAAATAAATTTTCTCATTGATATTATTTAAAATAATTCATTTTAAATATTCAAAATTTGCTAAAATAGCCAAAATAAAAATTTTAAACTGGCCCAGATTTTCGGGTTGTTACAAACAATTTCTTTCAACACACAACTATTTTATATAGTTCATATAGATAATAAAAATATGATTTTTATTATAAAACAATTTATTTCAAAATGTGAATACCATTCAACACATGAATTTCAATTCAACGAATGAATTTCAATTCAACACATGAAGGTTTTCTATAGTTTAAATATATAGATAAAAAGGTGATTTTTATATTTAAAACACGAATACCATTCAACACATGAATTTTTATTCAACGAATGAATTTCAATTCAACACATGAAGGTTTTCTATAGTTTGTATATATATATATATATATAAAGGTGATTTTTATATTTAAAACACGAATACCATTCAACACATGAATTTCAATTCAACACATGATGGTTTTCTATAATTTGTATATATAGATAAAAAGGTGATTTATATATTTAAAACACGAATACCATTCAACACATGAATTTCTATTCAACGAATGAATTTCAATTCAACACATGAAGGTTTTCTGTTCAACAGACGAATATAGTTTCAACACAGGAAAATAATTCTAATACATGAATATTATTCAAAATTTCGGCAGCATAACGGCAGGGTAGTTAAAACCGGGACCGTCCCTAGTATGGCTCCTCGCTCTACCTTAAAGCCTCGCAACTTTTGACAATGGGGAATCATGCATCTAGTTCGCACGCAGGCGGCATGTATATTTTTTCATTTCCACAAACTATTCCTATGTGGTTTCAACCAAATATTTCTCTACCACAAACGGGTATTTTTCAACCACAATCAATCAATTTCAACCACAAAAAATTTCAATCAACCATTCGCTATCAATCAATTTTCACACCAATCACAACCAATAAATATCGTCCATGGTTTGTGGACGAGGGGCGTATATATATATATATATATATATATATATATATATATATATATATAGCATTTTACTTCTATTTCAACACATATATAATATTTACAACGCATATACAACTTATACATCGAACGTACAACTTATACAATGCTTATACAAGAGGTGTACAACGGTTATATAACTCATACATCGATTATATAATTTATACATCGTCGTTTTCCATATCGTTTACAATTTAGAAATCTCATATTGGGTTCCACTCCACCAAAAATAGCAGAAGGCTCAGAAAAATATGCGGTCTTTTCTAGAATGTAGAAGACGTCCACACGGTCACGATGTTTCCTGTTTCATCGAATTTTGTCAAGAAACGAAAAGATATGATTTTTCAAAGTTTGCAACGGTTTAAAGGTGCTAAAACAGTTGAAAATTAACTCAGCCGTATACCTTATTTATTTCTTCAAAACTAGGTTTAAGATTTTCGCCAAATCCGTGAAGTTGCAGCTCGATCGAACCATACAGCGTTGAAGAGGGAGGAGGGGGCTTTGCGGCGCCGGTGGTGGGGTCCTGCTCGACGCTGGCATGGAGGCGCAGTGGCTATTCGAAGTCTCCGACTTCGTGACGTCGGTTCTCCCAAACCACACAATGAAAAAATCCAAACTATATATGGATTTGAAGATCTTCTCGTGCTCTTCAAAATCTTCAACTGGAGGAGGGGCTGATTTTGCTTGTAGGAGGCGCAAATGAGGAGAGAAGGGATTAGATGGTTTCCGCCGTGCGTCGCGTTCGATTACGGGGAGAGACAAATAGATTTGACCAATCACGTTTTTTTTACTTTATAACTTTTAAAATTCCAAAAATACCCTCCTTAACACTCGAACACCAATCCAAACCCAACGACTGCCGTCCCTAGCATTTTACCCCCATTCCGAATACAATGGTATATGCTTCGTAGGCCCATTCGACTGTTTCAGTCTGTTTTCTTTCAAATTAAAATATATAACATTCAATATTTGATTTGAACGTACATCTCAATTTGCCAGGGCTACAAACTGATTCGAAAAATTCCAGAAAAATAAATCTAGCTATGTTTTGACGATACGTTCCAAACAAAACTAGTTTCGTCGAATTCTGAGACCGTTTGCAAAAAGGCCCATTTTTGGTCGATCCAATTTAACTATAATTGACCAAAACACGTTTTCCTTTGCCAGCTTACATACTAGCTTCAAAAATTATGAAATTTGAAACCTAGCAATAACTTCACATTCCGGATCCAACAAAAGTGGTTTTGTCGAATTCCGAGGTCATTTGCAAAATGGCCAATTTCACGGGCTATAGAAATTCCATAGCGACCTTTCTGAAAATTCATTTGGCCATAACTTTTGCTTCCCGCTATGAAACTTTGATTTTTCAGATTCGTTAGAAATGTATTCACTAACAGATTTAAATACTTTTGGTTTCACTCAAATCCGTTTTGTTTTGCACCCGGTACAGTCAGTCGAAGTTTGAATTCAAATTTTGAAACTACCGTGCCATTTCAGGCCTTGTTTATAATTCAAAGTAATTATATTTATTTTCAAATGTCGATTGAAACTCACTTTTCATTGCCATTATTTAAAATATTTATTTTAAATATTTAAAATCCACTATTTTAGCCAATTTAAATTTTTTAAATTGGTTCAAATTTTCTGGGTCATTACAATCTCCCCTACTTAAAACTTTTCGTCCCCAAAAAGGAACAAAGTCGAAAGTGGTTTGATTAATCAATCCTACGTTCAATCGGGCTTCCATTCTCCAACTTTTTAGTTTCTGAGAATTTTCAAATTCTTCAAAAATTTGGCTAACACCTGGAATTTCGCCAAAACCTCCTTTGTACGGGAAGGGGTTTGGAAATTTATTGGGCCGTATTAGGTACCCAATAAATCCTATAAAGCTTACACATATTTATAGTGATATATTCTGGTGTTTACAGGGGAGCGTGTATAGATAATAACTCCAGGGAATAAATTCTCGTCACCCTGTCAAAGCCTGAGGGAGTGTGTATTTTAATTACTCCAGAGGATAAATCCTCGTCACCTCGTCCCGTGTGGGAAATAAATAATCCATGTGCCGTATCTAATAACTAGAGAGACGTGATTATTGTCAACTCCAAACCCATGTGGGGTTTTTATTAATCTGGCAATTTTATCATTTCATTTTAAATAGTCCATATCAGTCATCAGTTCAACCTGTAAAATATAGTCATTGCCATACAAGCCTCTCGCTCGTATGGAAAATCTTCCACCTCGTCACACAAGCTCCAAATGCTTATGTGGTATATGATGAAGTATGCCTATCTTCGAGAAGTATGCCATGTAGTGTAGTTCAAAATTAATTGTTACTATCCTATGGCGATGTTTATTATTTCACACGGAACAACCAGCACTCCGCATCCAATGGCATTCACAGGAGTTGATATAATAATATTTCGCATACAACTCATTAAGGTTTACCTATTTGTCGGGCACGCAAATAATTTCTTTACTCAACAGCTATCCATTTACCTATTCAAATATATATAATGCACAAGTATATATTTCTATCTATTTCCTAATCAGTTCAATGTGTGATTTAATCGAATAAATTCCACCATTCATTCTATTATTGATTAAATTAACTATCGTTTTAATAATTTAACTAATCAAATCAACTATCACACAACACAAACAGCAATCAATTTGTTTTTAACTTTTCAAAAATTACCAATCAATTTCTATACTCTTTTAAAATCATTCAGACTATAGAATTAAAAGTGCATATCCATGGAAAGAAAATAACAACAAAGTAGAAACTAAATGGTAATGCAAAGTATGGTAAATGTACCTTGCACCGGAGTCAATCAGAGATATCTACTCGACACATAGGATAGGCTTTCTGAATGCTCTCCTCAGTTTCCCAAGTACAATCTCGCGGATCTCCACTCCATTGCACTTTGACTAAGTGAACCTTCTTGTTCCTCAGCTCTTTGGTTTCTTTGCCGATAACCTTTAGCGGCTCCCTTCTCACAGCCAATTCTGGAGTAATTTCAATATCCTGTTGAGCTGCTTCTTCCACGATCAAGTCTGGATCATGAACGTGCTTTCGAAGTTGAAATATGTGAAATACATCATGTACTCCTGGCAACCAATCCGGCAATTTAACCCTATAAGCGAGAGTTCCGATCCGTTCCAGAATAGGAAACGGACCAATGAATTTGGGCGCCAACTTCCCAGTTTTACCGAACCGGATAACTCCACTCATCGGTGATACTTTTAAATATACATAGTCGCCAACAGCAAACGATATATCTCTTCTTCTCCTATCGGCATAGCTCTTTTGCCGGCTTTGAGCGGCGAGTAATCGTTTCTTAACGAAATCGACTTTGTCGGCAACTTCTCGGATCATATCAGGTCCTAACACAAGTCTATTACCGGGTTCGACCCAACAAGCAGGAGATCGGCACGGCCTACCATATAATGCTTCGAATGGCGACATTGTCAGGCTCGCCTGGTAGCTGTTATTATATGAGAATTCAGCCAAATGCAGATCGTCTTCCCATGATCCACCGAAATCTAGAACACAAGCCCGCAATAGATCTTCTAGTATACGATTCACCCTCTCAGTCTGACCATCTGTCTGAGGATGATAGGCGGTGCTTAGGTTCAGCTTTGTTCCCAGCTCTACTTGAAATGCCTCCCAGAATTTGCTAGTAAATATTGTATCTCTATCACTGACTATACTGAGCGACACTCCATGTAGCCTAACAATTTCCCTGAAGTATATTTGCGCCAGACTCTGAGCAGTTCTGTTTGATCTGACAAGTATGAAATGGGCGGTCTTCGTGAAGCGATCTACGATCACCCAAATACTGTCATTTCCTTTTCTGGTTCTGGGCAAACCATCAATGAAGTCCATGGAAATATGTTCCCACTTCCAACTAGGAACGTCTAGCGGTTGCAATAATCCAGCTAGTTTTTGTTGGTCGCTTTTTACTAGTTGGCAAGTAGGGCATCGACTAACATATAAAGAAATGTCCCTCTTCATCGACTTCCACCAGAAAGTGCATTTGATGTCATTATACATTTTGCTTATTCCTGGATGGATACTAAGTTCTGTCTTGTGGCATTCATCCAGTACTTCCTTTCGGAGCTCAGCAATGTTGGGAACATAGATTCGACCCTTTAGCCTTAGAATCCCATCATTATCGACTTGAAAACTCGAGGGCTCGCCTTTCTGAATTATCTCTCTGATCTTATGAATGAAGTGATCATCCTTCTGAAGAGCAGATATTTTATCTATCAATGAAGTCGTGATAATAAAACTGGCGATCATTTCATTCTTTCGGCTTAACGCATCGGCCACGACATTGGCTTTCCCTGGAGTGTATATAATCTCAAAATCGTATGCTGCAAGGAACTCTAGCCAATGTTGCTTCCTCAGATTCAAGTCTTTCTGGGTGAACAGATATTTTAATGACTGGTGATCTGTAAACAGTTCAAATCTCTCACCCAGAAGATAGTGTCTCCAGATTTTCAAGGCGAATATTATAGCCAATAACTCAAGATCATGAGTTACGTAGTTTTTCTCATGCGGCTTCAGATGACGGCTAGCATAAGCAATCACTTGACCTATTTGCATTAACACTGCGCGAAGGCCTTCTCTAGAAGCATCTGTCCAGACTTTCAAATCCTGATTGCCATCGATGATGGTTAACACTGGAGCTGTCGTTAATCTTAACTTTAGCTCTTCAAAAGCCTCTTCACATTCTGGAGTCCATTTGAATTTTGTATGCTACTTTGTAAGCTTTGTTAAGTGACCAGATATCTTCGAAAAGTTTTTAATGAACTTTCGGTAATAACTAGCCAATCCGAGAAAACTACGGACTTTTGTTGGAGTACTAGGCTTTTTCAAATTTTGAATAGCTGTGATTTTACTTGGATCCACAGCAATTCCTTCTTTTGATACGACGTGGCCTAGAAATTTCACTTCATCTTGCCAAAATATGCATTTGGACAGTTTGGCTTTTAATACATTCCGTCTCAGAATTTCTAGAACCTGTTCCAGATGTTTTTCATGTTCGGCCTTTGATTTAGAGAAGATTAGAATATCGTCAATAAAAACCAGAATAGATTTATTCAGGAATCCTCTGAACACTCTATTCATCAAATCGACGAAGTATGCTGGAGCGTTACATAAGCCGAACGGCATTACTAACCACTCATAGAATAAGTCTGGACCTCTGAATGTTGTCATTGGAACACACTCTTCGGCAATTCGAAGCTGATGGAAGCTTGTAGCTAGGTCCATCCTTGAAAACACTTGTGCTCCTTTCAAACGATCCAATAAATCATCGATTCGCGGCAATGGATATTTATTCTTTATTGTCTGCTTGTTCAAATCACGATAATCCACACATAGCCATAGAGTACCATCAAATTTTGGGACAAACAACACTGCTGCACCCCAATCAGAGAAACTAGGCCTGATCAGACCCTTCCATACGAGCTGTCGTGTTTGATTGTCTAATTCCTCTTTCTCTTTCAAGGACATTCTTCGAATAGCGTGAACTACCGGCCTTGCATTCAGAATTAAAGCAATTTTGAAATCAATTTCTCTCTGCGGAGGTAAGCGAACAACTTCATCGAACACATCCGCATAGTTCTTGATGACAGGAATATCTTTTACAAGGTCGGGAATATTCTCTGTGACTACTGGGGTATTTTCTATTTGAGCAGGGGAAACATCAAGAGCTGACCAAAAGTCTTTTCTATTTGAATTCGGACCTTCGCATGGTATGGTTATATAACTCCCTGATTGGGCCTTTGCCTTAACAACTCTCTCGGCGCATCTAACCTCCGCCTCATATTTGGTTAACCAATCCAATCCCAAAATAAGATCGAATTCATTAAAATTCATAACTATAGCGATGGTAGGGAACTTATAACAGGAAAAAGAGACAGGCACCGCACAGACCCAGCTAAGATCGATGGAATCCCCGATCGGATTTTGGACAGTCATTGGTTCTTTGAGCTTCTTCAAATTCAAATCTAGCTTCTTAACTGCATTCTTTGCGATAAAGCTTCGCGACGCGCCTGTACCAAACAACACTTTAACTGGAATGTTTTTGACATTGAGCGTGCCTTCCAAAACATCAGACCTTACCTGACTAGTTGAGGGCTCAGAAGTTTCTGCTACTTCATTCACTTGAGCGATTTCAGGCTTGTTTAAGAGCAGGCAATCCTTTGCAAGATGACCAGTCTCATGGCATTGTTTGCACTCCCTATTCTCTTGAAACTCCCCATCAGTTCTAAATTTCTTCTTCTTTTGCTTTCGATTTGCTCTATACCCATCTTTTCTTTGTTTCTTTAAAGATCTACAACTCATCGACAAATGTCCTTCCTTATTGCAGTTAGAGCAAATAGCAGTTGTTACTGGTTCTTTCCCAGATTTAGCCCTTTTTCTCTTGGCACTGGGCTTCTCACTGACCTCGGGACTATCAGTCACCGACTCCACTTTGTTACTCGAACTGACTTCCTCTTCTTCGCGCAACATACCTTTCTTATGGAGATCTTCATACTGATAAGCCATATAAATCATTTCATAAAAAGGAAGCTTCACATTCCTCATCACACTATTCTGATATTTTCTTTACAGGCCATGAATAAATATCAGATTCTTCCTCTTTGGATCTTGAATCAGATGAGGAGCAAAGTGAGAAAGTTCGTTGAATCTCTTATGATATTCTGCAATGGTCATATCTCCCTGTATCAGATAAGAGAATTCATCACATAATCGCTCCATCACTTCAGGAGGAGTAAATCTTTCTAGGAAAATCTCTTTGAATCTATCCCAGGTGATATCACCGTCTGGATTATCTTTGATGATTGTTTCCCACCAGATTTAAGCTTCTTCTTTGAGCGTCCAAGATGCTACTAATATTTTCTGATCATCTCTCAACTGGATACATTCAAATATTCTTTCGACAGAACTCATCCAAGCTTGAGTCTGAATTATAGATTCATTGCCCGAGAACTGTGCTCCGTTCAGATTTCGATATCTCTTTAATAGAGCCTCTAGATCGGGTTCTGCATTTCTTCTGTTTCTAACACTCATTTTTCTAGTACTTCTGCAAATGGAAGATCAAGTATCAGGCCACAGAAAAGATAATTTAAAATATAGAAACACATACTTCAAATGTAAATGTGTCTATCGAGGTGTAATTTCATTCTGCTTTACTCATAATAGGATATTACTGATCCTATCTGTAATGAGTTACCCGTCCTAGAACACTACTGGTTCTATTTTTGAAGAGTTCGTTAATATGTTATATTCCAGAACTAAGCTTAACCAAAGCTCTGATACCACGTTGTGACAACCCCATACCCCGTACTGACGGTGGCATGGGTAATCTTTGGAATATAACACATAAACAGATAACAGCAGAACATAATTAAATAAATACACCAGATAATGAACAAATTGTAACAACCCGGAAATGCGAGCCAGTTTAAAATTATTACTTTGGCAATTTTAGCGAATTTTCTATATTTAAAATGAATTATTTTAAATCATATCAACGAGAAATTTATTTTGAGTAGAAATACAACGTATATATTTATACAAATCGTCGTTAGAATATAAATAATTATTTATAATTATAAATGGAATTGAAAATGGCGCGGTAGTTCGATAATTCGATTTCAAATTTCAATTGAACGTACCGGGTGCAAAATAAACCGGATTTTAGCAAAGCCAAAAATAATAGAATCTAATTGAGAATATCTTTCCAATGAATCCGAGAAATAAAAATTTCATAGCGGGAATCAAAAGATATGTCCAAATGGAAATTCAAAATAGTCGCTATGGAATTCTGGCCCTTAAAAATGGGAATTTTGCAAACGACCTCGGATTTTGACGAAACCACTTTTGTTGGATCCGTGATGTCAAGTTATTGCTAGATTCCAATTTTCATAATTTTTCGAATCATGATGTGAGCGTGGCGAAGGAAAACGCGTTTGACTAGTTTTAGTTGATTTTAATCGACTGGAAATTGGCCATTTTTCAAACGGTCTCAGAATTTGATGAAACTAGTTTTGTTAGGACCGTATCGTCAATACGAAGCTAGAAAATATTTTTCTGGAATTTTTCGAGTTAGTATGTGGCCCCGGTAAATTGGAATGTGTGTTTAAATTGAATATATAAATATTTATATTTTAATTTAAATCAAAACTGCTTGAAATGATAGAATTGGCTAACAAAACATATCTCATTACGTCCGGAATGGGGGTATTACCCTAGGGGCGACAGTTGTTGGGCCTCGTTTGGTGGTCGGATGGAAAGTCAACTTATAGAGGAATTTAATTTAATTAAAATATTATATATATATAATTTCCCTTATCCTTCTCTCCCCGCATAACCCGATACCCAAATTTAAAAAAAAAGAGGGGCTGTGCCCAAGCTCGCCCACCGCGCCTCCAGGAGGGCGCAACGCCCACCGCCGATAGGGCACTGGCCTTGCCATCGCCCCCTCCTCCGATCTCCCACCTCCGACGTTCTTCCTCCTCTCCCTTCCTTTTCTGATTGGAAGAGCCGCGCACCACCCAAACCCGCCAAGGTCGACCACCGCACTGCCGCTTCCCACCTCCGCAGGCGCGAAGCCTCCCCCGCCTCCCCCCTTCGCTGCGACTTCCCCCTCCTTCTTCAATCTGTGCTGAAACAGTCCTCGCCCCCCTCTTCTTCTAACAGTAAGTCTTCTTTATTTTAATTATTTTTATTTCAGTTTTTGGATGTAAGGAGTATTGTTTTCCTATATGATTTTAGATTGGAAAAAATATATATGATCTTTAAGTTATTAAAGAAAAGGTAAGATTGTTATAAAAGAAAGGTTAAAATTTTTATAAAACAAAAAATTATTTTTCCTTTAATATGACAAGGACTTGATTTTTATAGCGATAAAGAATTGATTTTTTTCATGTAAAAGAATAGATTTTTGTATGATAAAAGCATAGATTTTTATATACGAAAAGATTATATTTTTAAAAATGAAAAGGCGATAGTTTTAAAAATGAAATGGCGATAGTTTTAAATATGAAAAGGCGATATTTTTTAAAAGTGATAAGGCGAGATTTTTAAATATAGAAAGAACGGATTTTTATATATGGAAAAACAATATTAAAAAAATAATATATAATCTTTTCTATTTGTAGCTAAATAAAAATACGATTTTTATTTATTAGAATGAGGTAGTAAAAATATAATTTTTATTTGAACAGCGTGAAAAGACTGTATTGGATTTACAAATGGATTCAGGCGATTCAGCAGTTCAACAGCAAAGCACGGCGGAGTGGATCCCTCTGTGAGAACTTCTCGCTCTAAATTTCCTTTTCTAGTTAAAAATATATATACTAGGATGCAGACGGTGTTTAGTAGCACCCGACACCATCGTCCACAGACCATGGACTAGTTTATTTGGTTGTGTAGTTGGTTAGATTATTTGGTTTGAATTGAATTGTTTGGTGAAATGGAATGGATTTGATTGATATATGTATGGCGTGGGCCTTTATTAGACCGGGGACAAAGCTAGGCCTTGTCCGGTTTCTAGTATCGTGCCGTTATGTCGCCGAAATTTTCTAAAATAAGTTAGAAAAATAAAGATATCATTTTATTTAATAAATGAACCGAATAGAATATTCATAGGTTGAATAAAATAATTTGGTCGTTAAAAATATAATTTTTAACGTGAATGTGAATAAATATTCATTTACAAACCGGACGGTTTGTTTATGTACACCTATTTGAAGGACATTGATCGGGACGATAAATTTTACACATCGCCCAATGACACAAATAAAATCTGTGTTTGATTATTTGAAACCCCACACGGGTATTAGGATAAAATACGGCATACACTAATCCCAATAATTAGTTGTATGTCGATCGATGGATCGACAGGCTGTTATAAGCGTTAGATATCTATATTTGATGCTAATACAGTGTAGTACACTTTGGATGATGGTTGATTATTTATCGTTGCTATTACATACATGTGTTGTACGGAATCCATATAATTAACTTTATATGGTAATTGATTGGGCCTCATTCCAATTTAGAAAATACAGAATTTTATAAAATAAAGGTTCATGTGCTGACAGTACTCATCTGTTGAGATTAGTCATGTGTTCAACGAAATATTTTAACAATAAAATTTACATCTTTATTATATATAGAATTAGAAACTAACTTCTTTATAAAATAAAGGTTCATGTGTTGACCGTACTCATCCGTTCAGATTAGTCATGTGTTGAACGAAATATTTTAACAATAAAATTTACATCTTTATCATATATAAAATTAGTAACAAATTGGAAAATAGATAAGATGAGTGGTCTCCTAGATATTGATCTGAGGTTGGTTTTGGCCTTCGGGGTTAATATTCAGGGAATCGTTCTCTTACTAATTTACGGTTGGAGTCTGATTTGAAATCAAACGATAGATACCATAATTGTAATAAATATATTAAATAACAAAAATAGTCACACGTGGACAGTACTCATTCGTTGAGATTAGTCATGTGTTGACAAAAATAAAGAGTCATGTATTGAAAGAAATATAGATTCATTTGTTGAATAGAATAACGAAGTTATTGAAAAATATAAAACCGTGTTAATTAGAGATGCGCTATTTTGACGCAAACGATATTTATATCGATGATATTCATTTTTATAATGAATATTGAAAAGAGATAAAAATCGAATATTTATAACAGGAAATCGAATTGAATAAGAAAACGAATTTGATTTGAATTGAATAGAAAACGAATTTGATTTGAATTGAATAGCAAACGAATTTGATTTGAATTAAGTAGAAAACGAATTTGATTTGAATTAAATAGAAAACGAATTTGAATTAAATTAAATAGAAAACGAATTTGATTTGAATTGAATAGAAAACGAATTTGAATTGAATTGAATAGAAAATGAATTCGAATTGAAATGAATTTGATATTTGAATTGAATTGAAATGAATTTAAAACGAATTTATAAAGGAAAATTCAATTTTTATTTGAATTTGAAATGAAGGTTGAAATTGTTTTAGAAACGAATTTGAAACTATTTATAAAATTTGTTTTAAATAGAAATCGACGAAATATATAATATATATATATATATATATATTATATATAATGGCCTGAATAGAACGCGCCACGCTGTGGAAGTTCGTAAATTTCGACCATTGACTTCGATCGGACATTACGGGAGATCCGACCGTCGGATTCTCCTAAAACCGGAACCGTCGTGTTCGTATCGAAAAGAGCTTTCTAAAGAATATTAGAAATTTGAAATCTGACTGTTGGATTTGGAGATACATCCAAATCAAATTTGGAAAAGGTCGGTGTAAGTGCACTTCGATGGCCGTTGATGGAAATCGACTGTACGGGCATTGATAAAATTATTAAAAATAGTAATAATTTGTATAAAATCATAAGAAATGATTTGGGAAAAATTGGGATGAAAAACTCCATATTTGAAAAGATAAAAATAGATTTTTATCGAAATGAACTAGTTTTGAACTGAAATTAAAACCCATTTATTTTTAAATAAATAAATTGGATTTGAAATGGGTTTTAAATAGAATTGATCTATGGGTTTATCATGAACTTTTTTTAAATGACATTAGTTCTTTAACCCAGTAAAGGGAGTTTTAATGAATCTGCAATTAGATTGAAATATGAATTAATAATTTAAATTATATAATTTGGAAAGTGAGCGAGAATGGAGTATCACCAGTTTTGCTCCAAAGCGATAGCTAAATCTTTAATTAGATTTGAACGTGACATAGTAATTAATTTTACCGATAACACCATGGTGTTAGATATGGAGTATTACCAGTGTTCTTCATGGGATGAATAGGTTGGGATTGGGAAATAAAATAAATAATTTCTTCGGTGTGGTTCGCTAATCTCGACTAGTTTGGAAAACCATAATCTGGTTTGAAATGATATCCAAAGGAGGATTAAAGAATAAACTTTAAAGAATTTATCTTTGATAAAATTAATGGGAACCTTTCCCTAAGAAGATGAAATTTAGAAACTAGCTGTAGGTTAGCTAAGAAGAATGGTTTCCTGGGTATTGATCTGATGTTGGTTTCGGCCTTCGGGGTTAATATTTGGGAAATTGTTCTCTTGCTGATTTACGGTTAGTGGCTGCTGAATTGGAGTGAGGCATATGTTGTGTTTGTGTAACATTTGTTTTTAATATATGCGGGATGTTCGGAAAGGCCGGGTTTATGCCCATTCTGAATAACCAATTCGACGATATGTCGAAGACAAAGACGGTGGTTGAAGACCGGAAGTCTTGACATCGTTTGGCTGATTACTGATCATCTTGATTGGGCTGTACACCCAAGATGAGGGAATCAGTTGGTGGTCATCCAGACGTACTTGGAGATCGATGGGTATGCGAGGAAAGTGCCTCCGGTTTCGTTCAGACCCAGAACGAATTTGTAAATGGACTGTGTGTTTGACATTGGATTTTATTCTATGTTGATTGATCTCTATTAAATATACATCTGTTTGGTGGTGGAGAATTTATTCTCTTGCTTAACGCCCTTGTCTGAGATGTACGAGCTTAGAGGTTGTATATCGATGGACATCAGTCGCATGGCATGAATTGCCTGTGTGGCACGCCTAAGTGGCAATTGATCAAGGCTTCTGTTGAAAAGCAGAGTCTTGTGGTTGATGCTCAAAGCACGACCTTTGTGGCTTAGCTTTGTGTATAACGTGAATTAGCGAGCCTCACACCTCGGTATGAGTTAAAAACAGGATAAGGACTGCAGGGAGAGCACGACGTTTCTTTCTAGATTTGGTGGTGTCAGTGACTTACCAGCCCTGACATTTATATACTTTTCACTTATGTGGTTGTTGGATGAGGCGCCTCGATTTTAGGTCTGTAAGGACCGGGAAATGTGTGTTCAGGAATACTAATCCACTGACGTAAGTGTGGACCGACCCTGAAGCATCCAAGGGTTACCCAGAGTGTGTAGCCCCGAGGCATTTGCTAGAGTGTCTCGAAGTGGGGAGGAGCTTGCCCCTTGCCTCGACTCATGACGGAAATCCAATTTCCAATACGTGTATTTCGGTTTTGTTTGTAGAGCCTAGTATGGCGACATGATATATGGTACCCATGCCGCCTATGATTGATATTTATGATTGAAATTGTTTTGACACTATACACTTATAATAGTATCAAATGATTTGTTTTAAACGTATCAAGCATGTTTGGCTATTATAAGGGAAAACCCTATACTCCGGCTTGCGTTGCATTGTAAGATGGGACCTGGGTCTTATAATAGCTTCATTTTTCGAAAAAGCATTGCGTTGTCTTTTCTATGCCCTGGCATTCTTAGGAGGAAACCCGTTCCGTGTTATACGACATGGTCCCTTGAATTACTCTCTTTTAAAGCAAAGTTTTAAATAACTGTTTTTGTTCTCACACCAGTCACATGACTGACCTGGAGTTTATTGTTTTAATCTAAACTCTGGGTGCTATTTTTTTCGACACGGGCAGCTACTAGTTTGGTTTTGCAGATTTATATTCACAGGATCCTGATTTACAGCTTGAACGATGCTCGGAAAGCTCTGTATCCGTGTATTACTTTCAGTTGTGTTTTATATTGTTTTTCGGCTGCTGTGTAATTTTTTGTAATCTCTGATATTTTCTATGTATTTTATTCATTTATACTCTGTATATTCTTGTATTCTGATGGAATTGTTGTAATAAACAATGAAATGTTCTTCCGTCTGCATTCTATTATGTCATGTTCTCAAGGTAATCCAGGCTTTCCTTACCGGGGAAGTTACTGGTCATCACAGTTGGTATCAGAGCTTTGGTTTATAGAGCTCGAGAACAAGAAACATTAGAACCATACGAAAGAATTCATCAGATATTGGATTAGTAATATCCAATTAGAATGACTCGTTACTGATGGGATCAGTTGTATCCTAGAACGAGTGTGAAGAGTATATTTTTCAAATGAAAACGAATTTTGTTTTGAAATTTAAATCATTTTATACGTATTTAAATATTTATTTATTTTGAATTTGGACAATCCAATATATAAAGATTTTGCATATACGCGTCATGAACGTATATTCGAAGTTTTAATATACCGGATAGATATAGAACCGCACTCTAGTAGCCCGGAGATGTTCTGATGGTGGTTCGAAACATCATCAGCATTTATTTTCGAGTAACGAAGGTGTGATATCTATATATTTCCATTAGACTGGTGTGAGAACCAAAATATGGCTAGAATACATTGTTGTGATTTGGCATCAAAAACAAGATTTTCAGTTTATATATCAAAATTATGAATTTAGAATTCTAATTCACTAATTGATTGATGGTTGTGTTGTTTGTTTATTTGTTTGATAATTTTGAACCATTACGTCTAATAGAATCAAATATTGAACTGTATCGAAAATTTGTCGCATTTGCTTGCATATACATGTACTTACATTGGACAGGTCATAGCAAGGACGCTAGGGCAGAGAATAAAATTTGGTTGCCCGACAAATAGGTACATGTTTACTATAATTTACTGTTTTGTTTGGGTGCTGATGATTTTATGAGCCGCTTGGCTTTTTCTTTTTCTTTTTGAGATCAGAGGGCCCGTATGGCAATTTCGGGATTTTCCCGGTGCTCCCGGTTGTAACAACCCAGAAATGCGTGCTAGTTTAAATTTTTTATTTTGGCAATTTTAATGAATTTTGAATATTTAAAATGAATTATTTTAAATAGTAACGACGAGAAATTTATTTTTAATAGAATTCGAACGTATATATTTATTTGAATCGTCGTTAGAATATAAATAATTATATATAATTATAAAAGGAATTGAAAATGGCGTGGTAGTTCGATAATTCGATTTCAAACTTTAATTTAATGTACCGGGTGCAAAATAAACCAGATTTTAGTGAAACCAAAAATAATAGAATCTATTTGAGAATATCTTTCCAACGAATCCGAAAAATCATAATTTCATAGTGGGAATCAAAAGATATGTCCAGTTGAAAATTCAGAATAGTCGCTATGGAATTCTGGCCCTTAAAAATGGAAATTTTGCAAACGACCTCGGATTTCGACGAAACCATTTTTGTTGGATCCGTAATGTTAAATTATTGCTAGATTCCAAATTTCAAAATTTTTCGAATCAATATGTGAGTGTGGCAAAGGAAAACGCGTTTGACCAGTTTCAATTGATTTTAATCGACTGGAAAATGGCCATTTTTCCAACGGTCTCAGAATTCGACGAAACTAGTTTTGATAGGACCGTATCGTCAATACGAAGCTAGAAAATATTTTTTCGGAATTTTTCGAGTCCGTATGTGGCCTCGGTAAATTGAAATGTGCGTTTAAATTGAATATATATAAAGATTTATATTTTAAATTCAACGAAAACTAATCGTAACTGTAACACCCCGAATTTTCTATTAACACTAAAGTTGCTAAAATATTAATAAGTGTGTAAGAGAGGGGATGTATCTAATATGAATATAAAAAATATTAATAAGTGTGTAAGAGAGGGGAGGGGATGTATCTAATATGAATATAAAAATATTAATAAGTGTGTAAGAGAGGGGATGTATCTAATATGAATATAAAAATATTAATAAGTGTGTGAGAGAGGGGATGTATCTAATATGTATATAAAAACAATAATAAGTAAAGGGGGATGTATCTAATATGTACATTGTAGAAAATATATATATTTATGACATGAATAGAAGTTTATTAATATGCTGAGTGTTTGCTGAGTCACTTCTGACTCATTGCTGAGTCAACAAGATAAACCCCATCTTGTCTGAACGGTTGCGGTTATTTCTAGGTTAAATCTAATGGCCTAAATGAATTCTAAAATCTATAAATAAGTGGGTAGACCCTAGACCTAAATCACTTGTAAAATTAGAGAAGCTACCGTCATGCTGCTGCCATGGAGTTCAGCATAGCCGTCACAAACTAAGAAGAGAAAGCCTAATCATCTACAACTAAATCTACACAAATCAAATCAAAAGATCTCTCTTTCTCTAATTCTTTTCTTTTGTTAGTGAGTATGATGATTCTCACAAGACTATTACAAACTAATTTGACTCAGTTATGAATGGATCACAAGAAAGTGATGTGATTTGTAATTGTAAATTCTATATATTGTGGATCTCTTATTATGTTATTATGTTGTCGTATGATGTAAATTATATATGCTATGTCATGCTATGTTGTAAATTCTCTTATGCTATGTCGTGCTATGTTGAGAATCATGTCAAGCTATGTTATACTATCATACTATGCCATGTTATAAATCATGCTATATTATGTTGAAAAATCATGTTGTTGGATCATGCTTAAAGTTATGTTTTTTTTTCTTAATTTAAATGGATCTTGTTTATGGGAATTTGCCTATTAGGTTAGGTGTACCCATAAACTTGAAACTATAATTAAATAAAACTTGATTATGGGAATTTGCCTATTGAGTTAGGTGTACCCATATAAAACCATGTTGTTAAAAAAAATTAGATGATGTTGATTCACACATGTTCATATGTAAGTTTATGAAAATTGATTGAGATCATATTAGGTGAATTTTGAACAAGTTGACACCTTTAGATCCATGACATGTATAATCTATGCAAGTTGGACATATGCAAGTTTCACCCCTTATTATGATTCATTTGGTCACATATACATGTTGTTATTATGATAATCTCTTTTATGCTATGAGTTAGGCTATTCGAGTCTAACATATATTTTGCGAATAAACGTTCAAACGTGGGGTAGGGGTAATATTAGGAATTAATAAATTGGGTGCAATTTTGTAAGATGTTGCATACCATGAATGAATGTCCATAATTGAGTCAATTATGGACATTGTTAAAAATTGGAAGTAATTAATAATTCAAGTAGGGAATTATTAAAATTGGGGGAAAGTGGATTATTATTAATAATCAATGCTTAGGACACGAGGTTGGACCCGTTTGTGATGTAAACCTGCCCGGACCCGCCCGGCAAATCCAGTAGTCACAAATGTCGGCCCAATGTGAGAGGTCCTAGGCCCAAACTAAAGCATAACAGTTGTAAAGACACGAGGTTAGACTCTTTTATGGTGTAAGACTGCCCGGACCCGCCCGGCAAATCCAGCTGCCATAAATGCCAGTCTAATGTGAGAGGTCTTTATGAGGTTATGGCCTTAATGAACTAAGAAATACTTAACCAGATAATCATGTAAGGTGGGACATGGGGGTTAAGTAGGTGCCTTGGGTGGCATGAGGAATCTGGTGGTTGCCTTTAGAGGCATTTGAAATACGATTAGACTTAACCAAACACACATGTAAATGAACATGACTAAGTGGGTTAAGTGGGATGGACTAATGGGGACAAGCTTAGGTGGAATGCTTGTGGTAAATAGTGGGGGCCCATTTCAACCAGTATCCCAAAACGTATCTTTGTGGGCTCGACCCAAGTCGAGGACGGGACACGCATATTGGGTTTGACTATAAGAGGCCAAAACAGGGAGCGGTGGCAACGCAAGTCCAACGGGTTTCATATGCGTGTGTGGACCCGGGCTGGTAGGTAAGACGTTGTTGCATCGTGTAGGTATAAGCCGTGCATGTCCGTTGTATCAGGTTGCCACTTTAGGGGAGTGATACACCCCACTGTGGGGCCAGCACGGGTATCTACGAGTTAGGGAGCCGATCGAATAATGGGAAGTAGGGTACACCTAGTGGAGATAGGGGCAGGCGGCACCTATGTAGTCAGCTAGGGGTACGTAAAGCCATTGGGAAAGTTTCTAAGTGAAGCTAAGTGGGATGAATCTTTAGGGTGACTGGTGTGGTGCAGTATAGTGTTTATCCTTTAGTATTTAGGAGCGCCTATAACGTTGCCTTTAGCGATTGTCTATGTCCTTAATCTGCTCTTCATAGACATTTTCTTGTTTTCCAGCTTATGCCTTAGTCCAGTTATTTTGGTAATAGTATTGTAGAATTATCATATTCACCAGACTTTATGTCAGACCCCCTCTTTTACATCCTTTTTCTCCCTTCAGGTCCGCAGGTTGGGCCAAGTTCTAGTGGAGTCTAGTTGGATCGCTTATCTTCTGGAAAGCTTGGACTGCTGAAGTAAAGTCCAGCTTGTTATCTTTCTTTTTAATGGCTATTCATGTAATGGGATTATGTACTTGTTTTATCAAGATAGATATTGTACTTGACATTGAATATGGTGTTATGATGTAATCAAACATGTTTTGACTTCTGCTACAATGAAATAAAGTTTTTGAATTTCCAAGTACTATTTTATATCTGTCTTGTTGTAATTTTACTGTTCTATATTCACTTAAAACCTCCATGGAAGTTAATGCATTTCCTTTGTGAGTGACATTAATGGACGTGGGGTGTTACACGTGGTATCAGAGCATAAGGTTACCAGAACAGATAAAACTTTTTTTTAGAAAAATGTTTTTTTTCTAAAGTATTTTTGGAAGAAGTGCTTTCAAAAAAAAAAACATGTTATTTAAAGAGAGTTTTTATGAAAAACATAATCCCAAATAGCCACATCCTTATCTTTATCTTTCGAATTCTCCATTTTGAATCTTTCCTTTTTCGTTTCAGCATGGCTGAAGATCTTAATCTCCCAGAAGGTGTGACGATTCCAGGGTGGTTTAGGAGATACTTGGAGGCTAGGGCCACCACTGCAGGCCCAGCGGATACTCCTCCACCCCTAGTTGCACCCATTCCTCCTCCTCCTCCTCCTCGTGTTGACACTTTTGCAAAGACGTGCAAGGAATTCAAGGCTATGGGAGGAAAAACTTTTCAAGGGACTGAGACGTTTGTGGAGGCCAGAGATTGGCTTAAGGAGACTGAGGAATTGTTGGATATCTTTGAAGTGGAAGATGGGAGGAAAGTCCGTTTAGCTGCTTGGTTAATGAAGGGAGAGGCCTCGTTTTGGTGGGAGGTCACTAACGGGGAACGTCCAGTTGATTCATGGGCGGATTTCAGACGAAGGTTTGAGGCAAAGTTTCTTTCAAGGGCATAGGAGAACTTAAATATGGAAAAATTCCTGGCACTAAAGCAAGGGAGCTCATCAGTAAAGGAATATGTCAATAAATTTAATCAGTTAGCAAGGTTTGGCTTGGAGTTGGTGAACACGCCAGAGAAGAAAGCTTTGAGGTTCGTTAGAGGCTTGAATGAACCGTTGCAAGGGTTGGCTATGACCCACATCCCTATGGGAGCCACCTTTGAAAAGCTAGTAGAAATGGCACTTATGCATGAGGATAAGGCAGTTGAAAAGAAAGGGGATCAGAAGAAACCCCAACAGCAAAATAAGAAGGGTGGTAAAAACAATAATGGCAAAGGGAAGAAGAAATGCTTCAATTGTGGGACGCCTGGCCATCTCAGCAAAGATTGTAGAAAGAAAAAGAAGACTGGTTGTTTTCATTGTGGAGATGCGGGACATTTAGTGAAGGACTGTCCAAAGAAGGGGCAGAGGGCAGGGTCTACCTCGGGAGGACAGGTGCAGGCTCTTATGGCACCAGGGCAGGCAAGGGGGCAAGTTCAGGCTATTGCGGCCCCACCGCTGCAAGAAAGAGGTAGAACAATTTCTGTTGAAAGCTTAGTTTTTCTGTTTGATCATCCTGTCCGTACCTTATTCGATTCTGGCGCATCTCATTCGTTTACCTCTGCATCATTAGTTGAATCACTGCACTTGAACACCAGTTTAGTAGAGGATCCCTTGGTCGTTTCAAATCCAATTGGGGGTTCGGCTCATTTGACCATGATATGTTTGGATTTGAAAATCTCTATACTTAGCGTTGAATTTAGATGTGATGCTTATGTATTGGGCTTCACGGGCTATGGGCTAATTTTAGGAATGGATTGGTTGTCTAGAAATAGGGCCATTCTTGATTGTGAAAGGAGAGTAGTTAGGCTTGTGACTCGCCTTGGTAATGCTCTCGACATCTTTTGTAATCCCATAAATTCCGTTATGCTAAGTTATCTTGAATCGCTTGACGCGTCTGTAGAGAACCTGCGATCGGTAGAAGTGGTCCGGTAATATCCGGATGTGTTTGAGGAGGTGAAGGGCTTACCTCCAAAGCGGGAGATAGACTTTCGAATTTATCTTGTGGATAATGCTAAACCCGTATCTTTGCCAGTGCGCCACATGGCTCCTCGTGAAAGGAGGGAACTCAATAAGCAAGTAAAGGAGTTGCTTGAGAAGGGGTTCATAAGACGTAGTATATCGGAGTGGGGTGCTCCAGTAGTTTTTGCCACAAAGGCGGATGGGTCTCTTAGACTTTGTATGGACTATAGAGAACTAAACAAGCTTACTAAAAAGAACCGACACCCACTGCCGAGGATTGACGATCTCTTTGATCAGTTAGTTGGCGCCTCAGTGTTTTCGCAGTTGGACTTAGCCACTGGCTTTCATCAACTGAGAGTGGCTGAGGATAGTATAGATAAGACTGCTTTTAGGACTCCTGACGGATTCTATGAATGGCTAGTGATGCCCTTTGGTTTGACAAACGCCCCTGCATATTTTGTTGATTTGATGAGTAGGGTGTTTAGGGAATACCTTAACAAATTCGTGGTAGTCTTTGTGGATGACATCTTAGTCTTTTCTAAGAATAAAGAAGAGCACTCCCTACATCTTAGGGAAGTGTTGGAAACCCTTCGAGCGCATAACCTTAAGGCAAAATTTTCTAAGTGTCACTTCTGGAGGAAGGAAGTACGGTTCTTAGGGCACGTGGTTTCCAAAGAAGGGATAGCAGTGGATCCCGCAAAGGTGGTGGCCATCCAAGATTGGAAGGTCCCTAAAAATGCAACCGAAGTAAGAAGTTTCTTGGGGTTGGCTGGCTATTATAGGAAGTTTATCAAAGACTTCGCTAAAATATCAGCTCCATTAACACGGTTAACGAAGAAGAACCTGGTTTTTACGTGGGACAAAGATTGTGATGATGCGTTCCAACGTTTAAAGAGAGCCTTAACTTCAGCCCCAGTCTTAGTGCTGCCAGACGGGAATAAACCGTTTACCATCTATACTGATGCTTGTGGGACGGGACTTGGCGCGGTCCTCATGCAAGAGGGAAGAGTAATAGCCTATGGTGGAAGGCAGTTGAGGGTTCATGAAAAGAATTACCCCACGCATGACTTAGAGCTAGCCGCAATTGTTTTCGCGCTTAAGTCTTGGCGTCACTATCTTCTTGGTGAGAAATTCGAACTGTTCGCTGACCACAAATCATTAAAATACTTATTCTCTCAGAAGGATTTGAATTTAAGGCAGCAACGGTGGATGGAATTCTTAGCCTCCTACGATTTTGAAATAGCATATACCCCGGGCAAGGGTAACGTGGTGGAAGACGCCTTAAGTAGGAAAAGGTTGTCCTTGAGTCCGTTGTTTGTTGAACGACAAAGCTTAGAATTCATCTCTATGTTTGACTTTAGACCCTCCGTTGACTTAGTACCCGGTCTGTTAGCATCCTTGGAGGTTAGACCTACACTTCTAGGACGGGTTGGTGAGGCACAGCGAGACGACCCACAGTTGGTTGAGATAGTAGAAAAGCTCAAAGGGGGGGGGAGTCGTCAAGCCATCTTCGTAGGTATACCCTAGACGATAAGGGTTGGTTACGAAGGGATAATAGACTTTGTGTAGCACAAGACGAAGACTTAAGGAAGGCCATTCTTGATGATGCTCATCGCTCAAAAATGACCATTCATCCCGGCGGGGATAAGATGTACAAAGATATGAAGCGGGTTTTCTTTTGGGCCGGTATGAAAAAGGATGTGGCCGAGTACGTCGCTAGATGCTTGGTGTGCCAACGAGTTAAAGCAGAACAAAAGAAACCCGGTGGGTTGCTTCACCCATTAGAAGTTCCACTATGGAAATGGGAAAGCATCTCAATGGATTTTGTGGATGGATTACCAAGATCAAGAAAGGGTAACACGGGGATTTGGGTTATAGTAGATAGACTTACTAAAAGCGCCCATTTTATTCCCGTGAAAAGTAAGAGGACTGCTCCGTGGTTGGCTTCTGTATACATTAAGGAGATAGTTCGTTTGCACGGTATTCCTTCTAGTATAGTAAGCGACCGTGACCCCATCTTTACTAGCGAATTTTGGAAGAGTTTACAAGAGGTGGTAGGGACTCAGCTATGTTTGAGCACCGCATATCATCCTCAGACAGACGGCCAGACCGAGAGGGTGAATCGCATTCTAGAGGATCTTTTAAGGCTTTGTATCCTAGACTTTGGGGGTACATGGGAAGAGCACCTTCCATTAGTAGAATTCGCATATAACAATAGCTTTCAGTCTAGTATTGGCATGGCACCTTTCGAAGCTCTTTATGGAAGGCCTTGCCGTTCGCCTACATGTTGGTGGGAATCTACCGATAAAGTCCTACTTGGGCCCGATATGGTTAGGGAAACCTCGGAGAAGATTGAGTTGATTCGAAGGAGGATGAAAGCAGCACAAGATAGGCAGAAATCGTATGCTGATAAGAGGAGGACAGATCTTGAGTTTGACATTGGGGACATGGATTTTATCAAAGTATCTCCGTTACAGAATGTTGTTCGCTTTGGGTGCGTGGGGAAATTAGCACCAAGGTTTGTAGGGCCGTTTCCTGTAAAAGACAGGATTGGGAAGATGGCATATAGGGTGGAGTTGCCTGAGAAACTTAGTGGAGTACACGACGTATTCCACGTATCACATTTGAGGAAGTGTTTGCACAAGACCGCGGAGGTGGTAGAGCCGAGCTTGCTTAAAGAGGTGGAAATAGAGCGTGATGCAACAATTAGACGAGCTCCTACATGCATTCTTGGGTCGGAGATCAAAAAGTTGAGGAATCGAGAGGTCAGACAGGTTAAAGTGCAGTGGGGAGATGATGAGAGCAACGCAACTTGGGAGACAGAAGAGAAGATGCGTTCGTTGTACCCTTTTCTTTTTGAGGGTATGTCTTTTAATTTCTCCTTTATCGCTTAGCTTATCTTATCTTATCTTTAGTATGTCCTCTCATTAGTATCTTTGACCTTTAGTTAGGATAATCCTATGGTTGAAACATGTGTTTGAGACATGTTATGTATGATGGATGCAAAATGGATGCAAGTGTTTGCTAGTGGTTGCTCGTGGATGCATATATACACACACTTTAGGCACTAGATCGGCTCAGTCACTTCATATTGCATATTGCATATATATGGATGTATTTAGTATAATGGATGTATAATGGTTGTACCATCATATGGATGCTGCATTCGGTTGAATGGGTGTGCACGCATATAGAAGTAGTATGTAAGCAATTAGGATCTTTTGCATACATAATGGATTCATGACACTTACATAATTTGCATTAAGGAGGTCAACTGAATCAGTAGACCGCCTGATTTCGCATTAGGTAAGGACATGTACACACACTTGCATATGATCATAAAGCATTAGAAGTCTTTTAAGGACAATGGATGCCTGTGTATGAAGGATGAGTAGATGGACGTTTGGATGGTAGGATATACATTCTTCCAGACTTGAAGATTTCGGGGACGAAATCCTAAAAGGAGGGGAGAATGTAACACCCCGAATTTTCTATTAACACTAAAGTTGCTAAAATATTAATAAGTGTGTAAGAGAGGGGATGTATCTAATATGAATATAAAAAATATTAATAAGTGTGTAAGAGAGGGGATGTATCTAATATGAATATAAAAATATTAATAAGTGTGTAAGAGAGGGGATGTATCTAATATGAATATAAAAATATTAATAAGTGTGTAAGAGAGGGGATGTATCTAATATGAATATAAAAATATTAATAAGTGTGTGAGAGAGGGGATGTATCTAATATGTATATAAAAACAATAATAAGTAAAGGGGGATGTATCTAATATGTACATTGTAGAAAATATATATATATTTATGACATGAATAGAAGTTTATTAATATGCTGAGTGTTTGCTGAGTCACTTCTGACTCATTGCTGAGTCAACAAGATAAACCCCATCTTGTCTGAACGGCTGCGGTTATTTCTAGGTTAAATCTAATGGCCTAAATGAATTCTAAAATCTATAAATAAGTGGGTAGACCCTAGACCTAAATCACTTGTAAAATTAGAGAAGCTACCGTCATGCTGCTGCCATGGAGTTCAGCATAGCCGTCACAAACTAAGAAGAGGAAGCCTAATCATCTACAACTAAATCTACACAAATCAAATCAAAAGATCTCTCTTTCTCTAATTCTTTTCTTTTGTTGGTGAGTATGATGATTCTCACAAGACTATTACAAACTAATTTGACTCAGTTATGAATGGATCACAAGAAAGTGATGTGATTTGTAATTGTAAATTCTATATATTGTGGATCTCTTATTATGTTATTATGTTGTCGTATGATGTAAATTATATATGCTATGTCATGCTATGTTGTAAATTCTCTTATGCTATGTCGTGCTATGTTGAGAATCATGTCAAGCTATGTTATACTATCATACTATGCCACGTTATAAATCATGCTATATTATGTTGAAAAATCATGTTGTTGGATCATGCTTAAAGTTATGTTTTTTTTTCTTAATTTAAATGGATCTTGTTTATGGGAATTTGCCTATTAGGTTTGGTGTACCCATAAACTTGAAACTATAATTAAATAAAACTTGATTATGGGAATTTGCCTATTGAGTTAGGTGTATCCATATAAAACCATGTTGTTAAAAAAAATTAGATGATGTTGATTCACACTTGTTCATATGTAAGTTTATGAAAATTGATTGAGATCATATTAGGTGAATTTTGAACAAGTTGACACCTTTAGATCCATGACATGTATAATCTATGCAAGTTGGACATATGCAAGTTTCACCCCTTATTATGATTCATTTGGTCACATATACATGTTGTTATTATGATAATCTCTTTTATGCTATGAGTTAGGCTATTCGAGTCTAACATATATTTTGCGAATAAACGTTCAAACGTGGGGTAGGGGTAATATTAGGAATTAATAAATTGGGTGCAATTTTGTAAGATGTTGCATACCATGAATGAATGTCCATAATTGAGTCAATTATGGACATTGTTAAAAATTGGAAGTAATTAATAATTCAAGTAGGGAATTATTAAAATTGGGGGAAAGTGGATTATTATTAATAATCAATGCTTAGGACACGAGGTTGGACCCGTTTGTGATGTAAACCTGCCCGGACCCGCCCGGCAAATCCAGTAGTCACAAATGTCGGCCCAATGTGAGAGGTCCTAGGCCCAAACTAAAGCATAACAGTTGTAAAGACACGAGGTTAGACTCTTTTATGGTGTAAGACTGCCCGGACCCGCCCGGCAAATCCAGCTGCCATAAATGCCAGTCTAATGTGAGAGGTCTTTATGAGGTTATGGCCTTAATGAACTAAGAAATACTTAACCAGATAATCATGTAAGGTGGGACACGGGGGTTAAGTAGATGCCTTAGGTGGCATGAGGAATCTGGTGGTTGCCTTTAGAGGCATTTGAAATACGATTAGACTTAACCAAACACACATGTAAATGAACATGACTAAGTGGGTTAAGTGGGATGGACTAATGGGGACAAGCTTAGGTGGAATGCTTGTGGTAAATAGTGGGGGCCCATTTCAACCAGTATCCCAAAACGTATCTTTGTGGGCTCGACCCAAGTCGAGGACGGGACACGCATACTGGGTTTGACTATAAGAGGCCAAAACAGGGAGCGGTGGCAACGCAAGTCCAACGGGTTTCATATGCGTGTGTGGACCCGGGCTGGTAGGTAAGACGTTGTTGCATCGTGTAGGTATAAGCCGTGCATGTCCGTTGTATCAGGTTGCCACTTTAGGGGAGTGATACACCCCACTGTGGGGCCAGCACGGGTATCTACGAGTTAGGGAGCCGATCGAATAATGGGAAGTAGGGTACACCTAGTGGAGATAGGGGCAGGCGGCACCTATGTAGTCAGCTAGGGGTACGTAAAGCCATTGGGAAAGTTTCTAAGTGAAGCTAAGTGGGATGAATCTTTAGGGTGACTGGTGTGGTGCAGTATAGTGTTTATCCTTTAGTATTTAGGAGCGCCTATAACGTTGCCTTTAGTGATTGTCTATGTCCTTAATCTGCTCTTCATAGACATTTTCTTGTTTTCCAGCTTATGCCTTAGTCCAGTTATTTTGGTAATAATATTGTAGAATTATCATATTCACCAGACTTTATGTCTGACCCCCTCTTTTCCATCCTTTTTCTCCCTTCAGGTCCGCAGGTTGGGCCAAGTTCTAGTGGAGTCTAGTTGGATCGCTTATCTTCTGGAAAGCTTGGACTGCTGAAGTAAAGTCCAGCTTGTTATCTTTCTTTTTAATGGCTATTCATGTAATGGGATTATGTACTTGTTATTGTACTTGACATTGAATATGGTGTTATGATGTAATCAAACATGTTTTGACTTCTGCTACAATGAAATAAAGTTTTTGAATTTCCAAGTACTATTTTATATCTGTCTTGTTGTAATTTTACTGTTCTATATTCACTTAAAACCTCCATGGAAGTTAATGCATTCCCTTTGTGAGTGACATTAATGGACGTGGGGTGTTACAGTAACGATCGAATTGGCCTACGATACATATCCCATTGTGTTCAGAATGGGGGTAATTTGCTAAGGGTGGCAGTCGTTGGGTTTCAGTTGGAGTTCGTTTCGAGAAAACATGAATTTTCGAAAATGAAAGAAATTAAATATAATATAATATAAAATTTTATAAACCCCCCATATATTCTCTCTCCCCGTTAGCATTCGTATTAGGTCAGAAAAAAAACCCGACGATGACCAAATCTCGCCCCCCCTCAACGGCGCCGCCGTCCGCCACAGCCGCCCCTCCCTCCGATCTTCCCCTCCTCCTCCTTCTCTTCTCCAGTCCCTCTCTTCCTCCGAATCTTCTGAAGACCGACGCCCAACTCGAGCACCCCGCCCCATCGTTGACCGCGCAGCCCTACCACCGCCCCACAGGCCAAACTCCGAGCCCCCACCACCTCTCGCTCGACCTGAAGCCCCTCCTCCCTCCAACGCGCCTCCGATGATGCTCCGACCCGCCACCAATCTTCAACAGTCACCGATTCCAACGCTGAAACCCTAGATTAAATTGATGTAAGTTTTCTTTTACATATTTAATTTTATTTTTCAGTTTTAATTAGGTTTTGTTTGAAGAAAAAGAATAGGGTTTTTAATTAGTAAAGATGAGATCTTTGATGAAAGAAAAATATGATTTTTAACATATAAAGATTATATTTTTATAAAGGTAAAGCTTTGATTTTTAATGCAAAGAGGGCTTTGGTTTTTAAAGTAAGGAAAGGAACAATTTTTATCATCTAGAAGAAGAAATAAAAATTCGGTTTTTATAATGAAGTAAAGATTATATTTTTAATCATAGAAAGATGAGATTTTAAAAAAAAGAAAGATGTGACTTTTAGCATATAAAAATATGGTTTTTATATTATAGGAAGATTAAAAGTATAATTTTTATTATATGTAGAAGTTAAAAAATATAATTTTTATAATATAGAAAGGGTAAAAATATGATTTTTATATAGTGGCGATAATAAAAATATGATTTTTATATAACGTAGATAATAAAAATATGATTTTTACTTTGGTAGAGTATTAGGTTTTTATTAAAGTAGAAATGTAAAAATATAATTTTTATATAGTTATGATTATAAAAATTCAATCTTTATATAAGAAGTAGAAATATAAAAATATAATTTTTGTATAGAAAGAAGCGTTGTAAATATATGAAGTTAAATAAAAATGTGAACTTTATTTTTATCATGGAGGAATGAAAATAAAAATGTGATTTTTATATATGTAGCGAACACGGACGGTGGAAGTGACAAAAGGAAGAACGATGAAGATTTCCTACATATGAAGAGTCACGACGTTTGGTTTAGCTATCGGTGAGAACTTCTCACTTTAAATTTCCTTTTCTAGTTATAAATATATACTAGGATGCAGACGGTGTTTAGTAGCACCCGACACCATTGTCCACAGACCATGAACTTGTTTGTTTGGTTGTGTAGTTGGTTAGATTATTTGATCTAAATTTGGTTGTTTGGTGAATTGAAATTGGTTTGATTGATATGTGTATGGCGTGGTCCATTACTAGACCGGGGATAAGGCTAGGCCTTGTCCCGTTTCTAGTATCGTGCCGTTATGCCGCCGAAATTTTCTAAAATAGGTTAGAAAAATAAAGATATCATTTTATTTAATAAATGAACCGAATAGAATATTCATAGGTTGAATAAAATAATTCGATCGTTAAAAATATAATTTTTAACGTGAATGTGAATAAATAAATATTCATTTACAAACCGGACGGTTTGTTTATTACACTGATTTGACTGACATTGATTGGGACGATAAATTTTACACATCGCCCAACTGCACAAATAAAAAATCTATGTTTGTTGATTTGAAACCCCACACGGGTATTGGGATAAAATACGGCATACACTAATCCCAATAATTAGTTGTATGTCGATCGATGGATCGACAGGCCGTTATAAGCGTTAGATATCTATATTTGATGCTTATACAGTGTAGTGCACTTTGGATGATGGTTGATTATTTATCGTTGCTATTATATACATGTGTTGTATGGAATCCATATAATTAACTTTATATGGTAATTGATTGGGCCTCGTTCCAATTTAGAAAATAAAGAATATTATAAAATAAAGGTTCATGTGTTGACAGTACTCATCCGTTGAGATTAGTCATGTGTTGAACGAAATATTTTAACAATTAAATTTACATCTTTATTATATATAGAATTAGAAACTAACTTCTTTATAAAATAAAGGTTCATGTGTTGATAGTACTCATCCGTTGAGACTAGTCATGTGTTGAACGAAATATTTTAATAATAAAATTTACATCTTTATCATATATAAAATTAGAAAATAATTGGAAAATAGATAAGATGAGTGGTCTCCTGGATGTTGATCTGATGTTGGTTTCGGCCTTCTGGGTTAATATTTAGGGAATCGTTCTCTTACTAATTTACGGTTGGAGTCTGATTTGAAATCAAACGATAGATACCATAATTTTTATAAAATATATTAAATAACAAAAATAATCACACGTGGACAGTACTCATTCGTTGAGATTAGTCATGTGTTGACAAAAATATAGATTCACGTATTGAATAGGATAAATATTCATTTGTTGAATAGAATAACGGAATTATTGAAATATATAAAGCCGTATTGATTAGAGATGCCCTATTTTGACGCGAACGATATTTATATCGATTATATTCGTTTTTATATTTGAATTGAATTGAATAGAAAATGAATTTGAATTGAATCGAATAGAAAATGAATTTGAATTGAATCGAATAGAAAACGAATTTGAATTGAATTGAATAGAAAATGAATTTGAATTGAATCGAATAGAAAACGAATTTGAATTGAACCGAATAGAAAACGAATTTGAATTGAATTGAACAGAAAATGAATTTGAATTGAATCGAATAGAAAAAGAATTTGAATTGAATCGAATAGAAAACGAATTTGAATTGAATTGAGTAGAAAATGAATTCGAATTGAATCGAATAGAAAATGAATTTGAATTAAATCGAATAGAAAACGAAATTGAATTGAATTGAATAGAAAACGAATTTGAATTGAATTGAATAGAAAACGAATTTGAAATAGAATTGAAGTCGATTTGAACTTGAAATGAATGTTGAAATTGTTTTAGAAACAAATTTGAAACAATTTATAAAATTCGTTTAAAAGGGGAAATCGACGATATATATATATATATATATATATATATATATATATATATATATATATATATATATAATGGCCTGAATAGAACGCGCCGCGCCGCGGCAGTTCGTAAATTTCGACCATTGACTTCGAACGGACATTACGGGAGATTCGTCTGTCGGATTCTCCTAAAATTGGAGCCTTTGGGTTCGTATCGAGAAGAGCTTTCTAACGAGTATTAGAAATTTGAAATCTAACGGTTGGATTTGGAGATACGTCCAAATCAAATTTGGAAAAGGTCGCTGTAAGTGCAGTTCGATGGCCGTTGATGGGAATCGACTGTACGGGCCTTGATAAAATTATTAAAAATAGTAATAATTTGTGTAAAATCATAAGAAAAGATTTGGGAAAAATTGGGATGGAAAAATCCATATTTGAAAAGATAAAAATAGATTTTTATCGAAATGAACTAGTTTTGAACTAAAATTAAAACCCATTTATTTTTAAATAAATAAATTGGATTTGAAATGGGTTGTAAATAGAATTGATTTGTGGGTTTATCGTGAAGGGTGTTTTAAATGACACTTGTTCTTTAACCCGATAATAAATAGAACGTAATTTGGGTTTATCGTGAGCTGTGTTTTAAATGACATTAGTTCTTTAAACCATATAAGGGAGTTTTAATGAATCTGCAATTAGATTGAAATATGAATTGATAATTTAAATTATCAAATTTGGAAACTGAGCGAGAATGGAGTCTCACCAGTTTTGCTCCAAAGCGATAGTTAAATCTTTAATTAGTTTTGAACGTGGAATGGTAATTAATTTTACCGATAACACTGTGGTGTTAGATATGGAGTATTACCAGTTTTGCTTCATGGGATGAATAGGTTGGGATTGGGAAATAAAATAAATAATTACTTCGGTGTGGTTCGTTAATCCTGACTAGTTTGGAAAACCATAATTTGGTTCGAAATGACATCCAAAGGAAGATTAAAGAATAAATTTAAAGAATTTATCTTTGATAAAATTATTGGGAACCTTTCCCTAAGAATATGAAATTTAGAAACTAGCGGTAGGTTAGCTAAGAAGAATAGTTTCCTGGGTATTGATCTGATGTTGGTTTCGGCATTCGGGGTTAATATTTGGGAAATTGTTCTCTTGTTGATTAACGATTAGTGGCTGCTAAATTGGAATGAGGCGTATGTTGTGTTTGTGTAACATTTGTTTACTATATACGCGGGTTATTCAGAAAGGCCGGGTTATACCCATTTTGAATAACCGATTCGACGATAAGTCGAAGATGATGACGGTGGTCGAAGACCGAAAGTCTTCACATCGTTTGGGTGATTACTGATGATCTTGATTGGGCTGTACATCCAAGATGAGGGATTAGTTGGTGGTCATCCAGACGTATTTGGAGATCGATGGATATGCGAGGAAAGTTCCTCCGGTTTCGTTCAGACCCAGAACGACCTAGTAAATGGATTGTGTGTCTGACATTGGATTTTATTCTGTGTTGATTGATTTCTGTTAAATATATATATATCTATTTGGCGGTGGAGAATTTATTCTCTTGCTTAACGCCCTTCTCTGAGACGTACGAGCTTAGAGGTTATATATCGATAGATATCAATCGCATGGCATGAATTGCCTATGTGGCACGCTGAGTTGCATGGATCAAGGCTTCTTTTGAAAAGAAAAGTCTTGTGGTTGATGATCAAAGCACGGCCTACGTGGCAGCTTTGTGTATAACGTGAATTCGCGAGCCTCACACCTCGGTATGAGTTAAAAACGGGATAAGGACTGCAGGGAGAGCACGACGTTTCTTTCTAGATTTGGTGGTGTCAGTGACTTACCAGCCCTGACATTTATATACTTTTCACCTATGTGGTTGTTGGATGAGGCGCCTCGATTTTAGGTTTGTGAGGATCGGGAAACGTGTGTTCAGGAATTGCCAATCCTCAAACGTAAGAGAGGACCGGCCCTGAAGATCCAAGGGTTGCCCAGAATGTGTAATCCTGGGACATTTGCTTGTGTGTCTCGAATCGGAGAGGAGCTTGCCCCTTGCCTCGACTCATGACGGAAATCCAATTTCCAATACGTGTGTTTCGGTTTTATTTGTAGAGCCTAGTATGGCGACATGATAGATGGTACCCATGCCGCCTAGGATTGATATTTATGATTGAAATTGTTTTGACACTATACACTTATTATAGTATCAAATGATTTGTTTTTAAAACGTACCAAGCATGTTTGGCTATTATAAGGGAAAACCCTTTCCTCCGGCTTGCGTTGCATTGTGTGATGGGACCTGGGTCTTATAATAGCTTCATTTTTCGAAAAAGCATTGCGCTGTTTATTCTATGCACTGGTGTTCTTGGGAGGAAACCCGTTCCGTGTTATACGGCGTGGTCCCTTGAATTACTCTCTTTTAAAGTAAAGCTTCAAATAACTATTTTAGTTCTCACTCCAGTCACATGACTGACCTGGAGTTTATTGTTTTAACCTAAACTCTGGGTGCCCTTATTTTCGACACGGCAGCTAGTAGTTTTGGGTTTTGCAGATTTATATACACAGGATGCTGATTTACAACTGGAACGATGCTCGGAAAGCTTTGTATCCGTGTATCACTTTCAGTTGTGTTTTGTATACTTTTCCGTTGCTATGTAGTTTATTGTAATCTCTGATATTTATCGAATGTATAGTATTCATTTATACTCTGTATATTATTGTATCTGATGGAATTGTTGTAATAAACAATGAAATGTTCTTCCGTCTACGTTCTATTTTGTCGTGTTCTCAAAGTATCCGCTCTTTATTTTTGATGGAATTGTTGTAATAAACAATGAAATGTTCTTCCGTCTACGTTCTATTCCGTCTACGTTCTATTTTGTCGTGTTCTCAAAGTTACGGGTCCTTACATTTGCTATCGGAGCTTTGGTTTACAGAGCTCGAGAACAAGACACATTAGAACCATACGAAAGAATTCATCAGATATTGGATTAGTAATATCCAATTAGAATGACTCGTTAGAGATAGGATCAGTAGTATCCTAGAACGAGTGTGAAGAGTATATTTTTCAGATGAAACCAATTTTGTTTTGAAATTTAAAACATTTTATAAGTATTTGAATATTTATTTATTTTGAATTTGGACAATCCAATATATAAAGATTTTGCATATACGCGTCATGAACGTATACTCGAAGTTTTAATATACTGAATAGATATAGAATCACATTCTAGACACCCGGAGATGGTTCTGATGATTGATCGATCATCATCAGAACTTATGTTCGTATTTTCGAAGGTGTGATATCTATTTATTTCCATTAGACTGGTGTGAGAACCAAAACTTAAATAGGTAGATTTGTTGTTGTGAATTGGCATCAAAAACATGATTTTCTGTATATATGTATCAAAGTTATGAATTTAAAACGATAATTCACTAATTGACTGATGGTTGTGTTGTTTGTTTATTTGTTTGTAATTTTGAACCATTTAGCCTAATTGAATCAAATATTGAATTATATTGAAAATTAGTCGCATTTGCTTGTATATACATGTACTTACATTAAACAGGTCATAGCAAGGAGGCTAGAGCAGAGAATAAAATTTGTTTGCCCGACAAATAGTTACATGTTTACTATAATTTACTGTTTTGTTTGGGTGATGATGATTTTATGAGCCGGTTGGCTTTTTATTTTTGAGATCTGAAGGCCTGTATGGCAATTTCGGGATTTTCTCGGTGCTCCCGGTGTAGGGGAGGTTATGGCGAAATTTTTCAAAAATTTAGGGTGTTAGCCAAATTTTTGAAAAATTTGAAAAGTTCTTAGAAACTGAAAAATTGAAGAACTTAAGCCATAGTCAAAACAATGGAAGTCGAGTTGATTAGTTAAACAACTTTCGGCTTCGTTCCTTTTCGGGGACGAAAAGTTTTAAGTGGGGGAGATTGTAACAACCCGAAAATGCGTGCCAGTTTAAAATTTTTATTTTGGCAATTTTAATGAATTTTGAATATTTAAATGAATTATTTTAAATAGTAACGACGAGAAATTTATTTTTAATAGAATTCGAACGTATATATTTATTTGAATCGTTGTTAGAATATAAATAATTATATATAATTATAAAAGGAATTGAAAATGGCGCGGTAGTTCGATAATTCGATTTCAAACTTCAATTTAATGTACCGGGTGCAAAATAAACCGGATTTTAGTGAAACTAAAAATAATATAATCTATTTTAGAATATCTTTCCAATGAATCCGAAAAATTATAATTTCATAGCGGGAATCAGAAGATATGTCCAGTTGAAAATTCAAAATAGTCGCTATGGAATTCTGGCCCTTAAAAATGGAAATTTTGCAAACGACCTCGGATTTCGACGAAACCACTTTTGTTGGATCGGTGATGTCAAATTATTTCTAGATTCCAAATTTCTTAATTTTTTGAATCAATATGTGAGCGTGGCAAAGGGAAACGCGTTTGACCAGTTTCAGTTGATTTTAACAGACTGGAAAATAGCCATTTTTCCAACGGTCTCTGAATTCGACGAAACTAGTTTTGATAGGACCGCATGGTCAATACGAAGCAAGAAAATATTTTTCCGGAATTTTTCGAGTCCGTATGTGGCCCCCGTAAATTGAAATGTGCGTTTAAATTGAATATATAAAGATTTATATTTTAAATTCAACGAAAACTGATCGTAATGGTCGAATTGGCCTATGATACATATCCCATTATGTTCAGAATGGGGGTAATTTGCTAGGGGCGGAAGTCGTTGGGTTTCAGTTGGCGTTCGTTTCGAGAAAACATGAATTTTCGAAAATAAAAGAAATTAAATATAATATAATATAAAATTTTATAAACCCCCCATATATTCTCTCTCCCCGTTATCATTCGTATTAGGTCAGAAAAAAACCGACGATGACCAAATCGCGCCCCCCCTCAACGGCGCCGCCGTCCGCCACAGCCGCCCCTCCCTCCGATCTTCCCCTCCTCCTCCTTCTCTTCTCTATTCCCTCTCTCCCTCCGAATCTTCTGAAGACCAACGCCCAACTCGAGCACCCCGCCCCCTCGTTGACCGCGCAGCCCTACCACCGCCCCACAGGCCAAACTCAGAGCCCCCACCACCTCTCGCTCGACCTGAAGCTCCTCCTCCCTCCAACGCGCCTCCGATGATGCTCCGACCCGCCACCTATCTTCAACAGTCACCGATTCCAATGCTGAAACCCTAGATTAAATTGATGTAAGTTTTCTTTTACATATTTAATTTTATTTTTCAGTTTTAATTAGGTTTTGTTTGAAGAAAAAGAATAGGGTTTTTAATTAGTAAAGATGAGATCTTTGATGATAGAAAAATATGATTTTAAACGTATAAAGATTACATTTTTATAAAGGTAAAGCTTTGATTTTTAATGCAAAGAGGGCTTTGATTTTTAATGTAAGGAAAGGAATGATTTTTATCATCTAGAAGAAGTAATAAAAATTCGGTTTTTATAATGAAGTAAAGATTATATTTTTAATCATAGAAAGATGAGATTTTAAAAAAAAGAAAGATGCGACTTTTAGCATATAAAAAATATGATTTTTATATTATAGGAAGATTAAAAATATAATTTTTATTATATGTAGAAGTTAAAAATATAATTTTTATAATATAGAAAGGGTAAAAATATGATTTTTATATTAAAAATATGATTTTTATATAATGTAGATATTAAAAATATGATTTTTACTTAGGTAGAGTATTAAAAATATGGTTTTTATTAAAGTAGAAATGTAAAAATATAATTTTTATATAGTTATGATTATAAAAATTCAATCTTTATATAAGAAGTAGAAATATAAAAATATAATTTTTATATAGAAAGAAACGTTGTAAATATATGAAGTTAAATAAAAATGTGAACTTTATTTTTATTATGGAGGAATGAAAATAAAAATGTGATTTTTATATATGTAGCGAACACGGATGGTGGAAGTGACAAAAGGAAGAACGATGAAGATTTCCTACATATGAAGAGTCGCGGCGTTTGGTTTAGCTATCGATGAGAACTTCTCACTTTAAATTTCCTTTTCTAGTTATAAATATATACTAGGATGCAGACGGTGTTTAGTAGCAACCGACACCATTGTCCACAGACAATGGACTTGTTTGTTTGGTTGTGTAGTTGGTTAGATTATTTGATCTAAATTTGGTTGTTTGGTGAATTGAAATAGGTTTGATTGATATGTGTATGGCGTGGGCCATTACTAGACCGGGGATAAGGCTAGGCCTTGTCCCGTTTCTAGTATCGTGCCGTTATGCCGCCGAAATTTTCTAAAATAGGTTAGAAAAATAAAGATATCATTTTATTTAATAAATGAACCAAATAGAATATTCATAGGTTGAATAAAATAATTCGATCGTTAAAAATATAATTTTTAACGTGAATGTGAAAAAATAAATATTCATTTACAAACCGGACGGTTTGTTTATGTACACTGATTTGACTGACATTGATTGGGACGATAAATTTTACACATCGCCCAACTGCACAAATAAAAAATCTATGTTTGTTGATTTGAAACCCCAACGGGTATTGGGATAAAATACGGCATACACTAATCCCAATAATTAGTTGTATGTCAATCGATGGATCGACAGGCTGTTATAAGCGTTAGATATCTATATTTGATGCTTATACAGTGTAGTGCACTTTGGATGATGGTTGATTATTTATTGTTGCTATTATATACATGTGTTGTGTGGAATCCATATAATTAACTTTATATTGTAATTGATTGGGCCTCGTTCCAATTTAGAAAATAAAGAATATTATAAAATAAAGGTTGATGTGTTGATAGTACTCATCCGTTGAGATTAGTCATGTGTTGAACGAAATATTTTAATAGTAAAATTTACACCTTTATTATATATAGAATTAGAAACTAACTTCTTTATAAAATAAAGGTTCATGTGTTGACATTACTCATCCATTGAGATTAGTCATGTGTTGAACGAAATATTTTAACAATAAAATTTACATCTTTATCATATATAAAATTAGAAACTAATTGGAAAATAGATAAGATGAGTGGTCTCCTGGATGTTGATTTGATGTTGGTTTCGGCCTTCGGGGTTAATATTTAGGGAATCGTTCTCTTACTAATTTACGGTTGGAGTCTGATTTGAAATTAAACGATAGATACCATAATTTTTATAAAATATATTAAATAACAAAAATAATCACACGTGGACAGTACTCATTCATTGAGATTAGTCACGTGTTGACAAAAATATAGATTCACGTATTGAATAGGATAAATATTCATTTGTTGAATAGAATAACGGAATTAATGAAATATATAAAGCCGTATTGATTAGAGATGCGCTATTTTGACGCAAACGATATTTATATCGATTATATTCGTTTTTATATTTGAATTGAATTGAATAGAAAATGAATTTGAATTGAATCGAATAGAAAATGAATTTGAATTGAATCGAATAGAAAATGAATTTGAATTGAATCGAATAGAAAATGAATTTGACTTGAATTGAATAGGAAATGAATTTGAATTGAATCGAATAGAAAATGAATTTGAATTGAATAGAAAACGAATTTGAATTGAATTGAATAGAAAATGAATTTGAATTGAATCGAATAGAAAACGAATTTGAATTGAATCGAATAGAAAAGGAATTTGAATTGAATCGAATAGAAAACGAATTTGAATTGAATCGAATAGAAAACGAATTTGAATTGAATCGAATAGAAAACGAATTTGAATTGAATTGAATTGAAAACGAATTTGAATTGAATTGAATAGAAAACGAATTTGAAACAGAATTGAAATCGATTTGAATTTGAAATGAATGTTGAAATTGTTTTTGAAACAAATTTGAAAAGATTTATAAAATTCGTTTAAAAGGGGAAATCGAAGAAATATATATAATATATATATATATTATATACATAATGGCCTGAATAGAACGCGCTGCGCCGTGGCAGTTCGTAAATTTCGACCATTGACTTCGAACGGACATTACGGGAGATCCGACCGTCGGATTCTCCTAAAACCGAAACCGTTGGGTTCGTATCGAGAAGAGCTTTCTAACAAATATTAGAAATTTGAAATCTAACGGTTGAATTTGGAGATACATCCAAATCAAATTTGGAAAAGGTCGCTGTAGGTGCAGTTCGATGGCCGTTGATGGAAATCGACTGTACGAGCCCTGATAAAATTATTAAAAATAGTAATAATTTGTGCAAAATCATAAGAAATGATTTGGGAAAAATTGGGATGGAAAACTCCATATTTGAAAAGATAAAAATAGATTTTTATTGAAATCAACTAGTTTTGAACTAAAATTAAAACCCATTTATTTTTAAATAAATTGGATTTGAAATGGGTTGTAAATAGAATTGATTTGTGGGTTTATCGTGAAGGGTGTTTTAAATGACACTTGTTCTTTAACCCGATAATAAATAGAATGTGATTTGGGTTTATCGTGAACTGTATTTTAATTGACATTAGTTCTTTAACCCAGAAAAGGGAGTTTTAATGAATCTGCAATTAGATTGAAATGTGAATTGATAATTTAAATTATCAAATTTGGAAAATGTGCGAGAGTGGATTATCACCAGTTTTGCTCCAAAGCGATAGTTAAATCTTTAATTAGATTTGAACGTGGAATGGTAATTAATTTTACCTATAACACTGTGGTGTTAGATATGGAGTATTACCAGTTTTGCTTCAAGGGATGAATAGGTTGGGATTGGGAAATAAAATAAATAATTACTTCGGTGTGGTTCGTTAATCCCGTTTAGTTTGGAAAACCATAATTTGGTTTGAAATGACATCCAAAGGAAGATTAAAGAATAAATTTAAAGAATTTATCTTTGATAAAATTAATGGGAACCTTTCCCTAAGAATATGAAATTTAGAAACTAGCGGTAGGTTAGCTAAGAAGAATGGTTTCCTGGGTATTGATCTGATGTTGGATTTGGCCTTCGGGGTTAATATTTGGGAAATTGTTCTCTTGTTGATTTATGGTTAGTGGCTGCTAAATTGGAATGAGGCGTATGTTGTGTTTGTGTAACATTTGTTTACTATATACGCGGGTTATTCAGAAAGGCCGGGTTATACCCATTCTGAATAACCGATTCGACGATAAGTCGAAGATGATGACGGTGGTCGTAGACCGGAAGTCTTCACATCGTTTGGGTGATTACTGATGATCTTGTTTGGGCTGTACACCCAAGATGAGGGAATCAGTTGGTGGTCGTCCAGACGTACTTGGAGATCGATGGATATGCGAGGAAAGTGCCTTCGGTTTTGTTCAGACCCAGAACGAACTTGTAAATGGATTGTGTGTCTGACATTGGATTTTATTCTGTGTTGATTGATTTATGTTAAATATATATGTGTTTGGCGACGGAGAATTTATTCTCTTGCTTAACGCCCTTCTCTGAGACGTACGAGCTTAGAGGTTATATATCGATAGATATCAATCGCATGGCATGAATTGCCTGTGTGGCACAATGAGTCGCATGGATCAAGGCTTCTGTTGAAAAGCAAAGTCTTGTGGTTGATGATCAAAGCACGGCCTACGTGGCAGCTTTGTGTATAACGTGAATTCGCAAGCCTCACACCTCGGTATGAGTTAAAAACGGGATAAGGACTGCAGGTAGAGCACGACGTTTCTTTCTAGCTTTGGTGGTGTCAGTGACTTACCAGCCCTGACATTTATATACTTTTCACCTATGTGGTTGTTGGATGAGGCGCCTCGATTTTAGGTCTGTAAAGACCGGGAAACGTGTGTTCAGGAATTGCCAATCCTCAAACGTAAGAGAGGACCGGCCCTGAAGATCCAAGGGTTGCCCAGAGTGTGTAATACTAGGACATTTGCTAGAGTGTCTCGAATCGGAGAGGAGCTTGCCCCTTGCCTCGACTCATGGCGGAAATCCAATTTCCAATACGTGTATTTCGGTTTTATTTGTAGAGCCTAGTATGGCGACATGATAGATGGTACCCATGCCGCCTAGGATTGATATTTATGATTGAAATTGTTTTGACACTATACACTTATTATAGTATCAAATGATTTGTTTTTAAAACGTACCAAGCATGTTTGGCTATTATAAGGGAAAACCCTATCCTCTGGCTTGCGTTACGTTGTGTGATGGGACCTGGGTCTTATAATAGCTTCATTTTTCGAAAAAGCATTACGATGTTTATTCTATGCACTGGTGTTCTTGGGAGGAAACCCGTTCCATGTTATACGGCGTGGTCCCTTAAATTACTCTCTTTTATAATAAAGCTTTAAATAACTGTTTAGTTCTCACACCAGTCACATGACTGACCAGGAGTTTATTGTTTTAACCTAAGCTCTGGGTGCCCTTATTTTCGACACGGGCAGCTAGTTGTTTTGTGTTTTGCAGATTTATATTCATAGGATCCTGATTTACAGCTGGAACGATGCTCGGAAAGCTCTGTATCCGTGTATCACTTTCAGTTGTGTTTTGTATATTTTTCCGCTGCTATGTAATTTATTGTAATTCTGGTATTTATCGAATGTATAGTATTCATTTATACTCTGTATATTCTTGTATCTGATGGAATTGTTGTAATAAACAATGAAATGTTCTTCCGTCTGCGTTCTATTTTGTCGTGTTCTCAAAGTATCCGCTCTTTCCTTCACGGGGAAGTTACGGGTCCTTACACCGGTGCAGGGGAGGTTATGGCGAAATTTTTCGGAAATTTAGGGTGTTAGCCAAATTTTTGAAAAATTTGAAAAGTTCTTAGAAAATGAAAAGTTGAAGAACTTAAACTGTAGCGAAAATATTGAAAGTTGAGTTGATTAGTTAAACAACTTTCGGCTTCGTTCCTTTTCGGGGACGAAAAGTTTTAAGTGGGGGAGATTGTAACAACCCGGAAATGCAAGCTAGTTTAAAAATTTTATTTTGGCAATTTTAGCGAATTTTCTATATTTAAAATGATTTATTTTAAATCATATCAGCGAGAAATTTATTTTGAATAGAAATAGAACATATATATTTATATAGATCGTCGTTAGAATATAAATAATTATTTATAATTATAAAAGGAATTGAAAATGGCGCGGTAGTACGATAATTCGATTTCAAATTTCAATTGAACGTACCGGGTGCAAAATAAACCGGATTTTAGCAAAACCGAAAATAATAGAATCTAATTGAGAATATCTTTCCAACGAATCCGAAAAATCAGAATTTCATAGCGGGAATCAAAAGATATGTCCAAGTGGAAATTCAGAATAGTCGCTATGGAATTCTGGCCCTTAAAAATGGGAATTTGCAAACGACCTCGGATTTCGACGAAACCACTTTTGTTGGATCCGTGATGTCAAGTTATTGCTAGATTCCAATTTTCATAATTTTTCGAATCAATATGTGAGCGTGGCGAAGGAAAACGCGTTTGACTAGTTTTAGTTGATTTTAATCGACTGGAAATTGGCCATTTTTCAAACGGTCTCAGAATTTGACGAAACTAGTTTTGTTAGGACCGTATCGTCAATACGAAGCTAGAAAATATTTTTCTGGAATTTTTCCAGTTAGTATGTGGCCTCGGTAAATTGGAATGTGCGTTTAAATTGAATATATAAATATTTATATTTTAATTTAAATCAAAACTGCTCGAAATGATTGAATTGGCTAAGGAAACATATCTCATTGTGTCCGGAATGGGGGTATTACCCTAGGGGCGACAGTCGTTGGGCCTCGTTTGGTGGTCGGACGGAAAGTCAACTTATAGGGGAATTTAATTAAAATAAAATATTATATATATATAATTTCCCTTATCCTTCTCTCCCCCTCACAGGCATAACCCGATACCCAAAAAAAAAAAAAAGAGGGGTTGTGCCCTAGCTCGCCCACCGCGCCTCCAGGAGGGCGCGTCGCCCACCGCCGCCAGGGCACTGGCCTCGCCATTTCCCCCCCCCCCTCCAATCTCCCACCTCCGACGTTCTTCCTCCTCTCCCTTCCTTTTCTGATTGGAAGAGCCGCGCACCACCCAAACCCGGCAAGGCTGACCACCGCACTACCGCTCCCCACCTCTGCCGGCGCGTAGCCTCCCCCGCCTCCCCCTTCGCTGCGACTTCCCCCTCCTTCAATCTGCGCTGAAACAGTCCTCGCCCCCCTCTTCTTCTAATAGTAAGTCTTCTTTATTTTAATTATTTTTATTTCAGTTTTTGGATGTAAGGAGTATTGTTTTCGTATATGATTTTAGATTGGAAAAAAATATATGATCTTTAAGTTATTAAAGAAAAGGTAAGATTGTTATAAAAGAAAGGTTAAAATTTTTATAAAACAAAAATTAATTTTTCCTTTAATATGACAAGGACTTGATTTTTATAGTGATAAAGAATTGATTTTGTTCATGTAAAAGAATAGATTTTTGTATGATAAAAGCATAGAAATTTATATACGAAAAGATTATATTTTTAAAAATGAAAAGGCGGTAGTTTTAAATATGAAAAGGCGATATTTTTTAAAAGTGATAAGGCGAGATTTTTAAATATAGAAAGAATGGATTTTTATATATGGAAAAACAATAAAAAATAATAATATATAATCTTTTCTATTTGTAGCTAAATAAAAATACGATTTTTATTAATTAGAATGAGGTAGTAAAAATATAATTTTTATTTGAACAGCGTGAAAAGACTGTATTAGATTTACAAATGGATTCAGATGATTCAGCAGTTCAATAGCAAAGCACGGCGGAATGGATCCCATTGTGAGAACTTCTCACTCTAAATTTCCTTTTCTAGTTAAAAATATATATACTAGGATGCAGACGGTGTTTAGTAGCACCCAACACCATCGTCCACAGACCATGGACTTGTTTGTTTGGTTGTGTAGTTGGTTAGATTATTTGGTTTGAATTGAATTGTTTCGCGAAATGGAATGGATTTGATTGATATGTGTATGGCGTGGGCCATTATTAGACCGGGGACAAGGCTAGGCCTTGTCCTGTTTCTAGTATCGTGCCGTTATGCCGCCGAAATTTTCTAAAGTAAGTTAGAAAAATAAAGATATCATTTTATTTAATAAATGAATCGAATAGAATATTCATAGGTTGAATAAAATAATTTGGTCGTTAAAAATATAATTTTTAACGTGAATGTGAATAAATAAATATTCATTTACAAACCGGACGGTTTGTTTATGTACACCTATTTGAAGGACATTGATTGGGACGATAAATTTTACACATCGCCCAACTGCACAAATAAAATCTATGTTTGATTGTTTGAAACCCCACACGGGTATTGGGATAAAATACGTCATACACTAATCCCAATAATTAGTTGTATGTCGATCGATGGATCGACAGGCTGTTATAAGCGTTAGATATCAATGTTTGATGCTTATACAGTGTAGTGCACTTTGGATGATGGTTGATTATTTATCGTTGTTATTATATACATGTGTTGTATGGAATCCATATAATTAACTTTATATGGTAATTGATTGGGCCTCATTCCAAATTAGAAAATAAAGAATTTTATAAAATAAAGGTTCATGTGTTGACAGTACTCATCCGATGAGATTAGTCGTGTGTTGAACGAAATATTTTAACAATAAAATTTACATCTTTATTATATATAGAATTAGAAACTAAATTCTTTATAAAATAAAGGTTCATGTGTTGACCGTACTCATCCGTTGAGATTAGTCTTGTGTTGAACGAAATATTTTTATAATAAAATTTACATCTTTATCATATATAAAATTAGAAACTAATTGGAAAATAGATAAGATGAGTGGTCTCCTGGATATTGATCTGATGTTGGTTTCGGCCTTCGATGTTAATATTCAAGGAATCGTTCTCTTACTAATTTACGGTTGGAGTCTGATTTGAAATCAAACGATAGATACCATAATTGTCATAAATATATTAAATAACAAAAATAGTCAAACGTGGACAGTACTCATTCGTTGAGATTAGTCATGTGTTGACGAAAATATAGAGTCATGTATTGAAAGAAATATAGATTCATTTGTTGAATAGAATAACGAAGTTATTGAAAAATATAAAGCCGTGTTGATTAGAGATGCGCTATTTTGACGCAAACGATATTTATATCGGTTATATTCGTTTTTATAGTGAATATTGAAAAGAGATAAAAATCGAATATTTGTAACAGGTAATCGAATTGAATAAGAAAACGAATTTGATTTGAATCGAATAGAAAACGAATTTGATTTGAATTGAATAGCAAACGAATTTGATTTGAATTAAGTAGAAAACGAATTTGATTTGAATTAAATAGAAAACGAATTTGATTTAAATTAAATAGAAAACGAATTTGATTTGAATTGAATAGAAAACGAATTTGAATTGAATTGAATAGAAAATGAATTCGAATTGAAAAGAATTTGAAATTTGAATTGAATTGAAATGAATTTAAAACGAATTTATAAAGGAAAATTCAATTTTGATTTGAATTTGAAATGAAGGTTGAAATTGTTTTAGAAACGAATTTGAAACTATTTATAAAATTTGTTTTAAATAGAAATCGACGAAATAATATATATATATATATATATATATATATATATATATATATATATATATATATATATTATATATAATGGCCTGAATAGAACGCGCCGCGCCGCGGTAGTTCGTAAATTTCGACCATTGACTTCGATCGGACATTACGGGAGATACGACCGTCGGATTGTCCTATAACCGGAACCGTTGGGTTCGTATCGAAAAGAGCTTTCTAACGTATATTAGAAATTTGAAATCTAACTGTCGGATTTGGAGATAGGTCCAAATCAAATTTGGAAAAGGTCGCTGTAAGTGCAGTTCGATGGCTGTTGATGGAAATCGACAGTACGGGCCTTGATATAATTATTAAAAATAGTAATAATTTGTGTAAAATCATAAGAAATGATTTGGTAAAAATTGGGATAAAAAACTCGATATTTGAAAAGATAAAAATAGATTTATATCGAAATGAACTAGTTATGAACTGAAATTAAAACCCATTTATTTTTAAATAAATAAATTGGATTTGAAATGGGTTTTAAATAGAATAGATCTATGGGTTTATCGTGAACTGTGTTTTAAATGACATTAGTTCTTTAACCCAGTAAAGGGAGTTTTAATGAATCTGCAATTAGATTGAAATGTGAATTAATAATTTAAATTATCAAATTTGGAAAGTTAGCGAGAATGGAGTATCACCAGTTTTTCTCCAAAGCGATAGCTTAATCTTTAATTAGATTTGAACGTGAAATGATAATTAATTTTTCCGATAACACCGTGGTGTTAGATATGGAGTATTACCAGCTTTTCTTCATGGGATGAATAGGTTGGGATTAGGAAATAAAATAAATAATTACTTCGGTGTGTATCGCTAATCTCGACTTGTTTGGAAAACCATAATCTGGTTTGAAATGATATCCAAAGGAAGATTAAAGAATAAATTTTAAAGAATTTATCTTTGATAAAATTAATGGGAACCTTTCCAAAGAAGATGAAATTTAGAAACTAGCTGTAGGTTAGCTAAGAAGAATGGTTTCCTGGGTATTGATCTGATGTTGGTTTCGGCCTTCGGGGTTAATATTTAGGAAATTGTTCTCTTGCTGATTTACGGTTAGTGGCTGCTGAATAGGAATAAGGCATATGTTGTGTTTGTGTAACATTTGTTTTTAATATACGCGGGTTGTTCGGAAAGGCCGGGTTTATACCCATTCTGAATAACCGATTCGACGAAATCTCGGAGACAAAGACGGTGGTTGAAGACCAGAAGTCTTCACATCGTTTGGGTGATTACTGATGATCTTGATTGGGCTGTACACCCAAGATGAGGGAATCAGTTGGTGGTCGTCCAGACGTACTTGGAGATCGATGGGTATGCGAGGAAAGTGCCTCTGGTTTCGTTCAGACCTAGAACGAACTTGTAAATGGACTGTGTGTCTGACATTGGATTTTATTCTATGTTGATTGATCTCTATTAAATATACATCTGTTTGGCGACGGAGAATTTATTCTCTTGCTTAACGCCCTTCTCTGAGACGTACGAGCTCAGAGGTTGTTTATCGATGGACATCAGTCGCATGGCATGAATTGCCTGTGTGGTACGCCTAAGTGGCAATTGATCAAGCTTCTATTGAAAAGCAAAGTCTTGTGGTTGATGATCAAAGCACGGCCTTTGTAGCGTAGCTTTGTGTATAACGTGAATTCGCGAGCCTCACACCTCGGTATGAGTTAAAAATGGGATAAGGACTACAGGGAGAGCACGACTTTTCTTTCTAGCTTTGGTGGTGTCAGTGACTAACCAGCCCTGACATTTATATACTTTTCACCTATGTGGTTGTTGGATGAGGCGCCTCGATTTTAGGTCTTTAAGGACCGGGAAATGTGTGTTCATGAATACTAATCCACTAACGTAAGTGTGGACCGGCCCTGAAGCATCCAGGGGTTACCCAGAGTGTGTAGTCCCGAGGCATTTGCTAGAGTGTCTCGAAGCGGAGAGGAGCTTGCCCCTTGCCTCGACTCATGACGGAAATCCAATTTCCAATACGTGTTTTTCGGTTTTATTTGTAGAGCCTAGTATGGCGACATGATATATGGTACCCATGCCACCTATGATTGATATTTATGATTGAAATTGTTTTGACACTATACACTTATAATAGTATCAAATGATTTGTTTTAAACGTATCAAGCACGTTTGTCTATTATAAGGGAAAACCCAATCCTCCGGCTTGCGTTGCATTGTGTGATGGGACCTGGGTCTTATAATAGCTTCATTTTTCGAAAAAGCATTGCGTTGTCTTTTCTATGCACTGGTATTCTTGGGAGGAAATCCGTTCCGTGTTATACGGCATGGTCCCTTGAATTACTCTCTTTTAAAAGCAAAGTTTTAAATAACTGTTTTAGTTCTCACACCAGTCACATGACTGACCTGGAGTTTATTGTTTTAACCTAAACTTTGGGTGCCCTTATTTTCGACACGGGCAGCTAGTAGTTTGGTTTTGCAGATTTATATTCACAGCATCCTGATTTACAGCTGGAACGATGCTCGTAAAGCTCTGTATCCGTGTATTACTTTCAGTTTTGTTTTATATTGTTTTTCCGATGCTATGTAATTTATTGTAATCTCTGATATTTTCTATGTATTTTATTCAGTTATACTCTGTATATTCTTGTATTCTGATGGAATTGTTGTAATAAACAATGAAATGTTCTTCCATCTGCGTTCTATTATGTCGTGTTCTCAAGGTAATCCGGGCTTTCCTTGCTAGGGAAGTTACGGGTCATCACACAAATAATACACTGGATATACATAAACATCCGAGTTACACAGTATACAGAATCATACTTAGAACAAATACAGTTCAGCTATACATAAATGTCTACAGCGGAAACAAACATAATATGTACAATAGGAGCTGAACAACATAAAAAGAGATAAATGATTGAATCCATCTTCAGCTCCAGCTATCCAGAGAAAGCCAGCTAAACCTGAATACAAGGCTGCCCGTGTAGAAAAAGGGGCACCCGAGTTTGAAAGTGAAACAAACTACGAGTCAGTCATGGGACTGGTATGAGAAATCTACTCAACACATTCAAAATATGGCTAATCACAGGACCACGCCACTTTCGTGGAACGGGTTTACTCCATTGGATTGCCAGTGCTTTAAAACAAATCATTCTTTTAAACATTGCAATGCTTTTTATAAAAATGAAGCCATTATAAGACTCAGTTCCCATCACACAATGCAACGCAAACCGGAGGATAGAGTTTTACCTTATAATAGCCAAAATATGCTTGATACGTATAAAACAAAAGCATTTGATATTATTACTAGTGTTTACATGTTTCAAAAACAATTTCGAATCGTAACTATCAATCATAGACTTCATGGGTACCATATATCATGGTCGCCATACATATATACAATCAAAACTGCACGATGTCGTATTTGGAAATTGGATTTCCGTCATGAACCAAGGCAAAAGATAGTCCTTACTGACTTCGAGACTCTCTAGCCCGAGCCTCAGGGTCAGAGCGCATCGACCCTTGGAGCGACAGGGCCGGTCCACCGATGTGGATTAAAATTCCTGAACACTACGTTTCCCCGCCCTGTGGGGCATAAATGAGCCATCGAATGACTCCATCGGACCCAGATCGTCCGATCTAACCAAGGCGCCTTACAACAGTAACATCCACTTAAGTCAAACTCGTTAGGGCGTGTAAAACCACTGACGCCACTTCTAGCTAGAAAGAAACGCATGTCCTCGCTGAGGTCCTCTCCCGTTTCTGGTTCATACCGGGGTGTGAGGCTCGCAAATTCACGTTATACACAAAGTTACACCTCACAGGTGGTGCTTTGATCATCACCACAAGACTTTGCTTTTCAATAGAAGCCCGGACCACTGCATCTTAGCATGCCACACAGGCAATTCACAGCGTGCAACTGATAGCTATCAATCACACAGAATAAATTCCAATGTCAGACACACCGTCCATTTGCAAGTCCGTTCTGGATCTGAACAAAACCGGAGGCACTATATACCTCGCAAATCCATCGATCACCGCGTACGTATGGACGATCACCACTCATTATCCATATTTCGGGATGCCTCCCAATCAGGACATCAGTTACCATCCAGACGAGGTGAAGATCTCCGGTCTTCGACCACCGTCTTCATCTTCGATTTCTTATCGTCGATTCAGTTATTCAGAATGGGATAAACCCGGTCTTTCTGAGCAACTCGCATATATAATTAACAACTGCTACACAAACACTACTACGCATCATTTCAATTCATTAGTCACTGACCGTCATTCGGTAAGAGAACGATTTCCCAAATATTAACCCCGAAGGCCGAAACCAACATCAGATCAATACCCAAGAAACCATTCGACTTAGCCAACTTTCCGTTAGTTTCTAAATTTCATATCAGTATCGTTTGTAATATTTTAAAACGATTTATCACTATTTTTATTTATTTTAAAATAGCCAATTTATTCAAAACGACGCTTCGGGCCATAACGCGGCCGTGGCGCTGTTTTTCTTCAGATTTGATTTACACATATCTTAAAATCTAACCGTTGGATCTTCACAAAATTTACATCATTAGAAAGATGTTTTTAAAAATGAATCCAACGGTTCCAGTTTCGGAAAATCCGACGGTCGGATCTCCCGGTATAATCGTTTGAAGTTTCGATTTCAAAATACGAACTGCAGTGTCGTTATTCGATTTAATACAAATATATATATATATATATATATATATATATATAATCGATTCTGGCACTGTTTTTCTTCAGATTTGAATTAAATATTCCAGACAATCCAACCGTTGGATTCTTACAAAGTTGGTGCCGTTGGAAAGATATTCCCGAAGCGGACCCAACGGTTGCGGTTTCGGGAAAATCCGATGGTCGGATCTCCCGCACTAATCATTTTAAATCACGATTTCAAAATACGAACTGCAGCTTCGTTATTCGATATATTTCAATTCTATTTATATATATATATCGATTCTTCGATTTCAAAACTATATGATTTTCATACTTTTGATAAAAATGATATTTTTATCTAACTGTCTTCTATTTCAACATTTTACTATTTTTAACAATTCATGTATATAATAAAAATGTTATTTTTATTGTAAAACGATTTATTTCAAATCACGACTATTTTATACAGTACATATAGATGATAAAAATATGATTTTTATTATAAAACAATTTCTTTCAACACACGACTATTTTATGTAGTTCATATTGATGATAAAAATATGATTTTTATTATAAAACAATTTATTTCAAAATGTGAATACCACCCAACACATGAATTTCAATTCAACGAATGAATTTCAATTCAACACATGAAGGTTTTCTATAGTTTGTATATATAGATAAAAAGGTAATTTTTATATTTAAAACATGAATACCATTCAACACATGAATTTCTATTCAACGAATGAATTTCAATTCAACACATGAAGGTTTTCTATAGTTTGTATATATAGATAAAAAGGTGAATTTTATATTTAAAACATGAATACCATTCAACACATGAATTTCTATTCAACGAATGAATTTCAATTCAACACATGAAGGTTTTCTATAGATTGTATATATAGATAAAAAAGGTGATTTTTGTATTTAAAACACGAATACCATTCAACACATGAATTTCTATTCAACGAATGAATTTCAATTCAATACATGAAGGTTTTCTATTCAACGAATGAAGGTTTTATTTGGGACTGGTATGAGAAATCTACTCAACACATTCAAAATATGGCTAATCACAGGACCACGCCACTTTCGTGGAACGGGTTTACTCCATTGGATTGCCAGTGCTTTAAAACAAATCATTTTTTAAACATCGCAATGCTTTTTATAAAGATTACCCTTGCTACCGTTTAATGGGGTTTGGGGTCGTCACAGTCAGGAACTCACGGCTGTTGGTGTCTCTTGGAGGTGAAGGTGTTGCGCGCTCGCTGGAGATGGAGGAGCTTCAGGTGGTCGCCGGATTGGGTGCGGGTTGGTGGCGGTTTACGGTTCATGACGGAAATCCAATTTCCAAATACGACATCGTGCAGTTTTGATTGTATATATGTATGGCGACCATGATATATGGTACCCATGAAGTCTATGATTGATAGTTACGATTCGAAATTGTTTTTGAAACATGTAAACACTAGTAATAATATCAAATGCTTTTGTTTTATACGTATCAAGCATATTTTGGCTATTATAAGGTAAAACTCTATCCTCCGGTTTGCGTTGCGTTGTGTGATGGGAACTGAGTCTTATAATGGCTTCATTTTTATAAAAAGCATTGCGATGTTTAAAAGAATGATTTGTTTTAAAGCACTGGCAATCCAATGGAGTAAACCCGTTCCACGAAAGTGGCGTGGTCCTGTGATTAGCCATATTTTGAATGTGTTGAGTAGATTTCTATAGATTGTATATATAGATAAAAAGGTGATTTTTGTATTTAAAACACGAATACCATTCAACACATGAATTTCTATTCAACGAATGAATTTCAATTCAATACATGAAGGTTTTCTATTCAACAGACGAATATAGTTTCAACACAGGAAAATAATTCTAACACATGAACATTATTCAAAATTTCGGCAGCATAACGGCAGGGTAGTTAAAACCGGGACCGTCCCTAGTACGGCTCCTTGCTCTACCTTAAAGCCTCGCAGCTTTTGACAATGGGGAATCATGCATCTAATTCTCACACAGGCGGCATGTATATTTTTTCATTTCCACAAACTAATCCAATGTGGTTTCAACCAAATATTTCTCAACCACAAACGGGTATTTTTCAACCACAATCAGTCAATTTCAACCACAGATAATTTCAATCAACCATTCGCTATCAATCAATTTTCACACCAATCACAACCAATAAATATCGTCCATGGTTTGTGGACGAGGGGCGTATATATATATATATATATATATATATATATATATATATATATATATATATCATTTCACTTCTATTTCAACACATATATAATTTTTACAACGCATATACAACTTATACATCGAACGTACAACTTATACAACGCTTATACAAGAGGTGTACAATGCTTATATAACTCATACATCGATTATATAATTTATACATCGTCGTTTTCCATATCATTTATAATTTAGAAATCTCACATTGGGTTCCACTCCACCAAAAATAGCAGAAGGCTCAGAAAAATATGCGGTCTCTTCTAGAATGTAGAAGACGTCCACACGGTCACGATGTTTCCTGTTTCATCGAATTTCGTCAAGAAATGAAAAAGATATGATTTTTCAAAGTTTGCAACGGTTTAAAGGTGTTAAAACAGGTGAAAATTAACTCAGCCGTATACCTTATTTATTTCTTCAAAACTAGGTTTAAGATTTTCGCCAAATCCATCAAGTTGCAGCTCGATCGAACCATACAGCGCTGAAGAGGGAGGAGGGGGCTTTGCGGTGCCGGTGGTGGGGTCCAGCTCGACGCTGGCATGGAGGCGCGGAGGCTGTTCGAAGTCTCCGACTTCGTGACGTCGGTTCTACCAAACCACACAATGAAAAAATCCAAACTATATATGGATTTGAAGACCTTCTCGTGCTCTTCAAAATCTTCAACTGGAGGAGGGGCTGATTTTGCTTGTAGGAGGCGCAAATGAGGAGAGAAGGGATTAGATGGTTTCCGCCGTGTGTCGCGTTCGATTACGGGTAGAGAGAAATAGATTTGACCAATCACGTTTTTTTTTAACTATTATTTATAACTTTTAAAATTCCAAAAATACCCTCCTTAACACACGAACCCCAATCCAAACCCAACGACTGCCATCCCTAGCGTTTTACCCCCATTTCGAACACAATGGGATATGTTTCGTAGGCCCATTCGACTGTTTCAGTCTGTTTTCTTTCAAATTAAAATATATAACATTCAATATTTGATTTGAACGTACATTTCAATTTGCCAGGGCCACAAACTGATTCGAAAAATTCCAGAAAAATAAATCTAACTATGTTTTGACAATACGGTCCCAACAAAACTCGTTTCGTCGAATTCTGAGACCGTTTGCAAAAAGGCCCATTTTTGGTCGATCCAATTTAACTATAATTGACCAAAAAACGTTTTCCTTTGCCACGCTCACATACTAGCTTCAAAAATTATGAAATTTGAAACCTAGCAATAACTTTACATCCCGGATCCAACAAAAGTGGTTTCGTCGAATTCCGAGGTCGTTTGTAAAATGGCCAATTTCACGGGCTATATAAATTCCATAGCGACCTTTCTGAAAATTCATTTGGCCATAACTTTTGCTTCCCGCTATGAAACTTCGATTTTTCAGATTCGTTAGAAAGGTATTCACTAACAGATTTAAATATTTTTGGTTTCACTCAAATCCATTTTGTTTTGCACCCGGTACAGTCAGTCGAAGTTTGAATTCAAAATTTGAAACTACCACGCTATTACAGGCCTTGTTTATAATTCAAAGTAATTATGTTTATTTTCAAACGTCGATTCAAACTCACTTTTCATTGCTATTATTTAAAATATTAATTTTAAATATTTAAAATCCACTATTTTAGCCAATTTAAAATTTTTAAATTGGTTCAGATTTTCCGGGTCGTTACAGAAGGGCATGTGTTTCTTTCTAGCTAGGGTGGTGTCAGTGACCTACCTGCCCTGACATTTATATTATTTTCACCTGTGTGGTTGTTGCTGTTGCGAGGCGCCTCGGATATATCGGTCGATCCGGAACCGATGGAGTCATTTGGCTCATTTACACCCCAAAAGGCAGGGAAACACAATGTTCAGGCATTTTAATCCACATCGGTGGACCGGCCCTGACGATCCAAGGGGCAGTTGCGGCTGTTCCTGAGGCTCGGGCTAGAGAGTCTCGAAATCGGTAAGGACTATCTTTTGCCTTAGTTCATGATGGAAATCCAATTTCCAAATACGATATCGTGCGGTTTTGATTGTATACCTATATATGGCGATATAGTTGTATGGGGCATTAATGCCGTCTATGATTCTTAGTTATGATTGAAACTTTTTTTGAAACATATATACACTAGCAATAATATCAAATGATTTGTTTTGCTCGTATCAAGCATATTTTGGCCATTACAAGGTAAAACTCTTTCCTCTGGTTTGTGTTGCATTGTGTGATGGTAACTGAGTCTTATAATGGCTTCATTTTTATAAAAAGCAGTGCGATGTTTAAAAGATTTATTTGTTTTAAAGCACTGGAAATCCAATGGAGTAAACCCGTTCCGCGAAAGTGGCTTGGTCCTGTGATTAGCCATATTGTAAAAAGTGTTAAGTAGATTTCTCATACTAGTCGCATGACTGAATCGCAGTTTGTTTCACTTGCAAACTCGGGTGCCCGTTTTTCTACACAGGCAGCCTTGTATTCAGGTTTTATCAGGCTCTTTCTGGATAACTGGACCTGAAGATGGATTCTATCATTTATCTCTTTTTATGCTGTTCAGCTACTATTGTACATATTATGTTTGTTTTCCGCTGTAGACATTTACGTATAGCTGAACTGTATTTTGTACTAAGTATGATCCGATATACTGTGTAACTCTGATGATTATGTTTATCCAGTGTAATCTATTGTACATTATCTGGTGTATTTATTTATTTCTATTCTGCTGTTATCTGTTTATGTGTTATATTCCAAAGATTACCCTTGCTACCGTTTAATGGGGTTTGGGGTCGTCACAGTCAGGAACTCACGGCTGTTGGTGTCTCTTGGAGGTGAAGGTGTTGCGCGCTCGCTGGAGATGGAGGAGCTTCAGGTGGTCGCCGGATTGGGTGCGGGTTGGTGGCGGTTTACGGTTCGGGTAGGTGGCTGTGGAGGCGTCGCAGGGGTCGAGGAGGGGTTCAGGGGCCGCGGCCAGTCGGGTGTGGGGCCAGGTGGTGCTTTGTTGCGATTTTAGGTGGGTTTGGGTGCTGTGGGGTCGGGGTTCGCGAATGGACGTGGGGAGAGAGAGAGGGGAGGCTGGAGGATCCGAGAACGAGAAGGGCGCCAATGCCAGAGGGGGGTCGGAGGCTTCAGTGGCGGGGCGGAGCTTCTAGAGGGGCGGCAGATCGAGATCGCCTTCGTTTTTTTTATTAATCTGAATCGGTTTCATCGGGGAAATAGAAAGTGAGGGTAAGGGAGAGAGAGTGTTGACCAATTTATATTTATTTATTTTAATTCACCCAAAAAGTAACTTTTTATTTTGAACTCAAAATTGAACCCACCGACTATCTCCCCTAGCACTTTGCAACATTCCGAACACAATGTGTAACGACCCGGATTTTGAGCGGATTTGGTTACCGACGTAAGCTCGACGTCGATAACCAAAACATCGAAAAATCCTAGTAATTAATGAAAGAAATTAGAGGGTAAGAATAGATAAGATAGAAACTAAGAATAGAAGAAGAAGAAGAAGAACACAACATCAGAGTAACCCGAACCTCACAGCAGAACGAATAACATATAATAGATAACATAACTTTGAAATATAACAGTTATGTATACAATAGCACTTATCAGAGTACATCACTTACAATACAGCGGAAATAAATATAGCTATATGATCTTGAAGCCTCCTGCTCCACGCTCTTCCAGTATATCTGTAAATTCCTGACTACTTGGCTGCCCATACAAAATTAGGCACCCAAGAGTTTAGGGAAAACAAAACAAATAAACTCCGGGTCAGTCATGGGATTGGTGTGAGTAAAAACAGTTTAAAACAGGTATATGAACAAGTAAACGATATCTCATAAGATCACGCCGCAGAACGGAACGGGTTTTTCCCTTATGAGAATCCAAAATATCTTTATATCAAAAACCTTTTGATATTATAATAATGTCTATGTACAAATAGATATCAACTAGCAGAAACGCTTTCATCTCACGTTCTACATATATATTATACAATCAAAATCGCAAGCACGTATTGGATAATGGATTTCCAACTATGACAAGGTATGGAACCACCTTCCGATCAGTGTACTCTAGGAACGATACACTGGAGTTCAACAAGAACATCTTGTAACTCAGCCACACATGACCGACCACTCATTTCGCTTGAGTGTATCGAATGTATATCACCAACGGTTGGGATCAGCAACCGTTCCCGTATATATATGGGACAGCATTGATAGATTTAAGAAACAAATGAATATTCTCTAGATAGGTGATTATACACCCTACTTCGGTGCGACCGACTTAGCCATGCTGCCTGCCCGATTTCTGTCATTTACTGGTTGATGAGGCTAGAAGCTACGCTTTATCATCACATCAGATTCACTTCGAATGCCACATTGTCAGATCCATCAGAATCACTAATTGACGTCTACAACCATACATTACGTGTCAGCTAAAAGAAGCTTCCTTCTCCGCTTCCACTTTTGGTATAGTTGAAGAAATCCATGTACGTGACCTTTCTGGAAATACTCTGTCAGACATTCATCCACACAAGTCATCCTCATTCACTTAGAATGTCACATCGTCATACCCGCCAAATCACAAATTGACTTATCCAAAAATAACATGGGTATACAGCTAAGAGAAACGAATTCCTCCGCCACCAAAAGTGAATACGTTTGAACAGATCAACTTACGCGATCCATTGGATATACTCTGTCAGACCTTCGTCCATACAAGTTGTCCTGGGACTGGACAAACCGAAGGCACTATTCAGTATATCCATCTTAGTCACTGTTATCTAAGACTTATACAACAGCCCTTGCATTTTACTCCGTCTTCAATTATCTTTGGCATATATGATTCGCAACGCTTATGCCAATACAGAGTGGTTCTATGGATAATAATCCAACCGGTCTCTCCATATTAACAACCTTAAAATGGTCAAAACTTCGATAGTCGGTGAGTTAACTATCAAAGAAAAACAAGTGTGCAAACAACGATATTATTTCCAAATGGAAATTATATCGAACAAACATCATTTAACATAAATCTCTTTAGTTTATTTATTTACTTATCTCCTGTTTCCCTATATTCTAAATTCTTATTTTCTTTTATCAGAAAACATTTCTGATTCTCGTTTGGAAAACATTTCCAAAACTCCTTTACGATCAAACCTTACCATTTCTTAGTCAAGAAGGAAGTCACTCAAGTTGGGGTATAATTACCTCTCAGACCTTAACTGAACAACGTTATAACTTCGAAATGGTAAAAGTTTATCTTTTAATCTTTAACAACTTCTTTACGCCTTTCTCGGATTCAATTTTACTAATCCACTTCTATATTTAAAACATTGGTTATAACGATAACGTTATAATCCCTACTTTCGAATTATCTAACTTTAATTATAACTTCTATTCTTATTAGTGAATAATTAACCTAACACTTATTTATTTATAAATAAATAAATCTCTATTTAAAAACTGGAAAGTATAAGTACTTTCCCGAATTCGATATAATCGAATTTGCCGATTAGCTCTCTTCGAGAAATCTCTATTTGATTAACTCTTCTTCGAATAACCTATATTCGATTAACTCATTCTCGAATAACCGATATTCGATAATCTCTCTTCGAATAACTAATATTCGATAATCTCTCTTCCTTTTCAAATATCTCATATTTGAAAATCTCACTTCGATTAAACTATAATCGATAACTCCCTTCGATGAAACTAACATCGATAACTCCTTTCGATGAAACTAACATCGACAACTCCTTTCGATGAAACTAACATCGATTTATTTAACTTGACGAACTTAACTCGACTAACTTAACTTGACTAGACTAACTTGACTTGCTTGGTTCGACCAATTCGATTCGATTAACTAGGCTCGACTAACTTGACAAACTTAACTCGACTTACTTGGTTCGACCAATTCAATTCGATTAACTAGGCTCGACTAACTTAACTTATTTCTCAACTCGATTAACTCCAATCGAATAACTAATATTCGATTAAACTCCATTCGCTTGACTCTAGATCGCAGCGATCACAATTGTTACGCCTGACTCCCTCAGGAAACATCTGACCGCCATAGGCTATTTACAGCCCTGCAAATTACGCTAGCAGTCGTACAAGATGGCAACTTACCCTGAATACTATGTTTGACTAACTCTGTCTCAAATAACTATATTTGATTAACTCTAGTTCGTTTTAACTCTAATTGATTAACTCTAACTAATTAACTCCAACTGGTTAACTCTAACTGATTAACTCTAACTGGTTAACTCTATTTGACTAACTCGACTTGACTAACCCCTTTCGAATAACATATTCGATTAACTAACTTTCAAATACCATATTCTATTAACTAACTTTCGAATACCATATTCGATTAACTAACTTTCGAATACCATATTCGATTTCTAACTTCGAATACCATATTCGATGAACTAACTTTCGAATACCATATTCAATTAACTAACTTTCGAATACCATATTCGATTAACTAACTTTCGAATACCATATTTGATTTCTAACTTCGAATACCATATTCGATTAACTAACTTTCGAATACCATATTCGATTTCTAACTTCGAATACCATATTCGATTACTAACTTCGAATACCATATTCGATTACTAACTTCGAATACCATATTCGATTTCTCCTTTTTATAACGTTATCCATTTTAAAAAGATCCCCTTTTTAACACGTTTATTCATTTATAAAGATTTACTATTAGTAACGGTACTTCACTTTATAAATGTCCTTTTAATAACGTTATCCTTTTTATAACGGTTTCCTTTATAAACCAATTTCCTTTTTATTAACTCTATTTATTTTCTAAATATTCCCCTTTCAATTCTATTTGTAAATGGTTTACAAATATTTCTTTTCTCTGTTTTATTCTATTTGCAAATGGTTTGCAAATATTCCCTTTTCAAATTTATTCTTAAAAATATTCTAACTCCTTAAATTCCCGGGAAAATTCGCCATAACCTCCTTTGTATCGGGAGCATCGGGAAAATCCCCAAACTCGCCACACAGGCCTTTCCATTCAAAAAGAAATGTTTTGAATTTATTTTCCTTTTTAAAATATCTCCTATTTATAAATATCCCAATTTATAAATATTCCTTATTTATATATATTCCACTTTATAAATATCTCTTATTTATAAATATCCCATTTCCTAAATATTCTATTTTCAATATCACTTTGAAAATCCCCTTATCTACATTCCGGTATGTTATGGTATTCAATCATATCAAATCACGATGTTCAATATCGTCCAAGCACATATAATTGCCCACAGATTTTATATCACATCATATAACAATATATGAAAAACAATAAAATAACTGTTGAGGAATCCAGTCGGATTCCTCCAACCTGTCTCCCTGAATCCATAGATGTTACACAATATGATTATCATCACTTTCAGTTCAATATAAATTATTCTGATAGCAGAATCAATATATAAATATTTAACGGTTTATATACATATACATATATAATTTCCACTAACTGACTAGCAGTTCAATCAATCAACCAACACACAACAATCAACAGACGATTAACAGTTCTAAGAATACATTATAAAAATATAACTGTTCAGAGTTGGTGAGTTTTACTCACATTTGCAGTTCATCGTTAAAGAACGACAAACTGTTATTTGATTTGAATCAAACAATTTATTTCGCCATAAATTCATAGGAGCTCGAATCCACTTCCAGTCAGCTTCATTGTGAAGCTCTCGTCCATACGTTCCCAACGCAACTTACCATTCGTGATTCTTATTAAGTATGATCAAGATATTCAATTATGAAGTTAATACATAATTTAATTTGAATTAAAAACATGGATTTAAAGTGGAAAAGGGCCTTAACTCTTTTCATATCCGGCACAACACCCTTGACTCATTACCAGGCCCCCTTTCTTCTGAACCGTACCCACGTACTGCCTTCTTCCCCTTTTGAAACACAACCGCAAGCTTCAGTAAATCAAACCCAACCTCAACGTTTTGACCGTTCCTTTGACCAACACCACCTACCTCCTCGGCCATCCACTGACACCGCCACCACCATCAAACCACTTAGCGTCCAACCCTCCATCCACTCGACCCAATCACCAACAACTCGCAGCCACCCTCGGGGTTGCGTCGACAGCCCTCCACGTTCGTTTCCAGTAGAAGGATCGAACCTTATTCTCACAAAACTCCCCCAAAATATCCATACCAGATCGAAACCTCCTCACAAACTCACATCTAATCCCCAAAACATGATTTATCGCCTTAACTTCCATCGTACACGAAGCCTAGCTCGTGGAACCCATTCCGTTCGAATTTCCAGCGAATGAAATCTCCACCGAACCCAACAAAAAGGGTACCAACATGAAGCTTAACTCAGCAGGATGGCATATATGTTATAGTTTGGATTTATCGATTTTATTCTGAATTTGTGTGGATTTTTGAAGATAAATTTCATCACGTTGGAAGTGATTTTGGTGGCGGCTGAAAGAAGAAGTGCCGTGGACTTTTTTATTTAGGTTTAGAAATGGTAGGGGGTATTTTATAGTAGATTTTTAAATATAAGTGGCTGAGAAAGAATGGGGGCGTGGCTTTATTTTTTATCACAAAAATGGATCGAGATATTTATTTGAAATGGGAAGAGCACGTTACATTTTACGGTTTTAACGTTGGGTTTTTAACATACCATGTTACTTAAATTTCATTCACGTACGGACAGAATTAAAGATACCATTGTATCGAGCTTGGTGCCACGATCCCAAAAGTATAATAATATCAGTAGATTAACTCATATTGTGAAACCCCGAAATGTCGATACAGGGTGCCAAATACTCCAAATAAAAAGTTGCTTATTTAATTAATTGAAAATTACCATAAAATTCTAAAAATTAAATTATCACTATTTCCCAAAAGAACCTTGTCTAAATTCAAACCCGATCTCTAGTTATATCGAATAAACCGATACGGTCGATAAACGATTCTATAGCGACTATTTTAAAATTTGATTTGGACATATCTCAAAATCTACACGACGAAATCCCGATTTTTCTCTTCCACTAGAAAGATATACTCCACCAGCTCCACGCGTTTCTTGTTTCATAGAAATCCGGCTTAAAACCAATCCTGTACATTCAGTTGAAGTTCGAATCGCCAAACAGCGAACTACCGCGCCATTCCGAGCTCGATTATAATTAAAATTATAAATTATACGTTTTGACGTCGTATATTAATATATTCGTTATTATAAATAGTTAAATAACTTCATAATTACGTTGCTAAAATTCCGGGTCATTACACAATGGGATATGTTTCTTAACCCAATTCGGATGTTACGATCAGTTTCTGTTTAAATTAAAACATATATATATATATGTATATATATATATTCACTTTTAAACATACATTTCAATTTACTGGGGTCACATACGAACTCTAAAAATTTTAGAAAAATTATTTCTAGCTTCGTATTGACGATACGGTCCTAACAAAACAAATTTCGTCAAATTCTGAGACTGTTTGAAAAATGTCCATTTTCCAGTCGATTAAATTCAACTGAAATTGGTCAAACACGTTTTCTTCCGCCACACTCACATATTAATTCAGAAAATTATGCAAATTGGAATCTAGCAATAATTTGGCATCCCGGATCCAACAAAAGTGGTTTCATCGAAAATAGAGGTCATTTGCAAAATTTCCATTTTTAAGGGCTTATATATATATATATAAATTCCACAGCGACTTTTCTAAATTTTAAACTAGACATATCTTTCAACTTCTAAAGTGAAATCTCATTTTCTTATATCCGTTAGAAAGATATGATTAAACATATTTGAATATTTCTTGTTTCGCTGAAATCCGATTTATTTTGAATCCTATACATTAATTTGAAATTCGAAATCGAATTTTCGAATTGCAGCGCTATTTCATGCTCGTTTTATAATTAAAATAAATTTATTCATTTTAACTTCGTCGAAAATAAATTTTCCGTCATTATTATTTAAAATATATCATTTTAATTAAATATTCAAAATTCATTAAAATAACCAAAATAAAATTTTTAAATTGGCTCAGATTTACGGGTTATTAAAATCTCCCCCACTTAAAAACTTTTCGTCCCCGAAAAGGAATGAAGCTGAAAATTGTTTAACTAATCAACTCAACTTCCATTATTTTCTTTATGGCTTAAGTTCTTCAACTTTTCTGTTTCTAAGAACTTCTCAAATTCTTCAAAAATTTGGCTAACACCCTAAATTTTCGAAAATTTCGCCATAACCTCCCCTGCACCGGGAGCTTCGGGATATTTCAAATAGCCTCCCATGGCCCTCACCAATCCAAAAAGAAAAAGAAACAGCCAAGCGGCTAGCCAATCTGCTCATAAAATCATCGAAAACCTCAAGAAATACAATAAACATGTACCTATTTGTCGGGTAAACAATTTTATTCCTCTTCTCTAGCCTCTTTGTTATGACCTGTTCAATGTAAGTACATGTATACGCATGCAAACGCGACTAATTTTCAATACAACTCACTATTTGGTTCAATTTGGCTAAAGGTTCAACATTTTAATTAATCAAACAATAATCAAACAACACAACCATCAATCAATTAGTTGATTATCTTTTCAATCACATAACTTTAATACATAGCCAAAATCAGATTTTTGATGCCATGTCTCAACAATATATTCTAACTGTATTTTGGATCTCACACCATTTAATTGGAGATATATAGATATCCCACTTTCGAAACTCGGACATAACACTGATGATGGGTACCCATCATCAGAATCATTCCCGGGCGACTACAGTGCGATTCTATATCTATCCAGTATATTAAAACTTCAAATACACATGGATCAGACGTATACACAAAATCTTTATATACTGGATTGTATAAATCAATACAAATAAATATTGAAATATGAATAATTGAATTAAATTTTCAGAACAAAACTTGTTTTCACTTTTATTTTAAAAACAACACTCTTCACACTCGTTCTAGGATGCTACTGATCCCATCTTTAACGAGTCATTCTCATTGGATATTACTAATCCAATCTCTAATGAATTCTTTCATTTGGTTCTAACGTGTCTTGTTCTCCGAGCTCTGTAAACCAAAGCTCTGATACCAGGCTATAACGACCCGAAATCCCCCTTATGGGAAATCGCGGATTGTACTGAGAACAAGCCACATCGGAACACAAATAGAAGAACATTTTATTGCTTACTACAACAATTCATCAGAATACAAGAATATACAGAGTGTGAATAAATATTACACATTCGATAAATAACATAGATTTACAAATTACAATGCAGCGAAAAAATAATATAAAACACAACTGAAAGTAATACACGGATACAGAGCTTTCCGAGTATCATTCCAGCTATAAACCAGGATCCTGTGAATATAAATCTACAAAACCAAAACTACTAGCTGCCCATGTCAAAATAAGGGCACCCAGAGTTTAGGTTAAAACAATAAACTCCAGGTCAGTCATGTGACTGGTATGAGAACAAAAACAACTGTTTAAAACTTTACTTTAAAATAAAGTAAATCAAGGGACCACGTCGTATAACACGGGACGGGTTTCCTCCCAAGAATACCAGTGCATATAACAAAACAGTGCAATGCTTTTTTGGAAAAATGAAGCTATTATAAGACCTAGGTCCCATCACACAATGCAACACAAGCCGGAGGATACGGTTTTCCCTTACAATAGCCAAACATGCTTGGTACGTTAAAAACAAATCATTTGATACTATTATGAGTGCATAGTGTATAAAACAACTTCAAATATAAATGTATCAATCCTAGATGGCATGGGCACCATATATCATGTCGCCATACCAGGCTCTACAATCAAAACCGCAAAGTCACGTATTTGGGAGTTGGATTTCCATCTGTGAACTGAGGCAAAAGATAGTCCTCACGAATTCGAGACTCTCTAGCTCGAGCCTCAGGACCAGAGCTTGAGTGATCCTTGGATCGTTAGGGCCGGTCCACCGATGTGGATTAAAATGCCTGAACACTGCGTTTCCCTGCCCTTTGTGGCGTAAATGAGCCAAATGACTCCATCGGCTCCACATAGTCACCGATATATCCAATACGCCTCGCAATCCAACAACCACACAGGTGAAAATAATATAAATGTCAGGGCTGGTAGGTCACTGACACCACCCTAGCTAGAAGGAAACGCATGCCCTCCCTTAGGTCCTCTCCCATTTTTGGGTGTGAGGCTCGCGAATCAAAGCTACACAAAGCTATGCCACACAGGTCGTGCTTTGATCATCAACCACAAGACTCTGCTTTTCAACAAGAGCCTTGATCATTTGCATCTTAGCATGCCACATAGGCATACCACTCCATGCAACCGATATCCATCAATCACACAGAATGATATCCAAAGTCAGACACACAATCCATTTACAAGTCCGTTCTGGGCCTAAACGAAACCGGAGGCACATTATACCTCGCATATCCATCGATCTCCAAGTACGTCTGGACGATCACCAACTGATTCCCTCCTCTTAGGTGTACAACCCAATCAATATCATCAGTAATTATCCAAATGATGTGAAGACCTCTGGTCTTCGACCACCGTCTTCATCCTTGACACATCGTCGATTCAGTTATTCAGAATGGGATAAACCCGGCCTTTCCGAATAACTCGCGTATATAATAAACAAGTGTTACACAAACACAACATACGCCTCATTCCAATTCATAATATTCCTTTATTAAAATATTCTTATACTTTGGGAAAGGTTCCCATTAATTTTATCAAAGATAAATTCTTTGAATTTATTCTTTAATCTTCCTTTGCATATAAATTCAAACCAAATTATGGTTTATCTAAACTAGCCGGGATTAATAACCTTACCGAAGTAATCATTTGTTTTAATTTCCCAATCCCAACATATTCATCCCACGAAGTAAAACTGGTAATACTTCATATCTAACACCACGGTGTTGTCGGTAAATTCAATTACCATTTCACATTCAAATCTAATTAAAGATTTAGCTATCGCCTCGAGCAAAACTGGCGATACTCCATTCTCGATCATTTCAATCTAGTTAAAGATTCATTAAAACTCCACTTGGTTTTAATCTTCCCAAAAATTAATATTAATGATTGTTTAACTTAGGAAATCATATCCTGTCTTTAACTGGGTTAAAGAACCAATGTCATTTAAAACACGGTTCACTATAATCCCGAAATCACATTCCATTCTATCAGCCTTTAACCGTAAATTAGAAAATGAACAATTCCCTAAGTATTAACCCTGAAGGCCGAAACCAACATCAGATCAATACCCAAGAAACCATTCAACTTAACTAATCTCCAGTTAGCTTCTGATTTTCTTAACTCCATTAGGTCTAAGAACAGTATTATTAAAGATACCATTCACGACAACCCAAAATCAATTCCAATTAAATACCATTTAATTGGCATAGTTCATTAAATCTAAATAAAAAGATTTAATCTTTTTCTCGACTAGGTTTAAGAACAGTGTTAATGAACACACCATTCACGACTAACCCAAATCGCATTTGATATTAAATACAAGGCTCTGAATAGAAAATATATAGGCTTTTATTCAGTATCAAATTCTACGACCAACAAATATCGTATTGGAAATAATGATATAAATATATCTTTCAAATTTCCATAACAATATCTGTATAATCACGAAATCCAACATCGAAATATTCCAAAGACAATTTCGATTCAAATCCATTACAATTCAATTATTGGAAATTCTGGTTACTTTTAAAACCTTTCAAATCCAATTTATTTATTTAAAACATAAATGGATTATAATTCTAGTTCAAAACTAGTTCATTTCGATAAAAAATCTATTTTCATCTTTTCAAATATGGAACTTTTCATCCCAATTCTTTCCAAACCATTTCTTATGATTTTTCACAAATTATTTCTATTTTTAATAATTTTATCAAGGCCCGTACAGTCGATTTCCATCAACGGCCATTGAACTGCACTTACAACGACCTTTTCCAAATTTGATTTGGACATAATTCCAAATCCAACCGTTATATTTCAAAAATCTAATATTCGTTAGAAAGCTCCTTTCGATACGAACCCAAAGGCTCCTATTTTAGGAGAATCCGACGGTCGGATCTCCCGTAATGTCCATTCGAAGTCAATAGTCGAAATTCACGAACTGCCGCAGCACGGCGCGTTCTATTCAGGCCATTCTTTATATATAATATATATGTATTATATATATTTCACCGATTTCCCTTCAAAACGTATTTTATAAATCATTTTAAATTATTTTTCAAAACGATTTCAACTTCATATTAAATTTCTAATCAAAATTGAATATTCCATATCATCGATATATATATATATATATATATATATATATAAATGATAATATTTTCAAAACGTTATATTTTGAAATTACTTCCTTTTCTATACTCATTATAAAAACGAATATAATCGATATAAATATCGTTCGTCTCAAAATGGCGCAAATCTAATCAACACAGCTTTATCTCTTTCAATAACTTTGTTATTCTATTCAACAAATGAATATTTTCTTCAACACATGAATTGTAACAATCCGGAAAATCAGAACAAATTTAAAATTTTATTTTAAAGGAATTTTGTTATAAAATGCGTCGAAATTAAAAAAAATCCATTATTAGATTAAATTATTGGATTTAAAAAGTTTTTTTTTAAAATTACACAAATAATTTTTCTATCCATTCACATTTCATACAAGTTTTCTTTTCTTTCCTATTCCTTTTCTAATTTCCTCATATTCAGTGCTTCTTTCTCTCCACTCTATTTCTCCATTAATGTAGCATTCATTGTTTCCTATTTAATGCATACATTACCCATTTCTATTTAGATATAATAAAAATATGCTAAAACAAATAAATGGGGAGAAAGTTTCTTTATTAGAATTATACCTTTCTCCCTTCTCTTTCATTTATTTCTTAACGTTACAATTCTTAAATAAATAAATAAAAAAAAAACAATAAGAAAAAAAAACACATGAAGAGTTAATGCACCTTGTACCCATTCTAATTCCTTTCTCTTTCTTCTATTTATTCTTGTGTCACTCCTCTTACCTTACATTCAACTTTCACATATTATTCCTTCCTTTTTCTCCATTAAGTGCACATTTATTTCTTTCCTTACTTTTACATTCATGCATCTTATTTCATTTGCATGTTCTCATTCAATATGTTTTCATCCCCTTATTCTCCTTTCCCGTTTTTCTTTCTTGTTATCTTTTTCTTTAAAAACAAACAATCCTCTCTCTCTCTCACACACACACACACATATGCGTATTATTTCCTTCTATATCTATTCTTGTTTACATTATCTTTATGTATTTATAGACATTTTCGTTGCCTTATTCTTGTCTGTGCAATTTAATATGTTCCCTACAATTATGATGTTATATGTTTTGAAATTAAAGAGGACACACAAATTTAAAACGATTAGCATCAAACAATTTCTTATGCATTCATTTTCTTTGTTTTCTCTTTCTCCTTGTGGCTTATTTTTGAATTTTGAATATGAGATAAATATTGCCATCTCAGCCTTAATAAACCGCGTTTAATTTATTTATAACTTACCTAATACAAAAGGGAATCTTAGTTAAATAAATCATGTATATATCTTTTCATTTATCATTCTCTATCAGAAAACTATAATTCTCCTAGATGTACATCTTAAAAATTCATGGAGAAATTTTTTCCTCAAAATCCATTTGCAAATGTAGAATCAAGGAAAACGAATCCTATATTCCTCTCTCTCTCTATTATCATCTCCTCTCTAAAAACCATGCCATATTTTCAACAACTTAATTCATGGAAATTAAAGAGATTCTCCTGCTATTTATTTGTATACGAACATGATGAATTTTTGTGGCCTGCTCTTCTCGCAATTACCACTCAAAGCCGCTATCTTTACAGCGTTTTCGGGTGTGGTTGGGTCCAACGAGTTGGGGATAGTGTTGGGGGCGGGAAGGAGTCGGACCGGCGTTGGAGCCGTTGGGATGGAAGATTTCAAGTCGACGGGTTTTGGGTTCTTCTGAAGAAGAAAACGATGAAGGGGAATTTGATGAAACCGACCAAATCAAAACGGAGCATGTTGGAAATTCAGACAAACTAATGTGAGAATCTTTGATTTTCATAATCTAATTTATTTAATTAATTATTTTGTCGATGTTGAATGATTACTTGTATGTCATCTATTTAGATCTGTGTGTAATTGTTGTTCTGATGAGTGATTTGTATTGTATTGTGTTGTGTTGTGTTGTATTGAATTGAATTGTTTAGATCCGTTCTTGTAACTATAGATCTGTATAAATTCAACCAAGATCATCGATATTGTTGAATTAGATTAGAATAGGATTTTTAATCTAAATTAAAATATCATGTAGTTTATTTTTATTCTATGAATATAAAATTTTATATCATATTGAACATAGTGTTGTATGAAATCGAGTTGTCAAATAAAAACAAGAACGGTTGGTTAAACATATTTTTATTTGCGAATAAAAAGTTAATATTTGTAAATACATTTTTATTTGCGATTTTATGTGTGAATCAAAATAAAGTTAAAATTTGTAAATGTACTTTTATTTGCATTTTATTTGCGAATAAAAGAACAAAATGGTTAGACATATTTTTCTTTTCTTTTCTTTTGTAAATAAAAGAATAATTTAGAAACATATTTTTTTATTTACATTTCATTTGTAAATAAAAAGGCTTATTTAGAATTTACATTGTTATTTACATCTTATTTGTAAATAAAAAGAAATAACTGGAAAGCACATTCTGTTTACACTTTATTTTATTGTTAAATGGATACGATGACCAGTCTTGATCCAACTAATTATATTTTATTGTTAAATGGTTACAATAAAAAGAATTTAACATTTTTTATTGTTGAATGGGTCAATAAAGGACAAAATTAACATTTTTGTTTAATTAGATTATAAAGGACAAAATAATATTTTTGTATTGAAATTATCATCTTTATTGAAATGAGAACCGACAAAATTAAATTGTCATTTTATTGAAATTGATATTTTGTTGAATTGGAATGGACATTATAAAAATGTCATTTATGAGTAATTATTTTATGTTAATTATTAAAATGTGATTTACGTTAATTATTAAAATGTTATTTATGTTCATAATAAAATTATCATTTATGTTCATTTGAAATTGTCAAAAATAAAGGTCATTATACAAACGTCATTATATTAGAAAGGTCCTTAGTATAGAAAAACCATTTTTGTCATGAAATGTCATATTAATAGAAAAATGTCCTTTTGTTATGAAATGTATATTGGAATAAATTGTCATTTTAGTTATAAATATCATTTTAGTTATAAAATGCCATTTTTGTCAAAAACGTCTCCTTAGAATAAGAATACCATTTTGTACAAATGTCATCTTAAAAATAAGAAATGTCCCTTTTAATTAGAATTGGCAAAAGAAAAAAAATGTCATATTTTAATTTATTAAAATTATCAAGATTATAAATATCATTTATGTTCATATAAAATTGTCAAAAATGAAGTATCATTTATATTCATCTAGAGCTGTTGTTTATGTTCATGTAAGATTGTCGTAAGATTGTCGAAGATAAGAGTATCTTTTCTATATGTCATTTAGATTAGAACATATTTGGCAAATAAATTTGTCATTTATATAAAATATGTCATTTATATAGAATATGTCATTTACATAGAAAATGTCATGTTAAGATTAAAACACCATTTTTGGGTTAAAAATGTACATTAGAATAAAAACATCACTTTTGATTAGAAATGTAAATTAGAATAGAAACATCACTTTTGATTAGGAATGTACATTAGAATAAAAATATCATTTCTGTTAGAAATGTCCCATTAGATTGAAAGTGTCATTTTATGTTAGTATTTAAAATGTGAATCATGCTATGTTACATTGAAAATGCCACATATTTGATTATGTCATGTTACATTAAAAATGTCTTATATTTAGATTATGACATGGTCTATTAAATTATATCTTTGTCGAGATCAAATTATAAATATTTATTTATAATTTAAAATAGTGGGAATTGGTTAAATTTATTAACCAATAATCTATTTGGATGAAATGTTGTTGTTTGAAAACCCCACATGGGTGTTGGGATGACAAACACTAGTCCCAATATTTAACTGTATGTCAATCGATGGATTGACAGTTTGTGATGAGCGTTATTATTTATTAATTTTAATGCTCACACAATTATAAATCTCACTGTGGATGTGAATGGATTGTTGTGTGTTTATTTATCATTATTGTCATATACATGCAATGGATGAAATCCATGTATTTGAAATTACATGGTGATTGATTGAGTCACATTCCAATAAATAATATTCTAGAAAAAGAATATTTTACGAAAAAGAATATTTTAAAATAAAAATATTTTAGATAAATAATGGTTTATAATAATGAATGTTTTACAATGTAAAATTTACAATTATAAATTATAATTGCGCTTTAGACCCGAGGTTAAGCCCAACTTATGGGATAAGTCTGCCCTCAACCAACCGGCATATCCAGCATCCATAAGTCATAGGCTTAATGTGGGAGGTCTGGCCCAGTATAAAATATGAATGAATATAAAAAAGAAGTGATTTATAAATTTAATATTAATATTTTTAATATGATAAGTAAATTGATATTCAATTTTGACTTTAAATTGGAAATGAAGTTAAAACCGTCTTAAAGCGAATTTATAAATATTTTATAAAGTACGTTTTAAATGAAAATCGACTATAATATATATATATATATATATATATATATATATATATATATATATATATTTAATGGCCAGAATAGAACGCACCGCGCAGCGACCGTTCGCGAGTTTCGACCATTAACTTTAAATGGACGTAACAGGAGATCCGACCGTCGGATTCTACTAAAGCCAGAACCATTGGGTTCATATCGAAAAGAGCTTTTCAATGAATATAAGAGTTTTAAAATCTAACGGTTGGATTTGGAATTATGTCCAAATCAAATTTAGAAAAGGTCGCTATGGATGTAGTTCGGTGGCCGTTATTGGAAACCGACTGTAGGTGCGAAAATAAAATTATTAAAAATATGGAAATATTATGTAAAATCATAATAAATGATTTAAAAGGAATTTAGATGAAAATTTCCAATAGTGAAGAGATAAAAATATATTTTATCGATATGAACTAGTTATTAACTAGAACAAATATTATAATTAAGATTTAATATAGTTTTCCAATAAGTTAATATTTACTTGGAATTAAATAGAATAAATTGGATTTTTGGGTTTTCGTGAATGGTGTCTTAAATAACATTGTTCTTAACCCCAGTTGAGCAAAGAATAAATCTTTTAATTAAGATTTTTAGAGTTTCAATCATATTTGATAATTGGAATAAAATGAAATGTAAATTGGATTTATTGTGAACAGTTTTTTAAATGGCACTTGTTCTTTAACCCAGTTTGCAGTGGAATATAATTTGGTATTTATGAATCTTTTATTAAGATTTAAAATGGAATATTTTCCAAGAGTAAAGTTTTCCAATTTAATATATTAAATTGGGATTGAATGGAATTTGATTTAATAATATTCGAGATGAGCTTCTGTAAAAGAAAGTCGTTAATATATATGGAATTTAAAAGGTTTTGCCGTTATTCCATTTATATTAATAGCCCGATACAGAAATTCATATCGATTATACATTGGTCGGATTTCTATGAAAATCCCCTATTTAATGGGAGATGTATTTGAGTTTATCGTGAACAATGTTTTAAATGACATTAGTTATTTAACTCAAATAAGGATAAGATTAATTTCGTAAAATTAAATAATCATTAAATAATGATTTTGATATTTAAAACCAAATTGGAGTTTTTAATAAATCTTTAAAAGAAAAGATTTAAGAATAAATTTAAAGGATTTATCTTTGATAGAATAATACGAATATTTTATTAGAAGAATATTCTGAATTGGAATGTGGCGTTGGATGTGTTTTTATAGTACTTGATTTTTAATTATAAAATACGTGAATTATTCAGGAAGACCGGGTTTAACCCATTCCAAATAATTACTACGACGATGAAGAATCGAAGATGAAGATGGTGGTTGAAGACCGACGATCTTCACATCGGATGGATGTGTTGCTATAGAGACCCTTGATGGGAGTAGCTACCTTGAAGGGGCTTCAGTGGTGGCCGTCCGGACTATTGTTGATTGTTCAGATTTGGTTTTCGCTCAGACCCAGGGTATAATCTAGTAAATGGATGCGTTGTCTGACATTGGATTTCGTTCCATGTGAATTAAATCGATTTATGTTAATGTATGTTTGTTTGGTGGTGGAGGATTTATTCTCCACTTAACACCCTGGTATATATTAATAGTGATTGATCGCATGGCATGAATTGTCAATGTGGCATGCCAAGATGCAAATGATCAAGGCTTTTGTTGAAAAGCAGGGCCTTGTGGGATGAACAAAGCATAGCCTATTATGTCACAACTTTGTGTATATCGTGACTTCGCGAGCCTCACACCCCGGTATGAGTCAAAAACGGGATATGGACCGTAGGGAGTGCACACGTTTCTTTCTAGCTAGTGGTAGTGTCAGTGCTTTAACACGGCCTGGCATTTTACTTATGTGGATGATGGATTTTGAGGCACCTCGGATTTTTATAGGCCGATAGTGGTCATTTTATAGGTTCAAAGGAACCGGGAAACGTGTGTTCAGGCATAACCAATCCACTACCAATAGGCGGGGATCGGCCCTACCGCATCCAAGGGTTCACTTCGGGGGATCCTGAGGCATTTGCTAGAGTGTCTCGAATCGGAGAGGAGCTTGCCCCTAGCCTCGACTCATGATGGAAATCCAATTTCCAATACGACCTTGCGGTTTTGAATGTAGAACTAGTATGGCGACAAGATATATGGTACCCATGATGTCTATGATTAATACATTATGATTGAAATGTTTTTATTAGAATATATACACACTAATACTAAATCCGTTTTACCGTATCAAGCATCTTTTGACCATTATAAGGTAAAACCCTCTCCTCCGATTTGCGTTGCATTGTTTGATGGGACTTGGGTCTTATAATGGTTTCATTTTCTAAAAAGCATAGTGTTATTTGAACGATTTACTTTACTTATGCACTGGCAATCCAATGGAGTAAACTTGTTCCGCGTTAGTGGCGTGGTCCTGTGATTACCCTTATCATTAGATTAGTTTAGTTAAGATTTCTCATACCAGTCCCAAGACTGACCTGTAGTTTGTTTCACTGGGAAACTCGGGTGCCCATATTTTTCCACACGGGCAGTCGAGTAGCTTGTTTTGTAGATATCTATTCTTTTAGCAGGATCCTGGATTGAAGCTTAAAGCTGTGTCCAGAGCATTTATAGTCTTCCGCTGTGTATTGTATTTATGTATTGTAATTTAACTTCCGCTGTATCATTCCTTTAATTGATGTACTCTGATATTCTGTTCTCTAATGTAACATTATTGTAATATCTATAAAAGTCTATTGTTATTTGTTCTTATGAATTTTATTCCCAAAGTTAACATATGCAAGTTTTGAACGGTCTTGGTCGATTTTGCGATCGATTAGGTCCGGCAAAATCTGTGCCGTTACAGTTGGTATCAGAGCCAGGTTAGCTCAACTCTTTGGGGTACAACTCGTTAGAACTGAACAAGGACTCATCAGAGATTGGATTAGTAATATCCAATAAGAATACTCATTAGAGATGGGATCAGTAATATCCTAGAATGAGTCCGAAGAGTGTTGTTTTTAAAAATAAATAAAAGCGGTAACAAATTTAGTTTTGAAATTTTATCTTAAAATATGTATTTGAGATATTATTATTTTTCCGATTTGGACAATCAAGTATATAGAGATTTTAATATACGCCTTGCAAGCGTGTATAAGAAGCTCCAATATATTAGATAGATATAGAGTCACACTCTAATAGCCCGGAGACGATTCTTATGATGAGGCATCATCATCAGGTTTATGTTCGAGTTCGGAGTGAGAGATCTATATATTTCCAATCGACTGGTATGAGAACCAAAACTTAGTTAGAACACATTATTGTGAGTTGCACTAAAAATATGATTTTTGACTATATATGTAAAAGTTATATATATTCGAAAAGTTAATCATCTAACTGATTGCCGGTTTTGATGTTTGATTATTGGATTAACTAATAAAATTATTGAAAACAATAAATAAAAATTTAATTAAGTTAGCTAATTAAACAACTTTTAGCCTCGTTCCTTTTCGAGGACGAAAAGATTTTTAGTAGGGGAGATTGTAACAACCCGGAAAATCAGAACAAATTTAAAATTTTATTTTAAAGGAATTTTGTTATAAAATGCGTCAAAATTAAAAAAAAAAATTCCGTTATTAGATTAAATTATTGGATTTGAAAAGTTTTTTTTTTAATTACACAAATAATTTTTCTATCCATTCACATTTCATACAAGTTTTCTTTTCTTTCCTATTCCTTTTCAAATTTCCTCATATTCAGTGCTTCTTTCTCTCCACTCTATTTCTCCGTTAATGTAGCATTCATTGTTTCCTATTTAATGCATACATTACCCATTTCTATTTAGATATAATAAAAATATGCTAAAACAAATAAATGGGGAGATAGTTTCTTTTTTAGAATTATACCTTTCTCCCTTCTCTTTCATTAATTTCTTAACGTTACAATTCTTAAATAAATAAATAAATAAAAACAATAAGAAAAAAAAACACATGAAGAGTTAATGCACCCTCTACCCATTCTAATTCCTTTCTCTTTCTTCTATTTATTCTTGTGTCACTCCTCTTACCTTCCATTCAACTTTCACATATTATTCCTTCCTTTTTCTCCGTTAAGTGCAAATTTATTTCTTTCCTTACTTTTACATTCATGCATCTTATTTCATTTGCATGTTCTCATTCAATATGTTTTCATCCCCTTATTCTCCTTTCCCGTTTTTCTTTCTTATTATCTTTTTCTTTAAAAACAAACAATCCTCTCTCTCTCTCTCTCTCTCTCTCACACACACACACACACACACACACACACACATATATATATATATATATTATTTCCTTCTATATCTATTCTTATTTACATTATCTTTATGTATTTATAGACATTTTCGTTGCCTTATTCTTGTCTGTGCAATTTAATATGTTCCCTACAATTATGATGTTATACGTTTTGAAATTAAAGAGGACACACAAATTTATAACGATTAGCATCAAACAATTTCTTATGCATTCATTTTCTTTGTTTTCTCTTTCTCCTTGTGGCTTATTTTTGAATTTTGAATATGAGATAAATATTGCCATCTCAGCCTTAATAAACCACGTTTAAATTATTTATAACTTACCTAATACAAAAGGGAATTTTAGTTAAATAAATCATGTAAATATCTTTTCATTTCTCATTCTCTATCAGAAAACTATAATTCTCCTAGATCTACATCTCAAAAATTCATGGAGAATTTTTTTCCTCAAATCCCATTTGCAAATGAAGAATCAAGGAAAACAAATCCTATATTCCTCTCTCTCTCTCTTATCATATCCTCTCTAAAATCCATGCCATATTTTCAACAACTTAATTCATGGAAATTAAAGAGATTCTCCTGCTCTTTATTTGTATACGAACATGATGAATTTTTGTGGCCTGCTCTACTCGCAATTGCCACTCAAAGCCGCTATCTTTACAGCGTTTTCGGGTGTGGCTGGGTCCAACGAGCTGGGGACAGCGCTGGGGGCGGGAAGGAGTCGGACCGGTGCTGGAGCCATTGGGATGGAAGATTTGAAGTCGACGGGTTTTGGGTTCTTCTGAAGAAGAAAACGATGAAGGGGAATTTGATGAAACCGACCAAATCAAAACGGAGCATGTTGGAAATTCAGACAAACCAATGTGAGAATCTTTGATTTTCACAATCTAATTTATTTAATTAATTATTTTGTCGATGTTGAATGATTACTTGTATGTCATCTATTTAGATCTGTGTGTAATTATTGTTCTGATGAGTGGTTTTTATTGTATTGTATTGTATTGAATTGAATTGTTTAGATCCGTTCTTGTAACTATAGATCTGTATAAATTCAAACAAGATCATCGGTATTGTTGAATTAGATTAGAATAGGATTTTTAATCTAAATTAAAATATCATGTAGTTTATTTTTATTTTATGAATATAAAATTTTATATCATATTGAACATAGTGTTGTATGAAATCGAGTTGTCAAATAAAAACAAGAACGGTTAAACATATTTTTATTTGCGAATAAAAAGTTAATATTTGTAAATACATTTTTGTTTGCGATTTTATGTGTGAATCAAAATAATGTTAAGATTTGTAAATGTACTTTTATTTGCATTTTATTTGCGAATAAAAGAACAAAATGGTTAGACATATTTTTATTTTCTTTTCTTTTGTAAATAAAAGAACAATTTAGAAACATATTTTTTTATTTACATTTCATTTGTAAATAAAAAGGCTTATTTAAAATTTACATTGTTATTTACATCTTATTTGTAAATAAAAAGAAATAACTGGAAAGCACATTCTGTTTACACTTTATTTTATTGTTAAATGGATACGATGACCAGTCTTGATCCAAATAATTATATTTTATTGTTAAATGGTTACAATAAAAAGAATTTAACATTTTTTATTGTTGAATGGGTCAACAAAGGACAAAATTAACATTTTTGTTTAATTAGATTATAAAGGACAAAATAATATTTTTGTATTGAAATTATCATCTTTATTGAAATGAGAACCGACAAAATTAAATTGTCATTTTATTGAAATTGATATTTTGTTGAATTGGAATGGACATTATAAAAATGTCATTTATGAGTAATTATTTTATGTTAATTATTAAAATGTGATTTAGGTTGATTACTAAAATGTTATTTATGTTCATAATAAAATTATCATTTATGTTCATTTGAAATTGTCAAAAATAAAGGTCATTGTACAAACGTCATTATATTAGAAAGGTCCTGTAACACCCCGTAATTCTGTTAATATTAATATTTAAAAATTAAAGAATAACTAATCTCAGACGTGAGAATTGTGGGAAACGGGTTGCGCCATTGAGTTCGTCTCGGAATTCTAGTGGAGATAGAGTCTGAGTTTGTGGGAAATGAGTACCAGATGAAAAAGTTATGGACGAACGAAGTTTGGTGGCAAAGAAAGAGAAAAAAAATTAAAAAAATAAATGCACTGGCGCACTTGGGAAGTGCGCCAGTACATATTTACACTGGCGCACCTGCCAAGTGCGCCCAGGCCGAGGCTGGAGCCTGCACAGCTTTCTGGTTCAGGCTGACCCGTGTTGTTGAGTCCATTCTGACTCCTTGCTGAGTCATTAGGGCTAACTCATCACCCTATCATAATTAAATGGTTTTGATTAACCCTAAGAACATCCGACGGCTTAAATTAATTTATAACTCTATAAAAAGACCCCCATACACAAACCCTAAATCAGAAAATAAACAAAGACCATGGCCGTCATGTTGATATTTTGAGACCTAGAGCAGCTGCCATCAAATTAAAGATAAAGAACAGCAACCAAATCAGAACTACCTAACCCTAACAGTGATTCTTCATCAAAAGAGCGCTAATTCGACTCTCTTTCTTCTATAATTGTGAGTATGATAGTCTTAACAAGATTATTATCATTTTAATTAGGTTAAGTCATGTACGGATTATGAGTAGATGAGGTGAATTGTCATATGCTATCATGTATGTTATAAATTCTATGCTATGTGGTGATGATATCTTATAAGTTGGAAATCGTGCTATGACGATGTTATGTATATTGAAAGTTTCCAGGCTAAAGTTGTGACGAATTATACATGCTTTGAAATCATGATGCTATTGCCTATGCTAGTTAGTTCATATCAATTAAATCATCATGTTTGGGCTATGTTGATCTATATGACAAGTTACATATGCAAGTTAAATTGATTAGAAAAGTTATGAACATATGCCATGACATCTATTATGACATCTAGAACTATGCTATGACATATGTGATATCCTATGCTAGTTCACACCATCATTATGTTGCTTAAAAACCCCATATGCAAGTTTATGTATAGATTTGGGCTGTAAATTGTGACATTTAATAAGTTGACACCTTTTGATCCTTAACATGCGTAGTTTATGCAAGTTTCACCCCTATTATGATTAGATTTATTTTTATTCTCTATATGTTGTGGTAATTTGTCCTTGTGCTATGCGTTAGAATATTCAAGTCTAGCCTATATTATGCGTTGAATAAGCGAACGTATAAACGTGGGGTAGGGGTAATATTAAGGATTTAATAAGATGTTGGGGTGCAATTGATATGATTTTGCATACCATGAGTGGATGACCATAATTGAGTCAATTAAGGACATCAATAAAAGTGGACTTAATTAATAATTTGGATAGGGAATTATTAAAACTGGGGTAAAAGATTGAAAGTTGTCAATCAATGCTTAGGACACGAGGTTGGACTCGTTTGTGACGTAAACCTGCCCGGAACCGCCCGACAAATCCAGTGGTCACAAATGTCAGCCCAATGTGAGAGGTCCTAGGCCTAAACTAAAGCATAACAGTTGTAAAGACACGAGGTTAGATTCTTTTATGGTGTAAGACTGCCCGGACCCGCCTGGAAAATCCAGCTGCCATAAATGCCAGTCTAATGTGAGAGGTCTTTATGAGGTTATGGCCTGAATGAATTAAGAAATACTTAACCAGATAAACATGTAAAGTGGGACATGGGGGTTAAGTAGGTGGCTTTGGTGGCATGAGGAATCTAGGAGGTGCCCTTAGTGGCATGTGAAATACGATTAGTAAGACTTAACCAAACACACATGTAAATGAAACATGACTAAGAGGGTTAAGTGGGATATACTAGTGGTGACAAGCTTAGGTGGATAGCTTGTGGGGGCCCATTTCAACCAGTATCCCAAACGTATCTTTGTGGGCTCGACCCAAGTCGAGGACGGGACACGCATGCTGGGCTTGACTATAAGAGGCCAAAACGGGGAGCGGTGGCAACGCAAGTCCAACGGGTTTCATATGCGTGTGTGGACCCGGGCTGGTAGGTAAGACGTTGTTACATCATGTAGGTATAAGCCGTGCATTCTCAGTTGTATCGGGTTGCCACTTTAGGGAAGTGATACACCCCACTGTGGGGCCAGCACGGGTATCTACGAGTAGGGAGCCGATCGAAAGTGGGTAGTGGGGTACACCTAGTGGAGATAGGGGAAGATGGCACCTACGTAGTCAGCTAGGAGTACACGAAGTTACTTATAAAATTTCTAAGAGGGTAGTGGGGTACACCTAGTGGAGATAGGGGCAGACGGCACCTATGTAGTCAGCTAGGGGTACGCAAAGCTATTTATATAGTTTCTGTGTGAAGCATGCGGGATCAACCTTAGGTTGAATGGTGCGGTGCAGTGTAGTAATTGGCACGGTACAGTGTAGTAATTGGCGCGGTGCAGTGTAGTAATGTGCGGTGCAGTGTAGTAATGTGCGGTGCAGTATAGTAATTATTCGTTAGTAAGTAGATATGCCTTTATCGTTACCTTTAACGTTATCTTAAACGCTATCTTTATCTTCCAAATAGTTCATAGACATTTACTTGTCTTCCAGCTTATGCCTTAGTCTAGTTATTTTTATAATAGTATTGTTAGAATAATCATACTCGCCAGTCTTTATGTCTGACCCCCTCCATTTCTATCCTTTTTCCCCTCCAGGTCCTCAGGTTTGGCCCAGCTCTAGTGGAGTTTGATTGGATTGCTTTATCTCTCTTGGAAAGCTTGGACCGTTGAAGTAAATTCCAGCTTGTTATCTTCTTTAATGGCTATTTGTGTAATGGGATTATGTATTTCGTTTTTATGAAGATGGATAATGTACTTGACTCTGATTAATGGTTTTGTGATGTAATAAACATGTTTCCGCTGCAATAAAAATGAAGTTTTAGTTTTCAAGTACTACTTATTATCTGTCTTGTTGTAATTTGTCTGTTCTATATTCACTTATAACCTCCATGGAAGTTAATGCACTCCCTTTGTGAGTGACATTAATGGACGTGGGGTGTTACAGGTCCTTAGTATAGAAATACCATTTTTGTCATGAAATGTCATATTAATAGAAAAATGTCCTTTTGTTATGAAATGTATATTGGCATAAATTGTCATTTTAGTTATAAATATCATTTTAGTTATAAAATGCCATTTTTGTCAAAAATGTCACCTTAGAATAAGAATACCATTTTGTAGAAATGCCATCTTAAAAATAAGAAATGTCCCTTTTTATTAGAATTGGCAAAAGAAAAAAAATGTCATATTTTAATTTATTAAAATTATCAAGATTATAAATATCATTTATGTTCATATAAAATTGTCAAAAATGAAGTATCATTTATATTCATCTAGAGATGTCGTTTATGTTCATGTAAGATTGTCGAAAATAAGAGTATCTTTTCTATATGTCATTTAGATTAGAACATATTTGGCAAATAAATTTGTCATTTAGATTGAATCATATTTTATAAATAAAATATGTCATTTATATAAAATATGTCATTTATATAGAATATGTCATTTACATAGAAAATGTCATGTTAAGATTAAAACACCATTTTTGGGTTAAAAATGTACATTAGAATAGAAACATCACTTATGATTAGAAATGTACATTAGAATAGAAACATCACTTTTGATTAGGAATGTACATTAGAATAAAAATATCATTTCTGTTAGAAATGTCCCATTAGATTGAAAGTGTCATTTTATGTTAGTATTTAAAATGTGAATCATGCTATGTTACATTGAAAATGCCACATATTTAGATTATGTCATGTTACATTAAAAATGTCTTATATTTAGATTATGACATGGTCTATTAAATTATATGTTTGTTGAAATCAAATTATAATTATTTATTTATAATTTAAAACAGTGGGAATTGGTTAAATTTATTTACCAATAATCTATTTGGATGAAATTTTGTTGTTTGAAAACCCCACACGGGTGTTGAGATGACAAACACTAGTCCCAATATTTAACTGTATGTCAATCGATGGATTGACAGTTTGTGATGAGCGTTATTATTTATTAATTTTAATGCTCACACAATTATATATCTCACTGTGGATGTGAATTGATTGTTGTGTGTTTATTTATCATTATTGTCATATACATGCAATGGATGAAATCCATGTATTTGAAATTACATGGTGATTGATTGAGTCACATTCCAATAAAGAATATTCTAGAAAAAGAATATTTTAGGAAAAAGTATATTTTTAAATAAAAATATTTAAGATAAATAAAGATTTATAATAATGAATGTTTTACAATGTAAAATTTACAATTATAAATTATAATTGCGCTTTAGACCCGAGGTTAAGCCCAACTTATGGGATAAGTTTGCCCGTAACCAACCGGCATATCAAGCATCCATAAGTCGCAGGCTTAATGTGGGAGGTCTAGCCCAGTATAAAATATGAATGAATATTAAAAAGAAGTGATTTATAAATTTAATATTAATATTTTTAATATGATAAGTAAATAGAATATTCAATTTTGACTTTAAATTGGAAATGAAGTAAAAACCGTCTTAAAGCGAATTTATAAATATTTTATAAAGTACGTTTTAAATGAAAATCGGCGATAATATATATATATATATATATATATATATATATATATATATATATATATATATATATATATATATATATATATATATAACGGCCTGAATAGAACGTACCGCGCAGCGACCGTTCGCGAATTTCGACCATTAACTTTAAATGGACGTAACGGGAGATCCGACCGTCGGATTCTCCTAAAACCGGAACCATTAGGTTCATATTGAAAAGAGATTTTCAATGAATATAAGAGTTCTAAAATCTAACGGTTGGATTTGGAATTATATCCAAATCAAATTTAGAAAAGGTCGTTATGGATGTAGTTCGGTGGCCGTTATTGGAAACCGACTGTACGAGCGAAAATAAAATTATTAAAAATATGGAAATATTATGCAAAATCATAATAAATGATTTAAAAGGAATTTAGATAAAAATTTCCAATAGTGAAGAGACAAAAATATATTTTATCGATATGAACTAGTTATTAACTAGAACAAATTATAATTAAGATTTAATAAAGTTTTCCAATAAGTTAATATTTACTTGGAATTAAATAGAATAAATTGGATTTTTGGGTTGTCGTGAATGGTGTCTTAAATAACATTGTTCTTAACCACAGTTTAGCAAAGAATAAATCTTTTAATTAAGATTTTTAGAGTTTCAATCATATTTCATAATTGGAATAAAATGAAATGTAAATTGGATTTATCGTGAACAGTTTTTTAAATGACACTTGTTCTTTAACCCAGTTTGCAGTGGAATATAATTTGGGATTTATGAATCTTTTATTAAGATTTAAAATGGAATATTTTCCAAGAGTAAAATTTTCCAATTTAATATATTAAATTTCGATTGAATGGAATTTGATTTAATAATATTCGAGATGAGCTTCTGTAAAAGAAAGTCGTTAATATATATGGAATTTAAAAGGCTTTCCCGTTATTCCATTTATATTAATAGCCCGATACAGAAATTCATGTCGATTTTACATTGGTCTGATTTCTATGAAAATCCCCTATTTAATGGGAGATGAATTTGAGTTTATCGTGAACAATGTTTTAAATGACATTAGTTCTTTAACTCAAATAAGGATAAGATTAATTTCTTAAAATTAAATAATCATTAAATAATGATTTTGATATTTAAAACCAAATTAGAGTTTTTAATAAATCTTTAAGATTTAATAATAAATTTAAAGGATTTATCTTTGATAGAATAATACGAATATTTTATTAGAAGAATATTCTGAATTGGAATGTGGCATTGGATGTGTTTTTATAGTACTTGATTTTTAATTATAAAATACGTGAGTTATTCGGGAAGACCGGGTTTAACCCATTACGAATAATTACTACGACGATGAAGAATCGAAGATGAAGACGGTGGTTGAAGACCGACGATCTTCACATCGGATGGATGTGTTGCTACAGAGACCCTTGATGGGAGTAGCTACCTTGAAGGGGCTTCAATGGTGCCGTCCGGACTATTGTTGATTGTTCAGATTTGGTTTTCGCTCAGACCCAGAGCATAATCTAGTAAATGGATGCGTTGTCTGACATTGGATTTCGTTCCATGTGAATTAAATCGATTTATGTTAATGTATGTCTGTTTGGTGGTAGAGGATTTATTCTCCACTTAACACCCTGGTATATATTAATAGTGATTGATCGCATGGCGTGATTTGTCAATGTGGTACGCCAAGATGCAGATGATCAAGGCTTTTGTTGAAAAGCAGGGCCTTGTGGGATGAACAAAGCATAGCCTATACCGGACAGCTTTGTGTATGTCGTGACTTCGCGAGCCTCACACCTCGGTATGAGTCAAAAACGGGATATGCACCGTAGGGAGTGCACACGTTTCTTTCTAGCTAGTGGTAGTGTCAGTGCTTTAACACGACCTGGCATTTTACTTATGTGGATGATGGATTTTGAGGCGCCTCGGATTTTTATAGGCCGATAGTGGTCATATTATAGGTTCAAAGGAACCGGGAAACGTGTGTTCAGGCATAACCAATCCACTGCCGATAGGCGGGGACTGGCCCTACCGCATCCAAGGGTTCACTGCGGGGGATCCTGAGGCATTTGCTAGAGTGTCTCGAATCGGAGAGGAGCTTGCCCCTAGCCTCGACTCATGATGGAAATCCAATTTCCAATACGACCTTGCGATTTTGAATGTAGAACTAGTATGGCGACATGATATATGGTACCCATGCCGTATATGATTAATACATTATGATTGAAATGTTTTTATTAGAATATATACACACTAATACTAAATCCGTTTTACCGTATCAAGCATCTTTTGACCATTATAAGGTAAAACCCTCTCCTCCGGTTTGCGTTGCATTGTGTGATGAGACTTGGGTCTTATAATGGTTTCATTTTCTAAAAAGCATAGCGTTATTTGAACGATTTACTTTACTTATGCACTGGCAATCCAATGGAGTAAACCTTTTCCGCGTTAGTGACGTGGTCCTGTGATTAGCCTTATCATTAGATTAGTTTAGTTAAGATTTCTCATACCAGTCCCATGACTGACCTGTAGTTTGTTTCACTGGCAAACTCGGGTGCCCATATTTTTCAACACAGGCAGTCGAGTAGCTTGTTTTGCAGATATCTATTCTTTTAGCAGGATCCTAGATTGAAACTTAAAGCTGTGTCCAGAGCATTTATAGTCTTCCGCTGTGTATTGTATTTATGTATTGTAATTAAACTTCCGCTGTATCATTCCTTTAATTGATGTACTCTGGTATTCTGTACTTTGATGTAACATTATTGTAATGTTTATAAAGGTCTATTGTTATTTGTTCTTATGAATTGTATTCCCAAAGTTAACGTATGCGAGTTTTGAACGGTCTTGGTCGATTTTGCGATCGATTGGGTCTAGCAAAATCCGTGCCGTTACGTGAATTTTCTTTTGTTCAACACATGAATATATATTTTATTCAACACACGAATTTTCTTCTATTCAACACATGAATATATTCTTTTATTCAACAAATGAATATATATATTTTATTCAACACATGAATGGTTTCAACACATGAATATTCTCAACACATGAGTATTGTCAACACATGACTATTTTGCTTATCCAACACATGGATATAATTTATTTTCTAAATTGGAATGAGACCCACTCAATTACCACATAATATTATTTATATGGATTCCATACAACACACGTATATAATATCACGATAAATAATCAACCATCATCTAGAGTTCATTCTACACTATATAAGCATCAAATATAAATATTCAACGTTTATAACAGTCTGTCAACCAACCGATCGACATACAGCTAATTATTGGGATTAGTGTATATCCAATTTCATCCCAACACCCGTATGGGGTTTCAAACAATCAAACATAGATTTTATTTGTGCATTTGGGCGATGTGTAAAATATAATTGTCCTAATTAGTATTAGTCAAATCGATGTACATAAACAAATCGTTTGATTTGTAAATGAATATTTATTTTATTTCAACACATGAATATATATTTGATTTCAACGCATGAATATATATTTGATTTCAACACATGAATATATATTTTATTTAAACACATGAATATACATTTTATTTCAACACATGAATATATATTTTATATCACAACCAACAATCAATTTTCAAAACACAAACGATCACACAAGTCGTCTATGGTCTGTGGACGACGGGGAGCAGTTTATATATGCAGTTATAAAATAAATAACCGAATATAAAATTTAAGTGAGGAGTACTCACCTTGTGTTTCCACTCCGCCGTTTCATTTCTGAATTTTTGAACCGTTTGAATTCCTTTTTTTTCAATCCATTCCATCGCCCTCTGTTTCACACAGTTGATATTAAAAATCACATTTTTAATAACGCTTCCATACATAAAAATCATATTTTTATGTTCTCTACATATATAAAAAGATTGAATTTTTATCTTCACTTCAAATATATGTAAAAATCGAATTTTTATCTTCACTTCATATATATATAATTCGAATTTTTACCTTCCTTCATATATAAAAACCAAATCTTTATCGTTATGAAGAGTCGTATCTTTTCTTACTATAAAAATCTCATCTTTCTAATAAAAATGAAATCTTTCACATGTTAGAAATCATAATTTTACTTGTTTAAAAATCAAATCCTTCTACCTATAAAAATCTAATCTTTTTACTATTATTCTTTATATAAAAATCAAATCTTTATCATGGTTTACATATCATAAAAATCCCATTTGATATTATCCATGTTATGACAATTAAAAACTGATTTTTATAAAGCTGTAAAAGGAAATTAATTTTTAAACTAATTAAATTAAATAAAAATCATTAAAAACTCATTATTTAAATCGTCAGGAACTCACGGCTGTTGGTGTCTCTTAGAGGTGAAGGTGTTGCGCGCTCGCTGGAGATGGAGGAGCTTCAGGTGATCACCGGATTGGGTGCGAGTTTGTGGAGGTTTAGGGTTTGGGTTGGTGGCTGTGGAGGCGTCGCAGGGGTCGAGGAGGGGTGCAGGGGCCGCGCCCAGTCGGGGTTTGGGGCCAGGTGGTGCTCAGGTGCGGTTTCCGGTGGGTTTGGGGTGTTGTAGGGTTGGGGTTCGCAAATGGGTGTGGGGAGAGAGAGGGGAGGCCGGAGGATCGGAGAAGGGGAAGGGCGCCACCGCCTGAGGGGGGTCGGACGCTTCAGCGGTAGGGCGGAGCTCCTGGAGGGGCGGCAGATCGAGATCGCCTTCGTTTTATTTATTTATATATTTATTAATCTGAATCGATTTCATCTGGGAAAGAGAAAGTTAGGGTAAGGGAGAGAGAGTGTTGACCAATTTATATTTATTTATTTTAATTCTCCCAAAAAGTAACTTTTTATTTTGAACTCTAATTCGAACCCACCGACTGTCTCCGCTAGCACATTACCCCATTCCGAACACAATGGGATATGTTTCGTAACCCAATTCGGCTGTTACGATTAGTTTCCGTTTAAATTAAAACATATATCTATATATTCACTTTCAAACGTACATTTCAATTTACTGGGGTCACATACGAACTCTAAAAATTTCAGAAAAATTATTTCTAGCTTCGTATTGACAATACGGTCCTAACAAAACTAATTTCGTCAAATTTTGAGACCACTGAAAAAAATGGCCATTTTCCAGTCGATTAAATTCAACTGAAATTGGTCAAACACGTTTTCTTCCGCCACGCACACATATTAATTCAGAAAATTATGCAAATTGGAATCAAGCAATAATTTGGCATCCTGGATCCAACAAAAGAGGTTACTTCGAAAGCAGAGGTCGTTTGCAAAATTTCCATTTTTAAGGGCTTTTATACATATAAATTCCACAACGGCTTTTCTAAATTTTAAACTGGACATATCTTTCAATTTCTAAAGTGAAATCTTAGTTTCTTACATCCGTTAGAAAGATATGATTAAACAGATTCGAATATTTCTTGTTTCGCTGAAATCCGATTTATTTTGAATCCTGTACATTCATTTTAAATTCGAAATCGAATTTTCGAACTTCAGCGCCATTTCAGGCCCGTTATATAATTAAAATAAATTTATTCATTTTAACTTCATCGAAAATAAATTTTCTTTCGTTATTATTTAAAATAAATCATTTTAAATATTCAAAATTCATTAAAATAACCAAAATAAAAATTTTAAATTGGCTCAGATTTCCTGGTTATTACACTTGAGGCTTAAATTTCCTTTTTGGAACATCTGCTCATAGTTCACTTTGAATGCCACATCGTCAGATCCGTCAAATCACTAATTGTCGTCCATAAATGTACTATGGGAATTAAAGAAATGCCCCTCTTTGCCACTACTCGGTATATTTGTAAAAATTCAACGTACGTGGTTTCAGGAAATACTCTGTCAGACATTCGTCCATACAAGTCATCCTGGAACAGGATGAACCGAAGATACTCTCCTACTGCATTCAATATAGGAATCACCCCATGGATCAGTAGCAAGAAGTCCTTGCAACCCGTAGATTCCATCCACGATAGAATCACAATGTATCTCGGGCCGCTAAGCCAGAGATTATAAGTAATCCTTCGGCTTATGAAGATCCACGGTATGCAATGCTCCATCTCGACCGTCTTCTGATATCTTCACGTATTTGTTGGTCGGAACGATTTAATAGTCGATGATTTAACTATCAAAATAAATAGTGTTTCAATCATGACAATCAGATGAGTTCACTTGTTCAGTATTCACCACCACTTGGCCTTTTAATTAAAACAAATGTAAATTCAAACTCCTAAATATTTCGATATTATAAATATAGTTTTCTCGCTTCTTATTTAACATAAGTTTTCTCTTTAAACCAATTCATTTTAATACTTAGGAAATCCTATATCATATTCAGTTCTCTATTTTCATTTACAAAGCATTAGCCACATTATTATATAATATTGGGAAATCAATTCAACTTATTTATATATAAAACAACGTTACGACATATCTTTTATTCATTACTTGAAAACGATAATCCATGCTTATTTTTATAAAACAAAACTCATCTTTTACATTTCCCTTTTTAACTCGAAATTACCTTTAGAACCCACGCAATGCCCTTTTATTTCCCTTTTTTCTTTGGAATCTCATTATACTCATACTTGCCAAATTTTCACAAATGGGTTGCGCTGCTATTTCTCTAATGAAATAATAAATCCTTACTATCCTCTTTTACCATTACAACTAATATCATCCTCAAATAATCCTAAAGTCATTCAAGTTGGGGTATTTTAGTTACCTCTCAGACCTTGATCAACAACGTTCATATCTCAAGATGGATACGAGTTGTAATCCGAAACCCAATATTTTATTCTAATATCAAATTCAAATACCATTAAACTATTCTATTCAAAACACGATTTCATACGACCTTCTTACTCTTTAAAAATCTATTTCTCGAATATAACATTTCCCTTAATATAATAATTAAGTAATTCCTTATAAAACACCACTTCTTACCCTTTACCTCTTTTAAACAATTTTATTTGTAATTCGGATTTGTTTACAAAATCCGATGCCCCATTTCTTTACCAAATTAACTTTTACCAATCTCCTTTCCAATCTACTCAACCATCCCCGCTTTGAAATCCTTATTTAAATTCCCCACTTTTACTTAATCACATTATTAAGTAACGTTCATTTAGAATTAACGATTTACCACCTCAAACCTCTTTTATATAACTCTAGATTATTATAAACCCTTTATCTAAATTTCCTTTTACTTAATTCAAATAATTATGTGACATTTATTTAAGCAATAATATTCGCTTAAAAATCCCTTTTATAACTTTGTTAAAAAACTCAGGTTTAAACAAAACATGTTCATAAACTTCTTTCACCATTCAATTGGATTTTATTTCACTAAGATTACTTTTTAAATGAATTCCCATCAAAAAGTAATTTTCTCAATTATTATTAGTTAGAATAATAATTTACTTTGGTTATTAACTACTTCCGTAGATAATTTCGGTATTAACTAAAATAAATATAATTTCCCTTTTAAGACCTCACTAAAATTTAAAAAACTATTTTTTTCAAAACACATCAATTTAATAATCAAAACCCAATTTAAAACGGTTGATTTAATTAATTTAAAACGCAGTTATTCCATTACTCGATTCCAATTTGTACTCACTTTAAATTAATTAATAATATAATTAATTTAAATAATTTCATTTAATTGTTTCTTAACCAACCAATTGTCCAGATTTTAACCGTTAAGGTTAATCTCTATTCCCATATTTATAAATCTGATAAATCTCAGAATTTACTTTGTAAAGTCTATTTATAATGAATTATAAACTTAAATAAATAATAAATATTTATTTTTCTTTTAATAAACTTTTATTCAAAATAATATATTTCATAACCTATCTCCAGTTTTAAAGTAAATTTTATAACTTCAGTTATATCGATTCACCTGACGGTAAATCAATATAAACAAATCAATTTATTTTTATGTAACAACCCGGAAAATCTATGCCATCGGGCTGGTCATATAAAGCAGGATTGCCGGTTATTAGAGAAACCTGAAGTGATATAGGTAAATAAAGTCGCAGAAGCTCCTGCATCCTCAGCTAGCCAGGAAAGGCCAGATGTGTTAGAAAGCACGCTTACTGTCAAAAACATTCCAGTTAAAGTACTGTTTGATACAGGCACGTCGCAAAGCATTGTTGCAAAGAATGCGGTTAAGAAACTAGATTTGAATTTGAAAAAGCTCAGAGAACCCATGACTGTTCATAATCCGGTTGGGGGTTCTGTTGATCTTAGTTGGGTTTGTGGGGTTCCAGTTTCTTTTTCCTGCTATCAATTCCCTACTATCGTGATCGTCATGAATTTTACAGAGTTTGATCTTATTCTGGGAATGGATTGGTTAACCAAATATGAAGCTGAGGTTAAATGCGCTGATAGAGTCGTAAGTGCGAAGATTAAATCAGGAAAGTATATAACCATTCCATGTGAAGGTTCGAATTCTGATAGAAAGGACTTCTGGGCAGCTTTAGATGTTTCTCCCGCTCAAATAGATCCTGTTCCTATCGTTCCGGAGAATATTTCGGTCGACATTGAAAATATTCCTGTCGTCAAGAACTATGCGGATGTGTTCTAAGAAGTAGTTAGATTACCTCCGCAGAGAGAAATTGATTTTAAAATCTCTTTAGTTCCGTATGCAAGGCCAGTAGTACACGCTATTCGAAGAATGACCTTGAAAGGAAAAAGAAGAGTTAGACAATCAAACTCGACAGCTTTTATGGAAAGGTCTGATCAGGCCTAGTTTCTCTGATTGGGGAGCAGCAGTGGTATTTGTTCCAAAGTCAGATGGTACTCTCAGACTATGTGTAGATTATCATGACTTGAATAAGCAGACGCTGAAAAATAAATATCCATTGCCGCGGATTGATGATTTGTTGGACCGATTGAATGGGGCACAAGTGTTTTCACGAACGGACCTAGCTACAGGTTTCCATCAGCTTCGTATTGCCGAAGAGTGTGTTCCTTTGACAGCATTCAGAGGTCCAGGCTTATTCTACAAGTGGTTAGTAATGTCGTTCGGCTTATGTAATGCTCCAGCTTATTTTGTCGATCTAGTGAACCGGGTATTCAGAGGAGTATTGAATAAATTTGTTCTGGTTTTCATTAATGATATTTTGATCTTCTCTAAATCAGAAAGCGAGCATGAAAAACATTTGGAACAAGTGTTAGAAATTCGGAGAAAGAATGTGTTGAAAGCAAGTTTTCCAAATGTGTATTCTAGCAAGAAGAAGTCAAATTTCTTGGCCACGTCGTATCAAAGCAAGGAATTTAAGTGGATCCCAGTAAAATCACTGCTATTCAGAATTGGAAACAGCCTCGTACACCCAAAGAAGTTAGAAGTTTTCTTGGGTTGGCCAGTTATTATCGGAAGTTCATTAAGAATTTTTCGGAGATATCCGATCACTTAACAAAACTTACTAAGAAACATTCAAGATTCAACTGGACTCCCGAATGTGAGGTAGCTTTCCAGGAGCTGAAGTTAAAATTGATGACTGCTCCAGTGCTAACAATTATTGATGGCAACCAGGATTTAAAAGTCTGGACTGATGCTTCTAAAGAAGGACTTGGTGCAGTGTTAATGCAAAGGGGCCATGTAGTCGCTTATGCTAGCCGTCAATTGAAACCATATGAAAAGAATTATGTAACTCACGATCCTGAATTGCTGGCTATCGTGTTTACTATGAAAATCTGGAGGCATTAACTTTTGGGTGAGAAGTTTGAATTATACGCTGACCATCAATCGTTGAAGTATTTATTCACCCAGAAGGATTTGAATATGAGGCAGCATCGTTGGTTAGAGTTTCTCGCGGCATATGATCTGGATATCTTATATACTCCGGGAAAAGCCAATGTTGTGGCTGATGCACTTAGCAGAAAGAATGTGATTATCGTCAGTCTTATTATCACGCCTTCGTTGATTGATAACATATCTGCTCTTCAGAAGGACGATCACTTCATTCAGAAAATCAGAGAGAGAATTCAGAAAGGAGAGCGCTCGAGTTTTCAAATAGATAACGAGGGGATTCTGAGGTTGAAAGGCCGAATGTGTGTGCCAAACATTCCTGAACTCTGGAGAGAGGTATTAGATGAATGTCACAAAGCCAAGCTTAGTATCCATCCAGGGGTGAGCAAAATGTATAATGACATCAAACGCACTTTCTGGTGGAAATCTATGGAACAGGACATTTCTTTATATGTTAGCCGGTGTTCTACTTGTTAACAAGTCAAAAGCGATCAGCAGAAGCTCGCTGGATTGTTGCAACCTTTGGAAGTCCCAGGTGGAAAGTGGGAACAGATTTCTATGGATTTCATAGATGGTTTGCCCAGAACCAAGAAAGGAAATGACAGTATTTGGGTGATCGTAGATCGTTTCACGAAGACCGCCCATTTCATACTTGTCAAATTGAATAGAACTGCTCAGAGTCTGGCGCAGGTTTATTTCAAAGAAATTGTTAGACTGCACGGAGTTCCTATGAGCATCGTTAGTGATCGTGACCCGATTTTTGGTAGTGAATTCTAGGAAGCATTCCAAGCAGAATTGGGAACAAAACTGAACTTGAGCACCACATATCATCCTCAAACAGATGGTCAAACTGAGAGGGTGAATCGTATTATTGAAGATTTATTGCGGGCTTGTGTTATCGATTTTGGCGGATCATGGGAAGACCATTTGCATTTGGCCGAGTTCTCATACAACAACAGCTACCAAGCATGCCTGACAATATCACCAGTTCTTGTTGCAGTCATGATGGAGGGTTCTCGCTTCGCGGTTTGGTGGTGAACGGGAGACTCTTACCCCCCACATGTCCCTTGTGTGGGTTGGTTAGGCAGTGGCCGGAGGCTCGAGAGTGTAGCCGAAAACTAGTGTACTGGGGGACCACTTGTATGCCACTGTGGGTATTACCTGCTGCTTTGGGGATAAAGGGATGGTTGCAAAGCCTACCGAATTTCGTCGGCTACTTCATTATAGGTCGTTTACTGCCGATTCCTCAACCAACATTGTCCATTGGCTACAACAAAACACTGGTTGAATTTTCTGTTACGACCTGAACTTCCCCGTGAAGGAAAGCCCGGATTGAATTGAGAACACGCCTATAATGACCCGGATTTTTGGTGACTTTGGTTATCGACATAAGCTCGATGTCGATAACCAAAACATCGAAAAATCCTGGTAATTAGTGAAAGAAATTAGAGGGTGAGGAAAGATAAGATAGAAACTTAGAATAGAAGAAGAAGAAGAACACAACATCAGAGTAACACGAACATCACAGCGGAACGAATAACATATAATATATATAACATAACTTGAAGTATACATCTGTACTTGCATATACATATCATTATCCAAGTACAACACTTACAACACAGCGGAATAATAATAGCTATATGATCCTGAAGCCTCCTGCTCCAGCTCTTCAATGTATCTGTAAATCCCGACTACTTGACTGCCCATACAAATTTAGGCACCCAAGAGTTTAGGGAAAACAACAAAGTAAACTCCGGGTCAGTCATGGGAATGGTATGAGTAAACAGTTTAAAAACAGTTCGAACAAGTAAACGATATCTCATAAGACCACGCCGCATAACGGAACGGGTTTTTCCCTTATGAGAATCCAAGATAACTTTATATCAAAAACCTTTTGATATTATAATAATGTCTATCAACCACAGTATATATATATAATCATCTAGCAGAAACGCTTTCATCTCACGTTCTACATATATAGTATACAATCAAAACCGCAAGCACGTATTGGGTAATGGATTTCCAACTATGACAAGGTATGGAACCACCTTTCGCTCGTGTACCTCTAGAGAGGTATACACTGGGTTCAACAAGAACATCTTGCAACCCGGCCACACATGACTGACCACTCATTTCGCTTGAGCGTATCAAATGTATATCACCAACAGTTGGGATCAGCAACCGTTTCCCGAATGGGACAGCATCAACAATAGATTTTTAGAAGTAAATGAAACTCTAGATCAGGTGATTATACACCCTACTTCGGTGCGACCGACTTAGCCATGCTGCCTGCCCGATTTCTGTCATTTACCGGATGATGAGGCTAGAAGTTACGCTCTATCATAACATCAGATTCACTTTGAATGCCACATCATCAAATCCATCAAATCACCGATTTGACGTCCTCAACAGTACTTTATGTGTTAGCTAAAAGAAGTTTCCTTCTTCGCTTCCACTCTTGGTACGGTTGGAGAAATCAATATATGTGATCGTCTGGAAATACTCTGTCAGACATCCGTCCATACAAGTCATCCAGGAACAGGATGAACCGAAGGCACTATTCTGTAAACAGGATAGTCCTTTCATAACTCCGTCTTCAATTATCTTTGGCATATATGATTCGCAACGCTTATCCCAATACAGAGTGGTTCTTTGGATAATAATCCAACCGGTCTCTCCATATTAACAACGTTAAAATGGTCAAAACTTCGATAGTCTGTGATTTAACTATCGAAGAAAAACAAGTATGCAAACAACGATATTATTTCCAAATGGAAATTTATATCGATCAAACATCATCCAACATTTATCTCTTAATTTCATAAATTTACTTATCCCCTGTTTCCCTATATTCAATATTTCTTATTTTCTACATTTGGAAAATATACGTTATTAACAATGGAAAACATTTCCATTTCTTGTTTTCTTTATTAGAAAACATTTTTGGTTTCTTATTTGGAAAACATTTCCAAAGCTTCTTCATTTGACTTAGACAGATGTTTAAACAAACCATCGCGATGCCAACTCAACCCATTTCCTTTACTGCCGAATCTGAACTATTCCTTAGTTAAAAACGAAGCCAATCAAGTTGGGGTAGAACTACCTCTCAAACCTTAACTGAACAACATTTCTAACTTTGAAGTTGGCAAAGTTCACTTTATATTTCTTTAACTAACTTCCTTACTTAACTCTCGTTCGAATAAATCTCTATTCGATTTATTCTATTTGATTTCCTCTATTTGATTTACTCTATTCACTTAAACCCTTTCGAATAAACTATATTCGATTTACTAACTTTATTTGAATAAACTATATTCTATTAACTCCTTTTAACTTTAACACTAATCGATTAAACTAACATCGATTAACTCCTTTTAACTTTATCACTAGTCGATTAACTAACATCGATTAACTCCTTTTAACTATATCACTAATCGATTAAACTAACATCGATTAACTCCTTTTAACTATTCAAATAAACTATTCATTTAAAAAGATTTACTTTTAGTAACAGTTCTTCACTTTACCAATGATTTCCCCTTTTATAAAACTCTATTCGGTTTAAAAACATTTTTCCCTTTTATTTATTTTCGAAATATTTCCTTTTATAAAATCTGTTGATTTTATAAAATCCCTTTATTTCAATATACATTGAAATAATTCTTTTTACATCCCAGGGTCTTTTATGATATTTAAAATATCGAATAAAAATGATCAACATCATTCCAACACCCATAATCCATAACAGATTATATAACACATCATGTATCACAATATATAAAAACAGTAAATAAATGTTGAGGAATCCAGTTGGATTCCTCCAACCTGTTTCCCTGCATCACAAATGTTAAAGAATATAGATAACATCATTTTCAGTTCCATATGATATATTCTGTAAAACAGAATCAATATAGAAATTCAACTAACTGACTAGCAGTTCAATCAAACAGTCAACACACAGTCAATCAGCCAACATCTAACAGTTCTAAAAATACAACATGAAATTATAAGCTGTTCAGAGTTAATGAGATTTACTCACATTTGCGCGTTAACCGTTAAATAACGGTTTGCGTTATTTGATTCAGTCGGACAATTTATTTCGCCATAAATTGTAACGAGCTAGGATTCACTTTCGGTCAGTCTCATTGTGTTGCTCCCGTCCATACGATCCCAGCGAATCTGTCGGTTTGAAATTCTGATATAGTATGGCGAAGTTATCGCATTAACAATCAAATACCCAATTTAAATTAAATAAAACTTTAGTTTCATTTGTACTTGGGCTTTTCCAATTTCTCCGGCCCACTAACCTTTAAGAAAACCCAACCCGTAAGTCCCTCCCCTTATCTTCCTTCTTCCATCGATGAGAACAGATATCGTCCTTAAGAACACGCAGTCAAACCTGCACCTTTGACCACCAACTGCTCCTCCATTCCTCTACGGACTTCGACGAGAACATCACCAACGAACTCCCCTCGAAAATCTCCTTCCACCAGTGCCCTTTGGTTTGAAATCGGTCCTCACCTCCATTCTCCATCGTCGGTCTCAGTTTGGGTATCACCGAACTTTTCCACCTCGGAAACCCACACAACCCCTCGTGCAGGTGTTAATCGACATCACGAACTCACAAACAACCTTTAATTCGCTCAGAAATGCTTTGAATCGCCAATCCCTTCAATCGTACGTTTACTGTACAAAAACCATGCTCTCACTGCTTGCGTCGCACTCCCCAATGGCTACACAAGATCGAAGAGTATGCATTGGAGATTTCAAATATGGTCATGCTTTGATTTGTAGTAATTCATTTGGATTTATCTTGACTGAGGGAAAATAGAACAACCGAAGAAGAAGGCTGCCTGTTATATTATAGATTTCCTGAAGGTTGATTCTCCACGTTTTAGAAAGATGTGGTTGGAACAAAGAAGGGACGTGGCTCCTGTTATAGACAAACAATTAAGGCGTGGATGTGTGATCTCCACGTTGGGTTCACTGCGTTGGTGTGTGATCTCCACGTTGTGATTAGTAAAGCATTATATCAAGTATATAATAAGGAGAACACTTTTACTTTGAGCTAGGTTTGATATGGGTTTGGTATTTGTAGAAATTACATAATTATCGCTAAGGAACCCCTTTGACACTATCAAGAAGGAACCGACTTCAGATATTACTACTATCAAGAACAGTAATATGAAATGTTTAGAAAGCTCGTTTTTGTTTTAAATAAGATTTCAAAAAGAAATTTTCAAGCGAGTTAATTTTATATATAGACTGAATTGAATACACCATTTCGAGAACCAACGTACCACGATCCCAAAGATATAATAATACCGGTAGATTAACTCTTATTGTGAAACTTCAAAATGCTGATTTCAGGGTGCGAAATACTTCAAATAAAAAGTCGCTTATTAAATTAATTAAAAATTATAGTAAAATTCTAAAAATTAAATTATCACTATGTCCCAAAAGAACCTTGTCTAAATTCAAACCCGATCTCTAGTTATATCGAATAAACCGATACAGTCGCTAACGATTCTATAACGACTATTTTAAAATTTGATTTGGACATATCTCAAAATCTACATGACGAAATCACGATTTTTCTCTTCCTCTAGATAGATATACTCCACCAGCTCCACACGTTTCTTGTTTCATAGAAATCCGATATAAAACGAGCTCTGTACATTCAGTTGAAGTCCGAATCGCCAATTTACGAACTACAGCGCCATTTCGAGCTCGTTTATAATTATATTATAAACTATACGTTCAACTGTCGATGATTGAATATATTCGTTATTCAAATTCAATTCCAAGCCGAATTAAATATCACAGATGATCCGGTTCACACCATATCGCCATTTCAGCCAATTCTGATTATTTCATAATTAAATATATTATTTAATTTATTATTTTAATTAAATATTCATCAATATTTTATTCCATGACCATTTAATTCACTATATCACCATTTATATAATTAAATAAATTAATCATAATACCACTGCCAATGCGGGTCATTACAATCTTCCCCACTTAAAATAATTTCGTCCTCGAAATTGCTAAAGCTAGAAGTCAACCCTATCTACTGGTTAGAACTTATTTGTTCACTTCTTAACTTCAGTTTCAACTGAACCAATTTAATTTCAATTAAATTATTAATTAATCCTTATCAACGAAAATTTTCAAAAATCCTGAAAATTTTCTAACTACTTATCTTTTTGAAAAATTTCACCAGTACCTCCTTTGTACTGGTCAATACGTCAAACTCCAACTCGCCTCTCTGGGCTATCTCCATCCCAAAAGAAAATCGAACAGCCAAGCGGCTTGCCAATTCGGCTCATCAAAATCTCATACCCAATATATAATAAACTGGTACCTTTTTGTCCGGCATATCGTTATATCCTTTCCACCTGTTATCAATTTAGCGGATACAAGGGTCATCCCAATCAAAATCCAATCTGCTTTTACCCACAAATCCAACCATTCGCTTATATCCGAGCCAAATACCATTTCAACTCGAGTTTCTTCTCGATTCCGAACTCTTAACTTGATTATCACATTACACTTCAAATTTGAATCTCACAATCCAATTTGTCTTGATATCATTCTAATTCAATCTCAGTTACCACTTTACTGGCTTTATTTTTATTTCCAATTCGCTTTCACAAATTTCTGTTAAATTTGTTTTAATTCAAACAGACTTTCTGGGAGTTTTTAAACACCTTACTCTTTTCAAAAATCAAATTTTCCTTCTGAAATTTAACTGAGCCCTTAATCAACATTCCATTAGTTAAATCACTTCTCCATTTCTTTATCAATATTTGTTAACCAAATATTTTCAATAACCATATTGACCTTCTACGTTATTTGGAAAACATTTCCGAATATCGCCTTCCTTTATTTTCTAAACTTTAAAAAATATATGCTATTTATAATTGGAAAATATTCCAATTACTTATCTCTTTTCCGATCTCGTTTATTTCTATACTTGGGAAATATTCTTTATTATATTTCCAAGCTTACATTTATTTGGGTTAAAACGGATGTTGTGTAAAACATCGTTACGATAACTCAAATACTATACTCAACTAACTCTTGTTCAACATTGATCTTCGAGCCTGAAATCTAACTATTTATTTGTTAATAATGAAATCGATCAAGTTGGGGTATAACTACCTCTCAGACCTTGACTGAATAACATTTATAACGTCAAAACAGATATGACTACTTACTCGAATAATTAATACCATACAACTACTTATTCACCTTTAAACACATATACGCTTCCTCTTTCTATTCTTTCTATTCTTTCGAGATTTTATTCTAGACTTCCTTTTTGATTATACTATCCTATTTCTAAGTTGTTTCCTTATCGACTTCTATATATATCGATACGTTGATTTCTAATTATCAAATTATCTTAAAAATATTCTAACTCCTTAAATTCCCGAAAAAATTTGCCATAACCTCCTTTGTACCGGGAGCATCGGGATATTTCGAATAGCCTCCCATGGCCCTTACCAATCCAAAAGAAAAAGAAAAAGCCAAGCGGCTAGCCGATATGGCGCATAAAATCTCATATATGAATTAAATACGTACCTTTTGTCGGGCATTCTATTTATATACATTCATACCTTATCCATACCTATCTCATGTATATCTATACCTGCCCAATCTATTTTAACTATACATGATCGTTTTAACTCAATTCGTCAATTAATTCGTTAATTAACTCTTTAGTCTATTTCATTTTTATATTTGAATATGACATGTTCAAATATATTCTAACTTGCTTATTAACTAATTTGAATCCAAAATTTCAAATTTAAGTTCTATATTCGATTTTGAATATCCATTTACAAATCCAATTCACCTTTCAAAGTTCAACTTCAAATTCAAAACTCGATTAACTAATTCCTCTTCGACTTAGTTAATTCTATTCAATTTCTATTCAAATTTTATATTTGAATTTCGTTTCAATTTCCTTATTCAAATTCTATATTTGAATTTCATCTCAATTCTATTTGAATCTTCTATATTCAAATTTCAAATTCAATTCTATCTAAATCTTCTTTATTCAAATTTCATTTTCACTTCTATTTGAATCTGCTTTATTCAAATTTCATTTTCAATTCCATTTGAATCTGCTTTATTCAAATTTCATTTTCACTTTCGATATTCAAATCCTATATTTTCAACTCCATTGAATCATATATTCCAATTCCCATTTCAACTCTATTTGAATTCTATATTCGAATTTCATTATTACTCTATATGAATTCTATATTCAATTTCCCATTATTTAAATCTTCTTTATTCAAATCTCATTTTAATTTCTATATTCAAATCTCCTTTGAATTTTCTCATTTACATTCTATGTTTGAACTTCCTTTATTCAAATTCCTTTATTATAGATCCCATTTGAAATTCAACACAGCTTGTCTTTCCCAAAACAAATTCAGAACAGTATCTCTGGTAGTAATTCGTCACTTACAACTCGAAAATGAATACTGATGATGCAGCTGTCATCATCAGAATCTATTTTCCAGCGATCGAAGTGAGTTCAATACTATTAAACCATTTCTAAACATTTCTACTTTGAAATTCATTTCAAAATATAATTCACACTACTTGTAAAACAATTTAAAATCTCCCAGAATCTTAAATTTTCCTTATTTTTAATCCAAACCCATTTACAAACACTTATCCAATTTTCCAGAATTTTAATTCAATTCCTGGTTTAAATGTAGATTTAACTCATCTGATTTCACGTATTTCACTTATATGAATTCTGATTGGTTATTCACATAGCCATTTAATTTATAATCTTACTCGATTATAATAACAACCAATGTGTCCAATATATTATAATTTTGATATATATATCTTCTCTATATCAAGATTTACCTTGGGTAAACTTATTTTAATTTACCCTTTTTTTCAAAACATATCGTGCCGACCCATCTTATTCAAGTGTTTAGTAACTCCTTCCGATACAGTGGATCAAACTGATCGACCAGAACTCATAAACAACTCAATCAATAAATCACCACAATATAAAACAATTTTTATATCAATAACAAATACGCTCACTCGTATATATACACTCAATCTCAGTCTAGGGTATTACTAACCCTATCTCTACCGAGTCACGCCACAGAGCCAAGTAATTTTTAACTTAAGCTCTGATACCAACTGTAATGACCCAGATTTTTGGCGACTTTGGTTATCGACATAAGCTCGATGTCGATAACCAAAACATCGAAAAATCCTGGTAATTAGTGAAAGAAATTAGAGGGTGAGGAAAGATAAGATAGAAACTTAGAATAGAAGAAGAAGAAGAACACAACATCAGAGTAACACGAACCTCACAGCGGAACGAATAACATATAATATATATAACATAACTTGAAGTATACATCTGTACTTGCATATACATATCATTATCCAAGTACAGCACTTACAACACAGCGGAATAATAATAGCTATATGATACTGAAGCCTCCTGCTCCAGCTCTTCAATGTATCTGTAAATCCCGACTACTTGACTGCCCATACAAATTTAGGCACCCAAGAGTTTAGGGAAACAACAAAGTAAACTCCGGGTCAATCATGGGACTGGTATGAGTAAACAGTTTAAAAACAGTTCGAACAAGTAAACGATAACTCATAAGACCACGCCGCATAACGGAACGGGTTTTTCCCTTATGAGAATCCAAGATAACTTTATATCAAAAACCTTTTGATATTATAATAATGTCTATCAACCACGGTATATATATAATCATCTAGCAGAAACGCTTTCATCTCACGTTCTACATATATAGTATACAACCAAAACCGCAAGCACGTATTGGGTAATGGATTTCCAACTATGACAAGGTATGGAACCACCTTTCGCTCGTGTACCTCTAGAGAGGAATTCACTGGGTTCAACAAGAACATCTTGCAACCCGGCCACACATGACCGACCACTCATTTCGCTTGAGCGTATCGAATGTATATCACCAACAGTTGGGATCAGCAACCGTTTCCCGAATGGGACAGCATCAACAATAGATTTTTAGAAGTAAATGAAACTCTAGATCAGGTGATTATACACCCTACTTCGGTGCGACCGACTTAGCCATGCTGCCTGCCCGATTTCGGTCATTTACCGGATGATGAGGCTAGAAGCTACGCGCTATCATCACATCAGATTCACTTTGAATGCCACATCATCAAATCCATCCAATCACCGATTTGACGTCCTCAACAATACTTTATTTGTTAGCTAAAAGAAGTTTCCTTCTTCGCTTCCACTCTTGGTACGGTTGGAGAAATCAATATATGTGATCGTCTGGAAATACTCTGTCAGACATCTGTCCATACAAGTCATCCAGGAACAGGATGAACCGAAGGCACTATTCTGTAAACAGGATAGTCCTTGCATAACTCCGTCTTCAATTATCTTTGGCATATATGATCCGCAACGCTTATGCCAATACAGAGTGGTTCTTTGGATAATAATCCAACCGGTCTCTCCATATTAACAATGTTAAAATGGTCAAAACTTCGATAGTTTGTGATTTAACTATCGAAGAAAAACAAGTGTGCAAACAACGATATTATTTCCAAATGGAAATTTATATCGATCAAACATCATCCAACATTTATCTCTTAATTTCATAAATTTACTTATCTCCTGTTTCCCTATATTCAATATTTCTTATTTTCTACATTTGGAAATATATGTTATTAACAATGGAAAACATTTCCATTTCTTGTTTTCTTTATTAGAAAACATTTCTGGTTTCTTATTTGGAAAACATTTCCAAAGCTTCTTCATTGGACTTAGACAGATGTTTAAACAAACCACCGCGATGCCAACTCAACCCATTTCCTTTACTGCCGAATCTTAACTATTCCTTAGTTAAAAACGAAGCCAATCAAGTTGGGGTAGAACTACCTCTCAAACCTTAACTGAACAACATTTCTAACTTTGGAATTGGCAAAGTTCACTTTATATTTCTTTAACTAACTTCCTTACTTAACTCTTGTTCGAATAAATCTCTATTCGATTTATTATATTTGATTTCCTCTATTTGATTTACTCTATTTGCTTAACCCCTTTCGAATAAACTATATTCGATTTACTAACTTTATTCGAATAAACTATATTCTATTAACTCCTTTTAACTTTAACACTAATCGATTAAACTAACATCGATTAACTCCTTTTAACTTTATCACTAATCGATTAACTAACATCGATTACCTCCTTTTAACTATATCACTAATCGATTAAACTAACATCGATTAACTCCTTTTAACTATTCGAATAAACTATTCATTTAAAAAGATTTACTTTTAGTAACAGTTCTTCACTTTTCCAATGATTTCCCCTTTTATAAAACTCTATTCGTTTTAAAAACATTTTTCCCTTTTATTTATTTTCGAAATATTTCCTTTTATAAAATCTGTTGATTTTATAAAATCCCTTTATTTCAATATACATTGAAATAATTCTTTTTACATCCCAGGGTCTTTTATGATATTTAAAATATCGAATAAAAATGATCAACATCATTCCAACACCCATAATCCATAACAGATTATGTAACACATCATATATCAAAATATATGAAAACAGTAAATAAATGTTGAGGAATCCAGTTGGATTCCTCCAACCTGTTTCCCTGCATCACAGATGTTAAACAATATAGATAACATCATTTTCAGTTCCATATGATATATTCTGTAAAACAGAATCAATATAGAAATTCAACTAACTGACTAGCAGTTCAATCAAACAGTCAACACACAGTCAATCAGCCAACATCTAACAGTTCTAAAAATACAACATGAAATTATAAGCTGTTCAGAGTTAGTGAGATTTACTCACATTTGCGCGTTAACCGTTAAATAACGGTTTGCGTTATTTGATTCAGTCGGACAATTTATTTCTCCATAAATTGTAACGAGCTCGGATTCACTTCCGGTCAGTCTCATTGTGTTGCTCCCGTCCATACGATCCCAACGAATCTGACGGTTTGATATTCTGATATAGTATGGCGAAATTATCGCATTAACAAGCAAATACCCAATTTAAATTAAATAAAACTTTAATTTCATTTGTACTTGGGCTTTTCCAATTTCTCCGGCCCATTAACCTTTAAGAAAACCCAACCGTAAGTCCCTTCCCTTATCTTCTTCTTCCATCGATGAGAACAGATATCGTCCTTAAGAACACGCAGTCAAACCCGCACCTTTGACCACCAACTGCTCCTCTATTCCTCCACGGACTTCGATGAGAACATCACCAACGAACTCCCCTCGAAAATCTCCTTCCACTAGTGCCCTTTGGTTTGAACTCGGTCCTCACCTCCATTCTCCATCGTCGGTCTCAGTTTGGGTATCACCGAACTTTTCCACCTCGGAAACCCACACAACCCCTCGCGCTGGTGTTAATCGACATCACGAACTCACAAACAACCTTTAATTCGCTCAGAAATGCTTTGAATCGCCAATCCATTCAACCCTACGTTTACTGTACAAAAACCATGCTCTCACTGCTTGCGTCGCATTCCCCAATGGCTACACCAGATCAAAGAGTATGCACTGGAGATTTCAAATATGGTCATGCTTTGATTTGTAGTAATTCATTTGGATTTATCTTGATTTAAATGCCATTGAAACATTCGGTATTTGATTTCTGAGGGAAAATAGAACAACCGAAGAAGAAGGCTGCCTATTATATTATAGATTTCCTGAAGGTTGATTCTCCACGTTTTTGAAAGAAGATGTGGTTGGAACAAAGAAGGGACGTGGCATCTGTTATAGCCAAACAATGAAGGCGTGGATGTTTGATCTCCACGTTGGGTTCACTGCGTTGGTGTGTGATCTCCACGTTGTGATTAGTAAAGCAATATATCAAGTATATAATAAGGAGAACACTTTTACTTTGAGCTAGGTTTGATATGGGTTTGTTATTTGTAGAAATTACATAATTATCGCTAAGGAACCCCTTTGACACTATCAAGAAGGAACCGACTTCAGATATTACTACTATCAAGAACAGTAATATGAAATGTTTAGAAAGCTCGTTTTTGTTTTAAATAAGATTTCAAAAAGAAATTTTCAAGCGAGTTAATTTTATATATAGACAGAATTGAATACACCATTTCGACAACCAATGTACCACGATCCCAAAGATATAATAATACCGGTAGATTAACTCTTATTGTGAAACTTCAAAATGCTGATTTCAGGGTGCGAAATACTTCAAATAAAAAGTCGCTTATTAAATTAATTAAAAATTATAGTAAAATTCTAAAAATTAAATTATCACTATGTCCCAAAAGAACCTTGTCTAAATTCAAACCCGATCTCTTGTTATATCTAATAAACCGATACAGTCGATAACGATTCTATAGCGACTATTTTAAAATTTGATTTGGACATATCTCAAAATCTACATGACGAAATCCCGATTTTTCTCTTCCTCTAGAAAGATATACTCCACCAGCTCCACACGTTTCTTGTTTCACAGAAATCCGATATAAAACGAGCTCTGTACATTAAGTTGAAGTTCGAATCGCCAATTTACGAACTGCAGCGCCATTTCGAGCTCGTTTATAATTATATTATAAACTATACGTTCAACTGTCGATGATTGAATATATTCGTTATTCAAATTCAATTCCAAGCCGAATTAAATATCATAGATGATCCCGTTCACACCATATGGCCATTTCAGCCAATTCTGATTATTTCAGAATTTAATATATTATTTAATATATTATTTTAATTAAATATTCATCAATATTTTATTCCACGACCATTTAATTCACTATACCACCATTTATATAATTAAATAAATTAATCATAATCCTCTGCCAATGCGGGTCATTACAACGCCACATCGGAACACAAACTGAAGAACATTTCATTGCTTGTTACAACAATTTCATCATAATAGAAGAATATACAGAGTATGAATAAATATTATACATCAGAAAAATATCAAAGATTCAATTTACATTACATAGCCGCGGAAAATAATACAAAAACATAACTGAAAGAGATAAACGGATACAGAGCTTTCCGGATATCATTCCAGCTGTAAATCAGGAACCTGTGGATATAAATCTGCAAAACCAAAACTACTAGCAGTCCGTGAAAAATAGGGGCACCCAGAGTTTAAGTTAAAACAATAAACTCCGGGTCAGTCATGTGACTGGTGTGAGAACTAAAACAGTTATTTAAAACATTACTTTAAATCAGATATATCAAGGGACCACGCCGTATAACACGGAACGGGTTTCCTCCCAAGATTACAAGTGCATATTACAAAACATCGCAATGGTTTTTGGAAAAATGAAGCTATTATAAGACCCAGGTCCTATCACACAATGCAACGCAAGACGGGGGATAGGGTTTTCCCTTATAATAGCCAAACATGCTTGGTACGTTTAAAACTAATCATATGATACTATTATAAGTTCATAGTGTTTAAAACAACTTCAAATATAAATGTATCAATCCTAAATGGCATGGGTACCGTATATCATGTCGCCAATACTAGGCTCTACAATCAAAACCGTAATGTCACGTATTGAAAGTTGGATTTCCAACTGTGAACCGAGGCAAGGGATCATCCTCACCGCTTCGAGACTCTCTAGCCCGAGCCTTAGGACCCGGACACAATTGAGCCCTTGGATCGTCAGGGCCGGTCCACCGATGTGGATTAAAATGCCTGAACAATGCGTTTCCCCGCCCTTTGGGGCGTAAATGAGTCCTATGACTCCATCGGCTCCACATAGTCACCGATATATCTGAGGCGCCTCGCAATCCAACAACCATACAGGTTAAAATAATATAAATGTCAGGGCTGGTAGGTCACTAACACCACCCTAGCTAGAAGGAAACGCATGCCCTCCCTGATGTCCTCTCCCATTTCTGTTTCACACCGGGGTGTGAGGCTCACGAATTAACGCTACACAAAGCTACGCCACAAAGGCCATGCTTTGATTATCAACCACAAGACTTTGCTTTTCAATAAAAGCCTTGATCATTTGCATCTCAGCTTGCCACACAGGCAATTCACGCTATGCAACCGATATCAATCACATAGAATGAAATCCGATGTCAGACACACATCCATTTACAAGTCCGTTCTGGGTCTTAACGAAACTGGAGGAACCTTATTCCTCGCATATCCATCGATCTCCAAGTACGTCTGGACGATTACCAACTGAATCCCTCCTCTTGGGTGTACAGCCCAGTCAAGATCATCAGTAATTATCCAAACGGTGTGAAGACCTCCGGTCTTCTACCACTGTCTTCATCATCGACATATCATCGAATCAGTTATTCAAAATTGGATAAACCAGGGCTTTCTGAATAACTCGCGTATATAATAAACAAGTGCTACAAAAACACAACATACGCCTCATTCCAATCCAGAATATTCCTTTAGTCAAATATTCTTATACTTTGGGAAAGGTTCCCATTAATTTTATCAAAGATGAATTCTTCAAATTTATTCTTTAATCTTCCTTTGAATATCAATTCAAACCAAATTATGGTTTATCCAAACTCGTCGGGATTAAGAACCTTACCGAAGTAATTATTTGTGTTAATTTCCCTACCCCAACCTATTCACCCCATGATGTAAAACTAGTAATACTTCGTATCAAACACCACGGTGTTATCGGTAAATTCAATTACCATTTTACGTTTGAATCTAATTAAAGATTTAACTATCGCCTAGAGCAAAACAGGTGATACTCCATTCTCGATCATTTCAACCTAATTATAGATTCATTAAAACTCCACTTAGTTTTAATCTTCCCAAAAATCAATAATAATGATTGTTTAACTTAGGAAATCATATCCTGTCTTTAACTGGGGTTAAAGAACCAATGTCATTTAAAACACGGTTCATGATAAAGCCAAAATCACATTTTATTCCATCAGCCTTTAACCGTAAATTAGCAAGTGAACAGTTCCCTAAGTAATAACCCCAAAGGCTGAAACCAACATCCGATCAATACCCAGGAAACCATTCAACTTAACTAGTCTTCAGTTAGTTTGTAACATCCCAGAATTTTAACTATGTTTGATATGGATTTTTATTTATAATTTTGGATTTTTTGAATATAAATTGATTTTATTAGGTTTAAATATGAATTTTAACTTTGTATAAGTATTTTGTTTTATTTATTATGATTTTTATAAGAAAACTTATTTTGAAAATTATAATTATTAGATTTATGTTTAAGTAATGATATTTTCTGATTTTGATAATATTGATTTGTAAAATATGAATTTGGTAAAGGATAATTTATTTTATGATTTTACAAGAATAATAATTATTATTTTATTTATTTTGATAAGTTATATGATAAGTTTTACTTGAATTATAAATGAGAATGATTATTAATAAGTTTGGATTTGTTGATACTATTTGTCGTTCGATCGCATTTGTCAAACTATAACATGAATTAGTAGAGTTAGAATTAAGTGTTGCCTCTAGTTTTCATAGCATTTAAGGGAAATGCTACCAAAAGTTCACCTTCTCTTCTTAAGACAAGTGTTAAGACACATGTCTTTATGCATGCTCCCTTTCATGCATGTAATACACATGTCCTATGATGTGTCACTCTCTCCTTACTCTTCTTTTCCTATAAATACCACCCTTTCCTTCCACTTTTTCATTCATTCTCATTTCTTTTCTTTCTCTTCTTCTTAAAGCTTATGGCCATGGTTTCCATGGCATAAGTCTTCCTCCTTCCCACCACCACCTTGCCAAAGTTCGTCATTTCTCCTCTTCCTCCTCTTATAATATAAAGAGAGATTAGTGTATATTATATTATATATATTTTTGTGAAGAAGACGCTGCGCCGAAATACTGTCTGACGATTCACTCAACTAGGCTCGCCTACCGTGAAGATTTGGAGAGTTGTTAGGTGAGAACTTATAATTTAAAATTATTTTTTTTAACTAGTTAATTATAATTAGCTGAGATAATTAAAATTTGTTGATGATGATTGTGTGATGGATGTTATTATGTGAATGGATGTGCATGTAGTTAGATAATACACTGAACACTGGTAAGCGTTATTGACCGTAACGCTTGTGCACCGTTAAACTGTTTGTTTGTGATGAATGAATTCGTATCCATCTGGTTATATGGTTCATTTGGATAAATATGATTGCATTGCATGATATTACACACACACCCCGTGGTTGTGGAAATATATGGGTGATCGATTTAAAATCTCCTTCCTATATACGATTTTATTCAATCATTAAATAATATTTAAATTGTTAGTTTTGAATTAAATATTAACTTTTTAAATATTGAATTAGGATTGGAAATGATTTGAATTATGTATTGATTCTGTACAACGATCTTTATATCTATCTGAAACCAGTTTTGGTAAAACATATTATTTTCAATTTAAATTCGAAATGAGATTTTGAAATTTGAATATAAACGATGTCTCTTTATATATTAATATAATATACACCAGAACGTTCTAGGATGACAGAGAGGATAGTGTCTAGGCTTGGGTTTGGAAATAAAGTTTCCTGCTCTCCCTGGCTATCCCTAACTGATCCGACGAATGAGATGGTTAATTTAAAGTTATTTGAATTTAGAAATAAATTGGATTTTTAATTTAATATTTAACTAAGTAGAAAATAAAATTTGAATTTTGAACCTGAGATAATTTGGAAAGTCAATGTAAATTACCTTAAATGATTTAAATGGTATATAATGGCTTTTTTAAGGTATTTTGAAGTACTGAAGAATAATTTTATTTGCGGTCAAAGTAGATCTTATCGTACAAGGACAATTCGTGTATTTTAGATGCAAACTTTAAACGCTTATAACTTTTGTAACTTAAATCAGATTTCCACGAAACGAAAAACGTTTGATTTTCATCAACAAGAGCTTTCAAATGAGTGAAAGCAGATTTTAATTTCGACTTATAATTTTTAAGTTATGTTTAAAATAATTTAGAAAAGGTCGCTATAAATGGAGTTAGTTAACTATAATTATAAAATGGCTGCTATAAATTATTTAAAAATATGGAAAAAATTTGTAAAATCATTACAAAATTCGAAAAGGTGTTTTTAATTGTAAAGTTTAAGTTTTGGCTAAGATAAATGATATTTTGATCAAAATAGTTAAGATAACGCTTTTGTAACACTTTTGAAGTGTTATTGTAACGCTTCCTTCGAAAATAATCTATTTTGAAGTTTTTAACCTGCAAACTATTTTCTGAACTATAAGTAATCATTTTCAAATGATTGGTGGAATGTTTTCAAAGTTTCAAAAGTATTGGAATATTTAAATCTATTTGATTTAAATGGCTATTTTAATAGCAATACCATTGGTAATAATTCCAAATTTTGTTATTGGTTTTGCAATTTATAAGCGTGAACTATTATTTGACTATAAGAATGATTTATAAAATAATTTCTAAGATTATTAAAGTATTGGAAATATTTATATGGAATTGAAATGGGTTTACTAATTCTAAAATTTGGATATGGTTGGAGATAAATCTTCGGATATTTGATATTAATTCGGTAAATGAAAACTCTTATTATCTGAGGAATTTAAAGGGTAATTCACCGTTATTCCGCTTATAATATGAGTTGGATACGGAGATTAATATTGAAGATAAGTTGATGGCATTTCTATCCAGATCAAATATCAAAGAGTTGAATAAATCTTTTTAGTTAAGATATGGGTTCTCCACCTGATTGAAATAAGTTAGATAGAAATAATCTTCGATATTTGATATAAAATTTCATGGTGTAAATGAATACTATATGGGGAATTTGAAAGATATTATTATATCGCTATTCCACTTATAATATTGGTTGATTATGAGAATTTATATCGAATATAAGTGGATAAAATTTCTGTGTAATTTATGATTCAATATCGATTGATTTGTGTTCTGTCGTGAATCGTATCTTCAATAATATCATCCTTGAAACCCGATGAGATTGAATGGTGGAAAATCATATCGTTATTGGGAATTTTATCAAATCTTTGATTCGAAAAAATTAAAAGTAATGAATTGAAGCGAAGTTAAAATCTTTGATTTCAAAGAAGAGATAAGATGATAACGAGATGTATGAAATTTATAGTAATTCAAATCTTGAGTTATATATGAATTGATAACTATTTGGAAGGAGAATTGAATTGAAAAGCCTGTGTAAACCATAGCTACTATTTTAAAGTACGCTTATTACTTGGAAAGACCGGGATCAAGTATATGTTCGAAAACCATTCCAAGTAGTAATACGACGTTATTCAAGATTTTGTAAACGACGAAATGAAGACCGGGATTATTTGAATTGTTTAGATTGATTGTTGATTTATGTCTTGGTTGGGTAGGCCACCCAATACGAGGTATGGGTTGCATGAGACCTGAACATATTCAAGTATTTTCGGGTTGTTGTTCCGTTCAGACCCAGAACGGACTTGTATGGATGGTGTGCCTGACATTGAAATTGACCGCATAGCACTGATTTCCGTTAATGTATATCGGATTTGTGGCAATATATTATCCTTGTCTCTAAGTCATATGAACTTAGAGGGTATGCATTGATTTAAATCAGTGATATGTCGTGAATTGTCAATGCGACATACCCAAGTTATGAGTCGGGCTAGTGATGATCAAAGAATAGCTTATCGAAGCATCGCTTTGCGTATGACGTGACATCGACAAACCTCACACCCCGGATTGATGAGAAACTGGCGGTTAGGTTTTATACTTATATATGAATTGATGATGAAGCTGTGCAGCAGTGGGAAACCACTTATGAACTTGGGGAAGTTGGGTATGTTCGGGGGGGCCGTGTCTGGTCGAAAACCGTTGATCTGCCCTGATGATGTGTATTCTGTGTCCGCGTATGGTCGAAAAAGCCGTTGAGGCACTTCGTTTTGTATCCCTGATTGATCTTTCGTGCCAGGAATCATCAAGTTGGAAATCCAAATTTCTTATGCGAGCCATACGATTTTGATTGTATATATATATATGGCAACATATATTATGGGGTATTATGCTGTCTAGGATTAATATATTTATTTGCGAAATGTTTTCCACGCTATATATTATGGTATTGAAGAGAATTTTACGTATGAAAGCATATTTGGTTGTCATAAGATAAAACTCGCCCGTCTGGTGTGCGCTTGCATTGTGTGATGTGGGACGAGCTTATGATAGCTTCATTTTCAAAAGACATTGCGCATTTTTATGCACGGGTATCCACCTGGAGTAAATCCGTTCCGCGTTAGCGGCGTGATCCGGTGAAGTTCCCAACTTTAAGAATGAACCTAACTGTTTTGAGTTCTCACACCAGTCCCACGACTGACCTGGAGTTTATTGTTCCCTCACCTAAACTCTGGGTGCCCTTAATTTTTCACGGGCAGCTAGTAGTTTAGTTTGCAGTTATAGATCGTTGGAGCAGGATTCAGAGTGCTTTTAGAGTTGGAGTTCATGCAAGAGATGGGAGCTTCTGCTATATCATACGATTTTCTTCCGCTGAGAGTATATTTTCTTTTCTTCCGCTGTATGTGTTGTAACTCTGATATTTTATATAACTCTGATGTAACATTGTATTTCGCAATGAAAAATTCTGTTATTTTGTTCAATATATGTATGCACCCATAACAATTCGTCTTTTTGAACGATTTGAGTCGGTTTAATTACCGGCAAGAATTGGGCTAAAGGCGGGTCGTTACAAGTTGGTATCAGAGCTTTGGTTATACAAAGCTATCGGGTACAACATATTTTGAACAAAGGATAGGACTCATCAGAGCTATAGTATCTCATTAGAGATAGGGTTAGAAATGCCCTAGAATGAGATTTTGGAATATTATGACGAGAGAGCGTATTTTTGAAATCTATATAAGGTATTTTTGTACAAGTAAATCATTTTTGAAAATAATAATTATTTGAAATAAAATATTTTTAAGAAGATTTGAAAATAAGATTTTTAAAGGAAATACTTTCAAAATAAAAAGGGCTCTCTGTGATAAAACTTCGAAAATCCAGCAACGATCTGTTCGGAGTTATCGAGAAATAAGCGATTAGTGAATTGGCTTTAACAAGCGTATTGGAAAAAAAAACTTTGAGCTTGGAATGAGAATTTTAAAATATTTTGCAGCCTATATATAAAAGATTTATATAAGAAGATCGTTAATTCAAAGCTATAGATTTGAAAGATTATCAGCGTGTAATAAAAACGGTTGTGGGTATTTATTTGACGTCAAGGTTGGACGATCAAGTATGTAAGGATTTTGCATATACGCCTAGCTAACGTATATATGAAGTCCAATATATACTAGATGGATATAGAATCACATTCTAGTCGCTTGGGGATAATTCTGGTGATTGATCGATCATCATCAATCTTATTTTTGGGTTTCGAAAGTGGGACGACTATATGTTTCTGATCGAGATGTCAAGAAGTACTTAAAGCTGTATAGATAAACAATTGAAAGTGTTTTGCGACGTCCTCACAATTGTAAAATTGATTTTGCAAATGACTTTCGAAGTATTGAATGTATTATGTTATGAAATGGGATATGCGAAAAAATGAATTTAACATAAGGTAGTTAAGTTAAATGCATACTTAACTGATAATTAGAAGCATGAATCAGACTATTTTGTCAAAACCGCAAGGATATATTTTAGAAGCTAATCTCACTTGAAGAACTGAAACGTGAAATTTTGAAAATGCATGTAAGCGAGCTTGGTTCACCCCATATTTCGATTTTGACGATACAATTTAATAAAATTATGGTAAATGTCTTAAGTGGGGGAGAAGACCGATTTTCCCACTTGAAGCTATACAAATTTTGAGCAACAAGGTTAATATGATAAAATGGGATATGTATTGAACAAATCGATTGAATTTTATATTTTCCCTTGTTAAGAGAAACCGGCTTGAACGAGTGGGTCAAACGAAAATTTCTCAACAAGTATTCACTTGAAACACAAAGGAAGAAAATGAAGTTGTTAAAGTAAGATTTATTCAAGAGGAAAATTATGAAAATTTAACGAGTATCCCATGATTAAACTGTTAGAATTTGTATCCTTGTTTGCATGTGAGTTCCCATCTTGGGCTAGACTGTCCATTTAAATTCCAACCATCTGCTATTGAGTAGTGTCATCCGTACCTTTGTATCATGTGCATTTGGCCAAGTATTTGATTCGAACCTTCGCACCTATTGATGCTCATTAGATGTTGAATTTCTATTCCAAGCTCATGAAACCTGATTTGGTCTATGTATACCTTTCATGCACAAATTAGCATGGAACTTCTATGCATCTTTACTTGACTTGAGCACATGGAATTTTGACTTGATCCATGCATACCTCTTTGTGCCGTGTGAAACCATGTCAATAACTTTAATTTGTCCAAGATATTTTGTAACAAAACCTCAATAAATGAGCTTTCTTTGAAATATAGAATCCAACTTATGCAAGAAAATTTGGATTTTTAAATATTAGTTTTGAGGATTTGGTTCCGGAAATTTTGAAATCTATGTTTTGGGATGTTTTACCAATACTAGTTTGAATATACGCATAATCAGAGTGCGTAGAGGAAGCGTGATGGTATTTTTTAAATAAAACCGTTTTAAGAGATTGTACGGCTAGTTAAGTAAGAAAATGTTTCTAAACAAGACATGATATTTTAACAAGAATGAAAAAGAGATTTTATATATTTTGAATTTTAAAGTTCGATTAGGTGAATATGAAAACAAAAATTTGAATATTAATTGAGTATAAAAGTTAACTTATAAATGGGTTAATCTGGAAACGATTGAAATAAAAATTTGAAATAGAATGAGTATTTCGAAAATATAATTCTATCTCTTCCCTTGTCGCTGGGTTTTGCTCGACCCATTGTCATATTTTGAATATCACCCCGAATTGTCATTATTCAACTTTATTTCGGAATTCTTCCTTTTTCCCTGCTCAGATAAAGCCTTGGACAAGTGAACTAATTTAGATTTGAAACCAGTATTTTGAATTATCTCTAAAATTAAACTTGATTTGTGTTGAGAGCAATAGAATTTCTAATACTGAATTTAGCCAAGATGTTATTTTACAAGATAATTGAATGATTAGAGGAAAAGATTTATTTGAGAACTTGGATTTAAATTTCTAATTTGAGCGTTTGGTCTTATAATTGATAAGGAAACCATGGGTTCCGTAAGAGTAAGTTAGAAGGATAATTTTCTTAGGGTCATAGACCTCTAAGTACTAGATAGTATCTATCCCAGTTTCTGCTTAATGGTAGGATAGCAACTCTGAGTCTAACTCAAAGGATGCGATCTTTAAACAAGACCGGTGACGACCCTAGTAATTACAAGATTATAAAAGTTTCCTTAGACTCTAGCATTAGTGAGAATTAGATAGAGTGCCCTGAGAATGATATGATCCTTTGTTCTGACCATTTCATTTCTGGTATGTTGAGAGAAAAATTGGAATTTAAAATTTGTAAAGGAGTTTAAATTTACTCGACTTCCTTTTCGAGGACGAAAAGTTTCTATGGGGGGGGGGGTGAATGTAACATCCCAGAATTTTAACTATGTTTGATATGGATTTTTATTTATAATTTTGGATTTTTTGAATATAAATTGATTTTATTAGGTTTAAATATGAATTTTAACTTTGTATAAGTATTTTGTTTTATTTATTATGATTTTTATAAGAAAACTTATTTTGAAAATTATAATTATTAGATTTATGTTTAAGTAATGATATTTTATGATTTTGATAATATTGATTTGTAAAATATGAATTTGGTAAAGGATAATTTATTTTATGATTTTACAAGAATAATAATTATTATTTTATTTATTTTGATAAGTTATATGATAAGTTTTACTTGAATTATAAATGAGAATGATTATTAATAAGTTTGGATTTGTTGATACTATTTGTCGTTCGATCGCATTTGTCAAACTATAACGTGAATTAGTAGCGTTAGAATTAAGTGTTGCCTTTAGTTTTCATAGCATTTAAGGGAAATGCTACCAAAAGTTCACCTTCTCTTCTTAAGACAAGTGTTAAGACACATGTCTTTATGCATGCTCCCTTTCATGCATGTAATACACATGTCCTATGATGTGTCACTCTCTCTTTACTCTTCTTTTCCTATAAATACCACCCTTTCCTTCCACTTTTTCATTCATTCTCATTTCTTTTCTTTCTCTTCTTCTTAAAGCTTATGGCCATGGTTTCCATGGCATAAGTCTTCCTCCTTCCCACCACCACCTTGCCAAAGTTCGTCATTTCTCCTCTTCCTCCTCTTATAATATAAAGAGAGATTAGTGTATATTATATTATATATATTTTTGTGAAGAAGACGCTGCGCCGAAATACTGTCCGACGATTCACTCAACTAGGCTCGCCTACCGTGAAGATTTGGAGAGTTGTTAGGTGAGAACTTATAATTTAAAATTATTTTTTTTAACTAGTTAATTATAATTAGCTGAGATAATTAAAATTTGTTGATGATGATTGTGTGATGGATGTTATTATGTGAATGGATGTGCATGTAGTTAGATAATACACTGAACACTGGTAAGCGTTATTGACCGTAACGCTTGTGCACCGTTAAACTGTTTGTTTGTGATGAATGAATTCGTATCCATCTGGTTATATGGTTCATTTGGATAAATATGATTGCATTGCATGATATTACACACACACCCCGTGGTTGTGGAAATATATGGGTGATCGATTTAAAATCTCCTTCCTATATACGATTTTATTCAATCATTAAATAATATTTAAATTGTTAGTTTTGAATTAAATATTAACTTTTTAAATATTGAATTAGGATTGGAAATGATTTGAATTATGTATTGATTCTGTACAACGATCTTTATATCTATCTGAAACCAGTTTTGGTAAAACATATTATTTTCAATTTAAATTCGAAATGAGATTTTGAAATTTGAATATAAATGATGTCTCTTTATATATTAATATAATATACACCAGAACGTTCTAGGATGACAGAGAGGATAGTGTCTAGGCTTGGGTTTGGAAATAAAATTTCCTGCTCTCCCTGGCTATCCCTAACTGATCCGACGAATGGGTTGGTTAATTTAAAGTTATTTGAATTGAGAAATAAATTGGATTTTTAATTTAATATTTAACTAAGTAGAAAATAAAATTTGAATTTTGAACCTGAGATAATTTGGAAAGTCAATGTAAATTACCTTAAATGATTTAAATGGTATATAATGGTTTTTTTAAGGTATTTTGAAGTACTGAAGAATAATTTTATTTGCGGTCAAAGTAGATCTTATCGTACAACGGCAATTCGTGTATTTTAGATGCAAACTTTAAACGCTTATAACTTTTGTAACTTAAATCAGATTTCCACGAAACGAAAAACGTTTGATTTTCATCAACAAGAGCTTTCAAATGAGTGAAAGCAGATTTTAATTTCGACTTATAATTTTTAAGTTATGTTTAAAATAATTTAGAAAAGGTCGCAATAAATGGAGTTAGTTAACTATAATTATAAAATGGCTGCTATAAATTATTTAAAAATATGGAAAAAATTTGTAAAATCATTACAAAATTCGAAAAGGTGTTTTTAATTGTAAAGTTTAAGTTTTGGCTAAGATAAATGATATTTTGATCAAAATAGTTAAGATAACTGTTTTGTAACGCTTTTGTAACACTTTTGAAGTGTTATTGTAACGCTTCCTTCGAAAATAATCTATTTTGAAGTTTTTAACCTGCAAACTATTTTCTGAACTATAAGTAATCATTTTTAAATGATTGGTGGAATGTTTTCAAAGGTTCAAAAGTATTGGAATATTTAAATCTATTTGATTTAAATGGCTATTTTAATAGCAATACCATTGGTAACAATTCCAAATTTTGTTATTGGTTTTGCAATTTATAAGCGTGAACTATTATTTGACTATAAGAATGATTTATAAAATAATTTCTAAGATTATTAAAGTATTGGAAATATTTATATGGAATTGAAATGGGTTTACTAATTCTAAAATTTGGATATGGTTGGAGATAAATCTTCGGATATTTGATATTAATTCAGTAAATGAAAATTCTTATTATTTGAGGAATTTAAAGGGTAATTCACCGTTATTCCGCTTATAATATGAGTTGGATACGGAGATTAATATTGAAGATAAGTTGATGGCATTTCTATCCAGATCAAATATCAAAGAGTTGAATAAATCTTTTTAGTTAAGATATGGGTTCTCCACCTGATTGAAATAAGTTAGATAAAAATAATCTTCGATATTTGATATAAAATTTCATGGTGTAAATGAATACTCTATGGGGAATTTGAAAGATATTATTATATCGCTATTCCACTTATAATATTGGTTGATTATGAGAATTTATATCGAATATAAGTGGATAAAATTTCTGTGTAATTTATGATTCAATATCGATTGATTTGTGTTCTGTCGTGAATCGTATCTTCAATAATATCATCCTTGAAACCTGATGAGATTGAATGGTGGAAATTCATATCGTAATTGGGAATTTTATCAAATCTTTGATTCGAAAAAATTAAAAAGTAAGGAATTGAAGCGAAGTTAAAATCTTTGATTTCAAAGAAGAGATAAGATGATAACGAGATGTATGAAATTTATAGTAATTCAAATCTTGAGTTATATATGAATTGATAACTATTTGGAAGGAGAATTGAATTGAAAAGCCTGTGTAAACCATAGCTACTATTTTAAAGTACGCTTATTACTTGGAAAGACCGGGATCAAGTATATGTTCGAAAACCATTCCAAGTAGTAATACGACGTTATTCAAGACTTTGTAAACGACGAAATGAAGACCGGGATTATTTGAATTGTTTAGATTGATTGTTGATTTATGTCTTGGTTGGGTAGGCCACCCAATACGAGGTATGGGTTGCATGAGACCTGAACATATTCAAGTATTTTCGGGTTGTTGTTCCGTTCAGACCCAGAACGGACTTGTATGGATGGTGTGCCTGACATTGAAATTGACCGCATAGCACTGATTTCCGTTAATGTATATCGGATTTGTGGCAATATATTATCCTTGTCTCTAAGTCATATGAACTTAGAGGGTATGCATTGATTTAAATCAGTGATATGTCGTGAATTGTCAATGCGACATACCCAAGTTATGAGTCGAGCTAGTGATGATCAAAGAATAGCTTATCGAAGCATCGCTTTGCGTATGACGTGACATCGACAAACCTCACACCCCAGATTGATGAGAAACTGGCGGTTAGGTTTTATACTTATATATGAATTGATGATGAAGCTGTGCAGCAGTGGGAAACCAGTTATGAACTTGGGGAAGTTGGGTATGTTCGGGGGGGCCGTGTCTGGTCGAAAACCGTTGATCTGCCCTGATGATGTGTATTCGGTGTCCGCGTATGGTCGAAAAAGCCGTTGAGGCACTTCGTTTTGTATCCCTGATTGATCTTTCGTGCCAGGAATCATCAAGTTGGAAATCCAAATTTCTTATGCGAGCCATACGATTTTGATTGTGTATATATATATGGCAACATATATTATGGGGTATTATGCTGTCTAGGATTAATATATTTATTTGCGAAATGTTTTCCACGCTATATATTATGGTATTGAAGAGAATTTTACGTATGAAAGCATATTTGGTTGTCATAAGATAAAACTCGCCCGTCTGGTGTGCGCTTGCATTGTGTGATGTGGGACGAGCTTATGATAGCTTCATTTTCAAAAGACATTGCGCATTTATATGCACGGGTATCCACCTGGAGTAAATCCGTTCCGCGTTAGCGGCGTGATCCGGTGAAGTTCCCAACTTTAAGAATGAACCTAACTGTTTTGAGTTCTCACACCAGTCCCACGACTGACCTGGAGTTTATTGTTCCCTCACCTAAACTTTGGGTGCCCATAATTTTTCACGGGCAGCTAGTAGTTTAGTTTGCAGTTATAGATCGTTGGAGCAGGATTCAGAGTGCTTTTAGAGTTGGAGTTCATGCAAGAGATGGGAGCTTCTGCTATATCATACGATTTTCTTCCGCTGAGAGTATATTTTCTTTTCTTCCGCTGTATGTGTTGTAACTCTGATATTTTATATAACTCTGATGTAACATTGTATTTCGCAATGAAAAATTCTGTTATTTTGTTCAATATATGTATGCACCCATAACAATTCGTCTTTTTGAACGATTTGAGTCGGTTTAATTACCGGCAAGAATTGGGCTAAAGGCGGGTCGTTACATAGTTTCTGATTTTCTTAACTCCGTTGGGTCTAAGAACGATACTATTAAAGATACCATTCATGACAACCCAAAATCACATTCCATTAATAATGGAATCTTCATGGAAAACAAATCGATATATATAATTGATATAAACTTCCATATCCGACTAATAATATAAATGGAATAACAGAAAAGCCTTTTAAATTCCATATATATTAGCAGTCCTCATCCACAGAAATCAACTTCGATTATTACCAAATCGAATTCCATTCCATTCCAATTTATTATTAAATTGGAAAACTTTACTTTGGTAAATCTCCTTTAAATCTTAACAAAAGATTTATAAATTCCAAATCAAATTTCACTGTAAATCGGGTTAAAGAATGAATGTCATTAAAACACAGTTCACAACAAACCCAATTAACATTCCATTAATTATCGGGTTAAAGAACAAGTGTTATTTAAATCACCGTTCAGGATAAACCAAAAAATCAATTCCAATTAAATATTATCTAATTGGTACACTTGATTAAATCTAAATAGAAAGATTTAATCTTTTTCTCAACTGGATTTACGAACAGTGTTAATGAAGACACCATTCACGACAAACCCAAATCCCATTTGATATTAAATACCAGGCTCTGAATAAAAAATATATTGGCTTATATTCAATATCAAATCCTACAACCAACAAATATCATATTGGAAATAATGATATAAATATATCTTTCAAATTTCCATAACAATATCTGTATAATCATGACATCCAACATCGAAATATTCCGAAGACAATTTCGATTCAAATCCATTCCAATTTATATATTGGAAATTCTGGTTATTTCTAAAATCATTTCAAATCCAACTTATTTATTTTAAAAATAAATGGATTATAATTCTAGTTCAAACCTAGTTCATTTCGATAAAAATCTATTTTTATATTTTCAAATATGGAGTTTTTCATCCCAGTTCTTTCCAAATCAATTCTTATGATTTTACACTAATTATTTATATTTTTAATAAATTTATCAAGGCCCGTATAGTCGATTTCCATCAACGGCCATCGAACTGCACTTATAGCGACCTTTTCCACATTTGATTTGGACATAATTCAAAATCCAACCGTTAGATTTCTAATTTCTCATATTCATTAGAAAGCTCTTTTCGATACGAACCCAACGGTTCCAGTTTTAGGACAATCTGACGGTCGGATCTCCCGTAATGTCCGTTCAAAGTCAATGGTCGAAATTCGTGAAATACCGCAATGCGACACGTTCTATTCAGGCCATTAAATATATAATATGTATTATATATATTTCATCGATTTCCTTTTAAATCGTATTTTATTCGTTTTAAATTCGTTTTCAAAAACGACTTCCACTTCATATTCAATTTCAAATCAAAATTGAATATTCCATATCATCGATATATAAATGATAATATTTTCAAAACATTATATTTTGAAATCAATTCCTTTTCATTATTCATTATAAAAACGAATGAAATCGATATAAATATCGTTCATGTCAAAATGGCGTTAATCTAATCAACACGGCTTTATATATTGAAATATATTCGTGGCCATCCCAAATCGGACATCAAAATCACATTTTGATCTTTTACTGAATATTATTTAAAATATTCATTATTTTAAAATAATCGTTATTTTAAAATAATCGTTAATTCAAAATATTTATTCTTTCTGAACTGGAATCAGACACAGTCAATTACCATATAATTTGATTATATTGATTTCACACAATAAATGTGTATAACAACAATGAAAACAGCAATCCATCATCCAGAGTGCATTCTACACTGTATAAGCATCAAATATAAATATTTAACGCTTATAACAGCCTGTCAATCAATCGATCGACATACTGCTAATTATTGGGATTAGTGTATGTCCAATTTCATCCCAACACGCGTATGGGGTTTTCAGACTACAAACACTGATTTATTTGTGCGGTTGGGCGATGTGTAAAATTTATCATCCCACTCAATATCAGTCAAACGTGTGTATATAAACAAATCATCTGATTTTTTTATAAATATTTATTTTATATACACGTTAAAAATTATATTTTTAACTATAAAATATTTTATTTCCTCCACATCACACAATAAAATTTCACAACACATCAATCAAAAAAACAAGTCAGCCATGGTCTGCGGACAACGGGTGTCGGGTGCTGCTAAGCACCGTCTACATCCTAGTATATATTTCAACTAGAAATAAAATAAAAGTGAGAAGTTCTCACAGAGGGTTCCACTCCTCCATTTCATTTCCGAAATTCATAACAGTCTGGATTTGCCCGTACTTCCAACGTAGTCTTCTCCACGCTGTTCATATTAAAATCACATTTTTAATATGATTTTGTATACATTAAAAAAATCATATTTAATACTCTACTAATATAAAAATCCTATTTTTATTCTTTCTACAATATAAAAATCATATTTTTGTTCCTTCTATAATATAAAAATCATATTTTTATTCTTTCTATAATATAAAAATCCAATCTTTACACAATAAATATTATAACTTTGATTATATAAAAATTCAAATCTTTCTTCGCTAACTTCATATGGGTAAAACTGATTTTTATAACGATGTTGTTCTATAAAAATCAATTAAATTAATGCTAAAGAAACTCACATTTTCTAAACGATGAGGGAGGAGGAGTTCATGGTGGTCAATGGTGGCGGTCAAAGGAGCGCCGGGACTGTGGGGAGGTACAGTGGCGGTCGCAGAGGTCGGAGTAGTGGGTTTGGTGGGTTTTCAAGTGGATGGTGGTCCCACATCCCGCTGACGGGGCGAAGAGGTGCGACGTGGGGTCTAGAGACGGCGGAGATGTCGTAGGTGGTGGCGGTGGGTGGTCCTTGGCCTGACGCGGCGCTGACAGTGGGTTTGGTCTTCAGATTGGTGCCTGCGAAGGAGGAGAGGGGAGGTAGAAGGGCATCGGAGGGAGGGGCTTGCAGCGAGGTGGGGGGCCACGGTGGTGGGCGGCACCGCCTGGGGGCCGATGGCGTGGCAGCGGCGGTTTTCTTTTCTTTTCTTTTTTCGATTTCAACTGAACGGGAGGAGGAGGAGGGATAAAGATGGGGGGTTGAGTTATATAAATATATATATATATTATAATTATAATTATTTTATTTTCTAAAAAGCAACTTTTTATTTCGACCTCCAAACGAGACCCATCGACTGTCGTCCATAACTAATTGCCCCATTCTGAACGCAATGGGATAAGTATCGTAAGCTGATTCGATCGTTTCAATTGGTTTTCATCAAAATCAAAATATAAATCAATATATTGAATTTGAATGCATATTTCAATTTACCGAGGCCACATGCGGACTCTATAAATTCCCGAAAAATATTTTCTAGCTTCGTATTGACGATATGATCCTAACAAAACTAATTTCGTCAAATTCTGAGATCATTTGAAAAATGTTCATTTTCTGGTCGATTAAATTTGGCTGAAACTGACAAATCATGGTTTCTTTTGCCACGCTCACATATTTATTCAAAAAATCATGAATTTTGGAATCTAGCAATAACTCGACATCCCGGATCCAACAAAAGTGGTTTTGTCGAAAACTGCGATCGTTTGCAAAATTTCCATTTTTAAGGGCCAAAATTCCATAGCGACTATTCTGAATTTTCAGCTGGGCATAACTTTTTATCCCCGCTTTGAAATTTCCATTTTTCGGAACCGTTAGAAAGATATTTATATTCTGTACATCCATTTTGAATCATGTACATTCATTTGAAATTTGAAATCCAGATTATTTTGAGTCCTGTACATTCATTTGAAATTTGAAATCGAATTTTCGAACTACCGCGCCATTTTCAATTCCTTTTACAATTAAAAATAAATATTTATATTCTAACCAGGAGCTATATAAGTATATATGTTCTAATTCTATTCAAAATAAATTTCTCATCTTTATTATTTAAAATAATTCATTTTAAATATTCAAAATTCATAAAAATTGCCAAAATAAAATTTTTAAACTGGCTTGGATTTCCGGGTTATTAAATTTTCAGTCAACAATCACTCCAGATCAGTTCATATATGATAATATGAAAATAAACAATATAATTGAGGAATCCGATTGGATCCTTCCAACCTGTTCTTCCCTGTATACAAATGGTTATCTCCAAACAGATCATTCAATTTCATTTAATTTATAATAATAAATAATGACCATTTAATCCCAACCATAAGCAATTCAAACAATTCAACCAACTAAACACATTTATTTTATAAACGAGACGAACAAGGTAAGTTACCATTATTGGAACCAATCGTTAGAATAACAATTTGGTATTTCACTGAAATTAAATGACGGTTTAATTTCATTAGTTAAATCAGCAAATAAATTTATAATTAGCAAACAGTCCACCATTGGCAAGCAGAGCACACAAAATAAAAACCCAATTTATATAAAATATAAATGGGAAGAACTGAGTGAGTTTAACTCACCTTGAGTCGATTCTGTTGAAGCGGTTCTGTTACAATTAAATTAAATGCCGATTAATTTTAACTGTAATTTCCATCTGTCACCATTATCATCCAAATCAGTTCCATCGTATAGTGCTCGTCGGTGCGAGTCCAATGCAAATTGAATCGTTCAATTGTGATCACCCATGCGTAAGTTATAACCATATAAGCATTAACCAAATTTAATTGAATTAAATATTCCTTAATTAAATTTTAATTAACATAATGACTTAATTACATTTTGATTAGTAAATTCCAGGGACAATTCTTATTTGATCTCCCATGCTTAAGTTCTTGCGTTCTAGCCTTCATGAGGCTTTCCAAAGGCTTGTACATATTGACATTTTGTTAATGTGATTTAATAACAATCTAAGTATTAGTATAATATAATTTATGTTATTATCATACGTTTTAAATCAAAACAAGGAAACCTTTAATTAAAATTTAATTAAACTTAATTACTCTCATTTGAATTCGGTTAGGCTAATCCTTGTACTATTCCTTCATTTGCAACACAAGGTTGTTTCCTTGGTCCACATTCTTCCAACTTTTGTTTCCATCGGACCCCATATTCCCTCCAGTACTTAGAAACCTAACATAGGATTTTAAATTAATAATTATCTCTTTATTATAATTTGTATTAATCAAATCTCCTTCGTTAAGATTTACTAGCCGCGATATTCATATTGCTTTCTAACTTCCCAATTCGAATTGCTTCAGCACCCTGCAATCGTTCCCAAAAACACAGACTTAATTAATCGATAAATTTCTTAGTTAATGATTTATTTACTGTACGTTAAAACAATAGACCATTCCCATTCGCTCAAAACAAGGCTGATCCTCATTCTGCTATTCTTCGATTTCGAGACCACAACGCCCCTACCACTTGAACGGAGCATGATCCCTGACCGCTAGGAGTTGCACCTCCCCTTCTTCCATCATCGACCAAGATCACGCCTCACTCGACATTGTCCTTTATTCCCAAATCCGCATCAAAGTACTCAGCTTTTGGACGCCATTGAGGCCACCACCATGCTCCAATTTCAACCACCGCTGTCTGATACCTAGCCAGCGTCGAGCTCTGCACGTTCCCCTTTGGGAAGGGTTCGATTCAATCAATAGATTTGAAGAAAAACAAAGCAATTCAAGGGAGTTTTTTTGGCTATTCATAGTTTAGTGGAGGCGGCGGAAAAACTGGGTTGACCATAGAAGCGCATTTTAACAAAAAAAACTTAGGATTTTATCAAATAAGGCTATATATAGTTGAACCCAAATAATATAATAATGTTTGTGAAACTTCAGCGTGAAGTAATTGATAAAAACCACCACAAACGACTTCTGTTTTCAGATAAAAAGGCTAATCATAACATAGAAAAATATTCCGGGCCCAATGGGATAGGTTTCGTCGAAATCCGACATCGTTTGAAAAAAAATTCCTTTCGAAAACCAGCGAAAAACACGCATTTAAATTTTCCGCGATCTCTAAATTAATCTGATCAACTTGAAACCTTGGGATCCTACAATAATTAATTAATACGAACCCAACGGCACCAGTTTCGTCGCATTCTGAGACTGTTTTCCCGGTAGGCTATTTTTATACGCACCACAATGCCATTTTGGACACAAAATTAGTTAGTCTCCAAAAATAACAAACTATATACCTATCATGACTATAATCGACGATACGAACTCAACGGAACTAGTTTCGCTACCTAATTCGATCACCTGCTCAAGTTATGTCCAAATATCTCTTTATTAAATTAATTACGTGTTATAGAAATTGAACGGATGTTTACGGCTACCGTGTCACATACGACATCGGTTTTCCATGCAATTTAATACCGTACAATAATTTAATGTTACGGTCCCAATGAAACTGGTTTCATCGAAAACGAAGTCCATTTGCAAAATGGCTATTTTAAAGGCCAATATTTTAATAACGATTTCCGTAGCGACTATTTCAAAATTTGATTTGGCCATAACTAACAATCTACAACAGGAAATTTGGATTTTTCTCTTTCACATGAAAATTATAATCAACATGGTTCCAACGTTTCTTGTTTCACATAAATCCGACTTATATCGGATCCTATATATCAAATTGATGTTCAAAACTCCATTTTACAAACTACAGCGCCATTTCGAGCTCGTTTTATATTATAAATAAAATTAACGTTAAAACTTCGTTTTAATAATGAAATCAACATTAAATTCCATTAATATTCCAAATATAATATTTAAAATAATAAATTAAATTAAATATTTAACTGCCAAAAATACGGGACGTTATAGTACATTTTTATTGTCATTTCAAAGACAATAAAAAAAATAGAGCTACATGTGACATTTTTAATGTTATGTTAGTTGAAATAAAAAGGATAGAATTAAATGTACATTTTTATTATCATTTTAAAGACAATAAAAAAGAATAGAACTACATGTGACATTTTTAATGCCATGTTAGTTGAAATAAAAAGGATATAATTAAGTGTACATTTTTATTGTCATTTTAAAGACGATAAAAAGAATAAAATTACATGTGGCATCTTTAATGACATGTTAGTTGAAATAAAAAGGATAGAATTAATTGTACATTTTTATTGTCATTTTAGAGAAAATAAAAAGAATAGAATTACATGTTACATTTTTAATGTCAAATTAGAGAAAATAAAAAGAGTAGATTTTAAAGTTACATTTCTATTGTCAATTTAGAGACAATAGAAATAGCAGAATTAAAAGTTACATTTTTATGGTCATGTTTGAGACAATAAAAAAGAATAGAAATTAAAGTTGCATTTTTATTGTCATGTTAGATGAAATAAAAAGAGTAGAATTAAATGTTACATTTTGATTGACATTTTGTATGCAATAAAAAGAATAGATTTAAATATCCCATTTTTATTGTCATTTTAGGTGAAATAAAAATAATAGAATAAAAAATCATGTTTTTATTGTCACTTGGTTTCAACAAAAACAGCGAACATAAAAAAAATATTTTCAATGTAATTTAATTGAAAAGAATTAGATATTAAAATATGATTTGTCTCAAATCATCACTTTTAAAATCATACGTAGAATTTCTATCATGAATATGGACTGTACTTGGCTTGCATGTGATTGATTGGAAGTAGTTGAAATCGCCAAATGATATATATATATATAATTAAAATTAAACGAATTACGGGCGGTAGTTTGCGTTTTGAAATCGTAACTTTAAATGAATTTACCGAAAGATCCAACCGTCGGATTTTCCCAAAACTGGAACTGTTTCGACCGCTTTGGGAAGATCTTTCTATCAACATGAATTTTGTTAAAATCAAAAGGTTAGATTTCGAGATAAGTGTAAATCAAATTTTGATAAAAACAGCGATAGGGCCGCCCATCGAACCGAAGCGTCGTTAAATGAATTCGGCTATTCTTATATAAATAAAAATAGCGATAAAATGTTATTAAACATTATTTGTAATAACCCGAAAAATCTGAACCAATTTAAAAATTTTATTTTGGCAGTTTTAGTGAATTTTGAACATTTAAAATGGTTTATTTTAAATAATAACGACGAGAAATTTATTTTGAATTGAATTAGGATGTATATAGTTATTTAATTTATCGTTAGAATATAAATATTTATTTTTAATTATAAAAGGAATTGAAAATGGCGCGGTAGTTTGAAATTTCGATTTCGAATTTCAAATGAATGCACAGGATTCTAAATAAACAGGATTTTAGCGAAACCAAAAATATTAGAATCTATTAGAGAATATCTTTCCAACAAATCTGAAAAATCAAAATTTCATAGCGGGAATAAAAAGATAAGTCCAATTGAAAATTCAGAATGGTCGCTATGGAATTCTGGCCCTTAAAAATCGAAATTTTGCAAACGACCATCAATTTTCGACGAAATCACTTTCGTTGGATCTGGGATGTCAAATTATTGCTAGGTTTCAAAATTCATAATTTTCTAAATCAATATGTGAGCGTGGCAAAGGAAAACGCGTTTGACCAGTTTTAGTTGATTTTAATCGACTGGAAAATGGCCGATTTTCAAACGGTCTTGGAATTTGAGGAAATTAGTTTTGTTAGGACTGTATCGTCAATGCAAAGCTAGAAATAATTTTTCAGGAATTTTTAGAGTTAATATGTGACCCCAGTAAATTGAAATGTGCGTTCAAATTCAATATACATTGATTTATAATTTAATTTGAATGGAAGCTGACCGTAACGATCGAATTGGCTGAAGAAACAAATCCCATTGTGTTCGAAATGGGGGTAATTAGCTGGGGACGACAGTCGGTGGGTTTGTTTTCGAGTTGGAATTAAAATGTGACTTTATGGAGTTAAATTAAATATAATATAAATAATAATTCCTTTTCTCCTTAACCCCTCCCTCTTCCCTCATAGACTTCAAAAAACGATTCCCCAAATAAAAAGAAGAAAAACAAATCGCGCCCTCCAGCCCTCTGTCCACCGCGCTCCACGCCGCCCCCAGAGCTCCACCGCGTCGCCGCCGATCGAACCCCACCCATCTCCTTCTCCTTCCTCCGCTCTCCTCTCTCCTCTTTCTGTAATCCCCAAACCCTACCCCGGACAGCGTAATTCCGCCGCCGCCAGCCAATGGGGGCACCCTCGCCAGTCGCCACCCACAGCACGACGCCACCACCTCTCAGCCCTTCCTCCAACGCCAACAGCCGCCGTGGGCCCCCCTCCCTCTTTAAAAAAGCCCTGTAAGTTTTATCTTCCTATGATTTGATAAAATCTGATTTTTCGTACGTGGTATGGCATGATAAAGATCCGAATTTTATATATGTGATTTTAGAATGAAGATTTGAATTTTATATATATGGTTTTAGAATAAAAACCCTATTTTTATTAGATTTTTGTAATGTAAAAGCTTAGATTTTGTTCATGAAAAAGATATGATTTTTAACGTAGAAAAGTTTTGATTTCTACATTAGAAAAAAATATGATTTGTATATTGAAAGTGAACAAATAAAAATGTATTTTTTATTTATGTATGAAGACTATAAAAATGTGATCTTTACTATGAAGTAGATAGAATAAAAATATTATTTTTAGTGAAATAAAAATATGAAGTAGCAACATAAAGGTTCGATTTTTATACATGGAGTGAGCATATAAAAATATGATTTTTAAGTTATGAATAGCGAGATTAAAATACGATCTTTATATATGTTATACGGTATAAAAATGAGATCTTTATTATCGGTATAGCGATATAAAAATTTGATTTCTATATATGAAAGGGCGATGTTAAAAATATAATTTTTAACATATACCGCGTGAAACAAATCGCATTGGAAACACGACGAAGATTTTCTACATATGAAGAGTCGTGGTGTTTGGTTAAGCTATGGGTGAGAACTCCTCACTTTTAATTTATTTTCTAGTTGAAATATATATTAGGATGTAGACGGTGCTTAGCAGCACCCGACACCTGTAACGACCCAGAAAATCTGAACCAAATTAAAATTTTTAAATTGGCTAAAATAATGGATTTTAAATATTTAAAATAAATATTTTAAATAATGGCGATGAAAATTGAGTTTGAATCGACAATTGAAAACGAATATAATTAATTATAATTATAAACGAGGCCTGAAAGGGCGCTGTAGTTTCAAAAATTGAATTCAAACTTTGTCGGACTGTACCGGGTGCAAAACAATCCGGATTTTAGCGAAACCAAAAATATTTAAATCTGTTAGTGAATACCTTTCTAACGAATCTGACAAATCGGAATTTGATAGCGGGAATCAAAAGATATGTCCAGTTGAAAATTCTGAATAGTCGCTATGGAATTCAGGCCCTTAAAAATGGACATTTTGCAAACGACCTCGGATTTCGACGAAACCACTTTTGTTGGATCCGTGATGTAAAGTTATTGCTAGGTTTCATAATTCTTCGAATCAATATGTGAGCGTGGCAAAGGAAAACGCGTTTGACCGGTTTCAGTTGATTTTAATCGACTGGAAATTGGCCATTTTTCAAACGGTCTCAGAATTCGACGAAACTAGTTTTGATAGGACCGTATCGTCAATAGGAAGCTGGAAAATATTTTTCTGGAATTTTTCTAGTTAGTATGTGACCCCGGTAATTTGAAATGTACGTTTAAAATTCAATATATAGAGTTAAATGTATATTTGAAGAAAACTGATTGTAATGGTCGAATCAGCTTACGATACATATCCCATTGTGTTCGGAATGGGGGAGAAACGCTATGGGCGACAGTCGTTGGGCTCGATTTGAGATTCGTATGTAAAAGTCAACATTTAGGAATTAAAATAAATAATAAATAAAATAAAAAAATCATTCTCTCTCCTCTCCCCTTCATCTCCTCTGCCCCCCCCCCCCCCCCCCCCCCCCGTTCATTTCGATTTCAAACAAAAAAAAGAAGAAGAAGAAAAAACGAAGCAACCCTCGTCGGAGATCCTCTACACCACCGCCATCGCAAGCCTAGCCACCTCGCTTCGCAACTCCGACCATCTCCTTCCTCTTCGACCCTCGTAAGCAGCAGCACCTCAAGCCATCGCTTCGCCTGAACCCGTCCGCAATCCAACGCGTCTCCCAACCGAACTCTCCACCCTCCGTCGAGCACTGCTCCAGGGGATTTTAGATCGTACTCCGGTCCCAGGTGGTCTGCGCGCCATTAAGTCGTTGCCGTGGATGCTTCAATCGGGAAACTGGAGGTGGAAGAAGACCATTAGCGAAGGGTTTAATATTATATCAGGTAATTAATTAACTTAATTAGTTAGTTTATTTTGTTAAGAAATTAAAGAGCTGATTTTAGGTAAAATATATGATTTTTAATAAACAAAAGACTTGATCTTTAGTATAGGGAAGTTCATAATTTTAATAAAGGAAAATTCATATTTTTAATATAGAAAAGTTTGCATTTTTAATGTAGGAAAGTTGCGATTTTTATATATTGAACATCGAAGTAAAAATATGATTTTTATATATTGAACATCGAAGTAAAAATATGATTTTTATATATTGAACATCGAAGTAAAAATATGATTTTTATATATTGAACATCGAAGTAAAAAATATGATTTTTATATATTGAACATCGAAGTAAAAATTCAATTTTTATATATTGAATAGCATGATAAAAATTCGATCTTTACATATGTAGTGAATACGGGCAACGAAAGCGAAAAAAGGCGAGAACGGTGAAGATTTATGCAGAGAAGTGTCGTGAAGTTGGGATAGCCATTTGTGAGAATTTCTCACTCTTCAATTTCTTTTTCTATATATATATATATATATGTGTTGAAATAAAAGTGAATTGCTATATATATATTATATATATACGCCCCTCGTCCACAAACCATGGAAGATATTTATTGGTTGAAATTGGGTGAAAATTGATTGATAGCGAATGGTTGTTTGGGATTGTTTGTGGTTGATATTGGTTGATTGTGGTTGAAAAATACCCATTTGTGATTGAGAAATATTTGATTGAAACCACATAGGATTAGTTTGTGGAAATGAAATAAATATATACATGCCGCCTGCGTGCGAACTAGATGCATGATCCCCATTGTCGAAAACCGCGAGGTTTTAAGGTAGAGCGAGGAGCCGTACTAGGGACGGTCCCGGTTTTAACTACCCTGCCGTTATGCTGCCGAAATTCTGAATAATATTCGTGTGTTTGAATTATTTTCATCTGCTTAAACTATATTTATTCATTGAATAGAAAACCTTCATGTGTTGAATTGATATTCGTTCGTTGATTAGAAATTCATGTGTTGAATGGTATTCGCGTTTTAAATATAAAACTCACATTTTTATCTATATATAGAAACTATAGAAAACCTTCATGTGTTGAATCGATATTCATTCGTTGATTGGAAATTCATGTGTTGAATGGTATTCATATTTTGAAATAAATTGTTTGATAATAAAAAAATCACCTTTTATCGACTATATGAACTGTGTAAAATAATCTCGTTTTAAAAGAAATTGTTTTATGATAAAAATCCTATTTTTGTCACCTATATGAACTATATAGAAAAATAGTGTTTTGAAATGAATTGTTTTACAATAAAAATCACATTTTTATTGTATGCATGAATCGTTGAAATGTGAAGTGTTAAAAATAGCCACTTGTTCAAAATAAACATATATGAGTTGAAATATTCATTAATTAGCTAATGAAATGATTTGCACCTATGTATGTAACATTAGAATGAATGGTGTTTTTAAACCAAATAGAAATCAAATATGAAGTTGGATAGAAAACGATAAATGATAAGAACTGTATATATATGTACATGCATATTCATTGAACAGGTTATAGCAAAGGGGCTAGAGAAGAGGAATAAAATTTTGTGCCCGACAAATAGGTACACATTTACTGTTTTGTTTGGGTGATGATTTTATGAGCCTGTTGGCTAGCCGCTTGGCTTTTTCTTTTTCTTTTTGAGATTAGAAGGACCGGGAAAGCTATTTGCGATTTCCCGATGCTCCCGGTGCAGGGGAGATTATGGCGAAATTTTCCAAAATTTTAAGGCGTTAGTGAAATATTTGAAGTGAAAACGATATTGAAATCATTGAATGAACTATATTTATATAAATATATAAATATAAATAAAATTAAAACGAAACGAGGCCGTGTAGTTCGTATTTTGAAACCGTGATTTCAAACAACTAGTGCGGGAAATCCGACCATTGGATTATCCCGAAACCTCAACCGTCGGGTTCGCCTTGGAAATATCTTCCCAACGGCACCAACCTTGTAAAAATCCAACGGTTGGATTGTCTGGGATGTTTAATTCAAATCTGATAAAAAACAGTGCCAGAAGCGATTATATTTATATATATATATAAATATGATTATATATTTAATCGAATAACGACGCTGCAGTTCGTATTTTGAAATCGAAACTTCAAACGATTGTACCGGGAGATCCGACCGTCGGATTTTCCCGAAACTGGAACCGTTGGATTCGTTTTGAAAAGACCTTTCTAATGATGTAAATTTTGTGAAGATCCAACGGTTAGATTTTTAGATATGTGTAAAATAAATCTGAAGAAAAACAGCGCCACGGCCGCGTTATGGCCCGAAGCGTCGTTTTGAATAAATGGGCTATTTTAAAATAAATAAAAATAGCGATAAATCATTATAAAGTACCATAAACAATATGGAGTGGAAATAAACTGAATTTGCTCGATTTATGTTGTATTTGATGGTTGAATGTGTTTGGTGTGAAAATTACATTAAAGAACAATATTGGTGTTGTCGAATAATTTAACCGTTGAAATAAATTGATTTGAAATTCTAAATATACGTGAATTATTTGAAAAGGCCGAGTTAATTCTCATTTCGAATAATTGACCGACGATTGAAATTCGAAGATGAAGACGGTGGTCGAAGACCGGAGATCTTCACCCCGTTTGGATGGTAACCGAGGTCCTGATTGGGAGGCATCCCGAAATATGGATAATGAGTGGTGATCGTCCAGACGTACGTGGTGATCGAAGGGTTTGTGAGGTATTTAGTGCCTTTGGTTTCGTTCAGACCCAGAACGGACTTGTAAATGGACTGTGTGTCTGACATTGGAGTTTATTATGTGTTGATTGATTTCTGTTAAATATACATCTGTTTGGCGGCGGAGAATTTATTCTTTTGCTTAACGCCCTTCTCTGAGACGCACGAACTCAGAGGTTGTATATCGATGGACATCAGTCGCATGGCATGAATTGCCTGTGTGACATGCTAAGATGCAGTGATCAGGGCTTCTGTTGAAAAGCAAAGTCTTGTGGTGATGATCAAAGCACCGCCTGTGTGGTGTAGCTTTGTGTATAACGAAAATTCACGAGCCTCACACCCCGGTATGAACCAGAAACGGGAGCAGGACCTCAGGGGGGACGTGCGTTTTCTTTCTAGCTAGGGTGGTGTCAGTGACCTACCAGCCCTGACATTTATATACTTTTCACCTATGTGGTTGTTGCTGTTGCGAGGCGCCTCGGTTTGGTCGGACAATTCGAGTTCGATGGAGTCATTCGTTGGCTCGTTTACGCCCCAAAGGGCGGGGAAACGCAGTGTTCAGGAATTTTAATCCACATAGGTGGACCGGCCCTGACGATCCAAGGGTCACTCGAGCTCTGATCCTGAGGGGCGGGCTAGAGCGTCTCGAATTCGGTAAGGACTATCTCTTGCCTTGGTTCATGACGGAAAAGCAATTTCCAAATACGACATCGTGCGATTTTGATTGTATATATATATGGCGACATGATATATGGTACCCATGCCGTCTATGATTGATAGTTATGATTTGAAATAGTTTTCAAAACATATTAACACTAGCAATAATATCAAATGCCTTTGTTTTATTCGTATCAAGCATATTTTAGTCGTTATAAGGAAAAACTCTATCCTCCGGTTTGCGTTGCATTGTGTGATGGGAACTGAGTCTTATAATGGCTTCATTTTTATAAAAGCATAGCGATGTTTAAAAGAAAGATTTGTTTTAAAGCACTGGCAATCCAATGGAGTAAACCCGTTCCACGAAAGTGGCGTGGTCCTGTGATTAGCCATATTATATATGTGTTGAGTAGATTTCTCATACCAGTCCCATGACTGACTCGTAGTTTGTTTCACTCTCAAACTCGGGTGCCCCTCTTTCTACACGGGCAGCCTTGTATTCAGGTTTAGCTGGTTCTTTCTGGATAGCTGGAGCTGAAGATGGATTCTATCATTTATCTCCTTTTATGCTGTTCAGCTCCTATTGTACATATTTTGTTTATTTCCGCTGTAGACATTTATGTATAGCTGAACTGTATTTGTACTAAGTAAGATCCTGTATACTGTGTAACTCTGATGATTACTTTTATCCAGTATATTCTATTGTTCATTATCTGGTGTATTTATTTAATTTTGTTCTGCTATTATCTGTTTCTGTGTTATATTCCAAAGATAACCCTTGTCTCCGTCTGAACGGGATTTGGGGTCGTCTCAACGTGGTATCAGAGCTTTGGTTAAGCTTAGTTCTGGAATATAACATTGGAACGAACTCGTCAGAAATAGAACCAGTAGTGTTCTAGGACGGGTAACTCAATACAGATAGGATCAGCAATATCCTAGTATGAGTAAAGCGGAATGAAATTACACCTCGATAGACACATTTACATTTGAAGTATTTGTCTCTATATTTTGAAATATTTTTTCTGTGACCTGACACTTGTTCTGCTAATTGCAGAAGTACTAGAAAAATGAGCGTCAGAAATAGAAGAAATGCAGAACCCGATCTAGAGGCTTTATTAAAGAGATATCGAAATCTAAACGGAGCACAATTCTCTGGCAATGAATCTATAATTCAAACCCAAGCTTGGATGAGTTCTGTCGAAAGAATTTTTGAGCGTATGCAGCTGAGGGATGACCAGAAACGGTTAGTAGCATCTTGGGACCTCAAAGAAGAAGCTTTAATCTGATGGGAAACAATCATCAAAGATAATCCAGAAGGTGATATCACCTGGGACAGATTTAAAGAGATTTTCCTAGGAAGATTTACTCCTCCCGAAGCGACCGAGAGATTATGTGATGAATTTTCCTATCTAATACAAGGAGATATGACCATCCCAGAATGTCATAAGAAATTCAACGAACTTGCTCACTTTGCTCCTCATCTGATTCAAGACCCAAAGAGGAAAAATCTGAGATTTATTCATGGCCTGCAAAGGAGGTATCAGAATAGTGTAATGAGGAATGTGAAGCTTCCTTTTTCTGAAATGATATACATGGCTTATCAGTATGAAGATCTCCATAAGAAAGGAATGTTGCGCGACGAAGAAGAAGTCTGTTGTAATGACAAAACAGAGTCAGAAACTGATATTCCTGAAGCCAGTGCGAGGTCTGAGGTCAATAAGAGGCTCAGTGCCAAGAGAAAGAGGGCTGAATCTGGGAACGAACGAATAACGACCGCCACGTGCTCAAGCTGCAATAGAAAAGGACATTTGGCGATAAGTTGCAAATCTTGGAACCAACAAAGAAAGAATAAGTTCCCACCCAAGAAGGGATTTCAAGAGAATAGAAAATTTGGTGGATGTCATCAGTCGGGTCATCTTTTAAAGGCCTGCCCGCTATTCAGAAAGACTGAAATAGTTCAAGTAAATGAAGTAGCAGAAACTTCCGAGCCCTCAACTAGTCAAGAAAGGGCTGATGTTTTAGAAGGCACGCTAACTGTCAAAAACATTCCAGTCAAAGTACTGTTTGACACAGGCGCGTCAAGAAGCTTCATTGCCAAAGATGCAGCTAAGAAACTGGATTTGAATTTGAAAAAGCTCAAGGAACCAATGACTGTCCAGAATCCGGTTGGGGGTTCCATTGATCTCAGTTGGGTTTGCGGAGTGTCGGTTTCCTTTTCTCGTTATCGGTTTCCTACCATCGCAGTCGTCATGAATTTTAAAGAGTTTGATCTTATCTTGGGGTTAGACTGGTTGACCAAATATGAAGCTGAAGTTAAATGCGCCGATAGAGTCGTAAAGGCGAGGATTAAATCAGGTGATTATATAACCATTCCCTGTGAAGGTCAGAATGCTAATAGAAAAGACTTCTAGGCAGCTTTGAATGTTTCTCCAGACCAAATAGAAAATATCCCAGAAATCACAGAGGATATTCCCGACCTAGTGAAAGACATACCTGTCGTCAAAAACTATGCGGATGTGTTCGAGGAAGTTGTTCGCTTACCTCCGCAGAGAGAAATAGATTTCAAGATCGCTTTGATTCCTAATGCAAGGCCGGTAGTTCACGCTATTAGAAGAATGTCCTTGAAAGAGAAAGAGGAATTAGACAATCAAACACGACAGTTAGTATGGAAAGGTCTGATCAGGCCTAGTTTATCTGATTGGGGTGCAGCAGTGGTGTTTGTCCCAAAATCTGACGGTACTCTACGGCTATGTGTGGATTATCGTGATCTGAACAAACAGACAATAAAGAACAAATATCCATTGCCGCGGATTGATGATTTGTTGGATCGATTAAATGGAGCACAACTATTCTCACGAATGGACCTAGCTACAGGCTTCCATCAACTTCGAATTGCCAAAGAGTGTGTTCCAATGACAGCGTTCAGAGGCCCCGACTTATTCTATGAGTGGTTAGTAATGTCGTTCGGCTTATGTAACGCTCCCGCTTATTTCGTCGATCTAATGAACAGAGTATTCAGAGGAGTATTGAATAAATTTGTTCTGGTTTTCATTGACGATATTCTAATCTTCTCTAAATCGAAGGCCGAACATGAAAAGCATCTGGAACAGGTTCTAGAAATTCTGAGACGGAATGTATTAAAAGCCAAGTTTTCCAAATGTATATTCTGGCAAGATGAAGTGAAATTTCTGGGCCATGTTGTATCGAAAGAAGGAATCGCTGTGGATCCAAGTAAAATCATAGCCATTCAGAATTGGAAACAGCCCAGTATCCCCACTGAAGTCCGCAGTTTTCTCGGATTGGCTAGCTATTATCGGAAGTTCGTTAAAGACTTTTCGAAGATATCTGGTCACTTAACGAAACTTACAAAGAAGCATTCTAAGTTCAAATGGACTCCACAAAGTGAGGAAGCTTTCGAAGAGCTAAAGTTAAGATTAACGACGGCTCCAGTGTTAACCATCATCGATGGCAACCAGGATTTAAAAGTATGGACTGATGCTTCTAGAGAAGGCCTTGGCGCAGTGTTAATGCAAAGAGGTCAAGTGATTGCTTGTGCTAGCCGTCAACTGAAGCCGCACGAGAAAAACTATGTAACTCATGATCTTGAGTTATTGGCTATCATATTCTCTTTGAAAATCTGGAGACACTATCTTCTGGGTGAAAGGTTTGAACTGTTTACAGATCACCAGTCGTTAAAGTATCTGTTCACTCAGAAAGACCTGAATTTGAGGCAGCAGCGTTGGCTGGAGTTTCTTGCAGCATATGACTTCGAAATTATATATACTCCAGGGAAAGCCAATGTCGTGGCCGATGCGCTGAGCCGAAAGAATGAAATGATCGCCAGTTTTATTATCACGACTTCATTGCTAGATAAGATATCTGCTCTTCAGGAGGATGATCACTTCATTCAGAAGATCAGAGGGATAATTCAACAAGGCGAACCCTTGAGTTTTCAAGTAGACAATGAGGGGATTTTAAGGCTCAAAGGTCGAATCTGTGTCCCTAACATTCCTGAACTTCGAAAGGAAGTACTGGATGAATGCCACAAGTCAAAACTCAGTATCCATCCGGGAGTAAGCAAAATGTATAATGACATCAAATGCACTTTCTGGTGGAAGTCGATGAAAAGGGACATTTCTTTATATGTCAGCCGATGCCCTACTTGCCAGCTAGTCAAGAGCGACCAACAGAAATTGGCTGGATTATTACAACCGCTAGAAGTTCCTGGCTGGAAGTGGGTGCATATCTCCATGGATTTCATTGATGGTCTGCCCAGAACCAGAAAAGGGAATGACAGTATTTGGGTGATCGTAGATCGCTTCACGAAGACCGCCCATTTCATACCTGTCCGATCAAACAGAACCGCTCAGAGTCTGGCGCAGATTGACTTCAGGGAAATAGTTAGACTACATGGAGTCCCACTCAGTATAGTCAGTGATAGAGATACGATATTCACTAGCAAATTCTGGGAAGCATTTCAAGTCGAGCTAGGAACGAAGTTAAACTTGAGCACCGCTTATCATCCTCAGACAGACGGTCAGACTGAGAGGGTGAATCGCATTTTAGATGATCTATTGCAGGCTTGTGTTCTAGATTTCGGTGGATCATTGGAAGACCATCTGCATTTAGCTGAATTCTCTTATAACAACAGCTACCAGGCGAGTCTGACAATGTCGCCATTCGAAGCATTGTACGGTAGACCGTGCCGATCTCCTGCTTGTTGGGTCGAACCTGGAAATAGACTTGTGTTAGGGCCTGATATGATTCGCGAAGCTGCCGACAAAGTCGATTTTATTAAGAAGCGATTACTCGCCGCTCAAAGCCGACAAAAGAGCTATGCCGATAGAAGAAGAAGAGATATATCCTTTGAAGTTGGCGACTATGTATATTTGAAAGTATCGCCGATGAGAGGAGTTATCCGGTTCGGTAAAACTGGAAAGTTAGCGCCCAAATTTATTGGTCTGTTTCCTATTCTGGAACGGATCGGAACGCTCGCTTATAGGGTCAAACTGCCTAATTGGTTGCCTGAAATTCATGATGTATTTCACATATCTCAACTTCGAAAGCACGTTCATGATCCAGACTTGATCGTGGAAGAAGCAGCTCAACATGACATTGAAATAACCCCAGAACTAGTTGTGAGAAGAGAGCCGCTAAAGACAATAGGCAAAGAAACCAAAGAGCTGAGGAACAAGAAGGTTCGCTTAGTCAAAGTGCAATGGAGTGGAGAACCACGAGATTGTAATTGGGAAACGGAGGAGAGCATTTAGAAAGCTTATCCCAGATGCCGAGAAGATATCTCTGATTGACTCCGGTGCAAGGTATATTTACCCTACTTTGCACTACCATTTAATTCTTTATTCTGTTGCTATTTTCTTCCCATGGATGTGCACTATTTATTCTATACTCTAAATGATTTTTAAGGGGTATAGGATTTGATTAGTATATTTTCGAAGGTTAAAAACAATTGGATTGGTTGTTGTGTTGTGTGATTGTAGATTTATCAAACCACTTTCGACTTTGTTCCTTTTCGGGGACGAAAAGTTTTAAGTAGGGGAGATTGTAACGACCCAGAAAATCTGAACCAATTTAAAATTTTTAAATTGGCTAAAATAATGGATTTTAAATATTTAAAATAAATATTTTAAATAATGGCGATGAAAACTAAGTTTGAATCGACAATTGAAAACGAATATAATTAATTATAATTATAAACAAGGCCTGAAAGGGCGCTGTAGTTTCAAAAATTGAATTCAAACTTTGTCGGACTGTACCGGGTGCAAAACAATCCGGATTTTAGCGAAACCAAAAATATTTAAATCTGTTAGTGAATACCTTTCTAACGAATCTGACAAATCAGAATTTGATAGCGGGAATCAAAAGATATGTCCAGTTGAAAATTCTGAATAGTCGCTATGGAATTCAGGCCCTTAAAAATGGACATTTTGCAAACGACCTCGGATTTCGACGAAACCACTTTTGTTGGACCCGTGATGTAAAGTTATTGCTAGGTTTCAAATTTCATAATTCTTCGAATCAATATGTGAGCGTGGCAAAGGAAAACGCGTTTGACCGGTTTCAGTTGATTTTAATCGACTGGAAATTGGCCATTTTTCAAACGGTCTCAGAATTTGACGAAACTAGTTTTGATAGGACCGTATCGTCAATACGAAGCTAGAAAATATTTTTCTGGAATTTTTCTAGTTAGTATGTGACCCCGGTAATTTGAAATGTACGTTTAAAATTCAATATATAGAGTCAAATGTATATTTGAAGAAAACTGATTGTAATGGTCGAATCAGCTTACGATACATATCCCATTGTGTTCGGAATGGGAGTGAAACGCTATGGGCGACAGTCGTTGGGCTCGATTTGAGATTCGTATGTAAAAGTCAACATTTAGGAATTAAAATAAATAATAAATAAAAAAAATCATTCTCTCTCCTCTCCCCTTCATCTCCTCTGCCCCCCCCCCCTGTTCATTTCGATTTCAAACAAAAAAAGAAGAAGAAAAAACGAAGCAACACTCGTCGGAGCTCCTCTACACCACCGCCATCGCAAGCCTAGCCACCTCGCTTCGCAACTCCGACCATCTCCATCCTTTTCGACCCTCGTAAGCAGCAGCACCTCAAGCCATCGCTTCGCCTGAACCCGTCCCCAATCCAACGCGTCGCCCAACCGAACTCTCCACCCTCCATCGAGCACTGCTCTAGGGGATTTTAGATCGTACTCCTGTCCCAGGTGGTCTGTGCGCCATTAAATCGTTGCCGTGGATGCTTCAATCGGGAAACTGGAGGTGGAAGAAGACCATTAGCGAAGGGTTTAATATTATATCAGGTAATTAATTAACTTAATTAGTTAGTTTATTTTGTTAAGAAATTAAAGAGCTGATTTTAGGTAAAATATATGATTTTTAATAAACAAAAGACTTGATCTTTAGTATAGGGAAGTTCATAATTTTAATATAGGAAAATTCATATTTTAATATAGAAAAGTTTGCATTTTTAATGTAGGAAAGTTGCGATTTTTATATATTGAACATCGAAGTAAAAATATGATATTTATATATTGAACATCGAAGTAAAAATATGATTTTTATATATTGAACATCGAAGTAAAAATATGATTTTTGTATATTGAACATCGAAGTAAAAATATGATTTTTATATATTGAACATCGAAGTAAAAATTCAATTTTTATATATTGAATAGCATGATAAAAATTCGATCTTTACATATGTAGTGAATACGGGCAACGAAAGCGACAAAAGGCGAGAACGGTGAAGATTTATGCAGAGAAGTGTCGTGAAGTTGGGATAGCTATTTGTGAGAATTTCTCACTCTTCAATTCCTTTTTCTATATATATATATATATATATATATATATGTGTGTGTGTTGAAATAAAAGTGAATTGTTGTATATATTATATATATATATATACGCCCCTCGTCCACAAACCATGGACGATATTTATTGGTTGAAATTGGGTGAAAATTGATTGATAGCGAATGGTTGTTTGGGATTGTTTGTGGTTGATATTGGTTGATTGTGGTTGAAAACTACCCATTTGTGATTGAGAAATATTTGATTGAAACCACATAGGATTAGTTTGTGGAAATGAAATAAATATATACATGCCGCCTGCGTGTGAACTAGATGCATGATCCCCATTGTCAAAAACCGCGAGGTTTTAAGGTAGAGCGAGGAGCCGTACTAGGGACGGTCCCGGTTTTAACTACCCTGCCGTTATGCTGCCGAAATTCTGAATAATATTCGTGTGTTTGAATTATTTTCATCTGCTTAAACTATATTTATTCATTGAATAGAAAACCTTCATGTGTTGAATTGATATTCGTTCGTTGATTAGAAATTCATGTGTTGAATGGTATTCGCGTTTTAAATATAAAACTCACATTTTTATCTATATATAGAAACTATAGAAAACCTTCATGTGTTGAATCGATATTCATTCGTTGATTGAAAATTCATGTGTTGAATGGATGACTTGTTTGTTTGATTGGTGTGTTGTGAAATTATAGTGTGTGATGTGGAATGAATAAATATTTTATAGTTAAAATATAATTTATAATGTGTATATAAAATAAATGTTTATAAACAAACCGGATGATTTGTTTATGTACACCCATTTGACTGATATTGATTGGGACAATAAATTTTACACGTCGCCCAACTGCACAAATAAAACCTGTGTTTGATTGTTTGAAAACCCCATATGGGTGTTGGGATGAAATTGGACATACACTAGTCCCAATAATTTGCTGTATGTCGATCGATTGATTGACAGGCTGTTATAAGCGTTAAATAATTATATTTGATGCTTATGCAGTGTAGAATGTACTCTGGATGATGGTTGATTATTTATCATTGCTATGATATACATGTGTTGTACGGAATCCATATAATTAACATTATATGGTAATTGATTGGGCCTCATTCCAAGTTGGAAAATAAAGATAATACATGTGTTGAATATAAAGAATATTCATGTGTTGAATAAAAGAATATTCATGTGTTGAATAAAGAAAATTCATGTGTTGAATAAATTATATATTCATGTGTTAAATAAAAGAAAAGTCATGTGTTGATAAAATATATATTCATGTGTTGAATAAAAGAAAATTCATGTGTTGAATAAAATATATATTTATGTGTTGAATAAAAGAAAATTCATGTGTTGAAGAAAATATTCATTTGTTGAATAGAATAACGAAGTTATTGAAATATATAAAGCCGTGTTGATTAGATATGCGCCATTTTGACGTGAACGATATCTATATCGATTTTATTCATTTTAAAAATGAATATCGAAAAGGAATTGATTTCAAAATATAATTTTTTGAAAATACTATCATTTATATATCGATGATATGGAATATTCAATTTTGATTTGAAATTGAATATGAAGTTGAAATCGTTTTGAAAACGAATTTAAAACGATTTATAAAATATGTTTTAAAAGGAAATCGATGAAATATATATAATATTATATATATATAATGGCCTGAATAGAACGCGCCGCGCTGCGGCAGTTCGCGAATTTCGACCATTGACTTCGAATGGGCATTACGGGATATCTGATCGTCGGATTCTCCTACAACCAGAACCGTTGAGTTCGTATCGAAAAGAGCTTTCTAATGAATATTGGAGATTTGAAATCTAATTGTTGGATTTGGAATTATGTCCAAATTAAATTTGGAAAAGGTCGTTGTAAGTGCAGTTCGATGGCCGTTGATGGAAATCGACTGTACGGGCCTTGATAAAATTATTAAAAATAGCAATAATTTGTGTAAAATCATAAGAAATGATTTGGACAGAATTGGGATGAAAAATTCCATATTTGAAAAGATAAAAATAGATTTTTATCAAAATGATCTAGTTTTGAACTAGAATTATAATCCATTTATTTTTGAAATAAATAAATTGGATTTGAAAGGGTTTTAAAAGTAACTGGAATTTCCAATAATTGAATTGGAATGGATTTGAATCAAAATTGTCTTTGGAATATTTCTGCAAGCACCCGTGACTTCCACATGAAGGAAAGCCCGGATTGCTTTGAGGACAAGACGAATCAGACCACAAACAGAAGAACATTTCATTGCTTATTACCACAATTCCATCAGAATACAAGAATATACAGAGTATGAATAAATATTACACATTCGATAAATATCAGAGATTACAATATATTACATAGCAGCGGAAAAATAATACAACACACAACTGAAAGTAATACGCGGATACAGAGCTTTCCGAGTATCCATCCAGCTGTAAATCAGGATCCTGTGAATATAAATCTGCAAAACCAAAACTACTAGCTGCCCGTGTCGAAAATAAGGGCACCCAGAGTTTAGGTTAAAACAATAAACTCCAGGTCAGTCATGTGACTGGTGTGAGAACTAAAACAGTTATAAATCTTAATTTTTAAAGTTAGGTAAATCAAGGGACCACGCCGTATAATATGGAACGGGTTTCCTCCCAAGAATACCAGTGCATAAAACAAACAGCGCAATGCTAAATAAAGAAAAATGAAGCTATTATAAGACCCAAGTCCCATCACACAATGCAACGCAAGCCGTAGGATAGGGTTTTTACCTTATAATAGCCAAAGAATGCTTGATACACTAAATTTCATCTTTTATTATTACTCTAAGTAAAGAAAACAATTTCAATCATAAGTATCAATCATAGACGGCATAAGTGTCCCATACCACTATGTCGCCATACATGGCTCTACAAATAAAACCGAAAGTCACGTATTGGAAATTGGATTCCATCATGAGTCGAGGCAAGGGGCAAGCTCCTCTCCGTTCGAGACACTCTAGCAAATGTCTCAGGACCACACACAGCGATCCTTGGAATCGGTTGGGCAGGTCCTCACCTAACTTTGGAGGATTGGCAATTCCTGAGTACACGTTTCCCGGTCCTATAGGACCTATATATAATGGTCTGTACGTCGGCTCACATAGTGCCAGTTATCGACCATATATTTGAGGCGCCTCGCATTCCAACAACCACACACGTAAAAAGTATATAAATGTCAGGGCTGGTAGGTCACTGACATCACCCGTAGCTAGAAAGAAACGCCGTGTTCTCCCAACGGTCCGTATCCCGTTTTTGACTCATACCGAGGTGTGAGGCATGCGAATTCATGCTATGCACAAAGCTATGCCACACAGGCCATGCTTTGATCATCAACCACAAGACTTTGCTTTTCAACAGAAGCCTTGATCGTTTGCCACTTAGGCATGCTACACAGGCAATTCACTCCATGCGACTGATGTCCATCGATATACAACCTCTGAGCTCGTACGTCTCAGAGAAGGGCGTTAAGCAAGAGAATAAATTCTCCGCCGCCAAACAGATGTATATTTAATCGAGATCAATCAACACAGAATAAAATTCCATGTCAGACACACAATCCATTTACAAGTTCGTTCTGGGTCCGAACGAAACCAGAGGCACTTTCCTCGCATATCCATCGATCTCCAAGTACGTCTGGATGATCACCAACTGATTCCCTCCTCTTGGGTGTACAACCCAACCAAGATCATCAATAGTCATCCAAACGATGTGAAGACTTCCTGTCTTCATCCACTGTCTTCACCTTTGACATATCGCCGAATCGGTTATTCAGAATGGGTATAAACCCGGCCCTTGTGAATAACCCGCATATATAATAAACAAATGTTACACAAACCCAACATACGGCTCATTCCAATTCAGAATATTCTTTTATTCATATTTTCACATTCTTAGGGAAATGTCCCCATTAATTTTATCAAAGATAAATTCCTCTAAATTTATTCTTTAATCTTCCTTTGGATATCATTTCAAACCATATTATGGTTTTCCAAACTAGTCGGGATTAGCGAACCACACCGAAGTAAATATTTATTTTATTTTCCAATCCCAACCTATTCATCCCATGGAGCAAAACTGGTAATACTCCATATCTAACACCACGGTGTTATCGGTAAATATTAATTACCCTTTCACGTTCAAATCTAATTAAAGATTTGATTATCGCTTGGAGCAAAACTGGTGATACTCCATTCTTGATCACTTTCCAATCTTGATAATCTAAATTATCAATTCTCATTTCAATCTAATTAAAGATTCATTAAAACTCCACTTAGTTTTAATCTTCCCAAAAATCAATATCTATTCTTTAACTAGGTTAAAGAACCAATGTCACCTAAAACACGATTCACGATAAACCCAAAATCACTTTCTATTGTTAATCGGGTTAAAGAACAGGTGTTATTCCAAACACCGCTCACGATAAACCCGAAAACCAATTTAAACTCAATTCCAATTAATATTATTTAATTGGTACACTTCATTAAATCTAAATAGAAAGATTTAATCTTTTTCTCAATTGGGTTTAAGAACAGTGTTACTGAACACACCATTTGTGACGGCAAGGAATTTCACTCGATCCGAATCAGTCGTTAAACCGATCTAGACCGTTCGAAACCCCTGATCGTTTTGAGAACAGGACAAATCAGAACACAAACAGAAGAACATTTCATTGCTATTACAACAATTCCATCAGATACAAGAATATACAGAGTATAAATGAATAAATTACATTCGATAAATATCAGAGTTTTCAATACATTACATAGCAGCGGAAAATAATTCAAAGCACAACTGAAGGTGATACACGAATACAGAGCTTTCCGAGCATCATTCCAGCTGTATATCAGGATCCTGTGAATATAAATTTGCAAAACCAAAACTACTAGCTGCCCATGTCGAAAATAAGGGCAACCAGAGTTTAGGTTAAAACAATAAACTCCAGGTCAGTCATGTGACTGGTGTGAGAACTAAAACAGTTATTTAAAACTTTACTTTAAAAGAGAGTAATTCAAGGGACCACGCTGTATAACACGGAACGGGTTTCCTCCCAAGGATACCAGTGCATATCAATAAACAACGTAATTTTTTTTCGAAAAATCAAGCTATTATAAGACCCAGGTCCCATCAGACAATGCAACGCAAGCCGGAGGATAGGGTTTTCCCTTATAATAGCCAAACATGCTTGGTACATTTAAAAATAAATCATTTCATACTATAATAAGTGTATAGTGTCAAAAAAATTTCAATCATAAATATAAATCATAGACGGCATAGCATCCCATGCTACTATGTCGCCATACTAGGCTCTACAAATAAAGCCGAAATATTCGTATTGGAAATTGGATTTCCGTCATGAGTCGAGGCAAGGGGTAAGCTCCTCTCCGCTTCGAGACACTCTAGCAAATGCCTCAGGACTACACACTCTGGGTAACTCTGGATTCGGCTGGGCCGGTCCTCACTTACGTTAGAGGATTAGTTATGCCTGAACACACGTTTCCTGGTCCTTACAGACCTATAATCGAGGCGCCTCATTCCAACAACCACAAAGGTGAAAAGTATATAAATGTCAGGGCTGGTAAGTCAATGACACCACCAAAGCTAGAAAGAAACGTCGTGTTCTCCCAACGGTCCGTATCCCGTTTTTGACTCATACCGAGGTGTGAGGCTCGCGAATTCACGTTACACACAAAGCTATGCCACAAATGCCGTGCTTTGATCATCAACCACAAGACTTTGCTTTTCAACAGAAGCCTTGATCTATGCAACTCAGCGTGCCACACAGGCAATTCATGCCATGCGATTGATATCTATCGATATATAACCTCTAAGCTCGTACGTCTCAGAGAAGGGCGTTAAGCAAGAGAATAAATTCTCCGCCGCCAAACAAATATATATTTAACAGAAATCAATCAACACAGAATAAAATCCAATGTCAGACACACAATCCATTTACAAGTTCGTTCTGGGTCTAAATGAAACCGGAGGCACTTTCCTCGCATATCCATCGATCTCCAAGTACGTCTGGACGACCACCAACTGATTCCCTCATCTTGGGTGTACAGCCCAATCAAGATCATCAGTAATCACCCAAACGATGTGAAGACTTCCGGTCTTCAACCACCGTCTTCATCTTCGACATATCGTCGAATCGGTTTTTCAGAATGGGTATAAACCCGGCCTTTCCGAACAACCCGCGTATATTAAAAACAAATGTTACATAAACACAACATACGCCTCATTCCAATTCATCAGTCACTAACCGTAAATTAGCAAGAGAAAAATTCTCCAAATATTAACCCCGAAGGCCGAAACCAACATCAGATTAATACCCAGGAAACCATTCTTCTTAACTAACCTACAGCTAGTTTCTAAATTTCACATTCTTAGGGAAAGGTTCCCATTAATTTTATCCAAGATAAATTCTTTAAAATTTATCCTGTAATCTTCCTTTGGATGTCATTTCAAACCAAATTATGGTTTTCCCCAAACCAGTGGAGATTAGCGAACCACACCGAAGTAATTATTTATTTTATTTCCCAATCCCAACCTATTCATCCCATGAAGCAAAACAGGTAATACTCCATATCTAACACCATGGTGTTATCGGTAAAATTAATTACCATTTCATGTTCAAATCTAATTAAAGATTTAACTATCGCTTTGGAGCAAAACTGGTGATACTCCATTCTCGCTCATTTTCCAAATTTAATAATTTAGATTATCAATTCACATTTCAATCTGAATGCAGGTTCATTAAAACTCCTTTTACTGGGTTAAAGAACTAATGTCATTTAAAACAAAGTTCACGATAAACCCAAATCACATTCTATTTATTATCGGGTTAAAGAACAAGTGTTATTTAAAACACTGTTCATGATAAACCCACAAATCAATTCTATTTGAAACCCATTTCAAATCCAATTTATTTATTTAAAATAAATGGGTTTTTTTTCTTTAGTTCTAAACTAGTTCATTTCGATAAAAATCTATTTTTATCTTTTCAAATATGGAGTTTTTCATCACAATTTTTCCCAAATCATTTCTTATGATTTTACACAAATTATTACTATTTTTAATAATTTTATCAAGGCCCGTACAGTCGATTTCCATCAATGGCCATCGAACTGCACTTACAGCGACCTTTTTTTCCAAATTTGATTTGGACGTATCTCTAAATCGAACCGTTAGATTTCAAATTTCTTTTATTCGTTAGAAATCTCTTTTCGATACGAACCCAACGGTTCTGGTTTTAGGAGAATCCGACGGTCGGATCTCCCGTAATGTCCGTTCGAAATCAATGGTCGAAATTCGCGAACTGCCGCGGCGCGGCGCATTCTATTCAGGCCATTATATTATATATATATATATATAATATATAATATATATTTCATCGATTTCTATTTAAAACAAATTTTATAAATAGTTTTAAATTCGTTTCAAAAACATTTCAACTTCTATTTCCAATTCGATTCAAATTTCAATTCAATTCGAATTTGGTTTATATTCAATTCAATTCTAATTTGCTTTATATATATTTGATTTTTATCTCTTTTCAATATTCATTATAAAAACGAATAAAATCGATATAAATATTGTTCGCGTCAAAATAGCGCATCTCTAATCAGCACGGCTTTATATATTTCAATAATTTCGTTGTTCTATTCAACAAATGAATATTTATTTTATTCAATACGTGAGTCTATATTTTTTGTCAACACATGACTAATCTCAACGAATGAGTACTGTCCACGTGTGACTATTTTTGTTATTCAATATATTTTATAAAAATTATGGTATCTATCGTTTGATTTCAAATCAGACTCCAACCGTAAAGTAGTAAGAGAACGATTCCCTGAATATTAACCCCGAAGGCCGAAACCTACGTTAGATTAATATTCAGGAGACCACTCATATTATCTATTTTTCAGTTAGTTTCTAAATTTATATATGATAAAGATGTAAATTTTATTGATAAAATATTTCGTTCAACACATGACTAATCTCAACGGATGAGTACTGTCAACACATAAACCTTTATTTCATAATGATAAAGATATAAATTTTATTGTTAAAATATTTCGTTCAACACATGACTAATCTCAATGGATTAGTACGGTCAACACATGAACCTTTATTTTATAATGATAAAGATGTAAATTTTTTGTTAAAATATTTCGTTCAACACATGACTAATCTCAACGGATGAGTACGGTCAAAACATGAACTTTTATTTTATAATGATCTTTATTTTCTAAATTGGAATGAGGCCCAATCAATTACCATATAGCGTTAACTATATGGATTCCATACGACACATGTATATAATAACAACGATAAATAATCAATCATCATCCAAAGTGCACTACACTGTATAAGCATCAAATATAGATATCCAACGCTTATAACAGCCTGTCAATCCATCGATCGACATACAATTAAATAATTGGGATTAGTGTACCCAAATATCATCCCAACACCCGTGTGGGGTTCCAAACAATCAAACACAGATTTATTTGTGTAGTTGGGCGATGTGTAAAATTTATCGTCCCAATCAATGTCCTTCAAATAGGTGTACATAAACAAACCGTCCGGTTTGTAAATGAATATTTATTTATGCACATTCACGTTAAAAATTATATTCTTAACGATAAAACATTTTATTTTAACACATGAATTTTTATTCAGTTCATTTACAAAATAAAAATGATATTTTTATTTTTCTAACATATTTTAGAAAATTTCGGCGGCATAACGGCACGATACTAGAAACGGGACAAGGCCTAACCTTATCCACAGTCTAGTGAAGGCCCACGCCATTCACACATTAATCAAATCAATTTCATTTCACCAAACAATTCAATTCAACCCAAATAATCTAACCAACTACACAGCCAAACAAACAAGTTCATGGTCTGCGGACGATTGTGTCGGGTGCTACTTAACACCGTCTGCATCCTAGTATATATATATATATATATAACTAGAAAAAGAAATTGAAGAGTGAGAAGTTCTCACCAATAGCTAAACCAAACGCCACGACTCTTCTTATGTAGAAATCTTCGTCATGCTCGCCTTTTTGCCAATTTCACTGCCTGTAGTCACTACATATATAAAAATCACATTTTAAATATCTACATTATATAAAAATCTTATCTTTATATCTTCTATAAGTTAAAAATCGGATTTTTATTCTCTCTATAATATAAAAATCATATTTTTATTTACTTCATATGTCTAAAACTGTAGAAGCTTTAAAACGGAGAAAACTCACTTTTTTTTCTGACGCCCGGATTCGCAGTTCGGGTCCTAGAATTTGCAAACGAGCTTCAATCTTCACACCATCTTTTTCCTAGCTTAAACGCGCCATTCCGGACAACTTTCGTCTAAGGATCTTTTTGCCGAAAATGCTCCAATTCGCGAGAATTCGAGAAAGTACACGAATTTTTCAGCTTTTGAACATCAGACTTCGAACGCGTTTTCCAAGCAGCTCCGTACCCCAAAACACGACTTCCATATAGCCAAATCGAAGAGAATTTCGTGCTTTACAACTTTGGTCTAGAGGGACTTTGGCCAAAAACGCACCGTTTGAGAGATATATGCCAAAACAGTCCGGGGTGTTTTGTACAAAACGGGAATTTTGGTGAAAATGAGTTTTTGAGCGTAGCGGGGCCCACGGCCAGAGTTGGGTGGCTAGGGTTGGGCGCCAGAACTAATTGGGCGTGGGGAGCTCGCCGGTGGGTGGTGGCGGTGGTGGTGGGGCCCGTGGTGGTGGCGGTGGTGTTGTGAGTCTTAGGGTTCTTGAAAAGAGGAGAGAGAAGGAGGAGGAGGGGAGGAGAGGGGGGTGCGGCGGCTCGCCGGAGGCCGGCGGTGGCGCTGGTGGACGAGGGCAGCGGCGGTGGGAGCTGGACTCCATTTTTGAGTTTTTAGAAGAAAAGAGGAAGAGAAAGAAAGTGAAGAAGAAAAGGAAGTAAAAGTGTTTATATGCTAGTTTCTCGCGTATCGCCTGAACGCTAACGATCTCCAATCGCCGCGGATTTCGGACACGAGATAGTAGACGTGGAGACGAGTCCAACGAAACAAGTTTCGTCGAATTCCGAGTTCGGTTGACCGTTCAAAAGAAATCACGAAAATGCTCAGATAAGCTCTAAAAATGCTATTTTGGCGCACCTTTTCTTCTCGCACGCTCACATGCTAACTCAAAAAATCAAGACCTCTTAGATTTAACCATTATTAGATGATAGGAATCTAGAAAAAAAGTAGAATCGAATTCCGAGGTCGTATCAACAATGTTCCTTTGTAAAATGACTGCTCGCTTTACCCTGAACTGTTTTAGCTCGCACGGCCACATACTAACTCCGTTCGACGCGCCATTTGGAACTCAACAATGATTTGTCATTGTGAATCCATAAAAATTTATCTCGTCGAATTCTGAGCTCGTATGCAAAATTTCACTTTTTAAGGGCTATGTTTTGTTAACCGAAAAGCTCCTGCCAATTGCCACTATTCCGGATATCGGAATATATCGAAGCATATACTTTTCGGAGTTCTAAACGGCATTTTGAACTCAATGGAAGTGGTTTCGAGTCCAAATTCATCCGTATGCAAAATTTGACTTTTTGGGCCATGTATAATTTACATAGCGACTATTCTGAATTTTCAACTGGGTATAACTTTTGATTCCCGCTATGAAATTTCAATTTTTCGGATTCGTTGGAAAGATATCCTCAAATAGATCCTATTATTTTTGGTTTCACTAAAATCCGGTTTGTTTTGCACCCGGTACATGTAATTGAAGTTTGAAATCAAATTATCGAACTACCGCGCCATTTTCAATTCCTTTTATAATTATATATAATTTTTTATATTCTAACGACGACGTATATAATATATACGTTCGAATTATATTCAAATTAAATTTCTCGTCGATATTATTTAAAATAATCTATTTTAAATGTTCAAAATTAGCTAAAATTTTCAAAATAAAAATTTTAAACTGGCCCAGATTTTCGGGTTGTTACAATCTCCCCCACTTAAAACTTTTCGTCCCAGAAAAGGAACAAAGTCGAAAGTGGTTTGATCAATCAACTCTACGTTCGATCTGGCTTCCATTCTCCAACATTTCAATTTCTGAGAATTTTCAAATTCTTCAAAAATTTGGCTAACACCCTAAATTTTCGAAAAATTTCGCCACAACCTCACCTGCACCGGGAGCCACCGGAAAATCCAGAAATTGCCATACAGGCCTTCTGATCTCAAAAATAAAAATAAAAAGCCAATAGGCTCATAAAATCATCATCACCCAAACAAAACAGTAAATTATATAGTAAACATGTACCTATTTGTCGGGCAAAAAAATTTTATTCTCTGCTCTAGCCTCCTTGCTATGACCTGTTCAATGTAAGTACATGTATATGCAAGCAAATGCGACCAAATTTCAATAATATTCAATATTCGATTCTATTAGGCTAAATGGTTCAAAATTTTCAAACAAATAAACAAACAACACAAACATCAATCAATTAGTGGATTAACGTTTCAAATTCATAAATTTTGATACATATACAAAAAATCATGTTTTTGATGCCAATTCACAACAATAAATCTATCTATATAAGTTTTGGTTCTCACACCAGTCTAATGGAAATATATAGAAATCACACCTTCGAAACACGAAAATAAATACTGGTGATGGCGCGCCATCATCAGAATCATGTCCGGGCGACTAGAATGTGATTCTATATCTATCTAATATATTAAAACTTCGAATATACGTTCATGACGCGTATATGCAAAATCTTTATATATCGGATTGTCCAAATTCAAAATAAATAAATATTCAAATACGTATAAAGCGATTTAAATTTTCAAAACAAAAATTGTTTTCTTTTGAAAAATATACTCTTCACACCGATTCTAGGATACTACTGATCCTATCTCTAACGAGTCATTCTAATTGGATATTACTAATCCAATATCTGATGAATTCTTTCGTATGGTTCTAATGTGTCTTGTTCTCGAGCTCTGTAAACCAAAGCTCTGATACCAAATGTGACGACAAGGAATTTCGCTCGATCCGAATCAGTCGTTAAACCGATCTTGATCGTTCGAAACCCCTGATCGTTTTGAGAACAGGACAAATCAGAACACAAACAGAAGAACATTTCATTGCTATTACAAAAATTCCATCAGATACAAGAATATACAGAGTATAAATGAATAAATTACATTCGATAAATATCAGAGATTTCAATACATTACATAGCAGCGGAAAATAATACAAAGCACAACTGAAGGTGATACACGGATACAGAGCTTTCCGAGCATCATTCCAGCAGTATATCAGGATCCTGTGAATATAAATCTGCAAAACCAAAACTACTAGCTGCCCGTGTCGAAAATAAGGGCACCCAGAGTTTAGGTTAAAACAATAAAATCCAGGTCAGTCATGTGACTGGTGTGAGAACTAAAACAGTTATTTAAAACTTTACTTTAAAAGAGAGTAATTCAAGGGACCACGCCGTATAACACGGAACGGGTTTCCTCCCAAGAATACCACTGCATATCAATAAACAACGCAATGCTTTTTCGAAAAATGAAGCTATTATAAGACCCAGGTCCCATCACACAATGCAACGCAAGCCGGAGGATAGGGTTTTCCCTTATAATAGCCAAACATGCTTGGTACGTTTAAAAACAAATCATTTGATACTATAATAAGTGTATAGTGTCAAAACAATTTCAATCATAAATATAAATCATAGACGGCATAGCATCCCATGCTACTATGTCGCCATACTAGGCTCTACAAATAAAGCCGAAATATCTCGTATTGGAAATTGGATTTCCGTCATGAGTCGATGCAAGGGGTAAGCTCCTCTCCGCTTCGAGACACTAGCAAATGCCTCAGGACTACACACTCTGGGTAACCCTGGATTCGGCTGGGCCGGTCCTCACTTATGTTAGAGGATTAGTTATGCCTGAACACACGTTTCCTGGTCCTTACAGACCTATAATTGAGGCGCCTCATTCCAACAACCACAAAGGTGAAAAGTATATAAATGTCAGGGCTGGTAAGTCACGGACACCACCAAAGCTAGAAAGAAACGTCGTGTTCTCCCAGCGGTCCATATCCCGTTTTTGACTCATACCTAGGTGTGAGGCTCTCAAATTCACGTTACACACAAAGCTACGCCAAAAAGGCCATGCTTTGATCATCAACCACAAGACTTTGCTTTTCAACAGAAGCCTTGATCTATGCAACTCAGCGTGCCACACAGGCAATTCATGCCATGCGATTGATATCTATCGATATATAACCTCTAAGCTCGTACGTCTCAGAGAAGGGCGTTAAGTAAGAGAATAAATTCTCCGCCGCCAAACAGATATATATTTAACAGAAATCAATCAACACAGAATAAAATCCAATGTCAGACACACAATCCATTTACAAGTTCGTTCTGGGTCTGAACGAAACCGGAGGCACTTTCCTCGCATATCCATCGTTCTCCAAGTATGTCTGGACGACCACCAACTGATTCCCTCATCTTGGGTGTACAGCCCAATCAAGATCTGTAACAACCCGTATTTCGATAACATGATTAAGACGAGAATCAAGGCAGAATTTAATTTTAAATTCTGAATCAAGTTAAACGGGCTATGCCATTGCGTTCGTCTCGGAAAAATACGCGAAATAGAGTCCGAGTTTTCGAAAATCGGAGTCCGTATGACCCGATTAAGGCCCAACGAAGTTTTCAGAAAACTCCTAAGTAAAAACAGATTACAAATTCAAACTTGAATTTGGGAAAATTGGGCCAGTTGGGCCAGGCGGGAAAAATTCCCGCCACAGTACCCAAGTCAACAGCCCTGTCGACTTGGGAGTCGACTTGGTCTGACCAAGTCGACAGCCCTGTCGACTTGGCTGTCGACTTGGCTCAGACGAGCAGTCTTGCCTGGTGCACCTATTTTCTATCTTGGCTAGGTTTTTGGGCCTGGTTTGAAATCTGACGGTTCAGGTTGGTCCTAGGGTTAATCTAAGGGTCCTAACTAGCCTAATCTTCTATAAATAAGCCCCTAACCTACCCCTAAACCCTCATTATTCACTCATGTAACTAAATTATGGCAAAATTTCTACTCTCATGGCCTCCACTCAACTATCCTAGCCTCCACTTCATTCCTATGAGAGGTTTCATGATCATGAGAGTATTAGAGAGTCCCTATGTTAGTATGAGAGCTTCACAAGTTGATTCCGAGGCAAAAGCTTTGATCTTTGTTCATAAAGATGGTGTTTTTGTCGATTTGGAGCATCCATCTTTGGGTTTTTGGGTGATGGTATGCATAAGCTTCATCACAAGCTTTAGTTTAATCAAGTTAGGCCTTCATAGCAATGTAAGCCCTTCCCTACTCTTAGATATTAACTATGAAGTTAAAAATGCATGTTGAAAGTTTGGGTTTGATCATTGAGAATGATGCATGATACCATGTTATGCAAGTTTATGAAGTCATTATCTTGATCCTATGAGCTAAGAGCCACAACCTTTATGTTGAAATGTTGCATTATGCAACATGAGGACCTTCATAATCATTATGTCAACTTGCATATGAAGTCATAATCCTTATATGATGATATATACGAGTTGCTAGTCATCACTCCATGTCTTTTGTCACCATGATTCGTTTATGTGCCAAGTTTGGGTTTATGCATGTTTTTGAGGCTTAAGAATGTAACACGCGAGTTAATGAACACATTTGTGCCTCATTTGCCACCATGATTAACTTGTGGCTTAATATCCATTTTTGTCATGCCTTTGCCAAGTCTCTTCTTTTAGTCCATTACGTTGTTGCGAACGTATATGCGAGTTTAAAAGTGTTGGGGTAACATTATGGGGAAACATAATGACATGAATATGACTTGGGTAAATGGGTATAAACATGACAACATGTAACGTTAAATATGACATGTGTTTATACTTGAAAACATGACTTGAAATATAACATGGAAGTTGACATGTAAGTATGCATAAAAACATAAGCTTGGGAATTTACCTATTAAGTTAGGTCTACCCATTGGGAATTTACCTATTAAGTTAGGTCTACCCAATTGCTTGAAAACTTGACTATGAACATGACACTAGACTAAAGATGAAAGTGGCCAACTCGAGGTTGGGTTGAGTTTGCAACGTAAAACTACCCGGAACCGACCGGCCTAACTAGTAGTTGCAAACAATAAGACCCAATGTGAGAAGTTGGTCATGTTGTGCTTAAACTCGAGGTTAGACCAAGTTGTGGTGTAAAGCTACCCGGAACCGACCGGCTTAACTAGTAACCACGACAAAGTCTAATGTGAGAGGTTGGGGTGCATTAAGTAATTAATGCCACATGATAGGGTTAAGTTAATTTGATTAATGACTCTTAACCAAATATGACATGGGTAAATGGGTTAAGTGAATTGGTTAGGCTAATGATACTTAACAAAACATGACAAGGTTGGGTAGGTTAAGTGATTTGATTTGCCTAATGACGCTTAACCATTTTTATACGACTAGTGGACGGGGATTAAGTTAACCAACACTTAATCAATCCAACATGATAATTTGGCAAGGTTAAGTAAGTTTTCTTAATGACACTTAACCATACAAGATGATTAGGGGATGGGGTTAAGTAATTTACACTTAACTAATCCGACACGGTAATTAGATGGGGTTAAGTAATCCACACTTAACTAATCTAAACTCGGTAATTCGATGGGGTTAAGTTAAACACTTAACCAATTTAAACTCGGTAATTCAATGAGGTTAAGTAACCAATACTTAACCAACTTAACGTGATAATTTAATGGGGTTAAGCAACTTATACTTAACCAATTATACATGATGATTTGATGGGGTTAAGTAACTTACACTTAACCAATCTAATACGCGGACCTGATAAGGTTAAGTCACAAGACCTTTTTAGAATATACTTAACCATTATAGTACGATTAGAGGATGGGGTTAAGCCAACCTATACTTAACCAATCCGACTCGATAATTTGATGGGATTAAGATAATCTATGCTTAATCAATCTAGCAAGATAATCCGATAGGATTAAGGTAAGCTAGTACTTGACCAATTTGACTTGATAAGGTTAAGTCATGAGCCTCTGGGTACACTTAACCAACTTGTGGGACTAAGTCTTGAACTTAAATACTTAGCCAATCTTTGACGTGATTCGTGGGCGGGTTAAGTCATGGACTTGAATGATAACACTTAACCCAATAGACAAACCCTAGCTAGAAGAACTAGGTAGAAAACCGTGGTTAATCAAGGATAACGGGAAAGGAAGCTAAGTGGTAAACCTTAGTTAAGGGTAACTAAGTAATAATTCTTAGCTAAGGACATAGGACTAATTCACAAAACGATGAGTAACCTGATACGGTAGGTCATCGCTTAGTATACGAGGGGGAGCAAGTTATCTGACTTGGATAAAAGCTCCAGCGCACTGGGTGCCGAAGTGGAAGCTTCAGGGGACGTGAGGATATTCTTGGGATCCCTCTGTGGGCTGCCAGGTAATTATACTAGGCCCATGAGAGGTTAAGGTCTGCGTTAGAAGGACCAAGAGTATGCCTTGGTTGCTATGCGAGCGACCTAAAGACTGGGATGGATTAGCGTGGAGTCGACGATTCTTGGTTTTTGCCCTGGATAGCACATCGCCGACTACCTACCATCTTTAGTCAATCGTGTACGTACGGAAAGGCAGGGAACCCCCAACAGACCATGTTCTTGCTATCGAGTCATGGGTGAGATTGGCCCGTAGGAAAGTGGACTATAGTGGGGCCGGGGAGTGGTTCTTATACATGATTTTTCTTGGATTGCCTTTCAGTAGTTGAGGGAGGGGTCACGTGGGACCATAGCCACGGGTACAAAAACAGACCTTGATATCTGCATCGGCAGACGATTTAAAGCTCCCGACCGAGTTCCGTATTTCTTGATTTGCCCTGGCACGGAACTCGGATGGCACATTGGGGAACATGTGCATCTAGACATGGAAAATGTTTCACGATACATACGTGGGATCAAGGGCGCGATTGACGGGTGGCGTAATCCCTAGTGGTCCTAGGTGGCCAAGACCCAAACCGAGACACGGAAACGTTCATTAGGTAGCATAATCCCTAGCGGCCCTAGGTGGCATAAATCCTAAGTGGACGCGCGATAGTTCATGGTAGGGAAACACAACTAGATCAAGGGGTGCATTCCAAAACAACTTCAAGGATAAAACGTTTACATGGGAAAGTCCGTACGGCCTACGGCAAAGGACTGAACTTATTCATGGAAAGAAACATACGAGTTGGGAAAACCTACATATGCTATATGTTAGGTTGACATGGGCCATTCCATGACATTGGGCAAGGGACATTCATTGCTAACACATGGCGCGGGTTGGGATACTAGTACGAGAGGTGCAGAGCAAATATACATGTTAGAACCAGAGCGGATATACAGGATAGATGCCATGGGACGTTATACGCGATAGATATCTTGGGATATTATACTTGATAGAAACCTGACAATGTGATACCTTGTTTTATCTTGACATCGTAATTTATCACGACACCCTAGTTTATCTGAGTTCAGTAGTCCATCCTGTTATTTTGATTTAGCTTATCTATCTTGTTATCATGCTTATGTTCATCTCAGTTTCTCATGTCAGTTAACTTTACTAGTTTTTATGCTGATAGTAGATAGGGCTTACTCAGTCTTTTTGACTGACCCGTTTTGTTTCGCCTCTTTTCTTCCGTTCCCCCCCCCAGGTTACAGGGAGGAAATGCTGTTGTTTAGTTCAGACTTCTTCTGCTTGAAGGTCATCATGGATGGCTTGGACTTATCTTGGCTATGGCTACTTTACTGTTTTTACTTGGGGAATAATTTATGAAAAAATCTTTATGCTTCTTTACTATTGCAAGACAGGTTTTGATGTATTCTGATGTAAAAGGCTTTAGACCTTAATTATTAATGTTTATGAAAGTTCGATTTTACTTCCGCTATTTTATATGTTCTGTCTTGTGATATTTCTGTGCATGTTTACCAATAATGCCCCTCTAAAGCTAGTGCATTCCTTTGCGAGTGACCCTAGCAGAGGCGGGGTGTTACATTTGGTATCAGAGCAGAAGGTTACCAGACTGGGCAAAAGTTTTTAAAACCTTCTGAAAACTATTTGAGAAACCGTTTACAAAGAAGCATTTTTCAAGAAAAGTTTTTAAAGGCTATTCCCCAAAAGCCATTAGCACCATCCTTTGATTCCTTGATTGAATTTCGTTTCCTTTCTTTCCTCCATCTGTGGTCACACTAGTTCTAACTGTGACTAATCTTTGTCTAGCCACGTAGGTGTTTCCCATACGATGGAGGAAGTTCTCGAGAGACTTGTTACAAGAAAGGATAATAAGAGTAAGGGTAAAGGATACCAGCTTAAGGATAAGCAACTGTTGTTATGGCTTAGTCCATCGAGGAGGACAAGGACAAGATCAGCGGAGAGGGAAATAGTACGCTCCCACTTCTAGGGTACCTAAAAGAAATGGTGCCGTTTCTGGTAAAGGTTTAGTCATTCTTTTCTATCATCCCGTCCAGACTTGGTCTTGATCATCGTATCATTTAAGTCTGCTTGGATAGTTGAGTCTCTGCACCTTAGTACTAGCATGGTAGAAGATCCCAATTTCTGTCCCAAAGTCTAGTTTGGGAGTCGGTCCATTTATTCATGACTTGTTGGATTTGAGAACGTCTATGCCAAGTGTTGAGATTAGAAGCAATACTTCTATTGTTGAATCTACAGATGGATTCTAGGGGTAAAGTGGTTATCCAGTAAGGGATAACATTCTCGGTTTTAGAAAGAGGGTAGTCGGATTCTTGACTTGCCTTGGTAATACCCTCGAAGTCTCGTGTAACCCTTTTGGGTTCTGTTATGGTTAGTTACCTAGAATCTCTTGATGCGTTTATCGGGAACCTCTGATCCGATCAAGTAATGTTCGCCAACGAGACAAATGGTTCATTCCGCTTGAGCATGGGTTACAGGAATCACCCTAGTAAGTGCATGTGGTAACTTGGGTTGGCATCGGAAAACGAGATCCAGAATTCACTAGTGAATTTTGGAGAGCTTGCATGAGTACGCAGACATGTTTGAGCCGAGCATACTAGGGGAAGAATAAGTGAAAGTAAAACGAGAGGCGACAGTGAAATGAGTTCCACTTACACCTTGGAAATAGGAATCAAGGAGCTACGAAATCATGAAGATAAAAGACGGTCAAGGCACAATGGAATTGAGCTCAAGGAAGTACGACTTTGATGGTCAAAGACTAGATACGCGCATGATATCTCTTTTTGGGAGTGTATCCTTGATCCCTGTTTTCTGTAGAGCTTACTTGTAGGCTATCTTTGGTAGACATCCTCTCGGTCCTATTTTCTGTTACAAACCCCGTAAGGAGTTTGTCTTGTTTATCTTCTCGACCCTGTTTCAGGGAATCCTAGGTAGAACCCTATGGATGTAAACATGTATTTGAATCATGTTATGATTGATATGGTTGCAAGTGGTTGCAAGTGGTTGCAAGTGGTTGCTCGTGGATGCACGAATACACATTAGATACTAGCTCGACTCGGTCACGTTTCATATTGCATATGCACGAGTGTTTATACTTGTTTATGGATGAAATTGAATGTGTTATCATGCGGTTGTTGCATATGAATGAATGATTGTGCACGCATATAGTATCTATATGACTAGGACTATTTGCATACATGTTGGATTCATGGCACTATACATATTCTTGCATTAGAAAGATTATTCAGGCCTGATCATTAGCATTAGCTAAGGAACATGTACACACACGTTTTGCATATATTCATATAGCATTAGAAATCATCTAAGGACAATGGTCGCTTGTGGATGATGTTTTGAGTAGATGGATGATGGATGGTAGGATATGTTCTTCCTAACTTGGAGATTTCGGGGAAGAAATCCAAAAAGGTGGGGAGAATGTAACAACCCGTATTTCGATAACATGGTTAAGACGAGAATCAAGGCAGAATTTAATTTTAAATTCTGAATCAAGTTAAATGGGCTATGCCATTGCGTTCGTCTCGGAAAAATACGCGAAATAGAGTCCGAGTTTTCGAAAATCGGAGTCCGTATGACCCGATAAAGGCCCAACGAAGTTTTCAGAAAATTCCTAAGTAAAAACAGATTACAAATTCAAACTTGAATTTGGGAAAATTGGGCCAGTTGGGCCAGGCGGGAAAAATTCCCGCCACAGTACCCAAGTCGACAGCCCTGTCGACTTGGGAGTCGACTTGGTCTGACCAAGTCGACAGCCCTGTCGACTTGGCTGTCGACTTGGCTCAGACGAGCAGTCTTGCCTGGTGCACCTATTTTCTATCTTGGCTAGGTTTTTGGGCCTGGTTTGAAATCTGACGGTTCAGGTTGGTCCTAGGGTTAATCTAAGGGTCCTAACTAGCCTAATCTTCTATAAATAAGCCCCTAACCTACCCCTAAACCCTCATTATTCACTCATGTAACTAAACTATGGCAAAATTTCTACTCTCATGGCCTCCACTCAACTATCCTAGCCTCCACTTCATTCCTATGAGAGGTTTCATGATCATGAGAGTATTAGAGAGTCCCTATGTTAGTATGAGAGCTTCTCAAGTTGATTCCGAGGCAAAAGCTTTGATCTTTGTTCATAAAGATGGTGTTTTTGTCGATTTGGAGCATCCATCTTTGGGTTTTTGGGTGATGGTATGCATAAGCTTCATCACAAGCTTTAGTTTAATCGAGTTAGGCCTTCATAGCAATGTAAGCCCTTCCCTACTCTTAGATATTAACTATGAAGTTAAAAATGCATGTTGAAAGTTTGGGTTTGATCATTGAGAATGATGCATGATACCATGTTATGCAAGTTTATGAAGTCATTATCTTGATCCTATGAGCTAAGAGCCACAACCTTTATGTTGAAATGTTGCATTATGCAACATGAGGACCTTCATAATCATTATGTCAACTTGCATATGAAGTCATAATCCTTATATGATGATATATGCGAGTTGCTAGTCATCACTCCATGTCTTTTGTCACCATGATTCGTTTATGTGCCAAGTTTGGGTTTATGCATGTTTTTGAGGCTTAAGAATGTAACACGCGAGTTAATGAACACATTTGTGCCTCATTTGCCACCATGATTAACTTGTGGCTTAATATCCATTTTTGTCATGCCTTTGCCAAGTCTCTTCTTTTAGTCCATTACGTTGTTGCGAACGTATATGCGAGTTTAAAAGCGTTGGGGTAACATTATGGGGAAACATAATGACATGAATATGACTTGGGTAAATGGGTATAAACATGACAACATGTAACGTTAAATATGACATGTGTTTATACTTGAAAACATGACTTGAAATATAACATGGAAGTTGACATGTAAGTATGCATAAAAACATAAGCTTGGGAATTTACCTATTAAGTTAGGTCTACCCAATTGCTTGAAAACTTGACTATGAACATGACACTAGACTAAACATGAAAGTGGCCAACTCGAGGTTGGGTTGAGTTTGCAACGTAAAACTACCCGGAACCGACCGGCCTAACTAGTAGTTGCAAACAATAAGACCCAATGTGAGAAGTTGGTCATGTTGTGCTTAAACCCGAGGTTAGACCAAGTTGTGGTGTAAAGCTACCCGGAACCGACCGGCTTAACTAGTAACCACGACAAAGTCTAATGTGAGAGGTTGGGGTGCATTAAGTAATTAATGCCACATGATAGGGTTAAGTTAATTTGATTAATGACTCTTAACCAAATATGACATGGGTAAATGGGTTAAGTAAATTGGTTAGGCTAATGATACTTAACAAAACATGACAAGGTTGGGTAGGTTAAGTGATTTGATTTGCCTAATGACGCTTAACCATTTTTATACGACTAGTGGACGGGGATTAAGTTAACCAACACTTAATCAATCCAACATGATAATTTGGCAAGGTTAAGTAAGTTTTCTTAATGACACTTAACCATACAAGATGATTAGGGGATGGGGTTAAGTAATTTACACTTAACTAATCCGACACGGTAATTAGATGGGGTTAAGTAATCCACACTTAACTAATCTAAACTCGGTAATTCGATGGGGTTAAGTTAAACACTTAACCAATTTAAACTCGGTAATTCAATGAGGTTAAGTAACCAATACTTAACCAACTTAACGTGATAATTTAATGGGGTTAAGCAACTTATACTTAACCAATTATACATGATGATTTGATGGGGTTAAGTAACTTACACTTAACCAATCTAATACGCGGACCTGATAAGGTTAAGTCACAAGACCTTTTTAGAATATACTTAACCATTATAGTACGATTAGAGGATGGGGTTAAGCCAACCTATACTTAACCAATCCGACTCGATAATTTGATGGGATTAAGATAATCTATGCTTAATCAATCTAGCAAGATAATCCGATAGGATTAAGGTAAGCTAGTACTTGACCAATTTGACTTGATAAGGTTAAGTCATGAGCCTCTGGGTACACTTAACCAACTTGTGGGACTAAGTCTTGAACTTAAATACTTAGCCAATCTTTGACGTGATTCGTGGGCGGGTTAAGTCATGGACTTGAATGATAACACTTAACCCAATAGACAAACCCTAGCTAGAAGAACTAGGTAGAAAACCGTGGTTAATCAAGGATAACGGGAAAGGAAGCTAAGTGGTAAACCTTAGTTAAGGGTAACTAAGTAATAATTCTTAGCTAAGGACATAGGACTAATTCACAAAACGATGAGTAACCTGATACGGTAGGTCATCGCTTAGTATACGAGGGGGAGCAAGTTATCTGACTTGGATAAAAGCTCCAGCGCACTGGGTGCCGAAGTGGAAGCTTCGGGGGACGTGAGGATATTCTTGGGATCCCTCTGTGGGCTGCCAGGTAATTATACTAGGCCCATGAGAGGTTAAGGTCTGCGTTAGAAGGACCAAGAGTATGCCTTGGTTGCTATGGGAGCGACCTAAAGACTGGGATGGATTAGCGTGGAGTCGACGATTCTTGGTTTTTGCCCTGGATAGCACATCGCCGACTACCTACCATCTTTAGTCAATCGTGTACGTACGGAAAGGCAGGGAACCCCCAACAGACCATGTTCTTGCTATCGAGTCATGGGTGAGGTTGGCCCGTAGGAAAGTGGGCTATAGTGGGGCCGGGGAGTGGTTCTTATACATGATTTTTCTTGGATTGCCTTTCAGTAGTTGAGGGAGGAGTCACGTGGGACCATAGCCACGGGTACAAAAACAGACCTTGATATCTGCATCGGCAGACGATTTAAAGCTCCCGACCGAGTTCCGTATTTCTTGATTTGCCCTGGCACGGAACTCGGATGGCACATTGGGGAACATGTGCATCTAGACATGGAAAACGATTCACGATACATACGTGGGATCAAGGGCGCGATTGACGGGTGGCGTAATCCTTAGTGGTCCTAGGTGGCCAAGACCCAAACCGAGACACGGAAACGTTCATTAGGTAGCATAATCCCTAGCGGCCCTAGGTGGCATAAATCCTAAGTGGACGCGCGATAGTTCATGGTAGGGAAACACAACTAGATCAAGGGGTGCAGTCCAAAACAACTTCAAGGATAAAACGTTTACATGGGAAAGTCCGTACGGCCTACGGCAAAGGACTGAACTTATTCATGGAAAGAAACATACGAGTTGGGAAAACCTACATATGCTATATGTTAGGTTGACATGGGCCATTCCATGACATTGGGCAAGGGACATTCATTGTTAACACATGGCGCGGGTTGGGATACTAGTACGAGAGGTGCAGAGCAAATATACTTGTTAGAACCAGAGCGGATATACAGGATAGATGCCATGGGACGTTATACGCGATAGATATCTTGGGATATTATACTTGATAGAAACCTGACAATGTGATACCTTGTTTTATCTTGACATCGTAATTTATCACGACACCCTAGTTTATCTGAGTTCAGTAGTCCATCCTGTTATTTTGATTTAGCTTATCTATCTTGTTATCATGCTTATGTTCATCTCAGTTTCTCATGTCAGTTAACTTTACTAGTTTTTATGCTGATAGTAGATAGGGCTTACTCAGTCTTTTTGACTGACCCGTTTTGTTTCGCCTCTTTTCTTCCGTTTCCCCCCCCCCCCAGGTTACAGGGAGGAAATGCTGTTGTTTAGTTCAGACTTCTTCTGCTTGAAGATCATCATGGATGGCTTGGACTTATCTTGGCTATGGCTACTTTACTGTTTTTACTTGGGGAATAATTTATGAAAAAGTTATTATGCTTCTTTACTATTGCAAGACAGGTTTTGATGTACTCTGATGTAAAAGGCTTTTAGACCTTAATTATTAATGTTTATGAAAGTTCGATTTTACTTCCGCTATTTTATATGTTCTGTCTTGTGATATTTCTGTGCATGTTTACCAATAATGCCCCTCTAAAGCTAGTGCATTCCTTTGCGAGTGACCCTAGCGGAGGCGGGGTGTTACAAGATCATCAGTAATCACCCAAACGATGTGAAGACTTACGGTCTTCAACCACCGTCTTCATTTTCGACATATCGTCGAATCGGTTATTCAGAATGGGTATAAACCCGGCCTTTCCGAACAACCCGTGTATATTAAAAACAAATGTTACATAAACACAACAAACGCCTCATTCCAATTCATCAGTCACTAACCGTAAATTAGCAAGAGAACAATTCTCCAAATATTAACCCCGAAGGCCGAAACCAACATCAGATTAATACCCAGGAAACCATTCTTCTTAACCAACCTACAGCTAGTTTCTGAATTTCACATTCTTAGGGAAAGGTTCCCATTAATTTTATCCAAGATAAATTCTTTAAAATTTTTCCTTTAATCTTCCTTTGGATGTCATTTCAAACCAAATTATGGTTTTCCCCAAACTAGTCGAGATTAGCGAACCACATCGAAGTAATTATTTATTTTATTTCCCAATCCCAACCTATTCATCCCATGAAGCAAAACTGGTAATACTCCATATCTAACACCACAGTGTTATCGGTAAAATTAATTACCATTTCACGTTCAAATCTAATTAAATATTTAACTATCGCTTTGGAGCAAAACTGGTGATACTCCATTCTCGCTCATTTTCCAAATTTAATAATTTAGATTATCAATTCACATTTCAATCTGATTGCAGGTTCATTAAAACTCCTTTTACTGGGTTAAAGAACTAATGTCATTTAAAACAAAGTTCACGATAAACCCAAATCACATTCTATTTATTATCGGGTTAAAGAACAAGTGTTATTTAAAACACTGTTCATGATAAACCCACAAATCAATTCTATTTAAAACCCATTTCAAATCAAATTTATTTACTTAAAATAAATGGGTTTTTTTTTCTTTAGTTCTAAACTAGTTCGTTTCGATAAAAATCTATTTTTATCTTTTCAAATATGGAGTTTTTCATCACAATTTTTCCCAAATCATTTCTTATGATTTTACACAAATTATTACTATTTTTAATAATTTTATCAAGACCCGTACAGTCGATTTCCATCAACGGCCATCGAACTGCACTTACAACGACCTTTTTTTCCAAATTTGATTTGGACGTATCTCCAAATCGAACCGTTAGATTTCAAATTTCTATTATTCGTTAGAAAGCTCTTTTCGATACGAACCCAACGGTTCCGGTTTTAGGAGAATCCGACGGTCGGATCTCCCGTAATGTCCGTTCGAAATCAATGGTCGAAATTCGCGAACTACCGCGGCGCGGCGCATTCTATTCAGGCCATTATATTGTATATATAATATATATTTCGTCGATTTCTATTTAAAATAAATTTTATAAATAGTTTTAAATTCGTTTCAAAAACATTTCAACTTCTATTTCCAATTCGATTCAAATTTCAATTCAATTCGAATTTGGTTTATATTCAATTCAATTCGAATTTGCTTTATATATATTTGATTTTGATCTCTTTTCAATATTCATTATAAAAACGAATAAATCGATATAAATATCGTTCGCTCAAAATAGCGCATCTCTAATCAACACGGCTTTATATATTTCAATAATTCCGTTATTCTATTCAACAGATGAATATTTATTCTATTCAATACGTGAATTTATATTTTTTGTCAACACATGACTAATCTCAATGAATGAGTACTGTCCACGTGTGACTATTTATTTTATTCAATATATTTTATAAAAATTATGGTATCTATCGTTTGATTTCAAATCGGACTCCAACCGTAAAGTAGTAAGAGAACGATTCCCTGAATATTAACCCCGAAGGCCGAAACCAACGTTAGATTAATATTCAGGAGACCACTCATATTATCTATTTTTCAGTTAGTTTCTAATTTTATATATGATAAAGATGTAAATTTTATTGATAAAATATTTCGTTCAACACATGACTAATCTCAACGGATGAGTACTGTCAACACATGAACCTTTATTTCATAATGATAAAGATGTAAATTTTATTTTTAAAATATTTCGTTCAACACATGACTAATCTCAACGGATGAGTACGGTCAACACATGAACCTTTATTTTATAATGATAAAGATGTAAATTTTATTGTTAAAATATTTCGTTCAACACATGACTAATCTCAACGGATGAGTACGGTCAACACATGAACCTTTATTTTATAATGATCTTTATTTTCTAAATTGGAATGAGGCCCAATCAATTACCATATAGCGTCAACTATATGGATTCCATACGACACATGTATATAATAACAACGGTAAATAATCAATCATCATCCAAAGTGCACTACACTGTATAAGCATCAAATATAGATATCTAACGCTTATAACAGCCTGTCAATCCATCGATCGACATACAATTAAATAATTGGGATTAGTGTACCCAAATATCATCCCAACACCCGTGTGGGGTTTCAAACAATCAAACACAGATTTATTTGTGCAGTTGGGCGATGTGTAAAATTTATCGTCCCAATCAATGTCCTTCAAATAGGTGTACATAAACAAACCATCCGGTTTGTAAATGAATATTTATTTATTCACATTCACGTTAAAAATTATATTTTTAACAATAAAACATTTTATTTTAACACATGAATTTTTATTCAGTTCATTTACAAAATAAAAATGATATTTTTATTTTTCTAACATATTTTAGAAAATTTCGGCGGCATAACGGCACGATACTAGAAACGGGACAAGGCCTAACCTTATCCCCAGTCTAGTGAAGGCCCACGCCATTCACACATTAATCAAATCAATTTCATTTCACCAAACAATTCAATTCAACCAAAATAATCTAACCAACTACACAGCCAAACAAACAAGTCCATGGTCTGTGGACGATTGTGTCGGGTGCTACTAAACACCGTCTGCATCCTAGTATATATATATATATATATAACTAGAAAAAGAAATTGAAGAGTGAGAAGTTCTCACCAATAGCTAAACCAAACGCCACGACTCTTCTTATGTAGAAATCTTCGTCGTGCTCGCCTTTTTGCCAATTTCACTGCCCGTAGTCACTACATATATAAAAATAACATTTTAAATATCTACATTATATAAAAATCTTATCTTTATATCTTCTATAAGTTAAAAATCGGATTTTTATTCTCTCTATAATATAAAAATCATATTTTTATTAACTTCATATGTCTAAAACTGTAGAAGCTTTAAAACGGAGAAAACTCACTTTTTTTTCTAACGCCCGGATTCGCTGTTCGGGTCCTAGAATTTGCAAACGAGCTTCAATCTTCACACCATCTTTTTCCTAGCTTAAACGCACCATTCCGGACAACTTTCGTCTAAGGGTCTTTTTGCCGAAAATGCTCCAATTCGCCAGAACTCGAGAAAGTACACGAATTTTTCAGCTTTTGAACAGCAGACTTCGAACGCGTTTTCCGAGCAGCTCCGAACTCCAAAAGACGACTTCCGTATATCCAAATCGAAGAGAATTTCGTGCTCTACAACTTTGATCTAGAGGGACTTTGGTCTAGAGGGACTTTGGCCAAAAGCGCACCGTTTGAGAGATATATGCCAAAACAGTCCGGGGTGTTTTGTGCAAAAAGGGAATTTTGGTGAAAATGAGTTTTTGAGCGTAGCGGGGCCCACGGACGGAGTTGGGTGGCTAGGGTTGGGCGCCGGACCTGATTGGGTGTGGGGAGCTCGCTGGTGGGTGGTGGCGGTGGTGGTGGGGACCGTGGTGGTGGCGGTGGTGTTGTGAGGCTTAGGGTTCTTGAAAAGAGGAGAGAGAAGGAGGAGGAGGAAGAGGAGGAGGAGGAGAGGAGGAGAGAGGGGTGCGGCGGCTCGCCGGAGGCTGGTGGTGGCGCTGGTGGAGGAGGGCAGCGGCGGTGGGAGGTGGACTCCATTTTTGAGTTTTTAGAAGAAAAGAGGAAGAGAAAGAAAGTGAAGAAGAAAAGGAAGTAAAAGTGTTTATATGCTAGTTTCTCGCGTATCGCCTAAACGCTAACGATCTCCAATCGCCGCGGATTTCGGACACGAGATAGTAGACGTGGAGACGAGTCCAACGAAACAAGTTTCGTCGAAATCAAAGTTCGTTTGGCCGTTCAAAAAAAATCACGAAAATGCTCAGATAAGCTCTAAAAATGCTATTTTGGCGCACCTTTTCTTCTCGCACGCTCACATGCTAACTCAAAAAATCAAGCCCTCTAAAATTTAACCATTATTAGACGATACAAATCTAGAAAAAAAAGTAGAATCGAATTCCGAGGTCGTATCAATAATGTTCCTTTGTAAAATGACTACTCGCTTTACCCTGAACTGTTTTAGCTCGCACGGCCACATACTAACTCCGTTCGACACGCCATTTGGAACTCAACAATGATTTGTCATTGTGAATCCATAAAAATCTATCTCGTAGAATTCTGAGCTCGTATGCAAAATCTCACTTTTTAAGGGCTATGTTTTGTTAACCGAAAAGCTCCTGCCAATTGCCAATATTCCGGATATCGGAATATATCGAAGCTTATACTTTTCGGAGTTCTAAACGGCATTTTGAACTCAATGGAAGTGGTTTTGAGTCCAAATTAATCCGTATGCAAAATTTGACTTTTTGGGCCATGTATAATTTACATAGCGACTATTCTGAATTTTCAACTGGGCATAACTTTTGATTCCCGCTATGAAATTTCAGTTTTTCGGATTCGTTGGAAAGATATCCTCAAATAGATCCTATTATTTTTGGTTTCACTAAAATCCGGTTTGTTTTGCACATGGTACATTCAATTGAAGTTTGAAATCAAATTATCGAACTACCGCGCCATTTTCAATTCCTTTTATAATTATATATAATTATTTATATTAACGACGACGTATATAATATATACGTTCGAATTATATTCAAATTAAATTTCTCGTCGATATTATTTAAAATAATCTATTTTAAATGTACAAAATTCGCTAAAATTGTCAAAATAAAAATTTTAAATTGGCCCAGATTTTCGGGTTGTTACACCATTCACGACAAACCCAAATCACGTTTGATATTAAATACAAGGCTCTGAATAGAAAATATATCGGCTTATATTCAATATCAAATTCTACTACTAACAAATATCGTATTGGAAATAATGATATAAATATATATTTCAAATTTCCATAATAATATCTGTATAATCACAAAACCCAACATTGAAATTTCAAAATCCAATTTCGATTCAAATCCATTTCCACTTTATATATCGGAAATTCTGGTTATTTTCAAAACCATTCAAAATCCACTTTATTTATTTTAAAAATAAGTAGGATTTTAATTCTAGTTCAAAACTAGTTCATTTCGATAAAAATATATTTTTATCCTTTCAAATGTGTAATTTTTCATCCCTGTTCTTTCCAATTTATATATTATGATTTAACACAAATTATTTATATTTTTTGTAATTTTATCAAGGCCCGTACAGTCGGTTTTCAATAACGGCCACCGAACTGCAGTTACATCGACCTTTTCCAAATTTGATTTGGACATAATTCCAAATCCAACCTGTAAAGACCCAAAAATCCCCACCCTTTGAATCGACCATAAACCACACAGGTCTGACCCAAGGAGTGAAAATCTACGAATAATTTAACTTTGGGCATACAACACATTACAACAGATAACAGAAGACTTTTATAACACTATAATAAATGTTACATCAGAGTACAGAATATACATATCAGAGTACATTGGAATATAATTACAGCGGAAGAATAGATTACAATAAAAAAAAGTAATATACTGCAACGGAAGAACACAACGGAAGTCTCTCTATCTCTGGACACAGCTTTAAGCTTCAACCCAGAATCCTGTTTAATATATCTGCAAAAATAGCTACTCGACTGCCCGTGTGGAAAATATGGGCACCCGAGTTTGCCAGTGGACAAACTACAGGTCAGTCATGGGACTGGTGTGAGAATTCTACTTAACCTATATAATATAATATGGCTAATCACAGGACCACGCCACTTTCGCGGAACGGGTCTTCTCCTATGGATTGCCAGTGCATGACTAAGGTAAAACGTCAAAATAACGCAATGCTTTTTAGAAAAAAATGAAACCATTATAAGACCCAAGTCCCATCACACAATGCAACGCAAACCGGAGGATAGGGTTTTACCTTATAATGATCAAAAGATGCTTGATACGATAAACACGGTATTATATAATAATAGTGTGCAACCAATTTGAAATACATCAAAGTAAATGTATTAATCCTAGACGGCATAAGTGCCCCATCCCACTATGTCGCCATATATAGGTATACAATCAAAATCGCGTGATGTCGTATTGGAAATTTGGGTTTCCATCTGAGTCAAGGCTAGGGAGGAGATCCTTACCGATTCGAGACACTCTAGCAATGCCCCAGGATTGGTACTCTGTCCAACCCTTGGATCCTGCAGGGCCGGTCCACACTTGCTTTTGTGGATTAGTTATGCCTGAACACACGCTTCCCGGTCCTTTTGGACCTATACTACGGCCAGTAGCGACCGCATAACCCGAGGCCTCGAAAAATCCAACAACCACAATGAATAAATGCCAGCGCTGGTAGGTCCCTGGCACCACTCTAGCTAGAAAGAAACGTGCGCACTCCCTGCGTTCCCTTCTCCCGTTTTAGACTCTACCGGGCTGTGAGGCTCGCGAAGTCACGATATACACAAAGCTATGCCTAAATAGACTGTGCTTTGATCATCAACCACAAGGCCTGCTTTTCAACAAAGCCTTGATCGATTGCATCTTAGCATGCCACATTGTCAGACTCTACCATATCATTGATCATCTACCAATATATATATAACCTCTAAGCTCATACGTCTTAGAGAAGGGGGTTAAATGAAGAATAAATTCTCCACCACCAAATAGAAATATATAATCAGTAGCGTTCAACAAATACAGTAGAAGAGAATACAATGTCAGACATGCAATCCATTTACAAGTCCGCTCTGGGTCTGAGCGAAACAACGTGTCTGTCGATCTCCAAATACATTTGGACGATCATTACCAAATACCTTGCCTTGGGGTGTCCAGTCCCAATTCAAGATACCAGTCATCATCATCCCAACGATGTGGAAACTTCGGTCTTCAATTGCCATCTTCATCTTCGACTCTTGATCGTCGTGATGATTATTCAGAATGGGTTAAACCCGGTCATTCTGAATAACTCGCGTATTTTGTGATTAAAAATCAAATATTGGAAAATCACACATTACGCCACATTTCCCACTCAGAGTATTCTTTTAATAAGATATTCATATTAAAAGATTCTCATTAATTTTATCAAAGATAAATTAATAAATTTAATCATAAATCTTCCTTAAAAGATTTATTAAAAATTCTAAATTTGATTTAATATCAAAAATCATTTTCACAGATCATTTATTTTAAAGAATAAATCTTCTTTTAAACGGGTTAAAGAACTCGTGTCATTTAAAACACAGTTCACGGTAAACCCATAAATCAATTTCCAAAATATGGAATTCCACAGAAATCAATCAGTACATAATCGATATAAATTTCTGTATCGGACTAACAATATACATGGAATAACGGCAAAGCCTCTTAAATTCCATATATAATATCGGTCTTCTATTACAGAAGCCCATCTCGATTATTACCAATAGAATTTCCACTTAATTCCAATTGAATATATATTAAATTGGAAAACTAGATTTTTAGAAAATGCTTTTGTTAAATCTATGAATAGATTTATAAATTCCAAATAATAATTTCGATGTAACTTGGATTAAAGGACAAATGTCATTTAAAAACACCGTCCACGATAAATCCACTTCACATCTCGATATATCTCATATCATGAAATATAATTGCAAATTTCAATAATCTTAATTAAAGGATTTCCCTTTTAAATATTAATTCGTTATAAAAACTATATATTTTTAAAATAATCATTAAAAATATTCTTTTAACAAAAGATTCTAATTGGAAAGTATTCTTCACATTACATATTTTTATCTTTTACACATATTCTTTATCTTAAAAATATATTTAACTAAAATATCTTTTATATAAAAAGAATTTCTAGTGTAAGAATATTCTTATTTAAAAGATCATCTGAATCGAAATGCGACTCAATCATTTACCATATAATTTGGATCATATGGATTTCACACACATCATATATATGACAATAACAATATAATCATCAAATCATCCATTTCATCCAAAGTGTAAATTCCACTGCGTAAGCGTTAAAATTAAATAATAACGCTCATCGCAGCCTGTCGATCTAACGATCAACATACAACTAAATATTGGGATTAGTGTATGTTAATTTTCATCCCAACACCCGTGTGGGGTTTCAACCAACAAACAAATAATAAATTATTTGTGCACTTGGGCGATGTGTAAAAATAATCGACCCAATCACATAAACAAGTCAGGTAACTTGCCTATGGCAGTGTAATACACAATATATAACACGATGATAAAATATCTCTTTTATTCCTGTTCTTTTTATCGCATGTAAAGTGTCAATAAAAATGTAATCTTTATTTCTATTCTTTTATCGCATCAAAAATGATGATAAAAATATAATCTTTATTTCGATTCCTTTCATTGTAAATAAATGAAAAGAAAAATGTAATCTTTTAATTCCATTCGTAATAGGGGATATAAATAATAACACAAAATATAACTATTCATTTCATGCTTTATTTGCAATAGAAAATGCAAATAAAGATTCAACCTTTTTATTTGATGTTTATTTACATAGAGGAATGTAAATAAAATTTTTCATTTTATGATTGAATTGCATTAAGCATTTCAAATGAAAATGTATTTTTTTATTCTCATGTTTTATTTGAATTGAGTAATGCAAATAAAAATGTAATATTTAGTTTCTAGTTTTATTTACATCAAGAAATGTAAATAAAAGAACAAATTCTTATTTTATGTCTATTTACATCAAGTGAAGTAAATAAATAAATAAAAATGTAACCTTTATTTTAATGCTTTGTTCACCTTTAAAACATGCAACAAAAATGTAACATTTGTTTTTAATAAATTTGTTTGCATCTAAATTTGCAACAAAATGTAATTTTTATTTCTTGTTTGTTTGCAACTGAAGTTACAAACAAAAATGTAATTTTATCTCCTTTATTTTATTTGCATGACAGAATGCAAATAAAAATGCATGTTCTCTTTTCTACATTTCGTTTGCATTGTAGCATGCAAACAAAAATGTATTTTTTTCTTGTATTGTTTACATTATGAATGTAAACAAAAATGTATTTTTTAATGGTTTGCTCACATTGTGAATGCGGACAAAAATGTAAATCTTATTTTTTAATGTTTCGTTCACATTGTGAATGCGAACGAAATATAAATCTTTTTTTTTTTTTTTTTTAAGTTTTGTTCGCATTGTGAATGCAAACAAAAAGGCCAATTTTATTTATTTCATGTTACATTCACATTGAAGAACATAATAAAAAGTTAACTTATTTCCTATGTTAGATTTGCATTAGTGAATGCAAAATAAAGAACGAATTTTGTTTTAATGCATAATTGCATTTGTGAGTGCAATTAAAAGAGCAAATTTATTTTCAGTGCATATTTGTATTTGTGAATACAAATGAAAAAGAAAAAAAAATGAACTTTTGTTTCAATGTTTTATTTGTATTTGAGGATACAAATAAAATGACATATTTCATTTTAATGGTTTATTTGTATATGTAAGTACAAATAAAAGGGACAAACTTTATTTTCTATGTTCTCTTGTATTTGTGAAAACAAATAAAAAGAAAAGATTATTTTCAATGTTTTATTTGTATATGTGAATACAAATAAAAGAACAAATTATATTTCAATGAACAAAATTTCAACAAAAATGCAATCTTATTTAATAAACTCTTCATTTCAACAAAATGAAAATAAAGATATAATCTTTTTATTCTAATCTTTACGATGAAACCCAAATCACATTAAAAATGTAATTTTTAATGTAAAATCTTTCTATTGAAAACAATGAACACATAAAAATAAAACCTTTTACATTGCTTCTTTTTATGAAAACACTATTTCATTAAAAATGAAATTTTTATGTTGCTTCTTTTTAGGAAAACAATATTTCATTAAAAATGAAATTTTTATGTTGCTTCTTTTTATGAAAACAATATTACATTAAAAATGAGATTTTTAATGTTGCAACTTTTATTGAACATCAAATTGACAAATAAGTTATGACTTTTGATTGAAAACTATTTTTACATAATAAAAAAAATGAAATCTTTTGTTTTCATTCTTTTTAATGATAGAACCTCATATTAAAATATATTCTTTTTATTCATTCTTTTTAATGTAGACAAATCAAAATAAGAATGGATTTATCGCTCAATTTCTTTTGTAAATTCAACAAATAAAAATAAGCTTTCATTGTCGTTCAAGTTCTTATTATAATATTAACAAATAAAAATGAGTTTTTTTATTTGTCGATCAAATTCTATTATTCATTACAGAATAATAGAAATAATATTTAATAACCTGAAATAAATTATAATAACTAAATCTGAATAAATATGATGTAATTCTGAATATAATATATTTTAGATCTAATTTCTAATCGTAAATAAAATTCGATATTATCTGCAATTTTAATACGGATCTAACACATCGTACACAACAAAACATATTGCAATCACAACCAATGATTCATACAACACCAGACATTTCAGAATTGAATAAACATCATTATGTAATTATTTTTAAAGCGAGAAAACAATTTAATAATTAATTAAATAATAGAATTTTGAATTCTCACATTGAATTTTGGCTGAAATTCGACTGTCTCCTTTTCAGCTGCGGTCTGCGCCATCGCGAAGCTCTTAATTTTGTGATTCCAACGCAATTTACGGTTCGTCAATCGGACCTTGTATGAGAGAGTTATGAATTTTTAAAGATCGGACAAATTAAATATAAAATAATAAAATAATAATTAAAATATGTTCGGACCTTTCTCTTCCAACACGTCGCTACCTTCATCGCCGTAACCCATAGCCGCTCCCTCCCTTTTCTGCACGCACCACCAACGAAGCCCCCGTTCGCCGATCCAACACCACCACCGCGACCGCCATGCCGAGAGCAACCTACACCACCAACCCCGTCGAACTCGGCCTCCTCCCCTAGCCAGAAATCGCCTCCGACCGCCGCCCCTTCTCGGCCAGAATTCGCAAAATCCGTGCGCCAAAACCCGATCTTAACTGTATAGATTGAAAGGTCTCTGAATTCTCTTCGATTTGGTAGGTCATACGTCAATTTTCGTCGAACGAATCAAAAGTTATTAGCATTTGAAGTTGGAGCAATTCTGGCCATCAATTTCTGGGCGGCGGCTGGCCATTAGAGAATTAGGGTTAGGGTTTTCGGATTTTTATATTATTTTAATATTTAATTCCGAATTTCGTGAAATGAAGTGGATTTTTGGACTTTCTCGGATTTGGGCCTGCTTACTGTCGATCCTAACGTTTTGAGGCCTTCTGAACGCGATGGGCTATGTCCCAAGGTCCAATTCCGACATCTGTACGTTTTATTTTCGGTTTTAATTGAAAATACAATATTAAATTAATTATTTAATTCCTACCGTACATTTAAATGTGCCGGGGTCACATACGACCTCAGAAAATTCTAAAAAAAATATTTTTAGCTTTCTTATGACGATACGAATCCAACAAAATTATTTTCGTCGAATTCTGAGACTGTTTGAAAAATGGCTATTTTTAAGGCGTTCAAATTTAACTGTAATAGTCAAAACACATTTTATTTCGCCACGCTCACATATTAATTCGAAAAATTCTGAAAATTGAAACCTAGCAATAATTTGACATTCCGGTTCCAACAAAAGTGATTTCGTCGAAAACCGAGGTCGTTTGAAAAATGACTATTTTTAAGGCCAATATATTTAATATTAAAAATATATTTTTAAACAAATAAATCCCGAAACTCAAAATATATAAGTGTTTACTGTTTTTCAATGTAGAAACATCATTCTGAACTCAATGGAAGTGGTTTCGAGTTCAAATTCCTTCGTATGCAAAAAGTAGCATTTTGACCTTTATAAATTTCATAGTGACCTTTCGAAATATTGAATTGGCCATAACTTTTGATTTCCGCTATGAAATTTCAATTTTTTGGATTCGTTGGAAAGATATTTTAAAATAGATTCTAATATTTTTGGTTTCACTAAAATCCGTTAAATTTTGCATCCTGTACGGTCGGTCAAAGTTCAAGTTTGACTTTTCAAACTACCGCGCTATTTCTAACTCTTTTGTTAATTAAAATTAAATCATTCAATCTAACTTCGATTTAAATCAAATTTGTGATCATTATTATTTAAATAAATTATTTTATATTGTCAAAGATCATTAAAATTTTCTAAAATAAAAATTTAAATTGGTCCTGATTTTTGCGGGTTGTTACAATCACCCTCACTTAAAAACTTTTCATCCTCGAAAAGGAACGTAGCTAAAAATTGTAAAATTAACTATATTAATTTTAAATTTTAATGGTTAATTATCTTTTCAAAATATATATAAAAATCATATTTCAAAGAATAGATTATAAATATCAAAAATACGTTAATTATAAATTCGTAACTCTTAACTCGTTCTAGGGCATTACTAACCCCATCTCTAACGAGTTTACTCATTCTAGGATACTGCTGATCCTATCTCTAATGAGTATTCTTATTGGACATTACTAATCCAATCTCTGATGAGTCTTTTGTTCAGTTCTAACAAGTTGTACCCCAAAGATTTGAGCTAACCTCGCTCTGATACCAACTGTAAAGACCCGCAAATCCCCACCCTTTGAATCAACCATAAACCACACAGGTCTGACCCAAGGAGTGAAAATCTACGAATACTTTAACTTTGGGCATACAACACATTACAACAGATAACAGAAGACTTTTATAACACTATAATAAATGTTACATCAGAGTACAGAATATACATATCAGAGTACATTGGAATATAATTACAGCGGAAGAATAGATTACAAAAAAAAAGTAATATACTGCAACGGAAGAACACAGCGGAAGTCTCTCTATCTCTGGACACAGCTTTAAGCTTCAACCCAGAATCTTGTTTAATATATCTGCAAAAATAGCTACTCGACTGCCCGTGTGGAAAATATGGGCACCCGAGTTTGCCAGTGGACTAACTACAGGTCAGTCATAGGACTGGTGTGAGAATTCTACTTAACCTATATAATATAATAAGGCTAATCACATGACCACGCCACTTTCGCGGAACGGGTCTTCTCCTATGGATTGCCAGTGCATGACTAAGGTAAAACGTCAAAATAACGCAATGCTTTTTAGAAAAAAATGAAACCATTATAAGACCCAAGTCCCATCACACAATGCAACGCAAACCGGAGGATAGGGTTTTACCTTATAATGATCAAAAGATGCTTGATACGATAAACACGGTATTATATAATAATAGTGTGCAACCAATTTGAAATACATCAAAGTAAATGTATTAATCCTAGACGACATAAGTGCCCCATCCCACTATGTCGCCATATATAGGTATACAATCAAAATCGCGTGATGTCGTATTGGAAATTTGAGTTTCCATCTGAGTCAAGGCTAGGGAGGAGATCCTTACCGATTCGAGACACTCTAGCAATGCCCTAGGATTGGTACTCTGTCCAACCCTTGGATCCTGCAGGGCCGGTCCACACTTGCTTTTGTGGATTAGTTATGCCTGAACACACGCTTCCCGGTCCTTTTGGACCTATACTACGGCCAGTAGCGACCGCATAACCCGAGGCCTCGAAAAATCCAACAACCACAATGAATAAATGCCAGCGCTGGTAGGTCCCTGGCACCACTCTAGCTAGAAAGAAACGTGCGCACTCCCTGCGTTCCCTTCTCCCGTTTTAGACTCTACCGGGCTGTGAGGCTCGCGAAGTCACGATATACACAAAGCTATGCCTAAATAGACTGTGCTTTGATCATCAACCACAAGGCCTGCTTTTCAACAAAGCCTTGATCGATTGCATCTTAGCATGCCACATTGTCAGACTCTACCATATCATTGATCATCTACCAATATATATATAACCTCTAAGCTCATACGTCTTAGAGAAGGGGGTTAAATGAAGAATAAATTCTCCACCACCAAATAGAAATATATAATCAGTAGCGTTCAACAAATACAGTAGAAGAGAATACAATGTCAGACACGCAATCCATTTACAAGTCCGCTCTGGGTCTGAGCGAAACAACGTGTCCGTCGATCTCCAAATACATTTGGACGATCATTACCAAATACCTTGCCTTGGGGTGTCCAGTCCCAATTCAAGATACCAGTCATCATCATCCCAACGATGTGGAAACTTCGATCTTCAATTGTCATCTTCATCTTCGACTCTTGGTCGTCGTGATGATTATTCAGAATGGGTTAAACCCGGTCTTTCTGAATAACTCGCGTATTTTGTGATTAAAAATCAAATATTGGAAAATCACACATTACGCCACATTTTCCACTCAGAGTATTCTTTTAATAAGATATTCATATTAAAAGATTCTCATTAATTTTAGCAAAGATAAATTAATAAATTTAATCATAAATCTTCCTTAAAAGATTTATTAAAAATTCTAAATTTGATTTAATATCAAAAATCATTTTCACAGATCATTTATTTTAAAGAATAAATCTTCTTTTAAACGGGTTAAAGAACTCGTGTCATTTAAAACACAGTTCACGATAAACCCATAAATCAATTTCCAAAATATGGAATTCCACAAAAATCAATCAGTACATAATCGATATAAATTTCTGTATCGGACTAACAATATACATGGAATAACGGCAAAGCCTCTTAAATTCCATATATAATATCGGTCTTCTATTACAGAAGCCCATCTCGATTATTACCAATAGAATTTCCACTTAATTCCAATTGAATATATATTAAATTGGAAAACTAGATTTTTAGAAAATGCTTTTGTTAAATCTATGAATAGATTTATAAATTCCAAATAATAATTTCGATGTAACTTGGATTAAAGGACAAATGTCATTTAAAAACACCATCCACGATAAATCCACTTCACATCTCGATATATCTCATATCATGAAATATAATTGCAAATTTCAATAATCTTAATTAAAGGATTTCCCTTTTAAATATTAATTCGTTATAAAAACTATATATTTTTAAAATAATCAATAAAAATATTCTTTATACAAAAGATTCTAATTGGAAAGTATTCTTCACATTACATATTTTTATCTTTTACACATATTTTTTATCTTAAAAATATATTTAACTAAAATATCTTTTATATAAAAGGAATTTCTAGTGTAAGAATATTCTTATTTAAAAGATCATCTGAATCGAAATGCGACTCAATCATTTACCATATAATTTGGATCATATGGATTTCACACACATCATATATATGACAATAACAATATAATCATCAAATCATCCATTTCATCCAAAGTGTAAATTCCACTACGTAAGCGTTAAAATTAAATAATAACGCTCATTGCAGCCTGTCGATCTAACGATCAACATACAACTAAATATTGGGATTAGTGTATGTTAATTTTCATCCCAACACCCGTGTGGGGTTTCAACCAACAAACAAATAATAAATTATTTGTGCACTTGGGCGATGTGTAAAAATAATCGACCCAATCACATAAACAAGTCAGGTAACTTGCCTATGGCAGTGTAATACAAAATATATAACACGATGATAAAATATCTCTTTTATTCCTGTTCTTTTTATCGCATGTAAAGTGTCAATAAAAATGTAATCTTTATTTCTATTCTTTTATCGCATCAAAAATGATGATAAAAATATAATCTTTATTTCGATTCCTTTCATTGTAAATAAATGAAAAGAAAAATGTAATCTTTTAATTCCATTCGTAATAGGGGATATAAATAATAACACAAAATATAACTATTCATTTCATGCTTTATTTGCAATAGAAAATGCAAATAAAGATTCAACCTTTTTATTTGATGTTTATTTACATAGAGGAATGTAAATAAAATTTTTCATTTTATGATTGAATTGCATTAAGCATTTCAAATGAAAATGTATTTTTTTATTCTCATGTTTTATTTGAATTGAGTAATGCAAATAAAAATGTAATATTTAGTTTCTAGTTTTATTTACATCAAGAAATGTAAATAAAAGAACAAATTCTTATTTTATGTCTATTTACATCAAGTGAAGTAAATAAATAAATAAAAATGTAACCTTTATTTTAATGCTTTGTTCACCTTTAAAACATGCAACAAAAATGTAACATTTGTTTTTAATAAATTTGTTTGCATCTAAATTTGCAACAAAATGTAATTTTTATTTCTTGTTTGTTTGCAACTGAAGTTACAAACAAAAATGTAATTTTATCTCCTTTATTTTATTTGCATGACAGAATGCAAATAAAAATGCATGTTCTCTTTTCTACATTTCGTTTGCATTGTAGCATGCAAACAAAAATGTATTTTTTTCTTGTATTGTTTACATTATGAAATGTAAACAAAAATGTATTTTTTAATGGTTTGCTCACATTGTGAATGCGGACAAAAATGTAAATCTTATTTTTTAATGTTTCGTTCACATTGTGAATGCGAACGAAATATAAATCTTTTTTTTTTTTTTTTTTTAAGTTTTGTTCGCATTGTGAATGCAAACAAAAAGGCCAGTTTTATTTATTTCATGTTACATTCACATTGAAGAACATAATAAAAAGTTAACTTATTTCCTATGTTAGATTTGCATTAGTGAATGCAAAATAAAGAACAAATTTTGTTTTAATGCATAATTGCATTTGTGAGTGCAATTAAAAGAGCAAATTTATTTTCAGTGCATATTTGTATTTGTGAATACAAATGAAAAGGAAAAAAAAATGAACTTTTGTTTCAATGTTTTATTTGTATTTGAGGATACAAATAAAATGACATATTTCATTTTAATGGTTTATTTGTATATGTAAGTACAAATAAAAGGGACAAACTTTATTTTCTATGTTCTCTTGTATTTGTGAAAACAAATAAAAAGAACAGATTATTTTCAATGTTTTATTTGTATATGTGAATACAAATAAAAGAACAAATTATATTTCAATGAACAAAATTTCAACAAAAATGCAATCTTATTTAATAAACTCTTCATTTCAACAAAATGAAAATAAAGATATAATCTTTTTATTCTAATCTTTACGATGAAACCCAAATCACATTAAAAATGTAATTTTTAATGTAAAATCTTTCTATTGAAAACAATGAACACATAAAAATAAAACCTTTTACATTGCTTCTTTTTATGAAAACACTATTTCATTAAAAATGAAATTTTTATGTTGCTTCTTTTTATGAAAACAATATTTCATTAAAAATGAAATTTTTATGTTGCTTCTTTTTATGAAAACAATATTACATTAAAAATGAGATTTTTAATGTTGCAACTTTTATTGAACATCAAATTGACAAATAAGTTATGGCTTTTGATTGAAAACTATTTTTACATAATAAAAAAATGAAATCTTTTGTTTTCATTCTTTTTAATGATAGAACCTCATATTAAAATATATTCTTTTTATTCATTCTTTTTAATGTAGACAAATCAAAATAAGAATGGATTTATCGCTCAATTTCTTTTGTAAATTCAACAAATAAAAATAAGCTTTCATTGTCGTTCAAGTTCTTATTATAATATTAACAAATAAAAATGAGTTTTTTTATTTGTCGATCAAATTCTATTATTCATTACAGAATAATAGAAATAATATTTAATAACCTGAAATAAATTATAATAACTAAATCTGAATAAATATGATGTAATTCTGAATATAATATATTTTAGATCAAATTTTAGATCTAATTTCTAATCGTAAATAAAATTCGATATTATCTGCAATTTTAATACAGATCTAACACATCGTACACAACAAAACATATTGCAATCACAACCAATGATTCGTACAACACCAGACATTTCAGAATTGAATTAACATCATTATGTAATTATTTTTAAAGCGAGAAAACAATTTAATAATTAATTAAATAATAGAATTTTGAATTCTCACATTGAATTTTGGCTGAAATTCGACTGTCTCCTTTTCAGCTGCGGTCTGCGCCATCGCGAAGCTCTTAATTTTGTGATTCCAACGCAATTTACGGTTCGTCAATCGGACCTCGTATGAGAGAGTTATGAATTTTTAAAGATCGGACAAATTAAATATAAAATAATAAAATAATAATTAAAATATGTTCGGACCTTTCTCTTCCAACACGTCGCTACCTTCATCGCCGTAACCCATAGCCGCTCCCTCCCTTTTCTGCACGCACCACCAACGAAGCCCCCGTTCGCCGATCCAACACCACCACCGCGACCGCCATGCCGAGAGCAACCTACACCACCAACCCCGTCGAACTCGGCCTCCTCCCCTAGCCAGAAATCGCCTCCGACCGCCGCCCCTTCTCGGCCAGAATTCGCGAAATCCGTGCGCCAAAACCCGATCTTAACCGTATAGATTGAAAGGTCTCTGAATTCTCTTCGATTTGGTAGGTCATACGTCAATTTTCGTCGAACGGATCAAAAGTTATTAGCATTTGAAGTTGGAGCAATTCTGGCCATCAATTTCTGGGCGGCGGCTGGCCATTAGAGAATTAGGGTTAGGGTTTTCGGATTTTTATATTATTTTAATATTTAATTCCGAATTTCGTGAAATAAAGTGGATTTTTGGACTTCCTCGGATTTGGGCCTGCTTACTGTCGATCTTAATGTTTTGAGGCCTTCTGAACGCGATGGGCTATGTCCCAAGGTCCAATTCCGACATCTGTACGTTTTATTTTAGGTTTTAATTGAAAATACAATATTAAATTAATTATTTAATTCCTACCGTACATTTAAATGTGCCGGGGTCACATACGACCTCAGAAAATTCTAAAAAAAATATTTTAAGCTTTCTTATGACGATACGAATCCAACAAAATTATTTTCGTCGAATTCTGAGACTGTTTGAAAAATGGCTATTTTTAAGGCGTTCAAATTTAACTGTAATAGTCAAAACACATTTTATTTCGCCACGCTCACATATTAATTCGAAAAATTCTAAAAATTGAAACCTAGCAATAATTTGACATTCCGGTACCAACAAAAGTGATTTCGTCGAAAACCGAGGTCGTTTGAAAAATGACTATTTTTAAGGTCAATATATTTAATATTAAAAATATATTTTTAAACAAATAAATCCCGAAACTCAAAATATATAAGTGTTTACTGTTTTTCAATGTAGAAACATCATTCTGAACTCAATGGAAGTGGTTTCGAGTTCAAATTCCTTCGTATGCAAAAAGTAGCATTTTGACCTTTATAAATTTCATAGCGACCTTTCGAAATATTGAATTGGCCATAACTTTTGATTTCCGCTATGAAATTTCAATTTTTCGGATTCGTTGGAAAGATATTTTAAAATAGATTCTAATATTTTTGGTTTCACTAAAATCCGTTAAATTTTGCATCCTGTACGGTCGGTCAAAGTTCAAGTTTGACTTTTCAAACTACCGCGCTATTTCTAACTCTTTTGTTAATTAAAATTAAATCATTCATTCTAACTTCGATTTAAATCAAATTTGTGATCATTATTATTTAAATAAATTATTTTATATTGTCAAAGTTCATTAAAATTTTCTAAAATAAAAATTTAAATTGGTCCTGATTTTTGCGGGTTGTTACACAACCATTAGATTTCAAATCTCTAATATTCTTTAGAAAGCTCTTTTCGATACGAACCCAACGGTTCTGGTTTTAGGAGAATTCGATGGTCGGATCTCCCGCAATGTCAATTCGAAGTCAGTGGTCGAAATTCGCAAACTATCGCGGCGCAGCGCGTTCTATTCAGGCCATTTAATATATATAATATATATATTATATATACTTCGTCTTTTTCAATTCAAAACGTTTTTTTATATATCGTTTTAAATTCGTTCTCAAAACAATTTCCACTTCATATTCAATTTCAAATCAAAATTAAATATTTCATATCATTAACATATAATTGATAATATTTTCAAAACGTTATATTTTGAAATCACTTCCTTTTCTATATTCATTACAAATGCAAATATAATCGATATAAATATCGTTCGCGTCAAAATGGCGCAAATCTAATCAACACGGCTTTATATATTTCAATCACTACGTTATTCTATTCAACAAATGAATATTTTCTTCAACACATGAATATATACTTTTCTTTCAACACATGAGTATTCTCAACACATGAGCATCGTCAACACATAACTATGTTTGTTATTTAATATATTTTATAGAATTATGATTTCTATCATTTAATTTTTAATCAGTCTCCAACCGTAAATTAGTAAGAGATCGATTCCCTAAGCATTAACCCCGAAGGCCGAAACTAACATCAGATCAATACACAGGAGACCACTCATCTTATCTAGTTTCCAGTTAGTTTCTAATTTTATATATGACAAAGATGTAAATTTTATTGTTAAAATATTTTACTCAACACATGATAAGTTTCAACGGATGAATATTCTCAACACATGAGCATCGTCAACACATGACTATTTATTCTATTCAAGACATGAATCTTTATTTTATAATATTCTTTATTTTCCCAATTGGAATGAGGCCCAATCAATTACCATATAATGTTAATTATATGATTCCATACAACACATGTATATAATAGCAACGATAAATAATCAACCATCATCCAGAGTGCACCACACAACTGCATAAGCATTAAATATAACTAATTGACGCTTACACGGTCTGTCGACCAATCGATCGACATACAACTAAATAATTGGGATTAATGTACGCCAAATATCATCCCAACACCCGTGTGGGGTTTCAATCCACAAACACCGAAAATTATTTGTGCAGTTGGGCGACATGTAAAATTTATCGTCCTAATCAATGACCTTCAAATAAGTGTACATAAACAAACCGTCCGTTTTGTAAATGAATATTTTATTTTATTCACGTACACGTTAAAAATTATATTTTTAACGATAAATTCTTTTATTTCAACACATGAATATTTATTATCCATTTCACACCAACATCACAAACAAACTTCACAACACATCAAACAAGCATACAAGTCGTCCATGGTCTGTGGTCGACGGGTGTCGGGTGCTGCTAAGCACCGTCTGCATCCTAGTATATATTTTAACTAGAAAATGAAATTTAAAGTGAGAAGTTCTCACCGACTAGCTAAACCAAACGTCATGACTCTTCATATGTAGAAAACTTCATCGTGCTCACCTTTTGTCAATTTCATTGTCCGTAGTCACTACATATATAAAAATCACATTTTTATATTGTTGCTATGTATATAAAAATTCTATTTTTATACCGCTACTATACGGATAAAAATTCTATTTTTGTACCGCTACTATATAGATAAAAATTCTATTTTTACTCCGTTACTATATAGATAAAAATTCTATTTTTATACCGGTGTTCACATAATAAAGATTATATTTTTACTTCCCTAGCATCATATATAATAATCCGACCTTTCTTATGTGATTAACTATATAAAAATCCGACTTTTCTTATGTGATTAACTATATAAAAATCATATTTTTACTTTGCTACATACATGGAAAAATTATATTTTTCTACGCTACTTCATACGATTAAAAATCCCACCTTCTCACGATTAAAAATCGAATCTTTTTAATGATAAAAATCAAACCTTTTGCTAATTAAAAATCAAATCCTCACTTTCTATCATAAAAATTCAATATTTATCCCTACGTGTATTTTATAAATATAATCTTTACTCATCATTAGTAAATAAAAATCTATTACATAAAAAATAAATAAAGAAAACAAATAAAAATAAAACATAAAAACTTACAGGGGGTTAGGGGGAGGGTTTGATGCGCTCGAAGGGGGGGCTCTATCGCGGTGCAAGGGCGGAGGGGCTCTGCGTTGATGGCGCCGGGGGGTGGGGGAGAGGGGGTTATTGGCTAGGGCGTCAGTTTTGGTGCTTTGGGCGATGGGGGTTTTCACGTCGAGGGGGGGGGGGGACATTGGAGGAGAGGAGGGAGGTAAGGGGAGGGCGGCGATCGCTAGGGGGTGTCACGCTGGTGGCAGCGTGGAGGAGGCCGCGCGGCCCTCTCTCCTTTGCTTCTTTTTTTATTTGATTTTGAAGAACTGACGGGTGAGGGAGTGGAGAGAGAGTGCTGAGGGGGTAAGGGTATATAAATATATATATATATATATATTTAATTATTTGTTTTAATTTCAAAAAGTTGACTTTTTATTTGACCTCGAAGTCGAACACACCGCCTGTCGTCCATAGCTAATTACCCCCATTTCGAACACAATATAAATCTATATATTTTAATTTCAAAAAGTTGACTTTCTATTCGATCAGTTTTCGTCAAAATCAAAATATAAATCTATATATTAAATTTGAACGCGCATTTTATTTTATCGGGGCCACATACGTACTCTAAAAATTCCCGAAAAATATTTTCTAGCTTCGTATTGACGATACGGTCCTAACAAAACTAATTTCGTCAAATTCTGAGACTGTTTGAAAAATGGTCATTTTCCAGTCGATTAAAATCAAATGAAACTGGTCAAACGCGTTTTCCTTTGCCACGCTCACATGTTGATTCGAAAAATTACGAATTTTGGAAGCTAGCAATAACTTGACATCACGTATCCAACAAAAGTGGTTTCATCAAAAACCGAGGTCGTTTGCAAAATTTCCATTTTTATGGGCTCAAAATTCCATAGCGACTATTCTGAATTTTCAACTGGACATAACTTTTGATTCCCTCTATGAAATTTCAATTTTTCGGATTCGTTGGAAAGATATTCTCAAATAGATTCAAATATTTTTTGTTTCGCTAAAATCCATTTTATTTTGAATCCTGTACATTCATTTGAAATTAGAGATCGAATTATCGAACTACCGCGCCATATTCAATTCCTTTTATAATTATAAATAAATATTTTATTCTAACGACAATCTATATACATATATACATTCGAATTCTATTCAAAATAAATTTCTCGTTGTTATTATTTAAAATAAATCATTTTAAATATTCAAAATTCATTAAAATTGCCAAAATAAAAATTTTATATTGGCTCAGATTTTCTGGGTTGTTACAATCTCCCCTACTTAAAACTTTTCGTCCCCGAAAAGGAATGAAGCTGAAAGTTGTTTAACTAATCAACTGAATTTTCATTATTTTCATTACAGCTTGAGTTCTTCAGCTTTTCTGTTTCTAAGAACTTTTCGAATTCTTCAAAAATTTGGCTAACACCCTAAATTTTCGAAAAATTTCGCAATAACCTCCCCTGCACCGGGGACTTCGGGATATTTCAAATAGCCTCCCATGGCCCTCATCAATCCAAAAAGAAAAATAAACAGCCAAGCGGCTAGCCAATTGGCTCATAAAATCATCAAATCCCAATAAATTAGTAAACATGTACCTATTTGTCGGGCAAACAATTTTATTCTTCTGCTCTAGCCTTCTTGCTATGACCTGTTCAACGGATACGCATGTATATGCAAGCATTTGTAATCAATTTTCAATACAGTTCACCTTTTGGTTGCATTAGGCTAAATGGTTCAAAATTTTAGTAAATGAAACCAATAATCAAATAACACAATCATCAATCAATTAGTGAATTAGAATTTCAAATTCATAATTTTTATACATATACAGAAAATCATGTTTTTGATGCCAATTCACAACAATAAACCTATCTAGTTTTGGTTCTCACACCAGTCTAATGGAAATATATAGATATCTCACCTTCGGCACTCGAACATCAACACTGATGACGATGCAACAATCATCAGAATCATCTTCGGGCAACTAGAGTGTGGTTCTATATCTATCCAGTATATTAAAACTTCGAATATACGTTCATGATGCGTATATGCAAAATCTTTATATACTCGATTGTCCAAATTCAATATAAATAAATATTCAAATACGTACACTTGAATTTAATTTTCAAAACAGAACTTGTTTTCATTTTTTTTAAAAGTATACTCTTCACACTCGTTCTAGGATACTACTGATCCTATCTCTAACGAGTAATTCTAATTGGATATTACTAATCCAATATCTAATGAATTCTTTCGTTTGGTTCTAATGTGTCTTATTCTCGAGCTATATATACCAAAGCTCTGATACCACTGTAAGATAGCCGATGAAATCCGGTAGGCTTTGCAACCATCCCTTCATCCCACAAGCAGCAGGTGATACCCACCGTGGCTCCCACATAGTCCCCTAGTACACTTGTTTTACGACGACACTCTCGAGCCTCCCGGCCACTGCCTAACCAACCCCCGCAAGGGACATGTGGGGGTAAGAGTCTCCCGTTCGCCACCAAACCGCGAAGCGAGAACCGCCCATCATGACTACAATAAGAACTGGTGATACTCCACTCTCGATCACTTTCCAATCTTGATAATCTAAATTATCAATTCTCATTTCAATTTAATTAAAGATTCATTAAAACTCCACTTAGTTTTAATCTTCCCAAAAATCAATATCCTGTCTTTAACTGGTTTAAAGAACCAGTGTCACCTAAAACACAATTCACGATATACCCAAAATCACTTTCTATTGTTAATTGGGTTAAAGAACAGGTGTTATTCCAAACACCGCTCACGATAAACCCGAAAACCAATTTAAAATCAATTCCAATTAATATTATTTAATTGGTTCACTTCATAAAATCTAAATTAAACCTTTTCTCAACTGGGTTTAAGAACAGTATTAATGAAGACACCATTTACGAAAAACCCAAATCACGTTTGATATTAAATACAAGGCTCTAAATAGAAAATATATCAGCTTATATTCAATATCAAATTCTATGAGCAACAAATATCGTATTGGAAATAACGATATAAATATATCTTTCAAATTTCCATAACAATATCTGTATAATCACGAAATCCAACATCAAAATATCCCAAAGCCAATTTCGATTCAAATCCACTTCCACTTCATATATCGGAAATTCTGGTTATTTTCAAAACCATTTCAAATCCACTTTTTTCTATTAAAAATAAATGGGATTTTAATTCTAGTTCAAAACTAGTTCATTTCAATAAAAATATATTTTTATCCTTTCAAATGTGGAATTTTTCATCCCAGTTCATTCCAATTTATATATTATGATTTTACACAAATTATTAATATTTTTAATAATTTTATCAAGGCACGTACAGTCGTTTTTAAATAACGGCCACCGAACTGCACTTACAACGACCTTTTCCAAATTTGATTTGGACATAATTCCAAATCCATCCGTTAGATTTCAAATCTCTAATATTCTTTAGAAAGCCCTTTTAATACGAACCCAACGGTTCTGGTTTTAGGAGAATCCTACGGTCAGATCTCCCGAAATACCCATTCGAAGTCAATGGTCGAAATTCGCGAACTGCCGCAGTGCGGCGTGTTCTATTCAGGCCATTTAATATACATAATATATATATATATATATATATATATTATACATGCTTCTTCGTTTTCAATTCAAAACGTATTTTATAAATTGTTTTAAATTCGTTTTCAAACCAATTTCAACTTCATATTCAATTTCAAATCAAAATTGAATATTTCATATCATTAACATATAATTGATAATATTTTCAAAACGTTATATTTTGAAATCACTTCCTTTTCTATATTCATTATAAAAGAGAATGTAATCGATATAAATATCGTTCGCGTCAAAATGGCGCAAATCTAATCAACACGGCTTTATATATTTCAATCACTACGTTATTCTATTCAACAAATGAATATTTTCTTCAACACATGAATATATACTTTTCTTTCAACACATGAATATTATCAACACATGAGCATCGTCAACACATGACTATGTTTGTTATTTAATATATTTTATAGAATTATAATTTCTACCGTTTAATTCTTAATCAGACTCCAACCGTAAATTAGTAAGAGAACGATTCCCTAAGCATTAACCCCGAAGGCCGAAACTGTAACGACCCGGAAAATCTGAACGAATTTAAAAAAATTTAATTGGACAAAATAATGGATTTTAAATATTTAAAATAAATATTTTAAATAATAAAGATGAAAAGTAAGTTTAAATAGACATTTGAAAAGGAATATAATTAATTCTAATTATAAACAAGACCTGAAATGGCGCGGTAGTTTCAAAATTTGTATTCAAACTTTGACTGACTGTACCGGGGCAAAACAAAACGGATTTCAGAGAAACCAAAAATATTTAAATCTGTTAGTGAGTACCTTTCTAACGAATCTGAAAAATCGAAGTTTCATAGTGGAAAGCAAAATTTATGGCCTAATGAATTTTCAGAAAGGTCGCTATGGTATTTATATAGCCTGTGAAATTCGCCATTTTGCAAACGACCTCGGAATTCGACGAAACCACTTTTGTTGGATCCGGGATGTTAAACTATTGAGTTTCAAATTTCATAATTTTTGAAGTTAGTACGTGAGCGTGGCAAAGGAAAATGTGTTTGGTCGATTTCTATTAAATTGGATCGACCAGAAATGGGCCATTTTTCAAACGGTCTCAGAATTCGACGAAACTAGTTTTGTTGGGACCGTATAATCAAAACATAGCCAGATTTATTTTTCTGGAATTTTTAGAATCAGTTTGTGGCCCTGGTAAATTGAAATGTATGTTCGAATCAAATATTGAATGTTCTATATTTAAATTTGAAGCAAAACTGACTGAAACAGTCAAATGGGCCTACGAAACATATCCCATTGTGTTCGGAATGGGGGTAAAACACTAGGGACGACAGTCGTTGGGTTTGAATTGGTGTTCGTGTGTGACAAGGGGTATTTTCGGATTTTTAAAATATATAAATATAAAAAAGAAATCATTGGTCAACGTCAAATTCTCTCTCCCCGATAGTCATAAATCGCGAACGACGGAAATTGTTCTGACCTTTCCCCCTCGTTTTCTCCTCCTACATGCATCGATAGCCTTCGACCCAGTTGGGGTTTTTGAAGAGCTCCCCTCAAGCTTCAAATCCATACCAACCTCGCCCCTTATTGTTGAGTGTAGTGGGCGAATCACCTCTCCAAAGTTGGAGACTTCCCGCCGCCGTCGTGGGTGACTGGAGCCACCGAAGTGGGCCCCGCTTCAGGCGCCAGCGCGCCTCTCCAAGCGCTCCAAGGTGGTGCTGTCTGATCGGGACATCGTGCTACGGTTTGAGTGAAAATCTGAAACCTAGTTTTGAAGATTCAAATAAGGTAAACGGCTGAGTTAATTTTCAAAAGTTTTAACACCTTTAAGCCGTTGCAAACTTTGAAAAATCATATCTTTTTCGTGTATTGACGAAATTCGATGAGACAGGTAACGTCGTGACCGTGTGGACGTCTTATGCATTTTAGAAGAGACCTCATATTTTTCTGAGCCTTATGTTATTTTTGGTGGAGTGGAACCAAATCTGATATTTCTAAATTATAAACGATATGGAAAACGACGATGTATAAATTATATAGTCGATGCATGAGTTATATAAGCGTTGTACACCTCTTATATAAGCGTTGTATAAGTTGTACGTTCGATGTATAAGTTATATATGCGTTGTAAAAATTATATATGTGTTGAAATAGAAGTGAAATGCTATATATATATATATATATATATATATATATATATATATATATATATACGGCCCTCGTCCACAAACCATGGACGATATTTATTGGTTGTGATTGGTGTGAAAATTGATTGATAGCGAATGGTCGATTGAAATTGTTTGTGGTTGAAATTGATTGATTGTGGTTGAAAAATACCCGTTTGTGGTTGAGAAATATTTGGTTGAAACCACATAGGATTAGTTTGTGGAAATGAAAAAATATACATGCCGCCTGCGTGCGAACTTGATGCATGATTCCCCATTATCAAAAGCTGCGAGGATTTAAGGTAGAACGAGGAGCCGTACTAGGGACGGTCCCGGTTTTTACTACCCTGCCGTTATGAGACGACCCCAAACCCCGTACTGACGGCGACAAGGGTAATCCTTGTAATATAACACAGAAACAGATAATAGCAGAACAGAATTAAACAAATACACCAGAAAATGCACAATAGAATATACTGGACAAGAGTAATCATCAGAGTTACACAGTATACAGGATCATACTTAGTACAAATACAGTTCAGATATACATAAATGTCTACAGCGAAAAAACAAACATAATGTACAATAGGAGCTGAACAGCATAAAAAGAGATAAATGATAGAATCCATCTTCAGCTCCAGCTATCCAGAAAGAACCAGTTAAACCTGAATACAAGGCTGCCAATGTAGAAAAAGGGGCACCCGAGTTTGAAAGTGAAACAAACTACGAGTCAGTCATGGGACTGGTATGAGAAATCTACTCAACACATTAATAATATGGCCAATCACAGGACCACGCCACTTTCGTGGAATGGGTTTACTCCATTGGATTGTCAGTGCTTTAAAACAAATCATTCTTTTAAACATCGCTATGTATTTTATAAAAATGAAGCCATTATAAGACTCAGTTCCCATCACATAATGCAACGCAAACCGGAGGATAGAGTTTTTTCCTTATATTGGCCAAGATATGCTGGATACGAATAAAACAAAGGCATTTGATATTATTGCTAGTGTTTATATGTTTTGAAAACAATTTCGAATCATAAGTATCAATCATAGACGACATTAATGCCCCATACCACTATGTTGCCATATATAGGTATACAATCAAAACCGCACAGTCACGTGTCTGGAAATTGGATTTCCGTCTTGAACCAATGCAAAAGATAGTCCTTACTGAATTTGAAACTGCCTTGCCCGAGTCTCAGGATCAGAGCTCGAGTGACCTTTGGATAGTCAGAGTCGGTCCACACGAAGTGGATTAAAATTCCTGAACACTGCGTTTCGCCGCCCTTTGGGGCGTAAGCGAGCCAACAAATTTCTCCATCGGACCCGGATCGTCCGATCTAACCGAGGTGCCTCGCAACAGCAACAACCACATAAGCCAAACTTGTCAGGGCGTGTAAAACCACTGACGCCACTTCTAGCTAGGAGGAAACGCAGGCCCTCCCTGAGGTACTTTCTCCCGTTTTTGGTTCATACCGGGGTGTGAGGCTCGCGATTTCACGTTATACACAAAGCTACGCCACACAGGCGGTGCTTTGATCAACACCACAAGACTTTGCTTTTCAACAGAAGCCCTGATCTCTGCATCTTAGCATGCCACACAGGCAATTCACACCGTGCAACTGATGGCTATCAATCACACAGAATAAATTCCAATGTCAGACACACTGTCCATTTGCAAGTCCGTTTTGGGTCTGAACGAAACCGAAGGCACTATATACCTCGCAAACCCATCGATCACCACGTATGTCTAGACGATCACCACTCATTATCCATATTTCGGGATGCCTCCCAATCAGGACCTCGGTTACCACCCAAACGAGTTGAAGATCTCCGGTCTTCGACCATCGTCTTCATCTTCGATTTCTTATCGTCGATTCAGTTATTCAGAATGGGATGAACCCGGTCTTTCTGAGCAACTCGTGTATATAATAAACAAGTGCAACACTAACATACACACGCATCATTTTAATTCATTAGTCACTAACCGTCAATCAGTAAGAGAACGATTTCCCAAATATTAACCCCGAAGGCCGAAACCAACATTAGATCAACACCCAGGAAACCAGTCGACTTCAACCTTCAGTTAATTTCTAAATTTCACATCCTTATTATTTATATTATTTTGTAATGATTTATCGCTATTTTTATTTATTTTAAAATAGCCAATTTATTCAAAACGACGCTTCGGGCCATAACGCGGCCGTGGCGCTGTTTTTCTTCAGATTTGATTTACACATATCTGAAAATCTAACCATTGGATCTTCAGAAAATTTACATCATTAGAAAGATCTTTTCAAAGCGAATCCAATGGTTCCAATTTCTTGAAATTTCGACGGTTGGATCTCCCGGTATAATCGTTTGAAGTTTCGATTTCAAAATACGAACTGCAGCGTCATTATTCGATTAAATATAATTATATATATATATATATATATAATCGATTCTGGCGCTATTTTTCTTCAGATTTGAATTAAACATTCCAAACAATCCAACCGTTGGATTTTTACAAAGTTGGTGCCGTTGGAAAGATATTTCCAAAGCGAACCCAACGGTTGCAATTTCAGGAAAATCCGATGGTCGGATCTCCCGGTATAATCGTTTGAAATCACGGTTTCAAAATACGAACTGCAGTGTCGTTATTCGATATATCTTAATTCTATTTATATAAATATATGGATTCTTCGATTTCAAAGCTATATTCTTTTCATACATTTGATAAAAATGATATTTTTATCCAACTGTTTTCTATTTCAACACTTCACTATAGTTAGCAATTCATGTATATAATAAAAATGTGATTTTTATTGTAAAGCGATTCATTTCAAAACACTATTAGTTTATATAGCTCATATAGGTTAATAAAAATAGGATTTTTATTATAAAATAATTTCTTTCAAAACAAGATTATTTTATATAGTTCATATAGATGATAAAAATGTGATTTTTATTATAACAACAATTTATTTCAAAATATGAATACCATTCAACACATGAATTTCAATTCAACGAATGAATATCGATTCAACACATGAAGGTTTTCTATAGTTTATATATATAGATAAAAATGTGATTTTTATATTTAAAACACGAACACCATTCAACACATGAATTTCTATCCAATGAATGAATAACGACTCAACACATGAAGGTTTTCTATAGTTTATATATATAGATAAAAATGTGATTTTTATATTTAAAACACGAACACCATTCAACACATGAATTTCTATCCAATGAATGAATATCGACTCAACACATGAAGGTTTTCTATAGTTTATATATATAGATAAAAATGTGATTTTTATATTTAAAACACGAATACCATTCAACACATGAATTTCTATCCAACGAATGAATATCGACTCAACACATGAAGGTTTTCTATACAACGAATAAATACAGTTTCAACAAATGAAAATAATCCAAGCACATGAATATTATTCAAAATTTCGGCAGCATAACGGCAGCGTAGTTAAAACCGGGACCGTCCCTAGTACGGCTCCTCGCTCTACCTTAAAACCTCGCGGTTTTTGACAATGGGGATCATGCATCTAGTTCGCACGCAGGCGGCATGTATATATATTTCATTTCCACAAACTAATCCTATGTGGTTTCAACCAAATATTTCTCAACCACAAACGGGTATTTTTCAACCACAATCAATCAATATCAACAACAAACAATTCCAATCAACCATTCGCTATCAATCAATTTTCACACCAATCAAAACCAATAAATATCGTCCATGGTTTGTGGATGAGGGGCATATATATATATATATAGCAATTCACTTCTATTTCAACACATATATAATTTTTACAACGCATATACAACTTATACATCGAACGTACAACTTATACAATGCTTATATAAGAGGTGTACAACGCTTATATAACTCATACATCGACTATATAATTTATACATCGTCGTTTTCCATATCGTTTATAAATTAGAAATCTCACATTAGGTTCCACTCCACCAAAAATAGCAGAAGGCTCAGAAAAATATGCGGTCTCTTCTAGAAGGTAGAAGACGTCCACATGAGTCAACTGTCTCATGTTTCACTGAATTTCGTCAACACACGAAAAAGATATGATTTTTCAAAGTTTGCAATGGTTCAAAGGTGTTAAAACTGTTGAAAATATATCTGGCTGCATACCTCAGGTTGGGTTCGAAACTAGGTTTCGAATTTTCTTCCAATCCGTGTAGCTAGGGGTCGATCGGCCAATGCAGCAGCGTATCTCTTGGTGAGACGCACCTGCGCCAAGGGGTGGGGTCCAGCTCGCAGCTCCGACGAGGGCGGAATCGGCGAAGAGGCGGGCTGACTTCAGGGGCGCGATTCACGAAGAATACTCCACGATTGAGGGCATGGTTGGTATAGATTTGAAGGTGAGGAGGAGTACTTCAAAAAGTTGAACTGGGGCAGTGGGTTTCGTTGATCGGAGCGGCCAGAAATTGGCCTGGAAGCGGCGAGCTACAGCCGTCGTCCAATCGAGGTTTACGGGGGGGGGGGGGGTTTAATTTTTTTATTTTATTTTATTTATGATTGGCCGAGAGATATTTATAATTCGAAAAATAGGGTTTTCGCACACGAACTCCAATCCAAACCAAAGGACTGTCGTTCCTAGCATTTTACCCTCATTCCGAACACAATGGGATATGTTTCGTAGGCCCATTCGACTGTTTCAATTAGTTTTCCTTCAATTTAAAATATACAACATTCAATATTTAATTTGAACGTACATTTCAATTTGCCAGGGCCACAAACTAATTTGAAAAATTCCCCAAAAAATAAATCTAGCTTTGTTTTGACGATACGGTCCCAAAAAAACTAGTTTCGTTGAATTATGAGACCGTTTGAAAAATGGCCCATTTCTGGTCGATCCAATTTAACTTTATTTGACCAAAACACATTTTCCTTTGCCACGCTCACATACTAGCTTCAAAAATTATGAAATTTGAAACCTAGCAATAACTTCACATCCCGAATCCAACAAAAGTGGTTTCGTCGAATTCCGAGGTCGTATGCAAAATGACCAATTTCACGGGCTATATAAATTCCATAGCGACCCTTCTGAAAATTCATTTGGCCATAACTTTTGCTTTCCGCTATGAAACTTCAATTTTTCAGATTCGATAGAAAGGTACTCACTAATAGATTTAAATATTTTTGGTTTCACTCAAATCCGTTTTGTTTTGCACCCGGTACAGTCCGACAAAGTTTGAATTCAATTTTTGAAACTGCAGCGCCTTTTCAGGCCTTGTTTATAATTAGAATTAATTATATTCATTTTCAAACGTCGTTTCAAACTCACTTTTCATTGCTATTATTCAAAATATTTATTTTAAATATTTAAAATCCATTATTTTAGCCAATTTAAAAAATTTAAATGGTTCAGATTTTCTGGGTCGTTACACGTTATGCTGCCGAAATTTTGAATAATATTCATGTGTTAGAATTATTTTCATTTGTAGAAACTATATTTATTCGCTGAATAGAAAACGTTCATGTGTTGAATCGATATTCATTCGTTGGATAGAAATTCATGTGTTGAATGGTATTCGTGTTTTAAATATAAAAATCACATTTTTACTCACTATATATAAACTATAGAAAACCTTCATGTGTTGAATCGATATTCATTCATTGGATAGAAATTCATGTGTTGAATCGTATTCGTGTTTTAAATATAAAAATCACATTTTTACTCTATATATAAACTATAGAAAACCTTCATGTGTTGAATCGATATTCATTCGTTGGATAGAAATTCATGTGTTGAATGGTATTCATGTTTTAAATATAAAAATCACATTTTTACTCTATATATATAAACTATAGAAAACCTTCATGTGTAGAATCGATATTCATTCGTTGGATAGAAATTCCTGTGTTGAATGGTATTTGTAACACCCCGTATATTCTATAACAGTGAAATTCATAAATTAAAGTATAATTAATTTCAAATCAAAGAATTAAGGGAAACGGGATATGCCATTGCGTTCGTCTCAGAATTCTGCTTGAGATAGAGTCCGAGGTTGCGTAAAACGGACTACGTATGAGGGAGATATGACCTCCGGAAGTTTTAGAATTCAGTTTAAAATTCGAACAGGCAGAAACAGTTCAGAAACGAGTTCAAAATTCAAAAATCGGACCCAGATTGTGCTAGGCGGGAATTTTCCCGCCCAAGGCACCCAGGTCGACTGGGTAGTCGACCTGGTGGTCAACTGGGTAGTTGACCTGGCCCCCGAGCCAGGTCGAACCCAGCCCCTCCTGGTTGGCCTGGTCTGTGCTTAGCCAAATTTCTGAGCTTTGACTTGTCACTAGGGCATATGTGTCAGCTCCTGATTGGTTTCTCTTTAAAACGAACGGCTAATATTAATCTAAGCTCCATCGACGGCTCTAATCAATTCACAAACTCTATAAAAAGAACCTAAGACTCCACCTAATTCACACAAATAAAAATGAGAATAGAGCTGTCATGCTGCTGAAGAAAGACTAGGAATAGCCGTCAAGTCAGGAGTTGATTCGAAAGCTTAAAGCAACGACAATTAAATCAAAACAATGCCTACAACAAAGGATAGCATCTCCAAATTCAGAATTCAGAATCGTGAATTAAAGATTCATCATATGTTGTAAGTAGAGTGCTATTCCGATGTGAATGAATAATTGAGATTTGATTTGTGTAAAATGAGAAATGGAATTGTACTTAATTTGTGGTGATGATAATTCATAATTGTATGTTGCTATGATTCTAATTATAAATAGATTTGGGATGTTGTGGTATAATGATGTTAGAACTATTGGATATTTGCAAGTATATGATTCATGTTGAAAGTTAACAACTATATGTTTGTGGTAGTTTATTTCAACCAAGTCAAGACTCATGCAAGTATATGATTCACTATTATACCAACATGATTTTAGATCCATCTATGTATATTTTTATGATCATTTTTAGTGCAGTTGGATCCAATTGAGTTTTATGATTCATATGAATTTATGTTGGAATTGGCATCATGATTCAAGTGTAAAACCATACTTTTGTATTAGTGACAAAAGTAAGCATCTTTGTGAACTTGTGTTGACTTTATGAACATGGCTAGTTTATGTTTAACTTTATGCCCAAACAAAATGTGTTTTAGGCTTAGGTTATTGTTAAGAAACATATGATAATATATATGGCACATAATTAAGTTAGATTCATGCTTTAAATAAAAGTTTACATGATTAGATTAAAACCATGATTCATGTTTAGGTATGTTTTATGTCAAGATTTTATGCTATTACAATGCAAGTTCACAAGTGCCTAATTTATGTTAATTAGACCGCTATGTTGCAAGTTCATGCGTTTACACACCCCTTTTGGATGTTACTTAGAATATATATACATCATGTTCTAAGCCTCCCCTTTTTCATGTGGCTAAGTTGGGCTTAAATGTTAAGCCCAACATAATATAGCGAACGTATAAAACGGGGGTAATGACGTTGGGTTAAAAATATAAAACATATGTGTTGGCATGTTTGACGCATGCCAACGACCTTGAGAATATTTAAGTGGTATAAATTAATTTTTCCCAATAAAGATAAATTTGAATAATGGGCTGCAAATGTTTACATATAAAAAGAAAAGAGACATATGTAAACTTAGAAAATACGATGTGTTTAACCCGAGGTTGGATTGCGTTGTGACACAAACCTGCCCGGACCCGCCCGGCTGTCCAGTAGTCACAACAATACCTATCCAATGTTGGTGGTTAAAAATTGAGCCCAATAAAGACCCGAGGTTCGACTGAGTTGTGACGTAAGACTGCCCGGACCCAACCGGCAACAGGCAGTCACAACAATACCTGTCTAATGTGAGTGGTTGAGGCTTTAATAAGACAATTAAGGCTGAGTCAGGATTGATAGGATTAAGTAAATTGAATTAATACTTAATCAAATTGAACATGCCAAACTATACAGACTGATTGGGGGTTAGGTTTACAGAACAGTTAACCAACTTAGCATGTTGGCTAGAAATAGAAAACCTAGTAGCGGGGGACCCTTTTCAGTAGTAACCCTACAAGGTGTATCAGGATACCCTGAACTGGGCAGGGTGGGGCACGATTACTAGGCTGACTGTAAGAGGTCAAATCGACGGCGGTGGTGCAGCAGTGTAGGTTCTAACGGGGTGCGGGCGTGCATACACTCCGGCGTAGAAAAATTAGGCACTGGGCACCAGTAGTATACATGTGCATTCTAGAATTGTGTCGGGCCGCCACCATGGGACTTGATACACCCCATGGTGGGACCAGCATAGGTAGCTACAACATCGGGTGCCGTAAGACACATGTAACTATGTGGTAGGAGCCGATCATTAGAAATGGATCACTTCACCCTGATAATGGGGTGCCTGTTGGGAACTAGTTCATAGGGGTGCAGAGATTAATATGGGGTACGATAGTGTATTCGACTCTAGACAACTTAACTTTGTTTATGGTGCTTTCCCATTTCCAGTTTGTACTTATCATGCTCATTTCCTTATTCATAGACTGAATAGTCCTAGACTTACTCAGGCTTTATGTCTGACTCTACTTTTCTTTCGTCTTCTTTTCTTTCGTCCCCCCCAGGTCCACTAGGAGGGAATACCGCAACTTGACCAGTTTTCACATCCAGCTTGAAGAGAAAGAATGTATTGCTTGGATCTCTTTCGTTTTGGACTATGGCTTTGGATAGCAATTATGTGGACTTATGCAGTTTACTTATGTTTTTATGCTTCTTTAAGTTATGAAATCAAGACAATTATGAAAATGTAATGTTTTTGGAAGTATTGTAAGACAATTATGGCATGGTTTGTGTAACACGTATTTTGATGAAATAAAAGTTGTTGTTGTTTTCCGCTGTTCAAAAATATATGTATTTATATCTGTCTTGTGTATCTGTGACTTATACTTATAAACCTCCACCAAAATAAGGGCATTCCCTTTGAGAGTGACCCTAACGGAGGTGGGGTGTTTCAGTATTCGTGTTTTAAATATAAAAATCACCTTTTTATCTATATATATATATATATATATATATATATAAACTATAGAAAACCTTCACGTGTTGAATCGAAATTCATACGTTGAATTGAAATTCATGTGTTGAATGGTATTCATATTTTGAAAGAAAATGGTTTTATAATAAAAATCCAATTTTTATCATGGATATGAACTATATAAAATAATCTTATTTTGAAATAAATTGTTTTATAATAAAAATCCTATTTTAACCACCTATATTAACTATATAAAATAGTTGAGTTTTGAAATAAATTGTTTTACATTAAAAATCACATTTTTATTATATACATGAATTGTTAAAAATAGTGAAGTGTTGAAATAGAAAACAGTTAGATAAAAATATCATTTTTATCAAAGATATGAAATTCATATAGTTTTGAAATCGAAGAATCGATATATATATGTATATATATATATATATAAAAATAGAATTGAAATATATCGAATAACGAAGCTGCAGTTCGTATTTTGAAACCGTGATTTCAAACGATTAGTGCAGGAGATTCGACCATCGGATTTTCCCGAAATCGCAACTGTTGGGTTCGCTTTGGAAATATCTTTCCAACGGCACCAACTTCGTAAAAATCCAACGGTTGGATTATCTGGAATGTTTAATTCAAATCTGAAGAAAAACAGCGCCAGAATCGATTATATATATATATATACACAAATATAACTATATATAATCGAATAACGACGCTGCAGTTCATATTTTGAAATCGAAACTTCAAACGATTATACCGGGAGATCCGACCGTCGAAATTTCCCGAAAGTGGAACCGTTGGATTCGTTTTGAAAAGATCTTTCTAATGATCAAAATAAACAGTGTTTCAATCATGACAATCAAATGAGTTCACTTGTTCAGTATTCACCACCACTTGGCCTTTTAATTAAAACAAATGTAAATTCAAACTCCTAAATATTTCGATATTATAAATATAGTTTTCTCGCTTCTTATTTAACATAAGTTTTCTCTTTAAACCAATTCATTTTAATACTTAGGAAATCCTATATCATATTCAGTTGTCTATTTTCATTTACAAAGCATTAGCCACATTATTATATAATATTGGGAAATCAATTCAACTTATTTATATATAAAACAACGTTACGACATATCTTTTATTCATTACTTGAAAACGATAATCCATGCTTATTTTTATAAAACAAAACTCATCTTTTACATTTCCATTTTTAACTCGAAATTACCTTTAGAACCCACGCAATGCCCTTTTATTTCCCTTTTTTCTTTGGAATCTCATTATACACATACTTGCCAAATTTTCACAAATGGGTTGCGCTACTATTTCTCTAATGAAATAATAAATCCTTACTATCCTCTTTTACCATTACAACTAATATCATCCTCAGATAATCCTGAAATCGTTCAAGTTGGGGTATTTTAGTTACCTCTCAGACCTTGATCAACAACGTTCATATCTCAAGATGGATACGAGTTGTAATCCGAAACCCAATATTTTATTCTAATATCAAATTCAAATACCATTAAATTATTTTATTCAAAACACGATTTCATACGACCTTCTTACTCTTTAAAAATCTATTTCTCGAATATAACATTTACCTTAATATAATAATTAAGTAATTCCTTATAAAACACCACTTTTTACCCTTTACCTCTTTTAAACAATTTTATTTATAATTCAGATTTGTTTACAAAATCTGATGCCCCATTTCTTTACCAAAATAACTTTTACCAATCTCCTTTCCGATCTACTCAACCATCCCCGCTTTGAAATACTTATTTAAATTCCCCACTTTTACTTAATCACATTATTAAGTAACGTTCATTTAGAATTAACGATTTACCACCTCAAACCTCTTTTATATAACTCTAGATTATTATAAACCCTTTATCTAAATTTCCTTTTACTTAATTCAAATAATTATGTGACATTTATTTAAGCTATAATATTCGCTTAAAAATCCCTTTTATAACTTTGTTAAAAAACTCAGGTTTAAACAAAACATGTTCATAAACTTCTTTCACCATACAATTGGATTTTATTTCACTTAGATTACTTTTTAAATGAATTCCCATTAAAAAGTAATTTTCTCAATTATTATTAGTTAGAATAATAATTTGCTTTGGTTATTAACTACTTCCGTAGATAATTTCAGTATTAACTAAAATAAATATAATTTCCCTTTTAAGAACCTCACTAAAATTTAAAAAACTATATTTTTCAAAACACATCAATTTAATAATCAAAACCCAATTTAAAATGGTCGATTTAATTAATTTAAAACGCGGTTATTCCATTACCCGATTCCAATTTGTACTCACTTTAAATTAATTAATAATATAATTAATTTAAATAATTTCATTTAATTGTTTCTTAACCAACCAATTGTCCAGATTTTCACCGTTAAGGTTGATCTCTATTCCCAAATTTATAAATCTGATAAATCTCAGAATTTACTTTGTAAAGTCAATTTATAATGAATTATAAACTTAAATAAATAATAAAAATTTATTTTTCTTTTAATAAACTTTTATTCAAAATAATATATTTCAAAACCTATCTCCAGTTATAAAGTAAATTTTATAACTTCAGTTCTATCGATTCACCTGACGGTAAATCAACATAAACAAATCAATTTATTTTTATGTAACAATCCAGAAAATCTGTGCCATCGGGCTGGTCATATAAAGCGGGATTGCCGGTTATTAGAGAAACCTGAAGTGATACAGGTAAATAAAGTAGCAGAAGCTCCTGCATCCTCAGCTAGTCAGGAATGGCCAGATGTGTTAGAAGGCACGCTTACTCTCAAAAACTTTCCAGTTAAAGTACTGTTTGATACAGGCACGTCGCAAAGCTTTGTTGCAAATAATGCGGTTAAGAAACTAGATTTGAATTTGAAAAAGCTTAGAGAACTCATGACTGTTCATAATCCGGTTGGGGGTTCTGTTGATATTAGTTGGGTTTATGGGGTTCCAGTTTCTTTTTCCTGCTATCAATTCCCTACTATCGCGATCGTCATGAATTTTACAGAGTTTGATCTTATTCTAGGAATGGATTGGTTAACCAAATATGAAGCTGAGGTTAAATGCGCCGACAGAGTCGTAAGGGCAAAGATTAAATCAGGCAAGTATATAACCATTGCATGTGAAGGTTCGAATTCTGATAGAAAGGACTTATGGGCAGCTTTAGATGTTTCTCCCGCTCAAATAGATCCTTTTCCTGTCGTTCCGGAGAATATTTTGGTCGACATTGAAAATATTCCTGTCGTCAAGAACTATGCGGATGTGTTCGAGGAAGTTGTTAGCTTACCTCCGCAGAGAGAAATTGATTTTAAAATCTATTTAGTTCCGTATGCAAGGCCAGTAGTTCACGCTATTCGAAGAATGACCTTGAAAGGAAAAAGAAGAGTTAGACAATCAAACTCGACAGCTTGTATGGAAAGGTCTGATCAGGCCTAGTTTCTCTGATTGGGGAGCAGCAGTGGTATTTGTTCCAAAGTCAGATGGTACTCTCAGACTATGTGTAGATTATTGTGACTTGATTAAGCAGACGCTGAAAAACAAATATCCATTACCGTGGATTGATGATTTGTTGGACCGATTGAATGGGGCACAAGTGTTTTCACGAATGGACCTAGCTACAGGTTTCCATCAGCTTCGTATTGCCGAAGAGTGTGTTCCTTTGACAGCATTCAGAGGTCCAGGCTTATTCTACGAGTGGTTGGTAATGTCGTTCGGCTTATGTAACGCTCCAGCTTATTTTGTCGATCTAGTGAACCAGGTATTCAGAGGAGTATTGAATAAATTTGTTCTGGTTTTCATTGATGATATTTTGATCTTCTCTAAATCAGAAAGCGAGCCTGAAAAACATTTGGGACAAGTGTTAGAAATTCGGAGAAAGAATGTGTTGAAAACAAGTTTTCCAAATGTATATTCTGGCAAGAAGAAGTCAAATTTATCGGAAGTTCGTTAAGAATTTTTCGGAGATATCCGATCACTTAACAAAACTTACAAAGAAACATTCGAGATTCAACTGGACTCCCGAATGTGAGGTAGCTTTCCAGGAGCTGAAGTTAAAATTGATGACTGCTCCAGTGCTAACAATTATTGATGGCAACCAGGATTTAAAAGTCTGGACCGATGCTTCTAAAGAAGGACTTGGTGCAGTGTTAATGCAAAGGGGCCATGTAGTCGCTTATGCTAGTCGTCAATTGAAACCACATGAAAAGAATTATGTAACTCACGATCCTGAATTGCTAGCTATCGTGTTTGCTATGAAAACCTGGAGGCATTATCTTTTGGGTGAGAAGTTTGAATTATACGCTGACCATCAATCGTTGAAGTATTTATTCACCCAGAAGGATCTGAATATGAGGCAGCAGCGTTGGTTAGAGTTTCTCGCGGCATATGATCTTGATATTTTATATACTCCGGGAAAAGCCAACGTTCTGGCTGATGCACTTAGCAGAAAGAATGTGATTATCGCCAGACTTATTATCACGCCTTCGTTGATTGATAACATATCTGCTCTTCAGAAGGACAATCACTTCATTCAGAAAATCAGAGAGAGAATTCTGAAAGGAGAGCCCTCGAGTTTTCAAATAGATAACGAGGGGATTCTGCGGTTGAAAGGCCGAATGTGTGTGCCAAACATTCCTGAACTCCGGAGAGAGGTATTAGATGAATGTCACAAAGCCAAGCTTAGTATCCATCCAGGGGTGAGCAAAATGTATAATGACATCAAACGCACTTTCTGGTGAAAATATATTAAACAGGACATTTCTTTATATGTTAGCCGGTGTTCTACTTGTCAACAAGTCAAAAGCGATCAGCAAAAGCTCGCTGGATTGTTGCAACCTTTGGAAGTCCCAGGTGGAAAGTGGGAACAGATTTCTATGGATTTCATAGATGGTTTGCCCAGAACCGAGAAAGGAAATGACAGTATTTGGGTGATCGTAGATGGTTTCACGAAGACCACCCATTTCATACCTATCAAATTGAATAGAACTGCTCAGAGTCTGGCGTAGGTTTATTTCAAAGAAATTGTTAGACTGCACGGAGTTCCTATGAGCATCGTTAGTGATCGTGACCCGATTTTTGGTAGTAAATTCTGGGAAGCATTCCAAGCAGAATTGGGAACAAAACTGAACTTGAGCACCACATATCATCCTCAAACAGATGGTCAAACTGATACGGTGAATCGTATTATTGAAGATTTATTGCGGGCTTATGTTATCGATTTTGGCGGATCATGGGAAGACCATTTGCATTTGGCTGAGTTCTCATACAACAACAGCTACCAAGCGTGCCTGACAATATCACCAGTTCTTGTTGCAGTCATGATGGGGGGTTCTCGCTTCGCGGTTTGGTGGCGAACGGGAGACTCTTACCCCCCACATGTCCCTTGTGTGGGCTGGTTAGGCAGTGGCCGGAGGCTCGAGAGGGTCGTCGTAAAATAAGTGTACTGGGGGACCACTTGTATGCCACTGTGGGTATTACCTGCTGCTTAGGGGATAAAGGGATGGTTGCAAAGCCTACTGGATTTCGTCGGCTACTTCATTTTAGGTCGTTTAGTGCCGATTCCTCAACCAACATTGTCCATTGGCTACAACAAAACACAGGTTGAATTTTCTGTTCCGACCTGAACTTCCCCGTGAAGGAAAGCCCGGATTGAATTGAGAACACACCACATCGGAACACAAACAGAAGAACATTTCATTGCTTGTTACAACAATTTCATCATAATAGAAGAATATACAGAGTATGAATAAATATTATACATCAGAAAAATATCAAAGATTCAATTTACATTACATAGCCACGGAAAATAATACAAAAACACAACTGAAAGAGATAAACGGATACAGAGCTATCCGGATATCGTTCCAGCTGTAAATCAGGATCCTGTGAATATAAATCTGCAAAACCAAAACTATTAGCAGTCCGTGAAAAATAGGGGCACCCAGAGTTTAAGTTAAAACAATAAACTCCAGGTCAGTCATGTGACTGTGTGAGAACTAAAACAGTTATTTAAAACTTTACTTTAAATCAGATATATCAAAGGACAACGCCGTATAACACGGAACAGGTTTCCTCCTAAGAATACCAGTGCATATAGTAAAACAGTGCAATGGTTTTTGGAAAAATGAAGCTACTATAAGACCCAGGTCCTATCACACAATGCAACGCAAGCCGGGGGATAGGGTTTTCCCTTATAATAGCCAAACATGCTTGGTACGTTTAAAACAAATCATATGATACTATTATAAGTGCATAGTGTATAAAACAACTTCAAATATAAATGTATCAATCTTAGATGGCATGGGTACCGTATATCATGTCGCCAATACTAGGCTCTACAATCAAAACCGTAAAGTCACGTATTGAAAGTTGGATTTCCAACTATGAACCGAGGCAAGGGATCATCCTCACCGCTTCGAGACTCTCTAGCCTGAGCCTCAGGACCCGGACACAATTGAGCCCTTGGATCGTCAGGGCCGGTCCACCGATGTGGATTAAAATGCCTGAACACTGCGTTTCCCCGCCCTTTGGGGCGTAAATGAGTCCTATGACTCCATCGGCTCTACATAGTCACCGATATATCTGAGGCGCCTCGCAATCCAACAACCATACAGGTTAAAATAATATAAATGTCAGGGCTGGTAGGTCATTGACACCACCCTAGCTAGAAGGAAACGCATGCCCTCCATGATGTCCTCTCCCATTTCTGTTTCACACCGGTGGTGAGGCTCGGGAATTAACGCTACCCAAAGCTACGCCACAAAGTCCATGCTTTGATTATCAACCACAAGACTTTGCTTTTCAACTAAAGCCTTGATCATTTGCATCTCAGCATGCCACACAGGCAATTTGTAGCGACCCGGGTATTTCGACACTCGAATCTAGACACTAACACGTCCCGTGTCCAAACTCAAATATCGAAAACCTAGAAAGCTAATAGAAAGAAGTTAGAGGGTGAGAGAAGAAAGATAGAATGATTAGAATAGAAGAATAAGAAGATCAGAATCTCACAGCGGAATGGATAAAATATAATAATCAGAAATACTTTATACAAAAAGAACTGTATATATATATGATTACAACATAAGAGTATACATTCAGATCAATACAACACATAGCGGAAATAAACTAGTACCAGTATATATGGAATACGTCTCGACTTTGACTCCTTCTCTGGAACTCCAAGCGAAATCTAACCTGTAAATATACTCGGTCTGACCCGAGCACATTTGATTTAAAACAAAATTCACCCGGATCAGTCTGAAATACTTTTCAGTGATAAATTCATACAGCAACCAACTTGTTTAACTTTGAAATCCTTTTGAAATAAAAGAATAATAGTAAGACCAGTCCACACATAAACATGGATGGTTTTTACCTTACTATAACCCAAATCGTTTTGAAATCAATATCTTCTTCTGATATTATCATAGTGTCTAGATACAAGTAAATAGAATCTAGCAGAACGCTTGCATCTCACACTCCACATATATAGTATACAATCAAAACCGCGGGCGCTTGTTGGAGATTGGATTTCCACTATGACAAGGTATGGGACCACCTGCCGATAGTGTATCTCTAGAGACGAATACACTGGGTTCAACAAGAACGTCTTGCAACCCGGCCCACACATGACCGACCACTCATTTCTCTTGAGTGTATCGAGTATATTGTCACCTTACGGCTTTTTGTCGCGCGACCACCGTAATCCCCTGGAGATACAGAAATGAAAAGAAGTAACAAATATGAATATTCTCTAGATGGTGACAATACATCCTAATGGGTGCGACCCACATAGCCATGCTGCCTGCCCGATTTTTGTCATTTTCCGGTTGTTGAGGCTTGAGGCTATAATCGACTTTTGAAACATCTGGCCACCATTCACATCGTCCATACACATCATCCAGGAACAGGATGAACCGAAGGCACCCTCCTACCACATCCTAGGAATCACCCTATAGATCAGTAGCGAGTAGTCCTTGCAATCCGCAGATTCCAATCACGACAGAATCATCGTTAACTCTGGGGATCAGCCAGAGGTATTTAACAATAGTTCTTCCGCTCATGGAGACTTACGGTCTTCAATTGCTCCATCTCGATTAGCATCTTTGACGTATTCGTATTTATTGGTCGGAATGGTTTTCGAATATAAATTCGATCCTGGTCTTTCCGTACCAATAACGTTTGGTCAGATTTTGATAGTCGGTTATTTAACTATCAAAATAAACAACCATAAAAACAAACAGATCCATTCGTTTACACATAGCATCACTTGGCCCTTATAATATATTGGTTTAAATATGTTAATATTCTCAAATCCTTTGACCTATATTCTTAGAAAATATCTTAAAATCATATCCAATTTAGCTTGCCAATAATATTTCAAAACGTTCCCATAACATTTCTTATCGATTCAAAATTTTGACATCTTCTTTGGCTTCGTTATCAAAATCACAACTCATCCTCTTAGAATAAATCCATTTAAATCTCATTTCCTAACTTTGAAAATATCGTTATATTTCCACCAATCTCCTTTTATTTCTTTTCATTTTAGAATCTCATTATATATATATATATATATATATATTAAAATCCTTCAAATAACGTTACACTGTTATTTTTCCTAAAATACTTTATTCTAACACTTTCACCATTACGACTAATATCATCCTTTGATAATCCTGAAGTTGTTCAAGTTGGGGTATTTTAATTACCTCTCAGACCTTGATCAACAACGTTCTTATCTTAAGATACATATCAGTTGTAATTAAAACCGACACTCATTTCCCATATCACCACAAACCCCATTTTAAATTAATCACCAAACTAATTAATTTAAATAAATCCCATTTGATTATTATTGTTAAATAAATAATAATAATCATCTTTCAACCTTTCTATCAAAATAACATGTTTTGTTTTACCATTAACTATCCTCGTTAAATTAGTGAACTAATTAAATAAACAATCTTTGTTAACGCCGTTAACTTGTTTAACTCTAAACACGACTATCCCGTTAGTCAATCGTTATCAATCTTGCCATTTAAATTAATTAAAAATAAATAAATCTACATAATTCTATTCACCTTGGTTTTTATTAAATCAATATCAATATAAACCCGTTCTTACTGTTACGCTACTTCTGGTCACTTGAATTAGCTAAATACAGTTGTTTTTAAAAAAATCACTTAATAAGCACGTGCTCCGCGCACGGTAGATTTTGGTTAAACCAATCAAAGCCTATATGTGGTTGGTTTATTCTCATTTTAGAACTATATTTAAAATAATATATTCAAAAATACATTTTCGGTTATAAAATAAATTCCATAACTTTATTTCAAGCGATTCACTTGACGGTAAATCGATCTTTATAAACGGTGATTTCTGGGTCGTCTGCTATATATTTCTCAACCGTACTATATATATTGGTTCAAACTGAACCACATTCAACAACCAACAGGGTTTAAAGTCAATGGGTTTTAAACAGTTCATAAAATATGAAATAACATCATATTAAATATTTGAGGAACCGGTTTGATTCCTCCTACCTGTTCTTCCCTGCAACACAGATCATTAAAATATTTCATATCAGTACCTAGAAGTATTTTAAATGACGATAATATAATTAACGTCAACCATCAAAGCAACCATAGGCATCCAATCAACCAATTAAATTATATGAATTTAACACATCATAGTATTTCAGAAATGTGTGAGAATTAACTCACCTTATTTTTGATTGACGGTCGCCGCGTTATCCCATTTAATTTTAAACCGGCGTTTAAAATTAAATAGAATCTCGATTGATTCCAATTCCTTCCGAACTTGCACAGCAGCATGGTGCTCCCTACGGTGATTCCATCGCTCCTGGGTTTGCGTCATTCTGATAATATACGGTCGAGTTATCGTTATTACACTATATACATATAAATTAAAATAATTAACTAATTAAATTAACACTTAAACTTGATTATCGTTTACCTAACCTTTGTTAAGTTAACTAATACCTTACTAAACGTATTCCTTTCGTTCAGATGGAAAGACTGATGACTTGCTTCTCAGCCCTACAAACGTTCTCCCCCTTTCACGCCTTGTCTAACCATTTTTTTTTTCTTCTTCATTGGAAACACACATCACACAGTCGCCCCCACGTCCAAACATCCCTTGCTACATGCACAACAAACCATCACTTCCCAGCGTGTACCCACTTTCCTTCCCCACTTCTCAGTTCATGTTTTACATTTTTTTTTTCTTTTGAAACCGTAAGGACGTTAAGCCCATATTTCTTTTCCAATCCAACTCCACGTTACTTCCCATTTGCCTGTAGCAAACATAATACACACATCCCCCCTTTTCCACTAAACTTCCACCATCAGTTTTCCCCTTCTAATTTACTTCATCACGTCGCTCTTTCTTCCCTCATAATCTTGCTACCGCATATACCCATCTTCTTCTCTCCATACCCTTTTGCACCTCATCCCATTCACATAAAAACACTACTGGACTCCCACGTCCTTCTTGCAACTATCTCTCCGCAATGCCACACTTTTTATATATTTTTTTTCTTTTTTTTTTCTTTTTTTTATTGTAAGGCTCAAAACGTATGAAGCCCACCTTCCTCGCATTATCTTCTCCTTCCATCCTGGAAGCCACGCCAGTGCTCACGGTACCTCATGAAACCATCACTTCTTCAAATGATCACTTGAACATCATGCCATCTCGAAAGACAGCCGGACCACTCACCCTTGCTGCTGCTGCCTTGGCAACCTCTGCGTGACTCTCCATCTCAAAAAGCTTCGAGCTCGACGGAACCCCTTCACATCACGCATGTCCAAACTTCACACCACTAGGAAACCCGTCCCTGCCTTGAACGTCAGTTCTCCATTCAGCAAAATGCTGCTGCTTCAAAATGGCCACTGAAGACCCTTCTTTAATCTATTGATATACTTTTTTTTAGCGGTTGTGGGTGTTTAGTCTGCATATTCCAGTGGGGGAGTGCATTCCTATTTATAGCGGAGGAAACCGTGGTGGGCAAGCTATTTACATGTCACTTCACCTCATTTCCTTGGTCGGCAAGGGTCGTACTTGATGAAAAGAAAATACATGCTGAAAAGAACTTACACAACAGCATAGATAAGTTACAATCAAAATATATTTAGTATGTCCCTAGGCTAGCTGAGTACTGTGTTGTATTTTCATTTATTTGACAAAGACCAAACATCCATTTATTGGACAAAGACCAAACAGGGATCATGTTTGTACAATAGGCTAGGGAAAAGGTGATGGACGTGAATGGTTAGATGCTCAAATTAGGGTGCATAGTAATCTGAAATGTCACTTTAGATTTTAATGAACGATGGGTTAGCAGAGATAATTTTGGGTATGCGCATCTCTTATTTATTTTATGTTCTAAACTTTTAGTGCGCCGCGTCGTATAAAATTTGGTTCATGTCCGAGTCGTTACTGACAAAGATAAAAATATGATCGTGCCCAGCGATGTGCCACGATCACAAAAGTATAATAATATCGGCCAAAATGCTGATATAGGGTGCGAAATACTCCGAATAAAAAAGTTTCTTATTTTACGAAATAAAAATTACAGTAAAATTCTAAAAATTAAATTATAACTACGCCTCAAAGGATTTACTTAAATTCGAAGTCAATATTTAATTATATTCAAATAAATCGTTACGGCGTATAAACGATTCCACAGCGACTATTTGAAAATTTGATTTTCGACGTAAAATAAAATCCACAACATGAAAATTCGATTTTTCTCCTCCATTAGAAAAATATTATCAACTAGATTCAGACGCTTCTGGTTTCACCGAAATCCGACTCAACACGAGTTCTATATGATCAATTGAAGTTGAAATTCCATTTTACGAACTACCGCGCTGTTTGAATTCTTTTTATATTAAATATAAATATAAACGTTCATTCATCGTTAAATTAACGAATTCGATAGTAAATTCCTAATAAAATATTTAAAATGAATTTAAATATTCTAATCAAATGGCCGAAAAATCCAGGTCGTTACATTCTTCCCCCCTTAAATAAATTTCGTCCTCGAAATTGTAAGTAAGGAGAATGTTCAAACTCCAACTATTACCAAAATAATTAATTTAAAATATTATCAAAGAGTTTCTAAGTTTCAAAATTTTTCGAAAAATTCGCCAGCACCTCCTCTATACTGTTCGATCTAAACAACTACAAACGCCACTCTGGGCTTCTCATATTGATCCAAAGAAAATTAAAGCCAAGCGGCTACCCATCTCGGGTAAATTCAAACACCCAATCAATAATATTAAGGTTTACCTTTTTGTCGGGCAACTCCATCCCAGTTTCGAAGCAAATCAATCAACAGCTCTTTATTTCCCAATCTGCTCTTCAATCTCCGTGATCAAGTCAATTATCATAGCCTTCTGGCAGTCTGCCCTTTACTCAACTTCCAATGCAAAAACTGATATCGGATTATATCATATAATCCCATCCAAAAGCCGTTATGCTGGAATTCCTTTCTTTTCAATCCATTCAACTTCTTAATTAACTGTTAATGGTTTCCCATCCAGTCCAGCCAAGCATGCAACAATCACTTAATCAAATCATTTCATTTTTCTTTTTAAATTTTTATTTAACTTATCTTAAGTTAAATATTTAATTTCACACTCAAATTTTATTCATCAATTCTATAATTCAAATTTCCTTTTATTTACCCATTCAAATTCATTCCCACGAATCTCATTTCAATTAATTTACTACAAATTAGTTCTCAACCAAGTTCAAATTGGTTCAATATATAACCACCTCCATTTAAAATCTTATTTAATTATAATAACAACCATCGACACATCCATATATAATAATAATTTCAGAAAATTATTCTTTAATAACAAAAATTATAATTTTGGGCAAAATTATTTCATTTACCCAGCTTTCCAAAACAATACTGTGTCGAATTACTTTGTTCAAGGGTTTACAAAAACTTTTCGATACAATGTGCACCCTGCATCGACCAGAATTTTTAAACCATTCGACAAACCAATCAACACCATATAAAAACAATTTTTATATTAATTAACAAATACGCGCTCAAATATACATTCAACTCAATCTAGGGTATTGCTAACCCCATCTCTATCGAGTCACACCACAGAGCCAAGGTTATTACTTAACCATATGCTCTGATACCAACTGTAGCGACCCGGGTATTTCGACACTCGAATCTAGACACTAACACGTCCCGTGTCCAAACTCAAATATCGAAAACCTAGAAAGCTAATAGAAAGAAGTTAGAGGGTGAGAGAAGAAAGATAGAATGATTAGAATAGAAGAATAAGAAGATCAGAATCTCACAGCGGAATGGATAAAATATAATAATCAGAAATACTTTATACAAAAAGAACTGTATATATATATATGATTACAACATCAGAGTATACATTCAGATCAATACAACACATAGCGGAAATAAACTAGTACCAGTATATATGGAATACGTCTCGACTTTGACTCCTTCTCTGGAACTCCAAGCGAAATCTAACTTGTAAATATACTCGGTCTGACCCGAGCACATTTGATTTAAAACAAAATTCACCCGGATCAGTCTGAAATACTTTTCAGTGATAAATTCATACAGCAACCAACTTGTTTAACTTTGAAATCCTTTTGAAATAAAAGAATAATAGTAAGACCAGTCCACACATAAACATGGACGGTTTTTACCTTACTATAACCCAAATCGTTTTGAAATCAATATCTTCTTCTGATATTATCATAGTGTCTAGATACAAGTAAATAGAATCTAGCAGAACGCTTGCATCTCACACTCCACATATATAGTATACAATCAAAACCGCGGGCGCTTGTTGGAGATTGGATTTCCACTATGACAAGGTATGGGACCACCTGCCGATAGTGTATCTCTAGAGACGAATACACTGGGTTCAACAAGAACGTCTTGCAACCCGGCCCACACATGACCGACCACTCATTTCTCTTGAGTGTATCGAGTATATTGTCACCTTACGGCTTTTTGTCGCGCGACCACCGTAATCCCCGGGAGATACAGAAATGAAAAGAAGTAACAAATATGAATATTCTCTAGATGGGACAATACATCCTAATGGGTGCGACCCACATAGCCATGCTGCCTGCCCGATTTTTGTCATTTTCCGGTTGTTGAGGCTTGAGGCTATAATCGACTTTTGAAACATCTGGCCACCGTTCACATCGTCCATACACATCATCCAGGAACAGGATGAACCGAAGGCACCCTCCTACCACATCCTAGGAATCACCCTATAGATCAGTAGCGAGTAGTCCTTGCAATCCGCAGATTCCAATCACGACAGAATCATCGTTAACTCTGGGGATCAGCCAGAGGTATTTAACAATAGTTCTTCCGCTCATGGAGACTTACGGTCTTCAATTGCTCCATCTCGATTAGCATCTTTGACGTATTCGTATTTATTGGTCGGAATGGTTTTCGAATATAAATTTGATCCTGGTCTTTCCGTACCAATAACATTTGGTCAGATTTTGATAGTCGGTTATTTAACTATCAAAATAAACAACCATAAAAACAAACAGATCCATTCGTTTACACATAGCATCACTTGGCCCTTATAATATATTGGTTTAAATATGTTAATATTCTCAAATCCTTTGACCTATATTCTTAGAAAATATCTTAAAATCATATCCAATTTAGCTTGCCAATAATATTTCAAAACGTTCCCATAACATTTCTTATCGATTCAAAATTTTGACATCTTCTTTGGCTTCGTTATCAAAATCACAACTCATCCTCTTAGAATAAATCCATTTAAATCTCATTTCCTAACTTTGAAAATATCGTTATATTTCCACCAATCTCCTTTTATTTCTTTTCATTTTAGAATCTCATTATATATATATATATATATTAAAATCCTTCAAATAACGTTACACTGTTATTTTTCCTAAAATACTTTATTTTAACACTTTCACCATTACGACTAATATCATCCTTTGATAATCCTGAAGTTGTTCAAGTTGGGGTATTTTAATTACCTCTCAGACCTTGATCAACAACGTTCTTATCTTAAGATACATATCAGTTGTAATTAAAACCGACACTCATTTCCCATATCACCACAAACCCCATTTTAAATTAATCACCAAACTAATTAATTTAAATAAATCCCATTTGATTATTATTGTTAAATAAATAATAATAATCATCTTTCAACCTTTCTATCAAAATAACATGTTTTGTTTTACCATTAACTATCCTCGTTAAATTAGTGAACTAATTAAATAAACAATCTTTGTTAACGCCGTTAACTTGTTCAACTCTAAACACGACTATCCCGTTAGTCAATCGTTATCAATCTTGCCATTTAAATTAATTAAAAATAAATAAATCTACATAATTCTATTCACTTTGGTTTTTATTAAATCAATATCAATATAAACCCGTTCTTACTGTTACGCTACTTCTGGTCACTTGAATTAGCTAAATACAGTTGTTTTTAAAAAAATCACTTAATAAGCACGTGCTCCGCGCACGGTAGATTTTGGTTAAACCAATCAAAGCCTATATGTGGTTGGTTTATTCTCATTTTAGAACTATATTTAAAATAATATATTCAAAAATACATTTTCGGTTATAAAATAAATTCCATAACTTTATTTCAAGCGATTCACTTGACGGTGAATCGATCTTTATAAACGGTGATTTCTAGGTCGTCTACTATATATTTCTCAACCATACTATATATATTGGTTCAAACTGAACCACATTCAACAACCAACAGGGTTTAAAGTCAACGGGTTTTAAACAGTTCATAAAATATGAAATAACAGCATATTAAATATTTGAGGAACCGGTTTGATTCCTCCTACCTGTTCTTCCCTGCAACACAGATCATTAAAATATTTCATATCAGTACCTAGAAGTATTTTAAATGACGATAATATAATTAACGTCAACCATCAAAGCAACCATAGGCATCCAATCAACCAATTAAATTATATGAATTTAACACATCCTAGTATTTCAGAAATGTGTGAGAATTAACTCACCTTATTTTTGATTGATGGTCGCCGCGTTATCCCATTTAATTTTAAACCGGCGTTTAAAATTAAATAGAATCTCGATTGATTCCAATTCCTTCCGAACTTGCACAGCAGCATGGTGCTCCCTACGGTGATTCCATCGCTCCCGGGTTTGCGTCGTTCTGATAATATACGGTCGAATTATCGTTATTACAGTATATACATATAAATTAAAATAATTAACTAATTAAATTAACACTTAAACTTGATTATCGTTTACCTAACCTTTGTTAAGTTAACTAATACCTTACTAAACGTATTCCTTTCGTTCAGATGGAAAGACTGATGACTTGCTTCTCAGCCCTACAAACGTTCTCCCCCTTTCACGCCTTGTCTAACCATTTTTTTTTCTTCTTCATTGGAAACGCACATCACACAGTCGCCCCCACGTCCAAACATCCCTTGCTACATGCGCAACAAACCATCACTTCCCAGCATGTACCCACTTTCCTTCCCCACTTCTCAGTTCATGTTTTACATTTTTTTTTCTTTTGAAACCGTAAGGACGTTAAGCCCATATTTCTTTTCCAATCCAACTCCACGTTACTTCCCATTTGCCTGTAGCAAACATAATACACACATCCCCCTTTTTCCACTAAACTTCCACCATCAGTTTTCCCCTTCTAATTTACTTCAGCACGTCGCTCTTTCTTCCCTCATAATCTTGCTACCGCATATACCCATCTTCTTCTCTCCATACCCTTTTGCACCTCATCCCATTCACATAAAAACACTACTGGACTCCCACGTCCTTCTTGCAACTATCTCTCCGCAATGCCACACTTTATATATATTTTTTTTCTTTTTTTTCTTTTTTTTATTGTAAGGCTCAAAACGTTTGAAGCCCACCTTCCTCGCATTATCTTCTCCTTCCATCCTGGAAGCCACGCCAGTGCTCACGGTACCTCATGAAACCATCACTTCTTCAAATGATCACTTGAACATCATGCCATCTCGAAAGACAGCCGGACCACTCACCCTTGCTGCTGCTACCTTGGCAACCTCTGCGTGACTCTCCATCTCAAAAAGCTTCGAGCTCGACTGAACCCCTTCACATCACGCATGTCCAAACTTCACACCACTAGGAAACCCGTCCCTGCCTTGAACGTCAGTTCTCCATTCAGCAAAATGCTGCTGCTTCAAAATGGCCACTGAAGACCCTTCTTTAATATATTGATATACTTTTTTTTTAGCGGTTGTGGGTGTTTAGTCTGCATATTCCAGTGGGGGAGTGCATTCCTATTTATAGCGGAGGAAACCGTGGTGGACAAGCTATTTACATGTCACTTCACCTCATTTCCTTGGTCGGCAAGGGTCGTACTTGATGAAAAGAAAATACATGCTGAAAAGAACTTACACAACAGCATAGATAAGTTACAGTCAAAATATATTTAGTATGTCCCTAGGCTAGCTGAGTACTGTGTTGTATTTTCATTTATTTGACAAAGACCAAACATCCATTTATTGGACAAAGACCAAACAGGGATCATGTTTGTACAATAGGCTAGCGAAAAGGTGATGGACGTGAATGGTTAGATGCTCAAATTAGGGTGCATAGTAATCTGAAATGTCACTTTAGATTTTAATGAACGATGGGTTAGCAGAGATAATTTTGGGTATGCGCATCTCTTATTTATTTTATGTTCTAAACTTTTAGTGCGCCGCGTCGTATAAAATTTGGTTCATGTCCGAGTCGTTACTGACAAAGATAAAAATATGATCGTGCCCAACGATGTGCCACGATCACAAAAATATAATAATATCGGCCGAAATGCTGATATAGGGTGCGAAATACTCCGAATAAAAAAGTTTCTTATTTTACGAAATAAAAATTACAGTAAAATTCTAAAAATTAAATTATAACTACGCCTCAAAGGATTTACTCAAATTCGAAGTCAATATTTAATTATATTCAAATAAATCGTTACGGCGTATAAACGATTCCACAGCGACTATTTGAAAATTTGATTTTCGACGTAAAATAAAATCTACAACATGAAAATTCGATTTTTCTCCTCCATTAGAAAAATATTATCAACTAGATTCAGACGCTTCTGGTTTCACCGAAATCCGACTCAACACGAGTTCTATATGATCAATTGAAGTTGAAATTCCATTTTACGAACTACCGCGCTGTTTGAATTCTTTTTATATTAAATATAAATATAAACGTTCATTCATCGTTAAATTAACGAATTCGATAGTAAATTCCTAATAAAATATTTAAAATGAATTTAAATATTCTAATCAAATGGCCGAAAAATCCAGGTCGTTACACAATTCACGCTATGCAACCGATATCAATCACATAGAATGAAATCCGATGTCAGACACACATCCATTTACAAGTCCGTTCTGGGTCTGAACTAAATAGGAGGAACCTTATTCCTCGCATATCCATCGATCTCCAAGTACGTCTGGACGATCACTAACTGATTCCCTCCTCTTGGGTGTACAGCCCAGTCAAGATCATCAGTAATTATCCAAACGGTGTGAAGAACTCCGGTCTTCTACCACCGTCTTCATCCTCGACACATCGTCGAATCAGTTATTCAAAATTGGATAAACCCGGCCTTTCTGAATAACTCGCGTATATAATAAACAAGTGCTACAAAAACACAACATACGCCTCATTCTAATCCAGAATATTCCTTTATTCAAATATTCTTTTACTTTGGGAAAGGTTCCCATTAATTTTATCAAAGAGAAATTCTTTAAATTTATTCTTTAATCTTCCTTTGAATATCAATTCAAACCAAATTATGGTTTATCCAAACTAGTCGGGATTAAGGAGCCTTACCGAAGTAATCATTTGTGTTAATTTCCCTACCCCAACCTATTCATCCCATGATGTAAAACTTGTAATACTTCATATCAAACACCACGGTGTTATCGGTAAATTCAATTACCATTTTACGTTTAAATCTAATTAAAGATTTAACTATCGCCTGGAGCAAAATAGGTGATACTCCATTCTCGATCATTTCAACCTAATTATAGATTCACTAAAACTCCACTTGGTTTTAATCTTCCCAAAAATCAATAATAATGATTGTTTAACTTAGGAAATCATATCCTGTCTTTAACTGGTGTTAAAGAACCAATGTCATTTAAAACATGGTTCATGATAAAGCCAAAATCACATTTTATTCCATCAGCCTTTAACCCTAAGTAATAACCCTGAAGGCTGAAACCAACATCAGATCAATACCCAGGAAACCATTCAACTTAACTAGTCTCCAGTTAGTTTCTGATTTTCTTAACTCCGTTGGGTCTAAGAACGATACTATTAAAGATACCATTCACGACAACCCAAAATCACATTCCATTAACAATGGAATCTTCATGGAAAACAAATCGATATATAACTGATATAAACTTCCATATCTGACTAACAATATAAATGGAATAACGGCAAAGCCTTTTAAATTCCATATATATTAGCAGTCCTCATCTACAGAAATCCACTTCGATTATTACCAAATCGAATTCCATGCCATTCCAATTTATTTTATTAAATTGAAGAACTTTAATTTGGAAAATCTCCTTTAAATCTTAACAAAAGATTTATAAATTCCAAATCACATTTCACTGTAAATCGGGTTAAAGAACGAATGTCACTAAAACACAGTTCACAACAAACCCAATTCACATTCCATTAATTATCGGGTTAAAGAACAAGTGTTAATTAAATCACCGTTCAGGATAAACCAAAAAATCAATTCCAATTAAATATTATTTAATTGGTACAATTGATTAAATCTAAATAGAAAGATTTAATCTTTTTTCTCAATTGGGTTTACGAACATTGTTAATGAAGACACCATTCACGACAAACCTAAATCCCATTTGATATTAAATACAAGGCTCTAAATAAAAAATATATTGCCTTATATTCAATATCAAATCCTACAACCAATAAATATCGTATTGGAAATAATGATATAAATATATCTTTCAAATTTCCATAACAATATCTGTATAATCATGACATCCAACATCGAAATATTCCGAAGACAATTTCGATTCAAATCCATTCCAATTTATATATTGGAAATTCTGGTTATTTCTAAAACCATTTCAAATCCAACTTATTTATTTTAAAAATAAATGTATTATAATTCTAGTTCAAAACTAGTTCATTTCGATAAAAAACTATTTTTATATTTTCAAATAAGGAGTTTTTCATCCCAATTCTTTCCAAATCATTTCTTATGATTTTACACTAATTATTTATATTTTTAATAAATTTATCAAGGCCCGTATAGTCGATTTCCATCAACGGCCATCAAAATGCACTTACAACGACCTTTTCCAAATTTGATTTGGACATAGTTCCAAATCCAACCGTTAGATTTCTAATTTCTCATATTCATCAGAAAGCTCTTTTCGATACGAACCCAACGATTCCAGTTTTAGGAGAATCTGACGGTCAGATTTCCCATAATGTCCGTTCAAAGTCAATGGTCGAAATTCGTGAACTACCGCAGCGCGGCACGTTCTATTCAGGCCATTAAATATACAATATATATTATATATATTTCATCGATTTAATTTTAAATCGTCTTTTATAAATTGTTTTAAATTCGTTTTCAAAAACGACTTCCACTTCATATTCAATTTCAAATCAAAATTGAATATTCCATACCATCGATATATAAATGATAATATTTTGAAATCAATTCCTTTTCATTATTCATTATAAAAACGAATGAAACCGATATAAATATCGTTCACGTCAAAATGGCGTTAATCTAATCAACACGGCTTTATATATTGAAATATATTCGTGGCCATCCCAAATCGGACATCAAAATCACATTTTGATCTTTTACTGAATATTATTTAAAATATTCGTTATTTTAAAATAATCGTTATTTCAAAATATTTATTCTTTCTGAACTGGAATCAGACATAGTCAATTACCATATAATTTGATTATATGGATTTCACACAATAAATGTGTACAACAACAATGAAAACAGCAATCCATCATCCAGAGTGCATTCTACACTGTATAAGCAACAAATATAAATATTTAACGCTTATAACAGCCTGTCAATCAATCCATCGACATACTGCTAATTATTGGGATTAATGTATGTCCAATTTCATCCCAACACCCATATGGGGTTTTCAGACTACAAACACTGATTTATTTGTGCAGTTGGGCGATGTGTAAAATTTATCATCCCACTCAATATCAGTCAAACGTGTGTATATAAACAAATCATCAGATTTGTTTATAAATATTTATTTTATATACACGTTAAAAATTATATTTTTAACTATAAAATATTTTATTTCCTCCACATCACACAATAAAATTTCACAACACATCAATCAAAAAAACAAGTCATCCATGGTCTGTGGACGACGGGTGTCGGGTGCTGCTAAGCACCATCTGCATCCTAGTATATATTTCAACTAGAAATAAAATAAAAGTGAGAAGTTCTCACAGAGGGTTCCACTCCTCCATTTCATTTTCGAAATTCAGAACAGTCTGGATTTGCCCGTACTTCCAACGTAGTCTTCTCCACGCTGTTCATATTAAAATCACATTTTTAATATGATTTTCTATACATTAAAAAAATCATATTTAATACTCTACTAATATAAAAATCCTATTTTTATTCTTTCTACAATATAAAAATCATATTTTTGTTCTTTCTACAATATAAAAATCATATTTTTATTCTTTATATAATATAAAAATCATATTTTTGTTCTTTCTATAATATAAAAATCATATTTTTATTCTTTCAATAATATAAAAATCATATTTTTATTCTTTTTATTATATAAAAATCCAATCTTTACACAATAAATATTATAACTTTGATTATATAAAAATTCAAATCTTTCTTCGCTAACTTCATATGGGTAAAACTGATTTTTTTAACGATGCTGTTCTATAAAAATCAATTAAATTAATGCTAAAGAAACTCACATTTTCTAAACGATGAGGGAGGAGGAGTTCATGGTGGTCATTGGTGGCGGTCAAAGGAGCGCCGGGACTGTGGGGTGGTACAGTGGCGGTCGCGGAGTTCGGAGCAGTGGGTTTGGTGGGTTTTCAAGTGGATGGTGGTCCCACATCCCGCTGACGGGGCAAAGAGGTGCGACGTGGGGTCTAGAGGGGGCGGAGATGTCGTAGGTGGTGGCGGCGGGTGGTCCTTGGCATGACGCGGCGCTGACAGTGGGTTTGGTCTTTAGATTGGTGCCTGCGAGGGAGGAGAGGGGAGGTAGAAGGGCATCGGAGGGAGGGGCTTGCAGCGAGGTGGGGGGCCACGGTGGTGGGCGGCGCCGCTTGGGGGGCAATGACGTGACAGCGGCGGTTTTCTTTTCTTTTCTTTTTTCGATTTCAACTGAACGGGAGGAGGAGGAGGGAGAAAGATGGGGGGTTGAGTTATATATATATATATTATAATTATAATTATTTTATTTTCTAAAAAGAAACTTTTATTTCGACCTCCAAACGAGACCCACCGACTATCGTCCATAACTAATTGCCCCATTCTGAACGCAATGGGGTAGGTATCGTAAGATGATTCGATCGTTTCAATTGGTTTTCATCAAAATCAAAATATAAATCAATATATTGAATTTGAATGCACATTTCAATTTACCGGGGCCACATGCGGACTCTATAAATTCCCGAAAAATATTTTCTAGCTTCGTATTGACCATATGGTCCTAACAAAACTAATTTCGTCAAATTCTGAGATCATTTGAAAAATGGCCATTTTCTGGTCGATTAAATTTGGCTGAAACTGACAAATCATGGTTTCTTTTGTCACGCTCACATATTTATTCAAAAAATCATGAATTTTGGAATCTAGCAATAACTCAACATCCCGGATCCAACAAAAGTGGTTTGGTCGAAAACTGAGGTTGTTTGCAAAATTTCCATTTTTAAGGGCAAAAATTCCATAGCGACTATTCTGAATTTTCAACTGGGCATAACTTTTTGTCCCCGCTTTGAAATTCCCATTTTTCGGAACCGTTGGAAAGATATTTATATTATGTACATCCATTTTGAATCATGTACTTTCATTTGAAATTTGAAATCCAGCTTATTTTGAGTCCTGTACATTCATTTGAAATTTGAAATCGAATTTTCGAACTACCGCGCCATTTTCAATTCCTTTTACAATTAAAAATAAATATTTATATTCTAACCACGAGCTATATAAATATATATGTTCTAATTCTATTCAAAATAAATTTCTCATCGTTATTATTTAAAATAATTCATTTTAAATATTCAAAATTCATAAAAATTGCCAAAATAAAAATTTTAAATTGGCTCAGATTTCCGGGTTATTAAATTTTCAGTCAACAATCACTCCAGATCAGTTCATATATGATGATATGAAAATAAACAATATAATAGAGGAATCCGATTGGATCCTTCAAACCCGTTCTTCCCTGTATACAAATGGTTATCTCCAAACATATCATTCAATTTCATTTATTTTATAATAATAAATAACGACCATTTAATCCCAACCATAAGCAATTCAAACAACTCAACCAATTAAACACGTTTATTTTATAAACGAGACCAACAAGGTAAGTTACCATTATTGGAACCAATCTTTAGAATAACAATATGGTATTTCACTGAAATTAAATGACGGTTTAATTTCATTAGTTAAATCAGCAAATAAATTTATAATTAGCAAATAGTCAACCATTGGCAAGCAGAGCACACAAAACAAAAACCCAATTTATATAAAATATAAATGGGAAGAACTGAGTGAGTTTAATTCACCTTGAATTGATTCTGTTGAAGCGGTTCTGTTACAATTAAATTAAACGCTGTTTAATTTTAACTGTAATTTCCATCTGTCACAATTATCATCCAAATCAGTTCCATCGTATAGTGCTCGTCGGTGCGAGTCCAATGCAAATTGAATCGTCCAATTGTGATCACCCATGCATAAGTTATAACCATATAAGCATTAACCAAATTTAATTGAATTAAATATTCCTTAATTAAATTTTAATTAACATAATGACTTAATTACATTTTGATTAGTAAATTCTAGGGACAATTCTTATTTGATCTCCCATGCTTAAGTTCTTGCGTTCTAGCCTTCATGAGGCTTTCCAAAGGCCTGTACATATTGACATTTTGTTAATGTGATTTAATAACAACCTAAGTATTAGTATAATATAATTTATGTTATTATCATACGTTTTAAATCAAAACAAGTAACCCCCTCCTCCTTCCTCCCCTCCTCCTCCTCCTCCTCCTTTCTCTCTTCCAATTTCAAATCCCTAAACCCCAAGTCACCACCGCCACAACCACGGGCCCCACCACCACCGTCGCCGCCCCTTAGCCACCTCCCCACGCCCAATCAGGTCCGGCGCCCCCCTATTGGCACCCAACTTCGGCCGTGGGCCCCCCGGTCACCAAAAACCCATTTTACACTAATCACCCGTTTTGCAAATAAGCCCCTGGCCGTATTTCGCCAATAACTCTCAGACGGTGCGTTTATGGCCAAAGTCCCTCTAAACCAAAGTTGTAGAGCACGAAATTCTCTTCGATTTGGATATATGGAAGTCATGTTTTGGAGTTCGGAGCTGCTCGGAAAACGCTTGCGAAGTCTGCTATTCAAAAGCTGAAAAAATCGTGTACTATAGCGAATTCTGGCGAATTGGAGCATTTTTGGCAAAAAGTCTCTTAGGCGAAAGTTGTCCGGAATGGCGCGTCTAAGCTAGAAAAATAGTTGGTGTGAAGATTGGTGCTCGTTTGCAAATTCTGGAACCAGAACAGCGAATCCGGGCGTTAAAAAAAATGTGAGTTTTCTCCGTTTTATAGCTTCTACAGTTTTAGACATATGAAGTAAATAAAAATATGATTTTTATATTGTAGAGAGAATAAAAATCCGATTTTTAACTTATAGAAGATATAAAGATAGGATTTTTATATAATGCAGATATTAAAAATATGATTTTTATATACATAGCAAGAATATAAAAATGTGATTTTTTATTTATGTAGTGGCTACGGGCAACGAAAGTGACAAAAGGCGAGAACGACGAAGATTTCTACATAAGAAGTGTCGTGGAATTGGGATAACTATTGGTGAGAACTTCTCACTCTAAATTTCTTTTTCTAGTTATATATATACTAGGATGCAGACGGTGTTTAGTAGCACCCGACACCATCGTCCACAGACCATGGACTTGTTTGTTTGGTTGTGTAGTTGGTTAGATTGTTTGATTTGAATTTGATTGTTTGTTGAAATAGAATGGATTTGATTGATGTGTGAATGGCGTGGGCCATCACTAGACCGGGGATAAGGCTAGGCCTTGTCCCGTTTCTAGTATCGTGCCGTTATGCCGCTGAAATTTTCTAAAATAAGTTAGAAAAATAAAAACATCATTTTTATTTTGTAAATGAACTGAATAGAAATTCATGTGTTAAAGTAAAATATTTTATAGTTAAAAATATAATTTTTAACGTGAACGTGAACAAATAAATATTCATTTACAAATCGAATGATTTGTTTATGTACACCTATTTGAAGGACATTGATTGGGACGATAAATTTTACACATCGCCCAACTGCACAAATAAAATCTGTGTTTGATTGTTTGAATGTGACGGCCAGTCTCGCACCAGCCTGCATTTCCTCCAAGAGTGCGCTGTACACATGCCCGACTAGCACAAGACGGTCGTCAGAAGAAAGGAAAGAAGGGAATGAACTAATCAAAGGACCTGTAGAATGTCTCACAGCGCATGGGATAAAATATAATAATAACATACTTGACATAAAACAGGCGAGACAGTGCATAAGCTGATAACTAATAATCAATGTCAACATCAAAGCAGCGGAAATCCAAATACAGCTTATTACAACCTTCCAAATTTACTGTCTCTAAACAAAAGAAAGCTAAAATAGAAGATACACCAACAATGCCCAAGCAGTGATCTTCAACAACACAGGGAGAATATTATGTATATAGTACGTGGAAGCCTCCTGCTCGTCTCCGGATCATCTACCCGTGCATCACCAGCTAACCTGTCTCTAGTCTGCTCGTGTGAGCACCCAGAGTAATAAGAAGAGACATAAAACTCTGGGTCAGACATAAAGCCTGGTATGAGCGATAAGCATCTAAACAGGGAAATAACAGGTATACTAAACCATACCTGAACCTGGACCTGCAACCAAAGAGTTAGTACCACATACCGTACAATACTCCAAGGTGCCATAATAAATAGTGTAAGAATACGGGGGTGGGGTGTGCATGTCGCAATGATAGCAAACAAATCATCCATAGCAACCATCCTCACATCTCTCACTCAGTGCGTAAAGCGTACGACATCTACCACTTTGGAACACTAGACAAAACTGAGGCAACGACGAATCCCGACTTGTAGAAACCCTGCTATGGCCAAGCCAAACACTTGGAGTCATGACCAAACATTTCAATGACCCACTTCATTGGTCGTAGCCCTTGGTTCTACCGATGCCATAAAGGCCCTGAATCCGCCTTCGTACCTCCTACCATAGTGGTCCAAAGCTATAGATGTCGATAACCCCTTAACACGCGTCCCGCAGCAAAGCCCAACCATGAAGTGAACTCGTTGATTCCCATCTGAATCTTAAGCTCTAACTTCTCATTGGACCTCCTTTGCATCTCGGGTTTGGTCGAATTGGAGTGGGTCTTCAGAAAAGTTGTCGTGCAGTAGCAGCTCTAGAATTCGGTTCGGTTCAGTCACCCATGCTCGGTTCGGTTCGGTCACCCATGCTCGGTTCGGTTCGGAGTGCCACCTTCCTCTGGGTTCGGGTCCTTCTCCTTGTCTTCTTTCATTCGATTCGGGTCGGGCACTTCGCTCCGGGTCGGGTCGGGGTCTTCCTCCAGGTCGGGTCGGGCGTCCTTCCCTCCAGCGCTCCAATCCCTAGCTTATTTCTTCACGTATTCCGATCCGATCCCTCCTTGCCATCTGATTCGCGTGGCTTTCCCTCTTGCTAGTTCTCCCGAGTGTTTGCTTCCGATCCGAGCCCTGCATCTCCAAGTCGATCCGATCTGGCCTCCAATCACTCTTCCGATCCGATCCGCTCCGCTCCCTAGCTTACTCCGATCCGATCCCCTTGTCCACCCCAACTCTAAGTGAACAACCTTCCTTTTTGCCAAGCCTTCTCCAGCGACAAGTTCCAATCCAGTTCGAATCCCCTTGGTCAGTTCACAAATCCGATCCGACCCCCTTTCTCCGATCCAAACCGGTTCGGAACCTGCACACTTCTGCAATTTTCCAGCAAGCTTTCTACGCCATTCGACGACGTTTTCGAGCAATTTAACTATTCTAATCAATCATGAAACATACCATAGAGTCATAGTAACATGTAATAGCAACCACAAACAACAAACAACAATTTAAATGAATCAAAATGGATCAAAAGTAGCTAAAACTTCATATTTTCCCTTAAGCACTCTTAATCATGTTTAGGCATACAATTAACAAAACACATCGAAATTATCTCAAATTTCTAACAGAGCCTTAAAGCATTATTTTAGAATTTTAAGAATTTTTCCAGAATTTATTTACGTATAAATTCGCTAATCTTCACTAATTACCCTTAATCAACCGTAATTAGTGTCAAAATGATGCTATCACTCACCTTGGCCACAAATGAAACACCAAATCTGAAATACTCTCTGTTTGGGTCGAATTCCTATGTATAGCAGCAGCTCCAACCTTGCTTTGGTGCTCTTTCTCCTTAATTTGGTGTTGCTAAGCCTAATCTTCAATTAGAGAGTGATTTGGGGTGTTTTAGATGTAGGAAGCCATTACTAAGGTCTCAAGAAGGTTTGTGGCGGCTCAAAACTGAAATGAAAGTGATAACCTAACCCTAATCAGTCCTCCTATACCTCTAAACCCGAAATTCCCCTTGGGCCTAGCTGCTAATCACCCGGTTAAGCCCAATTAAGCTGTTTTTCACCATCTGAAACTTGTTTCAGCCATATCTCCCAAACGGTAAGTCCGTTTGGCTAATGTGACCACTCTACGGAAAGAGAAACCATCATCCGAAGCCAATGGAAGTGGTTTCAGGTCAAAATTCCTTTCCAGTCAAAAGTTATGGTCAAAACAGTGCCAACTAGGGGTAAAATGGTCATTTAAAAATCGGGAAAAATCATGAACATGGGAAATGACCCCAATGGTCGTCTCCCAAAGTTACACGACCATACGACTTCATATGTGAGAGAAATAAATATTCTACGATCCTATGATGCGTAGAATGCGGGTCGTTACACTCTCCCCCCCTTAAGAAATTTCGTCCCCGAAATTCCTTAACCCAAAACATACAAAGGATCCCGCATGCCTAACAACCACATATAACAACAATCAAACATGCAAAACAAGCAAACAAGCCTATCCTAGCATGCGGAAAAACTAAATCGAAGTCAAAATCTTACCAGACAAAGAGTTCTGGATACTTCTTCCTTACGTCCTCCTCTGTTTCCCAAGTACAATCACTCTCGTCCTCGCTCCACTGTACCTTGACTAGCTTCACCGCCTTCCTTCGAAGTTGCTTCATGTCGTACTCGACAATACGGGCCGGCTTGCGGTTCCCAACCGCCTCGGGTTCTACTTCGAAGTCCTCTAACTGATCAGGTGAAATAGTCATATTTGAGTCGTGAACGAACTTCCTTAGTTGGGAAACATGAAATACGTTATGAACTCCCGCCATCTTCTCTGGTAAGTCAATCCTATATGCCAAATTCCCGACTAGTTCAAGAACAGGGAATGGGCCAACAAATCTTGGTGCCAACTTGCCTCTCCTGCCAAATCGTATTACGTTCTTCAGCGGAGAAATCTTGACAAACACCAAGTCGCCAACGGAGAACTTTAAGTCTTTTCTCCTCTTATCGGCATAACTCTTCTGTCTATCTTGGGCTGCCTTCATTCGTTGCTGAATGATCTTGATCTTATCTGAAGTTTCCCTCACCACATCTGGTCCAAGCATAAACTTCTCGCCAGTCTCTATCCAACATGATGGTGAGTTGCACGGTCTTCCATACAAAGCTTCAAATGGAGCCATACCGATACTGGATTGGTAACTATTATTATATGCAAACTCTACTAGATGCAAATGGTCATCCCATGATCCACCAAAATCCAATATGCATGCTCTCAAGAGATCTTCCAAAATACGATTCACCCTCTCCGTCTGACCGTCGGTCTGAGGATGATATGCGGTACTGAGATGTAACTCTGACCCTAGAGCCTCTTGTAAGCTCTTCCAAAACCCACTAGTGAACAACGGGTCTCGGTCGCTCACAATGCTTTTAGGTACTCCATGAAATCTCACTACCCACTTCATATACAATTCTGCTAACTTAGCTACCGTTCTGGTCGACTTGACTGGTATAAACCTTGCACTTTTAGTCAGTCGATCTACAATTACCCAAATGCTGTCATATCCCGATCTAGTCCTTGGTAAACCATCGATGAAATCCATCGAGACTTGCTCCCATTTCCCTTCGGGAACCTCTAAGGGCTGTAACAGACCACTAGGCTTCTTTTGCTCGGCTTTAACTAGCTGGCAATTCATGCATTTGGATATAAACTTCCCAACGTCTCTTTTCATTCCTTCCCAGTAGTAAGTCTGCTTCATATCTCGATACATCTTGTTACCACCGGGGTGTATAGTCAGCTTTGAGTGATGACATTCTCTAAGCACTTCATCTCTCAATCCATTGACATTGGGTACAACAAGCTTTCCATTCTTTCTAAGCCATCTATCTCGATCAAGCCCATACCTGTTCATCTCCTCATCGATTCCCATCTCTAACTTGGAGATGATTTCCAATAGGTTAGGATCGTCCCTCTGACTAGAGCCGATCCGCTCAATCAAAGTGGGTCTGATCGTCAAACTCGCTAACATTTCCGGATCCAATTCGCACTTTGGTCTGAAATCAAACCCCGCGATAAACTCCAGTTGCTTCCATTCAAGGAACATGGCCCCTAAGCTGGCATGTCTTCTACTCAATGCATCGGCCACCGCATTGCCCTTTCCCGGTGTGTATGCGATGTCAAAATCATAGGAAGCTAAGAACTCTAACCATCTCTGCTGACGGAGATTTAAATCCTTCTGGGAGAATAGATACTTCAACGACTTATGATCTGTAAACAGCTCAAATCTTTCTCCCAAGAGATAGTGTCTCCACATCTTTAACGCGAATACGATCGCTGCCAATTCTAAATCATGGGTAGGGTATCTCCTCTCGTGCGGTTTCAATTGCCGACTTGCATAAGCTACAACCCTACCGCCTTGCATCAATACAGCACCCAGTCCGGTACCACAGGCATCCGTGTATACCGTCATCTCTTCATCCCCCTTAGGAATGACTAACACTGGTGCGCTTGTCAACTTGTCCTTTAGACTTCTGAATGCATTCTCGCACCTTTCATCCCAGACAAAAGCTTGATTCTTCTTTGTCAACTGAGTCAACGGTGCTGCTATCTTGGAGAAGCCTTGGATAAACTTACGATAATATCCCGCTAATCCCAAGAAACTTCTTACATCTGTTGCGTTCTTGGGCGTAGGCCAATCCTGTACCGTAGCCACCTTTGCTGGGTCCACGGCAATACCGTTCTCTGATACAACATGGCCCAAGAACCTCACTTCCCTCTTCCAGAAGTGACACTTAGAAAACTTTGCTTTCAATTGGTGTTTTCTCAACACCTCCATCGCTACTCTTAAATGTTCCTTGTGTTCTTCCTCTGTCCTCGAATAGATCAAAATATCATCAACGAACACAAGGACAGACTTATTCAGCTGATCTCTGAATACCCTATTCATAAGGTCCACAAAATATGCCGGGGCATTAGTCAGTCCAAATGGCATAACCAACCATTCATAAAACCCAGACGGCGTTCGAAATGCCGTTTTAGCTATACTCTCAGCTTCCACTCTAAGCTGATGAAAACCTGTCGCGAGATCCAACTGAGAAAATACTCTCGCGCCACTCAACTGATCAAACAAATCATCTATCCGCGGTAGAGGATACTTGTTCTTCCTCGTCACTTTATTCAACTCGCGGTAGTCTACACACAAACGAAGGGAACCATCCGCCTTGGTAGCAAACACGACTGGTGCTCCCCATTCAGAAACACTCCTTCTGATAAATCCCTTCTTCAAAAGATCGCTGACTTGCACCTCGAGCTCTCGCTGCTCCCTTGGTGCCATACGACGAAGTGGCATCACTATAGGTCTGGCATCCTTTACCAAATCAATACGAAACTCAATCTCTCGGTGTGGTGGAAGTCCGGTCACTTCTTCGAAAACATCCGGATACTGGCCAACCACGGGCAAACCTGACAACTCACTATGCGGAATGTCGAGGGAGTTTAGAAAACTAGCCAATACCCCCTTACTGGGTAGACCACCAAACACTATCCTCCGCCCATCATCCGCTCTAGCTGTCACCAACAAGCCCTCACAGTCTACCACCACCCCGTATCTTTGGAGCCAATCTACTCCCAAAATAATGCCAAACCCAGTAAAGCCCAAAACAAAGCAATCACAAACAAACATGCATCCATGACTCGATAAGACCACATTGCGACAAATCATGCTAAGGCTAGTCGAACCACCAATCGGGTTCGTCACTACTAAAGGCCTATCGACAATCTCGGGCTCCAATCCCAACCTATCTACCAGGTCACTAGATATGAAAGAACTGGAAGCTCCGGTATCAAACAAAACTCTAACAGGAACATCATAAACAGAAAGCATACCTTGAATGACGACATTCTTTCCCTTCTCCGCCGCAGTTGGGGCATTCGACGAAGAAGGAATAGCATTAAGGGCGTAGGCTTTCACCATTTGCTTTTCCTTAGGGGGCTGTGGACACTTGTCCTTGTGATGTCCCAATTGGCCACAATTGAAGCACTTCCTATCCGCTGGCTTGGCCCGACAATTACTAGCATAATGGCCCTTCTTACCACAGCTGAAGCACTCCACATCTTGCTTATTCTTTTTCTTCTGGCCATCCTTAGCCTGATTCTGCTTTCTCTTATTCTGGGAACCACCTTTGCCTCCACCACTAGCTTGTGGCTTTGGCTCCTCTGCGGATGCAACCTCAGTCTTTGGCTTAGGGTAGAGACTTTCCGACCTTAACGCTTTCCCCACAATCGATTCAAACGTCTCATCGATGTGGTTAATAAGTTTTTCCCCCAAGTACTGATCCAAACCAGTTATAAATTTCTCATTCTTTTTCTCGGCAGTATCTATAAGAGATAACCCATATTTTGACAAAGTGTCAAATTCAGCAATATACTCTGAGACAGCCCTGCCATTCTGCTTGAGCTCCAAGAATTTCTTAAACAACATTGACTTCTGAGCAGCTGGAATGAACTTCTCGCTAAAGCGAGCCTTGAACTGCTCCCAAGTAATCTGATCTTCGGGGGTAGCTGCCTTTATAGCATTCCACCAATTCATTGCCCGCCCTTGCAGCTGACGGGACGCTAGCTTTCTCTTCATCGCATCCTCGATACCCAAATCCTCGAAGATACGTTCGCAACTATCCAACCAATCTTGAACATCCGTAGCCGACTCCGTTCCGTGGAACGGCTTCCCACCAAGGCTAGTATAATCCTTATTCAGCTTGGCGAAGTCGACCCTTGGCGCCTGCACTATTGGACCACCACCATTTCCACCATTGGGAGCTGCCCTCTGCACATCTCTAAGCATCTCTCTCATGAGGTCAGTAAACATCGTCCTCATGTCAGCAGCACTCCCATTATTGGCTCCCCTACCAGCACCTCTAGTATCTCGGCTCATCGTCAATCTGAAAAAGGAAACGATTAACGACTCCATAGTGGTGCTAGTGCAGTACGACTTCATCCTTATACTACTAATAGTATATATATATATAGCTTTTAAAAACCAAAGTAATCACAAATACGCTCTCTCGTATACGTATATTATCTCTCCCTGGTAACTTCCCTAGGTTAACTACGCAACCTAGAGCTCTGATACCAAGTGTGACGGCCAGTCTCGCACCAGCCTGCATTTCCTCCAAGAGTGCGCTGTACACATGCCCGACTAGCACAAGACGGTCGTCAGAAGAAAGGAAAGAAGGGAATGAACTAATCAAAGGACCTGTAGAATGTCTCACAGCGCATGGGATAAAATATAATAATAACATACTTGACATAAAACAGGCGAGACAGTGCATAAGCTGATAACTAATAATCAATGTCAACATCAAAGCAGCGGAAATCCAAATACAGCTTATTACAACCTTCCAAATTTACTGTCTCTAAACAAAAGAAAGCTAAAATAGAAGATACACCAACAATGCCCAAGCAGTGATCTTCAACAACACAGGGAGAATATTATGTATATAGTACGTGGAAGCCTCCTGCTCGTCTCCGGATCATCTACCCGTGCATCACCAGCTAACCTGTCTCTAGTCTGCTCGTGTGAGCACCCAGAGTAATAAGAAGAGACATAAAACTCTGGGTCAGACATAAAGCCTGGTATGAGCGATAAGCATCTAAACAGGGAAATAACAGGTATACTAAACCATACCTGAACCTGGACCTGCAACCAAAGAGTTAGTACCACATACCGTACAATACTCCAAGGTGCCATAATAAATAGTGTAAGAATACGGGGGTGGGGTGTGCATGTCGCAATGATAGCAAACAAATCATCCATAGCAACCATCCTCACATCTCTCACTCAGTGCGTAAAGCGTACGACATCTACCACTTTGGAACACTAGACAAAACTGAGGCAACGACGAATCCCGACTTGTAGAAACCCTGCTATGGCCAAGCCAAACACTTGGAGTCATGACCAAACATTTCAATGACCCACTTCATTGGTCGTAGCCCTTGGTTCTACCGATGCCATAAAGGCCCTGAATCCGCCTTCGTACCTCCTACCATAGTGGTCCAAAGCTATAGATGTCGATAACCCCTTAACACGCGTCCCGCAGCAAAGCCCAACCATGAAGTGAACTCGTTGATTCCCATCTGAATCTTAAGCTCTAACTTCTCATTGGACCTCCTTTGCATCTCGGGTTTGGTCGAATTGGAGTGGGTCTTCAGAAAAGTTGTCGTGCAGTAGCAGCTCTAGAATTCGGTTCGGTTCAGTCACCCATGCTCGGTTCGGTTCGGTCACCCATGCTCGGTTCGGTTCGGAGTGCCACCTTCCTCTGGGTTCGGGTCCTTCTCCTTGTCTTCTTTCATTCGATTCGGGTCGGGCACTTCGCTCCGGGTCGGGTCGGGGTCTTCCTCCAGGTCGGGTCGGGCGTCCTTCCCTCCAGCGCTCCAATCCCTAGCTTATTTCTTCACGTATTCCGATCCGATCCCTCCTTGCCATCTGATTCGCGTGGCTTTCCCTCTTGCTAGTTCTCCCGAGTGTTTGCTTCCGATCCGAGCCCTGCATCTCCAAGTCGATCCGATCTGGCCTCCAATCACTCTTCCGATCCGATCCGCTCCGCTCCCTAGCTTACTCCGATCCGATCCCCTTGTCCACCCCAACTCTAAGTGAACAGCCTTCCTTTTTGCCAAGCCTTCTCCAGCGACAAGTTCCAATCCAGTTCGAATCCCCTTGGTCAGTTCACAAATCCGATCCGACCCCCTTTCTCCGATCCAAACCGGTTCGGAACCTGCACACTTCTGCAATTTTCCAGCAAGCTTTCTACGCCATTCGACGACGTTTTCGAGCAATTTAACTATTCTAATCAATCATGAAACATACCATAGAGTCATAGTAACATGTAATAGCAACCACAAACAACAAACAACAATTTAAATGAATCAAAATGGATCAAAAGTAGCTAAAACTTCATATTTTCCCTTAAGCACTCTTAATCATGTTTAGGCATACAATTAACAAAACACATCGAAATTATCTCAAATTTCTAACAGAGCCTTAAAGCATTATTTTAGAATTTTAAGAATTTTTCCAGAATTTATTTACGTATAAATTCGCTAATCTTCACTAATTACCCTTAATCAACCGTAATTAGTGTCAAAATGATGCTATCACTCACCTTGGCCACAAATGAAACACCAAATCTGAAATACTCTATGTTTGGGTCGAATTCCTATGTATAGCAGCAGCTCCAACCTTGCTTTGGTGCTCTTTCTCCTTAATTTGGTGTTGCTAAGCCTAATCTTCAATTAGAGAGTGATTTGGGGTGTTTTAGATGTAGGAAGCCATTACTAAGGTCTCAAGAAGGTTTGTGGCGGCTCAAAACTGAAATGAAAGTGATAACCTAACCCTAATCAGTCCTCCTATACCTCTAAACCCGAAATTCCCCTTGGGCCTAGCTGCTAATCACCCGGTTAAGCCCAATTAAGCTGTTTTTCACCATCTGAAACTTGTTTCAGCCATATCTCCCAAACGGTAAGTCCGTTTGGCTAATGTGACCACTCTACGGAAAGAGAAACCATCATCCGAAGCCAATGGAAGTGGTTTCAGGTCAAAATTCCTTTCCAGTCAAAAGTTATGGTCAAAACAGTGCCAACTAGGGGTAAAATGGTCATTTAAAAATCGGGAAAAATCATGAACATGGGAAATGACCCCAATGGTCGTCTCCCAAAGTTACACGACCATACGACTTCATATGTGAGAGAAATAAATATTCTACGATCCTATGATGCGTAGAATGCGGGTCGTTACATTGAAACCCCACACAGGTATTGGGATAAAATACGGCATACACTAATCCCAATAATTAGTTGTATGTCGATCGATTGATTGACAGGCTGTTATAAGCGTTAGATATCTATATATGATGCTTATACAGTGTAGTGCACTTTGGATGATGGTTGATTATGTATCGTTGCTATTATATACATGTGTTGAATGGAATCCATATAATTAACTTTATATGGTAATTGATTGGGCCTCATTCCAATTTAGAAGATAAAGAATATTATAATATAAAGGTTCATGTGTTGACCGTACTCATCCGTTGAGATTAGGCATGTGTTGAACGAAATATTTTAACAACAAAATTTACATCTTTATCATTATAATATAAAGGTTCGTATGTTGACCGTACTCATCCGTTGAGATTAGTCATGTGTTGAACGAAATATTTTAACAACAAAATTTACATCTTTATCATTATAATATAAAGGTTCATGTGTTGACCGTACTCATCCGTTGAGATTAGTCATGTGTTGAATGAAATATTTTAACAATAAAATTTACATCTTTATCATTATAATATAAAGGTTCATGTGTTGACCGTACTCATCCGTTGAGATTAGTCATGTGTTGAACGAAATATTTTAACAATAAAATTTACATCTTTATCATATATGAAATTAGAAATTAACTGGAAAATAGATGAGTGGTCTCCTGGATATTGATCTGATGTTGGTTTCGGCATTCGGGGTTAATATTCAGGGAATCGTTCTCTTACTAATTTACGGTTGGAGTCTGATTTGAAATCAAACGATAGATACCATAATTTTTATAAAATATATTAAATAACAAAAATAATGACACGTGGACAGTACTCATTCGTTGAGATTAGTCATGTGTTGACAAAAATATAGATTCACGTATTGAATAGAATAAATATTCATTTGTTGAATAGAATAACGGAATTATTGAAATATATAAAGCCGTGTTGATTAGAGATGCGCTATTTTGACGCGAACGATATTTATATCGATTATATTCGTTTTTATAATGAATATCGAAAAGAGATAAAAATCGAATATATATAAAGCCAATTCGAATTGAATTGAATATAAACCAATTTCGAATTGAATTGAATATAAACCAAATTCGAATTGAATTGAATATAGAATGAATTGAAATTTGAATTGAATTGGAAATGGAAGTTGAAATGTTTTTGAAACGAATTTAAGACTATTTATAAAATTCGTTTTAAATAGAAATCGACGAAATATATATTATATATATAATATAATGGCCTGAATAGAACGCGCCGCGCTGCGGCAGTTCGTGAATTTCGACCATTGATTTCGAACGGACATTACGGGAGATCCGACCGTCGGATTCTCCTAAAATCAGAACCGTTGGGTTCGTATCGAAAAGAGCTTTCTAATGAATATTAGAAATTTGAAATCTAACGGTTGGATTTGGAGATACGTCAAAATCAAATTTGGAAAAGGTCGCTGAAAGTGCAGTTCGATGGCCGTTGTTGGAAATCGGTTGTGCAGACCTTGATAAAATTATTAAAAATATCAATAATTTGTATAAAATCTTAAGAAATGATTTAGGAAAAATTGGGATGAAAAACTCCATATTTGAAAAGATAAAAATAGATTTTTATCGAAATGAACTGGTTTTGAACTAAAATTAAAACCCATTTATTTTTAAAATAAATAAATTGGATTTGAAATGGGTTGTAAATAGAATTGATTCGTGGGTTTATCGTGAAGGGTGTTTTAAATAACACTTGTTCTTTAACCCGATAATAAATAGAATGTGATTTGGGTTTATCGTGAACTGTGTTTTAAATGACACTAGTTCTTTAACCCAGTAAAAGGAGTTTTAATGAATCTGCAATTAAATTGAAATGTGAATTGATAATTTAAATTATCAAATTTAGAAAGTGAGAGAGGATGGAGTATCACCAGTTTTGCTCCAAAGCGATAGTTAAATCTTTAATCAGATTTGAACGTGAAATGGTAATTAATTTTACCGATAACACGGTGATATTAGATATGGAGTATTACCAGTTTTATTTCATGGGATGAATAGGTTGGGATTGGGAAATAAAATAAATAATTACTTCGGTGTGGTTCGCTAATCTCGACTAGTTTGGAAAACCATAATTTTGTTTGAAATGACATCCAAAGGAAGATTAAAGAATAAATTTAAAGAATTTTTCTTTGATAAAATTAATGGGAACCTTTCCCTAAGAATTGAAATTTAGAAACTAGTTGTAGGTTAGTTAAGAAGAATGGTTTCCTGGGTATTGATCTGATGTTGGTTTCGGCCTTCGGGGTTAATATTTGGGGAATTGCTCTCTTACTGATTTACAGTTAGTGACTAATGAATTGGAATGAGGCGTATGTTGTGTTTGTGTAACATTTGTTTTAATATACGCGGGTTGTTCGGAAAGGCCGGGTTCATACCCATTCTGAATAACCGATTCGACGACATGTCGAAGACGAAGACGGTGGTTGAAGACCGGAAGTCTTCACATCGTTTGGGTGATTACTGATGATCTTGATTGGGCTGTACACCCAAGATGAGGGAATCAGTTGGTGGTCGTTCAGACGTACTTGGAGATCGATGGATATGCGAGGAATGTGCCTCCGGTTTCGTTCAGACCCAGAACGAACTTGTAAATGGATTTTGTGTCTGACATTGGATTTTATTCTATGTTGATTGATTTCTATTAAATATATATCTGTTTGGCGGCGGAGAATTTATTCCCTTGCTTAACGCCCTTCTCTGAGACGTGCGAGCTTAGAGGTTATATATCGATAGATATCAATCGCATGGCATGAATTGCCTGTGTAGCACGCTGAGTTGCATGGATCAAGGCTTCTGTTGAAAAGCAAAGTCTTGTTGTTGATGATCCAAGCACGGCCTACGTGGCAGCTTTGTGTATAGCGTGGATTCGTGAGCCTTACACCTCGGTATGAGTCAAAAACGGGATAAGGACTGCAGGGAGAGCACGACTTTTCTTTCTAGCTTTGGTGGTGTCAGTGACTTACCAGCCCTGACATTTATATACTTTTCACCTATGTGGTTGTTGAATGAGTCGCCTCGATTTTAGGTCTGTAAGGATCGGGAAACGTGTGTTCACGAATTGCCAATCCTTAAACGTAAGAGAGGACCGGCCCTGAAGCATCCAGGGGTTACCCAGAGTGTGTAGTCCCGAGGCATTTGCTAGAGTGTCTCGAAGCGGAGAGGAGCTTACCCCTTGCCTCGACTCATGACGGAAATCCAATTTCCAATACGAGATACTTCGGTTTTTATTTGTAGAGCCTATTATGGCGACATGATAGATGGTACCCATGCCGCCTATAATTGATATTTATGATTGAAATTGTTTTGACACTATTCACTTATTATAGTATCAAATGATTTGTTTTAAACGTACCAAGCATGTTTGGCTATTATAAAGGAAAACCCTTTCCTCCGGCTTGCGTTGCATTGTGTGATGGGACCTGGGTCTTATAATAGCTTCATTTTTCGAAAAAGCATTGCTCTGTTTGTTCTATGCACTGGTATTCTTGGGAGGAAACCCGTTCCGTATTATACGGCGTGGTCCCTTGAATTACTCTCTTTTAAAGTAAAGTTTTAAATAACTGTTTTAGTTCTCACACTAGTCACAAGACTGACCTGGAGTTTATTGTTTTAACCTAAACTCTGGGTGCCCTTATTTTCGACACGGACAGCTAGTAGTTTTGGTTTTGCAGATTTATATTCACAGGATCCTGATTTACAGCTGGAACGATGTTCGGAAAGCTCTGTATCCGTGTGTTCAGTTGTGTTTTGTATTATTTTTCCGCTGCAGTACTGTATTTAAATCTCTGATATTTATCGAATGTAATTTATTCATTTATACTCTGTATATTCTTGTATCTGATGGAATTGTTGTAATAGCAATGAAATGTTCTTCTGTTTGTGTTCTGATTTGTCATGTTCTCAAAACGATCAGGGGTTTCGAACGGTCTAGATCGGTTTAACGACTGATTCGGATCGAGCGAAATTCCTTGCCGTCACATTTGGTATCAAAGCTTTGGTTTACAGAGCTCGAGAACAAGACACATTAGAACCATACGAATGAATTCATCAGATATTGGATTAGTAATATCCAATTAGAATGATTCGCTAGAGATAGGATCAGTAGTGTTCTAGAACGAGTGTGAAGAGTATATTTTTCAAATGAAAACAATTTTGTTTTGAAATTTAAATCGTTTTATACGTATTTGGATACTTTATTTGTATTGAATTTGGACAATCCAATATATAAAGATTTTGCATATACGCGTCATGAACGTATATTCGAAGTTTTAATATATTGGATAGATATAGAATCACATTCTAGTCGCCCGGAGATGGTACTGATAATTGTCATGACATCATCAGTATTTATGTTCGTGTGACGAAGGTGTGATATCTATATATTTCCATTTAGGCTGGTGTGAGAACCAAAACTTATATGGATAGATTTATTGTTGTGAATTGGCATCAAAAGCATGATTTTCTGTATATATGTATCAAAATTATGAATTTGAAACCTTAATCAACTAATTGATTGATGGTTGTGTTGTTTGTTTATTTGTTTAATAATTTTGAACCATTTAGCCTAATTGAATCAAATATTGAATTGTATTGAAATTAGTCGCATTTGCTTGCATATACATGTACTTACATTGAACAGGTCATAGCAAGGAGGCTAGAGCAGAGAATAAAATTGGTTTGCCCGACAAATAGGTACATATTTACTATAATTTACTGTTTTGTTTGGGTGATGATGATTTTATGAGCCGATTGGCTAGCCGCATGGCTTTTTCTTTTTCTTTTTGAGATCAAAAGGCCTATATGGCAATTTCGGGATTTTCCCGTGCTCCTCGTACAAGGAGGTTATGGCGAAATTTTTCGAAAATTCCGGGTGTTAGCCAAATTTTTGAAGAATTTGGAAATTCTCATAAACTGAAAAGTTGGAGAATGGAAGCCAGAATGAACGTAGAGTTGATTAATCAAACAACTTTCGGCTTCGTTCCTTTTCGGGGACGAAAAGTTTTAAGTGGGGGAGATTGTAATAACCCGGAAATGCGAGCCAGTTTAAAATTTTTATTTTGGCAATTTTAATGAATTTAGAATATTTAAAATGAATTATTATAAATAATAACAACGAGAAATTTATTTTTAATATAATTCGAACGTATATATTTATATACATCGTTGTTAGAATATAAATATTTATTTTAAATTGTAAAAGGTATTGAAAATGGCGTGGTAGTTCGATAATTCGATTTCAAATTTCAATTGAACATACCGAGTGCAAAATAAACCGGATTTTAGCGAAACCAAAAATATTAGAATCTAGTTGAGAATATCTTTCCAACGAATTTGAAAAATCGAAATTTCATAGCGGGAATCAAAAGTTATGCCCGGTTGAAAATTCAGAATAGTCGCTATGTAAATTATACATGGCCCAAAAAGTCATATTTTGCATACAGATGAATTTAGACTCGAAACCACTTCCATTGAGTTCAAAATGCCGTTTAGAACTCCGAAAAGTATAAGCTTCGATATATTCTGATATCCGGAATAGTGACTATGGGCTGGAGTTGTTCGGTTAACAATACATAGCCCTTAAAAAGTGAAATTTTGCATACGAGCTCAGAATTCGACGAGATAAATTTTTATGGATTCATAATGACAAATTATTGTTATGTGTTAAAGGGCGCGTCGAACGGAGCCAGTATGCGGTCGTGCGAGCTAAAACAGTACAGGGTAAAACGAGCAGTCATTTTACAAAGGAACATTATTGATACGACCTCGGAATTCGATTCTACTTTTTTTTCTGGATTAGTATCGTCTAATAATGGTTAAATCCAAGAGGGCTTGATTTTTTGAGTTAGCATGTGAGCGTGCAAGAAGAAAAGGTGCGCCAAAATCGCAATTTTAGAGCTTATCTGAGCATTTTCGAGAATTTTTTTGAATGGTCAAACGAACTCGGAATTCGACGAAACTTGTTTTGTTGGACTTGTCTTCACGTCTACTATCTCATGTCCGAAATCCGCGGTCATCGGAGATCGCTAGCGTTCAGGCGTTATTTGAGAAACTAGCATATAAACACTTTTACTTCCTTTTCTCTTCAAAAATTCACTTTTCCTTCTTCCTCCACAAAAACTCAAAAATGGCCTCCTCCTCCTAGGTGCCGCTGCCCCCACCTCCACCACCGCCGTCGGCCGCCGAACCCCCTCCTCCTTCCTCCCCTTCACCTCCTCTTCCTCCTCCCCCTTTCTCTCTTCCAATTTCAAATCCCTAAACCCCAAGTCACCACCGCCACCACCACGGGCCCCACCACCACCGCCGCCGCCCCTTAGCCGCCTCCCCACGCCCAATCAGGTCCGGCGCACCCCTGTGGCCACCCAACTCCGGCCGTGGGACCCCCGGTCACCAAAAACCCATTTTACACTAATCACCCGTTTTGCAAATAAGCCCCTGACCGTATTTTGCCAATAACTCTCAAACGGTGCGTTTCTGGCCAAAGTCCCTCTAAACCAAAGTTGTAGAGAACGAAATTCTCTTCGATTTGACTATATGGAAGTCATGTTTTGGGGTTCGGAGCTGCTTGGAAAACGCGTGCGAAATCTGTTGTTCAAAAGCTGAAAAAATCATGTACTATAGCGAATTCTGGCGAATTGGAGCATTTTTGGCAAAAAGTCTCTTAGGCGAAAGTTGTCCGGAATGGCGCGTTTAAGCTAGAAAAAAGGATGGTGTGAAGATTGAAGCTCGTTTGCAAATTCTGGAACCAGAACAACGAATCCGGGCGTTAGAAAAAATGTGAGTTTTCTCCGTTTTAAAGCTTCTACAATTTTAGACATATGAAGTAAATAAAAATATGATTTTTATATTATAGAGAGAATAAAAATCCGATTTTTAACTTATAGAAGATATAAAGATAGGATTTTTATATAATGTAGATATTAAAAATATGATTTTTATATACATAGCAAGAATTTAAAAATGTGATTTTTTATATATTTAGTGGCTACGGAAACGAAAGTGACAAAAGGCGAGAACGACGAAGATTTCTACATAAGAAGTGTCGTGGAATTGGGATAGCTATTGGTGAGAACTTCTCACTCTAAATTTCTTTTTCTAGTTATATATATATATACTAGGATGGAGACGGTGTTTAGTAGCACCCGACACCATCGTCCACAGACCATGGACTTGTTTGTTTGGTTGTGTAGTTGGTTAGATTGTTTGATTTGAATTTTTGATTGTTTGGTGAAATAGAATGGATTTGATTGATGTGTGAATGGCGTGGGCCATCACTAGACCGGGGATAAGGCTAGGCCTTGTCCCGTTTCTAGTATCGTGCCGTTATGCCGCCGAAATTTTCTAAAATAAATTAGAAAAATAAAAACATCATTTTTATTTTGTAAATGATCTGAATAGAAATTCATGTGTTAAAGTAAAATATTTTACTATTAAAAATATAATTTTTAACGTGAACGTGAACAAATAAATATTTATTTACAAATCGAACGATTTGTTTATGTACACCTATTTGAAGGACATTGATTGGGACGATAAATTTTACACATCACCCAACTGCACAAAAAAAATCTGTGTTTGATTGTTTGAAACCCCGCACGGGTATTGGGATAAAATACGACATACACTAATCCCAATAATTAGTTGTATGTCAATCGATTGATTGACAGGCCGTTATAAGCGTTAGATATCTATATTTGATGCTTATACAATGTAGTGCACTTTGGATGATGGTTGATTATGTATTGTTGCTATTATATACATGTGTTGAATGGAATCCATATAGTTAACTTTATATGGTAATTGATTGGGCCTCATTCCAATTTAGAAGATAAATAATATTATAATATAAAGGTTCAAGTGTTGACCGTACTCATCCGTTGCGATTAGTCATGTGTTGAACGAAATATTTTAATAATAAAATTTACATCTTTATCATTATAATATAAAGGTTCATGTGTTGATCGTACTCATCCTTTGAGATTAGTCATGTGTTGAACGAAATATTTTAACAATAAAATTTACATCTTTATCATTATACTATAAAGGTTCATGTGTTGACCGTACTCATCCGTTGAGATTAGTCATGTGTTGAACGAAATATTTTAACAATAAAATTTACATCTTTATCATTATAATATAAAGGTTCATGTGTTGACCGTACTCATCCGTTGAGATTAGTCATGTGTTGAACGAAATATTTTAACAATAAAATTTACATCTTTATCATATATGAAATTAGAAATTAACTGGAAAATAGATAAGATGAGTGGTCTCCTGGATATTGATCTGATGTTGGTTTCGGCCTTCGGGGTTAATATTCAGGGAATCGTTCTCTTACTAATTTACGGTTGGAGTCAGATTTGAAATCAAACGATAGATACCATAATTTTTATAAAATATATTAAATAACAAAAATAGTCACACGTGGACAGTACTCATTCGTTGAGATTAGTCATGTGTTGACAAAAATATAGATTCACGTATTGAATGGAATAAATATTCAATTGTTGAATAGAATAACGGAATTATTGAAATATATAAAGCCGTGTTGATTAGAGATGCGCTATTTTGACGCGAACGATATTTATATCGATTATATTCGTTTTTATAATGAATATCGAAAAGAGATAAAAATCAAATATATATAAAGCAAATTCGAATTGAATTGAATATAAACCAAATTCGAATTGAATTGAATATAAACCAAATTCGAATTGAATTGAATACAGAATGAATTGAAATTTGAATTGAATTGGAAATGGAAGTTGAAATGTTTTTGAAACGAATTTAAAACTATTTATAAAATTTGTTTTAAATAGAAATCGACGAAATATATATTATATATATAATATAATGGCCTGAATAGAACGCGCCGCGCTGCGGTAGTTCGTGAATTTCGACCATTGATTTCGAACGGACATTACGGGAGATCCGACCGTCGGATTCTCCTAAAATCGGAACCGTTGGGTTCGTATCGAAAAGAGCTTTCTAACGAATATTAGAAATTTGAAATCTAACGGTTGGATTTGGTGATACGTCCAAATCAAATTTGGAAAAGGACGCTGAAAGTGCAGTTCGATGGCCGTTGTTGGAAATCGGCTGTACAAACCTTGATAAAATTATTAAAAATATCAATAATTTGTATAGAATCATAAGAAATGATTTGGGAAAAATTGGGATGAAAAACTCCATGTTTGAAAAGATAAAAATATATTTTTATCGAAATGAACTGGTTTTGAACTAAAATTAAAACCCATTTATTTTTAAAATAAATAAATTGGATTTGAAATGGGTTGTAAATAGAACTGATTCATGGGTTTATCGTGAAGGGTGTTTTAAATAACACTTGTTCTTTAACCCGATAATAAATAGAATGTGATTTGGGTTTATCGTGGACTGTGTTTTAAATGACACTAGTTCTTTAACCCAGTAAAAGGAGTTTTAATGAATCTGCAATTAAATTGAAATGTGAATTGATAATTTAAATTATCAAATTTAGAAAGTTAGCGAGGATGGAGTATCACCAGTTTTGCTCTAAAGCGATAGTTAAATCTTTAATCAGATTTGAACGTGAAATTGTAATTAATTTTACCGATAACACTGTGATATTAGTTATGGAGTATTACCAGTTTTGTTTCATGGGATGAATAGGTTGGGATTGGGAAATAAAATAAATAATTACTTCGGTGTGGTTCGCTAATTTCGACTAGTTTGGAAAACCATAATTTGGTTTGAAATGACATCCAAAGGAAGATTAAAGAATAAATTTAAATAATTTATCTTTGATAAAATTAATGGGAACCTGTGACGATCCCAAAACCCCGTGATATGGTGTTAAGGATAATCATTGGAATATAACACATTAATCATCATTAGCAGATCACAGATAATAGCATAAACAGAAAATAGAATAATTTACACACATATGACAGCGGAATCATATAGATATCATCACATTAGAGAAGCACAATACAGGATACAACTTAGTGCATAATGATACATAATCAGTCACCATCGCTTGATGCAGAATCATACATAAAGAGTACACAAAAAAATATCAGTCTACATCGCTAATGGCGGAATCATAATATAGATACAATAATGGCGGAGAAAATCCAAGTCAGCACGGTGTAGTCAAGCCTCTCCATAAGCCAAAAGTGCGTCAGAAACCTGTAACTAGGCTGCCCATGTGAAAATGAGGGCACCCAAGTTTGCAAGGTGAAACAAACTACGAGTCAGTCATGGGACTGGTATGAGAAATCTACATAACTTATTAACAACAATAATAAGGCAAATCAAAGGACCACGCCACTTTCGCGGAACGGGTTTACTCCAATGAGTGCTAGTGCATGAAATAAAGTAAATGATTAAATCATCGCAATGCCTTTTATAAAATGAAGCCATTATAAGACTCGGGTCCCATCACACAATGCAACGCAAGCCGGAGGATAGTGTTTTTACCTTATAATGGCCAAAAATGCTTCATACGAATTAAGCAAAAGTGCTTGATATTATTACTAGTGCATATATGTTTCAAAAGTGATTTCAATCATAAATATCAATCATAGGCGGCATAAATGACCCATACCACTATGTCGTCGTACTAGTAATACAATCACGTCCGCATATTTCGTATTGGAAATTGGATTCCTTCATGAGTCGAGGCAAGGGGCAAGCTCCTCTCCGATTCGAGACACTCTAGCAAATGTCCCAGGACCCCACTATGATCCTTGGATCTTCAGGGCCGGTCCTCTCTTACTTTTGAGGATTAGTTATTCCTAAACACACGTTTCCCGGTCCTTACAGACCTATATCGAGGCGCCTCGCATTCCAACAACCACACAGGTGAAAAGTATATATAATGTCAGGGCTGGTAGGTCACTGACACCACCTTAGCTAGAAAGAAAAGTCGTGCTCTCCCTGCAGTCACTCTCCCGTTTTGACTCATACTGAGGTGTGAGGCTCACGAATTCACGTTATACACAAAGCTACATCACACAGACCATGCTTTGATCATCAACCACAAGACTTTTCTTTGCAACAGAAGCCTTGATCATATGCCACTTAGGCGTGCCACACAGGCAATCCACTCCATACGACTGATTTCTATCAATATATAACCTCTGAGCTCGTACGTCTCAGAGAAGGGCGTTAAGCAAGAGAATAAATTCTCCGCCGCCAGACAGATATATATTTAACAGAGATCAATCAGCACAGAACAAAATCCAATGTCAGGCACACAGTCCATTTACAAGTCCGTTCTGGTTCTAAACAAAACCGGAGGCACCAATTCCTCGCATATCCGCACAATCAACAGTATGTTTGGACGGCTACTACTTCAGTTCCTTCATGGTAGCTACTCCAATCACGAGCATCAGTAGCGCCCATCCATCCAACGTGAAGATCGTCGGTCTTCAACCGCCTTCGACTTCACAACGTCGATTGATTATTTGAAATGAGATGAACTCGGCCTTTTCAAATAATCCACGTATATTTAGATTTTCAAATCAATTATTCACATGGTTGAACTATTCAACATTCACATTTCAGTTCTTTAGTTATAGTTTTCATGTCAAATACATTCAACCATCACATATCAAGCAAGCACAACGAAATTGGTTTATTTCCACTTTATATCGTCTATAGTATTTTATAACGATATATAGCCATTTTTATCTATTTTAAAACGGCCATATTTAATTAAACGACATTACAAGTCGTGCCAATGCACTGGCGCTGCTTCCCACTAATTTTGTTTTACACATATCTGAAAATCTAACCGTTGGATCTTCACAAATTTTATATCATTAGGAAGGTTATTTCAAAACGAATCCAACGGTTTCAGTTTTGGGAAAATCCGACGGTCGGATCTTCCACACTAGCCATTTGAAATTATGATTTCAATTTACGAACTACAGCGTCGTTATTCGATTTAATTTAATTATATTTATATATATATTAATGTAATCGTTTCTGGCGCTGTTTTTCTTCAGATTTGAATTAAACATTCCAGACAATCCAACCGTCGAATCTTCACAAAGTTGGTGCCGTTGGAAAGATATTTCCAAGGCGAACCCAACGGTTGCGTTTTCGGGAAAATACAATGGTCGGATTTCCCGCACTAGTCGTTTGAAATCACGGTTTCAAAACACGAACTGCACGGCCACGTTTCGTTTTAATTTTATTCATATTTATATATTTATATAAATATAGTTCATTCAAAAATTCCTATATCATTTTCACTTCAATTATTTCACTAACGCCTTTAAATTTTGGAAAATTTCGCCATAACCTCCTTTGTACGGGAGGGGCTGGGAAAATTCCCAAATAGCCACACGGGCGTCTCATGTCAAAAAGAAAAAGAAAAAGCCAAGCGGCTAGCCAACAGGCTCATAAAATCATCACCCAAACAAAATAGTAAATGTGTACCTATTTGTCGGGCACAAAATTTTATTCCTCTTCTCTAGCCCCTTTGCTATAACCTGTTCAATAAATATGCATGTACATATATACAGTTTTTATCACTTACCATTTTCCATTCAACTTCATATTTGATTTACTTTGGCTTAAAAACACCATTCATTCTAATGTTGCATGCATAGGCTAAAATCATATCATTAGCTAATGTATATTTCAACTCATGCACATTTATTTGAACAAGTGGCTATTTTTAACACTTCACATTTCAAAGATGATAATTTTGGCGAACTAAAATAGATTTCAACACATGACTATTTTATTTAGTTCCTATGCATGTTAAAAATAATATTTCTTCACAAATATTTATTTCAACGTCCGCATATCTCTAGCATATCACATATATGATAAAAATGATATTTTTATCACTTAAAATATTTATTCGACAAATGGATGTTTTCAACACTTCATAGTTTCAATAAAAATGTAATTTTTATTGTTCGGTCTTTTTATTCAACACATGAACTTTTCCACTACACACACTTCTCAACACGTGAGCATTTCCACACATGGATATTTTATTTATGTTGTTCATATTAGAAAGATGGAATTTTTATTGTTAAAACTATTTATATATAAGGCGAATATTTTTCATACTTCATATATATTATAAAAATGTCATTTTTATTGTTTAAACACTTCATTCATTCACAAATGAATTTAATTTTCACACATCAATTTTCAACACATTAACATTTCCACACATGGATATAGTTTCAACACATGACTTTAATTTCAACGCATGAAGATAATTTCAACATATGAAAATAATTCTAACACACAAAGATTATTCAAAATTTCTGCAGCATAACGGCAGGGTAGTTAAAACCGACACCGTCCCTAGTACGGCTCCTCGCTCTACCTTAAAACCTCACGGTTTTTGACAATGGGGATTCATGCATCTAATTCGCACGCAGGCGGCATGTTTATTTTTATTTCCACAAATATTTCCAATTCATTTCAATCACCAATGGGTATTTTTCAACCACAACCAAACAATATCAACCACAAACAATTATTCAACCATTCGTATTTTTCATCCAATATTTCACACCAATTCACAACAATAAATATCGTCCATGATTTGTGGACAAGGGGAGTATATATATATATATATATATATATATATATATATATATATATATATATAATTGCTATATTTCACTTGCATTTCAACACATATATTAATTATTCTATGCATGTATAATTCATACTTCGCTCATATAGCTTACACCACGCATGTACATGAGGTATACAACACGTGTATAATTTATATTTCGCTAATATAATTTATACACAACATTTTCCATTCAAATTCTATTAATTTAGATTTCTCACATTGGTTTGTTGCTTCGCTAAAAATAGATACGATGTCAGAAAAATCCGCGGCTTCTTCTAGAGTGTAGAGAGCTTCCTTGCGGTCGTGATGTTTCCTGTTTCATCGAATTTCGTCAACACACTAGAAAGATATGATTTTTCAAAGTGTAAACATAAAAAAGAACTCACCTTTCACGATGGTTCAATACTAGGTGTGCGGTTTTTGCGAGAACCGAGGCACGAGGGGATGATCGGCGGGTTGAACGTGGAAGAGCTTCGAGAGAGGGTCCTGTCGGTGGTGGTTTGGTGGCGCTCGGTGGTCGGGATCGTCGGCGGCGGCGCCAGGAAGTGGCGGGCTTTCTGGCCTCGATTCAGGCGGAGGAGGCGTCGGTCGGGGTCGTGGGTGGGTCGGATCTGACGAGGGGGCGGAGACGAGTCGAGGGGTGGCGGTGGCGTTGGCTGGAAGCGGATGTAGCGGCGGCGACGAAGGAGAGAAGGGGGAACGGGTTTCGCCGTTGGTTCGAGGGTTTTTAGTTTTTTTTTTTTAATTATGAAAGAAAAAATCCTATTGGCCGATATATATATATTATATTTTTAAATAGTGTTTTCTCCAACTAACTCCTTTTTAAACCCAACGACTGTCGTCCCTAGCTAAATACCCCCATCCCGGACACAATGGGATATGTTTCGTAGGCCAATTCGACTGTTACAGTCAGTTATTTTTCAAATTAAAGTACAAAACATTTAATTTTTAACTTTGAACGTATCTTTCAACTTGCTAGGGCCACAAAATGATTCGAAAAATTCTAGAAAAATAAATCTAGCTATGTTTTGACTCTACGGTCCCAACAAAACAAGTTTCGTCAAATTCTGAGATCGTTTGAAAAATGGTCGTTTTCTGGTCGATCCAATTTAACAGAAACTGACCAAACTCATTTTCTTTTGCCACGCTCACATACTAGCTTCAAAAATTATGAAATTTGAAACTTAGCAATAGTTTGACATCCCGGACCCAACAAAAGTGGTTTCGTCGAATTCCGAGGTCGTATGCAAAATATCAATTTTCCAGAGCTATATATTCTATATAGCGACCATTCTGAATATTTATTCGGCCATAACTTTTGATTCCCGTTATGAAACTTCGATTTTTCAGATTCGTTAGAAAGGTATTGACTAACAGATTTAAATATTTTTGGTTTCGCTAAAATCTGTTATATTTTCCCCCTGCACAGTCAGTCAAAGTTTGAATTCAAATTTTCAAACTGACTCACTATTTCTAATTCACTATTTTATTGAAATATTCTATTTCAATTGTTCGAATTCCTTTGAAATCACCAATTTAAAATTTTTTAAATTGGCTCGTATTTTCCGGGTTATTACAGAACCTTTCCCTAAGAATTGAAATTTAGAAACTAGCTGTAGGTTAGTTAAGAAGAATGGTTTCCTGGGTATTGATCTGATGTTAGTTTCGGACTTCGAGGTTAATATTTGGGGAATTGCTCTCTTACTGATTTACAGTTAGTGACTAATGAATTGGAATGAGGCGTATGTTGTGTTTGTGTAACATTTGTTTTAATATACGCGGGTTGTTCGGAAAGGCCGGGTTTATACCCATTCTGAATAACTGATTCGACAACATGTCAAAGACGAAGACGGTGGTTGAAGACCGGAAGTCTTCACATCGTTTGGGTGATTACTGATGATCTTGATTGTGCTATACACCCAAGATGAGGGAATCAGTTGGTGGTCATCCAGACGTACTTGGAGATCGATGGATATGCGAGGAAAGTGCCTTCGGTTTCGTTCAGACCCAAAACGAACTTGTAAATGGATTGTGTGTCTGACATTGGATTTTATTCTATGTTGATTGATTTCTGTTGAATATATATCTGTTAGGCGGCGGAGAATTTATTCTCTTGCTTAACGCCCTTCTCTGAGACGTACGAGCTTAGAGGTTATATATCGATAGATATCAATCGCATGGCATGAATTGCCTGTGTAGCACGCTGAGTTGCATGGATCAAGGCTTCTGTTGAAAAGCAAAGTCTTGTGGTTGATGATCAAAGCACGGCCTACGTGGCAGCTTTGTGGATAGCGTAGATTCGCGAGCCTTACACCTCGGTATGAGTCAAAAACGGGATAAGGACTGCAGGGAGAGCACGACGTTTCTTTCTAGCTTTGGTGGTGTCAGTGACTTACCAGCCCTGACATATATACTTTTCACCTATGTGGTTGTTGGATGAGGCTCCTCGATTTTAGGTCTGTAAGGACCGGGAAACGTGTGTTCGGGAATTGCCAATCCTCAAACATAAGAGAGGACAGGCCATGAAGCATCCAGGGGTTACCCAGAGTGTGTAGTCCCGAGGCATTTGCTAGAGTGTCTCGAAGCAGAGAGGAGCTTGCCCCTTGCCTCGACTCATGACGGAAATCCAATTTCCAATACGAGATACTTCGGTTTTTATTTGTAGAGCCTAGTATGGTACATGATATATGGTACCCGTGCCGCCTATGATTGATATTTATGATTGAAATTGTTTTGACACTATACACTTATTATAGTATCAAATGATTTGTTTTAAATGTACCAAGCATGTTTGGCTATTATAAGGGAAAACCCTATCCTCCGGCTTGCGTTGCATTGTGTGATGGGACCTGGGTCTTATAATAGCTTCATTTTTCGAAAAAGCATTGCGCTGTTTGTTCTATGCACGGGTATTCTTGGGAGGAAACCTATTCCGTATTATACGGCGTGATCCCTTGAATTACTCTCTTTTAAAGTAAAGTTTTAAATAACTGTTTTAGTTCTCACACCAGTCACATGATTGACCTGTAGTTTATTGTTTTAACCTAAACTCTGGGTGCCCTTATTTTCGACACGGGCAGCTAGTAGTTTTGGTTTTGCAGATTTATATTCATAGGATCCTGATTTACATCTGGAACGATGCTCGGAAAGCTCTGTATCCGTGTGTTACTTTCAGTTGTGTTTTGTATTATTTTTCCGTTGCAGTACTGCATTTAAATCTCTGATATTTATCGAATGTAATTTATTCATTTATACTATGTATATTCTTGTATCTGATGGAATTGTTGTAATAGCAATGAAATGTTCTTCTGTTTGTGTTCTGATTTATCCTGTTCTCAAAACGATCAGGGGTTTCGAACGGTCTAGATCGGTTTAACGACTTATTCGGATCGAGCGAAATTCCTTGCCGTCACACGTTTCCCCGTCTTATAGGACCTATATATAATGGTATGTACATCGGCTCACATAGTGCTAGTTATCGACCATATATTCGAGGCGCCTCGCATTCCAACAACCACACACGTAAAAAGTATATAAATGTCAGGGCTGGTAGGTCACTGACATCACCCATAGCTAGAAAGAAACGTCGTGTTCTCCCAACGGTCATTATCCAGTTTTTGACTCATACCGAGGTGTGAGGCATGCGAATTCATGCTATACACAAAGCTATACCACACAGGTCGTGCTTTGATCATCAACCACAAAATTTTTCTTTTCAACAGAAGCCTTGATCGTTTGCCACTTAGGCATGCCACACAGGCAATTCACTCCATGCGACTGATGTCCATCGATATACAACCTCTGAGCTCGTACGTCTCAGGGAAGGGCGTTAAGCAAGAGAATAAATTCTCCGCCGCCAAACAGATGTATATTTAATAGAGATCAATCAACACAGAATAAAATCCAATGTCAGACACACAATCCATTTACAAGTTCGTTCTAGGTCCGAACGAAACCGGAGGCACTTTCCTCGCATATCCATCGATCTCCAAGTACGTCTGGATGATCACCAACTGATTCCCTCCTTTCTTGGGTGTACAACCCAATCAAGATCATCAATAATCATCCAAACGATGTGAAGGCTTCCTGTCTTCAACCACTGTCTTCACCTTTGACATATCGCCGAATCGGTTATTTAGAATGGGTATAAACCCGGCACTTCTGAATAACCCGCGTATATAATAAACAAATGTTACACAAACCCAACATATGGCTCATTCCAATTCAGAATATTCTTTTATTCAAATTTTCACATTCTTAGGGAAAGGTCCCCATTAATTTTATCAAAGATAAATTCTTCTAAATTTATTCTTTAATCTTCCTTTGGATATCATTTCAAACCATATTATGGTTTTCCAAACTAGTCGGGATTAGCGAACCACACCGAAGTAATTATTCATTTTATTTTCCAATCCCAACCTATTCATCCCATGGAGCAAAACTGGTAATACTCCATATCTAACACCACGGTGTTATCGGTAAATATTAATTACCCTTTCACGTTCAAATCTAATTCAAGATTTGATGATCGCTTGGAGAAAAACTGGTGATACTCCATTCTCGATCACTTTCCAATCTTGATAATCTAAATTATCAATTCTCATTTCAATCTAATTAAAGATTCATTAAAACTCCACTTAGTTTTAATCTTCCCAAAAATCAATATCTTTTCTTTAACTGGGTTAAAGAACCAATGTCACCTAAAACACGATTCACGATAAACCCAAAATCACTTTCTATTGTTAATCGGCTTAAAGAACAGGTGTTATTCCAAATACCGCTCACGATAAACCCGAAAACCAATTTAAACTCAATTCCAATTAATATTATTTAATTGGTACACTTCATTAAATCTAAATAGAAAGATTTAATCTTTTTCTCAACTGGCTTTAAGAACAGTGTTAATGAACACACCAATCACGACAAACCCAAATCACGTTTGATATTAAATACAAGGCTCTGAATAGAAAATATATCGGCTTATATTCAATATTAAATTCTACGACTAATAAATATCGTATTGGAAATAACGATATAAATATATATTTCAAATTTCCATAATAATATCTGTATAATCATGAAACCCAACATCGAAATATTCCAAAGCCAATTTTGATTCAAATCCATTTCCACTTTATATATCGGAAATTCTGGTTATTTTCAAAACCATTTCAAATCCACTTTATTTATTTTAAAAATAAATGGGATTTTAATTCTAGTTCAAAACTAGTTCATTTCGATAAAAATATATTTTTATCCTTTCAAATGTGGAATTTTTCATTCCAGTTCTTTCCAATTTATATATTATGATTTAACACAAATTATTAATATTTTTAGTAATTTTATCAAGGCCCGTACAGTCGGTTTTCAATAACGGCCGCCGAACTGCACTTACAACGACCTTTTCCAAATTTGATTTGGACATAATTCCAAATCCAACCATTAGATTTCAAATCTCTAATATTCATTAGAAAGCACTTTTCGATACGAACCCAACGGTTCTGGTTTTAGGAGAATTCGATGGTCGGATCTCCCGCAACGTCAATTCGAAGTCAGTGGTTGAAATTCGCAAAATGTCGCGGCACAGCGCGTTCTATTCAGGCCATTTAATATATATAATATATATATTATATATACTTCATCGTTTGCAATTCAAAACGTTTTTTTATATATCATTTTAAATTCGTTCTCAAAACAATTTCAACTTCATATTCAATTTCGAATCAAAATTGAATATTTCATATCATTAACATATAATTGATAATATTTTCAATACGTTATATTTGAAAATCACTTTTGTATATTCATTATAAAAGTGAATATAATCGATTTAAATATCGTTCGCGTCAAAATGGCGCAAATCTAATCAACACGGCTTTATATATTTCAATCACAACGTTATTCTATTCCACAAATGAATATTTTCTTCAACACATGAATATATACTTTTCTTTCAACACATGAGCATCGTCAACACATAACTATGTTTGTTATTTAATATATTTTGTAGAATTATGATTTCTATCGTTTAATTCTTAATCAGGCTCCAACCGTAAATTAGTAAGAGATCGATTCCCTAAGCACTAACCCCGAAGGCCGAAACTAACATCAGATCAATACACAGGAGACCACTCATCTTATCTAGTTTCCAGTTAGTTTCTAATTTTATATATGATAAAGATGTAAATTTTATTGTTAAAATATTTTACTCAACACAGGATAAGTTTCAACAAATGAATGTTCTCAACACATGAGCATCGTCAACACGTGACTATTTATTCTATTCAACACATGAATCTTTATTTTATAATATTCTTTATTTTCCCAATTGGAATGAGGCCCAGTCAATTACCATATAATGTTAATTATACGGATTCCATACAATACATGTATATAATAGCAACGATAAATAATCAACCATCATCCAGAGTGCACCACACAACTGCATAAGCATTAAATATAACTAATTGACGCTTACACAGTCTGTCGACCAATCGATCGACATACAACTAAATAATTGGGATTAGTGTACGCCAAATATCATCCCAACACCCGTGTCGGGTTTCAATCCACAAACACCGAATATTATTTGTGCAGTTGGGCGACATGTAAAATTTATCGTCCCAATCAATGACCTTCAAAAAGGTGTACATAAACAAACCGTCCGTTCTGTAAATGAATATTTTATTTTATTCACGTACACGTTAAAAATTATATTTTTAACGATAAATTCTTTTATTTCAACACATGAATATTTTGTTATCCATTTCACATCAACTTCACAACACATCAAACAAGCATACAAGTCGTCCATGGTCTGTGGACGACGGGTGTCGGGTGCTGCTAAGCACCGTCTGCATCCTAGTATATATTTTAACTAGAAAATGAAATTTAAAGTGAGAAGTTCTCACCGACTAGCTAAACCAAACGTCATGACTCTTCATATGTAGAAATCTTCGTCGTGCTCGCCTTTTGTCAATTTCATTGTTCATAGTCACTACATATATAAATTTCACATTTTTATATTGTTGCTATGTATATAAAAATTCTATTTTTATACCGCTACTATATAGATAAAAATTCTATTTTTTTACCGCTACTATATAGATAAAAATTCTATTTTTATACCGCTACTACATAGATAAAAATTCGATTTTTACTCCGTTACTATATAGATAAAAATTCTATTTTTATACCGGTGTTCATATAATAAAGATTATATTTTTACGTCGCTAACATCATATATAAAAATCCGTCCTTTCTTATGTGATTAACTATATAAAAATCCGACCTTTATTATGTGATTAACTATATAAAAATCATATTTTTACTTTGCTACATACATGGAAAAATTATATTTTTCTACGCTACTTCATACGATTAAAAATCCCACCTTCTCACGATTAAAAATCGAATCTTTTTAATGATAAAAATCAAACCTTTTGCTAATTAAAAATCAAATCCTCACTTTCTATCATAAAAATTCAATCTTTATCCCTACATGTATTTTATAAATATAATCTTTACTCATCATTAGTAAATAAAAATCTATTACATAAAAAATAAATAAAGAAAACAAATAAAAATAAAACATAAAAACTTACAAGGGGTTAGGGGGAGGGTTTGCTGCGCTCGAAGGGGGGCTCTGTCGCGGTGCAAGGGCGGAGGGGGTCTGCGTTGATGGCGGCGCGGAGGGGGGGGGGGGAGAGGGTTATTGGGTAGGGCGTCGGTTTTGGTGCTTTGGGCGATGGGGGTTTTCTCATCGAGATGGGGGGACATCGGAGGAGAGGAGGGAGGTAAGGGGAGGGCGGCGATCGCAAGGGGGGGTGTCGCGCTGGTGGCGGCGTGGAGGAGGCCGCGCACCCCTCACTACTTTGCTTCTTCTTTTTATTTGATTTTGAAGAACTGACGGGTGAGGGAGTGGAGAGAGAGTGCTGAGGGGGTGAGGGTATATAAATATATATATATATTTAATTATTTATTTTAATTTCAAAAAGTTGACTTTTTATTTGATCTCGAAATCGAACCCACCGCCTGTCGTCCATAGCTAATTACCCCCATTCCGAACACAATATAAATCTATATATTTTAATTTCAAAAAGTTGACTTTTTATTCGATCAGTTTTCGTCAAAATCAAAATATAAATCTATATATTGAATTTGAACGCGCATTTTATTTTACCGGGGCCACATATGAACTCTAAAAATTCCCGAAAAATATTTTCTAGCTTCGTATTGACGATACTGTCCTAACAAAACTAATTTCGTCAAATTCTGAGACCATTTGAAAAATGGTCATTTTCCAGTCGATTAAAATCAAATGAAACTGGTCAAACGCGTTTTCCTTTGCCATGCTCACATATTGATTCGAAAAATTACGAATTTTGGAATCTAGCAAGAACTTGACATCACGCATCCAACAAAAGTGGTTTCGTCGAAAACTGAGGTCGTCTGCAAAATTTCCATTTTTAAGGGCTCAAAATTCCATAGCGACTATTCTGAATTTTCAACTGGACATAACTTTTGATTCCCTCTATGAAATTTCAATTTTTCGGATTCTTTGGAAAGATATTCTCAAATAGATTCAAATATTTTTTGTTTCGCTAAAATCCATTTTATTTTGAATCCTGTACATTCATTTGAAATTAGAAATCGAATTATCGAACTATCGAGCCATATTCAATTCCTTTTATAATTATAAATAAATATTTTATTCTAACGATGATCTATATACATATATACGTTCGAATTCTATTCAAAATAAATTTCTCGTCGTTATTATTTAAAATAAATCATTTTAAATATTCAAAATTCATTAAAATTGCCAAAATAAAAATTTTAAATTGGCTCAGATTTTCTGGGTTGTTACAATCTCCCCTACTTAAAACTTTTCGTCCCCGAAATGGAATGAAGCTGAAAGTTGTTTAAGTAATCAACTCAATTTTCATTATTTTCTTTACAGCTTGAGTTCTTCAACTTTTCAGTTTCTAAGAACTTTTCGAATTCTTCAAAAATTTGGGTAACACCCTAAATTTTCGAAAAATTTCACAATAACCTCCCCTGCACCGGGGACTTCTGGATATTTCAAATAGCCTCCCATGCCCTCATCAATCCAAAAAGAAAAAGAAACAGCCAAGCGGCTAGCCAATTGGCTCATAAAATCATCAAATCCCAATAAATTAGTAAACATATACCTATTTGTCGGGCAAACAATTTTATTCTTTTTCTCTAGCCTTCTTGCTATGACATGTTCAATGGATATGCAAGCATTTGTAATCAATTTTCATACAGTTCACGTTTTGGTTGCATTAGGCTAAATGGTTCAAAATTTTAATAAATGAAACCAATAATCAAACAACACAATCATCAATCAATTAGTGAATTAGAATTTCAAATTCATAATTTTTAAACATATACAGAAAATCATGTTTTTGATGCCAAATCACAACAATAAACCTATCTAGTTTTGGTTCTCACACCAGTCTAATGGAAATATATAGATATCTCACCTTCGGCACTTGAACATCAACTCTGATGACGATGCAACAATCATCAGAATCATCTCTGGGTGACTAGAGTGTGATTCTATATCTATCCAGTACATTAAAACATCGAATATACGTTCATGACGCGTATATGCAAAATCTTTATATACTCGATTGTCCAAATTCAATATAAATAAATATTCAAATACGTACACTTGAATTTAATTTTCAAAACAGAACTTGTTTTCATTTTTTTTTAAAAGTATACTCTTCACACTCGTTCTAGGATACTACTGATCCTACCTCTAATGAGTAATTCTAATTTGATATTACTAATCCAATATCTGATGAATTCTTTCGTTTGGTTCTAATGTGTCTTATTCTCGAGCTATATAAACCAAAGCTCTGATACCACTGTAAGATAGCCGACGAAATCCGGTAGGCTTTGCAACCATCCCTTCATCCCCCAAGTAGTAGGTAATACCCACCGTGGCTCCCACATGGTCCCCTAGTACACTTGTTTTACGACGACCCTCTCGAGCCTCCCGGCCAATGCCTAACCAACCCCCGCAAGGGACATGTGGGGGTAAGAGTCTCCCGTTCGCCACCAAACCGCGAAGCGAGAACCGCCCAGCATGACTACAACAAGAACTGGTGATACTCCATTCTCGATCACTTTCCAATCTTGATAATCTAAATTATCAATTCTCATTTCAATTTAATTAAAGATTCATTAATACTCCACTTAGTTTTAATCTTCCCAAAAATCAATATCCTGTCTTTAACTGGGTTAAAGAACCAATGTCACCTAAAACACGATTCACGATATACCCAAAATCACTTTCTATTGTTAATCGGGTTAAAGAATAGGTGTTATTCCAAACACCGCTCACGATAAACCGGAAAACCAATTTAAAATCAATTCCAATTAATATTATTTAATTGGTACACTTCATAAAATCTAAATTAATCCTTTTCTCAACTGGGTTTAAGAACAGTATTAAGTAAGACACCATTCAGGACAAACCCAAATCACGTTTGATATTAAATACAAGGCTCTGAATAGAAAATATATCAGCTTATATTCAATATCAAATTCTATGAGCAACAAATATCGTATTAGAAATAACGATATAAATATATCTTTCAAATTTCCATAACAATATCTGTATAATCACGAAACCCAACATCAAAATATCCCAAAGCCAATTTCGATTCAAATACATTTCCACTTTATATATCGGAAAGTCTGGTTATTTTCAAAACCATTTCAAATCCACTTTATTTATATTAAAAATAAATGGGATTTTAATTCTAGTTCATTTCAATAAAAATATATTTTTATCCTTTCAAATGTGGAAATTTTCATCCCAGTTCTTTCCAATTTATATATTATGATTTTACACAAATTATTAATATTTTTAATAATTTTATCAAGGCCCGTACAGTCGTTTTTAAATAACGGCCACCGAACTGCACTTACAACTACCTTTTCCAAATTTGATTTGGACATAATTCCAAATCCATCCGTTAGATTTCAAATCTCTAATATTCGTTAGAAAGCCCTTTTCGATACGAATCCAACGGTTCCGGTTTTAGGAGAATCTGATGGTCAGATCTCCCGTAATGCCCATTCGAAGTCAATGGTCGAAATTCGCGAACTGCCGTAGCCCGGCGTGTTCTATTCAGGCCATTTAATATATATATAATATATATATATATATTATACATACTTTTTCATTTTCAATTCAAAACTTATTTTATAAATCGTTTTAAATTCGTTTTCAAAACAATTTCAACTTCATATTCAATTTTAAATCAAATTTGAATATTTCATATCATTAACATATAATTGATAATATTTTCAAAATGTTATATTTTGAAATCACTTCCTTTTCTATATTCATTATAAAAGCGAATGTAATCGATATAAATATCGTTCGCGTCAAATTGGCGCAAATCTAATCAACACGGCTTTATATATTTCAATCACTACGTTATTCTATTCAACAAATGAATATTTTCTTCAACACATGAATATATACTTTTCTTTCAACACATGAATATTATCAACACATGAGCATCGTCAACACATGACTATGTTTGTTATTTAATATATTTTATAGAATTATGATTCCTATCATTTAATTCTTAATCAGACTCCAACCGTAAATTAGTAAGAGAACGATTCCCTAAGCATTAACCCCGAAGACCGAAACTGTAACGACCCGGAAAATCTGAACCAATTTAAAAAAATTTAATTAGCTAAAATAATGGATTTTAAATATTTAAAATAAACATTTTAAATAATAACAATGAAAAGTAAGTTTGAATAGACATTTGAAAACGAATATAATTAATTCTAATTATAAACAAGACCTGAATGGCGCGGTAGTTTCAAAATTTGAATTCAAACTTTGACTGACTGTAACGGGTGCAAAACAAAACGGATTTGAATGAAACCAAAAATATTTAAATCTGTTAGTGAACACCTTTCTAACGAATCTGAAAAATTGAAGTTTCATAGCGGAAAGCAAAAGTAATGGCCTAATGAATTTTCAGGAAGGTCGCTATGGAATTTATATAGCCTATGAAATTGGCCATTTTGCAAATGACTTCAGAATTCGACGAAACCTCTTTTGTTGGATCCGGGATGTTAAACTATTGCTAAGTTTCAAATTTCATAATTTTTGAAGTTAGTATGTGAGCTGGCAAAGGAAAATGTGTTTGGTCGATTTCTATTAAATTGGATCGACCAGAAATGGGCCATTTTTCAAAAGGCCTCAGAATTCGACGAAACTAGTTTTGTTGGGAGCGTATTGTCAAAACATAGCCAGATTTATTTTTCTGGAATTTTTAGAATCAGTTTGTGGCCTGGCAAATTGAAATGTACATTCGAATCAAATATTGAATGTTCTATATTTTAATTTGAAGGAAAACTGAGTGAAACAGTCGAATGGGCCTACGAAACATATCCCATTGTGTTCGGAATAGGGGTAAAACGCTAGGGATGATAGTCGTTGGGTTTGAATTGGTGTTCGTGTGTGACAAGGGGTATTTTCGGATTTTTAAAATATATAAAAAAAAATCATTGGTCAACGTTAAATTCTCTCTCCTCGATAATCATAAATCGCGAACGACGGAAATTGTTCCGACCTTTCCCCCTCGTTTTTTCCTCCTACACGCATCGATAGCCTTCGACCCAGTTGGGGTTTTTGAAGAGCTCCCCTCAAGCTTCAAATCCATACCAACCTCGCCCCTTATCGTTGAGTGTAGTAGGCGAATCACCTCTCCAAAGTTGGAGACTTCCCGCCGCCGCCGTGGGTCACTGGAGCCACCGAAGTGGGCCCCGTTTCAGGCGCCAGCGCGCCTCTCCAAGCGCTCCGAGGTGGTGCTGTCTGATCGGAACATCGTGCTACGGTTTGAGTGAAAATATGAAACCCAGTTTTCAAGATTCAAATAAGGTATACAGCTGAGTTAATTTTCAACTGTTTTAACACCTTTAAACCGTTGCAAACTTTGAAAAATCATATTTTTTCGTGTATTGACGAAATTCGATGAAACAGGAAACATCGTGACCGTGTGTACGTCTTCTACATTTTAGAAGAGACCGCATATTTTTCTGGGCCTTATGCTATTTTTGGTGGAGTGGAACCCAATGTGAGATTTCTAAATTATAAACGATATGGAAAACGACGATGTATAAATTATATAGTCGATGTATGAGTTATATAAGCGTTGTACACCTCTTGTATAAGCATTGTATAAGTTGTACGTTCGATGTATAAGTTATATATGCATTGTAAAAATTATATATGTGTTGAAATAGAAGTGAAATGCTATATATAAATATATATATATATATATACGCCCCTCGTCCACAAACCATGGACGATATTTATTGGTTGTGATTGGTGTGAAAATTGATTGATAGCGAATGGTCGATTGAAATTGTTTGTGGTTGAAATTGATTGATTGTGGTTGAAAAATACCCGTTTGTGGTTGAGAAATATTTGGTTGAAACCACATAGGATTAGTTTCTGGAAATGAAAAAATATACATGCCGCCTGCGTGTGGACTAGATGCATGATTCCCCATTGTCAAAAGCTGTGACGGTTTAAGGTAGAGCGAGGAGCCGTACTAGGGACGGTCCCGGTTTTAACTACCCTGCCGTTATGCTGCCGAAATTTTGAATAATATTCATGTGTTAGAATTATTTTCATTTGTTGAAACTATATTTATTCTTGAATAGAAAACCTTCATGTGTTGAATCGATATTCATTCGTTGGATAGAAATTCATGTGTTGAATGGTATTCGTGTTTTAAATATAAAAATCACATTTTTACACTATATATACATAAACTATAGAAAACCTTCATGTGTTGAATCGATATTCATTCGTTGGATAGAAATTCATATGTTGAATGGTATTCGTGTTTTAAATATAAAAATCACATTTTTACTCTATATATATAAACTATAGAAAACCTTCATTGTTGAATCGATATTCATTCGTTGGATAAAAATTCATGTGTTGAATGGTATTCGTGTTTTAAATATAAAAATCACATTTTTACTCTATATATATAAACTATAGAAAACCTACATGTGTTGAATCGATATTCATTCGTTGGATAGAAATTCATGTGTTGAATGGTATTCGTGTTTTAAATATAAAAATCACCTTTTTATCTATATATATAAACTATAGAAAACCTTCACGTGTTGAATCGAAATTCATACGTTGAATTGAAATTCATGTGTTGAATGGTATTCATATTTTGAAAGAAAATGGTTTTATAATAAAAATCCAATTTTTATCATGGATATGAACTATATAAAATAATCTTTTTTTTTAATAAATTGTTTTATAATAAAAATCCTATTTTTATCACCTATATTAACTATATAAAATAGTCGAGTTTTGAAATAAATTGTTTTACAATAAAAATCACATTTTTATTATATACATGAATTGTAAAAATAGTGAAGTGTTGAAATAGAAAACAGTTAGATAAAAATATCATTTTTATCAAATGTATGAAATTCACATAGTTTTGAAATCGAAGAATCGATATATATATATATAAATAGAATTGAAATATATCGAATAACGAAGCTGCAGTTCATATTTTGAAACCTTGATTTCAAACGATTAGTGCGGGAGATCCGACCATCAGATTTTCCCGAAATCGCAACCGTTGGGTTCGCTTCGGAAATATCTTTCCAACGGCACCAACTTCGTAAAAATCCAACGGTTGGATTGTCTGGAATGTTTAATTCAAATCTGAAGAGTGACAGTGCCAGAATCGATTATATATATATATATATATGATTATATATAATCGAATAACGACGCTGCAGTTCGTATTTTGAAATCGAAACTTCAAACGATTATACCAGGAGATCCGATCGTCGGAATTTCCCGAAACTGGAACCGTTGGATTCGTTTTGAAAAGATCATTCTAATGATGTAAATTTTGTGAAGATCCAACGGATAGATTTTCAAATATGTGTGAATCAAATCTGAAGAAAATCAGCACCACGGCCGCGTTATGGCCCGAAGCGTCGTTTTGAATAAATTGGCTATTTGAAAATAAATAAAAATAGCGATAAATCATTATAAAATATTATAAACGATATGGATGTGAAATTTAGAAACTAACTTAAGGTTGGCTAAGTCGAATGGTTTCTTGGGTGTTGATCTGATGTTGGTTTCTGCCTTCGGGGTTAATATTTGGGAAATCGTTCTCTTACTGATTGATGGTTAGTGACTAGTGAATTGAAATGATGCGTATGTATATTAGTGTTGCACTTGTTTATTATATATGCGAGTTGATCAGAAAGACCGTGTTTATCCCATTCTGAATAACTGAATCGACGATAAGAAGTCGAAGATGAAGACGGGGGTTGAAGACCGATCTTCACCTCGTTTGGATGGTAACTAAGGTCCTGATTGGGAGGCATCCCGAAATATGGATAATGAGTGGTGATCGTCCAGACGTACGTGGGAATCGATGGATATGCGAGGTATTTAGTGCCTCCGGTTTCGTTCAGACCCAGAACGGACTTGCAAATGGACTGTGTGTCTGACATTGGAATTCATTCTGTGCGATTGATAACCATCAGTTGCATGGTGTGAATTGCCGGTGTGACATGCTAAGATGCAGTGATCAGGGCTTCTGTTGAAAAGCAAAGTCTTGTGATTGATGATCAAAGCACCTCCTGTGTGGCGTAACTTTGTGTATAATGTGAATTTGCGAGCCTTACACCCCGGTATGAACCAGAAACGGGAGAAGGACCTCAGGGAGGGCATGCGTTTCCTTCTAGCTAGGAGTTGTGTCAGTGTTTTTACACGGCCTGACATTTTACTTATGTTGATGACGGATAGCAAGGCGCCTCGGATATATCGGCCGATCCGGGACCGATGGAGTAGTCATTCATTGGCTTACTCACGCCCCATAGGGCGGGGAAACGTAGTGTTCAGGAATTTTAATCCAATTTCCAAATACGTAACTGTGCGGTTTTGATTGTATATATATATATATATATGTATAGCGACATGATATATGGTACCCATGCCGTCTAGGATTGATAATTATGATTCGAAATTGTTTTTGAAAACATGTAAACACTAGTAATAATATCAAATGCTTTTGTTTTATTCGTATCAAGCATATTTTGGCCATTATAAGGTAAAACTCTATCCTCCAGTTTGTGTTGCATTGTGTGATGGGAACTGAGCCTTATAATGGATTCATTTTTATAAAAAGCATTGCGATGTTTAAAAGAATTGTTTGTTTTGAAGCACTGGCAATCCGATGGAGTAAACCCGTCCCACGAAATTGGCGTGGTCCTATGATTAGCCATATTTTAAATGTGTTGGGTAGATTTCTCATACCAGTCCCATGACTGACTCGTAGTTTGTTTCACTTTCAAACTCGGGTGCCCCTTTTTCTACACGGGCAGCCTTGTATTCAGGTTTAGGCTCTTTCTGGATAGCTAGAGCTGAAGATGGATTCTATTATTTATCTCTTTTTATGATGTTCAGCTCCTATTGTACATTATGTTTGTTTTCCGCTGTAGACATTTATGTATAGCTAAACTGTATTTGTACTAAGTATGAGCCTGTATACTGTGTAACTCTGATGATTACGTTTATCAAGTATATTCTATTGTTCATTATCTGTTGTATTTATTTAATTCTGTTCTGCTGTTATCTGTTTATGTGTTATATTCCAAGGATTACCCTTGCCGCCGTCAGTACGGGGTTTGGGGTCGTCTCAGAAACCATCATCAGATCAATACACAGGAGACCACTCATCTTATCTAGTTTCCAATTAGTTTATAATTTTATATATGATAAAGATGTAAATTTTATTGTTAAAATATTTTACTCTACACATGAATATTCTTAACACATGAGCATCGTCAACACATGACTATTTATTCTATTCAACACATGAATCTTTATTTTATTATATTCTTTATTTTCCCAACTGGAATGAGGCCCAATCAATTACCATATAATGTTAATTATATGGATTCCATACAACACATGTATATAATATCAACGATAAATAATCAACCATCATCCAGAGTGCACCACACAACTGCATAAGCATTAAATATAACTAATTGATGCTTACACAGTCTGTCGACCAATCGATCGACAAACAACTAAACAATTGGGATTAGTGTACGCCAAATATCATCCCAACACTCGTGTGGCCACAAACAAAAAATATTATTTGTGCAGTTGGGCGGCGTGTAAAATTTATCATCCCAATATATGTCCTTCAAATAGGTGCACATAAACAAACCGTCCGGTTTGTAAATGAATATTTTATTTTATTCACGTATACGTTAAAAATTATATTTTTAACAATAAATTCTTTTATTTCAACACATGAATATTTATTATCCATTTCACATCAACATCACAAACTAACTTCACAACACATCAAACAAGCAAACAAGTCGTCCATGGCCTGTGGACGACGGGTGTCGGGTGCTGCTAAGCACCGTCTGCATCCTAGTATATATTTTAACTAGAAAATGAAATTTAAAGTGAGAAGTTCTCACCGACTAGCTAAACCAAACGCCACGACTCTTACTATGTAGAAATCTTCGTCGTGCTCGCCTTTTCTCAATTTCATTGTCCGTAGTCACTACATATATAAAAATCACATTTTTATATTGTTGCTTTGTTTATAAAAATTCCATTTTTATACCGCTACTATATAGATAAAAATTATATTTTTATACCGCTACTATATAGATAAAAATTCTATTTTTACTCCGTTACTATATAGATAAAAATTCTATTTTTATATCGGTGTTCATATAATGAAGATTATATTTTTACTTCTCTAACATCATATATAAAAATCCGACCTTTCTTATGTGATTAACTATATAAAAATCCGACCTTTCTTATGTGATTAACTATATAAAAATCATATTTTTTACTTTGCTACATACATGGAAAATTTATATTTTTCTTCGCTACTTCATACGATTAAATATCCCACCTTTTCAGGATTAAAAATCGAATCTTTTTAATGATAAAAATCAAACCTTTCGCTAATTAAAAATCAAATCCTCTCTTTCTATCATAAAAATACAATCTTTATCCCTACATGTATTTTATAAATATAATCTTTACTCATCGTTAGTAAATAAAAATCTATTACATAATAAATAAATAAAGAAAACATATAAAAATAAAACATAAAAACTTACAGGGGGTTAGGGGGAGGGTTTGCTGCGCTCGAAGGGGGGGCTCTGTCGCGGTGCAAGGGCGGAGGGGGTCTGCATTTGAGACGACCCGTAACTTCCCCGGTAAGGAAAGCCCGGATTATCTTGAGAACACGACAAAATAGAATGCAAACAGAAGAACATTTCATTGTATATTACAATAATTCCATCAGAATACAAGAATATACAGAATACGAATAAATATTACACATTCGATAAATATTAGAGATTACAATAAATTACATTCCAACAGAAAAACAATACAAAACACAATTGAAAGTAATACACGGATATAGAGCTTTCTGAATATTGTCCCAGCTGTAAACCAGGATCCTGTGAACATAAATCTGCAAAACCAAAACTACTAGCTGCCCGTGTAGAAAATAGGGGCACCCAGAGTTTAGGTTAAAACAATAAACTCCAGGTCAGCCATGTGACTGGTGTGAGAACTAAAACAGTTATTTAAATCTTCACTTTAAAAGAGAGTAATTCAAGGGACCACGCCATATAACACGGAACGGGTTTCCTCCCAAGAATACTGGTGCATATAAATAAACAGCGCAATGCTTTTTTCGAAAAATGAAGCTATTATAAGACCCAGGTCCCATCACACAATGCAACGCAAGCCGGAGGATAGGGTTTTACCTTATAATAGCCAAACATGCTTGGTACATTTAAAACAAATCACTTGATACTATTATAGGTGTATAGTGTCAAAACAATTTCAATCATAAATATCAATCATAGGCGGCATGGGTACCATCTATCATGTCGCCATACTAGGCCCTACAAATAAAACCGCGATATCACGTACTGGAAATTGGATTTCCTTCATGAGTAGAGGCAAGGGGCAAGCTCCTCTCTGATTCGAGACACTCTAGCAAATGTCCCAGGACCCCACTATGATCCTTGGATCTTCAGGGCCGGTCCTCACCTAACTTTGGAGGATTAGTTATTCCTGAACACACGTTTCCCGGTCCTAACAGACCTATATCCGAGGCGCCTCGCATTCCAAAAACCACACAGGTGAAAAGTATATAAATGTCAGCTAGTTTAAACACTGACACCACCACTAGCTAGAAAGAAACGTCGTGCTCTCCTTGCAGTCACTATCCCGTTTTTGACTCATACCGAGGTGTGAGGCTCGCGAATTCACGTTATACACAAAGCTGTGCCACACAGGCCGTGCTTTGATCATCAACCACAAGACTTTGCTTTTCAACAGAAGCCTTGATCATCTGCCACTAAGGCGTGCCACACAGCCAATTCACTCCATGCGACTGATGTCCATCGATATACAACCTCTGAGCTCGTACGTCTCAGAGAAGGGCGTTAAGCAAGAGAATAAATTCTCCGCCGCCAAACAGATGTATATTTAATAGAGATCAATCAACACAAAATAAAATCCAATGTCAGACACACAATCCATTTACAAGTTCGTTTTGGGTCTGAACGAAACCGGAGGCACTTTCCTCGCATATCCATCGATCTCCAAGTACGTTTGGACGATCACCAACTGATTCCCTCATTTTGGGTGTACAGCCCAATCAAGATCATCAGTAATCACCCAAACGATATGAAGACTTCCGGTCTTCAACCACCGTCTTCATCTTCGACATATCATCGAATCGGTTATTCAGAATGGGTATAAACCCAGCCTTTCTGAATATCCCGTGTATATAATAAACACGTGTTACACAAACACAACATATACCTCATTCCAATTCAGAATATTCTTTATTCACATTCTTAAGGACGTGTTCCCATTAACTTTATCAAAGATAAATTCTTCTAAATTTATTCTTTAATCTTCCTTTGGATATCGTTTCAAACCATATTATGCTTTTCCAAACTAGTCGGGATTAGCGAACCACACCGAAGTAATTATTTATTTTATTTCCCATTCCCAACCTATTCATCCAATGGAGCAAACTGGTAATACTCCATATCTAACACCACGGTGTTGTCGGTAAAATTAATTACCATTTCACATTCAAATCTAACTAAAGGTTTAACTATCGCCTTGGAGCAAATTTGGTGATACTCCATTATGGATCACTTTTCGGATTTGATAGTTTAAATTATCGATTCACTTTCAATCTAATTAAAGATTCATTAAAACTCCACTTAGTTTTAATCTTTTCAAAAATCAATATCCTGTCTTTAACTGGGTTAAAGAACCAATGTCACCTAAAACACGATTCACAATAAACCGAAAATCACTTTCAAATCAAATTCCAATTAAATATTATTTAATTGGTACACTTCATTAAATCTAAATAGAAAGATTTAATCTTTTTCTCAACTGGGTTTAAGAACAGTGTTAATGAAGACACCATTCCCAACAAACCCAAATCACATTTGATATTAAATACAAGGCTCTGAATAGAAAATATACCGGCTTATATTCAATATCAAATTCCACGACCAACAAATATCGTATTGGAAATAACGATATAAATATATCTTTCAAATTCCCATAACAATATCTGTATAATCACGGAATCCAACAACGAAATATTCCAAAGACAATTTCGATTCAAATCCACTTCCACATTATATATATTGGAAATTCTAGTTATTTTCAGAACCAATTCAAATTCAATTTATTTATTTCAAAAATAAATTGATTTTAATTCTAGTTCAAAACTAGTTCATTTCGATAAAAATCAAATTTTATCCTTTCAAATGTGGAATTTTTCATCCCAGTTCTTTCCAATTCACATATTATGATTTTACACAAATTATTAATATTTTTAATAATTTTATCAAGGCCCGTACAGTCGATTTCCATCAACGGCCATCGAACTGCACTTACAGCGACCTTTCCCAATTTTGATTTGGACATACTTCCAAATCCAACCGTTAGATTTCAAATTTCTAATATTCATTGGAAAGCTCTTTTCGATACGAACCCGACGGTTCTGGTTTTAGGAGAATCCGACGGTCGGATCTCCCGCAACGCCAATTCGAAGTCAATGGTCAAAATTCACGAACTGCCGCGGCGCGGCGTGTTCTATTCAGGCCATTATATATATAATATATATATATATATTATTCATTTTGTCGATTTCCTTTTAAAACGTATTTTATAAATCGTTTTAAATTCGTTTTCAAAACGATTTCAACTTTATATTCAATTTCAAATCAAAATTGAATATTTCATATCATTACTATATAAATGATAATATTTTCAAAATGTTATATTTTGAAATCACTTCTTTTTCTATATTCATTATAAAAACGAATATAATCGATATAAATATCGTTCACATCAAAATAACGCAACTCTAATCAACACGGCTTTATATATTTTAAATAAATTCGTTACTCTATTCATCAAATGAATATTTATTCTATTCAACACATGAATATATATTTCTTTCAACACCTGACTAATCTTAACACATGAGTACTGTCAACACATGACTATTTTTGTTATGTAATATATTTTATAAATTTATGGTATCTATCGTTTGATTTTTAATCAGACTCCAATCGTAAAGTAGTTTCTAATCTTAAATATGATAAAGATGTAAATTTTATTGTTAAAATATTTTACTCAACACATGAATAGTTTCAACACATGAATATTCTCAGCACATGAGCATCGTCAACACATGACTATGTTTATATTCTAATATTCTTTATTTTCCCAATTGGAATGAGGCCCAATCAATTACCATATAATGTTAATTATACGGATTCCATACAATACATGTATATAATAGCAACGATAAATAATCAACCATCATCCAAAGTGCACCACACAACTGCATAAGCATCAAATATAAATAATTAACGCTTATAAGAGCCTGTCGACCAATCGATCGACATACAATTAAATAATTGGGATTAGTGTACGCCAAATATCATCCCAACACCCGTGTGGGATTTCAAATCAGCAAACACAGATTTTTATTTGTGCAGTTGGGCGATGTGTAAAATCTATTGTCCCAATCAATATCAGTCAAATCGGTGTATATAAACAAATCGACCGATTTGTTTATAAATATTTATTTATTCACATTCACGTTAAAAATTATATTTTTAACGACAATTAATTTATTTCAGCACATGAATATTTATTTTTCAATCATTCCACAACACAGTCAATTTTCACAACACATCAATCAATCAAACAAGACGTCCATGGTCTGTGGACGATGGGTGTCGGGTGCTACTAAACACCGTCTGCATCCTAGTATATAATTTAAACTAGGAAAGAAAATTTAGAGTGAGAAGTTCTCACCGATAGCAAAATCCAACGCCACGACTCTTCATATGTAGGGAAACTTCGCTGTGCTCGCCTGTTGTTACTTTCGTCGTGCGTGTTCAATACATATATAAAAATCACATTTTTATATCCTCTATTATATAAAAATTCTATTTTTATAATCTCTACTGTACTGTAAAGATTATATTTTTATCCTTCTAAAAAGTTAAAAATTATATTTTTCCTTTTCTACACGATTAAAAATTATATTTTTTTAACTTACTGCTTGTATAAAAATTATATTTTTAATTTACTTCTCTTCGCTTTCATATGATTAAAAATATGATCTTTTCTTTGTTAAAAATACGATCTTTTCATTGTTAAAAATACGATCTTTTTATTGTTAAAAATCATTTCTTTTTATTGTTAAAAATCATTTCTTTTTATTGTTAAAAATCTCCACTTTATATATTAATGAATCTCATATCTGTATTTATAAAAATTGAACATTTTCGCTTTTAAAGATCAAACCTTTTCGCTTTCAAAGATCAAATCTTTTCACTTTCAAAGATCAAACCTTTCCTTTAAAAACAATATAAAAATCCTATATATTTAAAAAAACTCGACCTTCATATTTAAAAATATAAACTTTTCATTTATCAAAATTAACTCTTTTAATATAATGTTTTCTAATTACCTTAAACTAACTATTTAAAATAAATTAAAATAAACTTACTTGGTTTTCAGCTGGGTTATGGCGGTTTCCAGGCAATTGGAAGTGGAGGGAAGGGGCGGTGCAGCTTGAGGAGGAGGTAAAAGCAGGGGTGGCTCACAGAGCGTCGATGCTGGCGAGTGGCAGGCGGAGTAAGGTGAACGGTTGAGACGACCCCAAACCCCGTACTGACGGTGGCAAGGGTATTCCGTGGAATATAACACAGAAACAGATTATAGCAGAACATAATTAAATAAATACACCAGATAATGAACAATAGAATAAACTGGATATAAGTAATCATCAGAGTTACACAGTATACAGGATCTTACTTAGTACAAATACAGTTCAGCTATACATAAATGTCTACAGCGGAAAACAAACATAATGTACAATAGGAGCTGAACAGCATAAAAAGAGATAAATGATAGAATTCATCTTCAGCTCCAGCTATCCAAACAGAACTAGCTAAACCTGAATACAAGGCTGCCCATGTAGAAAAAGGGGCACCCGAGTTTGAGAGTGAAACAAACTACGAGTCAGTCATGGGACTGGTATGAGAAATCTACTCAACACATATATAATTTGGCTAATCAAAGGACCACACCACTTTCGTGGAATGGGTTTACTCCATTGGATTGCCAGTGCTTTAAAACAAATCTTTCTTTTAAACATCGCAATGCTTTTTATAAAAATGAAGCCATTATAAGACTCAGTTCCCATCACACAATGCAACGCAAACCGGAGGATAGAGTTTTACCTTATAATGGCCAAAATATGATTGATACGAATAAAACAAAAGCAATTGATATTATTACTAGTGTTTACATGTTCAAAACAACTTCGAATCATAACTATCAATCATAGATGGCATGGGTACCATGTATCATGTCGCCATATGTATATACAATCAAAACCGCACAGTCACGTAATTGGAAATTAGATTTCCGTCATGAACCAAGGCAAAAGATAGTCCTCACCGAATTCGAGACGCTCTAGCCCGTGTCTTGGGATCAGAACGCATCGACCCATGGAGCGACAGGGCCGGTCCACCGATGTGGATTAAAAATGCCTAAACACTACGTTTTCCTGCCCTATGGGGCGTAAGTGAGCCAACGAATGACTCCATCGGACCCGGATCATCCGATCAAACCGAGGCGCCTCGCAACAGCAACAACCACACGGGTGAAAAGTATATAAATGTTAGGGCTGGTAGGTCACTGACACCACCCTAGCTAGAAAGAAACGCATGCCCTCCCTGAGGTCCTTCTCCCGTTTCTGGTTCATACCGGGGTGTGAGGCTCGCGATTTTACGTTATACACAAAGCTACGCCACACCGGCGGTGCTTTGATCATCACCACAAGACATTGCTTTTCAACAGAAACCCCGATCACTGCATCTTAGCATGCCACACAGGCAATTCATGCCATGCGAGTGATGTCCATCGATATACAACCTCTGAGCTCGAGCGTCTCAGAGAAGGGCTTTAAGCAAAAGAATAAATTCTCCGCCGCCAAACAGATGTATATTTAATAAAGATCAATTAACACAGAATAAAATCCAATGTCAGACACACAGTCCATTTACAAGTCCGTTCTGGGTCTGAACGAAACCGGAGGCACTAAATACCTCGCAAACCCATCGATCACCACGTACGTCTGGACGATCACCACTCATTATCCATATTTCGGGATGCCTCCCAATCAGGACCTCGGTTACCATCCAAACGAGGTGAAGATCTCCGGTCTTCAACCATCATCTTCATCTTCGACTTTCAATCGTCGGTCAATTATTTGAAATGAGAATTAACTCGGTCTTTTCAAATAATTCACGTATATTTAGAATTTCAAATCAATTTATTTCGATGGTTAAATCATTCAACAACACCAATTTTGTTCTTTAATGTAATTTTCACACCAAACACATTCAACCATCAAATACCACATAAATCAAGCAAATTCAGTTTATTTCCATTCCAAATCGTTTATGATATTTTATAACGATTTATCGCTATTTTTATTTATTATAAAATAGCCAATTTATTCAAAACGATGCTTCGGGCCCTAATGTGGCCGTGGCGCTGTTTTTCTTCAGAATTGATTTACACATATCTGAAAATCTAACCATTGGATCTTCAAAAAATATACATCATTAGAAAGGTCTTTTCAAAATGAATCCAACGGTTCCAGTTTCGGGAAAATCCGACGGTCGGATCTCCCGGTACGATCGTTTGAAGTTTCGATTTCAAAATATGAACTGCAGCGTCGTTATTCGATTTAGTATAATTATATTTATATATATATATAAATATAATCGTTTCTGGCGCTGTTTTTCTTTAGATTTGAATTAAACATTCCAGACGATCCAAACGTTGGATTTTTACAAGGTTGGTGCCGTTGGAAAGATATTTCCAAGGCGAACCCGACGGTTGCGGTTTCGGGAAAATCCAATGGTCGGATTTCTCGTACTAGTTGTTTGAAATCACGGTTTCAAAACACGAACTGCACGGCCATGTTTTGTATTAATTTTATTTATATTTATATATTTATATAAATATAGTTCATTCAACAATTTCAGTATCGTTCTCACTTCAAATATTTCAATAACGCTTTTAAATTTTGGAAAATTTCGCCATAACCTCCTTTGTACGGGAGGGGCTGGGAAAATTCCCAAATAGCCACACGGGCGTCTCATGTCAAAAAGAAAAGGGAAAAGCCAAGCGGCTAGACAAAGGCTCATAAAATCATCACCCAAACAAAACAGTAAATGTGCACCTATTTGTCGGGCACAAAATTTTATTCCTCTTCTCTAGCCACTTTGCTATAACCTGTTCAATAAATATGCATGTACATATATATAGTTCTTATCACTTATCATTTTCTATTCAACTTCATATTTGATTCCATTTGGTTTAAAAACACCATTCATTCTAATATTGCATGTATAGGCAAAAATCATATCATTAGCTAATTAATGAATATTTCAACTCATATGTATTTATTTGAATGAGTGGCTATTTTTAACACTTCACATTTCAACAATTCGTGTATATAATAAAAATGTGATTTTTATATGTAAAACAATTCATTTCAAAACACTATTATTTTATATAGTTTATATAGGTGATAAAAAAAGGTTTTTTATTATAAAACAATTTCTTTTAAAACGAGATTATTTTACATAGTCCATATAGTTGATAAAAAGGTGATTTTTATTATAAAACAATTTATTTCAAAATATGAAAACCATTCAACACATGAATTTCTAACCAACGAATGAATATCGATTCAACACATGAAGGTTTTCTATAGTTTATATATATAGACAAAAATGTGATTTTTATATTTAAAACACGAATACCATTCAACACATGAATTTCTAATCAACGAATGAATATCGATTCAACACATGAAGTTTTTCTATTCGACGAATAAATATAGTTTCAGCAAATGAAAATAATTCAAACACATGAATATTATTCAAAATTTCGGCAGCATAACGGCAGGGTAGTTAAAACCGGGACCGTCCCTAGTACGGCTCCTCGCTCTACCTTAAAACCTCGCGGTTTTTGACAATGGGGATCATGCATCTAGTTCGCACGCAGGCGGCATGTATATATTTATTTCATTTCCACAAACTAATCCTATGTGGTTCCAACCAAATATTTCTCAACCACAAATGGGTATTTTTCAACCACAATCAATCAATATCAACCACAACCAATCCCAAACAACAATTCGCTATCAATCAATTTTCACACCAATCACAATCAATAAATATCGTCCATGGTTTGTGGACGAGGGGCGTATATATATATATATATATATATATATATATATATACATATATATATATATATATAGCAATTCACTTCTATTTCAACACGTATATAATTTTTACAACGCATATACAACTTATACATCGAACGTACAACTTATACAACGCTTATATATGAGGTGTACAACGCTTATATAACTCATACATTGACTATATAATTTATACATCATCGTTTTCATATCGTTTATGAATTAGAAATCTCACCATGGGTTCCACTCCACCAAAAAAAGCAGAAGGCTCAGAAAAATATGCGGTCTCTTCTAAAATGTAGATGACGTCCACACGGTCACGATGTTTCCTGTTTCACTAGATTTCGACAAGAAACGAAAAAGATATGATTTTTCAAAGTTTGCAACGGTTTTAAACTGTCGAAATTAGTTAAATAATTAACAGCCGTATACCTTCCTTTTGATTCAAAACTAGGTTTTGAATTTTCTTCCTATCCGTGCAGCGATGTTCAGATCAGCCAACACCACGTCGGAGAGGCTGGAGAGGGCTTCAAATCGACGGTGGGGTGGTCCCCTGCGATCGTCGGCGGAGGGAGAAAAATGGGTCGGCGCTGGCGAACTTCGGGGGCTTGACCTGGGCGACTGGCGAGGCGAGGCGGGGAAAAGGTGGGTCGGATTTGTAGAGGGGGAGGAGGTGGATCGGGTTTGGGTGGTGGCGGCGACTCTGGTGGCTTGTAGCGGCGGTGATGTGGAGGTGAAGGAGCGACGGGGATCGTCCAAATCGCTGAGCGGGGAGAGAGAAAACGATATTTTCCTTTATTTTTTATTTTTTTATTAAATTCTGATTGGCCGGGAGATTTTATAAGGGGTTTTCTGACGCGACCACCAATCTAAACCCAACGACTGTCGTCCCCAGCGTTTTACCCCCATTCAGAACATAATGGGATATGTTTCGAAGGCCCATTCGACTGTTTCAGCCAGTTTTCCTTCAAATTAAAATATATAACGTTCAATATTTAATTTGAACATACATTTCAATTTACCAGGGCCACAAACTGATTCGAGAAATTCCAGAAAAATAAATCTAGCTATGTTTTGACGATACGGTCTCAACAAAACAAGTTTCGTCGAATTCTGAGACCGTTTGCAAAAAGGCCCATTTCTGGTCGATCCAATTTAACTTTAATTGACCAAAACACATTTTCCTTTGCCACGCTCACATATTAGCTTCAAAAATTATGAAATTTGAAACCTAGCAATAACCTCACATCTCGGATCCAACAAAAGAGGTTTCGTCGAATTCTGAGGTCGTATGCAAAATGGCCAATTTCACGGGCTATATAAATCCCAAAGCGGCCTTTCTGAAAATTCATTCGGCCATAACTTTTGTTTTCCGCTATGAAAATTCGTTTTTTCAGATTCGTTAGAAAGGTATTCACTAACAGATTTAAATATTTTTGGTTTCACTAAAATCCGTTTTGTTTTGCACCCGGTACAGTCCGACAAAGTTTGAATTCAATTTTTGAAACTGCAGCGCCTTTTCAGGCCTTGTTTATAATTATAATTAATTATATTCGTTTTCAAATGTCGATTCAAACTCACTTCTCATTGCTATTACTTAAAATATTTATTTTAAATATTTAAAATCCATTATTTTAGTCAATTTAAAATTTTTAAATTGGTTCAGATTTTCTGGGTCGTTACAACGGTGGGGGAGGCTGTAGAGGAGAGGGCGACTGTGGGTTGTGTTCAAATCGGCTTGGGGGTTTTCGGCGTGGGGTTCCACGAGTTGGAGAAGAGGGGAGGAGGAGATGAGGAGGGGGCGGTCGGTTGGGGGAGCTTCGCCGGAGCTTGGTAGCACGCGAGGAGGTGACCGCCTGGAGGAGCGATTGATCGTGTGGTTTTTTTTTATTTCTTTAAAATGTCGGTTGACTTTACTAAAGAGGGAATGGGGGGTTAAGGGAAAAGCGAGAGAGAGTGTTTATTTTTATTTTATTATTTAATTTCTGAAAGTACCTTTTTATTTTGAACTCGAAATCAAACCCAACGACTGTCGTCTCTAGGGTAATACCCCCATTCCGAACACAATGGGATATGTCACGAAGGCCAGTTCGATCATTACTATCAGTTTTCGTTTAAATAAAAATTTAAATCTATATATTCTATTTTAAACGTACATTTCAATTTACTAGGGTCACATACGAACTTTAAAAATTCCCGAAAAATTATTTCTAACTTTGTATTGACGATACGGTCCTAACAAAACTAGTTTCATCAAATTCTGAGACCGTCTGAAAAATGGCCATTTTCCAGTCGATTAAAATCAACTGAAACTGGTCAAACGCGTTTTCCGTTGCCACGCTTACATATTAAATCGAAAAATTACGAAATTTGAAACCTAGCAATAACTTGACATCACGGATCCAACAAAAGTGGTTTCGTCGAAAACCGAGGTCGTTTGCAAAATTTCCATTTTTAAGGGCCTGAAATTCCGTAGCGACTATTCAGAATTTTCAACTGGACGTAACTTTTGATTCCCGCTATGAAATTTCAGTTTTTCAGATTCGTTGGAAAGATATTCTCAGCTAGATTCTATTATTTTTGGTTTCACTAAAATCCGGTTTATTTTGCACTCGGTACATTCATTTGAATTTTGAAAACGAATTATCGAACTACCGCGCCATTTTCAATCCCTTTTATAATTTTAAATAAAATATTTTATATTCTAACGACGATCTATATATATATATATATATATATATATACGTTCGAATTCTATTCAAATTAAATTTCTCGTCGATATTATTTAAAATAATTCATTTTAAATATTCAAAATTCACTAAAATTGCCAAAATAAAAATTTTTAATTGGCTCGCATTTTCGGGTTGTTACAATCTCCCCCACTTAAAACTTTTCGTCCCCGAAAAGGAACGAAGCCGAAAGTTGTTTCACAAACCAACTCAACTTCCATTATTTCTATTACGGCTTAAGTTCTTCAACTTTTCAGTTTCTAAGAACTTTTCAAAATTTTCAAAAATTTGGCTAACACCCTAAATTTTCGAAAAATTTCGCCATAACCTCCCCTACACCTGCGACTTCGGGATATTTCATATAGCCTCCCATGGCCTTCTTCAATCAAAAAGAAAAAGAAAAAGCCAAGCGGCTAGCCAATCGGCTCATAAAATCATCATCACCCAAACAAAACAGTAAATTATGGTAAACACGTACCTATTTGTCGGGCAAACAATTTTATTTCTCTGCTCTTGCCTCCTTGCTATGACCTGTTCAATGTATATACATGTACATGCATGCAATTGTAAATAATTTTCAATACAGTTCAATATTTGGTTCAATTAGGCTAAGTGGTTCAAAATATCAAACAAATAAACAAACAACACAACCATCAACCGATTAGTGAATTAGCTTTTCAAATTCATAATTTTGATATATAGTCAAAAATCATGTTTTGATGCCAAATCACAATAATAAATCTATCTAATTTTGGTTCTCACACCAGTCTAATGGAAATATATAGAATTCACACCTTCGTCACTCGAATATAAATTCTGACGACAAGTACTCAACCATCAGAATCATCTTCGGGCCACTAGAGTATGATTCTATATCTATCTAGTATATTAAAACTTCGAATATACGTTCATGACGCGTATATGCAAAATCTTTATATACTTGATTGTCCAAATTCAAAATAAATAAATATTCAAATACGTCTAAAACGATTTAAATTTCAAAATAAAATTGTTTTCAATTGAAAAATATACTCTTCACACTCGTTCTAGGATACTACTGATCCCATCTCAAACGAGTCATTCTAATTGGATATTACTAATCCAATATCTGATGAATTCTTTCATTCGGTTCTAATGTGTCTTGTTCTCGAGCTCTGTAAACCAAAGCTCTGATACCAAAATGAGACGACCCGTAACATCCCCGGTAAGGAAAGCCCGGATTATCTTGAGAACACGACAAAATAGAACGCAAACAAAAGAACATTTCATTGTATATTACAACAATTCCATCAGAATACAAGAATATACAGAGTATGAATAAATATTACACATTCGATAAATATCAGAGATTACAATAAATTACATTGCAGTGGAATTATAATACAAAACACAACTGAAAGTAATACATGGATACAGAGCTTTCCGAGTATCGTCCCAGTTGTAAACCAGGATCCTGTGAATATAAATCTGCAAAACCAAAACTACTAGCTGCCCGTGTAGAAAATAGGGGCACCCAGAGTTTAGGTTAAAACAATAAACTCCAGGTCAGTCATGTGACTGGTGTGAGAACTAAAACAGTTATTTAAATCTTCACTTTAAAAGAGAGTAATTCAAGGGACCACGCCGTATAACATGGAACGGGTTTCCTCCCAAGAATACTGGTGCATATAAATAAACAGCGCAATGCTCTTTTTGAAAAATGAAGCCATTATAAGACCCAGGTCCCATCACACAATGCAACGCAAGCCGGAGGATAGGGTTTTACCTTATAATATCCAATCATGCTTGGTACGTTTAAAACAAATCACTTTATACTATTATAGGTGTATAGTGTCAAAACAATTTCAATCATAAATATCAATCATAGGCGGCATGGGTACCATCTATCATGTCGCCATACTAGGCCCTACAAATAAAACCGCAATAACATGTATTGGAAATTGGATTTCCGTCATGAGTCGAGGCAAGGGGCAAGCTCCTCTCCGGTTCGAGCCACTCTAGCAAATGTCCCAGGACCCCACTATGATCCTTGGATCTTCAGGGCCGGTCCTCACCTAACTTTGGAGGATTAGTTATTCCTGAACACACGTTTCCCGGTCCTAACAGACCTATATCCGAGGTGCCTCGCATTCCAACAACCACACAGGTGAAAAGTATATAAATGTCAGCCAGTTTAAGCACTGACACCACCACTAGCTAGAAAGAAACATCGTGCTCTCCCAGCAGCCACTATCCCGTTCTTGACTCATACCGAGGTGTGAGGCTCGCGAATTCACGTTATACACAAAGCTGCGCCACACAGGTCGTTCTTTGATCATCAACCACAAGACTTTGCTTTTCAACAGAAGCCTTGATCATCTGCCACTTAGGCGTGCCACACAGCCAATTCACTCCATGCGACTGATGTCCATCGATATACAACCTTTGAGCTCGTACGTCTCAGAGAAGGGCGTTAAGCAAGAGAATAAATTCTCCGCCGCCAAACAGATGTATATTTAATAGAGATCAATCAACACAAAATAATATCCAATGTCAGACACACAATCCATTTACAAGTTCGTTTTGGGTCTGAACGAAACCGGAGGCACTTTCCTCGCATATCCATCGATCTCCAAGTGCGTCTGGACGATCACCAACTGATTCCCTCATTTTGGGTGTACAGCCCAATCAAGATCATCAGTAATCACCCAAACGATGTGAAGACTTCCGGTCTTCAACCACCGTCTTCATCTTCGACATATCATCGAATCGATTATTCCGAATGGGTATAAACCCAGCATTTCTGAATATCCCGTGTATATAATAAACACGTGTTACACAAACACAACATATGCCTCATTCCAATTCAGAATATTCTTTATTCACATTCTTAAGGAAGTGTTCCCATTAATTTTATCAAAGATAAATTCTTCTAAATTTATTCTTTAATCTTCCTTTGGATATCGTTTCAAACCATATTATGGTTTTCCAAACTAGTTGGGATTAGCGAACCACACCGAAGTAATTATTTATTTTATTTCCCAATCCCAACCTATTCATCCCATGGAGCAAAACAGGTAATACTCCATATCTAACACCATGGTGTTGGCGGTAAAATTAATTAAATCTAACAAAAGGTTTAACTATCGCCTTGGAGCAAAACTGGTGATACTCCATTCTCGATCACTTTTCAGATTTGATAGTTTAAATTATCAATTCACTTTCAATCTAATTAAAGATTCATTAAAACTCCACTTAGTTTTAATCTTTTCAAAAATCAATATCCTGTCTTTAACTGGGTTAAAGAACCAATGTCACCTAAAACACGATTCACAATAAACCCAAAATCACTTTCAAATCCAATTCCAATTAAATATTATTTAATTGGTACACTTCATTAAATCTAAATAGAAAGATATAATCTTTTTCTCAACTGGGTTTAAGAACAGTGTTAATGAAGACACCATTCACGACAAACCCAAATCACATTTGATATTAAATACAAAGCTCTGAATAGAAAATATACCAGCTTATATTCAATATCAAATTCCATGACCAACAAATATCGTACTGGAAATAACGATATAAATATATCTTTCAAATTCCCATAACAATATCTGTATAATCACGGAATCCAACATCGAAATATTCCAAAGACAATTTCGATTCAAATCCACTTCCACTTTATATATATTGGAAATTATGGTTATTTTCAAAACCAATTCAAATTCAATTTATTAATTTCAAAAATAAATCGATTTTAATTCTAGTTCAAAACTAGTTCATTTCGATAAAAATCAATTTTTATCCTTTCAAATGTGGAATTTTTCATCCCAGTTCTTTCCAATTCACATATTATGATTTTACACAAATTATTAATATTTTTAATAATTTTATCAAGGCCCGTATAGTCGATTTCCATCAACGGCCATCGAACTGCACTTACAGCGACCTTTTCCAATTTTGATTTGGACATAATTCCAAATCAAACAGTTAGATTTAAAATTTCTAATATTCGTTGGAAAGCTTTTTTCGATACGAACACAAGGTTCTGGTTTTAGGAGAATCTGACAGTCGGATCTCCCGCAACGCCAATTCGATGTCAATGGTCAAAATTCATGAACTGCCGCGGCGCGGCGATTCAGGCCATTATATAATATATATATGTATATGTTATATTTTGTCGATTTCCTTTTAAAACATATTTTATAAATTGTTTTAAATTCGTTTTCAAAACCATTTCAACTCTATATACAATTTCAAATCAAAATTGAATATTTCATATCATTACTATATAAATGATAATATTTTCAAAACGTTACATTTTGAAATCACTTCTTTTTCTGTATTCATTATAAAAACGAATATAATCGATAAAAATATCGTTCACATCAAAATAGCGCAACTCTAATCAACACGGCTTTATATATTTTAAATAATTTCGTTACTCTATTCAACAAATGAATATTTATTCTATTCAACACATGAATATATATTTCTTTCAACACCTGACTAATCTCAACACATGAGTACTGCCAACACATGACTATTTTTGTTATGTAATATATTTTATAAAATTATGGTATCTATCATTTTATTTATAATCGGACTCCAACCGTAAAGTAGTTTCTAATCTTAAATATGAGAAAGATGTAAATTTTATTGCTAAAATATTTTACTCAACACATGAATAGTTTCAACACATGAATATTCTTAGCACATGAGCATCGTCAACACATGACTATGTTTATATTCTAATATTCTTTATTTTCCCAATTGGAATGAGGCCCAATCAATTACCATATAATGTTAATTATACAGATTCCATACAACACATGTATGTAATAACAACGATAAATAATCAACCATCATCCAAAGTGCACCACACAACTGCATAAGCATCAAATATAAGTAATTAACGCTTATAACAGCCTGTCGACCAATCGATCGACATACAATTAAATACTTGGGATTAGTGTACGCCAAATATCATCCCAACACCCGTGTGGGGTATCAAATCAGCAAACACAGATTTTTATTTGTGTAGGTAGGCGATGTGTAAAATTTATCGTCCCAATCAATATCAGTCAAATCAGTGTATACAAACAAATCGGCCGATTTGTTTATAACTATTTATTTATTCACATTCACGTTAAAAATTATACTTTTAACGACAATTAATTTATTTCAACACATGAATATTTATTTTTCAATCATTTCACAACACAATCAATTTTCACAGCACATCAATCAAATAAACAAGCCGTCCATGGTCTGTGGACGACGGGTGTCGGGTGCTACTAAACACCATCTGCATCCTAGTATATAATTTAAACTAGCAAAGAAAATTTAGAGTGAGAAGTTCTCGCTGATAGCTAAATCCAATGCCACGACTCTTTATATATAGGAAAACTTCGTCGTGCTCGCCTCTTGTTACTTTCGTCGTGCGTGTTCAATACATATATAAAAATCACATTTTTATATCCTCTATTATATAAAAATTCTATTTTTATAATCTCTACTGTATTGTAAAGATTATATTTTTATCCTTCTACAAAGTTAAAAATTATATTTTTCCTTTTCTACACGATTAAAAATTATATTTTTTTAACTTACTACATATATAAAAATTATATTTTTAACTTACTTCTCTTCGCTTTCATATGATTAAAAATACGATCTTTTCATTGTTAAAAATACGATCTTTTCATTGTTAAAAATACGATCTTTTTATTGTTAAAATTCATATCTTTTTATTGTTAAAAATCTTCACTTTATATATTAATGAATCTCATATCTGTATTTATAAAAATTGAACCTTTTCGCTTTTAAAGATCAAACCTTTTCGCTTTCAAAGATCAAATCTTTTCGCGTTTAAAGATCAAACTTTTCCTTTAAAAACAATATAAAAATCCTATATATTTAAAAAAACTCGACCTTTATATTTAAAAATATAAACTTTTCATTTATCAAAATTAACTCTTTTAATATAATGTTTTCTAGTTACCTTAAATTAACTATTTAAAATAAATTAAAATAAACTTATATGGTTTTCATCTGGGTTATGGCAGTTTCCAGGCGATTAGAAGTGGAGGGAAGGGGCGGTGCGGATTGAGGAGGAGGTAGAAGCAGGGGTGGCTCACGGAGCGTCGATGTTGGCGAGTGGCAAACGGGGGAAGGTGCCCAATGGGGGAGGCTGTAGAGAAGAGGGCGACTGTGGGTTGCGTTCAAATCAGTTTGGGGGTTTTCGGCGTGGGGTTCCACGAGTTGGAGAAGAGGGGAGGAGGAGATGAGGAGGGGGCGGTCGGCTAGGGGAGCTTCGCCGGAGCTTGGTGGCGCACGAGGAGGTGACCGCCTGAAGGAGCAATGGATCATGCAGGTTTTTTTTTATTTCTTTAAAATGTTGGTTGACTTTACTGAAGAGGGAATGGAGGGGTTAAGGAAAAAGAGAGAGAGAGGGTTTATTTTTATTTTATTATTTAATTATTTAATTTTCGGAAGTACCTTTTTATTTTGAACTCGAAATCAAACCCACCGACTGTCGTCTCTTGGGTAATATGTCACGAAGGCCAGTTCGATCGTTACGATCAATTTTCGTTTAAATCAAAATTTAAATCTATATATTCTATTTTAAACGTACATTTCAATTTACTGGGGTCACATACGAACTCTAGAAATTCCAGAAAAATTATTTCTAACTTCGTATTGACGATACGGTCCTAAAAAACTAGTTTCATCGAATTTTGAGACCGTTTGAAAAATGGCCATTTTCCAGTCGATTAAAATCAACTGAAACTAGTCAAACACGTTTTCCTTTGCCACGCTTACATATTGAATCGAAAAATTACGAAATTTGAAACCTAGCAATAACTTGACATCACGGATCCAACAAAAGTGGTTTCGTCGAAAACCGAGGTCATTTGCAAAATTTCCATTTTTAAGGGCCTGAAATTCTATAGCGACTATACAGAATTTTCAACTGGACGTAACTTCTGATTCCCGCTATGAAATTTCGGTTTTTCGGATTCGTTGGAAAGATATTCTCAACTGGATTCTATTATTTTTGGTTTCACTAAAATCCGGTTTATTTTGCACCCGGTACATTCATTTGAATTTTGAAATCGAATTATCGAACTACCGCGCCATTTTCAATCCCTTTTATAATTTTAAATAAAATATTTTATATTCTAACGACGATCTATATATATATACACGTTCGAATTCTATTCAAATTAAATTTCTCGTCGATATTATTTAAAATAATTCATTTTAAATATTCAAAATTCAATAAAATTTTGAAAATAAAATTTTTAAATTGGCTCGCATTTCAGGGTTGTTACAGCGTTGATGGCGGCGCTAGGGGGGTTGGCGGCTAGGGCGTCGGTTTTGGTGCTTTGGGCGATGGGGGTTTTCACGTCGAGAGGGGGGACATTGGAGGAGAGGAGGGAGGTAAGGGGAGGGCGGCGATCGCTAGGGGGTGTCGCGCTGGTGGCGGCGTTGAGGAGGTCGCGCGCCGCTCTCTTCTTTGCTTCTTTTTTTTATTTGATTTTGAAGAACTGACAGGTGAGGGAGTGGAGAGAGAATGCTGAGGGGGTGAGGGTATATAAATATATATATATATATATATTTAATTATTTATTTTAATTTCAAAAAGTTGGCTTTTTATTTGACCTCGAAATCGAACCCACCACCTGTCGTCCATAGCTAATTACCCCTAATCCGAACACAATGGGATATGTATTGTAAGCTAATTCGACCATTTCAATCAGTTTTCGTCAAAATCAAAATATAAATCTATATATTGAATTTGAACGTGCATTTTATTTTACTGGGGCCACATACGAACTCTAAAAAATCCCGAAAAATATTTTCTAGCTTCGTATTGACGATACGGTCCTAACAAAACTAATTTCGTCAAATAATGAGACCGTTTGAAAAATGGTCATTTTCCAGTCGATTAAAATCAACTGAAACTGGCCAAACGCGTTTTCCTTTGCCATGCTCACATATTGATTCGAAAAATTATGAATTTTGTAATCTAGCAATAACTTCACATCACAGATGCAACAAAAGTGGTTTCATCGAAAACCGAGGTCATTTGCAAAATTTCCATTTTAAGGACTCAAAATTCCATAGCGACTATTCTGAATTTTCAACTGGACATAACTTTTGATTCCCGCTATGAAATTTCAATTTTTCGGATTTGTTCGAAAGATATTCTCAAATAGATACAAATATTTTTGGTTTCGCAAAAATCCGGTTTATTTTTAATCTTGTACATTCATTTGAAATTAGAAATCGAATTATCGAACTACTGCACCATATTCAATTCCTTTTATAATTATAAATAAATATTTATATTCTAGTGACGATCTATATACTTATATACGTTCGAATTCTATACAAAATAAATTTCTCGTCGTTGTTATTTAAAACAAATCATTTTAAATATTCAAAATTCATTAAAATTGCCAAAATAAAAATTTTAAATTGGCTCAGATTTTCTGGGTTGTTACAATTTCGATGTCGGATTTCATGATTATACAGATATTGTTATGGAAATTTGAAAGATATTTTTATATCGTTATTTCCAATATGATATTTTGTTGGTCATAGAATTTGATATTGAATATAAGCCGATATATTTTCTATTCAGAGCCTTGTATTTAATATCAAATGGGGTTTGGGTTTGTCGTGAATGGTGTCTTTATTAACACTCTTCTTCAACCCAATTGAGAAAAAGATTAAATCTTTTTATTTAGATTTAATGAAATGTACCAATTAAATGGTATTTAACTGGAATTGAATTTGAATTGATTTTTGGGTTTATCGTTAACTATGTTTTAACGACATTCGTTCTTTAACCCGATTTACAGAGAAATGGGATTTGGAATTTATAAATCTTTTTGATAAGATTTATTGGAAAATTTCCAAAGTAAAGTTTTCCAATCCAATAAAATAAATTGGAATGGAATGGAATTCTATTTGGTAATAATCGAAGTGAATTTCTGTTGAGGAAGACTGCTAATATATCTAGAATTTAAAAGGCATTGCCGTTATTCCATTTATATTATTAGTCGGATATGGAAGTTTATATCGATTATATATATCGATTTGTTTTCCATGAAGATTCCATCGTTAATGGAAAGTGATTTCGGGTTTATCGCGAACCATGTTTTAAATGACATTGGTTCTTTAACCCGGTTAAAGACAGGATATGATTTCCCAAGTTAAATAATCATTAATAGTGATTACTAGGAAGATTAAAACCAAGTGGAGTTTTAATGAATCTTTAATTAGATTGAAATAATCGAGAATGGAGTATCACTAGTTTTGCTCCAAGCGATAGTTAAATCTTTAATTAGATTTGAACGTGAAATGGTAATTGAATTTACCGATAATACTGTGGTGCTAGATATGAAGTATTATCAGTTTTACTTCATGGGATGAATAGATTAGGGTTGGGAAATTTAACAAATGATTACTCCGGTAAGGTTCGCTAATCTCGTCTAGTTTAGATAAACCATAATTTGGTTTGAATTGATATTCAAAAGAAGATTAAAGAATAAATTTAAAGAATTCATCTTTGATAAAATTAATGAGAACCTTTCCCAAAGTGTAAGAATATTTGAATAAAAGAATATTCTGAATTGGAATGAGGCGTATGTTGTGTTTGTGTAACACTTGTTTATAAAATACGCGAGTTATTCGGAAAGACCGGGTTTATCCCATTCTAGATAATTGATACGGCGATAATTCGAAGATGAAGATGGTGGTTGAAGACCAAAGGTCTTCACATCATTTAGATGATTCCTGATGATCTTGATTGGGCCGTACACCCAAAAGGAGGGAATATGTTGGTGATCGTCCAGACGTATTTGGAGATCGATGGATATGCGAGGTACAAGGTGCCTCCGGTTTTGTTCAGACCCAGAACGGACTTGTAAATGAACTGTGTGTCTGACATTGGGTATCATTCTGTGTGATTGATGGATATCGGTTGCATGGAGTGGTTTGCATGTGTGGCATGCTAAGATGCAAATGATCAAGGCTTTTGTTGAAAAGAAAATTCTTGTTGTTGATGATCAAAGCACCGTTTGTGTGGCATAGCTTTGTGTAGCGTTAATTCGCGAGCCTCACACCCTGGTTGTGAACCAGAAATGGGAGAAGGACCTCAGGAAGGACTTGCGTTTCTTTCTAGCTAGAAGTGGTGTCAGTGGTTTTAAACGCCCTGACAAGTTTGACTTATGTGGTTGTTGGATTGTGAGGCGCCTCAGATATATCGATGACTATGTGCAGTCGATGGAGTCATTTGGCTTGTTGACGCCCAAAAGGGCATGGAAACGCAGTGTTCAGTCATTTTAGTCCACATCAGTGGGCCGGCCCTGACGATCCAAAGGTCACTCGAGCTCTGACCTAAGGGGCGGGCTAGAGAGTCTCGAAGCGGTGAGGACGATCACTTGCCTCAGTTCACAGATGGAAATCCAACTTCCAATACGTGACTTTGCGGTTCTGATTATAGAACCTATATATGGCGACATAGTGGTATGGGGCATTTATGTTGTTTATGATTGATACTTATGAGTGAAATTGTTTTGACACTATATACTTATAGTAATAATAAAAGATGAAATTTAGCGTATCAAGCATTCTTTGGCTATTTATAAGGTAAAACCCTATCCTCCGGCTTGTGTTGCATTGTGTGATGGGACCTGGGTCTTATAATAACTTCATTGTTCTTTATTTAGCATTGTGCTATTGTTTTATGCACTGGTATTCTTAGGAGGAAACCCATTCCGTGTGATACGGCGTGGTCCCTTGATTTACCTAACTTTAAAATAAAGAATAATAACTATTTTAGTTCTCACACCAGTCACATTACTGACCTAGAGTTTATTGTTTTAACCTAAACTCTGGGTGCCCCTATTTTCCACAAGGGCAGCTAGAAGTTTTGGTTTTGCAGATTTATATTCACAGGATCCTCGTTTACAGCTGGAATGATATTCGGAAAGCTCTGTATCCGTATATTTTTTTCAGTTGTGTTTTGTATTATTTTTCCACTACAATAATTTAATTTAAATCTCTGATATTTATCGAATGTGTAATATTTATTTATACTCTGTAATATTCTTGTATTCTGATGGAATTGTTGTAGTAAGCAATGAAATGTTCTTCTGTTTGTGTTCTGATTCGTCTTGTTCTCAAGGCAATCCGTGCTTTCCTTCACGGGGAAGTTCGGGTCGCAACACTATTAACGATATAAAATGATTTTAAACTATATATATATATGCGAGAACCATTTGAAAAGACCGAGTTAAATCTCATTTCAATAGGTTATACGATGATCTAAATTGAAGATCTTAAAGATGGTAATTTAAGACCAGCGATCTTCACATCGAAAGGATAACTACTGATGCCTGGCATTGGCTAGTTACCAATAATGGGTAAAATTGGCAGTTGTCCGGACGTACTTGTTGATTGTTTGGATACGCGAGCACCTCTCTTCCATATTGGACATACGGGACGAGGAATAAGGTGACTCCGGTTTCGTTCAGAGCCAAAACGGACTTGTAAATGGATGTGTATCCGACTTGAATTTCATTATGTGTAGTTAAATTGATTTCTATTAATATATATCTGTGGTGGCGGAGAATTTATTCTCTTACTTAACACCCTTCTTTGAGAAGCACGAACTCAAAGGTTATATATTGGTAGTTATCGATCGCATGGTGTGAACTGTCAATGTGACATGCCAAGATGCAATTGATCGAGGCTTTTGTTAAAAAGCAGAGCCTTGTGGATGATGATCAAAGCATAGACTATTTCGGTATAGCTTTGTGTATTACATTGCTTCGCGAGCCTCACACCCCGGTAGAGCCAAGAACGGGACAAGGGAACACAGGGAGTGCACATGTTTCTTTCTAGCTAGAAGTGGTGTTTGGGTTTTTACCAGGCCCGACATTTTTACTTATGTGGTTGATGGAATGAGGCGCCTCGGATTATTTGGTCGCTAATGGCCAATTTATAGGTCTAATAGGATCGGGGAGCATGTGTTAAGGCATAATTAATCTACTAAAGTATTTGTGGATCGGCCCTATAGGATCCAAGGGTTCGAAAGTATCCGAATCTTGAGACATTGCTACAGTGTCTCGAATTGGTTTGGAGATCGTCCCTAGCCTTGAATCAAGATGGAAACCCAATCTCCAATACGAAATTACAGTTTTGATTGTAAACCTATATATGGCAACATAGTAGGATCGGGTACTATGCTGTCTAGGATTGATACATTTACTTTGAAGTATTTTAATGCTGATTAAACACTAATAATAATATTAAAAATATTATTTTCTACGAATCAAGCATTTTTTATCATTATAAGGTAAAACTCTATCCTCTGGTCTGCATTGCATTGTGTGATTGGACATGAGTCTTATAATGATTTCATTTCCTAAAAAGCATTGCATTGTTTTTAAATAAAATTTATTTATCATATGCACTGGCAATCCAATGGAGTAAACCCGTTTCGAGTTAGCGGCGTGGTCCAGTGATTAGCTAAATTGTTAGTTAGGTAAGATTTCTCATACCAGTCCCATGACTGACTCGTAGTTTTTTTACTTTGCAAACTCGGTTGCCCTCTTACCACACGGGCAACCAAATGACAAGTGTTAGGTATGGGTATTTTCTAGACTGGAGCTTGCTGATGAAGAGGATGAAGAATCTTTTATTTTCATCTTTTTATTTACTTCTTAGGACATTGAGACAGTATTGAGCATTGATGTATTTTGGGAGATTGAGACTTTATTTCTTTCCTTGTTTTAGACGTCTATTTTGCTAAGTGTACCATGTACTATGTACTCTGATATCTGTGATGTTATGTTGTAATGACATTTCCATTTCCACTGCAATGATTTATATGTTCTAATATTATCTGATCCCTGTCCTTTGATTATCCTTAATTACATACCACAGAAGTTGGGGTCGTCACACAATAGGACAGGGAAACGCGTGTTCAGCGTAATTAATCCACTAAAGTATTTGTGGACTGGCCTTGGAGGATCCAAGGGCTCGCCAGCGTCTGAATCCTGAGACATTTGCTAGAGTGTATCAAGTCGGTAAGGAGATCATCCCTAGCCTTGACTCATGATGGAAACCCAACTTCCAATACGACACCACACGGTTTTGATTGTATAACTAGTATGGCGACATAGTATGTGGTAGTTATGCCATCTATAATCGATACATTATGATTGAAATGTTTCTGAAACATATATACACTAGTAATAATATCAAATTTGTTTTATCGTATCAAGCATTTTTTACCATTATAAGGTAAAACTCTATCCTCTGGTTTGTGTTGCATTATGCGATGGGACTTGAGTCTTATAATGGTTTCATTTTTCTAAAAAGCATTACGTTGTTTAACGATTTACTTTATTTCATGCACTGGCAATCCAATGGAGTAAACCCGTCCCGCGGTAGCGGCGTGGTCCTGTGATTATCCTATTATTAGATAAGTAAATAAGATTTTTCATACCAGTCCCATGACCGATTCGTAGTTTGTTTCACTTTGCAAACTCGGGTGCCAACTTTTTCACGTGGGCAGTCGAGTGGCTTGTTTTGCAGATATCTTTATTAGGCAGGATTCTGGATCAAAGCTTAAAGCGGTAGTCAGATCAATGATAGTCTTCCGCTGCATTGTGTTAAGTTTGCTATAAATTAATCTTCTGCTGTATTATTATTTATTCGATGTACACTTATATTCTGTACTCTGATGTTACGTTATTATGATGTAATAAAAGTCTAATGTTATTTGTTCTAATGTGTTGTATTCCCAGAGTTAGCGTACTCGGGTTTTAAATGGTCTTGATTGATTTAGCGGTCGGGAGAAAAATCCAAATTGTTACAGTTGGTATTAGAGCTTTGGTTAGCTCAATTTTTTAGCGTACAACTCGTTAGAACTGAACAAAAGACTCATCAGAGGTAGGATTAGTAATATTTTATAAAAGAATACTCATTAAAGATAGGACTAGTAGTATCCTAGAATGAGAAAACTCGTTAGAGATGGGGTTAGAAATGCTATAGAATGAGTTGAGAGTGACAAGTTATAATTAACGTATTTGTGATTTTATGTATAATCCGATTTTAGAAAATATGATTTTTTTTAATATACAAAAGTTATATATATTTGAAAAGCTAATCAACTAATTGGTTGATGATTGTGTTGTGTGATTATTAGTTCAACTAATAAAATTTATTGAAACCGATAAAAAAATAAAGAAAAAAGAATGAAAGTTGAGTTGGTTAGTTAAACAACTTTCAGCTCCGTTCCTTTTCGAGGACGAAAAGATTTTAAGTGGGGGAGATTGTAACAACCTGGAAAATCAGAACCAATTTAAAAATTTATTTTGAGGAAATTTATTTAGAAAATGCATCAAAATTTAAAAATTCCATTATTAAATTATTGTATATATGAAAATACTAATAATAATAATACCGTAAAACTTTTAATGTTATCTATGTAATAACACTTGATGTTTAATACTATATGTTTTGAAAATTGAAAGGTTGCAAACATTCTAATAATTATCGTTAAATAATCTAGCATTTATCTCATGTATTTATTCTCTCCTCTTTTTACTCTTTTATCTATCATTCAAATTCATTTAGAAACAAAGCTATTCCCTTTATTTCTCCTTTTCTTCATCCCTTCTCTTTATGTCTACAATCTTCAAATCTCAAAATAAAATAAAATAAAAGCCTACAAAACTATATGCATATTTCTATGATTTATTCTTATTAGTCCAATTAAATATGTCCCTTAAATTATGTTATTTAATATTACGTGTTTTGAAATTTAAAAAGTCATACAATTTTCTTATAGTCATCATTAAAACAATAAATTATGCATTCATTACTTTCCGTTATTCTCTTTCCTTATCTAATTTTCTTTTTAATTTTTAATAAGAAAGAAAGGTTAATAAATGTTGATTAGATTAACTTGACATGTCTAGTCAACTAATTTATTCACTTGTAACCTACTACATATGTAGAGACTCAAGTGAGGAATAAAATAAAGTATATAACCAAATATATATATATACATATATACATACATTATATGGAAATATGTATAGGCGTTGTATGAAAATATACATATACAATATATGACCATACATAAATGCAGTATATAAAATGGTCATGAAATGAAATATTCATTAGTTAGTTAAAAATATATTTTGTTAGACAAAAGCATCGCTATTAGCATATTAGTGAAATATAAAATCATAAATAAAGGAAAGTCGCCTCTTTCATAAAATACATAAAATTTGAAATCATATTCAATGAGGCGTGTCATTCATTACAAGGAAAATAAAAAAGTGAAAAAAAGGATAAGTTAGACAAATATTAAATTAAATATTATTTAATATATTGTTATTATATATTGACCTTTATCTCACATAAATTAACACCTCATCCCTATCAATTAATTTAATTCTTTTGTAACGTGCAATATATGGTTAGCGGGCCTTTTCTGAATTAAAGAAGTAAATAACTAATTTATTTATAAATACCCTAGAATAACCAAACCCTAATTCATATCATAGCCACCGCCACCCTATCCTTCAATGGCCACTCTTCTTCAAATTTCCTTCATACATTTTTTCTAATCCATCGCACAATTCACGAAAATTATAAAGCCAATATGGGAGAGCACCACGAGACCTCGCTAGTTAACGGTCATGATCATTGAAGGCGGCCACAACTAGGGTGCGATTTGGAATGAGGAACGGCAGCTTTGGGTTGAGGGTTTTAAAAAGTGAACGACGGGTTTTGAGAAGAAAGGTTAAGGGATTTTAATTTTTAATTAATTAATTATGTAACAACCCAGAAAATCAGAACCAATTTAAAATTTTTATTTAGGCAATTTTAATGAATTTTTATATTTAAAATGATTAATTTTAAATAATAACGACTAGAAATTTATTTTGAATAGTATTGGAATGTACATATTTATTTAAATCTAAATTAGAATATAAATATTTATTTTAATTATAAAAGGAATTGGAAATGGCGCGGTAATTTGAAAATTCGATTTCAAATTTCAAATGAATATACAGAATTCAAAATAAACCGGATTTTAGTGAAACCAAAAATATTTGAATCTGTTCAAAAATATCTTTCCAACTAATCTAAAAAATCCAAATTTCATAGCAGGAATAAAAAGTTATGTCTAGTTGAAAATTCAGAATAGTTGTTATGGAAATATAGCCCTTAAAAATAGCGATTTTACAAACGACCACCGTTTTCGATGAGACCACTTTTTTTGGATCCAGAATGTCAAATTATTGCTAGATTCCAATTTTCATAATTTCTGGAATTAATATGTGAGCGTGGCAAACGAAAATGTGTTTTGTCAATTCAGTCAATTTGGATCGACCAGAAAATGGCCATTTTTCAAACGGTCTCCAAATTCAACGAAATTAGTTTGTTAGAACCTTATCGTCAAAACATAGCTAGATTTATTTTTCGGAATTTTTGGAGTCAGTATATGGCCCTGGTAAATTAAAATGTACGTTTAAATTCAATGTATAATGATTTATATTTTAATTCTGATAAAAAAGATCGTAACAGTCGAATTGGTTTATGGGACATATCCCATTGTGTCCGGAATGAGGTTACTTGGCTAGGGGCGATAGTCGTTCGGTTTCAATCGGAGATCGGATGCGAATTTCCCGCTTAAGGAAAAATGGAAGTAAATATAATATAAAATTCTATAAAACCTAACCCTATTTCCACTATTGTTTAGAGCCGCCACAAACCCGTTCAAGGGCTAAAAGCATTCGGATCTTCCTGTCCCCTTTTCTTTCGATCCATTTCAAATTATAACCAGATTCCAAAACGAAAATTAAAGAGGAATCCAAGATCTATCACTCCATACGATTTTGATTGTGATTCGTGTGGAGTACGGAGGGAATTTAGGGTTCAAAGGCGGCAACTTTAGACCATATTTCGAGGAGCAGCTTGTGTTCGAATGGGGTACGGTGGCGGGCTCTGGCGGAGCAAGCGAAGGGCTTCAATGTGGCACGGTCAAATGGGATTCGGGCCACTTGTGGGTGGTGCACGATTTGAGGAACGGTTTTAAGCGTGGAGCTGGAGGTTTGTGAGAGGAAAATGGGGCTTAAGCTGTTTAATGGCGAAAGAATTCCTGAACAGCGCAGAACATTGAAGAAGAATGGTATAAACCCTTAATTTTGTAATTAATTATGTAGTTAATTAATTAATGTGTATAATGACATTGTTTAAAGCAGCTTTTTTTGTATGTTTTTCTTTTCAGTTTTTTTTTATAATAGCAAACAAAAAATTGTCACCGTTTAAAAATATAAAATTGTCATTGTTTAAAAATATAAAATTGTCATTGTTTAAAAATATAAAATTGTCATTGTTTAAAATATAAAATTAGCGTTGTTTTATAATATAAAAAGTGTAGCATTGTTCTACAATTGATTTTATAAAAATGTGATTTTTACCCATGCGGTTTAGAATTAAAAATAGAATTTTGTTCAAGTAACTTCATTCTAAAAATGTGATTTTTCTAATATAAACATCGTATTGAAAATGTGATTTTAAATATAGACGGTGTGGAACAGATTGCGTTAGAGAAACGGTAAAGACATCATGTGATGGAACTTGCGAGAAACGAATCCAAATCCAAACCGTTCAGAAATAAAGAATGGAGGAGTGGATCTCAAAGGTGAGAACTTCTCACTTTAATTTTATATTCTAGTTAAAATATAAACTAGGATGTAGACGGTGCTTAGCAGACCCGACACCCATCGTCCACAAATCATGGACAACTTGTTTGATTTGATTGTGTTGTGAAAATTGATTGTGTTATGGAATGATATAAATAAAATATTCATTTGTTGAATTGAATAATTGGTGTTTTACACATCGCCAAACTGCACAAATAATAATCATTTTTTGTTGTTTGAAAACTCCACACTGGTATTGGGATGATATTGGACATACACTAATCCCAATATTTAGTTGTATGTCAATCGATTGGTTGGCAGGCTGTCGTAAGCGTTAATTATTTAGATTTAACGCTTATGAAGTTGTGTAATCCATATAATCAACATTATATGATAATTGACTATGTTTGATTCCAGTTCAGAAAGAACGAATATTTTAAAATAATATTCATTCAAAGATCAAAATATGATTTTGATGTCCGATTTGGGATGGACACGAAAATATTTAAATATATAAAGCCGTGTTGATTAGATACGTGCCATTTTTGATGCGAGCGATATTTATATTGATATTATTCATTTTTATAATATATATCGAAAAGGAAATATTTCAAAATATAATATTTTGAAAATATTAACATTTATATATTAATGATATGGAATATTCAATTTTGATTTAAAATTGAATATGAAGTTGAAATCGTTTTTAAAACAAATTTAAAACGATTTATAAAGTTAGTTTTAAATGGAAATCAACGAAATATATTATATATATTTAATGGCTGGAATTGAACGTGCCGCGCCACGTTAGTTCGCGAATTTCGACCATTGACTTCGAATGGACATTAGGAGAGATCCGACCGTCGGATTCTCCTAAAATATGAACTATTGGGTTCGTATCGAAAAGAGATTTCCAAATAATATTAGAGATTTGAAATCTAACCGTTGGATTTGGAATTATGTCCAAATCAAATTTGGAAAAGGTCGCTATAAGTGCAGTTCGATGGTCGTTTTTGGAAATCGACTGTACGGGCCTTCATAAAATTATTAAAAATAGCAATAATTTGTGTGTAATCATAAGAAATGATATGGAAAGAATTAGGATGAAAAATTTCATATTTGAAAAGATAAAAAAAATATTTTTATCGAAATGAGCTAGTTATTAACTAGAATTATAATCAATTATAAATTGGATTTGAAATAGTTTTAAAAATAACCAGAATTTCCAATATATGAATTGGAAGTGATTTGAATCGAAATTATCTTCAAAATATTTCGATATTCGATTCCATGATTATACGGATATTGTGGAGGAATTTGGAAGACATATATATATCATTATTCCAATACGATATTTGTTGATTTGAGAATTTGATATTGAATATAAGCCGATATATTTTCTATTCAGAGCCTTGTATTTAATATCAAATTGGATTTTGGGTTTGTCGTGAATGGTACCTTTAATAATACTGTTCTTAAACCCAATGGAGTTAGGAAGATTAGAAACTAACTGGAGATTAGCTAAGTTGAATGGTTTCCTGGGTATTGATCTGATGTTGGTTTCGGCCTTCGGGATTAATACTTATGGAATTGTTCTCTTACTAATTTACGGTTAGAGATTGATGGGATGGGGTCTTCAGTAACACTGTTCTTAAACCCCGTGTGAAAAGAATAAATCTTTTAATTAAGATGTAGAGAAGAATTACCAATTAATTAACATTTAATTGGATTTGAAATGGAATGTGAATTGGGTTTATTGTGAACTGTGTTTTTAATGACATTCATTCTTTAACCCGATTTACAGTAAAATATGGTTTGGAATTTATAAATCTTTTGTCAAGATTTAAAGGAGATTTTCCAAAGTAAAGTTTTTCCAATTTAACATATTAAATAGGAATTGAATGGAATTCGATTTGGTAATAATAGAAGTGAGCTTCTGTAGAGGAGGACTATTAGTATATATGGAATTAAAAAGGCTTTTCCATTATTCCATTTATATTATCAGTTGAATATGGAAGTTTATATCGGTTATATATATCGATCTGTTTTCCATGAAAATTCCATTGTTAATGGAATGAGATTTGGCTTTATCGTGAGCTGCGTTTTAAATGATATTAGTTCTTTAACCCAGTTAAAGATAAGATTAATTTCTTAACTTTGAAGAAAATCATTAACTAATGATTTTTGGAGATTAAAACTGAATTAGAGTTTTAATGAATCTTTAATTAGATTGAGATGTGAGTCTGATAACTAAAATTATCAAGTTCAAGAAATGATCGAGAATGGAGTATCACTAGTTTTGCTCCAAGCGATAGTTAAATCTTTAATTAGATTTGAAAGTGAAATGGTAATTAATTTTACCGATAACACCGTGGTGTTAGAAATGAAGTATTACCAGTTTTACTTCATGGGATGAATAGGTTGGGATTGGGAAATTAAAACAAATGATTATTTCGGTAAGGATCGCTAATCCTGACTAGTTTGGATAAACCATAATTTGGTTTGAATTGATTTCCAAAGGAAGATTAAAGAATAAATTTAAAGAATTTATTTTTGATAAAATTAATGGGAACCTTTCCCAAAGGATATGAATATATAAATAAAAGAATATTCAGAATTGGAATGAGGCGTATGTTGTGCTGTTATAGCACTTGTTTATTATATACGCGAGTTATTCGGAAAGACTGGGGTTATCCCATTTTGAATTACTGAATCGGCGATGAGTTGACGATGAAGATGGTGGTTGAAGACCGGAGGTCTTCAGATCGTTTGTACGATTTACCGATGTCTTGATTGGGCTGTACAACCAAGACAAGGTAATAATAAGTGGTGATCGTCCAGACATACTTGGAGATCGACCAGATATGCGAGGATCTCTCTCCTGTATTGGACATATGGGATGAGAAATAAGGTGCCTCCGATTTCGTTCAGACCCAGAACGAACTTGTAAATGGATGTGTGTCTGACATCGGATTTCGTTCTGTGCGATTGATAAACATTGGTTGCATAGCGTGAATTGTCTATCTGGCATGCTGAAATGCAAATGAATAAGGCTTATGTTTAAAAGCAGAGTTTTATGGTTGATGATCAAAGCACGGCTTTAATATAGCATAGCTTTGTGTATAGCATTGATTCGCGTGCCTCACACCCCAGTGTGAACCAAAAACGGAAGAGGACATCAGGGAGGACATGCGTTTCCTTCTAGCTAGGAGTGGTGTCTGGGTTTTGCATGCCCAGATGTTTTACTTATGTGCATGATGAATAGCGAGGCGCCTCAGTTATTTCAGTATCTACGGAGCCGATGGATGGTTTGCTAGATATACCGACAAGTTTTATGCCCCATAGGGCGGGCAAACGTAGTGTTCAGGCTTTTTAATCCACATCGAGTGGACCGGCCCTGACGATCCAAAGGTCAATGCGTTCTGACCCTGAGGCTCGGGCTAGACAGTCTCGAAGCGGTAAGGACGATCCCTTGCCTTGGTTCACGGATGGAAATCCAACTTCCAATACGTGACTTTGCAGTTTTAATTGTTGAGCCTAGTATGACGACATAGTGGTATGGGGCACTCATGCCGTCTATGATTGATACATTTATATTTGAAATTGTTTTGACACTATACACTTGTAGTAATAATAAAATATGAAATTTCACGTACCAAGCATTTTTGGTTATTATAAGGTAAAACTCTATCCTCTGGCTTGCGTTACATTGTGTGATTGGACCTGAGACTTATAATAGCTTCATTGTTCTTTATTTAGCATTGCGCTGTTTGTTTTATGCACTGGTATTCTTGGGGGTAAACCCATTCCGTGTTATAGGACGTGGTCCCTTGATTTACCTAACTTAAAGAGAAGCTTTAAATAACTGTTTTAGTTCTCACACCAGTCACATGACTAACCTGGAGTTTATTGTTTTAACCTAAACTCTGGGTGCCCCTATTTTCCACATGGGCAGCTTGTAGTTTTGGTTTTGCAGATTTATATTCACATGATCCTGGTTTACAGCTGGAATGATATTTGGAAAGCTCTGTATCCGTATACGTAACGACCCGGAAAATCTGGCCCAATTTAAAAATTTTAAATTGGCTATTTTATTGGATTTTAAATATTTTAAATAATAACAATGAAAAGTAAGTTTGAATCGACATTTGAAAATGAATATAATTAATTCTAATTATAAACAAGGCCTGAAAAGGCGCGGTAGTTTCAAAATTTGAATTCAAATTTTGACTGACTGTACCGGGTGCAAAACAAAACGGATTTGAGTGAAACCAAAAATATTTAAATCTGTTAGTGAATATCTTTCTAATGAATCTGGAAAATCGAAGTTTCATAGCGGGAAGCAAAAGTTATGGATAAATGAATTTTCAGAAAGGTCGCTATGGGATTTATATAGCCCGTGAAAATGGCCATTTTGCAAACAACCTCGGAATTCGAAGAAACCACTTTTGTTGGATCCAGGACGTCAAATTATTGCTAGGTTTCAAATTTCATAATTTTTGAAGCTAGTATATGAGCGTGGCAAAGAAAAATGCGTTTTGGTCAATTATATAGTTAATTGGATTGACCAGAAATGGGCCATTTTTCGAACAGTCTCAGAATTCGATGAAACTAGTTTTGTTGGGACCATATCGTCAAAACATAGCTAGATTTATTTTTCTGAAATTTTTTGAATTAGTTTTTGGCCCTGGCAAATTGAAATGTACGTTCAAATCAAATATTGAATGTTTTATATTTTAATTTGAAGGAGAACTAACTGAAACAGTCGATGGGCCTATGAAACATATCCCATTGTATTCGGAATGGGGGTAAACCGCTAGGGACGATAGTCGTTGGGTTTGAATTGGTGATCGTGTGTGAAAGGGGATATTTTCGGATTTTAAAATTTATAAATATAAAAAAAATTACTATTGGTCAACGCCTATTCTCTTTCCCCGATCATTGCTCCAGCGCACGGCGGAAAAGTTCATTTCTTCCCCCTCGTTTTCTCCTCCCACAATCAACGAAGCCCACCCCTCCTTTGGAGATTTTTGTAGAGCTAGAAGAGAGCTTCAAATCCATATAGGATTCGCCCTCCTTCGTTGCTTCTCCGTCGAGATCCAGGGCTAGAAAGTCACGCCGTTCATCGCCAAATTCTGCCGTCGCCAGGGGTGTGAGTTCGCCATCGTTCAGGGCGCCAGAGCGCCTCTTCAAGCTCATCGATGTGGCTTAGACTGATCCGCATATCGTGCTTCGGATTGTGAGAAAAGATCAAACCTAGTTTTGAACAGAAGTAGAAAGGTACGGCTGAAAATTAAATAAACTATATAATAGCAGTTTAAAGCGCTACGGTTTTTGATTTCATTGTAAAAATTATATCTTTTTCGGTTTTCACGAAATTCAGTGAAACAAGAGATAGTGGACTCGTGTGGACGTCTTCTACATTTTAGAAGAGACCGCATATTTTTCTGAGCCTTCTGCTATATTTGGTGGAGTGGAACCCAATGTGAGATTTCTAATTTATAAAAGATATGGAAAACGACGATGTATAAATTATATAGTCGATGTATGAGTTATATAAGCGTTGTACACCTCATGTATAAGCATTGTATAAGTTGTATATGCGTTGTAAAAATTATATATGTGTTGAAATAGAAATGAAATATTTATATATATATATATATACACACACGCCCCTCGTCCACAAACCATGGACGATATTTATTGGTTGTGATTGCTGTGAAAATTGGTTGATTATGAATGGTTGATTAGAATTGTTTGTGGTTGAAATTGATTGATTGTGGTTGAAAAATACCCGTTTGTGGTTGATAAATATTTGGTTGAAACCACATAGGATTAGTTTGTGGAAAAAAATAATACATGCCGCCAGCGTGCGAACTAGATGCATGATTCCACATTGTCAAAAGCTGCGAGGCTTTAAGGTAGAGCGAGGAGCCATACTAGGGACGGTCCCAGTTTTAACTATCCTGTCGTTATGCTGCCGAAATTTTGAATAATATTCATGTGTTAGAATTATTTTCCTGTGTTGAAACTATATTCGTGTGTCGAATAGAAAACCTTCGTGTATTGAATAGAAATTCATTCGTTGAATCTTATTCATGTGTTGAATGGTATTCGTGTTTTGAAATAAATTGTTTTATAGTAAAAATCATATTTTTAACATCTATATGAACTGTAAAAAATAATCGTGTTTTGAAATAAATTGTTTTGCAATAAAAATCACATTTTTACTATATATATACAAACTATAGAAAACCTTCATGTGTTGAACCAAAATTCATTCTTTGAATTGAAATTCATGTGTTGAACGATATTCGTGTTTTGAATAAATTGTTTAAACAATAAAAATCACACTTTTACTCTATATATACAAACTATAGAAAACCTTCATGTGTTGAATCAAAATTCATTCGTTGAATTGAAATTCATGTGTTGAATGGTATTCGTGTTTTGAATAAATTGTTTTAACAATAAAAATCACATTTTTACTCTATATATACAAACTATAGAAAACCTTCATGTGTTGAATCAAAATTCATTCGTTGAATTGAAATTCATGTGTTGAATGGTATTCGTATTTTGAAAGAAATTGTTTTATAATAAAAATCATATTTTTATTACCTATATGAACTATAGAAAATAATCTGGTTTTGAAATAAATTGTTTTATAATAAAAATCATATTTTTATTACCTATATGAACTATATAAAATAATCGTGTTTTGAAATGAATTGTTTTACAATAAAAATCACATTTTTACTGTACACATGAGTTGTTAAAAATAGTGAATTGTCGAAGTGAATGTTTGTTGGATAAAAATATTATTTTTATCAAATGTATGAAAAGAATATAGCTTTGAAATGAAGAATCGATATATATATATATATATATATATATATATATATGTATAGAATTGAAATATATCGAATAACGAAGCTGCAGGTCATATTTTGAAATCGTGATTTCAAACGATTATTGTGGGAGATCCGACCATCTGATTTTCCCGAAACCGAAACCATTGGGTTCGCTTTGGAAATATCTTTCCAACGACACCAACTTTGTAAACATCCAACGGTTGGATTGTCTGGAATGTTTAATTCAAATCTAAAGAAAAACAGCGCCAGAATCGATTATATTTATATATATATAAAAATATAATTAAATTAAATTGAATAACGACACTGCAGTTCGTATTTTGAAATCGAAACTTCAAACGATTATACCGGGAGATCCGACCATCGGATTTTCCCCGAAACTAGAACCGTTGGATTCGTTTTGAAAAGACCTTTCTAATGATATAAATTTTGTGAAGGTCCAACGGTTAGATTTTCAAATATGTGTAAATCAAATCTGAAGAAGAATAGCGCCACGGCCGCGTTATGGCCGAAGCGTCGTTCGAACAAATTGGCTATTTTAAATAAATAAAAATAGCGATAAATCATTATAAAACATTATAAACGATATGGAAGTGAAATTTAGAAACTAACTGAAGGTTGGCTAAGTCGAATGGTTTCCTGGATTTTGATCTGATGTTGATTTCGGCCTTCGGGGTTAATATTTGGGAAATCGTTCTCTTACTGATTTACGGTTAGTGACTAATGAACTGGAATATAGCGTATGTGTGTTTGTGTTGCACTTGTTTATTATATATGCGAGTTGCTTAAAAAGACCGGGTCTATCCCATTTTGAATAACTGAATCCACGATGAGAAATCGAAGATGAAGACGGTGGTCGAAGACTGAAGATCTTCACCTCGTTTGGATGGTAAATGATGTCCTGATTGGGAGGCATCCCCAAATATGGATAATGAGTGGTGATCGTCCAGACGTACGTGGAGATCGATGGGTTTGCTAGGTATATAGTGCCTCCGGTTTCGTTCAGACCTAGAACGGACTTGCAAATGGACAGTGTGTCTGACATTGGACTTTATTCTGTGTGATTGATAGCCGTCAGTTGCACAGTGTGAATTGCCTGTGTGGCATGCTAAGATGCAGTGATCAGGGCTTCTGTAGAAAAGAAAAGTCTTGTGGTGATGATCAAAGCACCGCCTGTGTGGCGTAGCTTTGTGTATAACGTGAATTCGCGAGCCTCACACCCCGGTATGAACCAGAAATGGGAGAAAGGACCTCAGGGAGGACATGCGTTTCTTTCTAGTTAGAGGTGGTGTCTGTGCTTAAACTGGCCGACATTTATATTATTTTCACCTAAGTGGTTGTTGTTGTTGCGAGGTGCCTCGGTTAGATCGGTCGATCCGGGACCGATGGAGTCATTCGTTGGCTCATTGACGCCCCATAGGACGGGGAAACGCAGTGTTCAGGAATTTTAATCCACATCGGTGGACCGGCCCTGTCGCTCCTAGGGTCAATCGAGCTCTGATCCTGAGACACGGGTTAGAGCGTCTCGAATTCGGTAAGGACTATCTTTTGCCTTGGTTCATGACGGAAATCCAATTTCCAAATACGTGACTGTGCGGTTTTGATTGTATACCTATATATGGCGACATAGTGGTATGTGGCATTAATGTCATCTATGATTGATACTTATGACTTGAAATTGTTTTTGAAACATATAAACACTAGTAATAATACCAATTGCTTTTGTTTTATTCGTATCAAGCATATTTTGGCCATTATAAGGTAAAAACTCTATCCTCCGGTTTGCGTTGCATTGTGTGATGGGAACTGAGTCTTATAATGGCTTCATTTTTATAAAAAGCATTGTGATGTTTAAAAGAATTATTTGTTTTAAAGCACTGGCAATCCGATGGAGTAAACCCGTTCCATGAAAGTTGCGTGGTCCTGTGATTAGCCATATTTTAAATGTGTTGAGTAGATTTCTCATACCCGTCCCATGACTGAATCGTAGTTTGTTTCACTTTCAAACTCGGGTGCCCCTTTTTCTACACGTGCAGCCTTGTGTTCAGGTTTAGTAGGCTTTTTCTGGATAGCTGGAGTTGAAGATGGATTCTATCATTTATCTCTTTTTATGTTGTTCAGCTCCTATTTTACATATTATGTTTATTTCCGCTGTAGACATTTATGTATAGCTGAACTGTATTTGTACTAGGTATGATCCTGTATACTGTGTAACTCTGATGATTATGTTTATCCAGTGTATTATTTGTTCATTATCTGGTGTATTTATTTAATTCTGTTCTGCTGTTATCTGTTTATGTGTTATATTCCAAAGATTACCCTTGCCACCGTCAGTACGGGTTTTGGGGTCGTCACAGTATATTATTTTCAGTGGTGTTTTGTATTATTTTGCGCTGCATTGTAACTTGTAAATCTTTGATATTTAGTAAAAGTGTAATATTTATTCATACTCTGTATATTGTTGTATTCTGTTGAAATTGTTGTATTAAGCATGAAACGACACGACCCGAACTTCCCCGTAAAGGAAAGCCCAGATTGAGTTGAGAACACAACAAATCAGAACATAAACAGAAGAATATTTCATTGCTTATTACAACAATTCCATCAGAACACAAGAATATACAGAGTATGAACAAATAAAATGCATTAGAGAAATATAACAGATTTAAATTACAATGCAGTGGCAAATAATACAAAACACAACTGAAAGAGATAAACGGATACAGAGCTTTTCGAATATCATTCCAGTTGTAAACCAGGATCCTATGAATATAAATTTTCAAAACCAAAACTACTAGTTGCCCGTGCGGAAAATAGGTGCACCCAGACTTTAGGTTAGAACAATAAACTCCAAGTTAGTCATGTGGCTTGTGTGAGAACTAAAACAGTTATTTAAAACTTTACTTTAAAAGAGAGTAATTCAAGGGACCATGCCGTATAACATGGAATGGGTTTCCTCCCAAGAATACTAGTGCATAGGATAAACAGGGCAATGCTTTTTGGAAAAATAAATCTATTATAAGACCCAAGTCCCATCGCAAAATGCAACGCAAGCCGGAGGATAGGGTTTTCCCTTATAATTGCCAAACATGCTTGGTACGTTTAAAACAAATCATTTGATAGTATTATAAGTGTATAGTGTCAAAACAACTTCAAATATAAATGTATCAATCATAGGCGGCATGGGTACCATCTATCAAATCGCTAATACTCGGCTCTACAATCAAAACCGAAATGTCACTTATTGGAAATTGGAGTTCCATCATGAGTCAAGGCAAGGGATATACTCCGTTCCGCTTCGAGACACTCTAGCAAATGTCTCAGGACTACACACTCTGGGTAACCCCTGGAATCGGCTGGGTTGGTCCACCCTTACGTTTGAGGACTGGTTATTCCTGAACACACGTTTCCTGGTCCCATCGGACCAATTCATCGGCTCCGCAGAGACCGATACAACCAAGGCACCTCGCAATCCAACAACTATATAGGTAAAAATATAACAATGTCGGGGCATGCAAAAACGTTGACACCACCCAAAGGTAGAAAGAAACGCCATGTTCTCTCAACGGTCCTTATCCCATTTTTAACTCATACCGAGGTGTGAGGCTCACGAATTAACGCTATACACAAAGCGGCACTATATTAAAGCTATGCTTTGATCATCAACCACAAGACCCTGCTTTTCAACAGAAGCCTTGATCATTGCCTCTCTGCACGCCACACAGGCAGTTCATGCCATACGACTGATATTTATCGATATATAATCTCTTAGCTCGTATGTCTCAAAGAAGGACATTAAGCAAGAGAATAAATTCTTAGCCACCAAACAAAGATATATTTAATAGAAATCAATCAACACAGAATAAAATCCAATGTTAGACACACAATCGATTTACAAGTCCGTTCTGGGTCTGAACGGAACTGGAGGCACCTAATTCCTCATCCTATATGTCCAATACAGGAGAGAGGCCCTCGCATATCCGTCGATCTCCAAGTTTGTCTAGATGATCACCACTTATTATCTCGTCTTGGGTGTACAGCCCAATCAAGACATCAGTAATCATCCAAATGATGTGAAGACCTCCGGTCTTCAACCACCGTCTTCATCATCGACTTATCGTCGAATCAGTTATTCAGAATGGGTATAAGCCCGGCTTTTACGAATAACTCGCGTATATAATATAATCAAGTGATATAAACACAACATACGCCTCATTCCAATCCAGAATATTCTTTTATCCAAATATTCACATTTTTAGGGAAGGTTCCCATTAATTTTATCAAAGATAAATTATTTTAAATTTATTCTTTAATCTTCTTTTGGATATCATTTCAAACCGTATTATGGTTTTCCAAACTAGTCGGGATTAGCGAACCAAACCAAAGTAATCATTTATTTTATTTCCCAATCCTAACCTATTCATTCCATGGAGCAAAACTGGTAGTACCCCATAAATAACACCACGTGTTATCAGCAAATTTAATTACCATTTCACGTTCAAATCTAATTAAAGATTTAAGTATCGCTAGGAGAAAAACTGGTGATATTCCACTCTCGATCATTTCCCAAATTTGATAATTTAAATTTTCAATTCACATTTCAATCTAATTAAAGATTCAGTAAAACTCCAATTAGTTTTAATCTTCCCAAAAATCAATGTTAATGATTATTTAACTTTGGAAACACAAACATGTCGCATCGACAATCTACACCGTACTATTGATTTCTGCCGATATATAACCTCTTAGCTCGTATGTCTTAGAGAAGGGTGTTAAGCAAGAGAATAAATTCTCCGGCACCAAAAAATATTTTTTTAGTAGAGATCAACCATACAGTTCGAAACACAATGACAATCATGTAATCCTGCCTTTAATTGCGTTAAAGAACTAATGTCATTTAAAACATGGTTCACGATAAACCCAAATCACATTACATTAATTATGGAATCTTCACGGTAAAACAAATCAATATATAATCGATATCAATTTTCGAATCCGACATAAATGGAATAACGGCAATGCCCTTTAAATTCCACATGTATTAACAGTCTTCCTCCACAGAAGTTCACTTTGATTATTATCAATCGAATTCCATTCAATTCCAATTTAATATATTAAATTGGAAAACGTTACTTTGGAAAATTCCCGTTAAATCTTAATAAAAAGATTTATAAATTCCAAATCACATTTCACTGTAAATCGGGTTAAAGAACAAATGTTGTTAAAAACACAGTTCACAATAAATCCAATTCACATTCCATTTTCAGTTCCAATTAAATGTTAATTAATTGGTAATTCTTCTTCAAATCTTAATTAAAAGACTTATTCTATTCAAACGGGGTTCAAGAACAGTGTTATTTAAGAAACCATTCACGACAAATCCAAAATCACATTCCATTGTAAATCGGGTTAAGGAACAAGTGTTATTTAAAACACCGTTCACGATAAACACAAAAATCAATTCCAATTCAATTCCAATTAAATATATTGAATTGGTATACTTCATTAAATCTAAATAAAAAGATTTAATCTTTTCTCAACTGGGTTTAAGAACAGTGTCATTTAAGACACCATTCACGACAAACACAAAATCACATTCCATTGTTAATCGGGTTAAAGAACAAGTGTTATTTAAAACACCATTCACGATAAACCCAAAAATCAATTCCAATTAAATACTAATTGGTATATTTCATTAAATCTAAATAAAAAAAATTAATCTTTGCTCAACTTGGTTTAAGAACAGTGTCATTTAAAACACAGTTCACGACAAACCCAAAATCCAATTTGATATTAAATACAAGGCTCTGAATAGAAAATATGTCGTCTTATATTCAATATCAAATTCTGAGACCAACAAATATCGTATAGGAATAACGATATATATATATATCTCTTCCAAATTCCTCCACAATATCCATATAATCACGGAATCCAATATCGAAATATTCCGAAGATAAATTCGATTCAAATCCATTCAAATTCATGTATTGGAAATTCCGGTTATTTTTAAACCATTTCAAATCCAATTTATTTATTTAAAAATATTGGATTATAATTATAGTTCATAACTAGTTCGTTTCGATAAAAATATATTTTTATCTTTTCATATATGGAATTTTTCATCCCAATTCTTTCCAAATCATTTGTTATGATTTTACACAAATTATTGATATTTTAGTTAATTTTATCAAGGCCCGTACAGCCGATTTCCATAAACGGTCATCGAACAGCACTTACATCGACCTTTTCCAAGTTTGATTTGGACATGATTCCAAATCCAACCATCAGATTTCAAATCTCTCATATTCGTTAGAACGCGCTTTTCAATACAAACTGTAACAACCCGTAAAATTCACTACAAAATTATTTAAACGAATGTTTAAATATCGAAGCGATATATTAGTTTTGTGCCCAAAAAGGCGAATTTTTGTAAATGATTGAATTAGGACTCGAAACAAATTCCATTGATTTCAAAATGTCGTTCGCGACCTTTTTGACTATAAACATTGATATGATTAGAGTAAGTGGAAAATTGGAACCTTTTAGTGGACTTGGTCTGGGTTAAGCTAGCTCCTAACCCAATGAAAGCCAATACATAGCCTCTCCACCTACCTCTCCTTATCATTTAACTCTTCATTCATTTTCTTAAGTAAATTCCTAAACCTAAGGGAAGACAAATTAATATTCCTAATCTCCAATCTTTGGAAATATTGGGTTAGTTTAGCTAATTCAAGGAGAAATCTAGGTAAGATCATCTCCATCCTCCTTTACTAGCTTCCTCTTCCATTTTTGGGGATTTTTCTAAACCTAACTATTGGGATTGGTATAACTAGTTGCTTAGGTTGAGGATTTGTAAGCTTCATGCGAAGAGAGGTTGATTTGGCTTTGTTTTGATTCATATCCTTGCATTCGACAATCAAAGGTGAGTTCACATGAACTCACATCTAAGCCTCAAGCATTTATGCTTGTAAAGTGTGCCATTGGCACTTATGTGTTATGTGCATTTAGTTGTGTTGATTGGTTTTTGTTTCAACATTCTCCAATTTATGATTTTTGATTTCATTTCGATGATTTCATGTGTGAATCTTTGTCGTGTATTGAGTTTGATGTTATAGGGTGTTTTTGGCAAGCAATAGAGGCTCCATTTTCACTTAGAATACGTCATATACATTCACCATTGATTCGAGCTCGTCCGAGAGCCGTTTGCACTTCATTCCTTAAGCAAATTAGTACATGTTTCAGCTCAGACGTCTGCCCGGGAGATGGATAGATGTCTATCAATGTTTGGGGGAGAAAATAAATAATTGCATCAGGTCAGACGTTTGACCAAAAATGGTCAGGCATCTGTCCAAACTCTCGAGAAGCAGTTTTCCTGACAACAGACGTCTGTCCTGGAAGGGTCAGACGTCTTTTGGCATAAAACTGTTGTTGACCAGTGGAGACCACGGTCAACAGTTTAGGCCCATTCAGGCTCTTTCCCCGCAGAGTTTCGGCCCGTTTCGACCTTTTTTGTGACTTTTCATTTTCCCTGCAGCACAGATTTCTGCAGTTCGTTTTTTTATGGATTTTCGATTTATTAATTGTGAATGGATTTTATAATTGATATTTACGGGATTTAAAATACGTTATTAAAACGTGAATTCTTAGTTCGATCGTTATTTCGATCGATATTATACGAGATTTGTCGCTTCGAAACTATGTAAAAAGGATTTATATTATTAGTAGATACCAAATTCTTTTACCAAAATGGTTTACAATCTTACTTCATTATACAAATTTATTTTACGAAATTGTTTTATAAATCATTTTCCAATCTACTAGTATATATTTTTATAAACCTTTTTCTCGATCGGATGAGGAATCTAATTAAATGCCTAAGTAAATACAAGGACCATGACCCCTTGTGTTTGCTTTGACAGTTAATTCTTGGACTCATTCGATTGAACATGGTCTTCATATATGGGACTTTGGTCCAACTTTCTATGATTTCCTATGATTTATGATGTTTTCCTCTATCGGGGTCATGACCTGGCTTCGTGGGGAGCTTCGACTCAAACAAATGGGCTCGCTACCTAGAGATCGTATCTCATCTGTGAATAGGCCTGCCTTGTTATGATATTTTCTGGATTTCGAGTGATTTCTGGATTCTTGATGACTTTGATGCGATGTGCCTCAAATTGATTTATGTTTGGCATTTATTTGTCAATCCTTGTTGTTTTATGCTCTTATCTTGTCATGAGATTTATGGAGACTATATATATATATATATATGTGTGTGTATATATATATGTGTGTGTGTATATATATATACATATATATGTATATATATATATATATATATGTTGACACCATGAATTACATATTATTTATGAATTATCCTGCTTATTCCTATAATGCCATTTATGTTATGTTTCTTAATATTGCCTCATGTTATGAATGAGAATGGTTTGACTGATCCGTTTATTGTTTATTTTCTTAAATAATACTCGGGTCAAACCCAAGTGTTACAGGTGCTTAGGTGACATTCCTGCTGGGACCTTATGATGACTTTTAGCTTGACTACTTATAGTTGCAGTCTTTTTGGATTATTTGTAGCTGTCTACCTTAATGACATGTATCATTATTACTATGGGATTTGGTACATGTATCTATTATGTTTGGAGTTAGAGCGTTGTGTATGACCTCTAATTGATGTAAACTCTCATGGTGTTATATTCATATCAGTCTATTTGCTTATGATGTGAATATTTGTGACTGTCTGTGTTATATTCTTCTATATGTGTTCTGAGGCTATTATGCCGTTGTGTAGATACCCTTCGCCTGGAATGGTCATGTCGAAAATTTTTGGTACGGCCGTGCCATTCGACGTTACTTTCTAAGCAAGAGTAAATATATTAATGGTCGCTACTAACCAACCTTATTCTCCGTTGTGGCCGATGACATTTCACACGAAATGAACTTTGACTATGGCGGGTATATAGGCGGGGCGTTACAGTTGGTATCAGAGCCAATCTTCGGAACAATATAGAATTTTGTAGCAAGGATCATGTCTCGGACATATTTTAGGAGTTTGAGGCTTAGGGTTAGATTGAGTCATGGTTGCTTATCTATCCTAGAATAGGGTTATGATCCTTGATTTTTAAGTTACGTTTTCCTTTCCTTCTTTCTTGAAGGAGAGAAATGGCTGGACGTCCTCGTCATTATCCTGCTAGGGCAAATGTCAGGCCCGAAGCTCCACCTCATGTAGCCCCACTGCCTGTAGTTCCACCCCCTGTTGTTGGAGCGGTTACAATGAGCACTCAACAACTTCTTGATCCTATTTCAAATGCCTACACGGCAGGCGCTCCCCCACCTCCTATGCATCCCAAATCTGGGTTTGCGACTTTATGTAGCGATTTCTCAAAGCAAGGGGAAAACCGTTTAAGGGCTCCGAAGGTGTAATTGAAGTCCAGAGTTTGCTCAGAATATGTGAGCGCATCTTTACTCGCATGGATCTTAGTGATTTGAACAAGGTACAAGTAATTTCTAGTATGCTCCAAAAATGAGCATTGATCTGGTATGAATTGCTCACCATTGATACTCCCGAAGCGAACCTTACTTGGAACCTATTTAAAGAAAGGTTCGAGGCGAAGTTCATACCGGATGGAGAGAAAATAGCGCTATCACGTCGTTTTCAAGACCTTGTTCAAGGCACATCTATTGTGGCAGAGTATGCCGCCTCTTTTGACTCGCTGTCCAAATATGGACACGAATATATTAATACCACAAAGAAGAAGAATTTGCGCTTTATTCATGGACTCAAGAAATGTCTTGAGGAGCCATTGACACTTAAGTTATCCGAAACATTTGATGAATTGGTTAATATCGCGCTACAAATGGAAGTGGTCCAGAAACAACCCAATGATGACGAAGCCGGGGGTTCTCAAAACAAGGGCAACACCAACAACAGGGGAGGAACCGGGAAGAAACCTTGGGTTCAACCCAACAAGAAGGCGAAGCTAGTTACTTCCGAGGCCAGGAACGCTAGGCTCCATAACGGCGAATGTTTCAATTGCAGAGAAAAGGGTCATATCGCCTCTCAGTGCACTAAGCCTCGTACTTGCAACTATTGCAAGAAGCCAGGCCACATGATAAGCGCATGTCCCTCCCGTCCTCCTAATAAGAGTGGAAAGCTCAATGTCATACAAGCTCCTCCCAACGCTACTTCGGGCCAAGGTACATTAAATTCTATTCTCGATGGCATAATTGATTTTCATGGACATCCTACATGAGTTATTTTTGATACGGGCGCATATCATTCTTTTATTTCACAAGAACTTGTGCATGCTAATTCTTTGAACACTGTTTGTTTAATGACTTCTTTATCGGTTACTAATCCCATAGGGGGATCAACTACTCTTAGTCTATTATGTCGTCTTTGAGTGGTTACCCTTTCCTAGCGGATTTGCATGTTATGCGCTGTTTGGGTTTTGGAATTATTTTGGGAATGAATTGGCTCCTCCGTTATGAAGCCCACATATTATGTCCGGAACGGACAATTTATCTTCGGCATCTTCAATCCAAAGACCGTGTAAAACTAGTACTTCCAAATCCAGACACAGGACTTATGGCCTTATTATTTGCTCCAAATTCTAGGGATGTGGATAACGATGATGAGGAGGATATGATATCTCGAATTGCGGTTGTTCGAGAATTTCCGATATATTTGAGCCCGTGTTGGGTCTCCCTCCTAATCGAGCTATTGAATTCCGGATTAATATAGTTCCCGGATCCCTTCTTGTTACGCGTCCCGCTTATCGATTATCTAACAAGGAAAATGAAGAAATGCGCAAGCAATTATCCGAATTAGAGAAGAAACAATTTATATGCTCAAGTTCCTCGCCTTGGGGAGCCTCAACAATATTTGTGAAAAAGTCGGATGGAACTCTTAGGCTTTTCGTGGATTACCGCAAGCTTAATGACCTCACCATCAAAAATAGATATCCTCTTTCGCGCATAGATGATCTTTTTGATCAACTTAGTGGTGCTAGAATCTTTTCCCAATTGGACTTAGCTACCGGATTTCACCAGTTGCGCATCGCGGAGGATAGCATTCCATTGACTTCTTTTCAGACACGATTTGGTTCTTATGAATGGCTAGTGCCTTTTGGATTAACAAATGCCCCGGCTTATTTTGTTGATCTCATGAACCGTGTTTTTAGGGATTTTCTCGATCGCTTCGTGCTTGTATTTATTGATGACATCCTTGTTTATTCTAAAACCAAGGAAGAACATGAGAACCACCTTCGTGTCGTTCTTGAAACACTTAGAAACCACCAATTAAAAGCTAAGTTTTCCAAATGCCATTTTTGGCGAGCAAGCGTGAAATTTTTGGGACATATTATTTCCAAATCCAGAATTTCGGTCGATCCATCTAAGATAGAGGCCATTCAAAATTGGAAGAGACCGGAGAGTGTGACGGAAATTCGTAGCTTCCTTGGATTGGCAGGTTATTACCATCGGTTCATTAAATATTTTTCTAAAATCGTCGTTCCACTCACCCATTTGACAAAGAAGGAAGTAAGATACACTTGGTTGGACAAGTGTGAAGCCGCATTCCAAAAGCTTGAAGAATTTCTTTCTAATGCTCCCATTCTTATTATCCCAGAGGGAAATCAAGATCTTTTTGTTTATACCGATGCTAGCCTCATTGGATTAGGGTCGTTCTCATGCAACGAAAACGTGTCATTGCCTATGCATCTAGGCAATTAAAACTGGCTAAGACTCGATATGCAACTCATTATTTAGAGCTCACCGCGGTTGTTTTCACTCTCCAAATTTGGCACCATTATGTTTTAGGGGAGAAATTTGTACTTTACACGGATCATAAGTCGCTCAAATATTTGTTTTCTCAGAAGGAACTCAATTTACGACAACAACGATGGATGGAGTTTCTTGCTTCTTATGATCTAGATATTCTTTACACGCCTGGTAAAGGAAATTGCGTTGCCGACGCTCTTAGTCGGAAGCAACATGCGGTCTTTTCTATGATGTTATCGGAGTGGAAGGATCTTGAACTATTATCTTCGTGCGAGATTCGAAGTTGTCACTCCAACCCGGGTTCCACTCCCATAATATGTAACCTCATGACTCATCCATCCCTTTTTGACCGTATCTATGAAGCACAAATGTAAGATCCCGAATTGGCTCGTATCAGTCATAATCTTAGAAATAAATCTTGTATTGAAGAAAATGGTGAATATAGTCTTGATTCAAGAGGAGCCGTTCGAAAATTCGGATGACTTATCTTTCCAAATCAAGATGATTTGCGCAAGACCGTTTTGGAGGATTCTCATCATTCTAAGTTCTCTATCCATCTCGGGAGTAGCAAAATGTATGCAGACATGAAGCGACTCTATTATTGGGAGGGGATGAAACGAGACGTTGCTAACTTTGTTAGTTGTTGCACGACTTGCCAATTTGTTGTAGCCGAACATCAAAGGCCCGGTGGGTTGTTGCGACCATTAGAAATTCCCTTATGGAAGTGGGAAAATGTTTCCATGAATTTTATTGATGGATTACCCTGTTCTCGTCAAGGCCATGATAGTATATGGGCAATTGTGGATCGTCTCACTAAATCTGCACACTTTTTACCCGTTCGATCTAATCGCACTGCTCCGCTTCTAGCTAGGCTTTTTGTTAAAGAGATCGTTCGACTACATGGAATCCCTCTTTCCATTGTAAGTGATCGTGATCCGTTGTTTACTAGCGGATTTTGGAAGAGTCTCCAAGGATCTTTGGAAACAAGGCTTGATCTTAGTACCGCCAATCATTCGCAAACCGATGGGCAAACGGAGCAGGTAAATCAAATCATTGAGGATCTCCTACATGGTTGCATATGTGAATTTGGAGGAAGTTGGGAGGACCACATTCCCCTTGTGGAATTCTCATACAATAATAGTTATCAATCGAGTATTGGCATGGCGCCTTTTGAAGCACTTTACGGAAGACCATGCCGATCTCCTTCTTTTTGGCTCGAAACCGAAGAGAAATTAATTATAGGCCCCGATCTTGTTCAAGATGCCACGAAGAAAATTGAGCTTATTCGTCGCCGCATGAAAGAGGCTCAGAGTCGGCAGAAGTCCTATGTCGATAGCAAGAAAAGGAAGTTAGAATTTTCCGCGGGGGACTTAGTTTTTATTCGTGTATCATCGATGAAGGGTGTTATGCGATTTAGCAAATCGGGAAAATTAGCACCAAGATTTATCGGTCCTTTTCCCATCACCGAGCGCATTGGGGTTGTTTCATATCGCATGAAGCTACCAGATCGCTTTTCTTCAATCCATAACGTGTTCCATGTTTCTCAACTACGGAGGAAATTAGGGAAATCTCATATTGCTATCGAGCCTCATGTTTTTGAAGAAATAGAAATTTCACCGAATCTTACCTACGAGCAACAACCCCTTCGAATTGTTGCCACGGAAGTAAAGCGCCTCCGTAATAAAGAAGTTCCCCTTGTTAATGTCCAATGGTCCGCTAATCCGAAGGATTGCTCGTGGGAAACTAAGGAGTCCATCGAGCGTTCTCATCCGGACCTATTCTCAAAAGGTGAATTTTCTTTGTATTCTTATTGGGAATTTGGAATTTTTTCGGTTGTTACACTAGTAGTCTATTTTGAATAATTGCGAGGACGCAATTTCTTTAAGGAGGGAAGTCTGTAACAACCCGTAAAATTCACTACAAAATTATTTAAACGAATGTTTAAATATCGAAGCGATATATTATTTTTGTGCCCAAAAAGGCGAATTTTTGTAAATGATTGAATTTGGACTCGAAACCAATTCCATTGAGTTCAAAATGTCATTCGCGACCTTTTCGACTATAAACATTGATATGTTTAGAGTAAGTGGAAAATTGGAACCTTTTAGTGGACTTGGTTTGGGTTAAGCTAGCCCCTAACCCAATGAAAGCCACTACATAGCCTCTCCACCTACCTCTCCTTATCATTTAACTCTTCATTCATTTTCTTAAGTAAATTCCTAAACCTAAGGGAAGAGGAAATTAATATTCCTAAGCTCCAATCTTAGGAAATCTTGGGCTAGTTTAACAAATTCAAGGAGAAATCTAGGTAAGATCATCCCCATCCTCCTTTACTTGCTTCCTCTTCCATTTTTGGGGATTTTTCTAAACCTAACTATTGGGATTGGTATATCTTGTAACACCCCATATCCATTAATGTCACTCACAAAGGGAATGCATCAATGTCCATGAAGCGTTATTGTTGTATAGAAAAGATAATTTACAAGAATAAATAAATAAAAGAACACAGCGGAAGATAAAACTTATTTTATTGCATAATAACTCAAAACGAGTTTACATAAATAGTCTCCCAAAACCATTACAACAGGATTAATAGTCTTTTTCAAAAACTTCAAAGTACATAAAGAAGCAAATATTTAAATAACATAAATGCATAAATCCCCACTGAGCATAAGCAAAGCCATAAAGATGAGAGAGTCCAAAGCGATACATCTACTCTGTTCAAGCAACTGGAAGAAATCGGCACTAAGCTGTAGTATTCCCACCTTGCAAACCGAGGGGGGAGGTGGGGAAGGAAGAAAAGAGGTTGAAAGAAATGGGGGTCTGACATAAAGTCTGGCGAGTGCGATAACTTTAACAATATAATTATCAAAATAACTAGGATAAGGCATAAGCTAGAAAATAAGGAAATGTCTGTGAACAATTGGGTATGACAGAGCAAACAAGGAAATAAGATGAACAAAGATAACGTTAAAGGCGCATCTAGTCACTATAAGATAATTACTATACTGCACCACCACTAGTCACCCTAAAGGTTGATCCCGCCTACAAAACTTAATACTGTTAATGGTAGTTTATTGTACCCCTAGCTACCTCCATAGGTGTTGTCTGCCCTTATCTCCACTAGGTGTACCCACTACCCACATTCGATCGGCTCCCTAACTCGTAGATACCCGTGCTGGCCCCATAGTGGGGTGTATCACTCCCCAAAGTGGCAACCCGATACAACCATGCACGGCTTATATCTACACGATGCAACCACGTCTTACCTACCAGTCCGGGCCCACACACGCATATGAACCCATTGGACTTGCGTTGCCACCGCTAACCCGTTTTGACCACTTACAATCAAATCCAGTACGCGTGTCTTGTCCTCGACTTGGGTCGAGCCCACAAAGATACTTAATGGGTTACTGGTTTGAAAAGGGCCCCATGCATGACACATGCTCTTCACCAAAGCTTGGTCCCCTCTAAGGTTTTTCCCCCACTTAACCCCATTTTTATTCATGTCTTCTTACATGTTTCAATCTTGGTTAAGTGCATCTAATCGTATTTCAAATGCCACCCAAGGCACCCTCTAAATTCCACATGCCACCCAAGGCACCCACTTTACCCCCTCATGTCCCACTACATGTTTATCTGGTTAAGTGTTTCTTAACTCATTAAGAGCGTAACCTTATAAAGACCTTCCACATTAGACTGGCATTTGTGGCAGCGGACTTGCCGGGTGGGTCCGGGCAGTCCTACCCCACAAACGAGCCTAACCTCGTGTCTTTACAACTGTTACGCATTTAAATTATGCCTAATACCTCCCACATTAGACTGGCATTTGTGGCGGCTGGATTTGCAGGGCGGGTCCGGGCAGTCTTACACCACAAACGAGTCTAACCTCATGTCTTAGGCGGTTTATTATTACACATAATTAATTATCCCCAATTTGAATTAATTTCCCTATTAAAATTGCCAATCAATTACAAATTTAAATATATCCATAATTAACACCTTAATTATGTCCATATATTTATGGTATATAAAAATTATACTAATTAACATCACATTTAAGGAATTTTATGCCAATTCTAAGTATTAAATCTTTTAATATTATCCCATTGCCCCCACGTTGTACATTCGTTCGTTTAACGTGAAATATACGTTAGACTTGAATAGTCTAACTTATGGAATAAAGAGAAAACATCACAACATGCATAGAATATAAATTAGATCTAACTTACGAACAAAAGTCATAACATGAATTGGCATATAGATCTAAACATAAGGGGTGAACTTGCATTTGTGAATAAGGTTTTTCATCTAGAACTTGCAAAGGCAATAGTCACAAACTTGCATGAAATATGGATGTCATAGATCTAATCATAAGGTGTAAACTTGCACATGCAATAGTTACAAACGTACATTATATGCTTCATACCCCAACATATATATACTTGCATATGTGATTTATGCAATATAAATAAGATGTAAACTTGCATCTAACTCACACATGTCATAGCCTAACTTTAGATCCAATTTACACATAAAACAGATGTCATGAAACATGTAAGGTTGTATATGATTCTCACTAACTTGCATATGATCCATATTTAAATTAACATCCAAACTTGCATATAATATTATCAAGTTAAACTTACATATGATTTATCATATGAATTAGTTCCAACAACATAACCAAACTAGCATATGAAGCATCATTATGAATTGATTGTACATAAGCTAACAATTAACATAGATTTGCTACATATATAATAACATCACAGCTTTACAACATAGGTAATAACATCATAGATTTACAACATAGATAATAACATAACGGTCAATGATTCACAAAATAACCATATAACCCAAATCATAACTCAACCTAATTAAATTGCTAATTATCTTTTTAAAGAAATCGAACTCACAACTCAAAGAAGGTCTTGAGTTCTGAAATTTGAGTTCTGAAATTGATTTAGCTTTCCTTTGAAGAAGACAATTTGTTGCGGTTTAGATTAGAATTGAATTGATTAGCTTTTCTTCCTCTCTAATTGGTGGCGGCTATTCTAGGTTGCAAGGAGACAGCATGGAGGCCATGATTCTAATTTTATTTGATTTTAGGGTTTGAGTCTACATGTGTTTTTATAGAGTTTAGGATTAATTTAGGCCATCCGATCAACTTAGAACGAACCATAGCCATTCAGTCAAGATAGGGTGACAAGTTAGCCCTAATGACTCAGCTAAGAGTCAGAAAATCGTCATCAAACGGATCTGCCTGGGGGGGGGGGGAGGAGGGGCAGGTCGACCCCCTGGTCGACCTGGCCCTTGCAGGATTTTTCCCACCTAGCCCTATCTGACTCTGAAATTTGAATTTTTGAAATTTGTTTGAATTTTTTTGAAACTTCCGAGCCATAACTTCTTCATATGAAGTCCAATTCACGCAAACTCGGACTCTATCTCAACCAGAATTGCGAGACGAACACAATGGCCCAACCCGTTTCCCTTAATTCTCACATTTAAAATTGAATATTCTTTAATTTGTTACTTAAGTGTTAACAGAAATACGGGGTGTTACATTCTCCCCTACTTAAAGGATTTCGTCCTCAAAATCTCTAAGTTAAGAAGAACGTATCCTAACATCCAATCATCCATCTATTCAACCATCAACCCCTAGCAACCATGGTCCTTAAAAGATTTCTAATGCTTTTCATGTAAACATGCATAGTATGTGTATATGTCCGTATACTAATGCAAAATCAGGCGGTCTTACTGATTCAGTCAACCTCCTTAATGCAAATAATGATAATGCCATGTATCCATCATGTATGCAAGGAACCCTATACATATCATTACTACATGTGTTCACAACCATTCATTCAAATGCAACATCCATATGATACACACATTCAATGTACATTCATTTTACTAAATGCATCCATTTATATTCAATATGCAATATGAAAGTGACAAAGCCGATCTAGTGCCTAAAGTGCGTGTATATGCATCCACGAGCAACCACTAGCAAACACTTGGATCCACATGCATCCATCATGCATAATATGTCTCAAACACATGTTTCAATCATAGGACTACCCTATCTAAAGGTCAAAGATACTAGCGAGAGGACATACTAAAGATAGAACAAGTACAAGCTAAGCGATAAAGCAGAAATTAAAAGACATACCCTCGAAAAGAAAAGGATACAATGAACGCATCTTCTCTTCCGTCTCCCAAGTAGTGTTGTTCTCATCATCTCCCCATTGACTTTGACTAGCTTGACCACTCGATTCTTCAACTACTTAATCTCCGACCCAAGAATGCATGTAGGAGCTCGTCGAATCATCGCATCACACTCCATCTCCACCTCTCTAAGTAAGCTCGACTCTACCACTTCCGCGGTCTCATGCAAGCACTTCCTCAAATGTGATACATGGAATACGTCGTGTACACCACTAAGTCTCTCGGGAAAATCCACTCTATACGCCATCTGTCCAATCCTCTCCTTAATAGAAAACGACCCTATGAACCTTGGTGCTAACTTCCCAACTGACCCAAAGCGAACAACATTCCGTAATGGAGATACCTTGATAAAGACCATGTTCCCAATATCAAACTCAAGATCTGTCCTCCTCTTATCCGCATAAGACTTCTGCCTATCTTGCGCCATCTTCATCCTCCTTCGAATCAAATCGATCTTTTCCGAAGTCTCTCTAATCATATCGGGCCTAAGTAAGATCTTATCCGTAGATTCCCACCAACATGTAGATGAACGACAAGGTCATCCATAAAGAGCCTCAAAAGGTGACATGCCAATGCTAGATTAAAAGTTATTATTATATGCGAACTCCACCAAAGGAAGATGCTCCTCCCATGCACTTCCGAAGTCTATAACACATAGCCTCAAAAGGTCCTCTAGAATACGATTCACCCTCTCGGTCTAGCCGTCCTTCTGAGGATGATATGCGGTTCTCAAACATAACTGAGTCCCTACCGCCTCTTGCAAGCTCTTCCAAAACTCGCTAGTAAAGATAGGATCACAATCGCTCACTATGCTAGAAGGAACACCATGCAAACGAAATATCTATCGGATGTATACAGAGGCTAACCATGGAGAAGTCCTCTTACTCTTCACGGGAATGAAATGGGCGCTCTTAGTAAGTCCGTCTATCATGACCCAAATCCCTGTATTACCCTTCCTCGATCTTGGTAACCCATCAACAAAGTCCATCGAGACACTCTCCCACTTCCATTGTGGGACCTCCAATGGGTGCAGCAACCCACCGGGCTTCTTTTGCTCTGCTTTTACTTGTTGGCACACCAAGCATCTAACGACAAACTCAGCCACATCCTTCTTCATACCGACCCAAAAGTAAATTCATCTCATGTCCATGTACATCTTGTCCCTGCTGGGATGAATGGTCATCTTCGAACGATGTGCATCATCAAGAATGGTCTTGCTCAAGTTCTCGTCCCATGGTACCCAAAGTCTACCGTCCCTACGTAACCAACCCTTATCATCTAGGGTATACCTAATGAGATGGCTCGATGACTCCCCCCTTATGAGCTTCTCTACCAACTCAACCAACTATGGGTCATCTCGGTGTGCCTCACCAATCCGTCCCAAAAGCGTAGGTCTGACCTCTAAGGATGCTAGCAAACCGGGTACAAAGTCAATGGAAGGTCTAAAGTCAAACATAGAAATGAACTCTAAGCTTCGCCGCTCAACAAACAACAGACTCAAGGACAATCTTTTCCTTCTTAAGGCGTCAGCCACCTCGTTACCCTTGCTAGGGGTATATGCTGTCTCGAAATCGTAGGACTCTAAGAATTCCATCCATCTTTGTTGCCTTAAGTTCAATTCCTTCTGAGAGAACAAATATTTTAGCGATTTATGGTCAGTGAACAATTCGAATTTCCCACCAAGAAGATAATGGCGCCAAGACTTAAGCACGAAAACAATAGCGGCCAACTCTAGGTCATGTGTAGGGTAATTTCTCTCATGCACTCTCAACTGCCTTCCTCCATAGGCTATTACCCTCCCTTCTTGCATTAAGACTGCGCCTAGTTCTGTCCTACAAGCATCGGTATAAACGGTAAATGGATTACTCCCATATGGCAACACTAAGACTGGGGCTGTGGTCAAAGCTCTCTTTAATTGTTGAAACGCATCATCACAATCTATGTCCCATGTGAAAACCAAGTTCTTCTTCGTCAAGCGTGTCAATAGGGATGATATCCTTCCGAAGTCCTTGATAAACTTCCTATATTAGCTAGCCAACCCTAAGAAACTCCTCACCTCGGTAGCATTTTTAGAGACCTTCCAATCTTGGATGGCCACCACCTTCATGGGATCCACAGCCATGCCTTCTTTGGAAACCACGTTCCCTAAGAATCGCACTTCCTTCCTCCAAAAGTTACATTTAGAAAATTTAGCTTTAAGGTTATGCGCTCGAAGGGTCTCCAACACTTCCCTAAGATGTAGGGCGTGCTCTTCCTCGCTCTTAGAAAAGATCAAGATGTCATCCACAAAGACTACCACGAATTTATTAAGGTACTCCCTAAACACCCAACTCATCAAGTCAACAAAGTGTGCAGGGGCATATGTCAAACCGAAGGGCATTACAAGCCACTTATAGAAACCGTCCGGAGTCCTAAAGGCAGTCTTGTCTATGCTATCCTCAGCCACTCTCAACTGATGGAAACCAGTGACTAAGTCCAACTGCGAAAACACTGAGGCACCAACTAACTGATCGAAGAGATCGTCAATCCTCGGCAGTGGGTTCCTATTCTTCTTAGTAAGTTTATTAAGTTCTCAATAGTCCACAAAAAGTCTAAGGGACCCATCCGCCTTCGTGGCAAATACTACTGGAGCACCCCACTCCGATATACTACGTCTTATGAACCCTTTCTCAAGCAACTCCCCTACTTGCTTATTGAGTTCCATCCTATCACGAGGTGCCATGTGACGTATTGGCAGAGATATTGGTTTTTCATTGTCTACAAGATAAATGCGAAAGCCTATCTCACGTTTTGGGGGTAAACCCCTCACTTCATCGAAGACATCAACATATTCACGGACTATACGAACAGAATGTAAATCATCATTGGATGCGTCAAGTGACTCAAGATAACTAAGCATCACCGATCGTCTAGGGTCACAAGAAATATCAAGGGTCTTTCCACTACGAGTCAATAATTTTACTACCCTTCGTTCACAATCTAGGATTATCTGGCTAGCCAATACATCCCTAGAATCAACCCATAGCCCATGAAGCCAAGCACAAAAGCATTACATTCAAAACCAATGCCTAAGATAGACAATCTCAAATCCCTATAAATCATGGATAAATGAGCCGACCCACCAATAAGATTTGAGACTACAATGGGATCCTCAACAGGACTAATATTTAAGTGTAGTGTTTCAACTAATGATGTAGAGATAAACGAATGTGATGTGCCAGAATCGAATAAAGTACGGACAGGATGATCAAACAGAAAAACTAAACTCTCAATGGAAATGTTTCTACCTCGTTCTTGCAGCGGTGGGACCGCGAGAGCCTGGACCTGCTCCCTTACCTGCCCTGGTGCCACAAGAGCCTGATGCAGTCCTCCAGAAGTTCTTTGCCGTTGTCCCTGTTTCCTTGGACAGTCCTTAAATAGATGACCTGCCTCTCTATAGTGGAAACAGCTAGTCTTCTTCTTTTTCTTACAGTTTTTATTCAGATGGCCTGGTGTCCCACAATTAAAGCACTTCTTCTTTCCTTTGCCGTTATTGCCTTTACCACCTTTCTTGTTTTGTTGTTGCTGCTGCTGCGGTTTCTTTTGATCCCATTTCTTCTCGGGTGTCTTATTAGCATTGATGCCCTTTTCCTCTTCATGCATAAGCGCCATATCAACTATTCTCTCGGGTGTATTTACCAAGTCCAAGCCAAATTTTGCCAACTGATTGAACTTGTTGACGTATTCTTTCACTGATAGATTCCCTTGCTTCAACGCCAAAAATCTTTCCATATATAAATTCTCTTCAGCCCGTGACAGAAACTTTGCCTCAAACCTACGCCTGAAATCTGGCCATGTATCAACTGGACGCTCTCCATTAGTGACCTCCCACCAAAACGAAGCTTTGTCCTTCATCAACCAAGCAGCCAATTGGACCTTCTTACAATCGTCCAAATCGTAAATGCCAAACAGATCCTCCACTTCTTTCAACCAATTTCTAGCTTCAATGAACGTTTCAGTCCCACTAAAAGATTTTCCACCGATCGAACGAAAGTTTTTTCATATCTTGGAGAAGGTATCTCCATGCGGAGGAATGATTGGAGCTGGGGGAGGACGAGGAACGTTGGACGGACCCGCGGCTGCGGTCCTAGCCTCGAGAGATTGACGAAACCAACCGAGTACATGAACACCCTCTGGTATCTCAGATTCTCAAGACATGCTGAAAAGAAAACGAAAGAGTTTCAAAATAAGGGAAGCGAAAGAGAGATGTATGGCTTGCGGGGATTATGCTCTTTAAAGTAATCTTTCCTTGAAAATAGCTTCTTTAAAACAAGTTTATGAAAATACTTTCTAGGAAAATAATACTTTTGAAAACATCTTCCAAAACTTTTTATCTGTTCTTGTAACCATAGCTCTGATACCACGTGTAACACCCCATGTCCATTAATGTCACTCACAAAGGGAATGCATCAATGTCCATGAAGCGTTATTGTTGTATAGAACAGATAAATTACAAGAATAAATAAATAAAAGAACACAACGGAAGATAAAACTTATTTTATTGCATAATAACTCAAAACGAGTTTACATAAGTAGTCTCCCAAAACCATTACAACAAGATCAATAGTCTTTTTCAAAAACTTCAAAGTACATAAAGAAGCAAGTACTTAAGTAACATAAATGCATAAATCCCCACTAAGCATAAGCAAAGCCATAAAGATGAGAGAGTCCAAAGCGATACATCTACTCTCTTCAAGCAACTGGAAGAAATCGGCACTAAGCTGTAGTATTCCCTCCTTGCAAACCTGAGGAGGAGGGGAGGAAGAAAAGAGGTGGAAAGAAAAGGGGGTCAGACATAAAGTCTGGCGAGTGTGATAACTTTAACAATATAATTATCAAAATAACTAGGATAAGGCATAAGCTGGAAAATAATGAAATGACTGTGAACAATTGGGTATGACAGAGCAAACAAGGAAACAAGATGAACAAAGATAAAGTTAAAGGCGCATCTAGTCACTATAAGATAATTACTATACTGCACAACCACTAGTCACCCTAAAGGTTGATCCCTCATACAGAACTTAATATTGCTAATGGTAGTTTAGTGTACCCCTAGCTACCTCCATAGGTGCCGTCTGCCCCTATCTCCACTAGGTGTACCCACTACCCCCATTCGATCAGCTCCCTAACTCGTAGATACCCATGCTGGCCTGGGGTGTATCACTCCCCAAAGTGGCAACCCGATACAACTAAAGAATGCACGGCTTATATCTACACGATGCAACAACGTCTTACCTACCAGTCCGGGCCCACACACGCATATGAACCCGTTGGACTTGCGTTGCCACCGCTAACCCGTTTTGACCTCGTACAATCAAATCCAGTACGCGTGTCCGATCCTCGACTTGGGTCGAGACCACAAAGATACTTAGTGGGTTACTGGTTTGAAAAGGGCCCCCTACATGACACAAGCTTTCCACCTAAGCTTGGTTCCCTCTAAGGTTTTCCCCCACTTAACCACATTTTTATTCATGTCTTCTTACATGTTTCAATCTTGGTTAAGTGCATCTAATCGTGTTTCAAATGCCACCCAAGGCACCCTCTAAATTCCACATGCCACCCAAGCGACCCACTTAACCACCTCATGTCCCACTACATGTTTATCTGGTTAAGTGTTTCTTAATTCATTAAGACTGTAACCTTATAAAGACCTCACACATTAGACTGCATTTGTGGCAGCTGGATTTGCCGGGCGGGTCCGGGCAGTCTTACACCGCAAACAAGCCTAACCTCGTGTCTTTACAACTGTTACGCATTTAATTTATGCCTAAGAACTCCCACATTAGACTGGCATTTGTGGATGCTGGATTTGCTGGGCGGGTCCAGGCAGTCTTACACCACAAACGAGTCTAACCTCGTGTCTTAGGCGGTTTATTATTACACATAATTAATTATCCCCAATTTGAATTAATTTCCCTATTCAACTTGTCAATCAATTACAAATTTAACTATGTCCATAATTAACACCTTAATTATGTCCATCTGTTTATGGTATATAAAAATTATACCAATTAACATCACATTTAAGGCATTTTATGCCAATTCTAAATATTAAATCTTTTAATATTATCCCATTGCCCCACGTTGTACGTTCGTTCTTTTAACGTGAAATAAACGTTAGACTCGAATTGTCTAACTTATGGAATAAAAAGGAAACATCACAACATGCATAGAATATAAATTAGATCTATCTTACGAACAAAAGTCATAACATAAATTGGCATATAGATCTAAACATAAGGGGTTTACTTGCATGTGTGAATAAGGTTTTTCATCTAAAAGTTGCATAGGCAATATTCAAAAACTTGCATGAACTATGGATGTCATAGATCTAATCATAAGTTGTAAACTTGCATAGGCAATAGTTACAAACTTACATTACATGCTTCATACTCCAACATATATATACTTGCATATGTGATTTATGCAATATAACTAAGACGTAAGCTTGCATCTAACTCACACATGTCATAGCCTAACTTTAGATCCAATTTACACATAAAATAAATGTCATGAAACATGTAAGGTTGTATATGATTCTCACTAACTTGCATATGATTCACATTTAAATTAACATCCAAACTTGCATATAAAATTATCAAGTTAAACTTACATATGATTTATCATATGAATTGGTTCCAACAACATAACCAAACTAGCATATGAAGCATCATTATGAATTGATTGTACATAAGCCAACAATTAACATAGATTTGCTACATAGACAATAACATCACATCTTTACAACATAGGTAATAACATCATAGATTTACAACATAGATAATAACATAATGGTCAATGATTCACAACATAGCCATATAACCCAAATCATAACTCAACCAAAATAAATTGCTAATTATCTTATTAAAGAAATTGAAATCATAACTCAAAAAAGATCTTGAGTTCGGAAATCTAAGTTCTGAAATTGATTTAGCTTTCCTTTGAAGAAGAAAATTTGTTGCGGTTTAGATTAGAATTGAATTGATTAGCTTTTCTTCCTCTCTAATTGGTGGCGGCTATTCGAGGTTGCAAGGTGACAACATGGAGGCCATGATTCTAATTTTTATTTGATTTTAGGGTTTGAGTCTACATGTGTTTTTATAGAGTTTAGGATTAATTTAGGCCATCCGATCAACTTAGAATGAACCATAGCCATTCAGTCAAGATAGGGTGACAAGGCAGCCCTAATGACTCAGCTAAGAGTCAGAAAATCGTCATCAAACAGATCTACCGGGTGGGAGGGGCAGGTCGACCCCCTGGTCGACCTGTGTGGGTAGGTCGACCCCCTGGTCGACCTGGCCCTGGCGGGATTTTTCCCGCCTAGCCCAATCTGACTCTGAAATTTGAATTTTTGAAATCTGTTTGAATTTTTCTGAAATTTCCGATCGCCATAACTTCTTCATGCGAAGTCCAATTCACGCAAACTCGGACTCTAACTTGACCAAAATTCCGAGACGAACACAATGGCGCAACCCGTTTCCCTTAATTTTCACATTTAAAATTAAATATTCTTTAATTCGTTACCTTAGTGTTAACAGAAATAGGGGGTGTTACATATCTAGTTGCTTAGGTTGAGGATTTGTAAGCTTCATGCGAAGAGAGGTTGATTTGGCTTTATTTTGATTCATCTCCTTACATTCAACAATCAAAGGTGAGTTCACATGAACTCACATCTAAGCCTCAAGCATTTATTCTTGTAAAGTGTGTCATTGGCACTTATGTGTTGTGTGCATTTAATTGTGTTGATTGGTTTTTGTTTCAACATTCTCCAATTTATGCTTTTTGATTTCATTTCATGATTTCATGTGTGAATCTTTGTCGTGTGTTAAGTTTGGTGTTATAGGGTGTTTTGGCAAGCAATAGAGGCTCCATTTTCACTTAAAATACGTCATATACATTCACCATTGATTCGAGCTCGTCCGAGAGCCGTTTGCAATTCATTCCTTACGCAAATTAGCCCATGTTTCAGCTCAGACGTCTGTCTGGGAGGGGGACAGACGTTTGTCAACGTTTGGGGGAGAAAATAAATAATTGCATCAGGTCAGATGTCTGACAAAAATGGTCAGACGTCTGTCCAAACTCTTGGGAAGCAGTTTTCCTGACAACAGGCATCTGTCCTGGAAGGGTCAGACGTCTGTTGGCATAAAAATGTTGTTGACCAGTGGAAATCACGATCAACAGTTTAGGCCCATTCAGGCTCATTCCCGGCCGAGTTTCGGCCCATTTCGACCTTTTTTGTGACTTTTCATTTCCCTATAGCACAGATTTCTACAGTTCGGTTTTTGTGGATTTTCGAATTATTAATTGTGAATAGATTTTATAATCGATATTTACGAGATTTAAAATACATTATTAAAACATGGATTCTTAGTTTGATCGTTATTTCGATCGATATTATACGAGATTTGCCGCTTCGAAACTATGTAAAAAGGTTTTATATTATTAGTAGATACCAAATTCTTTTACCAAAATGGTTTACAATCTTACTTCATTATACAAAGCCATCTTACGAAATTGTTTTATAAGTCATTTTCCAATCTACTAGTATATATTTTTATAAACCTTTTTCTCGATCGGATGAGGAATCTAATTAAACGCCTAAGTAAAAACAAGGACCATGACCCCTTGTGTTTTCTTTGGCGGTTAATTAATGGACTCGTTCGATTGAACATAGTCTTCGTCTATGGGACTTTGGTCCAACTTTCTATGATTTCCTATGATTTATGATGTTTTCCTCTATCGGGGTCACGACCCGGCTTCGTGGGGAGCTTCGGCTCAAACAAATGGGTTCTGTAACAACCCCGAAATCCGAGCCAATATAAAATTTTTATTTTGGCAAATTTAGCGAATTTTGATTATTTAAAATGGATTATTTTAAATAATAACGACGAAAAATTTATTTTGAGAGAATTCGAACATATAGATCGTCGTTAGAATATAAATATTTATTTTAATTATAAAAGGAATTGAAAATGGCGCGGTAGTTCGATAATTCGATTTCAAATTTCAATTGAACATACCGGGTGCAAAATAAATCGGATTTAAGTGAAACCAAAAATATTTGAATCTAATTGAGAATATCTTTCCAAGAATCCGAAAAATCAAAATTTCATAGCGGGAATCAAAAGATATGTCCAGTTGAAAATTCAGAATAGTCGCTATGGAAATTCGGCCCTTAAAAATGGAAATTTTGCAAGCGACCTCGGATTTCGACGAAACCACTTTTGTTGGATCCGCGATGTAAAGTTATTGCTAGGTTTCAAATTTCGTCATTTTTCGAATCAATATGTGAGTGTGGCAAAGGAAAACGCGTTTGACCAGTTTCAATTGATTTTAGTCGACTGGGAAATGGCCATTTTTCAAACGGTCTCAGAATTCGACGAAACTAGTTTTGTTAGGACCGTATCGTCAATACGAAGTTAGAAAATATTTTTCAGGAATTTTTTGGGTTCGTATGTGGCCCCAGTAAAATGAAATATGCGTTCAAATTCAATATATAGAGTTATATGTTGAATTTGACGAAAACTTATCGAAACGATCGAATTAGCCTACGATATATGACCCATTGTGTTCGGAATGGGGGTAATATGCTAGGGACGACAGTCGGTGGGTTCGATTCCGAGGTCGAAATAAAAAGTTACTTTTTGAAATTAAATTGAATAAAATATAATTATATTTATATAAAACCCCTTAGCCCTCCCCCTCTGCTTTCTATCTTCAGTCAAAATCGGTCAAAGGAAAATAAAGAAAAAAAACCCGATCCCCAAATCGTTCCCGCCCCTCCCCCTGACGTCGATCGACGTTGCTCCCCTCGCCGTGGCCCCCTCCGGCCAAACCTCCTCCAGCGCGCCTCCTCCAGTCCCTTCTCTCTCTCATCTCGACGCACCCGATTCGAGCCCTCCGTCCCCATCGTCAATGAGACCCCCTCGTGCCGCAGTCAACTGCTGACCCCCTCTGAGTTCCTCCGCTTCCTGCGCCTTCTTCTCCCTCCCTCCACTACCACCGACGAGCAGCCTCCCCCTCGATGCCTCCTTCTCCACCACTCCCTTCTTCTTCTACCTCTCCTCCTCTGAGCGACGAAATCGGTGAGCCCCTTTTTATCTAATTTATTTATTTATTTTAACTTTAGTTTATATGTTTAAATCATGCTTTTAAATTCAGTTTTGTGATTGTAAAGTTAAGATTTTTCCTATATAAAGTTAGACCTTTTGTTTAGGAGATTTTAGGTATTTGGTTAGGGTATAGATTTGATTTTCTTATGATAAAAGAATGGATTTTCTTATGTGAAAAGTTTATGTTTTTTTAAATGAATAACATGAGAAAAGTTGATATTTTTAACATCGCAAAGTTGAGATTTTTATATATTAGAAGTAGTGATAAAAAATCGATTTTTTCATATGTGAAATATAAAAATATAATTTTTATAAAGCAGAAGTATTAAAAATATGATTTTTATATTATATAGATAGTAAAAATTTGACCTTTATATGTGTAGCAAAATAAAAAAATTCGATTTTTATATATATGAAGTGAAAATAAAGATGTGATCTTTATAGAAATAGCAATATAAAATATGATTTTTATATTATAGAAAGAATAAAAATATGATTTTTATATTATAGAAAGAATAAAAATATGATTTTTATTATATTTGAAAAGGCGAAATCCTTATATTTGAAAAGGCGGAATCTTTATATAGAGAATAGTGTGATAAAAATATAATCTTTATTATATGAACACCGTTGTAAAAATAGAATTTTTATCTATATAGTAGTAGTATAAAAATGTGGTTTTTATATACATAACAACAATATAAAAATGTGATTTTTATATGTAGTGGCTACGGACAGCGAAAGTGACAAAAGGCAAGAACAACGATGAATTCTACATAAGAAGAGTCGTGGTATTGGATTAGCTAGTCGGTGATAACTTCTCACTTTAAATTTCTTTTTCTAGTATATATATATACTAGGATGCAGACGGTGCTTAGCAGCACCCGACACCCATCGTCCACAGACCATGGACGGCTTGTATGCTTGTTTGATGTGTTGTGAAATTTGTTGGTGATGTTGATGTGAAATCGATAATAAAATGTAGATGATTGAAATAAATTAATTATCGTTAAAAATATAATTTTTAACGTGAATGTGAATAAATAAATATTCATAAGCAAATCGGCCGATTTGTTTATATACACTGATTTGACTGATATTGATTGGGATGATACATTTTACACATCACTCGACTGCACAAATAAAAATCTGTGTTTGTTGATTTGAAACCCCATACGGGTGTTGGGATGAAATTTGGCGTACACTAATCCCAATTATTTAATTGTATGTCGATCGATTGGTCGACAGGCTGTTATAAGCGTTAATTATTTATATTTGATGCTTATACAATTGTGTGGTGCACTTTGGAGGATGGTTGATTGTTTATCGTTGCTATTATATACATGTGTTGTATGGAACCCATATAATTAACGTTATATGGTAATTGATTGGACCTCATTCCAATCGGGAAAATAATGAATATTATAAAAAAAAATCATGTTTTGAATATAAAAATAGTCACGTGTTGATGATGTTCATGTGTCGAAACTATTTATGTGTTGAGTAAAATATTTTAATAATAAAATTTACATCTTTATCATATTTAAAATTAGAATCTACTTCACGGTGGAGTCTAATTAAAAATCAAACGATAGATACCATAATTTTATAAAATATATTACATAACAAAAATAGTCGTGTGTTGACAATACTCATGTGTTGAGATTAGTCGAGCGTTGAAAGAAATATAGATTCATGTATTGAATAGAATATATATTCATTTGTTGAATAGAATAACGAATTTATTTAAATATATAAAGCCGTGTTGATTAGAGTTGCGCTATTTTGACGTGAACGATATTTATATCGATTATATTCGTTTTATAATGAATATAGAAAAAGAAGTGATTTCAAAATATAACATTTTGAAAATATTATCATTTATATAGTAATGATATGAAATATTCAATTTTGATTTGAAATTGAATATAGGGTTGAACTCGTTTCGAAAACGAATTTAAAACGATTTATAAAACACGTTTTAAAAAGGAAATTGACGAAATATAATATATATATATATATATATATATTATATATATATAATGGCCTGAATAGAACGCGTCGCGCCGCGACAGTTCGTTAATTTCGACCATTGACTTCGAATTGACGTTGCGGGAGATCCGACCGTCGGATTCTCCTAAAACCCGAACCGTTGGGTTCATATCGAAAAGAGTTTCCAATGAATATTAGAAATTTGAAATCTAACAGTTGGATTTGGAATTATGTCCAAATCAAATTTGGAAAAGGTCGCTGTAAGTGCAGTTCGATGGCCGTTGATGGAAATCGACTGTACGGGCCTTGATAAAATTATTTAAAATATCAATAATTAGTGTAAAATCAAAATATGTGAATTAGAAAGAGCAGGGATGAAAAATTCCACATTTGAAAAGATAAAAATAGATTTTTATCGAAATGTACTAGTTTTTAACTATAATTAAAATCAATTTATTTTTGAAATAAATAAGTTGATTTTGAAAGTGATATTAAAAATAATCAATATTTCCAATACGTGAATTGGACTGGAGTTGAATCGAAATTACCTTCGGAATATTTCGATGTTGGATTTCGTGACTATACAGATATTGTTCTGGGAATTTGAAAGATATATTATATATCGTTATTTCCAATACGATATTTGTTGGTTTCAGGATTTGATATTGAATATAAGCAGGAATATTTTCTATTCAGAGCCTTGTATTTAATATCAAATGTGATTTGGGTTTGTCGTGAATGATGTCTTCTTTAACACTGTTCTTAAGCCCAATAGAGAAAAAGATTAAATCTTTCTATTTAGATTTAATTAAGTGTATCAATTAAATAATATTTAATTGGAATTGAATTTGAATTGGTTTTTGGGTTTATCGTGAGCGGTGTTTTGAACAACACCTGTTCTTTAACCCGATTAACAATAGAGTGTGATTTTGGGTTTATTGTGAATCGTGTTTTAGATGACATTGGTTCTTTAACCCAGTTAAAGACAGATTATTGATTTTTGAGGAGATTAAAACCAAGTGGAGTTTTAATGAATCTTTAATTTGATTGAAATGTGAATTGATAATTTAAATTATCAAATCTGAAAGGTGATCGAGAATGGAGTACCACCAGTTTTGCTCAAAGTGATAGTTAAATCTTTAATTAGATTTGAACGTGAAATGGTAATTAATTTTACTGATAACACCATGGTGTTAAATATGGAGTATTATCAGTTTTGCTCCATGGGATGAATAGGTTGGGATTGGGAAATAAAATAAATAATTACTTCGGTGTGGTTCGCTAATCCCGACTAGTTTGGAAAACCATAATATGGTTTGAAATGATATCTAAAGGAAGATTAAAAAATAAATTTAGAAGAATTTATCTTTGATAAAATTAATGGGAACCTTTCCCTAAGAATGTGATTTTGTGAATAAAAGAATATTCTGAATTGCAATGAGGCGTTTGTTGTGTTTTTGTAACGTTTGTTTATCATATACGTGGGTTATTCGGAAAGGCCGGGTTTATACCCATTCTGAATAACCGATTCAACGAGATGTCGAAGATGAAGACGGTGGTTGAAGACCGGAAGTCTTCACATCGTTTGGGTGATTACTGATGATCTCGATTGGGCTGTACATCCAAGATGAGGGAAACAGTTGGTGATCGTCCAGATGTACTTGGAGATGGATGGATATGCGAGGAAAGTGCCTCCGGTTTCGTTCAGACCCAGAACGAACATGTAAATGGACTGTGTGTCTGACATTGGATTTTATTCTGTGTTGATTGATCTCTATTAAATATACATCTGTTTGGCAGCAGATAATTTATTCTCTTGCTTAACGCCCTTCTCTAAGATGTACGAGCTCAGAGGTTGTATATCGATGGACATTAGTCGCATGGAGTGAATTGCCAGTGTGGCACGCGTAAGTGGCAATTGATCAAGGCTTCTGTTGAAAAGAAAAGTCTTGTGGTTGATGATCAAAGCACGACCTGTGTGGCATAGCTTTGTGTATAGCGTGAATTCGCGAGCCTCACACCTCGGTAAGAGTCAAAAACAGGATAGTGACTGCAGGGAGAGCACGACGTTTCTTTCTAACTAGTGGTGGTGTCAGTGACCTACCAGCCCTGACATTTATATACTTTTCACCCATGTAGTTGATGGAATGCGAGGCGCCTCGGATATAGGTCTGTAAGGACCGGGAAACGTGTGCTCAGGAATAATTAATCCTCCAAAGTTAGGTGAGGACCGGCCCTGAAGATCCAAGGATCATAGTGGGGTCCTGGGACATTTGCAAGAGTGTCTCAAAACGGAGAGGAGCTTGCCCCTTGCCTTGACTCATGACGGAAATCCAATTTCCAATACGTGATAGTGCGGTTTTATTTGTAGAATCTAGTATGGCGACATAGTGGTATGGGTCATTCATGCCGCCTAGGATTGATATTTATGATTGAAATTGTTTTGACACTATACACTTATAGTAATATCTAAATAATGTGTTTTTAACGTATCAAGCATGCTTTGGCTATTATAAGGTAAAAACCCTATCCTCCGGCTTGCGTTGCATTGTGTGATGGGACCTAGGTCTTATAATAGCTTCATTTTTCTTTATTTAGCATTGCGCTGTTTGTTTTATGCATGGTATTCCTAGGAGGAAACCCGTTCCGTGTTATACGGCGTGGTCCCTTGATTTACCGAACTTTAAAAGTAAAGTTTTAAATAACTGTTTTAGTTCTCACACCAGTCACATGACTGACCTGGAGTTTATTGTTTTAACCTAAACTCTGGATGCCCCTATTTTCCGCACGGGCAGCTAGTAGTTTTGGTTTTGCAGATTTATATTCACAGGGTCCTAGTTTACAGCTGGAATGATATCCAGAAAGCTCTATATCCGTATATCACCTTCAGTTGTGATTTGTATTATTTTCCGCTGCTATGTAATTTATTGTAATCTCTGATATTTATCGAATGTAATTTATTCATTTATACTCTGTATATTATTGTATCTAATGGAATTGTTGTAATAACAATGAAATGTTCTTCCGTTTGCGTTCGGATGTGTGTTGTTCTCAAGGCAATCCGGGCATTCCTTACCGGTGAAGTTCGGGTCGCTACAGGTTCGCTACCTAGAGATCGTATCTCATCTATGAACAGGTCTGCCTTTTTATGATGTTTTCTGGATTTCGAGTGATTTCTAGATTATTGATGACTTTGATGCGATGTGCGTCAAATTGATATGTTTGGCATTTATTTGTCAATCCTTGTTGTTTTATGCTCTTATCTTGTCATGAGATTTATGGAGACTATATATATATATATATATATATATATATATATATATATTGACATCATGAATTGAATATTATTTATGAATTGTCCTGCTTATTCCTATCATGCAATTTATGTTATGTTTCTTAATATTTCTTAATGTTATGAATGAGAATGGTTTGACTGATCCGTTTATTGTTTATTTTCTTAAATAATACTCGGATCAGACCCAAGTGTACAAGTGCTTAGGTGACATTCCTACTGAGACCTTATGATGACTTTTGGCTTGACTACTTATAGTTGCAGTCTTTTTGGATTATATGTAGTTGTCTACCTTTATGACATGTATCGTTATTACTCTGGGATTTGGTACATGTATCTATTATGTTTTGGAGTTAGAGCGTCATTTATGAACTCTAATTGATGTAAACACTCATGGTGTTATATTCATATCAGTCTATTTTCTTATGATGTGAATATCTGTAACTGTTCGTGTTATATTCTTCTGTATGTGTTCCGAGACTATTATGCCGTTGTGTAGATGCCCTTCGCCTGGAATGGTCATGTCGAAATTTTTTGGTATGTCCGTGCCATTCGACGTTACTTTCTAAGCAAGAGTAAATATATTAACGGTCGCTCCTAATCAACCTTATTCTCCGCTGTGGCCGACGACATTTCACACGAAATGAACTTGACCATGGCGGGTATAGAGGTGGGGCGTTACACGAACCCAACGGTTCCGGTTTTAGGAGAATCCGATGGGCGGATCACCCGTAATGTCCGTTCGAAATCAATGATCAAAATTCGTGAACTGCCGCGGCGCGACACGTTGTATTCAGGCCATTAGATATAAATAATATAAATATTATATATATTTCATCGATTTCCACTTAAAAGGTATTTTATAAATCGTTTTAAATTCGTTTTCAAAACGATTTCAACTTCTTATTCAAATTTAAATCAAAATTGAATATTCCATATCATTAATATATAAATGATAATATTTGAAAATGTTAGATTTTGAAATCACTTCCTTTTAGATATTCATTATAAAAATGAATATAATCGATATAAATATCATTCGCGTCTAAATGGCGCATAACTAATCAACACGGCTTTATATATTTAAATATTTTCATGTCCATCCTAAATCGTACATCAAAACAGATTTTGATCTATTACTGAATATTATTTTAAAGGCAAGCGTTCGGTTGCACCCCAAAAATGGAGTACCCCAAATGCCCCCTGATTTCCACCTCCCGTTTATATTAAAGAATGTGAGTGGGAAGTGAGATTGTGAGTGGAAGGAGAGAGAATAAGAAATACTTGGTGGAGATTGAGGGGCATTTGGGGTGCTGCACTGTTTTGGGTTCTCTCGAACCTGCCTCTATTTTAAATTATTCATTATTTTAAAATATTCGTTATTTTAAAATGTTCATTCTTTCTGAACTGGAATCAGACACAAACAATTACCATATAATATTATTATATGAATTTCATACAACACATGTACACAACAACAACCAAACACAGTCAACCATCATCCAGAGTGCATTCTACATTGCATAAGCATTAAATATAAATATTCAACGCTTATACAGCTTGTCAACCAATCAATAGACATACAACTAAATATTGGGATTAGTATGTTCAATATCATCCCAATACCCGTGTGGGGTTCCAATCAATGAATAATGACTTTTATTTGAGCAATTGGGCGATGTGTAAAATTTATCGTCCCAATCAATATCAGTCAAATGTGCGTACATAAACAAATCGTCCGATTTGTTTATGAATATTTATTTTATTCATATACACGTTAAAAATTATATTTTTAATGATAAATAATTTATTTCAGCACATGAATATTTTATTTATTCCATTCCACATCACAATCAATTTTCACCACACAATCAAATCAAACAAGTCGTCCATGGTTTGTGGACGACGGGTGTCAGGTGCTGCTAAGCACCGTCTGCATCCTAGTATATATTACTAACTAGAAAATAAATTTTACAGAGAAAAGTTCTCACCTAGAAGCTAAACCAAATGTCACGACTCTTCATACGTAGAAAATTTTCCCCGTTCTCGCCTTTTGTCACTTTCGTCGTCCGTATTCGCTGTTTTGACTCTAACATTTGCATTCGACCTCCAATCTTCACCAAACCTTGTCACTAGCCTAAACACGCCATTCCGGACAACTTTCGCATAGGAGACTTTCTTCGAAAACTGCACCAATTCGCCGGAAATCGTGAAAAACAATAGCAGGTTCGTCAACTTCGGATACGATTTTCGGACAGCTCCGCAATCCAAAATAGGACTTTCATATACTAAATCGAAGAGAAAATCGTGCCCTTCTATTTTGGTATTGTGGATTTTTGGCCAGAAGCGCACCGTTTGAGAGTTATTGGCGAAAGAGTGACAGGATTTTTTGCAAAATGGGATTTTTGTGAAAAATGGGTTTTTGGTGAGGGGGGCCCACGGCCGGAGCTGGGTGGCCAGAGGGCGGCGGCGGACCTGATTGGACGTGGGGGAGGTGGAGGTGGCGGCGCTAGGGTAGTGGGGGCCCACAGCGGCTAGGGTTTGGAGGATTGGGGCTTAAGGTTTGCAATTTAGAGAGAAGAGAGAGGAGAGAGAGAGGACGAGGAGGGGGGACCGGAGGTGGGTGGCGGCGCTGGTGGAGGCGGCGGCGGTAGCTGGAAGGGGGAGGCACTGAACGAAAATGGGTTTCCCCTTTTTATTACGTGAATGTTGAATGAGAGAGAGAGGGAGGGTTGACTTTATATATTATTTAATTATTTAATTCCAAAAAGTTACTTTTTCCTTCTAACTCTAAATCGAACCCAATGACTGTCGCCCCCAGCTAATTACCCCATTCTGAATACAATGAGATATGTTTGGTAGGCTAATTCGACTGTTTCAATCAATTTTCATCAAAATTAAAATATAGATCAATAGAACGATTAATATTTATTTTAACGTACATTTTAATCTACTGGGGTCACATACAAACTCTAAAAATTCCAGAAAAATAACTCTAGCTATTTTTTGACAATACGGTCCTAACAAAACTAATTTCGTCGAATTTCGAGATCGTCTGAAAAATGGTCATTTTCCAGTAAGTTAAAATTGACTAAAACTGTCAAAACATGTTTAACTTCGCAACGCTCACTTATTGATTCCAAAAATTATAAAAATTGGAATCTAGCAATAATTTGACATCCCGGATCCAACAAAAGTGGTTTTGTCGAAAACGGAGGTCGTTTGCAAAATCGCCTTTCTTAAGGGCTATATTTCCATGGTGACTGTTCTGAATTTTCAACTGGGCATAACTTTTTATTCCCGCTATGAAGTTTGGATTTTTCGGGTTCATTGGAAAAATGTATTCTAATAGATTCTAATATTTTTGGTTTCGCCAAAATCTGATTTATTTTGAATTCTGTACATTCATTTGAAATTTGAAATCGAATTTTCAAACTACTGCACCATTTTCCAATTCATTTTATAATTAAAATAAATATTTATATTCTAATTATGATTTAAATAAATTTATACATTCTAATTCTATTCAAAATAAATTTCTAGTTGTTATTGTTTAAAATAAAACATTTTAAATATTCAAAATTCATTAAAATTTCCAATATAAAAATTTTAAATTTGTTCTGATTTTATGGGTTGTTACATGAAATGTTCATCTGTTTGTGTTCTAATTTGTCATGTTCTCAAACCAATCCGGGCTTTCCTTCACGGGGAAGTTCGGGTCATTATAAATTAATTATATAATTAATATATCAATGTTCGTAACGTCGTATCTCTCATACGAGGTCGGAATCGGACGAAACGAAATGTGTTGCAATCACGACGATGAGATCCGCAATACGGAACTGACTAGAGCTGAAATGAGCACGTTGGAAATTCTGACATAAATCGATGTGAGATCACTATTTTGTAAGTAAATTTAATTATTAATCGTGATGTGAAATTTATATTTATACTATATAAAATTCATGTTGGTGTTGTATAAAATTGTAACTATTTTTTTGTGATTACGTTGAACAACTGAATTGAACTGTGCATATTCATGTTTGTCAAATGTATGCATACAATAAAAACCATATTTTTATTGTATAAAATAAAATAAAAACATGTTAATACATGTTTGGCATTAAAAAAGTCATTTTCTTATGTTAGATTGGAAATAAAATAAAAACATGTTAATACGTGTTTGGCATTAAAAAAGTCATTTTCTTATTTAAGATTAGAAATAATCTAAAAACATGTTAATACATGTTTGGCATTAAAAAAGTCATTTTCTTATGTTAGATTAGAAATAAAATAAAAACATGTTAATACATGTTTGGCATTAAAAAAGTCATTTTCTTGTGTTAGATTAGAAATAAAATAAAATCATGTTAATACATGTTTGACATTAAAAAAAGTCATTTTCTTATGTTAGATTAGAAATAAAATAAAAACATGTTAATGCATGTTTGGCATTAAAAAAGTCGTTTTCTTATGTTAGATTAGAAGTAAAATAAAAACATGTTAACACATGTTTGGCATTAAAAAAAAGTCATTTTCTTATGCTAAATTTGAAATAAAATAAAAACTTGCTAATACATGTTTGGCATTAAAAGTCCTTTTCTTATGTTAGATTAAAAATAAAATAAAAACATGTTATTACATGTTTTCCTATTTTAAAAGACATTTTTAATATGTTAGAGTAAAATAAAAAGAATAACATGTTACTACATGTTTGGTTAATTAATAATGATTACATTTTTATCACAAATGGTGATCATTAAAAGCATGTAATTTTTGTAAAATCATGTAATGTTATTTAAATATGTCATTTTTGTAAAATCATGTTATGTTAGAATTAAAATATGTAATAACCCGGAAATCCGAACCAATTTAAAATTTTTATTTTGGCAATTTTACCGAATTTTGATTATTTAAAATGAATTATTTTAAATAAAAACAACAAGAAATTTATTTTGAATACAATTAGAAAGTATATATTTATTCGAACCGTCGTTAGAATATAAATATTTTATTTTAATTATAAAAGGAATTTAAAAAGGCGCGGTAGTTCGAAAATTCGATTTCAAAGTTCAAACGAATGTACAGGATTCAAAATAAACAGGATTTTGGCGAAACCAAAAATAGTTGAATCTAATTGAGAATAACTTTCCAACGAATCCGAAAAATTGAAATTTCATAGCGGGAATCAAAAGATATGCCCAGTTGAAAATTCATAAAAGTCGTTATGGAATTCTAGCCCTTAAAAATGGAAATTTTGCAAACGACCTCGGTTTTCGACGAAACCACTTTTGTTGGAACCGTGATGTAAAGTTATTGCTAGGTTTCAAAATTCAAAATTTTCTGAATCAATATGTGAGCATGGCAAAGAAAAACGCATTTGACCAGTTTTAGTTGATTTTAATCGACTGGAAAATGGTCATTTTTCAAACGGTCTCAGAATTTAATGAAATTAGTTTTGTTAGGACTGTATTGTCAATACGAATCTAGAAATAATTTTTCGGGAATTTTTAGAGTTAGTATATGGCCTCGGTAAATTAAAATGTGCGTTCAAATTCAATATATAGATTTATATTTTGATTTTGATGGAAACTGATCGTAACAGTCGAATTGGCTTGCAGGACTTATCCCATTGTGTTCGGAATAGGGGTAATTAGCTGGGTGCAACAGTCGTTGGATATGATTTGGGATTCGAAATAAAAGTCAACTAAATGGGAATAAAAAATGAATATATATATATATACATATATAATATCACCTCTCCATTTAAACCCTAAAGCCCAAAATCAGTAGCCGCTATTTTACGACCCCGTCGTTTGTCCACTGTCGCTTCAGCCCCTTACTCCCCCGCGTCGCCTCCCACGATCGCTGCCACCATCGTCGGTTCCTCTTCCTCCCTCCCAGTCAACGGCGCTAGCCTTCCCCCACTTTTGTTCTCCTCAAACCCGAAATCCTCCCCTTCTTCTATAAAGAACCCGCACCGCCACCACTGTTATGGACCACCACCCCTCCTGCACCGTTTGCCGCAAGTCCCACAACACCACCAGACTGACGCTGAGTCGCCTCCGCCACCTACAGACGTTAGTCGCGCCCCTCGACCTCCAACACCCCCTCTGAAAATATACCGTGAGTTTTCTGTTTATTTTTTTAATTCTTTTTATTTTTATTCATGTAATTAACTTCGTAATGGAACGCAGTTTTTCTTCTTAACTGGAATTAGATGATTTTTAAAACTGGAAAGGAATGGGTATTTTTAATACTGAAAAGAACTGATTTTTAGTGTTTGTAAGGTTATGAATAGCTAAATGAAACATGACTTTATTCTCATATGTATGGCAAATGAAATGGGATTTTGAAATAAAAAGCTTTGAGTTTTATAAAGAAAGAAAGGCGAGATTTTTATTATCGAGAAAGATTATATTTTTAGTATATAAGAATATTATATTATTATTAATATTTTTATAGTAAAGATATTATTTTTTTAATAGAAAGAATATATTGTAAAAATAAAAAGATAAGAATTTCAAAATAGTGAAGACGAGATTTTTATTCTCATGAAAGCAATATAAAGATTCGACTTTTAGATGGGATTCATGTGAAGAAAAATTAGATTTTTCATAAGAGAAAAGTTTAGATTTTTGTGTATATAAAGTAATGGTAAAAATTCGATTTTTATATATATGAAGTCGTTGTAAAAATATAATCTTTATCGATATGAACACCGTGATAAAAATATAATTTTTAGCGAAGTAAAAATATATATTTTAGCGAAGTAAAAATATATTTTTTAGTAATGATATAAAAATGTGATTTTTATATATGTAGCGAACACGGACGACGAAAGTGACAAAAGGCGAGCACGGCGAAGATTTCCTACATATGAAGAGTCGTGGCGTTTGGTTTAGCTTGTCGGTGAGAACACCTCACCTTTAATTTATTTCTAGTTTGAAATATATACTAGGATGCAGACGGTGCTTAGCAGCACCCGACACCCGTCGTCCACAGACCATGAATGACTTGTTTGTTTGCTTGTTGCGTTGTGAAATTTGATTGTGTGATGTGGAATGAAATAAAATATTTTATAGTGGAAAATATTTTATAGTTAAAAATATGATTTTTAACGTGTATATATAATAAATAGTAATAAACAAATCGGACGATTTGTTTATATACACTGAATTGACTGATATTGATTGGGACGGTAAATTTTACACATGGCCCAACTGCACAAATAAAAATATGTGTTTATTGATTTGAAACCCCAAACGGGTATTGGGATGATATTTGAAGTACACTAATCCTGATTGTTTAGTTGTATGTCAATTGATGGGTTGACAGACTGTGTAAGCGTTAATTATTGATATTAATGCTTATGCAGTTGTGTGGTGCACTCTGGATGATGGTTGATGATATATCGTTGCTGTTATATACATATGTTGTAGGGAACCCATATAATTAACGTTATATGGTAATTGATTGGGCCTCATTCCAGTTTGGAAAATGAGAAATATAAATATTCATGTGTTGAATAGAAATATAAATATTAATGTGTTGAATAGAAATATAAATATTCATGTGTTGAATAGAAATATAAATTCATGTGTTCAATAGAATAAATTCGTCTCTTGAATAGAAGTATAAATTCATGTGTTGAATAGAAGTATAAATTCGTGTGTTGAATAGAAAAATAAATATTCATGTGTTGAAGAAAATATTCATTTGTTGAATGGAATAACGAAGTTATTGAAATATATATAAAGCCGTGTTGTTTAGATTGACGCTATTTTAACGTGAACGATATTTATATCGATTTTATTCATTTTTATAATGAATATCGAAAAGGAATTGATTTAAAAATATAACGTTTTGAAAATATTATCATTTGTATATCGATGATGTGGAATATTTAATTTTGACTAGAAATTGAATTTAAAGTTGAAATCGTTTTGAAAACGAATTTAAAACGATTTATAAAATACGTTTTAAAAGGAAATCGACGAAATATATAATATATATATATATATATATATATTATATAATGGCCTGAATAGAACGCGCAGCGCCGCGGTAGTTCGCGAATTTCGACCATTGACTTCGAATGGATATTACGGAAGATACGACCGTCGGATTCTCCTAAACCTGGAACCATTGGGTTCGTATCGAAAAGAGCTTTCTAACGAATATTAGAGATTTGAAATCTAATGGTTGGATTTGGAATTATGTCCAGATCAAATTTGGAAAAGGTCGCTGTAAGTGCCGTTCGATGGCCGTTGATGGAAATCAACTGTACGGGCCATGATAAAATTATTATAAATATTAATAATTAGTGTAAAATCATAAGAAATGATTTGTGAAGAATTAGGACGAAAAATTCCATATTTGAAAAGATAAAAATAGATTTTATCGAAATGAACTAGTTTTGAACTAGAATAATAATTTATTTATTTTTAAATAAATAAATTGGATTTAAAAGGATTTTAAAAGTAACCAGGATTTCTAATAATTGAATTGGAATGGATTTGAGTGGAAATTATCTTTGGAATATTTCGATGTTGGATTTCGTGATTATACAGATATGGTTATGGAAATTTGAAAGATATATTTATTTCGTTATTTCCAATATGATATTTGTTGGTCGTAGAATTTGATATTGAATATAAGCCACCGATATATTTTCTATTCAGCGCCTTGTATTTAATATCAAATGTTATTTGGGTTTTTTGTGAATGGTATCTTTAATAATACCGTTCTTAAACCCAGTTGAGAAAAAGATTAAAACTTTTTATTTAGATTTAATGAAGTGTGCCAATTAAATGGTATTTAATTGGAATTGAATTTGAATTGATTCTTGGGTTTATCGTGAATGGTGTTTTAAATAACACTTGTTCTTTAACCCGATAATTAATGAAATGTGATTTTGGGTTTATAGTGAACCGTGTTTTAGATGCCATTGGTTCTTTAACCCAGTTAAAGATAGGATATTGATTTTTGGGAAGATTAAAACTAAGTGGGGTTTTAATGAATCTTTAATTAGATTGGAATGATCGGGAATGGAGTATCACCAATTTTGCTCCAGGCGATAGTTAAATCTTTAATTAGATTTGAACGTGAAATGGTAATTGAATTTACCGATGACACCATGGTGATAGATATGAAGTACTACCAGTTTTACTTCATGGGATGAATAGGCTGGGATTGGGAAATAAAATAAATGATTACTTCGGTGTGGTTCGCTAATCCCGACTAGTTTGAATTGATATTCAAAGAAGATTAAAGAATAAATTTAAAGAATTTATCTTTGATAAAATTAATGGGAACCTTTCCCAAAGTAAAAGAATATTTGAATAAAAGAATATTCTGAATTGGAATGAGGCATATGTTGTGTTTGTGTAACACTTGTTTATTATATACGCGAGTTATTCAGAAAGACCGGGTTCATCCCATTCTGAATAAGTGATTCGATGTGGTGTCGAGGATGAAGACGGTGGTCGAAGACCGGAGGTCTTCACATCATTACGGTGATTACTGATGATCTTGATTGGGCTGTACACCCAGTGGAGGGAATCAGTTGGTGATCGTCCAAACGTACTTAAAGATCGATGGATATGCGAGGTACAAGGTGCCTCCGGTTTCGTTCAGACCCAGAACGGACTTGTAAATGGACTGTATGTCTGACATTGAATTTTATTCTATGTGATTGATTTCTATTAAATATATATCTGTCTGGCGGCGGAGAATTTATTCTCTTGCTTAACACCCTTCTCTGAGACGTACGAGCTCAGGGGTTATATATTGATGGATATCAATCGCATGGAGTGAATTTCCTGTGTGGCATGCCAAAGTGGCAATTGATCAAGGCTTCTGTTGAAAAGGAAAGTCTTGTGGTTTATGATCAAAGCACGGCCTGTGTGGCATAGCTTTGTGTAGCGTTGATTCACGTGCCTCACACCCCGGTTGTGAACCAAAAACGGGAGAGGACCTCAGGGAGGGCATGCGTTTCCTTCTAGCTTGGGTGGTGTCAGTGACCTACCAGCCCTGACATTTATATTACTTTCACCTGTGTGGTTGTTGCTGTTGCGAGGCGCCTCGGATATATCGGTCGATCCGGGACTGATGGAGTCATTGGACTCATTGACACCCCAAAGGGTGGGGAAACGCAGTGTTCAGGCATTATAATCCACATCGGTGGACTGGCCCTGACGATCTAAGGGGCAGTTGCGGCTGTTCCTGAGGGGCGGGCTAGAGCGTCTCTAATCGGTGAGGACTATCTTTTGCCTCGGTTCACAGATGGAAATCCAACTTCCAATACGTGACTTTGCGGTTTTAATTGTAGAACTAGTATGGCGACATGATATATGGTACCCATGCCGTCCATGTTTGATATTTATGATTGAAATTGTTTTGACACTATACACTTATAGTAATAAAAGATGAAATTTAGCGTATCAAGCATTCTTTGGCTATTATAAGTAAAACCCTATCCTCCGGCTTGTGTTGCATTGTGTGATGGGACTTGGGTCTTATAATAGCTTCAATTTTCTTTATTTAGCATTGCGCTGTTGTTTTATGCACTGGTATTCTTGGGAGGAAACCTGTTCGGTGTTATACGGCGTGGTCCCTCGATTTACCTGACTGACCTGGAGTTTATTGTTTTAGTTCTCACACCAATCACTTGACTGACCTGAAGTTTATTGTTTTAACCTAAACTCTGGGTTCCCTTATTTTGACACGGGCAGCTAGTAGTTTTGGTTTTGCAGATTTATATTCACGTGAACCTAGTTTACAGCTGGAATGATATCCGGAAAGCTCTGTATCTGTATATCTCATTCAATTGTGTTTTGTATTATTTTTCCACTACGATGTATTTAAATGTAATTTAAATCTCTGATATTTTGTGATGTATATTATTTATTCGTACTCTGTATATTCTTGTATTCTGATACAATTGTTGTAATAAACAATGAAATGTTCTTCTGTTTGGGTTCTAATTTGTCGTTTTCTCAAAACAATCAGGGGTTTCGAACGGTCTTGGTCGGTTTAGTGACTGATTCGGATCGAGCGAAATTCTCGATCATCGCATTTGGTATCAGAGCTTTGGTTTACAAAGCTCAGAGAACAAGACACATTAGAACCATACGAAAGAACTCATCAGAAATTGGATTAGTAATATCCAATGAGAATGACTCGTTAGAGATGGGATCAGTAGTATCCTAGAACGGGTGTGAAGAGTATATTTTTGATAATGAAAACAATTTTTGTTTTGAAAATTTAAATCAATTATTCGTATTTGATTATTTGTATTGATTTGGACAGTCCAGTATATAAAGATTTTGCGTATACGTCTGATCCACGTGTATTCGAAGTTTTAATATACTGGATATATATAGAATCACACTCTAGTCGCTCAGACATGATTCTGATGATCAACGCGTCATCATCAATATTTATTTTCGTGTTTCGAAGGTGGGATTTCTATATATTTCCAATTGACTGGTGTGAGAACCAAAGCTAGATAAGGCTTATTGTTGTGATTTGGCATCAAAAATCTAATTTTTTTGGATATGTATTAAAAGTTATGCGATTGAAATGATAATCAACTAGTTGGTTGCTGATTGTGTTGTTTGATTATTGTTTGATTAATTAAATGTTGAACCTTTAGCCAAATTGAACCAAATAGTGAATTGTATTGAAAATTAGTTGCATTTGCATGCATATACATGTACTTACATTGAACAGGTCATAGCAAGGAGGCTAGAGCAGAAGAATAAAATTGTTTGCCCGACAAATAGGTACATGTTTACTAATTTATTGGGTTTTGGATGATTTTATGAGCCGATTGGCTTGCCGCTTGGCTGTTTCTTTTTGGATTGATGAGGGCCATGGGAGGCTATTTGAAATATCCCAAAGTCCCCAGTGCAGGGGAGATTATGGCGAAATTTTTCAAAAATTTAGGGTGTTACCCAAATTTTTGAAAAATTTGAAAAGTTCTTAGAAACTGAAAAGTTGAAGAACTTAAGCCGTAAAGAAAATAATGGAAGTTGAGTTGATTAGTTAAACAACTTTCGGCTTCATTCCTTTTCGGGGACGAAAAGTTTTAAGTGGGGGAGATTGTAATAACCCGGAAATCCGAGCTAGATTAAAATTTATGTTTTGGCAATTTTAGCGAATTTTGATTATTTAAAATGAATATTTTAAATAAAAACAACGAGAAATTTATTTTGAATAGAATTAGAACGTATATATTTATTTGAATCATTGTTAGAATATAAATATTTTATTTTAATTATAAAAGGAATTGAAAATGGCGCGGTGGTTCAAAAATTCGATTTCAAAGTTCAAACGAATGTGCAGGATTCAAGATAAATTGGATTTTGGAGAAACCAGAAATAGTTGAATCTAATTGAGAATATCTTTCCAACGAATCCGAAAAATTGAAAATTCATAGCGGGAATCAAAAGATATGCCCAGTTGAAAATTCAGAAAAGTCTTTATGGAATTCTTACCCTTAAAAATTGAAATTTTGCAAACGACCTCGGTTTTCGACGAAACCACTTTTGTTGGAACCGTGATGTCAAGATATTGATAGATTTCAAAATTCGAAATTTTCTGAATCAATATGTGAGCATGGCAAAGAAAATGCGTTTGACCAGTTTTAGTTGATTTTAATCGACTGGAAAATGGCCATTTTTCAAACGGTCTCAGAATTTGACAAAATTAGATTTGTTAGGACTGTATCATTAATACGAAGCTAGAAATAATTTTTTGAGAATTTTTAGAGTTAGTATGTAGCCCCGGTAAATTGAAATGTGCGTTCAAATTCAATATATAGATTTATATTTTGATTTTGATGGAAACTAATCGTAACAGTCGAATTGGCTTGCGGGACTTATCCCATTGTGTTCGGAATAGGGGTAATTAGCTGGGGGCGACAATCGTTCGGTGTGATTTGGGATTCGAAATAAAAGTCAACTAAATGGGAATAAAAAAGGAATATATATATATATATATATAATATCTCCCTCTCCATTTAAACCCTAAAGCCCAAAATTAGTAGCCGCTATTTTAAAAGCCCGTCGTTTTTCCACTGTCGCTCCAGCCCCTTACTCCCCCGCGTCGCCTCCCACGATCGCTGCCACCATCGTCGGTTCCTCTTCCCCCCTCCCAGTTAACGGCGCTAGCCTTCCCCTCTTTTGTTCTCCTCAAACCCGAAACCCTCCCCTTCTTCTATAAAGAACCCGCACCGCCACCACTGTTATGGCCCACCGGCCCTCCTGCACCGTTCGCCGCAAGTACCACAAAACCACCAGACTGACGCTGAGTCGCCTCCCCCACCTACAGACGTCAGCCGCGCCCCTCGACCTCCAACACCCCCTCTGAAAATATACCATGATTTTTCTGTTTATTTTATTTTATTTCTTTTTATTTTTATTCATGTAATTAACTTCGTAATGGAATGCAGTTTTTCTTCTTAACTGGAATTAGAAATGATTTTTAAAACTAGAAAGAAATGGGTTTTTGTAATACTGAAAAGAACTGATTTTTAGTGTTTGTAAGGTTATGAATAGAGAAATAAAACATGACTTTATTCATATGTATGGCAAATGAAATGGAATTTTGAAATAAAAAGCTTTGAGTTTTGTATAGAAAGAAAGGCGAGATTTTTATTATCGAGAAAGATTATATTTTTATTATATAAGAAGATTATATTATTATTATTTTTTATAGTAAAGATTTTACTTTTATAATAGAAAGATTATATTTTAAAAATAAAAAATAAGAATTTCAAAATAGTGAAAACGAGATTTTTATTCTCATGAAAGCAATATAAAGATTCGACTTTTATATGGGATTCATGTGAAGGAAAAATTAGATTTTTCATAAGAGGAAAGTTTAGATTTTTTATGTATATGAAGTAACGATAAAAATTCGATTTTTATATATACTAAGTCGTTATAAAAATATAATCTTTATCGATATGAACACCGTGATAAAAAATGTAATTTTTAGCGAAGTAAAAATATAATTTTTAGCGAAGTAAAAATATAATTTTTAGAATTGATATAAAAATGTGATTTTTATATATGTAGCGAACACGGACGACGAAAGTGACAAAAGGCAAGCACGACGAAGATTTCCTACATAAGAAGAGTCTTGGCGTTTGGTTTAGCTTTTCGGTGAGAACTCCTCACCTGTAATTTATTTCTAGTTTGAAATATATACTAGGATGCAGACGGTGCTTAGCAGCACCCGACACTCATCGTCCATAGACCATGGATGACTTGTTTGTTTGGTTGCTGTGTTGTGAAATTTGATTGTGTGATGTGGAATGAAATAAAATATTTTATAGTGGAAAATATTTTATAGTTAAAAATATGATTTTTAACGTGTATATATAATAAATAGTAATAAACAAATCGGATGATTTGTTTATATACACTGATTTGACTGATATTGATTGGGACGGTAAATTTTACACATCGCCCAACTGCACAAATAAAGTTCTCTGTTTTTTGATTTGAAACCCCACACGGGTATTGGGATGATATTTGACGTAGACTAATCCCGATTGTTTAGTTGTATGTCAATCGATGGGTTGATAGACTATGTAAGCGTTAATTATTGATATTTAATGCTTATGCAGTTGTGTGGTGCACTCTGGATGATGGTTGATGATATATCGTTGATGATATATACATGTGTTGTAGAGAACCCATATAATTAACGTTATATGGTAATTGATTGGGCCTTATTCCAGTTTGAAAAATAAGAAATATAAATATTCATATGTTGAATAGAAATATAAATATTCATGTGTTGAATAGAAATATAAATATTCATGTGTTGAATAGAATTATAAATATTCATATGTTGAATAGAAATATAAATTCATGTGTTGAATAGAATAAATTCATGTGTTGAATAGAAGTATAAATTCATGTGTTGAATAAAAGTATAAATTCATGTGTTGAATAGAAAAATAAATTTTCATGTGTTGAAGAAAATATTCATTTTTTGAATGGAATAACGAAGTTATTGAAATATATATAAAGCCGTGTTGGTTAGATTGACGTTATTTTGACGTGAACGATATTTATATCGATTTTATTCATTTTTATAATGGATACCGAAAAGGAATTGATTTCAGAATATAACATTTTGAAAATATTATCATTTGTATATCGATGATGTGGAATATTTAGTTTTAACTAGAAATTGAATATGAAGTTGAAATCGTTTTGAAAACGAATTTAAAACGATTTATAAAATATGTTTTAAAAGGAAATCGACGAAATATATATATATATATATATATATATATATATATATATATATATATATATATATATTATATATAATGGCCTGAATAGAACGCGCCGCGCCGCTGCAGTTCGCGAATTTCGACCATTGACATCAAATGGATATTACGCGAGATCCGACCGTCGGATTCTCCTAATCCCGCAACCGTTGGGTTCGTATCAAAAAGAGCTTTCTAAAGAATATTAGAGATTTGATATCTAACGGTTGGATTTGGAATTATGTCTAGATCAAGTTTGGAAAAGGTCGCTGTAAGTGCAGTTCGATGGCCGTTGATGGAGATCGACTGTACAGGCCTTGATAAAATTATTAAAAATATTAATAATAAGTGTAAAATCATAAGAAATGATTTGTGAAGAATTGGGACGAAAATTTCCATATTTAAGAAGATAAAAAAAGATTTTTATCGAAATGAACTAGTTTTGAACTAGAATAATAATTTATTTATTTTTAAATAAATAAATTGGATTTAAAAGGGTTTTAAAAGTAACCAGGATTTCCAATAATTGAATTGTAATGGATTTGAATCGAAATTATCTTTGGAATATTTCGATGTTGGATTTCGTGATTATACAGATATGGTTATGGAAATTTGAAAGATATATTGATATCGTTATTTCCAATATGATATTTGTTGGTCGTAGAATTTGATATTGAATATAAGCTGATATATTTTCTATTCAGAGCCTTGTATTTAATATCAAATGTGATTTGGGTTTGTCGTGAATGGTATCTTTAATAATACCGTTCTTAAACCTAGTTGAGAAAAAGATTAAATCTTTTTATTTAGATTTAATGAAGTGTACCAATTAAATGGTATTTAATTGGAATTGAATTTGAATTGATTTTTCGGTTTATCGTAAACGGTGTCTTAAATAACAATTGCTCTTTAACACGATAATTAATGAAATGTGATTTTGGGTTTATAGTGAACCGCGTTTTAGATGACATTGGTTCTTTAACCCAGTTAAAGAGAGGATATTGATTTTTGGGAAGATTAAAGCTAAGTGGGGTTTTAATGAATCTTTAATTAGATTGGAATGATCAGGAATGGAGTATCACCAGTTTTGCTCCAGGCGATAGTTAAATCTTTAATTAGATTTGAACATGAAATGGTAATTGAATTTACCGATGACACCGTGGTGTTAGATATGAAGTATTACCAGTTTTACTTCGTGGGATGAATAGGTTGGGATTGGGAAATAAAATAAATGATTACTTCGGTGTCGTTCGCTAATCCCGACTAGTATGAATTGATATTCAAAGAAGATTAAAGAATAAATTTAAAGAATTTATCTTTGATAAAATTAATGGGAATCTTTCCAAAGTATAAGAATATTTGAATAAAAGAATATTCTGAATTGGAATGAGGCGTATGTTGTGTTTGTGTAACACTTTTTTATTATATATGCGAGTTATTTAGAAAGACAGGGTTTATCCCATTCTGAATAACTGATTCGAAGATGTGCAAAGGATGAAGACGGTGGTCGAAGACCGGAGGTCTTCACATCTTTTGGGTGATTACTGATGATCTTGATTGGGCTGTACACCCAAGAGGAGGGAATCAGTTGGTGATCGTCCAGACGTACTTCGAGATCGATGGATATGCGAGGTACAAGGTGCCTTCGGTTTCGTTCAGACCCAGAACGGACTTGTAAATGGACTGTGTATCTGACATTGGATTTTATTCTGTGTGTTTGATTTCTATTAAATATATATCTTTTTGGCGGCGGAGAATTTTTTCTCTTGCTTAACGCCCTTCTCTGAGACGTACGAACTCAGGGGTTATATATTGATGGATATCAATCGCATGGACTCATTGACACCCCAATGGGTGGGGAAAACGCAGTGTTTAGGCATTATAATCCACATCGGTGGACCGGCCCTGACGATCCAAGGGGCAGTTGCGGCTGTTCCTGAGGGGCGGGCTAGAGCATCTCGAATCAGTGAGGACTATCTTTTGCCTCGGTTCATAGATGGAAATCCAACTTCCAATATGTGACTTTGCGGTTTTAATTGTAGAACTAGTATGGCGACATGATATATGGTACCCATGTCGTCTATTATTGATATTTATGATTGAAATTATTTTGACACTATACACTTATAGTAATAATAGATGAAATTTAGCATATCAAGCATTCTTTATCTATTATAAGGTAAAACCCTATCCTCCGGCTTGTGTTGCATTGTGTGATGGGACCTTGGTCTTATAATAGCTTCATTTTTCTTTATTTAGCATTGCGCTGTTGTTTTATGCACTGGTATTCTTGGGAGGAAACCCGTTCGGTGTTATACGGCGTTGTTCATCGATTTAACTAACTTTAAAATAAAGATTAATAACTATTTTAGTTCTCATACCAGTCACATGACTGGCCTGGAGTTTATTGTTTTAACCTAAACTTTGGGTGCCCTTATTTTGACACGGGCAGCTAGTAGTTTTGGTTTTGCAGATTTATATTCACAGGAACCTGGTTTACAGCTGGAATGATATCCGGAAAGCTCTGTATCCGTATATCTCTTACAGTTGTGTTTTGTATTAATTTTACACAGCGATGTATTTAATTGTAATTTAAATCTTTGATATTTTGTGATGTATATTATTTATTCGTACTTTGTATATTCTTGTATTCTGATGCAATTGTTGTAATAAACAATGAAATGTTCTTCTGTTTGGGTTCCGATTTGTCGTGTTCTCAAAACAATCAGGGGTTTCGAATGGTCTTGGTCGGTTTAGCGACTGATTCGGATCGAGCGAAATTCTTGATCGTCACAAAATATCATTTTTGTTAGATTAGAATAAAAATAAAATTTATGTTAGAAATGTTACATTAGAATAAAAATAACATTTCTGCTAGAAATGTTATATTAGAATAAAAATAACATTTTTGTTCGAAATGTTATATTAGATTAAAAATAACGTTTTTGTTATAAAATTATCATTTTAGAGAAATTGTCATGTTAGATTAAAAATAACATTTTGTTATAAAAATGTCATTTTGGATAAATGTCATGTTAGATAAAGATATCATTTTAGATAAAAATGTCATGTTAGATAAAAATATCATTTTAGATAAATATGTCATTTATGTTAGGGGTGAAAATGTTGAAACATCAAAATTCAAATTTTTAATATAAAGATAAAATATATAAAATATTCATTGTATGGAAAATAATGTTGAAACATTAAAATTTACATTTTAATGTAAAGCATGATATATGTAAAATGATCACTGGTTGAAATATAAAAAAATTTAACAATAAAAAGTTTACATTTTTATTTGTATATCAGAAAATATGAAAAATGAACATTTATTTTAAAAGATTCAAGTTAATAAATTTTGTTTACATTAAAATTTACACTTTAATGTATGTATGAGTCATATTAAAAGATTCATTGTTTGAAAATTTGTTTTCACATTAAAATTTACATTGTTAATGTAAAAATGAATCATTAGAAAAAGGTTTATTGCTTGAAATATGTTTTTACACTAAAATTAACATTTTTAATGTAAATGAATCATATGAAAATAAAAGATTCATTTGTGTAATAAAAATACATTTTGACATTGAAATTTACATTTTTAATGTAAATAAATCATTAGAAAAATTTTCCTTCTTTAATAAATTATATTAACATTAAAATTACATCTTTAATGTAATAAAGGGTTGATTAAAAAGACTAAACTTTGGCAAAAATGCGCTAACACAGTAAAGTACATTTTTAATGTACAAATGATTATATAAAAAGATTAAAATTTGATTTTGATATGTTTACATTCAAGCCCATTTTTAAGGCATAAAAGGATTCAATAAAAAGATCATTGTTTGATAAAAATGTTTTTACATTAAAAAAATTACATTTTTAATGTAAGTAGGAATAATTAAAATATGCATTGTTTAATATTAACATTTACATGTTATAGAAGTAGAAAAGTTCATTCGTTTGATATCAACATTAACATGTTAGAGAAGTAGGAAAATTTACATTGGTAAAACATTATCATGATTATGTTAGCGATATTATAAATAATTCAAACTGATATAATTGGTTAAATTTATTAACCAATGATTTATGTATGTAAAATGTTGTTGTTTGAAAACCCCACACGGGTATTGGGATGACATTTGTCATACACTAGTCCCGATGTTTAGTTATATATCAATCGTTCGATTGACAATCTGTGATGAGCATTATTTATTTATTTATTTCAATGCCCACACGGTTATAAATTTCACTCTGGATGTGAATGGATTGTTTATTGATAATTTCTCATTATTGTTATATACATGCGATGTATGAAATCCATATAACTGAATTTATATGGTAATTAATTGAGTCGCACTCCGATTCAAACTATTTTTAATATAAAACATATTTAAAATACGGAATCTTTTAAAATAAAGAATATTTTAAAATTATGAATATTTTAAAATAATATTCAGTGTAAAATAAAATTATGATTTCTATGTCCCTTTTTAGACAAATATAATAATATAAAAACATGAAGCCAAATTAACTAGGAAAACTATTTTAACCCGAACGGGTTTATCGGTCGATTTGATTTACTTTATAATGAACATCGAAAGAAGTGATTTATAAATCTAATATTTTGAAAATATAAATATTTAATGTGATAAAGATATATAATATTCAATTTTTATTTAAAATTGAAAAATGAAGTTAATATCATTTTAAAAAGAATTTATAAATATTTTATAAAATAAGTTTTAAAAAGGAAACTGGTGAAATATATATAATACATTATATATTTATATAATGGCCTGAATAAAACGTGTCGCGTAGGGACCATTCGCGAATTTCAACCATTAACTTCAAATTGATGTAACGGAAGATCCGACTATCGGATTCTCCTAAAACCAAAACCGTTTGGTTCGTATCGAAAAGAGCTTTCCAATGAATATAAGAGGTTTAAAATCTAACGGTTGATTTTGGAATTATGTCCAAATCAATTTCAGAAAAGTTCGCTATAGATGCAATTCGGTGGCCGTTATTGGAAACCGGCTGTACGGGCCTTGATAAAATTATTAAAAATGTTAAAAAATTGTGTAAAATCATAATAAATGGTTTGAAGAGATTTTGGATGAAAATTTCCATATTTGAAAGGATAAAAATATATTTTTATCGAAATAAACTAGTTGTTAACTAAAATAAATCTATTAAATTAATATTTATTGGAGTTCTCCAATTAATTAATATTTAATTGGAATTTAATAACTAAATTTTATTTTTTGGTTTGTCGTGAATAGTGTCTTCAATAACACTATTCTTAAACCCTGTTGAGAAAAGAATAAATCTTTTAATTAAGATTATTAGAGTTTCCAATTATATTTAGTAATTAGAATAAAATGAAATGTGAATTGGGTTTATCGTGAACTATGTTTATACGATATTTTTTCTTTAACCCAATTAAGAGTGAAAATATAATTTGGAAGTTACAAATCTTTTATTAAGATTTAAATGGAAATTTTTCAAAAGTAAATTTTTTCAATTTAATATATTGAAAATGAATGGGATTCGATTTAATAATAATCAAGATAAGCTTCTGTAAAAGAAGACCGTTATTATATATGGAATTTAAAAGGTTCTGTCGTTATTCCATTTATATTATTAGTCCGATACAGAAATTTATATCGATTATATATTGATTTGATTTCTGTGAAAATTCCATATTTAATAAAAGATGATTTTGGGTTCATCGTGAACTATGTTTTAAATGACATTGGTTCTTTAACCCAGTTAAAGATAAGATTAATTTCTTAAATTTGAATAATCATAAAGTTATGATTTTTGATATTTAAAACCAAATTGGAGCTTAAAGAATCATTAAAAAGAAGATTAAAGAATAAATTTAAAAGAATCTATCTTTGATAAAATTAATGGGAACTTTTCCCTAATGATGTGAATATTTTAATAAAAAATTATTCTGAATTGGAATGAGGCGTATGATGTGTTTTTATAGCACTTAATTTTCGATTAAAAATATGCGAGTTATTCGGAAAGACCGAGATTACCCCATTCTGAATAATTAGTACGACGATTAAAAGCCGAAGATGAAGATGGTGGTTGAAGACCGGAGGTCTTCACATCGTTTTGATGATTACTGATGTCTTGATTGGGAGGCATCCCAAGACAAGGTAATAAGTGGTGATCATCCAGACGTACTTGGAGATCGATGGATATGCGAGAACCACTCTCCTGTATTGGACATTTGGGACGAGGAATAAGGTGTCTCCAGTTTCGTTCAGACCCAGAACGGACTTGTAAATTAATGATATGTCTGACGTTGTATTCCTTTATGCTGTATTCATTGATCTCTGCTAACTATCCATCTGTTTGTTGGAGGAGAATTTATTCTCTTGCTTAACACCCTTCTCTGAGGCGTACGAGCTTAGAGGTTATATATTGGCAGAAATCAATTGTATGGTATGGATTGACAATGTGGCATGTTAAGATGCAAATGATCAAGGCTTTTGTTGAAAAGCAGGGCCTTGTGGTTGATGATTAAAGCACAGCCCATTTAGGCATAGCTTTGTGTATAGCGTAACTTCGCGAACCTCACACCCCGGTAAGAGTCAGAAATGGGATAAGGGACCCAAGGAGTGCATGCGTTTCTTTCTAGCTAGGAGTGGTGACAGGGTTTTTCAAGCCCTGACATTTTACTTATATGGATGACGGATTGCGAGGACTCGGATATTTTTGTCGATAGTGACCAATTGATAGGTTCAATAGGACAGGGAAACGAGTGTTTAGACATAACAAATCCACAAAAGTATTTGTGGACCAGCCTTGGAGGATCCAAGGGCTCGCCAGCGTCCAAGTCCTGAGACATTCGCTGGAGTGTCTCGAATCGGTAAGGAGATCGTCCCTAGCCTTGACTCATGATGGAAACAAAACTTCCAGTACGACACCGTACGGTTTTGATTGTATAACTAGTATGGCGGCATAGTATATGGTAGTGATGCCGTCTATGATCGATACATTATGATTGAAATGTTTTTGAAACATATATACACTAGTAATAATGTCAAATCCATTTTATCGTATCAACCATTTTTGACCATTATAAGGTAAAACTCTATCCTCCGGTTTGTGTTGCATTGTGTGATGGGACTTGAGTCTTAAAATGGTTTCATTTTTCTAAAAAGCATTGCGTTGTTTAACGATTTACCTTATTTCATGCACTGGCAATCCAATGGAGTAAACCCGTTCCGTTGTAGCGGCGTGGTCCTATGGTTAGCCTATTATTAGATAATTAAGTAAGATTTCTCATACCAGTCCCAGGACTGACTCGTAGTTTGTTTCACTTTGCAAACTCAGGTGCCCACTTTTCCACACGGGCAGTAGAGTGGCTTGTTTTGCAGATATCTATTTATTAGGCAGGATGTTGGATCGAAGCTTAAAGCTGTGGTCAGAACAATGATAGTCTTCCGCTGCATTGTGTTAAGTTTGTTGTAAATTAATCTTCCGCTGTATTATTATTTATTCGATGTACTCTAATATTCTGTACCCTGATGTTACATTATTATGATGCAATAAAAGTCTTCTGTTATTTGTTCTAATGTGTTGTATTCCCAGAGTTGGCGTACTCGGGTTTTGAACAGTCTTGGTCGATTTAGCGGTCGATTAGGTCCGAGCAAAATCCAAATCATTACAGTTGGTATCAGAGCTTTGGTTAGCTCAAATCTTTGGGGGTATAACTCGTTAGAACTGAACAAAAGACTCATCCGAGATAGGATTAGTAATATCCTATAAAATAATACTCATTAGAGATAGGATCAGCATGTAACAACCCGAAAATCTGGGCCAGTTTAAATTTTTTATTTTGGCAATTTTAGCGAATTTTGATTATTTAAAATGAATTATTTTAAATAAAAACGATGAAAGATTTATTATGAATAAAATTCGAACGTATATATTATATAGATCGTCGTTAGAATATAAGTAATTATTTATATATATAAAAGGAATTGAAAATGGCGCGGTAGTTCGATAATTCAATTTCAAACTTCAAATGAATGTGCCGGATGCAAAATAAACCGAATTTTAGTGAAACCAAAAATATTAGAATCTATTTGAGAATATCTTTCCAACGAATACGAAAAATCAAAATTTCATAGTGGGAATCAAAAGATATGACCAGTTGAAAATTCTGAATAGTCGCTATGGAATTCAGACCCTAAAAAAAATGGAGATTTTGCAAACGACCTTGGATTTCGACGAAACCACTTTTGTTGGATCCGTGATGTAAAGTTATTGCTAGGTTTCAAATCTCACAATTTTTCGAATCAATATGTGAGCGTGGCAAAAGAAAATGCGTTTTACCAGTTTCAGTTGATTTTAATCGACTGGAAAATGGCCATTTTTCAAACGGCCTCAAAATTCGACGAAACTAGTTTTGTTAGGACCGTATCGTCAATACGAAGCTAGAAAATATTTTTCTGGAATTTTTCGAGTTCGTATGTGACCACAGTAACTTGAAATGCGTGTACAAATTCAATATATAGAGTTATATGTTGGTTTTGACGGAAACTGATTGAAACAGTCGAATTAGCTTACGGGACATATCCCATTGTGTTCGGAATGGGGGTAATTAGCTATGGACGACAGGCGGTGGGTTCGATTTCGATTTCAAAATAAAAAGTTAACTTTATGGAATTAAATTGAATTAAATATATATATATATATATATATATTTATATAAGCTCCACCTTTATTCTCCCTCCCCTCAAAGTCAATCCGATCAGTAAGAAATTAAAAAAAAAACTAAACTACCGCCGAACCCCCCCCCCCCCAGGCGGCGCGCCCCCGCACGACCCCCCCTCCTCCTCTGCCTCGACCGCTGCCGATCGAAGGCACCCCCCCCCTCTGCTGTCGATCGCGACGCACACTCCCCCCTCCTTTTTTTCCTCCTGCCGCCGCCCCTCTTCTTCTTCTCCACCTCGCCTCCGCCCCCCCCCCCATCCAGCTCCGCCGCCAAACAGAAACCCCCCCTCAGTCGACGAACGCTGTGAGTTTTTTTATATTTAATTACTTGCATTATTTTTATTTTTCTTTCTTTTCCTTGATATTAATTAGGAATAAAACTGCCTTTCTATTATTTTATTTTTATTTTATTCCAAGGTTAGGATTTTTATATTGTAAAAATATCGAAGATAGGATTTTTATATTGTGAAAATATCGAAGATAAGATTTTTATATTGTAGAACTATAAAAGATAGGATTTTTATATTGTAAAAATATCAAAGATGGAATTTTTATATGGTAAAAATATTAAAAATATAATTTTTATTATAGTAGAAGTATAAAAATATAATCTTTTATATAGTTATGATGATAAAAATTCGATCTTTATATATGAAGTAGAAATATGAAAATATAATTTTATATAGAATAAAGCATCTATCTAAATATATGAAGTAGAAATAAAAATATGATTTTTTATAGAGTCATAGTAAAAATTCGATTTTGATATATTGAATAGCATAGTAAAAATTCGATTTTTATATATTGAATAGCATAGTAAAAATCCGATTTTAATATATTGAATAGCATAGTAAAAGTTCGATTTTTATATATTGAATAGCATAGTAAAAATTCGATTTTTATATATTGAATAGCGAAGTGAAAATTCGATTATTATATATGTAGTGAAAGCGGACAACGAAAGTGACAAGAAGCAAGAACGGTGAAGATTTCTACAAAGAAGAGTCGAGGCGTTGGATTAGCAGTTCTGTGAGAATTTCTCACTCTTTAATTTAATTTTCTAGTTATATATATATATGTATATACTAGGATGCATACGGTGTTTAGTAGCACCCGACACCCGTCATCCACAGACCATGGACGGCTTGTATGCTTGTTTGTTCGATTTTGCTGTGTAGTTGATTGTGCCATGTGATGTGAAATGAAATACAATATTTATATAGTTAAAATGTTTTATAGTTAAACATAGAAATTTTAACGTGTATATGAAATGAAATAAACAAATCGGATGATTTGTTTATATACACACATTTGACTGATATTGATTGGGACGATAAATTTAACACATTGCCCAACTGCACAAATAAAATCTGTGTTTGATTGTTTGAAACCCCACATGGGTATTGGGATGATATTTGACGTACACTAATCCCGATTATTTAGTTGTATGTCGATCGATTGATTGATAGGCTGTTATAAGCGTTGAATATTTATATTTGATGCTTATACTTTGGATGATGGTTGATTATTCATCGTTGTCATTGTATACATGTTGTAGAAAATCCATATAATTAACATTATATGGTAATTGATCGGGCCTCATTCCAGTTTTGAAAAATAGAAATATTTGAAATAGAATATTTGAAAATCAAAATATATGAGGCCGCGTTGATAGATTGATGGCATTCTGACGTGAACGATATTTATATCGATTTTATTCAAATTGAAGTGAATATTAAAGTAAATTGAAATTCAAATTTAATTGAACTGATTTGAAATTCGAAACAAACTGAAATGGTTTGAAATGAATTCGAATAGAATTGAAATATAATTGAAATCGTTTTGAAATGAATTCGAATAGAATTGAAATCGTTTTGAAATGAATTCGAATAGAATTGAAATAGAATTGAAATCGTTTTGAAATGAATTCGAATTGAAATTGAATAGAATTGAATTTGAATTGAAATTGAGTTAATTTGAAATTCAAATTGAATTGAAAACGAATTGAAATTGAATTAAAAATCATTTTGAAAAGGAAATCGACGAAGTATATATTATATATATTATATAATGGCCTGAATAGAACGCGCCGCGCCGCGGCAGTTCGCGAATTTCGACCATTGACTTCGAACGGATATTACGGGAGATCCGACCGTCGGATTCTCCTAAAACCGGAACCGTTGGGTTCGTATCGAAAAGATCTTTCTAACGAATATTAGAGATTTGAAATCTAACGGTTGGATTTAGAATTATGTCCAAATCAAATTTGGAAAAGGTCGCTGTAAGTGCAGATCGATGGTTGTTGATGGAAATCGACTGTACGGGCCTTGATAAAATTATTAATGATAGTAATAATTTGTTTAAAATCATAAGATATGATTTGTGAAGAATTGGGATGAAAATTTCCATATTTGAAAAGATAAAAATAGATTTTTATCAAAATGAACTAGTTTTGAACTAGAATTAGGATTCCATTTATTTTTAAACTAAATAATTTGAATTCGAAATGGTTTTAAAAGTAATCAGAATTTCCAATAAATGAATCGGAATGGATTTGAATCAAAATTGTCTTTGGAATAATTCAGTGTTGGATTTCGTGATTATACAGGTATTGTTATGGAAATTTGAAAGATATATTTATATCGTTATTTCCAATACGATATTTGTTGGTCGTAGAATTTGATATTGAATATAAGCCGATATATTTTATATTCAGAGCCTTGTATTTAATATCAAATGTGATTTGGTTTGTCGTGAATGGTATTTTTAATAATACTGTTCTTAAACCCAGTTGAGAAAAAGATTAAATCTTTCTATTTACATTTAATGAAGTGTACCAATTAAATAATATTTAATTGGAATTGAATTGGTATTGATTTTTGAGTTTATCGTGAACAGTATTTTAAATAACACTTGTTCTTCAACCCGATAATTAATGGAATGTGATTTTGGGTTTATAGTGAACCGTGTTTTAAATGACATTGGTTCTTTAACCCAGTTAAAGACAGGATATGATTCCCAAGTTAAATAATCATTGATATTGATTTTTGGGAAGATTAAAACTAAGTGGATTTTTAATGAATCTTTAATTAGATCGAAATAATCGAGAATGGAGTATCACCAGTTTTGCTCCAGGTGATAGTTAAATCTTTGATTAGATTTGAACGTGAAATGGTAATTGAATTTACCAAAAGCACCATGGTGTTAGATATGAAGTATGACCAGTTTTACTTCATGGGATGAATAGTTGGGAATTGGGAAATAAAATAAACGATTACTTCGGTGTGGTTCGCTAATCCCGACTAGTTTGAATAGATATTTAAAGAAGATTAAAGAATAAATTTAAAAAATTTATCTTTGATAAAATTAATGGGATCTTTTCACGAAGAATAAGAATATTGGAATAAAAGAATATTCTGAATTGGAATGAGACGTATGTTGTGTTTTTGTAACACTTGTTTATTATGTACGCGAGTTATTCAGAAAGACTGGGTTTAACCCATTCTAAATAACTGATTCGACATAGTGTCGAGGATGAAGACGGTGGTCGAAGACTGGAGGTCTTCACATCGTTTGGGTGATTACTGATGATCTTGATTGGGCTGTACACCAAAGAGGAGGGAATCAGTTGGTGATCGTCCAGATGTACTTGGAGATCGATGGATATGCGAGGTACATGGTGCCTCAGGTTTCGTTCAGACCCAGAACGAACTTGTAAATGGATTGTGTGTCTGACATTGGATTTTATTCTGTGTGACTGATTTCTATTAAGTATATATCTGTTTGGTGGCGGAGAATTTATTCTCTTTCTTAACGCCCTTCTCTGAGACGTACGAGCTCAGGGGTTATATATTGATGGATATCAATCGCATGGAGTGAATTACCTGTGCGGCATGCCTAAGTGGAAATTGATCAAGGCTTCTGTTGAAAAGCAAAGTCTTGTGGTTGATGATCAAAGCACCACCTGTGTGGCATAGCTTTGTGTAACGTTGATTCGCAAGCCTCACACTCCGGTTGTGAACCAGAAATCGGAGAGGACTGCAAGGAGGGCATGCGTTTCCTTCTAGCTAGGGTGGTGTCAGTGAACCACCAGCCCTGACAATTATATTATTTTCACCTGTGTAGTTGTTGCTATTGCGAGGCGCCTCGGATATATCGGTGACTATGTGGAGCCGATGGAGTCATTTGGCTCATTTACGCCCCAAAGGGTAGGGAACGCAGTGTTCAAACATTTTAATCCACATCCGTGGACCGGCCCTGAAGATCCAAGGGTCACTCGAGCTCTGATCCTGAGACATGGGCTAGATTGTCTCGAATCGATGAGGACTATCTTTTGCCTCGGTTCACAGATGGAAACCCAACTTCCAATACGTGACTTTGCGGTTTTCATTGTAGAGCCTAGTATGGCGACATGATATATGGAACTCCTGTCGTCTATGATTGATATTTATGATTGAAATTGTTTTGACACTATACACTTATAGTAATAATAAAAGATGATATTTAGCGTATCAAGCATTCTTTGGCTATTATAAGGTAAAACTCTATCGTCTGGCTTGTGTTGCATTGTGTGATGGGACCTAGGTCTTATAATAGCTTCATTTTTCTTTATTTAGCATTGCGCTGTTGTTTTATGCTGTTCTTCGGAGGAAACCCATTCCATGTTATATGGCGTGGTCCCTTGATTTACCTAACTTTAAAATAGAGATTAATAACTGTTTTAGTTCTCACACCAGTCACATGACTGACCTGGTGTAACAACCCAGAATTTTGGGGCCAGTTTAAAATTTTTATTTTAGAAATTTTAATGGATTTTAATATTTAAAACAATTTATTTTAGATAATAACGACTAAAAATTTATTTTAAACCGAATGAATTATAAAAGGAGTTTAAAAAAGTGCTGCAGTTTGAAAATTTGAATTTGAACTTTAACCGACTGTACAGAATTCATTTTAAATCAGAATTGAACGAAACAAGAAATATTTGAACCTGCTTAATAATATCTTTCTAACGAATCTGAAAAATTGAAATTTCACTTTGAAAGTAGAAAGTTATGACCAGTTTAAAATCTAGAAAAGTCGCTGTGGAATTTATAAATATTTTAGTTAAATATATTGGCCTTGAAAATAGCCATTTTGCAAACGGTCTCAGAATTCGACGAAATTAGTCTCGTTAGAACCGTATCATAAAAAAAATAGCTAGAAATAATTTTTCTATAATTTTTAGAGTCCGTATGTGGCCCCAGTAATTTAAAATGTATGTTTAAATTTAATAATTAATTGATTTATATATTAAATTTAAAGAAAAACCAATCGTAACAGCCGAATTGGGTTACGAAACATTTCCCATTGTGTCCAGGATGGGGGTATTTAACTAGGAGCGACACTCGTTGGGTTTGAATCGGAGTTCGTATGGGTTAAGAGGAATTTATTGAATTAAAAGAATAAAATAATTAGAATTAAAATAGAAATACACTGGTATAAAATACCGTATACGTATAACCCTAGGACACAAATCCGTAACCGCCGATACCTTCGTTCTAATGGCCACTGTGCTCCAGAATTAAAACCCTAAAATCTTTTGATCCTTACCATATTTTCCGACAACTCTAAGGAGGGAATCGAAGTGGATCGTACGATCTATCGATCCGTACGGTTGGATCCACCCTGGTGGCGCAAATTCCGAGGTTCGACCCCGAGAACCGCCACCGCACCAAGCGGGTTTTCCCTCTCCAGGGACCACCGAACTTGCCGCCGTTCAGGGGGGTGGCGCGCCCCTCGAAGTGCTCCGTCATGGTGATGGTCGATTACCCTCCCGTGCCTCGAACCGCGTGTAAACCGAAGACCTAGGTCTGAGCAAAGCCTGAGAACAATGGTCGGTTTTATCTGTAAGGAAGAAGATGTTTTTTATTTAATTAATTAATTTAAAAACTGTTGATCTTTAAAAGATCGTCACTCGTTCATTTCTTATCAGAATTCGACGAAACTGAAAGCGTTGAAATCATGGAGAGGAGATCTACGACTTGATAATGACGAGAACTGAAACTGAGTATATCAAATTTTGGTCAAATCCAGATCTGAGTTGTTCAGGATTAAAAGAAATCGGTGAGATTTCTATGTTCTAAAAATAATTAAAATTTAATTATATTTCGTTATTTAAATTCTATGTGTGTATGTTGATTAAATTCAGATCTGTAATGTATGATGTTGTGTTTGTTGCCTGTTGATTTTGTTGATTGCAATATATGCAATTGGTTAAAATTAGATTCATATATGATCTGAAATAAAGATCATATTTTTATTTCGGGGTTTTGAATATTGAAAGAGTTTGAAAATAAAGACTTCCCCTTTATTTTAGACCCGAGAATATAGCTTGTTTATAAGACAAAATTCACATTTTTGTTGAATTAAAATAGATCAAACAGAATATTACATTTTTGTTAAATTGAAATTATCATTTTTGTTAATGAAATAAAAAGGAGATATTTTGTCACTTTTGAAAGAATGAAATAAAAAGAGATATTTTTGTTATTTAATAAGAATTGTACAAAAATACACATTTTTGTTATTAGATAAGGATTTTACAAAAATCACACTTTTGTCATTTAACAAGGATTATATAAAAATAGTATTTTTGTCAAAACATGATAATAGAAATAAAAGACAATTTTTGGCAAAAACATGATTTTTGAAATAAAATAACAATTTCTTATAAATGTTACAGTGGAATAAAACAACATTTCCTTACAAAAGTTACCTTGTAAATAAAAATAACATTTTTGGAATTGAAATTTCTTTTGTAAATAAAAAGAAACATTTTGTTTACATATAAAGGATTAGACAAAATATTCACAATTTGTTTACACAAAAAGAATTAGACAAAATTATCAGTTTTGATCATGAATTGGAAATGTTCAATTTTGCAAATTAATTAGAATGAATAAAAAAAACATTCATTTTTGGTCATTTTATAGGAATGAAGTACAAACATGTGATTTTGTCATTTAAAAATGGTTAAACCAAAATATACATTTTTGGCCACTTAAAATGATTAAACCCAAAATATACCTTTTTGGTCAATAAAAAGAGTTACACCAAAATATCTATTTTTGGTCAATGAAAAGAATTAGACCAAGATTAGTATTTTGTTTAGAAATGTTAAATAGGATAAAAAGTACATTTTTGTTTAGAAATGTTTAATATGACTAAAGGAACATTTTTGTTAGGCAATGTTTCTTAGGATTTAAAAATATCATTAAAGAGAATAGAATTAGAACATTACATTCTCATGTAATATTGATTTCAATTGAAAGAATAGATTTTATTTGTCATTTGTTTACAATAACAAGAGTTAAAAACAGGAACTACATTTTTGTTAAATAAAAGAGTTAAGACATTTTTGTCAAATGTAATAGTTGAAAACAAAGTTGGCCTTTTTGTCAAATTAGAACTGTTGAAACCAAAATGAACAATTTTGACAAATTAGGATAGTTGAATTAGAAATATACATTTTTGTCATTTAAAGGGGATGAAATCAAAATATACATTTGTGATCATTAATAAGGATTAAACAAGAATAGACATTTTGTTCACTTAAAAGGTTGAAACAAAAATATACATTTTTGTTCATTAAAAAGAGTAAATAAAACATGAATTTACAAAGTGCATTTTTATTTTGCATTCTAGATGTAAATAAAAACATGAATTGAAAACGTGAAATTTTATTTACATTTTTAAATGTAAATAAAAACATAGAAGTAAAAACTACATTTATATTTACATTTCAGATATAAATAGAACCATGGATTAAAAAGTGGTTTTTTTATCGTCATTTTAGATGCGATAAAAGATTAGATTAAAAAGTTACATTTTGATTTACATTTCAAATGTAAATAAATGAGTAGATGAAAAACTTGAATTTTTATTGTCATTTTAAAGACAAATAAAAAGAGTAGATTTAAAGCGACATTTTTATTGACATTTTATGTTCAATAAAAAGTATGAAATTAAAAGAAGCATTTTTACTGTCATTTTAGAGACAATTAAAAGAATAGTTTTAATAGTTGCATCTGTAATGTTATTTATATGTAATAAGAAGAATACAGATATATGTCTATTATATTGAAATGTTTGATCTGATAAATATAATGTTTAGTATATTCCCATTTGAATATTACACTTCCATTTACAAGTCATCCGACTTGTTTATGTGATTGGATCGATAATTTTCACACATCGCCCAAGTGCACAAATAATTTATTATGTGCTTGTTGGATGGAACCCCACACGGGTGTGGGGATGACATTTGATCTACACTAGTCCCAATATTTAGTGTAAAATTCACTTTGGATGTTATTTGGGTGTTTGATTATTATTTATCATGATGGTTGATTTCATGCAATATATGGTTGTTGATTGAGTCACATTCCAATAAAGGATATTTTAGGAAAGAATATTTTAGAATATATTTTAGGGAAGGATATATTTTAGAAAAATATGTTTTTATTGAATGAACTAGTTATTAACTAGAATAGATCATTAAATTAAGATTTAATGAAGTTTGCCAATTAGTGAATATTTAATTGAAATTAAATTAAATAAATTGGATTTTGGGTTTGTCGTGAATGGTGTCTTCAATAACCCCTTTCTAAAACCCAGTTGAAAGGAATAATCTTTTAATTAAGATTACTAGAGTCTCAAACTTAAAAATGATTTGTGAATTGAGTTTATCGTGAACAGTGTTTTTAAACAACATCTGTTCTTTAACTCAATTAACAGTAAGAATATGATTTGGATTTTACAAATCTTGTATTAAGATTTAAATGGGAATTTTCCAAAGGTAAAGTTTTCCAATTTAATATATCAGATTGGAGTTGGACAGAATTCGAATTAATTATAACCGAGATAAGCTTCTGTAAAAGAAAACTGATACTACATGTGGAATTTATAAGGCTTTGCCGTTATTCCATTTATATTATTGGTCGGATACAAAAATTTATAACGATTATATATTGATTTGATTTATGTGAAGATTCCATATTCAATGGAAGTTGATTTTGGGTTTATCGTGAACGGTGTTTTAAAATGATTTGTGATATTTAAAACCAAATTGGGTTCTTAATAAATCTTTAAAAGAAAGATCTAAGAATAAAATTAAAGGATTTGTCTTTGAAAGAATAATACGAATATTTTATTAGAAGAATATTCTGAATTGGAATGAGGCGTTGGTTGTGTCTTTATAGTACTTGATTTTTAACTATAAAAATACGTGAGTTATTCGGGAAGACCGGGTTTAACCCATTCCGAATAATTACGACGACGATGAAGAGTCGAAGATGAAGATGGTGGTGGAAGACCGACGATCTTCACATCGAATGGATGTGTTGCTACAGAACCCTTGATGGGAGTAGCTACCTTGAAGGGGCTTCAATGGTGGCCGTCCGAACTATTGTTGATTGTTCGTATTTGGTTTTCACTCAGACCCAGAGCATAAGCTAGTAAATGGATGCGTGTCTAACATTGGATTTCATTCCATGTGAATTAAATCGATTTCTATTAATGTATGTCTGTTTGGTGGTGGAGGATTTGTTCTCTACTTAACACCCTGGTATGTATTAATAGTGATTGATCGCATGGCGTGGACTGTCAATGTGGCACGCCAAGATGCAGTTGATCAAGGCTTTTGTTGAAAAGCAGGGCCTTGTGGGATGATCAAAGTATAGCCTATTACGGCATAGCTTTGTGTATAGCGTGACTTCACGAGCCTCACACCCCGGTATGAGTCAAAAACGGGATTAGGACTGCAGGGAGTGCACACATTTCTTTCTAGTTAGGAGTGGTGTCAGTGCTTAAACTGGCTGACATTTTACTTATGTGGATGACGGATTTTGAGGCGCCTCAGATTTTTATAGGCCGTTAGTGGTCATACTGTAGGTCCAAAGGGACCGGGAAGCGTGTGTTCAAGCATAATTAATCCACTGCCCTTAGGTAGGGACCGACGCTGAAGATCCAAGGGTTTACTGCAGGGGATCCTGAGGCATTTGCTAGAGTGTCTCGAATCGGAGAGTAGCTTGCCCCCCAACGTTGACTCATGATGGAAATCCAACTTTCGATACGACCTTGCGATTTTGATTGTAGAACCAATATGGCGACATAATAGGATGGGGTACTATGCCGTCTATGATTAATACATGATGATTGAAATTGTTTTTGAAATATATATACCCATAGATATACACACTAATGCTAAATCTGTTTTATCGTATCAAGCATCTTTTGACCATTATAAGGTTAAACCCTATCCTCCGGTTTCCGTTGCATTGTGTGATGGGACTTGGGTCTTATTATGGTTTCATTTTTATAAAAAGCATTGCATTGTTTAACGTTTTACTATATTTTATGCACTGGCAATCCAATGGAGTAAACCCGTTCTGTGTTAGCGGCGTGGTCCTGTGATTGGCCTTAGTGTTAGATAGTTAAGTTAAGATTTCTCATACCAGTCCCATGACTGACCTGTAGTTTGTTCACTGGCAAACTCGGGTGCCCTTATTTTCCACATGGGCAGTCGAGTAGCTTTTTTTGCAGATATATTTACAGGATCCTGGTTTACAGCTGAAGCGGTATTCGGAAAGCTCTATATCCGTATATTCTTTTCAGTTGTATATTTGTAGTATTTTTCTGCTGCTATTTAAACGTAATTTAAATCTCTGATATTATTGTATTCCTATTGTGTAATATATATTCATACTCTGTGATTTTCTTGTACTCTAATGTAATTGTTGGAATCAGCAATAATATGTTCTTCAGTTTGTGTTCTAATGTGCGTTGTTCTCAAAGCAATCCCGCCTTTCCTTTATGGGGATGTTTGGGTCGTCACATGTCGTATCAAAGCTTTGGTTTACAGAGCTCGAGAAAAAGACGCATTAGAACCAAGCGAAAGAATTCATCAGAGATTGGATTAGTAATATCCAATGAGGATAACTCGTTAGAGATAGGATCCGTAGTATCCTAGAACGAGTGTAAAGAGTATTATTTTCTTTAAAAATTGAAAACAAATTTAGTTTTGAAAATTTTATCTTAAAATACGTGTTTGAATATATTATTATATTCTAATGTGGACAATCGAGTATATAAAGATTTCAAATATACAAGTAATTAACGGATATTCAAAGTTTTAATGTACTGGATAGATGTAGAATCACACTCTAGTCGCCCGGAGATGGTTCCGATGATTGCTAGTATCATCAGAGTTTATGTTCGAGTCTCGAAAGTGGGATTTCTATATATTTCCATTGACTGGTATGAGAACCAACACTTAGTTAGTACACATTGCTGTGATTTGCACTAAAATATGATTTTTGATAATATATAATAGTTATATATATATATTTGAATAGTTAATCACCTAATTGATTGCTGGTTGTGATGTTTGATTATTAGTTTAACAAATAAAAGTATAGAAATGATAATTAATTTAACTAACAAAATTATGGAAACCAATAAAGTTGAGTTGGTTAAATAAAACAACTATTAGCTTCATTCCTTTTTTAGGACGAAAAGATTTTAAGTGGGGGCGATTGTAACAACCCGGAATTTTGGGGCCAGTTTAAATTTTTTATTTTAGAAATTTTAATGGATTTTAATATTTAAAACAATTTATTTTAGATAATAATGACTAAAAATTTATTTTAAAACGAATAAAAAATAAAAGGAGTTTAAAACAGTGCTGCAATTTGAAATTTTGAATTTGAACTTTAACCGACTGTACAGAATTCATTTTAAATCAGAATTGAACGAAACAAGAAATATTTGAATCTGCTTAATAATATCTTTCTAACGAATCTAAAAAATTGAATTTCACTTTGAAAATAGAAAGTTATGACCAGTTTAAAATCTAGAAAAGTCGGTGTGGAATTTATATATATTTTAATTAAATATATTGGCCTTGAAAATAGCCATTTTGCAAACGGTATCAGAATTCGACGAAATTGGTCTCGTTAGTACCTTATCATCAAAAAAATAACCAGAAATAATTTTTCTATAATTTTTAGAGTCCGTATGTGGCCCTAGTAATTTAAAATGTACGTTTAAATTTAATAATCAATTGATTTATATATTAAATTTAAAGAAAAACCAATCGTAACAGCCGAATTCGGTTACAAAACATATCCCATTGTGTCCGGGATGGGGGTATTTAGCCGGGGGCGACACTCGTTGGGTTTGAATCGGAGTTCGTATGGGTTAAGAGGAATTTATTGAATTAAACGAATAAAATAATTAAAATTAAAATAGAAATACGCAGGCATAAAATACCGTATACGTATAACCCTAGGACACAAATCTGTAGCCGCCGTATACCTTCATTCTAATGGCCACCGTGCTCCAGAATTAAAACCCTAAAATCTTTTGATGCTTGCCATATTTTCCAACAACTCTAAGGAGGGAATCGAAGTGAATCGTACGATCTATCGATCCATACGGTTGGATCCACCCCAGTGGCGCAAATTCCGAGGTTCGACCCCGAGAACCGCCGCCGCATCAAGCAGGTTTCCCCCCTCCAGGGACCACCGAACTCGCCGCCGTTCAAGGGGGTGGCGCGCCCCTCCAAGTGCTCCGTCGTGGTGAAGGCCGATTACCCTCCCGTGCCACGAACCGCGTGTAAACCGAAGACCTAGGTCTGAACAAAGCCTGAGAACAACGGTCGGTTTTATCTGTAAGGAAGAAGATGTTTTTTTTATTTAATTAATTAATTTAAAAACTACTGATCTTTAAAAGATCGTAACTCGTTCATTTCTTATCAGAATTCGACGAAACTGAAAGCGTTGAAATCGTGGAGAGGAGATCTACGACATGATAATGACGAGAACTAAAACTGAGTATATCAAATTTTGGTCAAATCCAGATCTGAGTTGTTCATGATTAAAAGCTATTGGTGAGATTTCTATATTCTAAAAATAATTAAAATTTAATTATATTTCGTTATTTGAATTCTATGTGTGTATGTTGATTAAATTCAGATCTGTAATGTATGATGTTGCATTTGTTGCCTGTTTATTTTGTTGATTGTGATATATGCAATTGGTTAAAATTAGATTCATATTTGATTTGAAATAAAGATCATATTTTTATTTCGGGGTTATGAATATTGAAAGAGTTTGAAAATAAAGACTTCCCCTTTATTTTAGACCCGAGAATATAGCTTGTTTATAAAACAAAATTCACATTTTTGTTGAATTGAAATAGATCAAACAGAATATTACATTTTTGTTAAATTGAAATTATCATTTTTGTTAATGAAATAAAAAGGAGATATTTTGTCACTTTTGAAAGAATGAAATAAAAAGAGATATTTTTGTTATTTATTAAGAATTGTACAAAAATACACATTTTTATTATTAGATAAGGATTTTACAAAAATCACACTTTTGTCATTTAAAAAGGATTATATAAAAATAGTATTTTTGTCAAAACATGATAATAGAAATAAAAGACATTTTTTGGCAAAAACATGATTTTTGAAATAAAATAACATTTTCTTATAAGTGTTACAGTGGAATAAAACAACATTTCCTTACAAATGTTACCTTGTAAATAAAAATAACATTTTTGGAATTGAAATTTGTTTTGTAAATAAAAAGAAACATTTTGTTTATATATAAAGGATTAGACAAAATATTCACACTTTGTTTACACAAAAAGAATTAGACAAAATTATCAGTTTTGGTCATGAATTGGAAATGTTCATTTTTGCAAATTAAATAGAATGAATAAAAAAACATTCATTTTTGGTCATTTTATAGGAATGAAGTACAAACATGTGGTTTTTTCATTTAAAAATGGTTAAACAAAAATATACATTTTTGTTCACTTAAAATGATTAAACCCAAAATATACCTTTTTGGTCACTAAAAAGAGTTACACCAAAATATCCATTTTTGGTCATTGAAAAGAATTAGACCAAGATTAGTATTTTGTTTAGAAATGTTAAATAGGATAAAAAGTACATTTTTGTTTAGACATGTTTAATATGACTAAAGGAACATTTTTGTTAGGCAATGTTTCTTAGGATATAAAAATATCATTAAAGAGAATAGAATTAGAACATTACATTCTCATGTAATATTGATTTCAATTGAAAGAATAGATTTTATTTGTCATTTGTTTACAATAACAAGAGTTAAAAACAGAAACTACATTTTTGTTCATTAAAAAGAGTAAATAAAACATGAATTTACAAAGTGCATTTTAATTTTGCATTCTAGATGTAAATAAAAACATGAATTGAAAACGTGAATTTTTATTTACATTTTTAAATGTAAATAAAAACATAGAACTAAAAAGTACATTTATATTTACATTTCAGATATAAATAGAACCATGGATTAAAAGTGGTATTTTTATCGTCATTTTAGATGCGATAAAAGATTAGATTAAAAGTTACATTTTGATTTACATTTTAAATGTAAATAAACGAGTAGATGAAAAACTTGAATTTTTATTGTCATTTTAAAGACAAATAAAAAGAGTTGATTTAAAGCGACATTTTTATTGACATTTTATGTTCAATAAAAAGTATGAAATTAAAAGAAGCATTTTTACTGTCATTTTAGAGACAATTAAAAGAATAGTTTTAATAGTTGCATCTTTAATGTTATTTATGTGTAATAAGAAGAACAGAGATATATGTCTGTGATGTTGAAATGTTTGATGTGATAAATATAATGTTTAGTATATTTCCATTTGAATATTACACTTCCATTTACAAGTCATCTGAAACACCCCACCTCCGTTAGGGTCACTCTCAAAGGGAATGCCCTAATTTTGGTGGAGGTTTATAAGTATAAGTCACGGATATACAAGACAGATATAAGAACACATATTTTTGAACAGCGGAAAACAACAACTTTTATTTCAATAAAATACGTGTTACACCAACCATACCATAATTGTCTTACAATACTTCAAAAAAAAACATAACATCTTCATAACTGTCTTGATTACATTATTTAAAGAAGCATAAAGAAAACATAAATAAACTGCAAAAGTCCCATAGTTGTTGTCCAAAGCCATAGTCCAAAACGAAAAGATCCAAGCAATACATTCTTTCTCTTCAAGCGGGATATGAAGGCTGGTCAAGCTGCGGTATTCCCTCCCTGTGGACCTTGGGGGGGGGGGGGGGGGGAACGGAAGAAAAGAAGACGAAAGAAAAGTAGAGTCAGACATAAAGCCTGAGTAAGTCTAGGACTATTCAGTCTATGAATAAAGAACTGGGTATGATAAGTATAAACTAGAAATGGGGAAGCACCATAAACTTAGTTAAGTTGTCTAGGGTTGAATATACTATCGTACCCCATATTAATCTCTGTACCCATATAAACTAGTTCCCAACAGGCACCCCATAATCAGGGTGAAGTTATCCATTTTATGATGATCGGCTCCTACTCGCATAGTTACATGTGTCTTACGGCCCCCGATGTTGTAGTTACCTATGCTGGTCCCACCATGGGGTGTATCAAGTCCCATGGTGGCGGCCCGACACAATCCTAGAATGCACAGGTATGCTACTGGTGCCCAGTGCCTTATTTTTCTGCGCCGGAGTGTGTGCACGCCCGCACCCCGTTAGAACCTACACTGCTGCACCACCGCCGTCGATTTGACCTCTTACAATCAGCTCAGTAATCGTGCCCCACCCTGCCTTGTTTTAGGGTATCATGATACCTTGTAGGGTTACTGCGAAAAGGGTCCCCCGCTACTAGGTTTTCTATTTCTAGCCAACATGCTAAGTTGGTTAAGTGTTTTATAAACCTAACCCCCAATCAGTCTGTTTAGTTTAGCATGTTCCATTTTGATTAAGTATTAATATAATTTACTTAATCCTATCAATCCTGACTCAGCCTTAATTGTCTTATTAAAGCCTTGACCTCTCACATTAGACAGGTATTGTTGTGGCTGCCTGTTGCCGGTTGGGTCCGGGCAGTCTTACGCCACAACTCAGTCTAACCTCGGGTCCTTATTGGGCTCCGTGTTTAACCACCCACATTGGATAGGTATTGTTGTGACTACTGGACAGCCGGGCGGTTCCGGGCAGGTTTACATCACAACTCAATCCAACCTCGGGTTAAACACATCGTATTTTTCTACATTTACATATTTTGTCTCTTTTCTTTTTATATGTAAATATTTGCGGCCCATTATTCAAATTCATCTTTATTGGTTAAATTTCATTTATGCCACTTAATTGTTCTTTCAAGGTTGTTGGCATGCGTTAAACATGCCAACACATATGTTCTATATTTTAGCCAAAACGTCATTACCCCCGTATTATACGTTCGCTCCAACGTAAGGTGTGTTGGGTTTAATACTTAAACCCAATTTAGCCAAATGAAAAGGGGAGGCTTATAACATGATGTTTATAAGATAACATGAAAAAGGGGAGTGTGAACGCATGAACTTGCAACGAACGATTCATTTAACATAAAATAGGCACATGTGAACTTGCAATTGTAACATCATATAATCATGGCATAACATGAATCATTTTATCCATATAATCATAGCATAAACAATACTTAAACATAAATCATTCTATTCATATGGTTAATGCATAGACAATACTTAATCATGAATTATTTTACTCATATGATTATGGCATAAGCAGTACTTAAACATGAATTATTCTAGTCATATGATAATGGCATAAACTTAAACATGAATCATAGGTTCAACTAACCATGTAAACTTGAAATTAAGAATCTAACTAAATTAGATATCATTATTATTGGCACAGGGTCTTGACTAGAAATACAAGCCTATATTTTTATTTAGGCATGATATAAACTAATCGTGTTCATAAAATCACTACATGTTAACAAAAAGGTACTTACTTTTGTCACTAATACAAAAGTATGGTTCAACTAGAATTATCCCAAACTAATTCTTATATGAATCATGGTTTTTAAACATATCTAAACTTACATCATGGTTTTTATTTTATCTATGTAAACTTGCAAGAGGAATATAACTCTAATGTAATTCTAATGTAACTTATGATAACAACATGAGCCTAAAAACATGTTTTTCAATTGGGCATAATAACGAACATAGTTTAGTCATGTTCATAAAATTAATACAAATTTACAAAGATGCGTGCTTTTGTCACTATCACAAAAATATGATTTTTATACTTGAACTATGATGCCAATTTCAACATAACCTTCATATGAATCATAATACTTAAGTGGATCAAATTACACTAAAGATGACCATAGAATTATACATCATGTTGTCATAACAATAGATCATAGACTTGCATGAATTTCAAAATAAACTATTACAACATATAGTTGTTGTTTCAACATGAATCTTATACTTGCATTTACCAAATGGGTGTTGTAAATAACTACCACAAACATGTAGTTTTCAATATGAATCATATGCTTGCATAAGTCCCAATCAAAATTCCACAACATGTGGTTGTCAACATAAGCCACATACTTGTATGAATCAAACCATAGCATTGCCAAATCGTTTAGAATCAAAATAACATACAAATATAATTCATTATCGCCACAATTCCATTTCGTTTCCAACGCAAATCGCGTACTTGCAAATATCCAATCGTATACCATAATATTCCCAAATCGTTTTGCATCAAAGCAACATACAAATATAGATTAATATCGCCACAATTCCATTTCTTACATTACACAAATCAACACAATTATTTAATTCATATCGGAATAGCACTCTACTTACAGCGTATGGCGAATCTTCAATTCAGAAATCTGAATTCTGAATTTGGAGTTGTTATCCTTTGTTGTAGGCGTTGCTTTGATTTACGTTGCTTTAAGCTTTGAATTATCTCCTAGTTGTCTCTCTATTTCTGACGGCTATCTTCAGTCTCTCCTCAGCAGCATGACGGTCTCATCTCTATTTTCGTTTATGTGAATTAGGGTTAGCCTTAGGTCCTTTTTATAGAGTTTGTGAGTTGATTTAGACCGTCGATGAAGCTTGGTTCAATAATAGCCGTTCGTTTGAAGGAGAGACCAACCAGGATCTGACACCTAGCCCTAGTGACAAGGCAAGGCTCAGAAAATCGACCAAACACAGACCTGGCCAGCCAGGGTGGGCTGGGTTCGACCTGGCTCAGGGGCCCGGTCGACAACCCAGTCGACACCGTGTCGACTTGGCAGTCGACACGGGTTGCCCAGGTCGACTGCCCAGTCGACCTGGCTAGCCCCAGGTCGACTGCCAAGTCGACCTGGGTGCTTTGGGCGGGAATTTTCCCGCCTTAGCCAATTGGGCCCGATTTTGAATTTTGAATTAGTTTTTCTGAGCTGTTTTCGTCTGTTCGAATTTTAAACCTAATTCTGAAACTTCCGGAGGCCATATCTTGGTCATACGGACTCCGATTTTCGAAAACTCGGACTCTATTTCGCGTATTAAATTCCGAGACGAACGCAATGGCGTATCCCGTTTCCCTTAATTCTTTGATTTGAAATTAATTATACTTTAATTTATGAATTTCACGGTCATAGAATACACGGGACGGGGTGTTACATTCTCCCCCACTTAAAAGGATTTCGTCCCCGAAATCTTCAAGTTAGGAAGAATGTATATCCTAACATCCAAACATCCATCTACTCATCCATCAAACACGAGCATCCATTGTCCTTAAAAGACTTCTAATGCTTCATGTTCATATGCGAAGTGTGTGTACATGTACTTATCTAATGCAAAATCAGGCGGTCTACTGATTCAGTTGACCTCCTTAATGCGAATTATGTAAGTGCTATGAATCCATTATGTATGCAAATCCTCCTATTCATGATTCTACATGAGTGCACCATCATTCATATAAATGCAACATCCATATGACAACACATTAAAGTTCAACCATATACGAATGCAAACATATATGCATATGCAATATGAAGTGACTGAGCCGATCTAAAACCTAGATTGTGTGTGTATATGCAACCACGAGCAACCACTAGCAATCACTTGCAACCACTTGCAACCATCATCCATAACATGTTTCAACTACATGTTTTCATCCAAAGAGTTTCTACCTAAAAGATAGGGTCGAGGAGATATACCTAAAAAAATTATAGATAAAAGCGCAACTTAAGGAAAAGGAAGGATCAAAGATGTACCCTCGAAAAGAAAAGGGTTGGCAGCGCGTATTCTAGCTTCAGTCTCCCAAGTTGCATCTCCTTCGGCGTCGCTCCACTGAACTTTGACGAGCTTGACTTCGCGGTTGCGTAGCTTCTTCACTTCCGTTCCTAATATGCGGGTTGGAACTTTCCTCACGGTTGCTTTGCGTTCCACTTCAGCTTCTTCTAGGATATTTGGCTCTACCACTTCAGCAGACTCATGTAGACATTTTCGGAGATGTGAAACATGAAAAACGTTGTGAACTACGACCATCTTTTCGGGTAGCTCTAATCTATAGGCGATTTTCCCAATTTTCTCGATGATAGGGAATGGCCCTACGAACCTTGGTGCTAGCTTTCCTGTGGTTCCAAAACGGACAACGTTCCTTAGTGGAGATACCTTAAGAAAAACTCTGTCTCCAACCTCAAATTCAAGGTCGGTCCTCCTCTTATCGGCGTAGGACTTTTGTCTATCTTGGGCCGTCTTCATCCTTCTTCGTACTAAGTCTACTTTTTCTGAAGTCTCTCGGATCATATCTGGTCCAAGTATGAGTTTATCAGTAGACTTCCACCAACAAGTGGGCGATCGGCACGGTCTTCCATATAAAGCTTCGAAGGGCGCCATCCCGATGGTTGCTTGATAGCTGTTATTGTAGGTAAATTCAACCAAAGGAAGATGGTCTTCCCATCTCCCTCCGAAGTCAAGGACGCACAGTCTTAAAAGGTCCTCCAAAACTCTGTTCACTCTTTCTGTTTGGTCGTCGGTTTGGGGATGATAGGCTGTGCTCAAGCATAACTGCGTTCCTACTGCTTCTTGCAGACTCCGCCAAAACTCACTGGTGAAGATAGGGTCTCGGTCACTAACAATGCTGGATGGTATTCCATGGAGTCGAACGATTTCTTTGAGGTAAAGAGATGCTAGGGATGAGGCAGTTCTTTTACTTTTGACAGGTAAAAAGTGGGCGCTTTTAGTAAGCCTATCCACTATTACCCAAATGCTAGTGTTGCCTCTCCTAGACCTAGGCAGCCCATCGATGAAGTCCATTGAGATGCTATCCCACTTCCACTGCGGGACCTCTAGAGGATGTAGCAGACCGCCAGGCTTTTTCTGTTCCGCCTTAACCTGTTGGCACACCATACACTTAGAAACGAATTCTGCCACGTCCTTTTTCATGCCGTTCCAGAAGAAAGTTCTTTTTATGTCCTTGTACATTTTATCTCCGCCTGGGTGTATCGTCATCTTGGAGTGATGTGCTTCCACGAGAACCCTCTTTACTAAATCCCTTGTCTGTGGGACGCATAGTCTTCCGTCTCGCCTTAGCCAACCCTTATCGTCGATGGAGTATCTGTTGAGGTGACTTGAAGTCTCACCCCTAATTAGCCTATCAATCATTTCCACAAGCTGAGGGTCTTCGCGTTGTGCTGTCCCTATTGAGTCCACTAAAGTCGGGCGCACTTCGAGAGATGCTAGCAAGCCTGGTACAAAATCGGAGGAAGGCCTAAAGTCGAAGCTGGCTATAAACTCTAGGCTTTGTCTTTCAACAAACAGCGGGCTTAGGGTCAATTTCTTCGGCTCAACGCGTCTGCCACTACGTTGCCTTTGCCCGGAGTGTAGGAGATCTCGAAATCGTACGAGGCAAGAAACTCCATCCATCTTTGTTGCCTCAAGTTAAGATCTTTCTGCGAGAAAAGATATTTCAACGATTTATGGTCAGTGTAAAGTTCGAACTTCTCACCTAGGAGATAGTGTCGCCAAGACTTGAGTGCAAAGACGATGGCAGCTAACTCAAGATCGTGGGTCGGGTAGTTCTTTTCGTGCACTTTCAACTGCCTCCCGCCATAAGCTACTACCCTTCCTTGCATTAAGACGGCGCCTAGCCCTGTCCCACATGCATCTGTATAAACAGTGAACATCTTGCTTCCATCTGGCAACGTCAAAACTGGGGCTGTTGTAAGAGCCCTTTTTAGTCGTTGGAAAGCAAACTCGCAATCCAAGTCCCAATTGAATGCTAGATTCTTCTTGGTCAATTTCGTGAGCGGAGCTGAGATTTTCGAAAAATCCTTTATGAACTTTCGATAGAAATCTGCTAGTCCTAAAAAACTTCGGACCTCAGTTGCATTCCTTGGTGTCTTCCAATCCTGTACCGCCACTACCTTAGCAGGGTCCACTGCTAACCCTTGTTTGGATACTATGTGCCTAAGGAACCTCACTTCTTCTCTCCAAAAGTGGCATTTGGAGAATTTGGCTTTTAGCTGATGGACTCGCAGAGTTTCCATGATTGCCCTTAAGTGCTGAGCATGTTCCTCTTCACTCTTTGAGAAGATAAGGATATTGTCTACGAAGACCACTACGAACTTATTGAGGAAATCTCTGAATACCGTACTCATCAGGTCCACGAAGTAAGCAGGTGCATTTGTCAAGCCGAAAGGCATGACAAGCCATTCAAAGAAGCCGTCTGGGGTTCTGAATGCCGTTTTATCGATACTATCTTCAGCCACCCTTAGCTGATGAAAACCGGTCGCTAAATCGAGTTGGGAGAAAACAGACGCTCCTACAAGCTGATCAAACAAATCGTCAATTCTGGGGAGAGGGTGCCTATTCTTTTTCGTTAGCTTGTTGAGCTCCCTATAGTCAACACATAGACGGAGTGAACCATCCGCCTTTGTAGCGAACACCACTGGAGCGCCCCATTCTGAAATGCTCCTCCTAATGAACCCCTTTTCTAGAAGCTCTTTAATCTGTTTACTGAGCTCTTTCCTTTCTCGTGGAGCCATGTGTCTAACGGGCAACGCAACGGGCTTTGCATTATCTATAAGATATATACGGAAGTCTATCTCCCGCTTCGGAGGCAACCCTTCACCTCTTCGAAGACATCCGGATATTCCCGGACCACTCTAACTGATTGCAAATTTTCAACAGAGGCATCTAGCGATTCAAGGTAACTAAGCATAACCGCATACGAGGGATTACAAGAAATTTCCAAAGTATTACCGAGCTGGGTTAGGAGCCTAACAACCCTTTTCTCACAATCAAGGATGACCCCATTACTGGATAGCCAATCCATGCCCAAAATCAAACCATATCCCGAAAAGCCCAAAACAAAGGCACTACATTGAAATTCTACGCTTAGAATTTATAAATTTTCAATCCCAAACAGATCATAGACAAATGAGCTGGGCCCCCAATTAGGTTTGAAACAATTAAGGGGTCCTCTACCATACTAGTTTTTAGGTGCAGAGATTCTACTAAAGCAGACAAGATAAAGGAGTGTGATGCGCCAGAATCAAATAAAGTGCGAAAGGGGTGATCATAAAGGTAAACTACACTTTCTACAGAAGTATTTATACCTCGCTGTTGCAGAGGTGGCGCTTCTAGCACATGAACTTGTGCCCCTGAGGTGGATCCAGCCCTCTGCCCCTGTCCTCGTTTCTTTGGGCAGTCCTTAGCCCTGTGGCCTGTCTCACCGCAAGAAAAGCACCCACCATTCATCTTGGCCTTCTTTTTCCGGCAATCTTTCACTAAGTGCCCCACTTTGCCACAGAATTTACACTCCCTCTTCTCTCGGGACTTGCTGTCTTTCCCGCCCTTCTCAAAGTCTGTCTTCTCAGGACAGTCTTTGCTGATGTGTCCAGTCTCCCCATAATGAAAACATTCTCCTTGCTTTCTTTTCCTCTTTCTACAATCCTTGGCTATGTGCCCTTCCGTACCACAAAAATTGCATTTCCTTTTTTCCCGTTTCTTATTATTACTGTTACGATCCTTTCTTGTTTGACTATTATTCTTCTTCCTGCTCTGGGACTCTTCCGCTTGCTGGTTCACGTGGAGGAGGAGGAGGAGTGAAAGCGTCATCAGCTGGGGAGTAAGGTCTCCAGACATGCTGAAACATAAAGGATAGATTCAAAACGAAGGATAAGAGATAATACCTATGGCTTTGGGGGGACTTTGCCTTCTTTTTTTTTTAAAATAAAATAAAATAATATTTTTCTTTTAAAAATGCTTCTTTAAATTTCTTTTTTGAAAATAAATTTTCAAAACTTTTTATCTTATCTGGTAAACCTATGCTCTGATACCAAGTGAAACACCCCACCTCCGTTAGGGTCACTCTCAAAGGGAATGCCCTAATTTTGGTGGAGGTTTATAAGTATAAGTCACGGATATACAAGACAGATATAAGAACACATATTTTTGAACAGCGGAAAACAACAACTTTATTTCAATAAAATACGTGTTACACCAACCATACCATAATTGTCTTACAATACTTCAAAAAAAAACATAACATCTTCATAACTGTCTTGATTACATTATTTAAAGAAGAATAAAGAAAACATAAATAAACTGCAAAAGTCCCATAGTTGTTGTCCAAAGCCATGGTCCAAAACGAAAAGATCCAAGCAATACATTCTTTCTCTTCAAGCTGGATATGAAGGCTGGTCAAGCTGCGGTATTCCCTCCCTGTGGACCTAGGGGGGAGGGGGGAATGGAAGAAAAGAAGACGAAAGAAAAGTAGAGTCAGACATAAAGCCTGAGTAAGTCTAGGACTATTCAGTCTATGAATAAAGAACTGGGTATGATAAGTATAAACTAGAAATGGGAAAGCACCATAAACTTAGTTAAGTTGTCTAGGGTTGAATATACTATCGTACCCCATATTAATCTCTGTACCCATATAAACTAGTTCCCAAGAGGCACCCCATAATCAGGGTGAAGTGATCCATTTTATGATGATCGGCTCCTACTCGCATAGTTACATGTGTCTTACGGCCCCCGATGTTGTAGTTACCTATGCTGGTCCCACCATGGGGTGTATCAAGTCCCATGGTGGTGGCCCGACACAATCCTAGAATGCACAGGTATGCTACTGGTGCCCAGTGCCTTATTTTTCTGCGCCGGAGTGTGTGCACGCCCGCACCCCGTTAGAACCTACACTGCTGCACCACCGCCGTCGATTTGACCTCTTACAATCAGCCCAGTAATCGTGCCCCACCCTGCCTAGTTTCAGGGTATCATGATACCTTGTAGGGTTACTGCGAAAAGGGTCCCCCGCTACTAGGTTTTGTATTTCTAGCCAACATGCTAAGTTGGTTAAGTGTTTTATAAACCTAACCCCCAATCAGTCTGTTTAGTTTAGCATGTTCCATTTTGATTAAGTATTAATATAATTTACTTAATCCTATCAATCCTGACTCAGCCTTAATTGTCTTATTAAAGCCTTGACCTCTCACATTAGACAGGTATTGTTGTGGCTGCCTGTTGCCGGTTGGGTCCGGGCAGTCTTACGCCACAACTCAGTCTAACCTCGGGTTCTTATTGGGCTCCGTGTTTAACCACCCACATTGGATAGGTATTGTTGTGACTACTGGACAGCCGGGCGGTTCCGGGCAGGTTTACATCACAACTCAATCCAACCTCGGGTTAAACACATCGTATTTTTCTACATTTACATATTTTGTCTCTTTTCTTTTTATATGTAAATATTTGCGGCCCATTATTCAAATTCATCTTTATTGGTTAAATTTCATTTATGCCACTTAATTGTTCTTTCAAGGTTGTTGGCATGCGTTAAACATGCCAACACATATGTTCTATATTTTAGCCCAAACGTCATTACCCCCGTATTATACGTTCGCTCCAACGTAAGGTGTGTTGGGTTTAATACTTAAACCCAATTTAGCCAAATGAAAAGGGGAGGCTTATAACATGATGTTTATAAGATAACATGAAAAAGGGGAGTGTGAACGCATGAACTTGCAACGAACGATTCAATTAACATAAAATAGGCACATGTGAACTTGCAATTGTAACATCATATAATCATGGCATAACATGAATCATTTTATCCATATAATCATAGCATAAACAATACTTAAACATAAATCATTCTATTCATATGGTTAATGCATAGACAATACTTAATCATGAATTATTTTACTCATATGATTATGGCATAAGCAGTACTTAAACATGAATTATTCTAGTCATATGATAATGGCATAAACTTAAACATGAATCATAGGTTCAACTAACCATGTAAACTTGAAATTAAGAATCTAACTAAATTAGATATCATTATTATTGGCACAGGGTCTTGACTAGAAATATAAGCCTATATTTTTATTTAGGCATGATATAAACTAATCGTGTTCATAAAATCACTACATGTTAACAAAAAGGTACTTACTTTTTGTCACTAATACAAAAGTATGGTTCAACTAGAATTATCCCAACCTAATTCTTATATGAATCATGGTTTTTAAACATATCTAAACTTACATCATGGTTTTTATTTTATCTATGTAAACTTGCAAGAGGAATGTAACTCTAATGTAATTCTAATGTAACTTATGATAACAACATGAGCCTAAAAACATGTTTTTCAATTGGGCATAATAACGAACATAGTTTAGTCATGTTCATAAAATTAATACAAATTTACAAAGATGCGTGCTTTTGTCACTATCACAAAAATATGATTTTTATACTTGAACTATGATGCCAATTTCAACATAACCTTCATATGAATCATAATACTTAAGTGGGTCAAATTACACTAAAGATGACCATAGAATTATACATCATGTTGTCATAACAATAGATCATAGACTTGCATGAATTTCAAAATAAACTATTACAACATATAGTTGTTGTTTCAACATGAATCTTATACTTGCATTTACCAAATGGGTGTTGTAAATAACTACCACAAACATGTAGTTTTCAATATGAATCATATGCTTGCATAAGTCCCAATCAAAATTCCACAACATGTGGTTGTCAACATAAGCCACATACTTGTATGAATCAAACCATAGCATTGCCAAATCGTTTAGAATCAAAATAACATACAAATATAATTCATTATCGCCACAATTCCATTTCGTTTCCAACGCAAATCGCGTACTTGCAAATATCCAATCGTATACCATAATATTCCCAAATCGTTTTGCATCAAAGCAACATACAAATATAGATTATTATCGCCACAATTCCATTTCTTACATTACACAAATCAACACAATTATTTAATTCATATCGGAATAGCACTCTACTTACAGCGTATGGCGAATCTTCAATTCAGAAATCAGAAATCTGAATTCTGAATTTGGAGTTGCTATCCTTTGTTGTAGGCGTTGCTTCGATTTGATTTACGTTGCTTTAAGCCTTGAATTATCTCCTAGTTGTCTCTCTATTTCTGACGGCTATCTTCAGTCTCTCCTCAGCAGCATGACGGTCTCATCTCCATTTTAGTTTATGTGAATTAGGGTTAGCCTTAGGTCCTTTTTATAGAGTTTGTGAGTTGATTTAGACCGTTGATGAAGCTTGGTTCAATAATAGCCGCTCGTTTGAAGGAGAGACCAACCAGGAGCTGACACCTAGCCCTAGTGACAAGGCAAGGCTCAGAAAATCGACCAAACACAGACCTGGCCAGCCAGGGTGGGCTGGGTTCGACCTGGCTCAGGGGCCAGGTCGACAACCCAGTCGACACCAGGTCGACAACCCAGTCGACACGGGTTGCCCAGGTCGACTGCCCAGTCGACCTGGCTAGCCCCAGGTCGACTGCCAAGTCGACCTGGGTGCTTTGGGCGGGAATTTTCCCGCCTTGGCCAATTGGGCCCGATTTTGAATTTTGAATTAGTTTTTCTGAGCTGTTTTCGTCTGTTCGAATTTTAAACCTAATTCTGAAACTTCCGGAGGCCATATCTTGGTCATACGGACTCCGATTTTCGAAAACTCAGACTCTATTTCGCGTATTTTTCCGAGACGAACGCAATGGCGTATCCCGTTTCCCTTAGTTCTTTGATTTGAAATTAATTATACTTTAATTTATGAATTTCACGGTTATAGAATACACGGGGTGTTACATCATCCGACTTGTTTATGTGATTGGGTCGATAATTTTTACACATCGTCCAAGTGCACAAATAATTTATTATTTGCTTGTTGGATGAAACCCCACACGGGTGTTGGGATGATACTTGATCTACACTAGTCACAATATTTAGTGTAGAATTCACTTTGGATGTTATTTGGGTGTTTGATAATTATTTATCATGATTGTTGATTTCATGCAATATATGGTTGTTGATTGAGTCACATTCTAACATAGGATATTCTAGGAAAGAATATTTTAGAATATATTTTAGGGAAGGATATATTTTAGAAAAATATGTTTTTATTGAATGAACTAGTTATTAACTAGAATAGATCATTAAATTAAGATTTAATGAAGTTTTCAATTAGTGAATATTTAATTGAAATTATATTAAATAAATTGGATTTTGGGTTTGTCGTGAATGGTGTCTTCAATAACACCTTTCTGAAACCCAGTTGAAAGGAATAAATATTTTAGTTAAGATTACTAGAGTCTCAAACAATATTTTGTAATTGGAGTAAAAATGATTTGTGAATTGAGTTTATCGTGAACAGTGTTTTTAAACAACATCTGTTCTTTAACTCAATTAATAGTAAGAATATGATTTGGAATTTATAAATCCTGTATCAAGATTTAAATGGGAAATTTCCAAAGGTAAAGTTTTCCAATTTAATATATCAGATTGAAGTTGAACAGAATTCAAATTAATTATAACCGAGATAAGCTTCTGTAAAAGAAAACTGATACTACGTATGGAATATAAAGGCTTTGCCGTTATTCCATTTATATTATGGGTCGGATACAGAAATTTATAATGATTATATATTGATTTGATTTCTGTGAAGATCCCATATTCAATGGAAGTTGATTTTGGGTTTATCGTGAACGGTGCTTTAAAATGACATTAGTTCTTTAACCCAGTTAAAGATACGATTAATCATTGAATAATGATTTGTGATATTTAAAACCAAATAGGGTTCTTAATAAATCTATAAAAGAAAGATCTAAGAATAAACTTAAAGGATTTGTCTTTGAAAGAATAATACGAATATTTTATTAGAAGAATATTCTGAATAGGAATGAGGCGTTGGATGTGTCTTTATAGTACTTGATTTTAACTATAAAAATACGTGAGTAATTCGGGAAGACCGGGTTTAACCCATTCCGAATAATTACGACGACGATGAAGAGTCGAAGATGAAGACGGTGGTGGAAGACCGAAGATCTTCACATCAAATGGATGTTTTGATACAGAGACCCTTGATGGGAGTAGCTACCTTGAATGGGCTTCAGTGGTGGCCGTCCGGACTATTGTTGATTGTTCGGATTTGGTTTTCGCTCAGACCGAGACCATAAGCTAGTAAATGGATGCGTGTCTGACATTGGATTTCGTTCCATGTGAATTAAATCGATTTCTATTAATGTATGTCTGTTTGGTGGTGAAGGATTTATTCTCTACTTAACACCCTGGTATATATTAATAGTGATTGATTGCATGGCGTGGACTGTCAATGTGGCACGCCAAGATGCTGTTGCTCAAGGCTTTTGTTGAAAAGCAGGGCCTTGTTGGATGATCAAAGTATAGCCTATTACGGCATAGCTTTGTGTATAGCGTGACTTCACGAGCCTCACACCCCAGTATGAGTCAAAAACGGGATTAGGACTGCAGGGAGTGCACACGTTTCTTTCTAGCTAGGAGTGGTGTCAGTGCTTAAACTGGATGACATTTTACTTATATGGATGATGGATTTTGAGGCGCCTCGGATTTTTATAGGCCGTCAGTGGTCATACTATAGGTCCAAAGGGACCGGGAAGCGTGTGTTCAGGCATAATTAATCCATTACCCTTTGGTCGGGACCGACCCTGAAGATCCAAGGGTTCACTGCGGGCGATCCTGAGGCATTTGCTAGAGTGTCTCGAATCGGAGAGGAGCTTGCCCCTAGCCTTGACTCATGATGGAAATCCAACTTTCGATACGACCTTGCGGTTTTGATTGTAGGACTAGTATGGCGACATAGTAGGATGGGGTTCTATGCCGTCTATGATTAATACATTATGATTGAATTTTTTTTGAAATATATATACCCATAGATATACACACTAATACTAAATCCGTTTTATCGTATCAAGCATCTTTTGACCATTATAAGGTAAAACCCTATCCTCCGGTTTGCATAGCATTGTGTGATGGGACTTGGGTCTTATAATGGTTTCATTTTTCTAAAAATCATTGCGTTGTTTAACGTTTTACTTTATTTTATGCACTGGCAATCCAATGGAGTTAACCCATTCCGCGTTAGCGGCGTGGTCCTGTGATTAGCCTTAGTATTAGATAGTTAAGTTAAGATTTCTCATACCAGTCCCATGACTGACCTATAGTTTGTTCACTGGCAAACTCGGGTGCCCTTATTTTCCACACGGGTAGTCGAGTAGCTTTTTTTGCAGATATATTTACATGATCCTGGTTTACAGCTGAAGCGATATTCGGAAAGCTCTGTATCCATGTATTTCTTTCAGTTGTATATTTGTAGTAATTTTCCACTACTATTTAAACATAATTTAAATCTCTGATATTATTGTATTCCTATTGTGTAATATATATTCATACTCTGTGATTTTCTTGTACTCTGATGTAATTGTTGGAATCAGCAATAGAATGTTCTTCAGTTTGTGTTCTAATGTGCGTTGTTCTCAAAGCAATCCAGCCTTTCCTTTATGGGGAAGTTTGGGTCGTCACACCTGGAGTTTATTGTTCTAACCTAAACTCTGGGTGCCCTTATTTTGACACGGGCAGCTAGTAGTTTTGGTTTTGCAGATTTATGTTCTCAGGATCCTGATTTACTGCTGGAACGATATTCGGAAAGCTCTTTATCCTTGTACTACTTTCAGTTGTGTATTGTATTATTTTTCCGCTGCTATGTAATGTAATTTAAATCTCTGATATTTTCTATGTAATATTTATTCATACTCTGTATATTCTTTTATTCTAATGGAATTGTTGTAATTAACAATGAAATGTTCTTCTGTTTGCGTTACGATGTGGCTTGTCCTCAAAGCAATCCGGGCTTTCCTTATCGGGGAAGTTCAGGTCGTATCAACCAGAACCAATTTAAATTTTTTAATTAGGCAATTTTTATGAAGTTTGAATATTTAAAATGATTAATTTTAAATAATATTGAATAGAAATTTATTTTGAATAGAATTGGAATGTACAAATTTATTTAAATCGAAATTAGAATGTAAATATTCATTTTAATTATAAAAGGGATTGGTAATGGCGTGGTAGTTTGAAAATTCTATTTCAAATTTCAAATGAATGTACATGATTCAAAATAAACCGAATTTTGGTGAAACCAAAAATATTTGAATCAGTTCAAAAATATCTTTCCAATGAATCTGAAAAATCCAAATTTCATTACGGGAATAAAAAGTTATGTCCAGTTGAAAATTCGGAATAGTAGCAATGGAAATATAGCCCTTAAAAATAGCGATTTTGCAAATGACCTCCGTTTTCGACGAGACCACTTTTGTTGGATCCGGAATGTCAAATTATTGGTAGATTCCAATTTTCATAATTTTTGGAATTAATATGTGAGCGTGGCAAAAGAAATCGTGTTTTGTTAATTTTAGTCAATTTGGTTCGACCAGAAAATGTGACAACCCAAACCCCGTAACACGGCGGCAAAGGTAATCTTTGGGAATATAACACATAACCAGATAACAACAGAACAGAAATGAATAAATACACCAAATAAACATCATAGTTACACAGTATACAGGATCATACTTAGTACAAATACAGTGCAGCTATACATTAATATCTACAGGGGAAAACAACATGATATGTACAATGGGAGCTGAACAACATAAAAAGAGATAAATGATAAAACCCATCTTCAGCTCCAGCTATCCAGAAAGAGCCTGCTAAAACCTGAATACAAGGCTGCCCGTGTAGAAATAGGGGCACCCGAGTTTGCAAGTGAAACAAACTACGAGTCAGTCATGGGACTGGTACGAGAAATCTATTCGACATATTCTATAATATGACAATTCACCGGACCACACCACTTTCGCGGAACGGGTTTACTCCAGTGATTGCCAGTGTTTAAAAAAAAAATTAATCTTTTAAACATCGAAATGCTTTTTATAAAAATGAAGCCATTATAAGACTCAGTTCCCATCACACAATGCAACACAAAACGGAGGATAGAGTTTTACCTTATAATGACAAAATATGCTTAATTCGAGGAAAACAAATCATTTGAAATGTAATTTTATCATTTAATTCTTAATCAGACTCCAACCGTAAACTAGTAAGAGAACGATTCCCTAAGTATTAACCCCGAAGGCCGAAACCAACATCAGACCAATACTCAGGAAACCATCCGTCCTAGCTCGTTTCCAATTAGTTTCTAATTTTAGATACAATCATAAATATCAATCATAGACGGCATTAATGCCTCATACCACTATGTCGCCATATATAGGTATACAATCAAAACCGCACTATGTCGTATTTGGAAATTGGATTTCCGTCATGAACCGAGGCCAGGGATCATCCTCATCGCTTCGAGATGCTCTAGCCCGCCCCTCAAGCAAGCGCGTAGACAAGCCTTGGATCGTCAGGGCCGGTCTATCGATGTGGATTATAATGCCTGAACACTGCGTTTCCCCGCCCTTTGGGGCGTAGATGAGCCAACGAATGACTTTATCGGTCCCGGATCGACCGATATAACCGAGGCGCCTCGCAACAACAACAACTACAGAGGTGAAAGTAATATAAATGTCAAGGCTAGTAGGTCATTGACACCACCCTAGCTAGAAGGAAACACACGTCCTCCCTGAAGTCCTCTCCCGTTTTTGGTCCATACCGGGGTGTGAGTCTCGCGAAACAACGATAAACACAAAGATATGCCACACAGGCGGGGCTTTGATCATCAACCACAAAGCTATGCTTTTCAACAAAAGCTTTGATCACAGCATCTCTGTATGCCACGTTGTCGATATACAACGTCAGACACATGTCTTTTTTACAAGTCCGTTCTGGGTCTGAACGAAACCGGAGGATCTTCATTCCTCGCTCATTCGTACAATCAGCATGTACGTACGGACGGCTACTACGTCAGCCCCTTCAAGGTAGCTACTCCTCTCATGAGCATCAGCAGCGCCCCTCCATCTGACGTGAAGATCATCGGTCTTGCACCATCTCCATATCTTCGACTTTTAATCGTCGATCAATTATTTGAAATGAGAATTAACTCGGCCTTTTCAAATAATTCACGTATATTTGATATTTTAAATTAATTCATTTCAATGGTTAAATTATTCGATAACAATCATTTTGTTCTTTAATGTAATTTTCACGCCAAACACATTCAACCACCAAATATCTAATAAACCGAGTGAATTCGGTTTATTTCCATTCCATATCGTTTATAATGTTTTATCACGATTTATCGCTATTTTTATTTATTTAAAATTAGTCAATTCTTTTAAATGACGCTTCAGGCCATAACGCGGCCGTGGCGCTGTTTTTCTTCAGATTTGATTTACACATATCTGAAAATCTAACCGTTGGATCTTTACAAATTTTATATCATTAGAAAGACCTTTTCAAAACGAATCCAACGGTTTCAGTTTTGGGAAAATCCGATGGTCGGATCTCCCGCAATAATCATTTGAAGTTTCGATTTCAAATATCGAACTACAGCATCGTTATTTGATTTATTTTAATTATAATTATATATATATAATTATAATTATAATCTATTCTGGCGCTGTTTTTCTTCTGATTTGAATTAAACCTTCCAAACAATCCAACCGTTGGATCTTTACAAAGTTGGTGTCATTGGAAAGATATTTTCAAGGCGAACCCAACGGTTGAAGTTTCAGGAAAATCCGATGGTCGGATCTTCCACAATAATCGTTTGAAATCACGGTTTCAAAATACGAACTGTAGCATCGCTATTCGATTTATTTTAATTATATTTATATATATATAAACATAATCGATTCTTCAATTTCAAAACCATATTTATTTTATACATTTGATAAAAATGATATATTTATCCAACAGATATTTATTTCATCACATCACTATTGTTAACAATTCATATATATAATAAAAATGTGATTCTTATTATAAAACAATTTATTTCAAAACACGATTATTTTATATAGTTCAAACTGGTGATAAAAATGTGATTTTTATTATAAATCAATTTATTTCACAACACGAATATTTTATATAGTTCAAACTAGGGATAAAAATGTGATTTTTATCATAAAACAATTTATTTCAAAACACGAATACCACTCAACACATGAATTTCTATTCAACGAATGAATTTCTGTTCAACACATGAATGTTATTTCCACAAATGAAAATAATTCTAACACATGAATATTATTGAAAATTTCGGCAGTATAACGGCAGGGTAGTTAATAACCGGACCGTATCGATGTATGGCTCCTCGCTCTACCTTAAAACCTTACGGTTTTTGACAATTGGGATTCATGCATCTAATTCGCACGCAGGCGAGCATGTTTTCTTTCATTTCCACAACCTATTCTATTTTTGCTTTCAACCACAATTGGGTGTTTTTCGACCACAGCCAATCATATCAACCATTCGCATTATTTCCCAAATTTCACATCAACCAAATAATCAACACAACCAATAAATATCGTCAATGGTCTATGGACGAGGGGATTATATATATATATATATATATATATATATATTCGTATATAAATATATTTCGATCAATATCAATTCAATATCATTTCATTGCATACATAATTTTTACAATGCATATATTACTTATACATCGAACATACAACTTATACAACGCTTATACATGAGGTGTACAACGCTTATATAACTCATACATCGACTATACAATTTATACATCGTTGTTTTCCATATAGTTTATAACATAGAAATCTCACATTGGGTTCCACTCCACCAAAAATTGTAGAAGGCTCAGTAAAATATGCGATCTCTTCTAAAATGCAGAAGACGTCCTCACGGTCTCGGTGTTTCCTGTTTCATCGAATTTAGTTAATACACGATAAAGATATGACTTTTTCAAAGTTTTGCAACACTTAGAAGTGTTATCTTCAATTCAGAAAAATCAAGCTGTTTACCTTCTTCGATTCTTCAAAACTAGGGTTCGAATTTAAACCAAATCCGTTGCACTTCGTCGAAATCCAACTGCACCACGTTGACGGGCCTCGAGAGGCGCCTGTAACGACCCGGAAAATCTGAACCAATTTAAAAATTTTAAATTGGCTAAAATAGTAGATTTTAAATATTTAAAATAAATATTTCAAATAATAGCAATGAAAAGTGAGTTTGAATCGACGTTTGAAAACGAATATAATTAATTCTAATTATAAACAAGGCATGAAATGGCGCGGCAGTTTCAAAATTTGAATTCAAACTTTGACTGACTGTACCCGGTGCAAAACAAAACGGATTTGAGTGAAACCATAAATATTTAAATCTGTTAGTGAATACCTTTCTAACGAATCTGAAAAATTGAAGTTTCATAGCGGAAAGCAAAAGTTATGGCCAAATGAATTTTCAGAAAGGTCGCTATGGAATTTATATAGCCCGTGAAAATGGCCATTTTCAAATGACCTCGGAATTGGACGAAACCACTTTTGTTGGATCCGGGATGTTAAACTATTGCTAGGTTTCAAATTTCATAATTTTTGAAGTTCATATGTGAGCCTGGCAAAGGAAAATGTGTTTGGTCGATTTCTATTAAACTGGATCGACCAGAAAAGGGCCATTTTTCTAACGGTCTCAGAATTTGACGAAACTAGTTTTGTTGGGACCGTATCGTCAAAATATAGATAGTTTTATTTTTCTGGAATTTTTATAGTAAGTATGTGGCCCCAGTAAATTGAAATGTACATTTAGAATTCAATATAATGATTTAAATGTTAATTTAAATGAAAACTAATTGAAACGATGGAATTGGCTTGCAAAACATATCCCATTGTGTTCGGAATTGGCTTGCAAAACAGCCGTTGGGTTCGATTTGAAGTTTGTTTGAACAAACAACTATTTTTAAATCGAAAGGAAATTAAATAATATTAAATAAAATAAATCTTCTATAAAGGTGGAGGGGCCAAAACCCTAGCCGCCACTCAGTCATTCACGGCTAAAAATATCGGATCTTTGCATCAATTTTTCTCACCGATAATTGCGAATTTGAAGAGGAAATTAAAACGAAAATTATTGGCCATCTCGAGATCTTCCATTCAAGACCGGTGTGATTGATTTTCATTAACTGTGGTGCTCGATTTCCTCTCCTAAAGGTCGACCGTTCGCGCTGGTTTCCACGCCTCCCTAGGTGTTCGAGTTCGGCGGCCAGCAGGGTGTGGGTGCGGCGGCGAGAGGCGCTCCTCGTGAGCTGCTCCGATGGGACTCCGATCAGCTACAAGAGCGGAGGCGGCGGGTTGTGTTTGACGAGAGGGTTTGGGTTCAACAGTTCCGAGTTAAAACGTGAAGAAGGAGGGATAGGAAAATTTAAAATTAATTATTTAATTAATTAGTTTATAAAAGTGATTAATATTCAAACTCTAATATCATTTTCGTTTGTGGACGAAATTCAGTGAAACAAGAGACAGTGGACTCGTGTGGACGCCTTTTACATTCTAGAAGAGACCGAATATTTTTCTGAGCCTTCTGCTATTTTTTGTAGAGTGGAACCCAATGTGAGATTTCTAAATTATAAACGATATGGAAAATGACGATGTATAAATTATATAATTGATGTATGAGTTATATAGGCGTTGTACACCTCTTGTATAAGCGTTGTATAAGTTGTACAGTCGATGTATAAGTTATATATGCATTGTAAAAATTATATATGTGTTGAAATAGAAGTGAAGTGCTATATATATATATATACTCTCCTCGTCCACAAACCATGGACGATATTTATTGGTTGTGATTGGTGTGAAAATTGATGAATAGCGAATGGTTGATTGAAATTGTTTGTGGTTGAAAAATACCCGTTTGTGGTTGAGAAATATTTGGTTGAAACCACATAGGATTAGATTGTCGAAATAAAAAAAAAAATATACATGCCGCCTGCGTGCGAACTAGATGCATGATTCCCTATTGTCAAAAGCTGCGAGGCTTTAAGGTAGAGCGAACAGCCTTACTAGGGACGGTCCCGGTTTTAACTACCCTGCCGTTATGCTGCCGAAATTTTGAATAATATTCATGTGTTAGAATTATTTCCATTTGTTGAAACTATATTTATTCGTTGTATAGAAAACCTTCATGTGTTGAATCGATATTCATTCGTTGGATAGAAATTCATGTGTTGAATGGTATTCGTGTTTTAAATATAAAAATCACCTTTTTATCGATATATATAAACTGTAGAAAACCTTCATGTGTTGAAACGAAATTCATTCGTTGAATTGAAATTCATGTGTTGAATGGTATTCATATTTTGAAAGAAATTGTTTATAATAAAAATCCAATTTTTATCATCGATATGAACTATATAAAATAATCTTGTTTTGAAATAAATTGTTTTATAATAAAAACCCTATTTTTATCACCTATATTAACTATATAAAATAGTCGAGTTTTGAAATAAATTGTTTTATAATAAAAATCCAATTTTCATCATCGATATGAACTATATAAAATAATCTTGTTTTGAAATAAATTGTTTTATAATAAGAACCCTATTTTTATCACCTATATTAACTATATAAAATAGTCGAGTTTTGAAATAAATTGTTTTATAATAAAAAGGATTAATTGACAAGAATAATCCGAAGTTTAACGTTTCCGCCCATATTAATCCCAAGTTTGCGTTATTTAAGAATAATCCCAAGTTTAGGAGGTGTCTTCCCAAATTGATCTCGTAGACTTTTGATGACTTTTTCACGTGTTATTTTGGGATCAATATGGGAATACACCCCCAAACTTCGGATTAATATGGGATGATACAAGTAAATGGGATTAATTTGGGAAGACACCCCATAAACTTGGGATTATTCCTAAATAATGCAAACTTGGGATTAATATGGGCGGAAACGTTAAACTTCGGATTATCCTTGTCAATTAATCCTAATAAAAATCCATTTTTCATCATCGATATGAACTATATAAAATAATCTTGTTTTGAAATAAATTGTTTTATAATAAAAACCCTATTTTTATCACCTATATTAACTATATAAAATAGTCGAGTTTTGAAATAAATTGTTTTACATTAAAAATCACACTTTTATTATATACATGAGTTGTTAAAAATAGTGAAGTGTTGAAATAGAAGACAGTTAGATAAAAACATCATATTTATCAAATGTATGAAAAATCATATGGTTTTGAAATCGAAAAATCGATATATGTATATATATATATATATATATATATATATATATATATATATTTAAATAGAGTTGAAATATATTGAATAACGAAGCTGCAGTTCGTATTTTGAAATCGTGATTTCAAACGATTAGTACGGGAGATCCGACCATCGGATTTTCCCCAAATCGCAACCGTTGGGTTCGCTTTGGAAATACCTTTCCAATGACACCAACTTTGTAAAAATCCAACGGTTGGATTGTCTGGAATGTTTAATTCAAATATGAAGAAAAACAGCGCCAGAATCGATTATATATATATATATATATATTTATTTAATCGAATAACGACGCTGCAGTTCGTATTTTGAAATCAAAACTTCAAACGATTGTACCGGGAGATCCGACTGTCGGAATTTCCCGAAACTGGAACCGTTGGATTTGTTTTGAAAAGATCTTTCTAATGATGTAAATTTTGTGAAGATCCAACGGTTAGATTTTCTGATATGTGTAAATCAAATCTGAAGAAAAACAGCGCCACGGCCGCGTTATGGCCCGAAGCGTCGTTTGAATAAATTGGCAATTTTCATATAAATAAAAATAGCGATAAATCATTATAAAATATTATAAACGATATGGATGTGAAATTTAGAAATTAACTGAAGGTTGGCTAAGCCGAATGGTTTCCTGGGTGTTGATCTGATGTTGGTTTCGGCCTTCGGGGTTAATATTTGGGAAATCGTTCTCTTACTGATTGACGGTTATTGACCAATGAATTGAAATGATGCGTATGTATGGTTGTGTTACACTTGTTTATTATATACGTGAGTTGCTCAGAAAGACCGGGTTTATCCCATTCTGAATAACTGAATCGACGATAAGAAGTCGAAGATGAAGACGGGGGTGGAAGACCAATCTTCACCTCGTTTGGATGGTAACTGATGTCCTGATTGGGAGGCATCCCGAAATATGGATAACGAGTGGTGATCGTCCAGACGTACGTGGAGGTCGATGGATATGCGAGGCATTTAGTGCCTCCGGTTTCGTTCCGACCCAGAACGGACTTGTAAATGGATTGTGTGTCTGACATTGGAATTTATTCTGTGTGATTGATAGCCATCAGTTGCATGGTGTGAATTGCCTGTGTGACATGCTAAGATGCAGTGATCAGGGCTTCTGTTTAAAAGCAAAGTCTTGTGATTGATGATCAAAGCACCGCCTCTGTGGCGTAGCTTTGTGTATAACATGAATTCGCGAGCCTCACACCCCGGTATGAACCAGAAACGGGAGAAGGACCTCAGGGAGGGCATGCGTTTCTTCCTAGCTAGGAGTTGTGTCAGTTTTTTTACACGGCCTGACATTTTAATTATGTGGAAGATGGATAGCGAGGCGCCTCGGTTATATCGGTCGATCCGGGACCGATGGAGTCATTCGTTGGCTCACTTACGCCCCATAGGGCGGGGAAACGTATTGTTCAGGAATTTTAATCCACATCGGTGGACCGGCCCTGTCGCTCCAAAGGCTTGACTGAGTACTTGCCTGAGGCTCGGGCTAGGCAGTCTCGAATTCGGTAAGGACTTTCTTTTGCCTTGGTTCAAGACGGAAATTCAATTTCCAAATACGACACCGTGCGGTTTTGATTGTGTATATATATATGGCGACATGATATATGGTACCCATGTCGTCTATGATTGATAGTTATGATTGAAATTGTTTTTGAAACATATAAACACTAGTAATAATATCAAATGCTTTTGTTTTATTCGTATCAAGCATATTTTGGCCATTATAAGGTAAAACTCTATCCTCCGGTTTGCGTTGCATTGTGTGATGGGAACTGAGTCTTATAATGGCTTCATTTTGATAAAAAGCATTGCGATGTTTAAAAGAATTATTGTTTTGAAGCACTGGCAATCCGATGGAGTAAACCCGTTCCACGAAAGTGGCGTGGTCCTGTGATTAGCCATATTTTAAATATCTTGAGCAGATTTCTCATACCAGTCCCATGACTGACTCATAGTTTGTTTCACTTTCAAACTCGGGTGCCCCTTTTTCTACACGGGAAGCCTTGTACTCAGGTTTAGCAGGCTTTATCCGGATAGCTGGAGCTGAAGATGGATTCTATCATTTATCTCATTTTATGCTGTTCAGCTCCTATTGTACATATTATGTTTATTTCCGCTGTAGACATTTATGTATAGCTGAACTGTATTTGTACTAAGTATGATCTGTATACTGTGTAACTCTGATGATTACTTTTATCCAGTGTATTAATTGTTCATTTTCTGGTGTATTTATTTAATTCTGTTCTGCTATTAACTGTTTCTGTGTTATATTCCAAGGATTACCCTTGCCGCCGTCAGTACGGGGTTTGGAGTCGTCACAACGTGGTATCGGAGCTTTGGTTAAGCTTAGTTCTGGAATATAACATATTAACGAACTCGTCAGAAATAGAACCAGTAGTGTTCTAGGACGGGTAACTCTATACAAATAGGATCAGTAATATCCTAGTATGAGTAAAGCAGAATGAAATACACCTCACTAGACACATTTACATTTGAAGTATATGTTTCTATGTTTTAAAATAACTTTTCTGTGACCTGACACTTGATCTGCTGTTTGCAGAAGTACTAGAAAATGAGTTTCAGAAATATAAGAAATGCAGAACCGGATCTAGAGGCTCTATTTAAGAGATATCGAAATCTGGGTGGAGCACAATTCTCGGGCAATGAATCTATTATTCAAGCTCAAGCTTGGATGAGCTCTGCAGAAAGAATATTTGAGCGTTTCCAGCTGAGAGATGACCAGAAAAGGTTAGTAGCATCTTGGGCGCTCAAAGAAGAAGCTTTAATCTGGTGGGAATCAATCATCAAAGATAATCCAGAAGGTGATATCACCTGGGATAGATTAAAAGACATTTTCCTAGAAAGATTTACTCCTCCTGAAGTGACTGAGCGATTATGTGATGAATTCTCTTATTTGATACAAGGAGATATGACCATTCCAAAATATCATAAGAAATTCAACGAACTTTCTCACTTCGCTCCTCATCTGATTCAAGATCCAAAGAGGAAGAATTTGAGATTTATTCATGGCCTGCAAAGAAAATATCAGAATAAAGTAATGGGGCATGTGAAGCTTCCTTTTTCAGAAATGATTTACATGGCATATTAGTACGAAGATCTCCATAAGAAAGGAATGTTGCGCGACGAAGAGGAAGTCAGCTCGGGTAACAAAGTGGAGCTTGTGACTGATAGTCCTGAGGTCAGTAAGAAGCCCAGTGCCAAGAGGAAAAGGGCCAGATCTGAAAAAGAACCAGCAACGACTGCCATGTGCAAGAATTGCAATCAAAAGGGGCATTTGTCCAGAAAATGTAAATCTTTAAACAAACGAAACAAGAGTGGATCTAGACCCACTAAGAAGCAAAAGAATCCACATGAGGAAAGGAGGTGCCATAAGTGCCACAAAGCAGGTCATATTGCACGGGAGTGCCAACTCTCAAAGAAATCTGAAACAGTACATATAAATGAAGTAGCAGAAGCTTCTGAGCCCTCAGCCAGTCAAGAAAGGGCTGACATTTTTGAAGGCACGCTTAATGTCAAAAACGTTCCAGTTAAAGTGATGTTTGATACAAGCGCGTCACGAAGCTTCATTGCCAAAAATGCAGCTAAGAAGTTGGATTTGAATTTGAAGAAGCTCAAAGAACCAATGATGTCCAAAATCCGGTTGGGGGTTCCATCGATCTCAGTTGGGTTTGTGGGGTGTCTGTCTCTTTTTCCTGTTATAAATTCCCTACTATTTCTATCGTCATGAATTTTACTGAATTCGATCTTATTCTGGGATTGGATTGGCTAACCAAATATGAAGCTGAGGTTTGGTGTGCTGAGAGAGTTGTTAAGGAAAAGGCCCAATCAGGGAATTATATAACCATACCATGTGAAGGCCCGAATTCAAATAGAAATGACTTTTGGTCGACTCTAAATGTTTCTCCAGCCCAAATAGAAAATATCCCTGAAGTCACAGAGAATATTCCCGACCTAGTGAAAAATATTCCTATCGTCAAGAATTATGCCGATGTGTTTGAAGAAGTTGTTCGCTTACCTCCGTAGAGGGAAATATATTTCAAGATTGCTTTGATTCCGAATGCAAGGCTGGTAGTTCACGCTATTCGAAGAATGTCCTTGAAAGAGAAAGAGGAATTAGACAATCAAACACAATAGCTCGTATGGAAGGGTCTGATCAGGCCTAGTTTCTCTGATTGGGGTGCAGCAGTGGTGTTTGTCCCAAAATCTGACGGTACTCTACGGCTATGTGTGGATTATCGTGATTTGAACAAGCAGACAATAAAGAACAAATATCCATTGCCGCGAATTGATGATTTATTGGATCGTCTGAATGGAGCACAAGTATTCTCAAGGATGGACCTAGCTACAGGCTTCCATCAGCTTCGAATTGCCGAAGAGTGTATTCCAATGACAGCATTCAGAGGTCCAGACTTATTCTATGAGTGGTTAGTAATGCCGTTCGGCTTATGTAACGCTCCAGCTTATTTCGTCGATTTAATGAACAGAGTATTCAGAGGAGTATTGAATAAATTTGTTCTGGTTCTCATTGATGATATCCTTATATTCTCTAAGTCAGAAAGCGAGTACGAAAAACATTTGGAACAAGTGTTAGAAATTCTCAGAAAGAATGTGTTGAAAGAAAAGTTTTCCAAATGTATATTCTCGCAAGAAGAAGTCAAATTTCTTGGCCACGTAGTGACAAAGCAAGGAATTTCAGTGGATCCCAGTAAAATCACTGCTATTCAGAATTGGAAACAGCCTCGTACGCCAACAGAAGCTAGAAGTTTCAGTTATTATCGGAAATTCATTAAGGATTTCGCGAAGACATCTATTTCTTTAACGAAACTGACAAAGAAACATTCGAGATTCAATTGGACTCCGGTATGTGAGGATGCTTTCCAAGAGCTGAAGCTGAAACTGACAACTGCTCCAGTGCTAACAATAATATATGGCAAAGAGGATTTGAAAGTCTGGACTGACGCTTCTAGAGAGGGCCTTGGTGCAGTATTAATGCAAAGAGGTCAAGTGATTGCATATGCTAGCCGTCAGCTGAAACCACATGAGAAGAATTATGTGACTCATGATCTTGAGCTGTTAGCCATCGTATTCGCCTTGAAAATCTGGAGGCACTACCTTTTGGGTGAGAATTTCGAACTGTATACAGACCATCAACCATTGAAGTATCTGTTCACCCAGAAGGACTTGAATCTGAGGCAGCAGCGTTGGCTAGAATTTCTTGCGGCATACGATTTTGAGATTTTGTACACTCCAGGGAAAGCCAATGTCGTGGCAGATGCACTGAGTAGAAAGAATGTAATAATCGCCAGTTTTATCATTACAACATCATTGATTGATAAATTACCTGCTCTTCAGAAGGATGATCACTTCATTCAAAGAATCAAAGAAAGAATACAGAAAGGCGAGACCTTGAGTTTTCAAATAGATGACGAGGGAATCCTAAGGTTGAAAGACCGAATATGTGTGTCGAACATTGCTGAACTTCGAAGAGAAGTATTGAATGAATGTCACAAAGCTAAGCTTAGTATCCACCCAGGAGTGAGCAAGATGTATAATGATATCAAACGCACTTTCTGGTGGAGATCTATGAAACGCGACATCAACTTATATGTAAGCCGGTGTACTACTTGTCAACAAATCAAAAGTGATCAGCAGAAGCTCGCTGGACTATTGCAACCTTTGGAAATTCCCGGTGGAAAGTGGGAACAGATTTCTATGGATTTCATAGATGGTTTGCCCAGGACCAGAAAAGGAAATGACAGTATTTGGGTGATCGTGGATCGATTTACGAAGACTGCTCACTTCATACCTGTCAAATCAAATAGAACTGCTCATAGTCTGGCGCAGATTTATTTTAAAGAAATTGTTAGACTGCATGGAGTTCCCATGAGCATCGTTATTGATCGTGACCTGATTTTTGCTGGTAAATTCTGGGAAGCATTCCAAGCAGAATCGGGAACGAAACTGAACTTGAGCACCGCATATCATCTGTGATAACCCCAAAACTTCCGCATAACGAAAGCAAGGATGATCATTGGAATACAACATAAATATGGCAATACATAACACAGATAACAACATAAGTATAAGAAAACTACATCATAACAACATCAAGGCAGCGGAAATAGATGTCATCAAAATATAGAATCCCACAGTCACAGAAGTTCTAATTATTACATCAAAACCAAATAGAATGTAACATGTCTCAAAACTCCAAAGTACAGAATTAAACTGTGTAACAGAAAATGAAATGAAGAGAAGGAAAGATAGCAAGATAGCAAGTCTTCATACTCCAAGTCACCTCCACAATAGAATCTCCAAGCAAGAACTCCAAGAAAGCTAAATAGGAACCTGTCAATTTGTAATAACCCGGAAATTCTGGGCCAGCTTAAAATTTTTATTTTGGCAATTTTAGCGAATTTTGAATATTTAAAATAGATTATTTTAAATAATATCGACGAAAATTTATTTTGAATATATTTACAACGTATATATTATATACGTCGTCGTTAGAATATAAATATTTATTTATAATTATAAAAGGAATTGAAAATGGCGTGGTAGTTCGATAATTCGATTTCAAAATTCAATTGAATGTACCGGGTGCAAAACAATCCGGATTTTAGTGAAACCAAAAACATTAGGATCTAATTGAGAATATCTTTCCAACAAATCCGACGAATCGAGATTTCATAGCGGGAATCAAAAGATATGTCCAGTTGAAAATTCTGAATAGTCGCTATGGAATTTAGGCCCTTAAAAATAGCCATTTTGCAAACGACCTCGGATTTCGACGAAACCACTTTTGTTGGAACCGTGATGTCAAGTTATTGCTATGTTTCAAATTTCATAATTTTTCGAATCAATATGTGAGCGTGGCAAAGGAAAACGCGTTTGACCAGTTTCAGTTGATTTTAATCGACTGGAAATTGGCCATTTTTCAAACGGTCTCAGAATTTGACGAAATCAGTTTTGTTAGGACCGTATCGTCAATACGAAGCTAGAAAATATTTTTCGGGATATTTTAGAGTTAGTATGTGGCCCTGGTAAATTGAAATGTACGTTTAAAATTCAATATAATGATTTAAATGTTAATTTAAACGGAAACTGATTGAAACAGTCGAATCAGCTTGCGGAACATATCCCATTGTGTTCGGAATGTGGGTAATTAGCTAGGGGAGACAGTCATCGAGTTTCGTTTGGAGTTCAGATTTGAAATTTCAACATGAATGGATAATTAGAATTTAATATTAATTAATAATAACCCTATATAACCAACTTTTCCAAGTCAACCCTAATCCTCCTTTCAATTGCCCGAGCCGCCGTTTTCTTCTTTTGAGCGGCTGAAATCATCGCAGCTTCCTCACCAAAATTCTCTCAATCCTCGCGTTGAATTCGGAAATTATAAAATGAAAATGGTTTGCTTCTGCGAGATCTCGGATTACACCGGTCAAGATCATCTTTCGTTTGGGGTTTAGCACGGATTTTGCGCTCGAACTGTTTTCGTTCGTTGTCCTTTCTCATGTGGTACGAGCCACCGAAGTGGATGGCGGTTTGGGCGAATGGAGGCGAGGCGAAGGGGCTTCAGGTGGTAGTGTTTGATCGAGGATGAGGCGAACGATGGTGGTTGCGTTGCAAGCCCTGGGTGACGATGGCTATGGGTTTTGGTTTACAGAAATTCACGGCGAAGAAGAAGATGAAGGTAACATGCCGATTTTCTTAATGTAATTAACTTGTTAAACTAGTGATTAAGAAAGGTAATTAAAAATAAAACAGTTAGTTTAAATTCATATTTTTGTATAAGTAAATATTGTTTTAAATTCAGATTTTTATATGAAGTTGTTTAAATTAAAATATATACGAAGCTGTTTTTATAAAAATATGAATATACCTTTGTTTTGAAAAAGTTGTTTTTAAAATATAAACAACTTTGTTTTAAAAAAAATATAGAAGAAGGCTTTGTTTTTAAAAATAGAAGAAGGCTTTGTTTTTAAAAATAGAAGAAGACTTTGTTTTAAAAATAGAAGAAGGCTTTGTTTTTAAAAATAGAAGAAGGCTTTGTTTTTAAAAAAAAAATAGAAATAGGATATGATTTTAAAAATAAAAAAAGTAAGGACCTTAAAATATATAAAAGCAAGGAGCTTTAAAAATATAAAAGGATTTTTAAAATAAAAATAGCCTGGATTTAAAAATTTGATTTTTATATATTGAATAGCATAGTAAAAATTCGATTTTTATATATTGAAAAACAAAGTAAAAATTCGATTTTTATATATTGAATAGTATAATAAAAATTCGATTTTTTTATATATTGAATAGCAAAGTAAAAATTCGATTTTTATATATTGAATAGCAAAGTAAAAATGTGATTTTTATATATATAGTGGCTACGGGCAACAAAAGCGACAAGAGGCTAGAGCGACAAAGATTTCTACATAAGAAGAGTCGAGATGGTTGGATAGCTATTGGTGAGAACTTCTCACTCTTCAAATTCCTTTTTTTCTAGTTAATATATATATACTAGGATGCAGACGGTGTTTAGTAGCACCCGACACCCGTCATCCACAGACCATGGATGGCTTGTTTGTTAAATTGTTTGGTTGTGTGGTTAGTTAGAATATTTTGTTTGAATTGAATTGTTTGGTGAAATGAATTGATTTGATTGATGTGTGAATGGCGTGGGCCTTCACTAGACCGGAGTTAAGGCTAGGCCTTGTCCCGTTTCTAGTATCGTGCCGTTATGCCGCCGAAATTTTCTAAAATAAGTTAGAAAAATAAAATATCATTTTATTTAAAGAATGAACTGAATAGAAATTCATATGTTAAAATAAAATGTTTTATTGTTAAAAATATAATTTTTTAACGTGAATATGAATATAGTGAATGTGAATAAATAAATATTCATTTACAAACCGGACGGTTTGTTTATGTACACCTATTTGAAGGACATTGATTGGGACGATAAATTTTACACATCGCCCAACTGCACAAATAAAATCTGTGTTTGTTGATTTGAAACCCCACACGGGTGTTGGGATGAAATATGAAGTTCACTCATCCTGATTGATTAAATATGTCGATCGATTGATTGACAGGCTGTTATAAGCGTTAGATATCTATATTTGATGCTTATACAGTGTAGTGCACTTTGGTTGATGGTTGATTATTTTTCAATGCTATTATATAAGTGTGATGTGTGAAAATCCATATAATTAACATTATATGGTGATTGATTGGGCCTCATTCCAATTTAGAAAATAAAGAACAATATAAAATAAAAGTTCATGTGTTGACTGTACTCATCCGATGAGATTAGTCATGTGTTGAACGAAATAATTTAACAAAAATAGTCACACGTGGACAATACTCATTCGTTGAGATTAGTCGTGTGTTGACAAAAATAAATATTCATTTGTTGAACAGAGTAAAGGAATATATGAAGCCGTGTTGATTAGATTGACGCCATTTGGACGTGAACGATATTTATATCGATTTTATTCATTTTAAAATGAATATTGAAAAGTAATTTTGAAATCGAATATTTTGAAATGAAATGAATTGAAAACGATTTCGAAATGAAATGAATTGAAAACGATTTTGAAATGAAATGAATTGAAAACGATTTTGAAATGAAATGAATTGAAAACGATTTCGAAATGAAATGAATTGAAAACGATTTCGAAATGAAATGAATTGAAAACGAATTCGAATTGAAATGAATTGAAAACGATTTCGAAATGAAATGAATTGAAAACGATTTCGAAATGAAATGAATTGAAAACGATTTCGAAATGAAATGAATTGAAAACGATTTCGAAATGAAATGAATTTTAAAACGAATTTATAAGGAAAGATTCAATTTTGATTTGAATTGAGATGGAAGTTGAAATTGTTTTTGAAACGAATTCAAACTATTTATAAAATTCGTTTTAAATAGTAATCGACGAAATATATATTATATATATATAATATAATGGCCTGAATAGAACGCGCCGCGGCAGTTCGCGAATTTCGACCATTGATTTCAAACGGACATTACGGGAGATCCGACCGTCGGATTCTCCTAAAACCGGAACCGTTGGGTTCGTATCGAGAAGAGCTTTCTAACGAATATTAGAAAATTGAAATCTAACGGTTGGATTTGGAGATACGTCCAAATCAAATTTGAAAAAGGTCGTTGTAAGTGCAGTTCGATGGCCATTGTTGGAAATCGATTGTACGGGCCTTAATAAAATTATTAAAAATAGTAATAATTTGTGTAAAATCATAACAAATGATTTGAGAAAAATTGGGGTGGAAAACTCCATATTTGAAAAGATAAAAATGGATTTTTATCGAAATGAACTAGTTTTGAACTAAATTTAAAACCCAATTATTTTTAAATAAATAAATTAGATTTAAAAAGGGGTTTTAAATAATCGGAATTTCTAATATATTTGATTGGATTTGAAATGGGTTTATCGTGAATGGTGTTTTAAATAACACTAGTTCTTTAACCCGATAACAAATAGAATGTGATTTGGGTTTGTCGTGAACTGTGTTTTAAATAACACCTAGTTCTTTAACCCAATAAAAGGAGTTTTAACGAATCTGCAATTAGGTTGAAATGTGAATCAATAATCTAAATTATCAAATTTAGAAATGAGCGGGAATGGAGTATCACCAGTTTTGCTCCAAAGCGATAGTTAAATCTTTAATCAGATTTGAACGTGAAATGGTAATTAATTTTACCGATAACACTGTGGTGTTAAATATGGAGTATTACCAGTTTTGCTTCATGGGATGAATAGGTTGGGATTGGGAAATAAAATAAATAATTACTTCGGTGTGGTTCGCTAATCTCGACTAGTTTGAAAAACCATAATTTGGTTTGAAACGACATCCAAAGGAAGATTAAAGGATAGATTTTAAAGAATTTATCTTGGATAAAATTAATGGGAACCTTTCCCTGAGAATATGAATTGGAATGAGGCGTATGTTGTGTTTGTGTAACACTCGTTTTAATATACGTGGGTTGTTCGGAAAGGCCGGGTTTATACCCATTCTGAATAACCGATTCGACGATATGTCAAAGATGAAGACGGTGGTCGAAGACCGGAAGTCTTCACGTCGTTTGGATAATTACTGACGATCCTGATTGGGCTGTACACCCAAGAGGATGGAAATAGTTGGTGGTCGTCCAGACGTACTTGGAGATGGATGGATATGCGAGGAAAGTGCCTCCGGTTTCGTTCAGACCCAGAACGGACTTGTAAATGGATGGTGTGTCTGACATTGTATTCCTTTATATTGTATTTGTTGATCTCTGCTAAATATATATCTGTTTGGCGGCGGAGAATTTATTCTCTTGCTTAACGCCCTTCTCTGAGACATATGAGCTCAGAGGTTATATATTGGCAGAAATCAGTGGTACGATATGGATTGATAGTGTGGCATGCTGAGATGCAGTGATCCAGACTTTTGTTGAAAAGCAAAGTTTGGTGGTTGATGATCAAAGCTCAGCTGATATAGCATGGCTTTGTGTATAGCGTTGATCCGCGAGCCTCACACCCCGGTATGGTGGTAAATTGATGGTTTGATCAGTATACTTTTTCGTGGATGGGCACCTTAGTGGTGTCGTGGATTCGGTCGACCGAGATGAGCTTAGTGCTCAGGGATATATAGAGTAAGCGGTGTTTTCTCTCGCTGGGACGTAAGCCGCGGTGGTACTCTGGTCCCAAATGTGCGGATGCAGACGGTGTTTTCTCTTGTGGGGACGTAAGCCGTGGTGAATTGCATTACGCGATCGATCTTTCGAATCAGGAGCCACCATGATGGAAATCCAATTTCCAATACGTGTATTTCGGTTTTATTTGTAGAGCCCAGTATGGCGACATAGTGGGATGGGGCACTTATGCCGTCTATGATTGATACTTATGATTTGAAGATATTTTATACAATATGCACTTATAAAAGTATCAAATGATTTGTTCTAAACGTATCAAGCATTCTTTGCTATTATAAGGTAAAAACCCTATCCTCCGGCTTGCGTTGCATTGTGTGATGGGACCTGGGTCTTATAATAGCTTCATTTTTCTTTATTTAGCATTGTGCTGTTGGTTTATGCACTGGTGTTCTTGGGAGGAAACCCGTTCCGTGTTATGCGGCGTGGTCCCTTGATTTACCTAACTTTAAAAATAAAGACTAATAACTGTTTTAGTTCTCACACCAGTCACATGACTGACCTGGAGTCTATTGTTTTAACCTAAACTCTGGGTGCCCCTATTTTCCACACGGGCAGCTAGTAGTTTTGGTTTTGCAGATTTATATTCACAGGATCCTGGTTTTCAGCTGGAATGATATCCGGAAAGCTTTGTATCCGTATATCTCTTCTAGTTGTGTATTGTATTATTTTCCGCTGCTATGTATTAAAATGTAATTTAAATCTCTGATATTTCTGTGTAATATTCATTTATACTCTGTATATTCTTGTATTCTGGTGCATTGTTGTAATATACAATGAAATGTTCTTTCGTCTGCATTCTAATTTGTCGTGTCCTCACAGTAATTCGTTCTTTCTCATCTCTTCGGAGACCGAGGAAGTTCGGGTCGCTTCACAATTGGCTGCCCGTGTAGAGAGAGGGCACCCGAGTTTGCAAGGTGAAACAAACACGAGTCAGTCATGGGACTGGTATGAGAAATCTATAGTAACTACTGGATATGACAAATCTAAGGACCACGCCACTTCCGTGGAACGGGTTTACTCCAATAGATTGTCTGTGCATATATTTATTAAATAAAAAGAATAACGCAATGCTTTTGTAAAAATGAAATCATTATAAGACTCAGGTCCTATCACACAATACAATGCACACCAGAGGATAGAGTTTTACCTTATAATGATCAAAAATGCAGAGTACGAGTCAAATACTATTTTAATATTATAAGTGTGTAATATGATTTAAAATACTTCAAAATAAATGTATTAATCCTAGACGGCATAGTACCCCATCCTACTATGTCGCCATAATAAGTATACAATCAAGTCCGTTATCTCGTATTGAAAAGTTGGGTTTCCATACTGAGTCAAGACTAGGAGCGAGATCCTTACCGATTCGAGACACTCTAGCAATGCCCCAGGATTGGTACTCTGTCCAACCCTTGGATAGCTGCAGGGCCGGTCCACACTTACTTTTGTGGATTAGTTATGCCTGAACACACCCCTCCCGATCCTAACGGACCTTTAAATTGGCCAGTAGCGACCAATATACCGAGGTACCTCAAATCCAACAACCACTTAGTAAATATCAGTGCTGGTAGGTCACTGACACCACTTTTAGCTAGAAAGAGACGTGCGCACTCCTTGCGTTCCCTTGCTCCGTTTTAGACTCCACCGGGGTGTGAGGCTCGCAAAGTAACGTATACACAAAGCTGCGCCCATACTGGACCATGCTTTGATCATTCTACAAGGCCCTGCTTTGCAACCATAAGCCTTGTTCGAGTGCAACTTGGCATGTCACATCGACAACTCATATCACGCGATCGAGAATTATTTAACATAAAAAGGGGTGTTAAGCAAGAGGATAAATCCTCCGCCACCAAGCCTATATACATCAAATAAAACCAATTTTATTACATGAAATAAATTTCGATGTCAGGCATGCGATCCATTTACAAGTCCGTCCTGGGTCTGAACGAAACCGGAGTCGTCTTATTTCGTGGGAAATAAAGACACTCGCAAATCCGAACCATCAACAAGAACGTCCGGACGATCACCACCATCGACCCATCAAGGTAGCTACTCCCATTAAGGCCAACAATAGCAATACAACCATCCGCCTTGAAGATCGTCGGTCTTCAACCGTCATCTTCAACTCTTCAATTTAATGTCGCCGTATAATTATTTGAAATGAGATTAACTCGGTTTTCCAAATAATTTTCGTAGTTGTATAAATTACAAAACCAATTTTGTATCGCTGGAAATGCTTTATAATGCCTTCCACTATTTCTATTTAGTTAAAATAGTTTTATACTTTCTTAACGACGCTTTAGGTCAATAGATGGCCTAATTAATATTATATTTATAAATAAATATACCTCTATTTGGCGATTCACACAAGTCAGTCAATACAAAACAAGCAAGTGCAGTCAATCATAACATGATTCTGTTTATGTTTATGTTTTTTTTTTTTTTTTGTCTTCTCTCTTATCATATGTAGATTTTGATAAAATGACATTTCCCGTCCAAAATCTCTTTATTTGTATATGAAATTGTATTTCATAACTTTATCTGTTCATTTATGTATGAAAATGTAGTTCATAACTTTATCTTTCATTTCATCAAAACAATGTAAATAAAAAAAATGTAAATTTTAATCTTGTCTTTTTATTAATAATCATAATATTAAATAAAGTACATTACCAGTCTTATATCCTTTATTTACGATAGAAATTTGCAAATAATGTGATTCACATAGTTTGTATCTTTCATTTGCACTAAAAATGTAAATACAAGAGGTTCACAAAACTTACACTTTTTATTCGCTCTAGAAAATGAGAAATAAAAAAAACAATTCACATATATGTTCTTTTCTTTACATGGGAAAAATATCAATAAAGACACTTCACAAATTTTGTTCTCTTTTGTTTACATACAAAATGCGACAAAATGATTTACACATTTTTGTTCTCTTTTGTTTTACATACAAAATGCGACAAAATGATTTACACATTTTTGTTCTCTTTTGTTTTACATACAAAATGCGATAAAATGATTTACACATTTTTGTTCTCTTTTGTTTAACAAAGAAAATGCGACGAAATGATTACATATTTTTGTTCTCTTTTGTTTTACATACAAAATGCGACAAAATGATTTACACATTTTTGTTCTCTTTTGTTTTACATACAAAATGCGACAAAATGATTTACACATTTTTGTTCTCTTTTGTTTACATACAAAATGCGACAAAATGATTTACACATTTTTGTTCTCTTTTGTTTACAAAGAAAATGCGACGAAATGATTACATATTTTTGATCTCTTTTGTTTACAAAGAAAATGCGACGAAATGATTACATTTTTGTTCTCTTTTGCTTTACATACAAAATGATGTACATGTTTTATTTTTTTTAATAGAAAATGCAAAATAAAATGATTCACATACTTTTGCATTTCCCTCTTCTTATACATTAGAAAATATATGTAAAGACACTTCACAAATTTTGTTCTCTTTTGTTCTTTATATTGAAATTGCAAAAATGATTTCAATGTTTTGTTCTTTTTCTCTTTACATTGAAATTGCAAACAAAATGATTTCAATGTTTTGTTCTTTTTCTCTTTACATTGAAATTGCAAACAAAAAGATTTCAATGTTTTGTTCTTTTTCTCTTTACATTGAAATTGCAAACAAAAAGATTTCAATGTTTTGTTCTTTTTTTATTTACATTGAAATTGCAAACAAAAAGATTTCAATGTTTTGTTCTTTTTTTATTTACATTGAAATTGCAAACAAAAAGATTTCAATGTTTTGTTCTTTTTTTATTTACATTGAAATTGCAAACAAAAAGATTTCAATGTTTTGTTTTTTTTCTTTTACAAAGAAAATGAATATAAAGTCAATAACATATTTTGCTTCTTTTTCTTTTACAAAGAAAATGAATATAAAGTCAATAACATATTTTGCTTCTTTTTCTTTTACAAAGAAAATGAATATAAAGTCAATAACATATTTTTCTTCTTTTTCTTTTACAAAGAAAATGAATATAAAGTCAATAACATATTTTGCTTCTTTTTCTTTTACAAAGAAAATGAATATAAAGTCAATAACATATTTTGATTCTTTTTCTTTTACAAAGAAAATGAATATAAAGGACTCTCGGTTTTTTTTTTACAAAGGAGATGGTATATAAGTGACTCTCACTATTATGTTCTTTTTCTCTTACAAAAAAAAATATAAGATGGTTCAAATTTTTTTTTCTTTTTTTTCATGTATATTTTTGTATTGGACACAACAATAAAAATCAAATCAATTTAAATAAAAGGGAAATTTAATCTTTCATTTTGTATACAATTCATTCAAATAAAGAAAATTTTATTTTTCTTTGTCAAACTCATTTCATTCTAAAAAAAAGGATTTGTTTTTCCCTATTTAATCCGATCTATTCAAGAAAGGAAGAAAAGAAAAAAATGATTTTTATTTCCTTTGATTTATTGCTATTTATGTAGATCTACCAAATTTTCATCGCAAAATGAATAATGAATTGGTTATATAAAACTATTCAATAGGAACTCAATCTACAATAATCATGTTCTCATACGCACAACAAACAATATAATGATTCATACATCTAACGGGAAAAGCATCACAACACATTCATACAAAACCAGATCTAAACGAATATTGTAAAAATAAATAAATTAATTAATCAACTAATTAAATTTAAATTCAAGAGATCTCACCGTCGTTGTGAACTTTTCCCAAAATTCAAAGTGTTCTGAATCAACTCCAGTCGGTTTAGATGCGTAGATCTCAGTCACACTATTACAACGTCGCTGAAATCATCGAATTCCAATTAAGAATGAATTAGATATGATCAAAACAAATTATAAAATAAAATAAATTATTTAATTTATTGGTTAATTGGGTAATTACCCTTCTTCTTCCCCAAATAGAATCGGCCGTAACTTATGAGAATGGAGAGGAGAAGATGATGGCTCCAGAGAAGATCTAACTTTATGAGAATGGAGAGGAGAAGATGCTCTTTTATTTGGTATAAGAGTTAGGATTTAATTTGAAGAGAAGAGGGAGATAGGGGCACAAGAATTTTCGGCCATGATGGAGTATAGGGGCGGCGGCTACAAATTGAAGAAGATGGATAATGATTTAGTTAGGGTTCTCCTCTTTTTTATATTATGTAATTGAAATTTTTACAAAAAAAACCATTTCTCTCATATTATTCAAAATCCAGTCCAACAGAAAGCTACCCGACCCAATAACCCCCATTCCGGATCCGTCTAGCCATGTCTCGCAGGCCCAAAAGGTCATCTTGACCCCCAATTTTCGAAATTAAAAATAAATCCTTTTATATTTTTAATTCTGACACAATCAAAAATCCGCCGGAGCCACATACGGGCTCTGAAAAATCCCAAAAAAATATTTTTGGCTATGTCTTGACGATACGAACCCACCAATATTATTTTCGTCGAATTCTGAGGCTGTTTGAAAAAGGCCATTTTTAAGTCGTTCAATTTTGACTGTATTGACCCAAACACAGTTTCTTCTGCCACGCTCATATACTGATTCTGAAAATTATGAAAATTGAACCCTAGAAATAATATGACATTCCGGTTCCAACCAAAGTGGTTTCGTCGAAAACGGGGTTCGTTTGCAAAATGTCTATTTTTCCATAATTAAAATATTTTTTAAAAATGGAAATTTTAAATTCTAGCAGATTTTCCTTATAAAATTCTTAAAAATAAAATTTTTAAATTGGGTCTGATTTTCGGGTTGTTACAATCGCCCCCACTTAAAAGCTTTTCGTCCTCGAAAAGGAAAAGTAAAGTAGGAACAAAACGGGAAAATGTGAAGTATTGAAAATGTACCTCACACAACAATCAGTCGGAGATATCCATCCTGCACGTGGGGTAGGCTTGCTTGATACTCTCCTCTGTCTCCCAAGTGCAGTCTCTAGGGTCTCCACTCCATTGCACCTTCACAAGATTGATTCTTTTATTTCTTAGCTCACGAGTTTCTCTACCCACTATTTTTATTGGTTCTCTTCTCACTTGCAAGGTCGGTGTGATTTCCAAATCCTGCTGTGCAGCTTCCTCTACAACAAGATCTGGATCATGGACATGCCTACGCAGTTGGGATACATGAAAGACATTGTGTACGCCTGGCAGCCAATCGGGCAACTGCAATCTGTAAGCGAGTGCGCCAATCCTTTCAGTAATGGGGAATGGGCCAATGAACCTAGGTGCCAGCTTGCCAGTCTTCCCAAATCGTATTACACCACGTAATGGGGAAACTCTAAGATATACCATATCACCAACAGAGAATTGTAAGTCTCTTCTTCTAGTATCAGCATAACTCTTCTGTCGGCTTTGGGCAGCTAATAATTTCTTCTTAATAAAATCAACTTTATCTGCTGCCTCACGAATCATGTCAGGCCCCAGCACTAGACGATCACCGGATTCTACCTAACATGCGGGGGATCTGCATGGTCTGCCATAAAGAGCTTCAAAAGGCGGCATCCCTATACTTGCTTGGTAACTGTTGTTATAAGAAAACTCGACCAAGTGTATATGATCCTCCCATGAGCCACCAAAATCTAAAATGCAAGCCCGCAACAGATCTTCTAGGATGCGGTTTACCCTCTCAGTCTGCCTGTCTGTCTGAGGGTGATATGCCGTACTAAAATTCATCTTGGTTCCCAATTCTTCTTGAAAGGCTTCCCAAAATTTGCTAGTGAAAATTGGGTCGCGATCATTGACGATGCTACTAGGGACACCATGCAATCTGACAATCTCTTTCACATACAGCTGCGCCAAACTTCTAGCTGTACGGTTGGATTTGACCGGAATAAAATGAGCAGTTTTTGAAAGACGGTCAACAATCACCCAGATGCTGTCATTCCCCTTTCTAGAGCGGGGTAAGCCATCTATGAAGTCCATGGAGACCTGGTCCCATTTCCAACCTGGAATCTCTAGCGGCTGTAATAATCCCGCTAGCTTCTTCTGATCACTCTTCACTAGCTGGCAGGTGGGACATCTAGCAACATACATAGAAATGTCTCACTTCATGGATTTCCACCAAAATGTACGCTTTAGATCTTTGTACATCTTGCTAACACCAGTATGAACACTGATTTTTGACTTGTGATTCTCATCCATGACTTCCCTTTTTAGCTCTGGGATATCAGGCACACAAATACGCCCTTGCATTCTTAGAATTCCTTTGTCATCAATAGAAAAGCTTGATGCTTCAACTTTTAGAACACGCTCAGCAATCTTTTGAATAAATTTATCATCCCTCTGAAGAGTGGCAATCTTGTCTATCAGAGAAAGAGTGATAATGAGGTGGGCGAGGATGAGATTAGTGTTGGCGGCATTCTTTCGACTAAGCGCATCTGCCACAACATTCGCCTTTCCAGGCATATATAGAATATCCAAGTCATAAGCTGCAAGGAATTCCACCCATCTCTGCTGTCTCAAATTTAGATCCTTCTGAGTGAAGAGATATTTCAGAGATTGATGGTCGGTGTAAAGCTCGAATTTTTCTCCCAATAAATAATGTCTCCAGATTTTCAGAGCGAAGACAATAGCCATAAGTTCAAGGTCGTGGGTGGGGTACTTCTTCTCATGGACTTTTAGTTGGCGACTAGCATAAGCGACAACTTTGCCTCTTTGCATAAGCACCGCGCCAATACCTTAAATTAAAGATGAAGCATAACATGTTAAAATGAGTTTGACAAAAAGGAAAATGCCACCTCAAACATGTTTATTTAAAATAAAATAGAGACAACCTTCTTTGGAAGCGTCGGTCCAAACCTTCAAATCCTGATTGCCATCGATGATGGTCAAGACAGGAGCAGTGGTCAGCCTCTTCTTAAGCTCTTGGAAGGATGCCTCGCATTTTGGTGTCCAAATGAACTTCATATGCTTTTTAGTCTGCTCAGTCAATGGACCCGATAATTTAGAGAAATCTCTCACGAATTTGCGATAGTAGCCAGCCAAACCCAAGAAACTTCGAACTTCAGTGGGGGTAGTAAGCTGCTTCCATTCTTGGATGGCTGAGATCTTTCCAGGATCAACTGAAATACCTTCTTTGGAAACTACGTGGCCGAGGAATTTCACCTCTTCTTGCCAAAACATACACTTAGAGAATTTGGCTTTCAGTACATTTGTACGAAGAATTTCTAAGACTTCTCTCAAATGTTTTTCATGCTCCTCAATAGATTTTGAAAAGACAAGAATATCATCAATGAATACAAGCACGAATTTATTAAGGACATTTCTAAAAACGCGATTCATCAAGTCAACAAAATAAGCTGGAGCATTGCACAGTCCAAAAGGCATTACTAGCCATTCATAAAATGTGTCAGGCCCTCTAAAAGCAATGAGAGGAATACACTCTTCTGCGATGCGCAGTTGATGGAAACCTATGGCTAGATCCATCTTAGAGAATACACGAGCTCCATGCAATCTATCAAGAAGATCATCAATGCGGGGGAGAGGGTATTCATTCTTTAATGTCTGTTTGTTGAGATCACGGTAGTCCACGCAAAGCCTGAGGGTACCGTCAGATTTAGGCACAAACACCACTGCTGCGCCCCAACTAGAAAAGCTTGGCCTGATTAGACCCTTCCATAAAAGTTGTTTGGTTTGGTTGCTTAGCTCTTCTTCCTCTTTTGGAGACATTCTCCGTATAGCGTGAACAACGGGTCTAGCATCAGGAACTAATTCGATTTTGAAATCTATTTCTCGATGAGGAGGTAAGCTATCCACCTCTTCAAAAACATCAGCATAATCTCTTACAATAGGAATATCTTCAATAGAAGCCGGGGTGACTTCTAAAGAGGACCAAAATTCTTCCCTATCAGTGGCAGAGCCATGGCACGGGATAGAAATCAATTTTCCAAGGTCGGTTTTTATTTTAACTATCCTTTCAGCACACAACAATTCAGCTTCATAATTTTCAAGCCAATCGAGTCCAAGAATAATATCATATCCAGAAAAACTCATGATAATTAAGTTAAATGGGAATTGGAAATAGGAGTAGGAAATGGGTACTCGACAATATTGGTCTAGATAGAGTGTACCACCTATCGGACTGTGTGCATTGAATGGTTCTTCTAATTTTCTTGGTTTTAATTTCAGCTTCTTAATTGTGTCGACAGAAATAAAACTTCTAGAAGCACCAGTGTCAAAAAGAACAGTAATGGGGATGTTTTTAATATTAAGAGTACCACTGAGAACATCAGGTTTACCTGTACCTTCAGACTTAGAAGCTGGTGCAGCAGGTTCACTATAGACATGAGCCACCTCTGATTTCTTAAGCAACGGGCAATCTCTGATAATATGTCCAGGCTTGTGACAATTGAAACACTCCCTCTTGTCATGTGAGCTTTGGCTGGGTCCGGACTCATTTCATTTTACCTTCTTAGGAGCTCGACACTCTTTTTCATAATGGCCAGTTTTTCCACAGTTATAACACTTGATCTTCGCCCTATCTCTCTTCTTACTATATGGCTTTGTTGAAGAGGAACTTCCTGTTTCTAGCTTTTTATCTGCCTCATTCTTCTTGGTATTGGATTGTTTCTTCTCCTCATCCTGTTGGTTTGCTTTCTGGTCATTCTCTTCAAAGCGACAAGCCATCTCTATAATCTTAGCAAAGGGACGCTCTATATGGTTAGTGACACGGTTGTGATACTTCCTTGCCAAGCCATTGATAAACCTTTTATTCTTCTGAGTTGCATCCTGCACCAACTCCGGAGCATACCTTGAGAGCTCTTCAAATTTCTTTACATATTCAGAAACTGTCATTCCTCCTTGTTGGAGGTTGGCAAACTCATCATGTAATTTTTCCACTTCATGAGGTGGGACATACTTGGCATTAAATAACTCCTTTAATTTGGCCCATGTAACTTCAGCTTCCACAACTCCTATCATACTGAGCTCCCACCAAATTTGGGCTTGTCCTTGCAAAAACCATACCGCCATGAATCGCTTGCGGTGATCCTCTAGCTCCAAACCATCCAGAATCCTCTCTATAGTCTTTAACCAAGCTTGGGCCTCCGTGACAGATTCTTGGCCCGTGAAATGGACTCCCCCCAAATTATTTATTTTCTTCTTAACTTTATCAAGATCGAAAGCAGGTGGAGGTGGCGGTCTTACTTCCTCCTCTCTATCTGGTTGGTTGGGGGCCACTGAAGCGGTATTTTCCCTAACTCTAGCTGCTCCACCTCTAGCTCTAACTCTAGCTCGAGTTGCCATTTTACTTAGTCTGTACTTCAAGAAGAAGGTGTCAGACTAAGTGAAATGAAAATTCAAAGGAAAAGGTAGAAAAGATGGAAATGGATAAATGACTGTAAAATATGCGCTAAACTGTCATACTCATTCTAGGACTGAATAATCCCATCTCTAATGAGGCGTACTGCTATAAATGTGTTATATTCCAAAACTAAGGTTAAAACCAAAGCTCTGATACCAACTGTGATAACCCTAAAACTTCCACATAACGAAAGCAAGGATGATCATTGGAATACAACATAAATATGGCAATACATAACACAGATAACAACATAAGTATAAGAAAACTACATCATAACAACATCAAGGCAGCGGAAATAGATGTCATCAAAATATAGAATCCCACAGTCACAGAAGTTCTAATTATTACATCAAAACCAAATAGAATGTAACATGTCTCAAAACTCCAAAGTACAAAATTAAACTGTCTAACAGAAAATGAAATGAAGAGAAGGAAAGATAGCAAGATAGCAAGTCTTCATACTCCAAGTCACCTCCACAATAGAATCTCCAAGCAAGAACTCCAAGCAAGCTAAATAGGAACCTGTCAATTGGCTGCCCGTGTAGAGAGAGGGCACCCGAGTTTGCAAGGTGAAACAAACACGAGTCAGTCATGGGACTGGTATGAGAAATTTATACTAACTACTGGATATGACAAATCTAAGGACCACGCCACTTCCGTGGAACGGGTTTACTCCAATAGATGGTCTGTGCATATATTTATTAAATAAAAAGAATAACGCAATGCTTTTGTAAAAATGAAATCATTATAAGACTCAGGTCCTATCACACAATGCAACGCACACCAGAGGATAGAGTTTTACCTTATAATGATCAAAAATGCAGAGTACGAGTCAAATACTATTTTAATATTATAAGTGTGTAATATGATTTAAAATAATTCAAAATAAATGTATTAATCCTAGACGGCATAGTACCCCATCCTACTATGTCGCCATAATAAGTATACAATCAAGTCCGTTATCTCGTATTGAAAAGTTGGGTTTCCATACTGAGTCAAGGCTAGGAGCGAGATCCTTACCGATTCGAGACACTCTAGCAATGCCCCAGGATTGGTACTCTGTCCAACACTTGGATAGCTGCAGGGCCGGTCCACACTTACTTTTGTGGATTAGTTATGCCTGAACACACGCCTCCCGATCCTAACGGACCTTTAAATTGGCCAGTAGCGACCAATATACCGAGGTACCTCAAATCCAACAACCACTTAGTAAATATCAGTGCTGGTAGGTCACTGACACCACTTTTAGCTAGAAAGAGACGTGCGCACTCCCTACGTTCCCTTGCTCCGTTTTAGACTCCACCGGGGTGTGAAGCTCGCGAAGTAACGTATACACAAAGCTGCGCCCATACTGGACCATGCTTTGATCATTCTACAAGGCCTTGCTTTGCAACAATAAGCCTTGTTCGAGTTCAACTTGGCATGTCACATCGACAACTCATATCACGCGATCGAGAATTATTTAACATAAAAAGGGGTGTTAAGCAAGAGGATAAATCCTCCGCCACCAAACCTTTATACATCAAATAAAACCAATTTTATTACATGAAATAAATTTCGACGTCAGGCATGCGATCCATTTACAAGTCCGTCCTGGGTCTGAACGTAACCGGAGTCGTCTTATTTCGTGGGAAATAAAGACACTTGCAAATCCGAACCATCAACAAGAACGTCCGGACGATCACCACCATCGACCCATCAAGGTAGCTACTCCCATTAAGGCCAAAAATAGCAATACAACCATCCGCCTTGAAGATCGTCGGTCTTCAACCGTCATCTTCAACTCTTCAATTTAATGTCGCCGTATAATTATTTAAAATGAGATTAACTCGGTTTTTCAAATAATTTTCGTAGTTGTATAAATTACAAAACCAATTTTGTATCGCTAGAAATGCTTTATAATGCCTTCCACTATTTCTATTTAGTTAAATTAGTTTTATACTTTCTTAACGACGCTTTAGGTCAATAGATGGCCTAATTAATATTTATATTTATAAATAAATATACCTCTATTTGGCGATTCACACAAGTCAGTCAATACAAAACAAGCAAGTGCAGTCAATCATAACATGATTATGTTTATGTTTATGTTTTTTTTTTGTCTTCTCTCTTATCATATGTAGATTTTGATAAAATGACATTTCCCGTCCAAAACCTCTTTATTTGTATATGAAATTGTATTTCATAACTTTATCGGTTCATTTATGTATGAAAATGTTGTTCATAATTTTATCTTTCATTTCATCAAAACAATGTAAATAAAAAAAATGTAAATTTTAATCTTGTCTTTTTATTAATAATCATAATATTAAATAAAGTACATTACCAATCTTATATCCTTTATTTACGATAGAAATTTGCAAATAATGTGACTCACATAGTTTGTATCTTTCATTTGCACTAAAAATGTAAATACAAGAGGTTCACAAAACTTACACTTTTTATTCGCTCTAGAAAATGAGAAATAAAAAAAAAACCATTCACATATTTGTTCTTTTCTTTACATGGGAAAAATATCAATAAAGACACTTCACAAATTTTGTTCTCTTTTGTTTTACATACAAAATGCGACAAAATGATTTACACATTTTTGTTCTCTTTTGTTTTACATACAAAATGCGACAAAATGATTTACACATTTTTGTTCTCTTTTGTTTTACATACAAAATGCGACAAAATGATTTACACATTTTTGTTCTCTTTTGTTTTACAAAGAAAATGCGACGAAATGATTACATATTTTTGTTCTCTTTTGTTTTACATACAAAATGCGACAAAATGATTTACACATTTTTGTTCTCTTTTGTTTTACATACAAAATGCGACAAAATGATTTACACATTTTTGTTCTCTTTTGTTTACATACAAAATGCAACAAAATGATTTACACATTTTTGTTCTCTTTTGTTTACATACAAAATGCGACAAAATGATTTACACATTTTTGTTCTCTTTTGTTTACAAAGAAAATGCGACGAAATGATTACATATTTTTGTTCTCTTTTGTTTACAAAGAAAATGCGACGAAATGATTACATATTTTTGTTCTCTTTTGCTTTACATACAAAATGATGTACATGTTTTATTTTTTTTAATAGAAAATGCAAAATAAAATGATTCACATACTTTTGCATTTCCCTCTTCTTATACATTAGAAAATATAAGTAAAGACACTTCACAAATTTTGTTATCTTTTGTTCTTTACATTGAACTTGCAAAAATGATTTCAATGTTTTGTTCTTTTTCTCTTTACATTGAAATTGCAAACAAAAAGATTTCAATGTTTTGTTCTTTTTCTCTTTACATTGAAATTGCAAACAAAAAGATTTCAATGTTTTGTTCTTTTTTTATTTACATTGAAATTGCAAACAAAAAGATTTCAATGTTTTGTTCTTTTTTTTTTTCTTTTACAAAGAAAATGAATATAAAGTCAATAACATATTTTGCTTCTTTTTCTTTTACAAAGAAAATGAATATAAAGTCAATAACATATTTTGCTTCTTTTTCTTTTACAAAGAAAATGAATATAAAGTCAATAACATATTTTGCTTCTTTTTCTTTTACAAAGAAAATGAATATAAAGTCAATAACATATTTTTCTTCTTTTTCTTTTACAAAGAAAATGAATATAAAGTCAATAACATATTTTGCTTCTTTTTCTTTTACAAAGAAAATGAATATAAAGTCAATAACATATTTTGCTTCTTTTTCTTTTACAAAGAAAATGAATATAAAGGACTCTCGGTTTTTTTTTTTACAAAGGAGATGGTATATAAGTGACTCTCACTATTATGTTCTTTTTCTCTTACAAAAAAAAAAATATAAGATGGTTCAAAAATTTTTTTCTTTTTTTTTTCATGTATATTTTTGTATTGGACACAAAAATAAAAATCAAATCAATTTAAATAAAAGGGAAATTTAATCTTTCATTTTGTATACAATTCATTCGAATAAAGAAAATTTTATTTTTCTTTGTCAAACTCAAATCATTCTAAAAAAAAAGGATTTGTTTTTCCCTATTAAATCCGATCTATTCAAGAAAGGAAGAAAAGGAAAAAATGATTTTTATTTCCTTTGATTTATTGCTATTTATGTAGATCTACCAAATTTTCATCGCAAAATGAAAATTGAATTGGTTATATAAAACTATTCAATAGGAACTCAATCTACAATAATCATGTTCTCATACGCACAACAAACAATATAATGATTCATACATCTAACGGGAAAAGCATCACAACACATTCATACAAAACCAGATCTAAACGAATATTGTAAAAATAAATAAATTAATTAATCAACTAATTAAATTTAAATTCAAGAGATCTCACCATCATTGTGAACTTTTCCCAAAATTCAAAGTGTTCTGAATCAACTCCAGTCGGTTTAGATGCGTAGATCTCAGTCACACTATTACAACGTCGCTGAAATCATCGAATTCCAATTAAGAATGAATTAGATATGATCAAAACAAATTATAAAATAAATTAAATTATTTAATTTATTGGTTAATTGGGTAATTACCCTTCTTCTTCACCAAATAGAATCGGCCGTAGCTTATGAGAATGGAGAGGAGAAGATGGTGGCTCCAGAGAAGATCTAACTTTATGAGAATGGAGAGGAGAAGATGCTCTTTTATTTGGTATAAGAGTTAGGATTTAATTTGAAGAGAAGAGGGAGATAGGGGCACAAGAATTTTCGGCCATGATGGAGTATAGGGGCGGCGACTACAAATTGAAGAAGATGGATAATGATTTAGTTAGGGTTCTCCTCTTTTTTATATTATGTAATTGTAATTTTTACAAAAAAAACCATTTCTCTCATATTTTTCAAAATCCAGTCCAACAGAAAGCTACCCTACCCAATAACACCCATTCCGGATCCGTCTAGCCATGTCTCGCAGGCCCGAAAGGTCATCTTGACCCCCAATTTTCGAAATTAAAAATAAATCCTTTTATATTTTTAATTCTGACGCAATCAAAAATCCGCCGGAGCCACATACGGGCTCTGAAAAATCCCAGAAAAATATTTTTGGCTATGTCTTGACGATACGAACCCAACAAAATTATTTTCGTCGAATTCTGAGGTTGTTTGAAAAACGGCCATTTTTAAGTCGTTCAATTTTGACTGTATTGACCCAAACACAGTTTCTTCTGCCACGCTCATATACTGATTCTGAAAATTATGAAAATTGAACCCTAGAAATAATATGACATTCCGGTTCCAACCAAAGTGGTTTCGTCGAAAACGGGGTTCGTTTGCAAAATGTCTATTTTTCCATAATTAAAATATTTTTTAAAAATGGAAATTTTAAATTCTAGCAGATTTTCCTTATAAAATTCTTAAAAATAAATTTTTTAAATTGGGTCTGATTTTCGGGTTGTTACATCATCCTCAGACAGACGGTCAGACTAAAAGGGTGAATCGTATAATGGAAGATCTATTGCGGGCATGTATTCTTGATTTTGGCAGATCATGGGAAGACCATTTACATTTGGCTGAATTCTCATATAATAACAGCTACCAAGCGAGCCTGACAATGTCACCATTCGAAGCATTGTATGGTAGACCGTGCCGATCCCTTGCTTGTTGGGTTGAGCCAGGCAATAGACTTGTATTGGGCCCTGATATGATTCGCGAGGCTGCGGATAAAGTTGACTTTGTTGTGAAACGATTACTAGCCGCTCAAAGCCGACAAAAGAGCTATGCAGATAAAAGGAGAAGGGATATATCATTTTCTTTTGGCGACTATGTATATTTAAAAGTATCTCTGATGAGGGGAGTCATCCGATTCGGTAAAACAGGGAAATTGGCACCCAAATTCATTGGTCTGTTTCCTTTTCTAGAACGGATCGGAACTCTCGCTTATAGGGTTGAGTTGCCTAATTGGTTGCCTGGAGTGCATGATGTATTTCACATATCTCAACTTCGAAAGCACGTTCATGATCCAGACTTGATCGTGGAAGAAGCAGCTCAACAAGATATTGAAATTACTCCAGAATTATCTGTGAGGAGAGAGCCCTAAAGATCATCAGCAAAGAAACCAAAGAGCTGAGGAACAAGAAGGTTCACTTAGTCAAAGTGCAATGGAGTGGAGATCCTCGAGATTGTACTTGGGAGACTGAGGAGAGCATTCAGAAAGCCTATCCTAAGTGTCGAGTAGATATCTCTTATTGACTCCGGTGCAAGGTACATTTACCATACTTTGCATTACCAATTAGTTCTCTACTCTGCTGTAATTTTCTTTCCATGGATGTGCACTTTTAATTCCATAGTCTGAATGACTTTAAAAGAGTATAGAAATTAATTAGTATATTTTTTGAAAAGTTAAGAACAATTTGATTGTTGTTTGTGTTGTTTGATTGAAAATTTGATTAACTGAATTATTAAAACGATAGTTAATTTAATCAATAAGAGAATAATGGTAGGATTTATTCATTTAAATCACACATTGAACTGATTAGAAAATAGATAGAAATATATACATTTGCATTATATATGTTTGAACAGGTAAATGGATAGCTGTTGAGTAAAGATTTTATTTGCATGACCGACAAATAGGTAAACCTTAATGAGTTGGATTTGAAATATTATTATATCAACTCCTGTGAATGCCATTGGATGCAGAGTGCTGGTTATTCTGTGTGAAATATTAAACATCGCCATAGGATAGTAATAATAAATTTTGAACTACATTACATGGCATACTTCTGGAAGATAGACATACTTCATCATATACCACATAAGCATTTGGAGCTTGTGTGACGAGGTGGAAGATTTCTCATACGAGCGATAGGCTTGTATGGCGATGACTATATTTTACAGGTTGAACTGATGACTGATATGGACTATTTAAAATGTAACGATAAATTGCCAGATTAATAAAAACCCCACACGGGTCTGGAGTTGACAATAATCACGTCTCTCTAGTCATTAGATATGGTACATGGACTATTTATTTCCCACACGGGACAAGGTGATGAGGATTTATCCTCTGGAGCAATTAAAATACACACTCCCTCAGGCTTTGACAGGGTGGCGAGAATTTATTCTCTGGAGTTATTATCAATACACGCTCCCCTGTAGACACCAGAATATATCACTATAAATATGTGTATGCTTATCAGGATTTATTGGGTACCTAATACGGCCCAATAAATTTCCAAACCTCTCCCCGTACAAAGGAGGTTATGGCAAAAAAATTCGAAAATTCCGGGTGTTAGCCAATGAAGAATTCGAAAATTCTCAGAAACTGAAAAGTTGGAGAATGGAAGCCAGATTGAACGTAGAGTTGATTAATCAAACCACTTTCGACTTTGTTCCTTTTCGGGGATGAAAAGTTTTAAGTGGGGGAGATCGTAACGACCCGGAAAATCTGAACCAATTTAAAAATTTTAAATTGGCTAAAATAGTGGATTTTAAATATTTAAAATAAATATTTAAATAATAGCAATGAAAAGTGAGTTTGAATCGACGTTTGAAAACGAATATAATTAATTCTAATTATAAACAAGGCCTGAAATGGCGCGGCACTTTCAAAATTTGAATTCAAACTTTGACTGACTGTACCGGGTGCAAAACAAAACGGATTTGAGTGAAACCAAAAATATTTAAATCTGTTAGAGAATACCTTTCTAATGAATCTGAAAAATTTAAGTTTCATAGCGGAAAGCAAAAGTTATAGCCAAATGAATGTTCAGAAAGGTCGCTTTGGAATTTATATAGCCCATGAAAATGGCCATTTTTTAAACGACCTCGGAATTCGACGAAACTACTTTTTAGGATCCGGGATGTTAATAAATTGCTAATTTTCAAATTTCATAATTTTTGAAGTTAATATGTGAGCGTGGCAAAGGAAAATGTGTTTGGTCGATTTCTATTAAATTGAATCGACCAGAAAAGGGCCATTTTTCAAACGGTCTCAGAATTTGATGAAACTAGTTTCGTTGGGACCGTATCGTTAAAACATAGCTAGATTTATTTTTCTGGAATTTTTAGAGTTAGTATGTGGCCCCAGTAAATTGAATTGTATGTTTAAAATTCAATATAATGATTTAAATGTTAATTTAAATGAAAACTGATTGAAACGATGGAATTGGCTTGCGAAACATATCCCATTGTGTTCAGAATAGGGGTATTTGGCTAGAGGCAACAGCCGTTGGGTTCGATTTGAAGTTAGTTTGAACAAACAACTATTTTTAAATCAAAAGGAAATTAAATAATATTAAATAAAATAAATCTTCTAAAAAGGGGGAGGGGCCAAAACCCTAGCCGCCACTCAGTCATTCACGGCTAAAAATATCGGATCTTTGCATCAATTTTTCTCACCGATAATTGCGAATTTGAAGAGGAAATTAAAACGAAAGTTATTGGCCATCTCGAGATCTTCCATTCAAGACCGGTGTGATCGATTTTCATTAACTGTGGTGCTCGATTTCCTCTCCTAAAGGTCGACCGTTCACGCTGGTTTCCACGCCTCCCTAGGCGTTCGAGTTCGGCGGCCAGCAGGGTGTGAGTGCGGCGGCGAGAGGCACTCCTCATGAGCTGCTCCGATAGGACTCCGATCAGCTACAAGAGCGGCGGCGGCGGGTTGTGTTTGACGAGGGTTTGGGTTCAACAGTTCTGAGTTAAAACGTGAATAAGGAGGGTTAGGAAATTTTAAATTAATTATTTAATTAATTAGTTTATAAAAGTGATTAATATTCAAACTCTAATATCTTTTTCGTTTGTGTACGAAATTCAGTGAAACAAGAAACAGTGGACTCGTGTGGACGCCTTCTACATTGTAGAAGAGACCGCATATTTTTCTGAGTCTTCTGCTATTTTTGGTGGAGTAGAACCCAATGTGAGATTTCTAAATTCTAAACGATATGGAAAACGACGATGTATAAATTATATAATTGTTGTATGAGTTATATAAGCGTTGTACACCTCTTGTATAAGCGCTGTATAAGTTGTACGATCGATGTATAAGTTATATATGCATTGTAAAAATTATATATGTGTTGAAATAGAAGTGAAATGCTATATATATATATATATATATATATATATATATCCACGCCCCTCATCCACAAACCATGGACGATATTTATTGGTTGTGATTGGTGTGAAAATTGATTGATAGCGAATGGTTAATTGAAATTGTTTGTGGTTGAAATTGATTGATTGTGGTTGAAAAATAGCCATTTGTGGTTGAGAAATATTTGGTTGAAACCACATAGGATTAGTTTGTGGAAATGAAAAAAAAAACTATACATGCCGCCTGCGTGCGATCTAGATGCATGATTCCCCATTGTCAAAAGCTGCGAGGCTTTAAGGTAGAGTGAGGAGCCGTACTAGGGACGGTCCCGGTTTTAACTACCCTGCCATTATGCTGCCGAAATTTTGAATAATATTCATGTGTTAGAATTATTTCCATTTGTTGAAACTATAATTATTCGTTGTATAGAAAACCTTCATGTGTTGAATCGATATTCATTCGTTGGATAGAAATTCATGTGTTGAATGGTATTCGTGTTTTAAATATAAAAATCACCTTTTTATCGATATATATAAACTATAGAAAACCTTCATGTCTTGAAACGAAATTCATTCGTTGAATTGAAATTCATGTGTTGAGTGGTATTCATATTTTGAAAGAAATTGTTTTATAATAAAAATCCAATTTTTATCATCAACATGAACTATATAAAATAATCTTGTTTTGAAATAAATTGTTTTTTAATAAAAACCCTATTTTTATCACTTATATTAACTATATAAAATAGTCGAGTTTTGAAATAAATTGTTTTATAATAAAAATCCAATTTTCGTCATCGATATGAACTATATAAAATAATCTTGTTTTGAAATAAATTGTTTTATAATAAAAACACTATTTTTATCAACTATATTAACTATATAAAATAGTCGAGTTTAGAAATAAATTGTTTTATAATAAAAATCCAATTTTCATCATCGATATGAACTATATAAAATAATCTTGTTTTGAAATAATTTTTTTTATAATAAAAACCCTATTTTTATCACCTATATTAACTATATAAAATAGTCGAGTTTTGAAATAAATTGTTTTACATTAAAAAACTCACTTTTATTATATACATTAGTTGTTAAAAATAGTGAAGTGTTGAAATAGAAGACAGTTAGATAAAAACATCATTTTTATCAAATGTATGAAAAATCATATGGTTTGAAATCGAAAAATCGATATATATATATATAAACAGAATTGAAATATATCGACATCCCACTTTTGAAATCGAACACAAATTCTGATGATACTCGAGTAATTGGGGATATATAGACATCCCACTTTTGAAATCGAACACAAATTCTGATGATACTCGAGTAATCATCATAATCGAACACAAATTCTGATTTCACACCAGTCAATTGGGGATATATAGACATCCCACTTTTGAAATCGAACACAAATTCTGATGATACTCGAGTAATCATCATAATCGCCTCCGGACGACTAGAGTGTGATTCTACATCTATCCAGTACATTTGAGGCTTCAAATACATGTTAATTACACGTATATTCAAAATCGTCATATACTCGATTGTCCAAATTCAATATTAAATAAATATTCAAATTCTAATAATATGGTTTAAATTTTGAAAACAAAGTTTGTTTTAAAAACACTACTCTTCACACTCGTTCTAGGATACTACTGATCCCATCTCTAACGAGTCATCCTTGTTGTATATTACTAATCCAATCTCTGATGAATTCTTTCGTTTGGTTCTAATGTGTCTTGTTCTCAAGCTCTGTAAACCAAAGCTCTGATACCAAATGAAGCGACCCGAACTTCCCCATGAAGGAAAGCCCGGATTGAGTTGAGAACACAACAAACCACAACACAAACAGAAGAACATTTCATTGCTTATTACAACAATTACATCAAAGTACAAGAATGTTACAGAGTATGAATAAACAATACACATTTGATAAACATCAGAGATTTAAATACCTTACTGCAGCGGAAAAATAATACATAACACAACTGAAAGAAATACATGGATACAGAGCTTTCCGAGTATAGTTCCAGCTGTAAACCAGTATCCGGTGAATATAATATCTGCAAGACCCAACTACTAGATGCCCGGGTGGAAAACAAGGGCACCCAGAGTTCAGGTTAAAACAATAAACACCAGGTCAGTCATGTGACTGGTGTGAGAAATAAAATGGTTATATATCTTTATTTTAAAGTTAAGTAAATCAAGGGACCACGCCGTATAACACGGAATGGGTTTCCTCCCAAGAATACCAGCGCATAAAACAAATAGCGCAATGCTAAATAAAGAACAATGAAGCTATTATAAGACTCAGGTCCCATCACACAATGCAACATAAGCCGGAGGATAGAGTTTTACCTTATAATAGCCAAATATGTTTGGTACACGAAATTTATCTTTTATTATTACTATAAGTTAAGAAATCAACTTAAAATATAAATGTATCAATCATAGACGACATAGTGCCCCATCCCACTATGTCGCCATACTAGGCTCTACAATTTAAAACCGAAATGTCACGTATTGGAAGTTGGATTTCCGTTTGTGAACCAAGGCAAGTGATCGTCCTTACCGCTTCAATAGACTCTCTAGCCTGAGACTCAGGATCAGAGCTCGAGTGACCCTTGGATCTTCAGGGCCGGCCCATACTTAGCGGGTTAAAAATACCATAAACGATATGCTAGTCTGCCCTATGGGGCATAAGTGAGCTAGATGACTCCATTGGTTCCGTAGTAACCGATATATCCGAGGCGCCTCGCATTCCAATAACCACATAGGTAAAAATAATGTAAATTTTAAGGCTTGCAAAATGCTGACACCACCTCTAGCTAGAAACCAGCATATGTCCATTTCCCTGATGTCCTTCCCATTTCTGGTTCACACCGGTGTGTGAGGTTCGCAAATTAAAGCTATACACAAAGTTATGCCACACAGGTCGTGCTTTGATCATCAACTACAAGACTCTTCTTTTCAATAGAAGCCTTGATCACTTGCCACTCAGGCATGCCACACAGGCAATTCACGCCATGCGACTGATGTCTATCGATATACAACCTCTGATCCCGTACGTCTCAGAGAAGTGTGAAATAAGAGAATATATTCTTCTTCACCAGGCAGATGTATATTTAATAGAGATCAATCAACACAGAATAAAATCCAATGTCAAACACACAGTCCATTTACAAGTCCATTCTGGGTTTGAACGAAACCGGAGGCACCTTATTCCTCGTCCTGTATTCCCCATACAGGAGAGAGGGCCTCGCATATCCGTCGATCTCTAAGTACATCTGGACGATCACCACTTATTACCTCCTCTTGTGTAACAACCCGGAAAATACGAGCCAATTAAAAATTTTTAAATTGGTTATTTTAAAGAAATTTGAACAATTGAAATATAATATTTCAATAAAATAATGAGTTAGAAATGGTGCGGCAGTTTGAAAATTTGAATTCAAATTTTGACTGGCTGTACCGGGTGCAAAATAAAACGGATTTCAGTGAAACCAAAAATATTTAAATCTGTTTATGAATGTCTTTCTAACGAATCTGAAAAATCAAAATTTCATAGCAGGAATCAAAAGTTATGGCCAAATGAATTTTCAGAAAGGTCACTATAGAGAATATATAGCCCTTGAAAATAGACATTTTGCAAACCCCTCGTAATTCGACGAAACCACTTTTGTTGGATCCGGGATGTTAAATTATTGGTAGGTTTCAAATTTCATAATTTTTGAAGCTAGTATGTGAGCGTGGCAAAAGAAAATGTGTTTGGTCAATTTCTGTTAAATTGGATCGACCAGAAAATGGTCATTTTTCAAACTGTCTCAGAATTCGACGAAACTAATTTTCTTGGGACTGTAGTGTCAAAACATAGCTAGATTTATTTTTCTGGAACTTTTCGAATTATTTTTTGGCCCTAGCAAATTGAAATGTACATTCAAATCGAATATTGAATGTTTTATATTTTAATTTGAATGAATAACTAATTGTAACAGTCGAATTGGCCCACGAAACATATCCCATTGTGTTGGGATGGGGGTATTTAGCTAGGGGCGATAGTCGTTGGGTTTGGATTGGTGTTCGTTTGGAGAAACACTAATTTAAAAATTAAATAAAGCATCGACAAATAGAAATTTTCCATTCATAATCTAAAATAAAAAAACTCCAGAAAAGTCCGCCCCCTCCCCCGCTTCGACGGAAACCCTTTTCTCCCGTTCCCGGCCATTTTTCGACCGCCACAGCCACTATTTGCCCCATCCCCCAGTTCAACTTTTTGTAGCTCTCCTCCTCTTCAAATCAATACCCATTAGACCCCCTAGCGTGTTGTGTGGAGGGAGAACCACCTCCCTGATGTTCGGAACTTCTAAGCGTCGCTGCCTCCCTAGTGAACCGAGCTGGACCCCACCACGTCGTGCAAACGCGTCTCTCCGCCCCCTTCAACCTCGCACCAGCCGATCGACGAACTACTTCATGGATTTGCCTAAAAATGGAAACCTAGTTTCGAAGAAACAAGGCAGGTAACGGCTTGGATTTTCTAAATTGAAAAATAACACTTTTAAGTGTTGCAAACTTTGAAAAATCGTATCTTTATCGTGTGTTAACGAAATTCGATGAAACAGGAAATATCGAGACCGTGTCGACGCTCTCTACAGTCTAGAAGTATCCGGGGATTTTTCTAAGCACGCTACTCTTTTTAGCAAAGCGACAAACCAATGTGAGATTTCTAAACTGAAATGTGAATAGAAATGTGATATATAAATTATATAAGCGAAATATAAATTATATACGTGTTGTATGCCTTATGTACATGCATTGTATAAGTTATATGAGCGAAGTATGAATTATACATGCATTGTATAAATGATATGTGTATTGGAATGGAAATAAAATATATTTATATACGAATATATATATATATATACACACTCCCCTCGTCCACAAACCATGGATGATAATTATTGATTGTGAATTGGCATGAAAAATTTGGTGAATAATGCGAATGGTTGATAGGATTATTTTTGGTTGATATTGTTTGGTTGTGGTTGAAAAATACCCTTGTGGTTGAAAAATACCCATTTGTGATTGAAACTAATTTGAAATAAATTATGGAAAAGAAAATCATACTCGCCTGCGTGCGAATTAGATGTATGAAATCCCCATTGTCAAAAACCGTAAGGTTTTAAGGTAGAGCGAGGAGCCGTACTCGGGACGGTGCCGGTTTTAACTACCCTGCCGTTATGCTGTCGAAATTTTCAATAATATTCATGTGTTAGAATTACTTTCATATGTTGAAATTATTTTCATGTGTTGAAACCATAGTCGTGTGTGGAAATGCTCATGTGTTGAGAAGTTCATGTGTTGAAAAATAAGTTCATGTGTTGAATAAATAATGTGTTTAAACAATAAAAACACATTATTATTATATATATGAGGTATGTAAAATATTCGTGCTTTAAATAAATTGTTTCAACAATAAAAATTACATCTTTCTTATATGTATGAACTATATAAAATATCCATGTGTGGAAATGCTCATGTGTTGAGAAGTTCATGTGTTGAATAAATTAAGTGTTTATACAATAAAAATCGCATTTTTATTATATATATGAAGTATGTAAAATATTCGTGTTTTAAATAAATTGTTTCAACAATAAAAATTACATCGTTCTTATATGTACGAACTATATAAAATATCCATGTGTGGAAATGCTCATGTGTTGAGAAAGTCATGTGTTGAAAAAGGTTCATGTGTCGAATAAAAAGACCGAACAATAAAAATTACATTTTTATTGAGAATATGAAGTGCTAAAAACATTCATGTGTTGAATAAATATTTTTGATGATAAAAATACCATTTTTACCATGTATATGATTTGCTAAAAATATACAAGTGTTGAAATAAATATTTGTTTGCTATGAATATTATTTTTAACATGTATAGGAACTAAATAAAATAGTTATGTGTTGAAATATATTTTAGTTCGCTAAAAATATCATTTTTAAGTGAATTATGAAGTGTTAAAATAACCACTTGTTCAAACAAATATTCAGGAGTTGGAAATATTCATTAGTTAGCTAATAATTTGATTTTCAGCTTATGTATGCAACATTGAAATAGATGGTAATGTTTAACCAAATCGAATCAAATATGAAATTGAATTGAAAATAGTAAGTGATAAGAATTGCACACATGTACATGCATATTTATTGAACAGGTTATAGCGAAGAGGCTAGAGAAGAGGAATAAAATTGTGTGCCTGACAAATAGGTACATGTTTACTGTTTTGCTTGGGTGATGATTTTAAAAGACGATTTGCTAGTCGCTTGGCTTTTTCTTTTTCTTTTTGATTTGAGACGCCCGTGTGGCTATTTGGGAATTTTCACTACCCTTCCTGTACAAAGGAGGTTATGGCGAAATTTTCCAAAATTTAAAGGTGTTAGTAAAATATTTGAAGTGAAAATGATATACTGAAAGATCCGACCATCGGATTTTCCAAGATTTTCACTACCCTTCCCGTACGAATCGAGGCCGTGCAGTTTGCGTTTTGAAATCGTAATTTTAAACGATTATACTGAAAGATCCGACCATCGGATTTTGACGAAAATGGAACCATTGGGTTCGCTTTTGAGAGATCTTTCCAACGATATACACTTTATTAAGATCCAACGGTTAGAACAAATTGGGGGTTTAAAACAAATTGGGGGAAAAATAGCGCTAGTGCATCGGCACGACCTGAAACGTCGTTTAAATAAATAAGGCTGTTTTAAAATAAATAAAAATGGCAATATATCATTATAAAATATTATAGACGATATAGAATAGAAATAAATCGATTCTGCTTGGTTTGCTTTTTATTTGATTGTTGAATGTGTTCGACATGAAAATTATACTAAAAAACTGAAATATGAATGTTGAATAATTTAACCATGTGAAGAATTGATTTGAAAATCTAAATATACGTGGGTTATTTGAAAAGGTCGAGTTCATTCTCATTTCAAATAATCGATAGACGGTTCGAAGTCGAAGAGTTGAAGATGGTTCAAGATCGACGATCTTCACATTGGATGGATGGGCGCTACTGATGCTCATGATTGGAGTAGCTACCTTGAAGGAGCTGAAGTGGCAGCCGTCCGGACGTATTGTTGATTGTACAGATATGCGAGGAATATGGTGCCTCCGGCTTCGTTCAAACCCAGAACGAACTTGTAAATGGATTGTGTATCTGACATTGGATTTTTTCTTTGATGATTGATCTCTATTAAATATATATCTATTTGGCGGCAGAGAATTATTCTCTTGCTTAACGCCCTTCTCTGAGACGTACAAGCTCAGATGTTATATATCGATAGAAATCAGTCGCATGGAGTGAATTGCCTGTGTGGCACGCCTAAGTGGCATATAATCAAGACTTCTGTTGCAAAGAAAAGTCTTGTGGTTGATGATCAAAGCATGGCCTAGGTGGCGTAGCTTTGTGTATAGCGTGGATTCGCGAGCCTCACACCTCCGTATGAGTTAAAAATGGGATAAGGACCCAAGGAGTGCATGACGTTTCTTTCTAGCTACGGCGGTGTCAGTGACTTACCAGCCGTGACATTTATATATACTTTTCACCTGTGTGGTTGTTGGAATGCGAGGCGCCTCGGTTATAGATCTGTAAGGACCGGGAAACGTGTGTTCAGGAATTGCTAATCCTCAAAAGTAAGAGAGGACCGGCCTTGGAGGATCTAGGGATCGCTGTGTGTGGTCCTGGGACATTTGCTAGAGTGTCTCGAACGGAGAGGAGCTTGACCCTTTCCTCGACTCATAATGGAATCAAATTTCCAATACGAAATTGCGGATTTGATTGTATTACTAGTATTGCGACATAGTGGTATGGGTCACTTATGCCGTCTATGATTGATATTTATGATTGAATTTTCTTTTGAAACATATATACACTAGTAATAATATAAAACACTTTTGTTTTATACGTATCAAGCATTTTTTGGCCATTATAAGGTAAAACTCTATCCTCCGGCTTGCGTTGCATTGTGTGATGGGACCTAAGTCTTACAATGGCTTCATTTTTATAAATAGCATTGCGATGATTTAATAATTTGCTTTATTTCATGCACTAACAATCATTGGAGTAAACCCGTTCCGCAAAAGTGGCGTGGTCCTTTGATTTGCCTTATTATTGTTGTTAATTAGTTAAGTAGGTTTCTCATACCAGTCCCATGACTAACTCGTAGTTTGTTTCACCTTGCAAACTCGAGTGCCCTTATTTTCACACGGGCAGCCTAGTATCAAGTAGCTGGCGTATTTTGGCTTTGCACCGCAACAGAGGTGCACTTTTTGGCTCATGGCGAGGCTTGACTACACAGTGATGACTATGATTTTTCCGCCATTATTGTATATGTATATGATTCCGGCTCAGGCGATGTGGACTGATTTTTCGTTTATGTACTCTCTATGTATATGATTTCGCCTTAGGCAATGTAGACTAATAATGTACTTTTATGCACTAAGTTGTATCCTGCATTGTGCTCTCTGATGTTGTGATACATATGATTCCGTTGTCATATTTGTTTAAATTATTCTATTTCCTGATTATGCTATTATCTGTACTCTGCTAATGATGATTATTATGTTATATTCCAACGATTACCGTTAACACCGTCATACGGGGTTTTGGGATCGTCAAAGGTGGTATCAGAGCTTTGGTTAACCTTAGTGAAACACCCCACCTCCGTTAGGGTGACTCTCAAAGGGAATGCCCTAATTTTGGTGGAGGTTTATAAGTATAAGTCATAGATATACAAGACAGATATAATAACACATATTTTTGAACAGCGGAAAACAACAACTTTTATTTCTTCAAAATACGTGTTACACAAACCATGCCATAATACTTCCCAAAATCATAACTGTCTTGATTACATTATTTAAAGAAGCATGAAGAAAACATAAATAAACTGCAAAAGTCCCCTAATTGCTGTCCAAAGCCATAGTCCAAAATGGAAAAGATCCAAGCAATACATTCTTTCTCTTCAAGCTGGATGTGAAAACTGATCAAGCTGCGGTATTCCCTCCCTGAGAACCTGGGGGGGAACGAAAGAAAACGAGTGACTTTCAGTGTAGAAACGGTTAAAACAACCTGTCATGTATGAACTGGAACTAAACTTAAGAATGGTGTCAAGGTGAACAAGATAGACTAAGGTGATCAGGATAAGTCAAGACAAGTCAAGTAAAGCATCACATGTTCGAGATTCGTTGCATCGACTGTACTAGTATACTAAGCCCATATCACAAGTTAATCACGAAATAAATCCCATGGCCCAATATCATGAAATGACCCTGAAACGGGGTCTGACCCAAGTACGGGGCCCTACGGAGCGATTATCTAGTCGATCGGCTCCCTACCAGTTCTAGCTCAAGTGTCCGTGTCATACGGCTAATCACGAATGTAGTCACATGTGCTGGGTCCACCTTCGGGTGTATCAGCCCTAGGGTGTCAACCCCTGACACGATTCAAGATGCACAGATAAATCTACGGATACCCAGTGTCTGCCCCGGGTACGTGCACGATCGTAGTCCACCGAACCTACACTGGCGTACCCCACTGCCATCGTTCACCTCTTACAATCAGCCCAGTAATCGTGCCCCACCCGGCCTAGCCCCAGGGTACCTTGATACATCTAGAGGGTAACTGCTGAAAGGGGTCGTGTCTAGGGTTTCGCCTAATAGATTAAGTCATGTAATTCGTGACCTAACCCGCCTAAAAGATTAAGTCATGTAATCCGTGACTTAATCCTTTTCCAGTCTAGTCATGTCAAGATGGTTAAGTATGTCATTTCAGTTCACGACTTAACCCGCCTACATGTCATGTCAAGTTGGCTAAGTGTTGTCGTTTTCAAGTTCATGACTTAGCCCTACAAATCGTGTTCAAGTTGGTTAAGTTGTCTTTTCATGTTCATGACTTAGCCCTAATTGGCATTAATTGATTCGTTAATGCACCGAACCACTCATATTGGATCCTATTGTTCGTAGCCACTGGATTTGCCGGGCGGTTCCGGGCAGGTTTAAGCTACGAACTCAACCCAACCTCGGGTTTCAAGCGCGATGTGACCAACTACCCACATTGGATCCTATTGTTTGTAGCAACTGGATTTGCCGGGCGGTTCCGGGCAGATTTACACTACAAACTCAACCCAACCTCGAGTTGGCCACTTTCTTGTTTTCTAAAGTCATGCCCATGTTCTTATCAGATTTTGCTATTTCCACATCATGTTCATATATCAACTTCGTGCCCAACTAAGACATGTTTAAAGTAAAATTATGGCATGTTCAAGTCAAGTTTTCGTGCCATATTTCATGTTCTACTTATGCCAAATTTCACAGTTTATGCTTATAATTAATTCAAGTTTTGCCTATTCTACCCAATCGTATCCCCAACGTATATAAACGTACTTCGTTCACAAGCATAAACAATTCAAGAGATAAAGGGGAATAACACCAAACATGTGATAGGCATATGTGACAATTCCAACATCACTTGCATAATAAACAGGCTATAACATATCACATGGTTTCAATACTCGTATGATGATAACTTAGCATAGTAATGATTCCAACTTAATTTAACATGATGATTTCAACTTTACATCATAGGCATAATAATCATTGCGGGCATAATAATAATTTTATTGTAAACATGAAACATTAAAGGCATAGTAATCCTAATAGGCATAGTGGATTCCAATTTAGCATTTTTAACATAATAATTCTCATAGACATAATGATTCCAATTTATCATAATGATTCTTATCTAACATTATAAACATAATGGTTCCAACTTAGCATTTTTAACATAATGATCCTCAACTAACATTATAGACATAATGATTCCAATTTAGCGTTTTTAACATAATGATTCTCAACTAACATTATAGACATAATGATTCCAATTTTGCGTTTTTATCATAATGATTCTCAACTAACATGATAGACATAATGATTCCAATTTAGCGTTTTTAACATGATGATTCTCAATTAACATTATAGACATAATGATTCCAATTTAACATTTTTAACATATCTAACATTATAAACATAATAATTCCAACTTTTCATCATAACCTAGCAATACCAAATTTTTCATTAATCATGATGGGTATATTAACATCAAGGGCATAACTCCATCAATAGTCATAGCCATGGTTTAATTAGCATCATAGGCATGGTTTAATCAATCATAAAGATTTCAATAAACATAGTGATTCCATGGACATGTATTAGTCCAACTTGCCAAACAATTAAGCCCAAGTGATTCATAACAACATCAAAATCATGACAAGTTTAACTTGCAACGTTGCCATAGTAATATCCCCAAATTATAATTCAAAGATAAAACAATATAAACAATGGATTAACAATAGTTCCTAAATCCGGTTTCAATTCATGGCATGACCATATTGTTTTAGCGTTTTTGCCTAAAAAGTAACATAGAACTTACAATATGAAGCAAATAATCCAAATAAAAATCCCAAATCAATTAGTCCCAAATTCGTTGTCTAAAGCATCGTAGTTGTTGTAGCTTCTCGTTGTAGCCTTCAAGAATCGTCCTCCGTCTTCTATAATTTTATTCTTTGTATTTTTAATTCAGAGCTCTAGGTTTAATGGCGGCGGCCTGAGGCTAAAATGAAATAGTATGATTTAGGCTATGTCTAGGTGTTATTTTATAGGTGAATAGGGTGATTTAGAGCCTTCAGATCAGTCCAGAAGTCATCAGAGTCGCACAGCTCGAATACACATCATCTAGCCACTCAAAAGAAGACACGTCACCTCAGAACACTCCAGAATTCGGTGCTGGATTTGTACGGGCGCACTTGGCAGGTGCGCCAGTGTATTTTTGTACTGGCGCACTTCACAAGTGCGCCAGTGTATTCTGGACTGTTTTCGGTTTTTCTGCCTAACTTCATTCGTCCATATCTTCTTCATACGTTATCCGATTTTCGAAAACTCAGACTCTATTTCGCGTATTTTTCCGAGACAAACGCAATGGCATAACCCATTTCCCTTGATTTCATCATTTATAATTAATTATACTTTAATTTGTGAAGCTTAATGTTATAGAATTCACGGGGTGTTACACTTAGTTTTGGAATTTAACACATTAAACACCTCGTCAGAATAGAATAAGTAGTATTCTAAGGCGAGTAGCTCATTAGAAATAGGACTAGTATTGTCCTAGAGTGAGCTAAGCAGAATAGCAAAAATAATTTGATCAGTACATCGTTGTCTTTCCTTGAGTTCTTCTGCTGTACCATACAATAAAATTATCGTTTCTGTGGCTGACTCTTTTCTTGCTTATATAGAACTTGAGAAATGGCTACCAGAGCAGCAGCAGGTAGAGGAGGCTGAGCTGGCCGTGGTAGAGGACGAGGAGAAGTCCCAGCTGCAGATGGACCATTAATACAACCCCCAGCCGCTCAGCCATTCGAGCTTGACCGTGTCGCCAAAAGATACAAGAATCTAGGAGGCAAAACTTTCTCTGGGACTGTAAGAACACGTAACTTCCCTGGTGAGGAAAGTGCGGATACTTCGAGAACAACACACAAAAGAACGCGAACAGAAGAACATTTCATTGTATATTACAACAATTCCATAAGAATACAAGAATATACAGAGTACGAATAAATATTACACATTCGATAAATATTAGAGATTTACAAATTACAATGCAGCGGAAAAATAATACAAAACACAACTGAAGGAGATATACGGATACAGAGCTTTCCGGATATCGTTCCAGCTGTAAATCAAGATCCTGTGAATATAAATCTGCAAAACCAAAACTACTAGCTGCCCGTGTCGAAAATAGGGGCACCCAGAGTTTAGTTTAAAACAATAAACTCTAGGTCATTCATGTGACTGGTGTGAGAACTAAAACAGTTATTAATCTTTATTTTAAAGTTAGGTAAATCAAGGGACCACGTTGTATAACACGGAACGGGTTTCCTCCCAAGAATACCAGTGCATGAAACAATAGCACAATGCTAAATAAAGAACAATGAAGCTATTATAAGACCCAGGTCCCATCACATAATGCAACGCAAGCCGGAGGATAGGGTTTTTACCTTGCCAAAGAATGCTTGATACGTTTAAACAAATCAGTTTGATACTATTATAGTATAAAGTGTCGAAACAACTTCAATCGTAAATATCAATCATAGACGGCATAGTATCCCATGCTACTATATCGCCATACTAGGTTCTACAATCAAAACCGCAAAGTCACGTATTTGGAAGTTGGATTTCCATCTGTGAACCGAGGTAAAAGATAGTCCTCCACTGAATTCGAGACAATCTAGCATATGTCTCAGGCAAGTACTCAGTCAAGCCTTTGGATCGTCAGGGCCGGTCCACCGATGTGGATTAAAATGCCTGAACACTGCGTTTCCCCACCCTTTGGTGCGTAAATGAGCCAACGAATGACTCCATCGGCTTCACATAGTCACCGATATATTCGAGCCGCCTCGCAACAGCAACAACCACATAAGTCAAACTCGTCAGGACATGTAAAACCACTGATGCACTTCTAACTTGAAAGAAACGCATGTCCTTCCTGAGGTCCTTCTCCCGTTTCTGGTTAACCACTGGGGTGTGAGGCTCGCGAATCAACGCTACACAAAGCTGTGCCACACAGGCTATGCTTTGATCATCAACCACAAGAATCTGCTTTTCAACAGAAGCTTTAATCATTTGCCACTTAGGCATGCCACACAAGAAATTCACTCCATGTGTTTGATATCCATCAATATATAACCCTTGAGCTCGTACATCTCAGAGAAGGGTGTTAAGCAAGAGAATAAATTCTCCGCCGCCAAACAGATATATATTTAACATAAATCAATCACACAGAATAAAATCCAATGTCAGACACATAGTCCATTTATAAGTTCGTTTTGGGTCTGAACGAAACCGGAGGCACCTAATACCTCGCATATCCATCAATCTCCAAGTATGTCTGGATGATCACTAACTGATTCCTTCATCTTGGGTGTACGACCCAATCAAGATCATCAGTAATCACCCAACTGACGTGAAGACATCCGGTCTTCGACCACCGTCTTCATCTTCGACTTATCATCATATCAGTTATTCAAACTGGGATAAACCTGGTCTTTTCGAATAACTCGCGTATATAATAAACAAGTGTTACACAAGCACAACATACGCCTCATTCCAATTTGTAACAACCCGTATTTTGATAACGTGTTATAACCATAAATCTAAGCAGAATTAAATTTTAAAATAAGAACCAAGGGAAAGGAGTTGCGCCATTGCGTTCGTCTCGGAATTCATCATGAAATCGAGTCCGAGTTTTCGAAAATCGAAGTCCGTATGACCAAGTTATGACTCCCCAAAGTTTCAGAAATATTCAGAGTTCAAAACAGCTCGAATTCGAATTCAAAATTCGAATTTCAAACGCAGAACAGACTGGGCGGGAAATTTCCCGCCCAGACCCAGGTCGACTGAGGAGTCGACTGGGCAGTCGACACCCCCAGGACCAAGTCGACTGCACAGTCGACTTGGGTGTCAACCTGGTCCCCAAGCCCATTTTTGGGCCAGTGTTCGTTCTGATGTATCCAGTCCGATTTCTGTCCAGATTCATCTGCATAAACCTATTTAAACAGCCCCAAACCTAGCCTTCTCTACACCCAATTCTATTCTGCTTCTATTCTGCCTCTATTCTAAATAAAAATAAAAACGACGTCGCTACTCTGCTGGAATCAAAACTAGAAGCTAATCAACATCAACCTAGGCAACTCAATTCAAAATAGAGATTGAAGCTTCTGCAACGATCCTACGACAATTTCTGTTCTTATTTCTCAAAAACCACGATCTGTAAGCCCCAGTTACTCTTAGATCTAAACTGTAAATTTAACATGAACACGATGTAAACTGAAATTATGCCTAAACATGATAACTAAGTTGGATCTATCGTTGTAAATCCTTGATCTATGACTATCCTTTTTAGACCTACTATTTTAGATCTAATTTTGTACACCCCAGATCTATTCATGTGAAACTTTGACTTGTGGATTATTGTATGAACTTGATTTGGGACATATTCATGTTATTAACCTAAAACCTCTCATGACCTTTATCTAAACATTACCTGTGATGTTGAAACTATTATTGGGGATATTATCTTATGTCAATCCATTACCATGTCTATCACCATATTCTGCCAAGTTGATGTTGAGACCCTTATTTATAGGCCTGAAATGTTATAATCGTCATGCTTAACTTGTAAACACCTTTGCCATCCTATGACTATCCTTTTTGTGTTATCCCCTATCTTGATATCTTGTGTTGATGCGAATTCACATACGTTGGGGATACTTTTTGGGTAGATTAGGCAAACTTGAAATTGGCTATAAAATTAACATGATATGACATGAAAACAAGACATGTAAACTTGACATGAAATTATACTTGAAAACTTGAATCATGAACATGGTTAACACGAACTTGAACTTGACAAGAAAATTTAAGCATGGACATGACACTTAGATAACTTGAACGTGGCCAACTCGAGGTTGGGTTGAGTTTGCAGTATAAATCTGCCCAGAACCGCCCGACGAATCCAATAATTGCAAACAATAGGACCCAATGTGAGTAGTTGGTCATATCGCACTCGAAACCCGAGGTTAGACTATGTTATGGTGTAAATCTGCCCGGAACCGCCCGGCACATCCAGTAACCATAACCAAGTCTAATGTGAGAGGTTAGGGTTGCATTAAGTAAATTAACGCCACTAGATAGGGTTAAGTCAAGGACCACTTGAATATACTTAACCAATTTGACACGTTGATTGGATAGGGTTAAGTCATGAACCGCTTGAACACACTTAACCAACCTGACACATGATTCGCAGGACTAAGTCTTGAACTAGAACGACACGCTTAGTCAATTTGACATGACACGTAGATGGGGTTAAGTCTCGATTTTAAATGACAACTTAACCTGCTGAACGAAACCTTAGTTACGCGGTCCTTTTCAGCAGTAACCCACTAGATGTATCACGGTACCCTGGGACTAGGCAGGGTGGGGCACAATTGCTGGGCTGATTGTAAGCGACCAGAACGACGGCTGAGTTGGTGCGCCATTGTAGGTTCAGGCGGACTAGGGTCGTGCACTTATTCCGAAGTTGAAAAAGCAGGCATTGGGCATCAGTAGGATTATCTGTGCATTCTTGATTCGTGTAGGTGTTTGGCACCCTAGGGCTTGACCCACCCTATGGTGGACCTAGCACAGGTGACTACATTCGTGATAGGGCCGTATGACACAGACACACGACGAGCTAGACTTGTAGGGAGCCGATCGATTAGATCATACCGTTGGACCCCGAATTGGGCCACTTCACGATATTGGGCCAAGGGATTATTTCTTGATTTATAGTTGACACGGGATTAGTATACCAGTATATTTGGTATGGAGAACCTTGAATACACAATGTTAGACTTGAGTTATCTTGTTAGCTTAGTTATCATGTCAGACTTATCATCATTCCTATGTTTAATTCCAGTTTATTCATGTCTTGTTAACTTTACTAGTTTCTATGCTGATAGTCACTAGGGCTTACCAGTCTTTTTGACTGACCCGTTTTCTTTCTCCTCTTTGTCTTTTGTTCCCCCCCTAGGTTCACAGGGAGGAAACTCTAGCTCTTAGCTTGGACCTTGCTTGCTTTCTGACAGCTCATGTACGGTTTGGTCTTGAGCTATGCTATGGCTGCACTCATGCAATTTTTGGGGGATAATATTTTACTTATGTTGTTTTAAGTACTTTGCTTCTTTAGAACTTGATGTAATGAAATAATGACTTGGCATTTTGATGTAAGAGGTTTTGACTCTATTTTTCAGTAATGAGATTTGGTTTTAAAGTTTCTATCCGCTGCTTTATACACTCTATTTTGTCTATGTTCTGTCTTGTGTTATCTCTGTGCTTGTTTACTAGATAATACCCCTCCAAAATTAGGTCATTCCCTTTGTGAGTGACCCTAGCGGAGGTGGGGAGTTACATTTGGTATTAGAGCAGAAGGTTACCAGACTGGGCAAAAGTTTTAAAATCCTTCTGAAACTATTTTCAAAACCATTTATAAAGAAGCATTTTTCAAGAAAAGTTTTATTTTTAAAAAAAGTCTATTCCCCAAAAGCCATTAGCACTTTCCTTTGTTTCCTCGTTTGAATCTTTTTTCCTTTTCGCTTTTCAGCATGTCTGATCTTAACCTTCCTGAGGGAGTACCCATACCTGGCTGGTTCCGAAGATACTTGGAAGCTAGGGCCAACGGCACGGGCCCGACAGATATCCCTCCTCCTCCTCCCCCGGTGGTCGCGGTTCCTCTTCCTTCTCCTCCGGGTACCGCCTTCGCCAAAATATGCAAGGACTTTAAAGGAATGGGCAGCAAGAACTTCATTGGAACTGAAACCTTCGTTGAGGCGCGAAACTGGCTAAAAGAGACTGAAGACTTGTTTGTTATTTTTGATATGGAGGATCATAGGAAAGTTCAGTTGGCAGCATGGTTGTTGAAAGAGGAAGCTGCATTTTGGTGGGAAGTCACCAACGCTACCAGGCCAATTGAGACTTGGGCAGACTTTAGAGAGAGGTTTGGGCTTAAGTTTTTATCATCCGCAGAAGTGAGTCTTCAGATGGAGAGGTTCCTGGCACTCAAGCAAGGGGACATGTCAGTTAGGGAATACGTGAATAAGTTTAATCAACTTGCTCGGTTTGGTTTGGACTTAGTCAACACGGCTGAGAAGAAGGCACTATGCTTTGCTCGAGGATTGAGCGAGCCACTCCACACTATGGCCATGACTCATGTACCCATGGGGGCGACCTTTGAAAGCTTGGTGAATATGGCCCTTCTTCATGAAGAAGACGAGAATGGCAAGAAGAAGGTCAAGGCGAATGAGTCTCAAGACAAGAAGGTAGACTCCGAGAAAGGAGGAAAGAACAGCAACAACAAGAATGTCAAGTCACGCGAGAAAAGAAAATGCAACTTCTGTGGTATTGACGGGCATATAGTCCAGGACTGTAGGAAGAAGAAGATGAAGATAGGAGCATGTTTTCAATGCGGTGAATCTGGACACATCAGCAAGAACTGCCCTAAGAAGTAAGGGCAAACCCCGCAAGAAGGACCTTCTAGGGGTATATCTTTAACTTCTTTTCCCTAGATACTCTGTTTTATCTTGTATATCCCTTCGATCCTATCTTGAGAACCTTAGGTAGAATCCTATGAATGTAAACATGTTATGCTTGATGTTTGCGAATGGTTGCAAGTGGTTGCAAGTGATTGCTCGTGGTTGCATAACACACATTAGGCACTAGATCGGCTCAGACACATTTTCATATTGCATATGCATGAGTGTTTATACTTATTTATGGATGAAATTGAATGTGTTATCATATGAATGTTGCATATGGATGAATGTTTGTGCACACATATAGTGCTTACGTGACAAGGATTATTTGCATACATGTTGAAATCATGACACTAAACATATTTTGCATTAGAAAGATCAATCAGGCCTGATCATTTGCATTAGATAAGGAACATATACACACACTTTTTGCATATGTTCATACGACATTAGAAATCTCTTAAGGACAATGTTTGCTTGTGGATGATGTTTTGAGTAGATGGATGATGGATGGTAGGATACGTTCTTCCTAACTTAGAGATTTCGAGGACGAAATCCTTTAAGGTGGGGAGAATGTAACAACCCGTATTTTGATAACGTGTTATAACCATAAATCTATGCAGAAATAAATTTTAAATTAAGAACCAAGGGAAACGGGTTGAGCCATTGCGTTCATCTCGTAATTCTTCATGAAATCGAGTCCGAGTTTTCGAAAATCGGAGTCCGTATGACCAAGTTATCGCTGCCCAAAGTTTCAGAAATATTCAGAGTTCAAAACAGCTCGAATTCGAATTCAAAATTCGAATTTCAAACGCAGAACAGACTGGGCGGGAAATTTCCCGCCCAGACCCAGGTCGACTGGGGAGTCGACACCCCCAGGACCAACTCGACTGCGTAGTCGACTTGGGTGTCGACCTGGTCCCCGAGCCCATTTTTGGGCCAGTGTTCGTTCTGATGTATCCAGTCCGATTTCTGTCCAGATTCATCTGCCTAAACCTATTTAAACAGCCCCAAACCTAGCCTTCTCTACACCCAATTCTATTCTGCTTCTATTCTGCCTCTATTCTAAATAAAAATAAAAACGACGTCGCTACTCTGCTGGAATCAAAACTAGAAGCTAATCAACATCAACCTAGGCAACTCAATTCAAAATAGAGATTGAAGCTTCTGCAACGATCCTACGACAATTTCTGTTCTTATTTCTCAAAAACCACGATCTGTAAGCCCCAGTTACTCTTAGATCTAAACTGTAAATTTAACATGAACACGATGTAAACTGAAATTATGCCTAAACATGATAACTAGGTTGGATCTATCGTTGTAAATCCTTGATCTATGACTATCCTTTTTAGACCTACTATTTTAGATCTAATTTTGTACACCCTAGATCTATTCATGTGAAACTTTGACTTGTGGATTATTGTATGAACTTGATTTGGGACATATTCATGTTATTAACCTAAAACCTCTCATGACCTTTATCTAAACATTACCTGTGATGTTGAAACTATTATTGGGGATATTATCTTATGTCAATCCAATACCATGTCTATCACCATATTCTGCCAAGTTGATGTTGAGACCCTTATTCATAGGCCTGAAATGTTATAATTGTCATGCTTAACTTGTAAACACCTTTGCCAACCTATGACTATCCTTTTTGTGTTATTCCCTATCTTGATATCTTGTGTTGATGCGAATTCACATACGTTGGGGATACGTTTTGGGTAGATTAGGCAAACTTGAAATTGGCTATAAAATTAATATGATATGAAATGAAAACATGACATGTAAACTTGACATGAAATTATACTTGAAAACTTGAATTATGAACATGGTTAACACGAACTTGAACTTGACATGAAGAATTAAGCATGGACATGACACTTAGATAACTTGAACGTGGCCAATTCGAGGTTGGGTTGAGTTTGCGGTATAAATCTGCCCGGAACCGCCCGACGAATCCAGTAACTGCAAACAATTGGACCCAATGTGAGTTGTTGGTCATATCGCACTCGAAACCCGTGGTTAGACTAGTTTATGGTGTAAATCTGCCCGGAACCGCCCGACACATCCAGTAACCATAACCAAGTCTAATGTGTGAGGTTAGGGGTGCATTAAGTAAATTAACGCCACTGGATAGGGTTAAGTCATGGACCACTTGAATATACTTAACCAATTTGACACGTTGATTGGATAGGGTTAAGTCATGAACCGCTTGAACACACTTAACCAACCTGACACATGATTCGTAGGACTAAGTCTTGAACTAGAACGACACACTTAGTCAATTTGACATGACACGTAGATGGGGTTAAGTCTCGATTTTAAATGAAAACTTAACCTGCTGAACGAAACCCTAGTTACACGGTCCTTTTCAGCAGTAACCCACTAGATGTATCACGGTACCTTGGGACTAGGCAGGGTGGGGCACGATTGCTGGGCTGATTGTAAGCGACCAGAACGACGGCTGAGTTGATGTGCCATTGTAGGTTCAGGAGGACTAGGGTCATGCACTTAGTCCGGAGTTGAAAAAGCAGGCATTGGGCATCAGTAGGATTATTTGTGCATTCTTGATTCGTGTCGGTGGTTGGCACCCTAGGGCTTGATACACCCTATGGTGGACCTAACATAGGTGACTACATTTGTGATAGGGTCGTATGACACAGACACACGACGAGCTAGACTTGTAGGGAGCCAATCGATTAGATCATACCGTTGGACCCCGAATTGGGCCACTTCACGATATTGGGCCAAGGGATTATTTCTTGATTTATAGTTGACACGGGATTAGTATACCAGTATAGTTGGTATGGAGAACCTTGAATACACAATGTTAGACTTGAGTTATCTTGTTAGCTTAGTTATCATGTCAGACTTATCATCATTCCTATGTTTAATTCCAGTTTATTCATGTCTTGTTAACTTTACTAGTTTCTATGCTGATAGTCACTAGGGCTTACCAGTCATTTTGACTGACCCGTTTTCTTTCTCCTCTTTGTCTTTCGTTCCCCCCCCCGGGTTCTCAAGGAGGAAACTCTAGCTCTTAGCTTGGACTTTGCTTGCTTCCTGACAGCTCATGTACGGCTTGGTCTTGAGCTATGCTATGGCTGCACTCATGCACTTTTTGGGGGATAATATTTTACTTATGTTGTTTTAAGTACTTTGCTTCTTTAGAACTTGATGTAATGAAATAATGACTTGGCATTTTGATGTAAGAGGTTTTGACTCTATTTTGCAGTAATGAGATTTGGTTTTAAAGTTTATATCCGCTGCTTTATACACTCTATTTTATATATGTTCTGTCTTGTGTTATCTTTGTGCCTGTTTACTAGATAATACCCCTCCAAAACTAGGGCATTCCCTTTGTGAGTGACCCTAGCGAAGGTGGGGTGTTACACAATTCAACAGTCACTAACCGTAAATTAGCAAGAGAATAATTCCCCAAACATTAACCCCGAAGGCCGAAACCAACATCAGATCATTTCCCAAGAAACTATTCTTCTTAGCTAACCTACAGTTAGTTTTTAAATTTCACATTCTTGGGGAAAGGTTCCCATTAATTTTATCAAAGATAAATTCTTTTAAATTTATTCTTTAATCTTCTTCTGAATATCAATTCAACTAGTCAGGATTAGTGAACCACACCGAAGTAATCATTTATTTTATTTTCCAATCCCAACCTATTCATCCCATGAAGTAAAACTGGTCATACTTCATATCTAACACCACGGTGTTATCGGTAAATTCAATTACCATTTCACGTTCAAATCTAATTAAAGATTTAACTATCGCCTGGAGCAAAACTGGTGATACTCCATTCTCAATCTTTTCAATCTAATTAAAGATTCATTAAAACTCCACTTGGTTTTAATCTTTAACTGGGTTAAATAACCAATGTCATTTAAAACACGGTTCAGGATAAACCCACATCACATTTCATTCTATTTGTCTCTAACCGTAAATTAGTAAGAGAACAGTTCCCTAAATATTAACCCCAAAGGCCGAAACCAACATCAGATCAATACCCAAGAAACCATTCAACTTAACTCACCTCCAGTTAGTTTCTAATTTTCTTAACTCAGTTGGGTCTAAGAAAAATATTATTGAAGATACCGTTCACGACAACCCAAAATCACATTCCATTAATTATTGGGTTAAAGAATAAGTGTTACTTGAAACACTGTTCACGATAAACCCAAAAATCAATTCAAATTCAATTCCAATTAAATTCCATTTAATTGGTACACTTCATTAAATCTAAATAAAAAGATTTGTTCTTTTTCTCAACTGGGTTCAAGAACAGTGTTAATGAAGACACCATTCACGACAAACCCAAATCACATTTGACATTAAATACAAGGCTCTAAATAGAAAATATATCGGCTTATATTCAATATCAATTTCTACGACCAACAAATATCGTATTGGAAATAACGATATAAATATATCTTTCAAATTTCCATAACAATATCTGTATAATCACGAAATCCAACATCGAAATATTCCACAGATAATTTCGATTCAAATCCATTCCAATTCAATTATTGGAAATTTCTGGTTATTTTAAAACCATTTCAAATCCACTTTATTTATTTTAAAAATAAATAGAATTATAATTCTATTTCAAAACTAGTTCATTTCGATAAAAATCTATTTTTATCTTTTCAAATATGGAGTTTTTCATCCCAATTCTTCACAAATCATTTCTTATGATTTGACACAAATTATTACTATTTTTAATAATTTTATCAAGGCCGTACAGTCGATTTCCATCAGTGGCCATCAAACTGCACTTACAACGACCTTTACCAAATTTGATTTGGACGTAATACCAAATCCAGCCATTAGATTTCTAATTTCTAATATTCGTTAGAAAGCTCTTTTCGATACGAGCCCAACGGTTCCTGTTTTAGGAGAATCCGACAGTCGGATCTCTCGCAATATCCATTCGAAGTCAATGGTCGAAATTTGCGAACTACCGCGGCCTGGCGCGTCCTATTTAGGCCATTATATATATATATAAAATATATATATATATAATATATTTCGTCGATTTCCTTTTTAAAATGTATTTTATAAATTGTTTTAAATTCGTTTTCGAAATGATTTCAACTTCATTTCAAATTCAAATCAAAATTGAATTTTTCCTTATAGATTCGTTTTAAATTCGTTTCAAATTGATTTCAATTCAAATCGATTTTTAATTCAATTTCAGTTCGTTTTCAATTCAATTTGAATTTCAAATTAATTCAATTTCAATTCGAATTCATTTCTATTCAATTTCAATTCGAATTCAATTCTATTCAATTTTAATTTGAATTCAATTCTATTCAATTTCAATTCGAATTCAATCCTAAATATTCGATTTTGAAATCACTTTCAATATTCATTATAACCAAATTCCCGTTCTTGTTAAAATGGCGTGTAACTACTTAACACGGCTTCACATTTCAATGTTCAAAGAATATTATTTTTAAATTATTCGATAATTCTGAACTGGAATCAAACACAGTTAATTACCATATAAATTCAGTTATATGGATTTCATCAAATTCATATATACAGCAATGACGATAAACACCCAACCATCATCCAGAGTGCATTCTACACTGTATAAGCATCAAATATAAATATTCAATGATTATAACAGCCTGTCAATCAATCGATCGACATACAGCTAATTATTGGGATTAGTGTATGTCATATATCATCCCAATACCCGTGTGTGGTTTTCAAACAATCAAACATAGATTTTATTTGTGCAGTTGGGCGATGTGTAAAATTTATCGTCCCAATCAATATCAGTCAAATGTGTGTATATAAACAAATCGTCCGATTTGTTTATATTTATTTCATCTTAAATACACGTTAAAAATTCTATTTTCAACTATAAAATATTTTTAACTATAAAAATATTTTATTTCATATCACATCATACAATCAACTACACATCAAAATCAATCAAACAAAGAAACAAGCCGTCCATGGTTTGTGGACGACGGGTGTCGGGTGCTGCTAAACACCGTCTGCATCCTAGTATATATTTTAACTAGAAAAAGAAAATTAAAGGTGAGAAGTTCTCACCTTTGGGATCCACTCCTCCATTCTCTATTTCTGAACTGTTCGGATTTGCCCAAAATTCCAATGCGATCTTTTCCCGCTGTTCATATTAAAAATCACATTTTTAATACGATGTTTATTTTAAAAATCACGTTTTTATAATGGCACTTTATATATAAAAATCATATATTTTTGCAATGCTTCTTTCTATATAAAAATTATATTTTTATATCTCCACTTCTTATATAAAGGTCGTATTTGTATTTCGCTAACTTCCTTATAAAAATTATATTTTTATATTCGCTACATTATTATAAAAATCTTATCCTTTCAAATAAACAAAATCAAATCTTTTCTATTTCAAAATCAAACCTTTTATATTTTAAAAATCGCATTTTTATTTCGCTACATTATATTAAAAAATAATATTTTTATAATCTTATTGTCCACACAAAAATCATGTCTTTATTATATCTACATAATAAAAAACCATATTTCTTATTTCCTAAAAATTATATATATATATATTTACATGACTAAAAATTATTTCTCTTTATATATATATAAAAGGTCATAGTTTTATATGAAAAAATTATAGCTTTACATAATAAATTATATACAATGCTTTTATAAAAAAAAACTGATTTTCTTTAATAAACATTAATTACTTTTATTAATTAACTAACCAACTATTATTAATTAATAAAGATTACCAAAAATTAAGGGCATACCCCTTTCATCGTCTTCCTCAGGTCAAAGAACCTAATCAGCCGTTAGCTAGGGTCCCATTTTCCTCCTCGTACGCTGCGCCGGAGTGAGATTGTTCATCGCCACGTGGAAGCCCTCCATCCCCTCTCCCTTCGCTAACAGCGGCGCTACACTCGGCGGCCCAGGCACGCTGGAAAACTACCTTGAACGGCACCTGTTTCTGCTCGAATATCGAGCAAAACACCCCCTGATTTCGATCAAGCCTACTGTGATTTTGAAGGGTGGAAGAAGCTCTTCCATTTTTGTTTATAAACCTTCGTTTAAATTTGAATTAAATTGGATGAGATTGAGGATTTTATTTTCGAGTTTCTTTATCGTTGAATCGCCTGGAGGAAGCCGTTTAGGGCGTTGACCACGAGGGGGTGAGAAATAGGGTTAGACCAAGGAGTTTGGCCCTTTTTATAAAATTATATTATTATTATTTAAATCCTTAATTAATTCGTTTCACAACCGAACACCAAATCAAACTCAACGACTATCACCCCTAGCTAATTACCCTCATTACGAACACAATAGGATATGTTTCGTAACCCAATTCGATCGTTACGATCAGTTTACGCTAAATTTAAAATATAAATCATTATATTTTAAGTTCAAACGCACATTTTAATTTACCGGGGTCACATACGGACTTCAAAAATTCCCGAAAAATTATTTCTGCCTTCGTATCAACGATACGGTCCTAACAAAACTAATTTCATCGAATTATGAGACCGTTTGAAAAAAGGCCATTTTCCAGTCGATTAAAAACAACTGAAACTGGTCAAACGCGTTTTCCTTTGCCACGCTCACATATTGATTCGAAAAATTATGAAATTTGAAATCTAGCACCAATTTGATATCGCGGATCCAACAAAAGTGGTTTTGTCGAAAACCAAGGTCGTTTGCAAAATGGCCATTTTTAAGGGCTAGAATTTCATAGCGACTATTCTGAATTTTCAACTGGGCATAAGTTTTTATCCCCGCTATAAAATTTCGATTTTTCAGATTCGTTGGAAAGATATTCTCAATTAGATTCTAATATTTTTTGTTTCACTAATATCCGGTTTATTTTTAATCCCGTACATTCATTTGAAAATTGACATCGAATTTTCAAACTACCGCGCCATTTTCAATTCCTTTTATAATTTAAAATAAAATATTTCTATTCTAACAATGATGTATATAAATATATACATTCGAATTCCATTCAAAATAAATTTTCGTCGTTTTTATTTAAAATAATTCATTTCAAATATTAAAAATTAGCTAAAATTGCCAAAATAAATTTTTTAAATTGGCTCAGATTTCCAGGTTATTACAATCTCCCTCACTTAAAACTTTTCGTCCCCGAAAAGGAACGAAGCCGAAAGTTGTTTAACTAATCAACTCAACTTTCACTATTTTCTTTACGGCTTAAGTTCTTCAACTTTTCAGTTTCTAAGAACTTTTCAAATTTTTCAAAAATTTGGCTAACACCCTAAATTTTCGAAATATTTCGCCATAACCTCCCCTGCACCGGGGACTTCGGGATATTTCATATAGCCTCCCATGGCCTTCTTCAATCTAAAAGAAAAGAAAAGGCCAAGCGGCTAGCCAATCGGTTCATAAAATCATCATCACCCAAACAAAACAGTAAATTATGGTAAACATGTATCTATTTGTCGGGCAAACAATTTTATTCTTCTGCTCTAGCCTCCTTGCTATGACCTGTTCAATGTAAGTACATGTATATGCATGCAAATGCGACAAATTTTCAATACAACTCAAAATTTGGTTCAATTGGGCTAAAGGTTCGACACTTAAATAAATCAACCAATAATCAAACAACACAGCCATCAATCAATTAGTTGATTAGCTTTTCAAATTCATAACTTTGATATATAGTCCAAAAATCAGTTTTTTAATGCCAAACCACAACAATAGGCCCTATCTAATTTTGGTTCTCACACTAGTCAATTGGAAATATATAGAAATCCCACTTTCGAAACTCGAATATAAATTCTGATGATGAACGTACTGTAGCGATCATCAGAACCATCTCCGGGCGACTAGAGTGTGATTCTATATCTATCCAGTATATTAAAACTTCAAATACACGCGGATCAGACATATACGCAAAATCTATATATACCGGATTGTCCAAATCAATTCAAAATAAGTAATCAAATACGTATAATTGATTTAGATTTCAAAACAAAATTTGTTTTCATTTTCAAAAATATACTCTTCACACTTGTTCTAGGATACTACCGATCCCATCTCTAACGAGTCATTCTCCTTGGATATTACTAATCCAATCTCTGATGCATTCTTTCGTATGGTTCTAATGTCTCTTGTTCTCTGAGCTTTGTAAACCAAAGCTCTGATACCAAATGTAAGAACCCGTAACTTCCCCGGTGAGGAAAGAGCGGATACTTCGAGAACAACACACAAAAGAACGCGAACAGAAGAACATTTCATTGTATATTACAACAATTCCATCAGAATAAAAGAATATACAGAGTATGAATAAATATTACACATTCGATAAATATCAGAGATTTACAAATTACAATGCAGCGGAAAAATAATACAAAACCCAACTGAAGGAGATATACGGATACAGAGCTTTCCGGATATCGTTCCAACTGTAAATCAGGATCCTGTGAATATAAATCTGCAAAACCAAAACTACTAGCTGTCGTTTCGAAAATAGGGGCACTCAGAGTTTAGGTTAAAACAGTAAACTCCAGGTCAGTCATGTGACTGGTGTGAGAACTAGAACAGTTATTAATCTTTATTTTAAAGTTAGGTAAATCAAGGGACCACGCCGTGTAACACGGAACTGGTTTCCTCCCAAGAATACCAGCGCATAAACAACGCAATGCTAAATAAAGAACAATGAAGCTATTAGAAGACCCAGGTCCCATCACACAATGCAACGCAAGCCGAAGGATAGGGTTTTTACCTTATATTAGCCAAAGAATGCTTGATACGTTCAAAACAAATCATTTTGATATTATTATAGTATAAAGTGTCAAAACAACTTCAATCATAAATATCAATCATAGACGGCATAATATCACATGCTACTATGTCGCCATACTAGGTTCTACAATCAAAACCACAAAGTCATGTATTTGGAAGTTGGATTTCCATCTGTGAACCGAGGCAAAAGATAGTCTACCGAATTCGAGACAATCTAGCCCATGTCTCAGGCAATTACTCAGTCAAGCCTTTGGATCGTCAGGGCCGGTCCACCGATGTGGATTAAAATGCCTGAACAGTGCGTTTCCCCACCCTTTGGGGCGTAAATGAGCCAACGAATGACTCCATCGGCTTCACATAGTCATCGATATGTCTGAGGCACCTCACAATAGCAACAAACACTTAAGTCAAACTCTTCACGTCGTGTAAAACCACTAACGCCACTTCTAACTAGAAAGAAACGCATGTCCTCCCTGAGGTCCTTCTCCCGTTTCTGGTTCACCACCGGGGTGTGAGGCTCGCGAATCAACGCTACACAAAGATGTGCCACACAGGCTGTGCTTTGATCATCAATCACAAGACTCTGCTTTTTAATAGAAGCCTTGATCATTTTCCACTTAGGCATGTCACATAGGCAATACACTCCATGCGTTTGATATCCATCAATATATAACCCTTGAGCTCGTACGTCTTAGAGAAGGGCCTTAAGCAAGAGAATAAATTCTCCGTCGCAAAACAGAGATATATTTAATAGAAATCAATCACACAGAATAAAATCCAATGTCAGACACATAGTCCATTTACAAGTTCGTTCTGGGTCTGAACGAAACCGGAGGCACCTAGTACCTCGCATATCCATCGATCTCCAAGTACGTCTGGACAATCACCAACTGATTCCTTCCTCTTGGGTGTACGACACAATCAAGATCATCAGTAATCACCCAAACGACGTGAAGACATCCGGTCTTCAACCACCGTCTTCATCTTCGACTTATCATCGTATCAATTATTGAAAATGGGATAAACCCGGTCTTTCCGAATAACTCGCGTATATAATAAACAAGTGTTACACAAACACAATATATGCCTCATTCCAATTCATCAATCACTAACCGTAAATCAGCAAGAGAATAATTCCCCAAACATTAACCCCGAAGGCCGAAACCAACATCAGATCAATACCCATGAAACCATTCTTCTTAGCTAACCTACAGTTAGTTTCTAAATTTCACATTCTTAGGGAAAGGTTCCCATTAATTTTATCAAAGATAAATTCTTTTAAATTAATTCTTTAACCTTCTTTTGAATATCAATTCAACTAGTCGGGATTAGTGAACCACACCGAAGTAATCATTTATTTTAATTCCCAATCCCAACATATTCATCCCATGAAGTAAAACTGGTCGTACTTCATATCTAACACCACGGTGTTATCGGTAAATTCAATTACCATTTCACGTTCAAATCTAATTAAAGATTTAACTATCGCCTGGAGCAAAACTAGTGATACTCCATTCTCGATCTTTTCAATCTAATTAAAGATTCATTAAAACTCCACTTGGTTTTAATCTTTAACTGGGTTAAAGAACCAATATCATTTAAAACACGGTTCACGATAAGCCCACATCACATTTCATTCTATTAGTCTCTAACCGTAAATTAGTAAGAGAACAGTTCCCTAAATATTAACCTCGAAGGCCAAAACCAACATCGGATCAATACCCAAGAAACCATTCAGCTTAGCTAACCTCCAGTTAGTTTCTAATTTTCTTAACTCAGTTGGGTCTAAGAATAGTATTATTGAAGATACCGTTCACGACAACCCAAAATCACATTACATTAATTATCAGGTTAAAGAACACGTGTTACTTAAAACACCAATCACGATAAACCCAAAAATCCATTCAAATTCAATTCCAATTAAATTCCATTTAATTGGTACACTTCATTAAATCTAAATAAAAAGATTTAATCTTTTTCTCAACTGGGTTCAAGAACAGTGTTAATGAAGACACCATTCACAACAAACCCAAATCACATTTGATATTAAATACAAGGCTCTGAATAGAAAATATATCGGCTTATATTCAATATCAAATTCTACGACCAACAAATATCGTCTTGGAAATAATGATATTAATATATCTTTCAAATTTCCATAACAATATCTGTATAATCACGAAATCCAACATCGAAATATTCCATAGACAATTTCGATTCAAATCCATTCCAATTCAATTATTGGAAATATTTTAAAACCATTTCAAATCCACTTTATTTATTTTAAAAATAAATAGAATAATAATTCTAGTTCAAAACTAGTTCATTTCGATAAAAAACTATTTTTATCTTTTCAAATATGGAGTTTTTCTTCACAATTCTTCACAAATCATTTCTTATGATTTTACACAAATTATTACTACTTTTAATAATTTTATCAAGGCCCGTACAGTCGATTTCCATCAACGGCCATCGAACTGCACTTACAGCGACCTTTTCCAAATTTGATTTGGACATAATTACAAATCCAACCGTTAGATTTCTAATTTCTAATATTCGCTAGAAAGCTCTTTTTGATACGAACCCAACAGTTCCGGATTTAGGAGAATCCGACGGTCGAATCTCATGCAATATCCATTCGAAGTCAATGGTCGAAATTCGTGAACTGCCGCGGCGCGGCGCATCCTATTCAGGCCATTATATATATATAATATATATTAAATATATTTCGTCGATTCCCTTTTTAAAACGTATTTTATAAATCGATTTTAATTCGTTTTCGAAATGATTTCAACTTCATTTCAAATTCAAAATTGAATTTTTCCTTATAGATTCATTTCAAATTGATTTCAATTCAAATCTATTTTTAATTCAATTTCAGTTCCTTTTCAATTCAATTTGAATTTCAAATTAATTCAATTTCAATTCGAATTCATTTCTATTCAATTTCAGTTCGAATTCAATTCTATTCAATTTCAATTCGAATTCAATTCTATTCAATTTCAATTCGAATTCAATCCTAAATATTCGATTTTGAAATCAATTTCATTATTCATTATAAAATCGACAAAATTCCTGTTCGTGTTAAAATGGCATGTAACTACTTAACACGGCTTCACATTTCAATATTCAAAGAATATTATTTTTAACTTATTCGATAATTATGAACTGGAATCAGACACAGTCAATTACCATATAATTTCAATTATATGGATTTTATCAAATTCATATATACAACAATAACGATAAACATCCAACTATCATCCAAAGTGCGTTCTACACTGTATAAGCATCAAATATAAATATTCAACGCTTATGACAGCCTGTTAATCAATCGATCGACATACAACTAATTATTGGGATTAGTGTATGTCATATATCATCCCAATACCCATGTGGGGTTTTCAAACAATCAAACATAGATTTTATTTGTGCAGTTGGGCGATGTGTAAAATTTATCATCCCAATCAATATCAGTCAAATGTGCGTATATAAACAAATCGTCCGATTTGTTTATATTTATTTCATTTTAAATACACGTTAAAAATTCTATTTTCAACTATAAAATATTTTTAACTATATAAATATTTTATTTCATGTCACATCACACAATCAACTACACATCAAAATCAATCTAACAAACAAACAAGCCGCCCATGGTTTGTGGACGACGGGTGTCGGGTGCTGCTAAACACCGCCTGCATCCTAGTATATATTTTAACTAGAAAAGGAAAATTAAAGGTGAGAAGTTCCCGCCTTTGGGATCTACTCCTCCATTCTCTATTTCTGAACTGGTCGGATTTGCCCAAAATTCCAATGCGATCTTTTCCCGCTGTCATAATAAAAATCACATTTTTAATATGATGTTTATTTTAAAAATCACATTTTTATAATGGCACTTCATATATAAAAATCATATATTTTTACAATGCTTCTTTCTATATAAAAATTATAATTTATATCTCCACTTCTTATATAAAGATCGAATTTTTATTTCGCCAACTTCCTTATAAAAATTATATTTTTATATTCGCTACATTATTATAAAAATCTTATCCTTTCAAATAAACAAAATCAAATCTTTTCTATTTCAAAGTCAAACCTTTTATATTTTAAAAATCACATTTTTATTTCGCTACATTACATAAAAAAAAAATATTTTTATAATCGTATTGTCTACACAAAAATCATGTCTTTATTATATCTACATAATAAAAAAACCATATTTCTTTTTTGCTAAAAATTATATATATATATATATTTACATGACTAAAAATCATTTCTCTTTATATATATAAAAGGTCATAGCTTTATATGACAAAAATTATAACTTTACATAATAAAATTTATACAATGCTTTAAAAAAAAATGGATTTTCTTTAAGAAACATTAATTACTTTTATTAATTAACTAACTTAATTAATAAAGATTACCAAAAATTAAGGGCATACCCCTTCCATCGTCTTCCTCAGGTCATAGAACCCAATCAACCGTTAGCTAGGGTCCCATTTTCCTCCTCGTACGCTGCGCCGGAGTGAGATCGCTCATCGCCACGTGGAAGCCCTCCATCCCCTCTCCCTTCGCCGACAGCGGCAGTGCACTCGACGGCCCAGGAACTCCGGAAAACTGCCTTGAACGGCGCCTGTTTCCACTCGATTATCGAACAAAACACCCCCCTGATTTCGATCAAGCCCGCGTGATTTTGAAAAGTGGAAGAAACTCTTCCATTTTTGTTTATAAACCTTCGTTTAAATTAGAATTAAATTGGATGAGATTGAGGATTTTATTTCCGAGTTTCTTTATCGTTGAATCACCTGGAGGAAGCCGTTTAGGGCATTGACCACGAGGGGGTGGGAAATAGGGTTTGACCAAGGAGTTTGGCCCTTTTTATAAAATTATATTATTATTATTATTATTTAAATCCTTAATTAATTCGTTTCACACCCAAACACCAAATCAAACTCAATGAATGTCGCCCTTAGCTAATTACCCCCATTTCGAACATAATAGGATTTGTTTCGTAACCCAATTCGACAGTTACAATCAGTTTCCGCTAAATTTAAAATATAAATCATTATATTTTAAGTTCAAACGCTAATTTTAATTTACCGGGGTCACATACAGACTTCAAAAATTCCCGAAAAATTATTCTACCTTCGTATCGACGACACAGTCCTAACAAAACTAATTTCGTAGAATTCTGAGACCATTTGAAAAATGACCATTTTCCAGTCGATTAAAAACAACTAAAACTGGTCAAACGCGTCTTCCTTTGCCACGCTCACATATTGATTCGAAAAATTATGAAATTTGAAATCTAGCAATAATTTGATATCGCGGATCCAACAAAAGTGGTTTCATTGAAAATCGAGGTCGTTGTAACAACCCGGAAATTCTGAGCAAGTTTAAAAAAATTAAATTGGCTAAAATAGTGGATTTTAAATATTTTAAATAATAGTGATGAAAAGTATGTTTGAATCGATGTTTGAAAATAAATAGAAATATTATAAATTATAAACAAGGCCTGAAATGGCGCTGCAGTTTCAAAAATTGAACTCAAATTTTAACTGATTGTACCGGGTGCGAAATAAAACGGATTAGAGTGAAACCAAAAATATTTAAATCTGTTAGTAAAAATCTTTCTAATGAATCTGAAAAATCGAAGTTTCATAGCGGGAATCAAAAGTTATGGCCAAATGAATTTTCAGAAAGGTCGCTATAGAGAATACATTGTTCTTGAAAATAGACATTTTGCATACGACCTCAGAATTCAACGAAACCACTTTTGTTGGATTCGGGATGTCAAATTATTGCTAGGTTTCAAATTTCATAATTTTTGAAGCTAGTATGTGAGCGTGGCAAAAGAAAATGTGTTTTGATCAATTGTAGTTAAATTGGATCGACCAGAAAAGGGCCATTTTTCAAACGGTCTCAGAATTCGATGAAACTAGTTTTGTTGGGACCGTATCATCAAAACATAGCTAGATTTATTTTTTGGGAATTTTTAGAGTTAGTACGTGGCCCCGGCAAATTGAAATGTAAGTTCAAATTAAATATTGAATGTTTTATATTTTGATTTGAAGGAAAACCGACTGAAACATTCGAATGGGCCTTCGAAACATATCCTATTGTGTTTGGAATAGCGGTATTTAGCTAGGGACGACAGTCGTTGGGTTAGGATTGGAGTTCGTTTGGGCAGAGGTGTATTTTTGGGATTTAATTAAATTAAAAATTAAAATAAAACCCTTGGCCAATCAAAATTCTTGTTCAAAATCCTCTCTCCCCGACAACACTCCAAGCGACGACGGAAATGCTCCAGATCTTCCCGGCTTGATTTCTCTCTCGTTTCTCAACGAAATCGAGCGCACTTGGATCCATTTTGAAGCTCTCTTCATCCTTTACAAATCCATACCTGGTACCCCTCTCCTCGTTGAGTATTGTGCCCGAATCGAGCCCTCAAAGTTTGGATCTTTCTCGCGTCGCCCTGTCTCGAGTTCACCACCGATTTCCATGTGGGGGCCCTCGTTCAGCGTGCCTCTCGTAGGTCTGTGACGTGGTGCCTTTCGATCTGGACATCGAGCTACGGACTTTGCAAAAATCTAAAACCTAGATTTGAACAAAAACTGAGGTAATACGACTGAGTATAATTTTGAACTGTTTTGACACTTTTAAGTGTTGCAAACTTTGAAAAATCGTATCTTTCTCATGTGTTGACGAAATTCGATGATACAGGAGACATCGGGACTGTGTCGACGCTCTCTACATTCTAGGAAAGACCGCATATTTTTCTGAGCCTTCTGCAATTTTTGGAGGAGTGGAACCCAATGTGAGATTTCTAAATTATAAACGATATGGAAATGACGATGTATAAATTATGTAGTCAATATATGAGTTATATAAGCGTTGTACACCTCACGTATAAGCGTTGTATAAGTTGTATGTTCGATGTATAAGTTATATATGCATTGTAAAAATTATATATGCAATGAAATGATATTGAAATGAATTGAAATGGATTGAAATATATTTATATACGAATATATATATATATATATATATATATATACATATTCCCCTCGTCCACAGACCATGGACGATATTTATTGGTTGTGATTTACTTTGGATTATTTGGTTGATGTGAAATTTGGTGAATAATGCGAATGGTTGATATGATTGGTTGTGGTTGAAAAATACCCATTTGTGGTTGAAAACAAAAATAGAATAGGTTATGGAAATGAAAGAAAAACATGCTCGCCTTCGTGCAAATTAGATGCATGAAATCCCCATTGTCAAAAACCGCAAGGTTTTAAGGTAGAGCGAGGATCCGTACATCGATACGGTCCCGGTTTTAACTACCCTGCTTTTATGCCGCCGAAATTTCCTGAAATCCTTCTGTGTTTGAAATATTTTCAATTGTTGAAACTATATTCATGTGTTGAATAATAATGGTTTTTGAAATAAATTGTTCAATATTAAAAATCACATTTTTATCACCTGTTTGAACTATAGAAAACATTCGTGTTTTAAATAAATTACTTTAACAATAAAAATCATATTTTTATTATATATTTGAACTATTGAAATAACATTCATTCATTAAATAGAAATTCATTCGTTGAATAGAAATTCATGTGTTGAATGGTATTCGTGTTTTAAATAAACTGCTTTAACAATAAAAATCATATTTTTATTCTATATTTGAACTATAGAAAGAAAATTCTTGTGTTGAATAAAAATTCATTCGTTGAATAGAAATTCATGTGTTGAATGGCATTCGCGTTTTAAATAAATTGTTTTATATTAAAAATCACATTTTTATCACCTGTTTGAACTATATAAAATAATCATGTTTTGAAATAAATTGTTTTATAATAAAAATCACATTTTTATTATATATATGAATTGTTAAAAATAGTGATGTGATGAAATAAATATCTGTTAGATAAAAATATCATTTTTATCAAATGTATAAAATGAATATGGTTTTGAAATCGAAGAATCGATTATACTTATATATACATATAAATATAATTAAAATAAATCGAATAGCGATGCTACAGTTTGTATTTTGAAACCGTGATTTCAAACGATTATTGCGGAAGATCCAACCATCGGATTTTCCTGAAACTGCAACCGTTGGGTTCGCCTTGGAAATATCTTTCCAATGACACCAGCTTTGTAAAGATCCAACGGTTGGACTGTCTGGAATGTTTAATTCAAATCTGAAGAAAAAAAGCGCCAGAATCGATTATAATTATATATAAATATATAATTATAATTAAAATAAATCGAATAACGATGCTGCAGTTCGATATTTGAAATCGAAACTTCAAATGATTATTGTGGGAGACTGACCATCGGATTTTCCCAAACCTGAAACCGTTGGATTCGTTTTGAAAAGGTCTTTCTAATGATATAAGATTTGTAAAGATCCAACGGTTAGATTTTCAGATATGTGTAAATCAAATCTGAAGAAAAACAACGCCACGGCCGCGTTATGGCCTGAAGCGTCGTTTGAATGAAATGGCTATTTTTAAATAAATAAATATAGCGATAAATCATGATAAAATATTATAAACGATATGGAATGAAAATAAACTGAATTTTCTCGGTTTATTAGATATTTGATGGTTGAATGTGTTTGGCGTGAAAATTACATTAAAGAACAAAATGATTGATGTCGAATAATTTAACCGTTGAAATGAATTTATTTGAAATATTAAATATACGTGGATTATTTGAAAAGGCCGAGTTAATTCTCATTTCAAATAATCGATCGACGATTAAAAGTCGAAGATATGAAGACTGTGCAAGACTGATGATCTTCACGTCGAATGGAGGGATGCTGCTGACGTTCATGATAGGAGTTGCTACCTTGAAGGGACTGATCTAGTAGTCGTCCGGACGTACATGTTGATTGTACGGATGAGCGAGGAATAAAGACCCTCCAGTTCCGATCAGACCCAGAACGGACTTGTAAATGGATGTATGTCTGATGTTGTATATTGACAACGTGGCATACAGAGTTGTTGTGATCAAAGCTTTTATTGAAAAGCAGAGCTTTGTGGTTAATGATCAAAGCACCGCCTGTGTGGCATAGCTTTGTGTCTATCGTTGTTTCGCGAGCCTCACACCCAGGTATGAGCCAGAAACGGGAGAGGACATGAGGGAGGACATGCATTTCCTTCTAGCTAGGGTGGTGTCAATGACCTACCAGCCCTGACATTTATATTACTTTCACCTATGTGGTTGTTACTGTTGCGAGCCGCCTCGGTTATATCGGTCGATCCGGGACCAATGGAGTCATTCGTTGGCTCATCTACGCCCCAAAGGGCGGGGAAACGCAGTGTTCAGGCATTTTAATCCACATCAGTGGACCGGCCCTGACGATCCAAGGGTCACTGGAGCTCTGATCCTGAGGGCGGGCTAGAGCGTCTCGAAGCGGTGAGGATGATCCCTGGCCTCGGTTCATGACGGAAATCCAATTTCCAAATACAACATCGTGCGGTTTTGATTGTAAACCTATATTTGGCGACATAGTGGTATGGGGCATTAATGCCGTCTATGTTTGATATTTATGATTGTATCTAAAATTAGAAACTAACTGGAAACGAGCTAGGATGGATGGTTTCCTGGTTATTGGTCTGATGTTGGTTTCGGCCTTCGGGGTTAATACCCAGGGAATCGTTCTCTTACTAGTTTACGGTTGGAGTCTGATTAAGAATTAAACGATAAAATTTACATTTTTAATGATTTTTTTTGCTCGTATCAAGCATATTTTGGCCATTATAAGGTAAAACTCTATCCTCCGGTTTGTGTTGCATTGTGTGATGGGACCTGAGTCTTATAATGGCTTCATTTTTATAAAAAGCATTGCGATGTTAAAAAGATTTACTTGTTTTAAAGCACTGGCAATCACTAGAGTAAACCCGTTACGCGAAAGTGGCGTGGTCCTTTGATTTGCCATATTGTAAAAGATGTTAAGTAGATTTCTCATACCAGTCCCATGACTGACTCGCTGTTTGTTTCACTTGCAAACTCGGGTGCCCTTTTTTCTACACGGGCAGCCTTGTATTCAGGTTTTAGCAGACTCTTTCTGGATAGCTGGAGTTGAAGGTGGATTCTATCATTTATCTCTTTTTAAGCTGTTCAGCTCCTATTGTACATATTATGTTGTTTTCCGCTGTTGACATTTATGTATAGCTGAACTGTATTTGTACTAAGTATGATCCTGTATACTGTGTAACTCTGATGTTTATATTTATCCAGTACATTCTATTGTACATTATCTGGTGTATTTATTTATTTCTGTCTGCTGTTATCTGTTTATGTGTTATATTCCAAAGATTACCCTTGCCTTCGTGTTACGGGGTTTGGGTCGTCACAAACCTGGTATCAGAGCTTTGGTTAAGCCTGGAATATAACATATTAACGACCTCGTCAGAAACAGAACCAGTAGTGTTCTAGGATGACTAGCTCGTTACAAATAGGATCAGTAATATCCTAGTATGTGTATAGCAGAATGAAATACACCCCGATAGATACATTTACATTCAAGTGTATGTTTTTATGCTTTATAATTTCTTTTCTGTGACCTGACACTTGATCTGCTATTTGCAGAAGTACTAGAAAATGAGTGTCAGAAATAAAAGGAATGCAGAACCAGATCTAGAAGCTTTATTAAAGAAGTATCGAAATCTGGGTGGAGTACCATTCTCGGGAAATGGATCCATTAGTCAAACCCAGGATTGGATGCGATCTGCTGAAAGAATTCTTGAGCATCTCCAGCTAAGGGATCACCAGTAAAGATTAGTGGCATCTTAGGCACTCAAAGATGAAGCTTGGTTTTGGTGGGATTCGATTATTAAAGATAATCCAAAAGGTGATATCACTTGGGATAGATTCAAAGAAATTTTCATTCAAAGGTTCATTCCTCCAGAAGCAACTGAGCGGTTATACAATGAGTTCTACTATCTGATACAAGGAGATATGAATATTCCCGAATATCATAAGAGATTCAATGAACTTTCTCGTTTTACCCCTCATCTAATTGAAAAGCCAAAGATGAAGAATATGAGGTTTATACATGGTCTTCAAAGAAAATACCAGAATAGTGTAATGGGCCATGTGAAGCTTCCTTTTTCTGAAATGATATACGTGGCTTACCAGTATGAGGATCAAGATAAGAAATGTATGTTGCGAGACGAAGACGAATGTAGTTCTAGCAACAAAAGAAAATTCGAAACTGATAGCCCAGAGACAAGTACGACGTTTGGGGCCAGAAGGAAGCCTAGATCCAATAGGAAGAAGGTTAAATCAGAAAAAGGGCCAATAACGGCTGCCACATGTTCGAGCTGCAATAGACAAAGACAATTGGTGGAAAATTGCAGATCTTGGAACAAGCGAAAGAAGGATAAATCTGGATCCCAGAGAAAGTTTCAAGAGAATAGGAAATGCAGCCAATTCCATCAGACTGGTCATCTTTCAAAGGCTTGCCAGCTGCTCAGAAAATCTAAAGTAGTACGTGTAAATGAAGTGGCAGAAGTCCCTACATCTTCATCTAGTCAGAAAAGGCCTGATGTCTTAGAAGACACGCTTACTGTCAAGAATATTCCAGTTAAAGTACTGTTTGATACAGGCACGTCACGAAGCTTTATTGCAAAGAATGCGGTTAAGAAACTGGATTTGAATTTTAAAAAGCTCAAAGAACCCATGACTGTCCATAATTCGGTTGGGGGTTCCGTCGATCTTAGTTGGGTTTGTGGGGTACCGGTTTCCTTTTCCTGTTATCGATTCCCTACTATCTCTATCGTTATGAATTTCACAGAGTTTGATCTTATTCTAGGAATGGATTGGTTAACCAAATATGAAGCAGAGGTTAAATGCGCCGACAGAGTCGTAAGGGCGAAGATTAAATCCGGCAATTATATAACCATTCCATGTGAAGGACTTAATTTAGATAGAAAAGATTTTTGGTCAGCTTTGGATGTTTCTCCTGCTCAGATAGAACCGGTTCCTGTCGTTGCGGAGAATATTCCGGTCGACATCGAAAATATACTAGTTGTCAAGAACTATGCGGATGTGTTCAAAGAAGTTGTCAGCTTACCTCCGCAGAGAGAAATTGATTTTAAAATCACTTTAGTCCCTAATGCAAGGCCAGTTGTTCAAGCCATTCGAAGGATGACCTTGAAAGAGAAAGATGAGTTAGATAATCAAACTCGGCAACTAGTATGGAAGGGTCTGATTAGACCTGGTTTCTCTGATTGGGGAGAAGCAGTGGGCAGTGGTATTTGTCCCGAAGTCAGACGGTACTCTCATACTATGTGTGGATTATCGTGACTTGAATAAGCAGACATTGAAAAACAAATATCCATTGCCGCGGATTGATGATTTGTTGGATCGATTGAACGGCGCACAAGTGTTTTCAAGAATGGACCTAGCTACAGGTTTCCATCAGCTTCGAATTGCCGAAGAATGTGTTTCTTTGACAGCATTCAGAGGTCCAGATTTATTCTACAAGTGGTTAGTAATGCCGTTTGGCTTATGTAACGCTCCAGCTTATTTCGTCGATCTGATGAATAGGGTATTCAGAGGGGTTTTGAATAAATTTGTTCTGGTTTTCATTGATGATATCCTGATCTTCTCTAAGTCAGAAAGCGAGCACGAAAAGCCTTTGGAACAGGTGTTAGAGAGAAGGAATGTTTTAAAAGCAATGTTTTCCAAATGTGTATTCTGGCAAGAAGAAGTTAAATTTCTTGGCCACGTCGTGTCAAAACAAGGAATTTCAGTGGATCCCAGTAAAATCGCTGCTATTCAGAATTGGAAACAACCTCGTACACCCACAAAAGTCAGAAGTTTTCTCGGTTTGGCCAGTTATTATAGGAAATCCATTAAGGATTTTGCGAAGACATCCAGTTCCTTGACGAAACTGACTAAGAAGCATTCGAGATTCAATTGGACTCCGGTATGTAAGGAAGTTTCCAAGAGCTGAAGCTGAAACTAACAACTGCTCCAGTGTTAACAACAATAGATGGCAATGAGGACTTGAAAGTTTGGACTGACGCTTCTAGAGAAGGCCTTGGTGCGGTATTAATGCAAAGAGGTCAAGTGATTGCTTATGCTAGCCGTCAGCTGAAACCACATGAGAAAAATTACGTTACTCATGATCTTGAGTTGTTATCCATTGTCTTTGCTTTGAAAATCTGGAGGCACTATCTTTTGGGTGAGAAATTTGAACTGTATACAGACCATCAGTCATTGAAGTATTTGTTCAACTAGAAGGATTTGAATCTGAGGCAGCAGCGTTGGATGGAATTCCTTGCAGCGTATGATTTTGAGATTTTGTACACTCCAGGGAAAGCCAATGTTGTGGCTGATGCGCTAAGTAGAAAGAATGTAATAATCGCCAGCTTTATCATTACGACTTCCTTGATTGACAAGATCTCCATTCTTCAAAAAGATGATAATTTTGTTAAGGAGAGGATAAAAAGAATTCAAAAAGGCAACGCATCCAGTTTCCAAGTGGATAACGAGGGAGTTCTTAGATTAAAAGGAAGGATTTGTGTGCCTGACATCTCTGAGCTCAAAAGAGAAGTTCTTGATGAATGCCACAAGTCCAAACTTAGTATCCACCCAGTGATTAGCAAAATGTATAATGACCTCAAGCGAACTTTCTGGTGGAAGGCAATGAAAAGAGATATCTCTATATATGTTAGCCGGTGTCCCACCTGCCAACAAGTCAAAAGCGATCAGCATAAGCTCGCTGGATTGTTGCAACCTTTAGAAGTGCCAGGTGGAAAATGGGAACAAATTTCTATGGATTTCATAAATGGTTTGCCCAAAACCAGGAAAGGAAATGACAGTATTTGGGTGATCGTAGATCGTTTCACGAAGACCGCCCATTTCATACCTGTCAGATCGAACAAAACTGCTCAGAGTATGACGCAGATATATTTCAAGGAAATTGTTAGACTACACGGAGTTCCCATGAGCATCGTTAGTGATCGTGACCCGATTTTTGCTAGTAAATTCTGGGAAGCATTCCAAGCAGAATTGGGAATGAAACTGAACTTGAGCACCACTTATCACCCTCAGACAGATGGTTAGACTGAAAGGGTGAATCGTATTTCAGAAGATCTATTGCGGGCTTGTATTATTGATTTTGGCGGATCATGGGAAGACCATTTGCATTTGGCCAAGTTCTCATACAACAACAGCTAGCAAGCGAGCCTGACAATGTCACCATTCGAAGCATTGTATGGTAGGCCGTGCCGGTCCCCTGCTTGTTAGGTAGAACCTGGTAATAGACTTGTATTGGGGCCAGATATGATCCGTGATGCTGTGGATAAAGTCGATTTCGTTAAGAAACGATTACTCGCCGCTCAAAGCCGGCAAAAGAGCTATGCAGATAAAAGAAGAAGGGATGTATCATTTGCTGTTGGCGACTGTGTTTATTTGAGAGTATCTCCAATGAGAGGTGTCATCCGATTTGGTAAAACAGGGAAATTGGCGCCCAAATTCATTGGTCCATTACCTATTCTGGAACGTATTGGAACTCTCGCTTATAGGGTTCAATTACTAGATTGGTTGCCTGGAGTACATGATGTATTTCACGTATCTCAACTTCGAAAGCATGTGCATGATCCATACCTTGTTGTGGAAGAAGCCGCACAAAAGGATTTGGAAATCACTCCAGAATCGGTAGTTAGAAGAGAGCCGTGGAAGATCATTGGCAAAGAAACCAAAGAGCTGAGGAACAAAAACGTTCACTTAGTCAAGGTGCAATGGAGTGGAGATCCACGAGATTGTACTTGGGAAACAGAGGAAAGCATTAAGAAAGCCTATCGTAAGTGCAGAGTGGATATCTGTGATTGACTCTGGGCAAGGTACATTTACCATACTTTGCAATTTCCATTGTGTAATCTATTTTGTTGTTGTTTTCTTTTCAGGGATGTAGAATTTTAATTATATCGTCTGAATGATTTAAAAGAATATATGATTAACTAATATATTTGTGAAAAGTTAAAAATAAATTGATGGATGTTTGTGTTGTGTGATGGTGGGTTTGATTATTAAATTATTAGAATGGTAATTAAATTAAATCAATAAGAGAATGAATGGTAGAATTTATTCGAATAAATCACACATTGAACTGAGTAGAGAATTAATTAGAAATATATACATGTGCATTATATATGTTTGAACAGGTAAATGGATTAGCTGTTGAGTAAGGATTTTATTTGCGTACCCTACAAATAGGTAAACCTTAATGAGTTGGATGCGTAATCTTATTAATATATCAACTCCTGTGAATGCCATTGGATGCGGAGTGCTGGTTGTTCTGTGTGTAATTAATAAATGTCGCCATAGGATAGTAACAATTAATTTTGAACTACACTGCATGGCATACTTCTTGAAGATAGCATACTTAATCATATACCACACAAGCATTTGGAACTCGTGTGATGAGGTGGAAGATTTACCATACGAGCGAGAGGCTTGTATGGCGATGACTATATATTACAGGTTGAATTGATGAAAGATATGGACTATATATTACAGGTTGAACTGATGACTGATATGGGCAATATATAATTGTAACGATAAATTGCCAGATTAATAAAATCACACACGGGTCTAGAGTTGACAATAATCATGTCTCTCTAGTTATTAGATACGGGACATGGATTATTTATTTCCCACACGGGACGAGGTGGCGAGAATTTATTCTCTGGAGAAATTAAAAATACACACTCCCTCAGGCTTAGACAGGGTGATGAGAATTTATTCTCTGAAGTTATTATCTATACACGCTCCCCTATAAACACCAGAATATATCACTATAAATATGTGTATGCTTATAGGATTTATTGGGTACCTAATACGACCCAATAAATTTCCAAACCCCTACCCGTACAAAGAAGGTTATGGCGAAATTTTTCAAAAATTTAGGGTGTTAGCCAAATTTTTGAAGAATTTGAGAATTCTTAGAAACTGAAAAGCTGAAGAATGGAAGCCAGATTGAAAGTATAGTTGGTTAATCAAACCACTTTCGACTTTATTCCTTTTCGGGGAAGAAAAGTTTTAGGTGGGGGAGATTGTAACAACCCGGAAATTCTGAACCAGTTTAAAATTTTTTAATTGGCTAAAATAGTGGATTTTAAATATTTAAAATAAATATTTTAAATAATAGTGATGAAAAGTATGTTTGAATCGATGTTTGAAAACAAATATAATTATTATAAATTATAAACAAGGCGTGAAATGGCGTTGTAGTTTCAAAAATTGAATTCAAACTTTAACTGACTATACCGGGTGCGAGATAAAACGGATTTGAGTGAAACCAAAAATATTTAAATCTGTTAGTGAATATTTTTCTAACGAATCTGAAAAATCGAAGTTTCATAGCGGGAATCAAAAGTTATGGTCAAATGAATTTTCAGAAAGGTCGCTATAGAGAATATATCGATCTTGAAAATAGACATTTTGCATACGACCTCAGAATTCGACGAAACCACTTTTGTTGGATCCGGGATGTCAAATTATTGCCAGGTTTCAAATTTCATAATTTTTGAAGCTAGTATGTGAGCATGGCAAAAGAAAATGTGTTTTGATCAATTACAGTTAAATTGGTTCGACCAGAAAAGGGCCATTTTTCAAACGGTCTCAGATTTCGACGAAACTAGTTTTGTTGGGACTATATCATCAAAACATAGCTAGATTTATTTTTCAATAATTTTTAGAGTCAGTATGTGGCCCCGACAAATTGAAACGTACAGTCAAATTAGATATTGAATGTGTTATATTTTAATTTGAACGAAAACTGACTGAAACATTCGAATGGGCCTTCGAAACATATCCCATTGTGTTCGGAATGGGGGTATTTAGCTAGGGACGATAGTCGTTGGGTTAGGATTGGAGTTCGTTTGGGCAGAGGGGTATTTTTGGGATTTAAATAATTAAAAATTAAAATAAAACCCTTGGCCAATCAAAATTCTCGTTCAAAATTCTCTCTCCCCGATTACACTCCAGGCGACGGCGGAAATGCTCCATATCTTCGCGGCTTGATTTCTCTCTCGTTTCTCAACGAAATCGAGCGCACTTGGATCCATTTTGAAGCTCTCTTCATCCTCTACAAATCCATAACTGGTACCCATCTCCTCATTGAGTATTGTGCCCGAATCGATCCCTCAAAATTTGGATCTTTCTCGCGCCGCCCTGTCTCGAGTTCGCCACCGAGTTCCACGTGGGGCCCCTCGTTCTGCGCGCCTTTCGGAGGTCTGTGACGTGGTGCCGTCCGATCTGGACATCGAGCTATGGACTTTGCAAAAATCTAAAACCTGGATTCGAACAAAAACTGAGGTAACACGGCAGAGTATAGTTTTGGACTGTTTTGACACTTTTAAGTGTTGCAAACTTTGAAAAATCGTATCTTTCTCATGTGTTGACGAAATTCGGTGAAACAAGAGACATCGGGACCGTGTAGACGCTCTCTACATTCTAGGAGAGACCGCATATTTTCTGAGCCTTCTGCAATTTTTGGAGGAGTGGAACCCAATCTGAGATTTCTAAATTATAAACGATATGGAGATGACGATGTATAAATTATATAGTCGATATATGAGTTATATAAGCGTTGTACACCTCACGAATAAGCGTTGTATAAGTTGTATGTTCGACGTATAAGTTATATATGCGTTGTAAAAATTATATATGCAATGAAATGATATTGAAATGAATTGAAATGGATTGAAATATATTTATATACGGATATACATATATACATATATATATATATATATATGTATTCCCCTCGCCCACAGACCATGGACGATATTTATTGGTTGTGATTTTGTTTGTATTATTTGGTTGATGTGAAATTTGGTGAATAATGCGAATTGTTGATATGATTGGTTGTGGTTGAAAAATACCCATTTGTGGTTGAAAACAAAAATAGAATTGGTTGTGGAAATGAAAGAAAAACATGCTCGCCTGCATGCGAATTAGATGCATGAAATCCCCATTGTCAAAAACCGCAAGGATTTAAGGTAGAGCGAGGAGCCGTACATCGATACGGTCCTGGTTTTAACTACCCTGCCGTTATGCTGCCGAAATTTCCTGAAATCCTTCTGTGTTTGATTTATTTTCAATTGTTGAAACTATATTCATGTGTTGAATAATAATGGTGTTTTGAAATAAATTGTTCTATATTAAAAATCACATTTTTATCACCTGTTTGAACTATAGAAAACATTCATGTTTTAAATAAATTGCTTTAACAAAAAAATCATATTTTTATTATATATTTGAACTATAGAAATAACATTCATGTGTTGAATAGAAATTCATTTTTTGAATAGAAATTCATGTGTTGAATGGTATTCGTGTTTTAAATAAACTAATTTAACAATAAAAATAAGGACAAATTTTCAAAATAGGCTAGGTTATAAAACTAATGGCACAAATAGGCTAGTTTCAAAGCTATTTGCAAATATAGGCTAGTTTTGGCCAGCTCAGCAATGATTTGACCAAAACTAGCCTATATTTGCAAATAGTTTTGAAACTAGTTTTTAAAACTAATGGCACAAATAGGCTAGTTTCAAAACTATTTGCAAATATAGGCTATTTTTGGCCAACTCAGCGATGAGTTGACCAAAACTAGCCTATATTTGCAAATAGTTTTGAAACTAGCCTATTAGTGATATTAGTTTCAAAAACTAGCCTATTTTGAAAAATTATCCTAAAAATAATATTTTTATTATATATTTGAACTATAGAAATAAAATACATGTGTTGAATAGAAATTCATGTGTTGAATGGCATTCGTGTTTTAAATAAATTGTTTTATATTAAAAATCACATTTTTATCACCTGTTTGAACTATATAAAATAATCATGTTTTGAGATAAATTGTTTTATAATAAAAATCACATTTTTATTATATATATGAATTGTTAAAAATAGTGATGTCATGAAATAAATATCTATTAGATAAAAATATCATTTTTATCAAATGTATAAAATGAATATGGTTTTGAAATCAAAGAATCGATTATATTTATATATATATATATAAATATAATTAAAATAAATCGAATAGTGATGCTGCAGTTCGTATTTTGAAACTGTGATTTCAAACGATTATTGCGGAAGATCCGACCATCGGGTTTTCCTAAAACTGCAACTGTTGGGTTCGCCTTGGAAATATCTTTGCAATGACACTAGCTTTGTAAAGATCCAACGGTCGGATTGTCTGGAATTTTTAATTCAAATCTGAAGAAAAACAGTGCCAGAATCGATTATAATTATATATAAATATATAATTATAATTAAAATAAATCGAATAACGATGCTGCAGTTCGATATTTGAAATCGAAACTTCAAATGATTATTGCGGGAGATCTGACAGTCGGATTTTCCCAAACCTGAAACCGTTGGATTCATTTTGAAAAGGTCTTTCTAATGATATAAAATTTCTAATGATCCAACGGTTAGATTTTTCAGATATGTGTAAATCAAATCTGAAGAAAAACAGCGCCACGGCCGCGTTATGGCCTGAAGCGTCGTTTGAATGAAATGGCTATTTTTAAATAAATAAAAATAGCGATAAATCATGATAAAATATTATAAACGACATGGAATGAAAATAAACTGAATTTTCTTGGTTTATTAGATATTTGATGGTTGAATGTGTTTGGCGTGAAAATTACATTAAAGAACAAAATATTAATGTCGAATAATTTAACCATTGAAATGAATTTATTTGAAATACTAAATGTACGTGGATTATTTAAAAAGGCCGAGTTAATTCTCATTTCAAATAATCGATAGACGATTAAAAGTCGAAGATATGAGTGCGGTGCAAGACCGATGATCTTCACGTCGAATGGAGGGATGCTGCTGATGTTCATGATAGGAGTTGCTACCTTGAAGGGACTGATGTAGTAGCCGTCCGGACGTACATGTTGATTGTACGGATGAGTGAGGAATAAAGACCCTCCGGTTCCGTTCATACCCAGAACGGACTTGTAAATGGATGTGTGTTTGACGTTGTATATTGACTACGTGGCATACAGAGTTGCTATGATAGCTTTTATTGAAAAGAAGAGCTTTGTGGTTGATGATCAAAGCACCGCCTGTGTGGCATAGCTTTGTGTCTATCATTGTTTCGCGAGCCTCACACCCCGGTATGAGCCAGAAACGGGAGAGGACATCAGGGAGGACATGCGTTTCCTTCTAGCTAGGGTGGTGTCAGAGACCTACCAGCCATGACATTTATATTACTTTCACCTATGTGGTTGTTGCTGTTGCGAGGAGCCTCGGTTATATCTGTCGATCCGGGATCGATGGAGTCATTCGTTGGCTCATCTACGCCCCAAGGGCGGGAAAACGCAGTGTTCAGGCATTTTAATCCACATCGGTGGACCACCCTGACGATGCAAGGGTCACTCGAGCTCTGATCCTGAGGGGCAGTGTAACAACCCGAAAATCTGGGCCAGTTTAAAATTTTTATTTTGGCAATTTTGGCGAATTTTGAATATTTAAAATAGTTTATTTTTAATAATATTGACGAAAATTTATTTTGAATATAATTCGAATGTATATATTTATGAGCCGTCGTTAGAATATAAATAATTATATATAATTATAAAAGGAATTGAAAATGGCGCGGTAGTTCGATAATTCGATTTCAAACTTCGATTGAACATACCGGGTGCAAAACAATCCGGATTTTAGTGCAACCAAAAATAATGGGATCTAATTGAGAATATATTTCCAACGAATTCGACAAATTGAAATTTCATAGCGGGAATCAAAAGATATGTCCAGTTGAAAATCCTGAATAGTCGCTATGGAATTCAGGCCCTTAAAAATAGACATTTTGCAAACGACCTCGGATTTCGACGAAACTACTTTTGTTGGGTCCGTGATGTCAAATTATTGCTAGATTCCAAATTTCATAATTTTTCGAATCAATATGTGAGCGTGGCAAAGGAAAACGCGTTTAACCAGTTTCAGTTGATTTTAATCGACTGGGAAATGGCCATTTTTCTAACGGTCTCAGAATTCGACGAAACAAGTTTTATTAGGACCGTATCGTCAATACGAAGCTATAAAATATTTTTCGGGAATTTTCGAGTTAGTATGTGACCTCGGTAAATTGAAATGCGCGTTCAAATTCAATATATAGAGTTATATGTTGATTTTAACGGAAACCGATCGAAATGATCAAATCAGCTTGCGATACGTATCCCATTGTGTTCGGAATGGGGGTAAAACGCTATGCGCGACAGGCGGTGGGCCTCGTTTTGAGGTCGAAAATAGAAGTTGCTTTTTGGTGAAAATAAAATAATTAAATAAATTAAAAATTAAAAACCCCCTTTCTCTCCCCCCTTATATTCTAGCCCTCCCCCCATTCGATTAACCAAATTCAAAAAAAAAAAAGAAAAAAAAAACGAAACTGAAAACCCGCCGCCCCCTCCCCGATGACCACCGCGCCACCTCCGAACCCATCGCCGCCCCCCCTGCACGCAACCCCGAAGCCTTCCCCCCCTCGTCAGATCGAAGACCCCCCCTGAAACCCTCTGCCTCGACCACAGCGACAAAGCCCCGACGCACCCATCCTCCCGCCGCCGCCATCAGACCCCACCGCCCTGAAGCCTGCGCCGCCCACCACCATCCGCCTGAAGGACTCCGGCGCCGACCCCTTGGCTCCAGCGACGCCCTCCGGCTGCCCATCGACTGTGGGACCCTTCTCGGGAAGAAACCGAATAAGAAGGGTGAGTTTTTATTCGGTTTTATATAATGTAATTATTTAAATTAGTGAATAAAGTATAAAGGACATTGTGTGATGAAGGTAAGATTTTTATTTAGTTAAAGACAAGGTTTTTGGTAATAAAAATCCAATTTTTATATGTGTAGCAAAATAAAAATATCATCTTTCATGTAGTAGAAGGATAAAAATATGATTTTTATATTTTTAAAGAATTAAAAATATGATTTTTATATTTTTAAAGTATTAAAAATATAATCTTTACTATATAGAAGATGTAAAAATATGATTTTTATATTTTTAAAGTATTAAAAATATAATCTTTACTATATAGATGAAGTAAAAATCCGATTTTTATATATTGAATAATGAAGTAAAAATTCGATTTTTATATATTGAATAGCGAAGTAAAAATTCGATTTTTATATATTGAATAATGAAGTAAAAATTCGATTTTTATATATTGAATAGCGAAGTAAAAATTCGATTTTCATATATTGAATAATGAAGTAAAAATTCGATTTTTATATATTGAATAGCGAAGTAAAAATTCGATTTTTATATATTGAATAATGAAGTAAAAAATTCGATTTTTATATATTGAATAGCGTAGTAAAAATTCGATTTTTATATATTGAATAGCGAAGTAAAAATTCGATTTTTATATAATGAATAGCGAAGTAAAAATTCGATTTTTATATATTGAATAGCGAAATAAAATTTCGATTTTTATATATTGAATATCAAACTAAAAATTCAATTTTTATATATTGAATAGCAAAGTAAAATTCGATTTTTATATATTGAATAGCGAAATAAAAATTTGATTTTTATATATTGAATAGCGAAGTAAAAGTTCGATTTTTATATATTGAATAGCGAAGTAAAAATTCGATTTTTTACATATGTAGAGAATACGGGCAACGAAGATGACAAAAAGGCGAGAACGACGAAGATTTCTATAAAAGAAGTGCCATGAAGTTGGATAGCTATCGGTGAGAATTTCTCACTCTTTAATTTCTTTTCTAGTTATATATATATACTTGGATGCAGACAGTGTTTAGTAGCACCCGACACCCGTCATCCACAGACCATGGATGGCTTGTTTGTTAAATTGTTTGGTTGTGTAGTTGGTTAGATTATTTGGTTTGAATTGAATTGTTTGGTGAAATTAATTTGATTTGATTGATGTGTGAATGGCGTGGGCCTTCACTAGACCAGGGATAAGGCTAGGCCTCGTCCCGTTTCTAGTATCGTGCCGTTATGCCGCCGAAATTTTCTAAAATAAGTTAGAAAATAAAAATATTATTTTATTTAAAGAATGAACTGAATAGAAAATTCATATGTTAAAATAAAATGTTTTATCGTTAAAAATATATATTTTAATGTGAATATGAATATAGTGAATATGAATATAGTGAATGTGAATAAATAAATATTCATTTACAACCCGGACGGTTTGTTTATGTACACCGATTTGACTGACATTGATTGGGACGATACATTTTACACATCGCCCAACTACACAAATAAAATCTATGTTTGATTGTTTTAAACCCCACGCGGGTGTTGGGATGAAATTTGAAGTTCACTCATCCCGATTGATTAAATATGTCGGTGGATGGATCGACAGGCTGTTATAAGCATTAGATATCTATATTTGATGCCTATACAGTGTAGTGCACTTTGTATGATGGTTGATTATTTATCGTTGCTATTATATGCATGTGTTGTATGGAATCCATATAATTAACCTTATATGGTAATTGATTGGGCCTCATTCCAATTTAGAAAATAAAGAATATTAGAAAATAAAGGTTCATGTGTTGACAATACTCATCCGTTGAGATTAGTCATGTGTTGAACGAAATATTTTAACAATAAAATTTACATCTTTATCATATTTCAAATTAGAAACTAAGTGGAAAATAGATAAGATGTGTGGTCTCCTGAGTATGATCTGACGTTGGTTTCGGCCTTCGGGGTTAATATTCAGGAAATCGTTCTCCTACTAATTTACGGTTGGAGTCTGATTCAATATCAAACGATAGATACCTTAATTTTCATAAAATATATTAAATGACAAAAATAGTCACACGTGGACAGTACTCATTCGCAGAGATTAGTCTTGTGTTGACAAAGATATAGAGTCGTGTATTGAAAGAAATATAGATCCATGTGTTGAATATAAAGCCGTGTATATTAGTGATGCGCTATTTTGACGTGAACGATATTTATATCGATTATATTCGTTTTTGAATTTAAAACAAAAATGAATTGAATATGAAACGATTTCGAAATGAATTGAATATAAAACGATTTCGAAATGAATTGAATATAAAACGATTTCGAAATGAATTGTATTTAAAACAAAAATGAATTGAATATAAAACGATTTCGAAATGAATTGAATATAAAACGATTTCAAAATGAATTGAATTTAAATTGAATAGAAAACGAATGGAATTTGAATTGAGTTGAAAAGGAAACGAATTTGAATTGAATTGAAAAGAAAAATGAATTTGAATCGAATTAAAATCGATTTGAATTGAAATCAAATAGAAATGAATTTCAAAACGAATTTATAAGGAAGAATTCAATTTTGATTTGAATTGAAATGGAAGTTGAAATTGTTTTTGAAACGAATTTAAAACTATTTATATAATTCGTTTTAAATAGAAATCGACGAAATATATATTATATATATTATATATATAATATAATGGCCTGAATAGAACGCGCCGCGCCGCGGCAGTTCGTGAATTTCGACCATTTATTTCAAACGGACATTACGGGAGATCCGACCGTCGGATTCTCCTAAAACTGGAACCGTTGGGTTCGTATCGAAAAGAGCTTTCTAACGAATATTTGAAATTTGAAATCTAACGGTTGGATTTGGAGATACGTCCAAATCAAATTTGAAAAAGGTCGCTGTAAGTGCAGTTCGATGGCCATTGGTGGAAATCGACTGTACGGGCCTTGATAAAATTATTAAAAATAGTAGTAATTTGTGTAAAATCATAAGGAATGATTTGGGAAAAATTGGGATGAAAAACTTCACATTTGAAAAGATAAAAATAGATTTTTTTATCAAAATGAACTAGTTTTGAACTAAAATTAAACCCGTTTATTTTTAAATAAATAAACTGGATTTGAAATGGGTTTTAAACAGAATTGATTTGTGGGTTTATCGTGAACGGTGTTTTCAATAACATTTGTTCTTTAACCCGATAATAAATAGAATGTGATTTGGGTTTGTCGTGAACTGTGTTTTAAATGACATTAGTTCCTTAACCCAGTAAAAGGAGATTTAATGAATCTACAATTAAATTGAAATGTGAATTGATAATTTAAATTATCAAATTTAGAAATTGAGCGAGAATGGAGTATCACCAGTTTTGCTCCAAAGCGATAGTTAAATCTTTAATTAGATTTGAACGTGGAATGGTAATTAATTTTACCAATAACACCGTGGTGTTAGAAATGGAGTATCACCAGTTTTGCTCCAAAGCGATAGTTAAATCTTTAATTAGATTTGAACGTGGAATGGTAATTAATTTTACCAATAACACCGTGGTGTTCGAAATGGAGTATCACCAGTTTTGCTCTAAAGCAATAGTTAAATCTTTAATTAGATTTGAACGTGAAATGGTAATTAATTTTACCAATAACACCGTGGCGTTAGGTATGGAGTATTACCAGTTTTGCTTCATGGGATGAATAGGTTGGGATTGGGAAATAAAATAAATAATTACTTCGGTGTGGTTCGCTAATCTCGACTAGTTTAGAAAACCATAATTTGGTTTGAAACGACATCCAAAGGACGATTAAAGGATAAATTTTAAAGAATTTATCTTGGATAAAATTAATGGGAACCTTTCCCTAAGAATGTGATTTCGTGAATAAAAAGGATATTCTGCATTGGAATGAGGCGTATGTTGTGTTTGTGTAATATTTGTTTTAAATATACGCGGGTTGTTCGGAAAGGCCGGGTATATACCCATTCTGAATAACCGATTCAACGATATGCCGAAGATGAAGACGGTGGTCGAAGACCGGAAGTTTTCACATCGTTCGGGTAATTACTAACGATCCTGATTGGGCTGCACACCCAAGAGGATGGAAATAGTTGGTGGTCGTCTAGACGTACTTGGAGATGGATGGAAATGCGAGGAAAGTGCCTCTGGTTTCGTTCAGATCCGGAACGAACTTGTAAATGGATTGTGTGTCTGACATTGGGTTTTATTCTGTGTTGATTGATTTCTGTTAAATATACATCTGTTTGGCGGTGGAGAATTTATTCTTTTGCTTAACGCCCTTCTCTGAGACGTACGAGCTCAGAGGTTGTATATCGATGGACATCAGTCGCATGGCATGAATTGCCTGTGTGGCACACTAAGATGCAATGATCAAGGCTCCTGTTGAAAAGCAAAGTCTTGTGGTTGATGATCAAAGCACGGCCTACGTGGCAGCTTTGTGTATAGCGTGAATTCGCGAGCCTCACACCTCAGTATGAGTTAAAAATGGGATACGGACCGTTGGGAGAACACGACGTTTCTTTCTAGCTTTGGTGGTGTCAGTGACTTACCAGCCCTGACATTTATATACTTTTCACCTTTGTGGTTGTTGGAATGAGGCGCCTCGATTATAGGTCTGTAAGGACCGGGAAACGTGTGTTCAGGAATTGCCAATCCTCTAACGTAAGTGAGGACCGGCCCAGCCGATCCAGGGTTGCCCAGAGTGCGTAGTCCTGAGACATTTGCTAGAATGTTTCGAAGCGGAAAGGAGCTTGCCCCTTGCCTCGACTCATGACGGAAATCCAATTTCCGATACGTGTATTGCGGTTTTAATTGTAGAACTAGTATGGCGACATGATATATGGTACCCATGCCGTCTATGATTTATATTTATGATTGAAACTGTTTTGAAACTATACACTTATTATAGTATCAAATGATTTGTTTAAAACGTACCAAGCATGTTTGGCTATTATAAGGGAAAACCCTATCCTCCGGCTTGCGTTGCATTGTGTGTGGGACCTGGGTCTTATAATAGCTTCATTTTTCGAAAAAGCATCGTGTTGTTTATTCTATGCACTGGTATTCTTGGGAGGAAACCCGTTCCGTGTTATACGGCGTGGTCCCTTGAATTACTCTCTTTTAAAGTAAAGCTTTAAATAACTGTTTTAGTTCTCACACCAGTCACATGACTGACCTAGAGTTTATTGTTTTAACCTAAACTCTGGGTGCCCCTATTTTTCGCACGGGCAGCTAGTAGTTTTGGTTTTGCAGATTTATATTCACAGGATCCTGATTTACAGCTGGAATGATATCCGGAAAGCTCTGTATCCGTATATCACCTTCAGTTGTGCTTTGTATTATTTTCCGCTGCTATGTAATTTATTGTAATCTCTGATATTTATCGAATGTAATTTATTCAATTATACTATGTATATTCTTGTATCTGATGAAATTGTTGTAATAACAATGAAATGTTCTTCTGTTTGTGTTCTGATTTGTCCTTTTCTCAAACGATCAGTGGTTTCGAACGGTCTAGATCGGTTTAACGACTGATTCAGATCGAGCGAAATTCCAGGCCATCACATTTGGTATCAGAGCTTTGGTTTACAGAGCTCGAGAACAAGACACATTAGAACCATACGAAAGAATTCATCAGATATTGGATTAGTAATATCCAACTAGAATGACTCGTTAGAGATAGGATCAGTAGTATCCTAGAACGAGTGTGAAGAGTATATTTTTCAAATGAAAACAATTTTGTTTTGAAAATTTAAATCGTTTTATACGTATTTTATTATTTATTTATTTTGAATTTGGACAATCTAGTATATAAAGGTTTTGCATATACGCGTCATGAACGTATATTCGAAGTTTTAATATATTAGATAGATATAGAGTCACACTCTAGTCGCCCGGACATGGTCCTGATGATGAAGTATACCATCACCAGTATTTATTTTCGAGTGACGAAGGTGTGATTTTCTATATATTTCCATTAGACTGGTGTGAGAACCAAAACTAATATAGCTAGAATACATTGTTGTGATTTGGCATCAAAACATGATTTTCTGTATATGTATCAAATTTTATGAATTTGAAACTCTAATTCACTAAGTGATTGATGTTTGTGTTGTTTGTTTATTTGTTTGATAATTTTGAACCATTATGCCTAATTGCATCAAATTTTGAATTGTATTGAAAATTGGTCGCATTTGCTTGCATATACATATACTTACATTGAACAGGTCATAGCAAGGAGGCTAGAGCCGAAGAATAAAATTTGTTTGCCCGACAAATAGGTACATGTTTACTATAATTTACTGTTTTGTTTGGGTGATGATGATTTTATGAGCCTATTGGCTAGTCGCTTGGCTTTTTCTTTTTCTTTTTGAGATCAGAAGGCCTATATGGCAATTTCGGGATTTTCCCGTGGCTCCCGGTGCAGGGGAGGTTATGGCGAAATTTTTCGAAAATTTAGGGTGTTAGCCAAATTTTTGAAGAATTTGAAAATTCTCAAAAACTGAAAAGTTGGAGAATGGAAGCCAGATCGGACGTAGAGTTGATTAATCAAACCACCTTCGACTTTGTTCCTTTTCGGGGACGAAAAGTTTTAAGTGGGGGAGATTGTAACAACCCGAAAATCTGGGCCAGTTTAAGATTTTTATTTTGGCAATTTTGGCGAATTTTGAATATTTAAAATATTTTATTTTAAATAATATCAACGAAAATTTATTTTGAATATAATTCGAACGTATATATTTATGCGTCGTCGTTAGAATACAAATAATTATATATAATTATAAAAGGAATTGAAATTGGCGCGGTAGTTCGATAATTCGATTTCAAACTTCAATTGAACATACCGGGTGCAAAACAATCTGGATTTTAGTGCAACCAAAAATAATGGGATCTAATTGAGAATATCTTTCCAACGAATCCGACAAACTGAAATTTCATAGCGGGAATCAAAAGATATGTCCAGTTGAAAATCCTGAATAGTCGCTATGGAATTCTGGTCCTTAAAAATAGACATTTTGCAAACGACCTCGGATTTTGACGAAACCACTTTTGTTGGGTCCGTGATGTCAAATTATTGCTAGATTCCAAATTTCATAATTTTTCGAATCAATATGTGAGCGTGGCAAAGGAAAACGCGTTTGACCAGTTTAAGTTGATTTTAATCGACTGGGAAATGGCCATTTTTCGAACGGTCTCAGAATTCGACGAAACTAGTTTTGTTAGGACCGTATCGTCAATACGAAGCTAAAAAATATTTTTCGGGAATTTTTCGAGTTAGTATGTGACCCCGATAAATTGAAATGCGCGTTCAAATTCAATATATAGAGTTATATGTTGATTTTAACGGAAACCGATCGAAACGATCAAATCAGCTTGCGATACATATCCCATTGTGTTCTGAATGGGGGTTAAACGCTATGGACGACAGGCGGTGGGCCTCGTTTTGAGGTCGAAAATAAAAGTTGCTTTTTGGTGAAAATAAAATAATTAAATAAATTAAAAATTAAAAACCCCCTTTCCCTCCCACCTTATATTCTGCCCCCCCCCCCCCCCCAATTCGATTTTCCAAATTCTGAAGAAAAAAAAGACAAAAGCGAAAACCCGCCGCCCCCGCCCGATGACCACCGCGCCACATCCGAACCCATCGCCTCCCCCCCCCCCCCGCGCGCAACCCCGAAGCCTTCCCCCCCCCCCCTCGTCAGATCGAAGACCCCCCCTGAAACCCTCTGCCTCGACCAAAGCAACAAAGCCCCGACGCACCCATCCTCCCTCCGCCGCCATCAGACCCCACCGCCCTGAAGCCTGCGCCGCCCACCACTATCCGCCTGAAGGACTCCGACGCCGACCCCTTGGCTCCAGCGACGCCCTCCGGCTGCCCATCGACTGTGGGACCCTTCTCGGGAGGAAACCGAATAAGAAGGGTGAGTTTTTATTCGGTTTTATTTAATGTAATTATTTAAATTAGTGAATAAATTATAAAGGACATTGTGTGATGAAGGTAAGATTTTTATTTAGTTAAAGACAAGGTTTTTGGTAGTGAAAATCCAATTTTTATATGTGTAGCAAAATAAAAATATCATCTTTCATATAGTAGAAGGATAAAAATATGATTTTTATATTTTTAAAGAATTAAAAATATGATTTTTATATTTTCAAAGTATTAAAAATATAATCTTTACTATATAGAAGATGTAAAAATATGATTTTTATATTTTTAAAGTATTAAAAATATAATCTTTACTATATAGATGAAGTAAAAATTCGATTTTTATGTATTGAATAATGAAGTAAAAATTCGATTTTTATATATTGAATAGCGAAGTAAAAATTCGATTTTTATATATTGAATAATGAAGTAAAAATTCGATTTTTATATATTGAATAGCGAAGTAAAAATTCGAATTTTATATATTGAATAATGAAGTAAAAATTCGATTTTTATATATTGAATAGCGAAGTAAAAATTCGATTTTTATATATTGAATAATGAAGTAAAAAATTCGATTTTTATATATTGAATAGCGTAGTAAAAATTCGATTTTTATATATTGAATAGCGAAGTAAAAATTCGATTTTTATATATTGAATTGCGAAATAAAAATTCGATTTTTATATATTGAATAGCAAAGTAAAAATTCAATTTTTATATACTGAATAGCAAAGTAAAAATTCGATTTTTATATATTGAATAGCGAAATAAAATTTCAATTTTTATATATTGAATAGCGAAGTAAAAGTTCGATTTTTATATATTGAATAGCGAAATAAAAATTCGATTTTTACATATGTAGAGAATACGGGCAACGAAGATGACAAAAAGGCGAGAACGACGAAGATTTCTATAAAAGGAGTGTCGTGAAGTTGGATAGCTATCGGTGAGAATTTCTCACTCTTTAATTTCTTTTCTAGTAATATATATATATATATATATACTAGGATGTATACGGTGTTTAGTAGCACCCGACACCCGTCATCCACAGACCATGGATGGCTTGTTTGTTAAATTGTTTGGTTGTGTAGTTGGTTAGATTATTTGGTTTGAATTGATTTGTTTGGTGAAATGAAATTGATTTGATTGATGTGTGAATGGCGTGGGCCTTCACTAGACCGGGGATAAGGCTAGGCCTCGTCCCGTTTCTAGTATCGTGCCGTTATGCCGCCGAAATTTTCTAAAATAAGTTAGAAAATAAAAATATTATTTTATTTAAAGAATGAACTGAATAGAAAATTCATATGTTAAAATAAAATGTTTTATCGTTAAAAATATAATTTTTAACGTGAATATGAATATAGTGAATATGAATATAGTGAATATGAATATAGTGAATGTGAATAAATAAATATTCATTTACAAACCGGACGGTTTGTTTATGTACACCGATTTGACTGACATTGATTGGGACGATAAATTTTACACATCGCCCAACTGCACAAATAAAATCTATGTTTGATTGTTTGAAACCCCACACGGGTGTTGGGATGAAATTTGAAGTTCACTCATCCTGATTGATTAAATATGTCGGTCGATGGATCGACAGGCTGTTATAAGCGTTATATATCTATATTTGATGCCTATACAGTGTAGTGCACTTTGTATGATGGTTGATTATTTATCGTTGCTATTATATGCATATGTTGTATGGAATCCATATAATTAACCTTATATGGTAATTGATTGGGCCTCATTCCGATTTAGAAAATAAAGAATATTAGAAAATAAAGGTTCATGTGTTGACAGTACTCATCCGTTGAGATTAGTCATGTGTTGAACGAAATATTTTAACAATAAAATTTACATCTTTATCATATTTGAAATTAGAAACTAAGTGGAAAATAGATAAGATGTGTGGTCTCCTGAATATGATCTGATGTTGGTTTCGGCCTTCGGGGTTAATATTCAGGAAATCGTTCTCTTACTAATTTACGGTTGGAGTCTGATTCAATATCAAACGATAGATACCTTAATTTTCATAAAATATATTAAATAACAAAAATAGTCACACGTGGACAGTACTCATTCGTTGAGATTAGTCGTGTGTTGACAAAGATATAGAGTCGTGTATTGAAAGAAATATAGATCCATGTGTTGAATATAAAGCCGTGTTGATTAGTGATGCGCTATTTGACGTGAACGATATTTATATCGATTATATTCGTTTTTGAATTTAAAACAAAAATGAATTGAATATGAAACGATTTCGAAATGAATTGAATATAAAACGATTTCGAAATGAATTGAATATAAAACGATTTCGAAATGAATTGTATTTAAAACAAAAATGAATTGAATATAAAACGATTTCGAAATGAATTGAATGTAAAACGATTTCAAAATGAATTGAATTTAAATTGAATAGAAAACGAATGGAATTTGAATTGAGTTGAAAAGGAAACGAATTTGAATTGAATTGAAAAGAAAAATGAATTTGAATCGAATTAAAATCGATTTGAAATGAAATCAAATAGAAATGAATTTCAAAACGAATTTATAAGGAAGAATTCAATTTTGATTTGAATTGAAATGGAAGTTGAAATTGTTTTTGAAATGAATTTAAAACTATTTATATAATTCGTTTTAAATAGAAATCGACGAAATATATATTATATATATTATATATATAATATAATGATCGGAATAGAACGCGCCGCGCCGCGGCAGTTCGTGAATTTCGACCATTTATTTCAAACGGACATTACGGGAGATTCGGCCGTCGGATTCTCCTAAAACCGGAACCGTTGTGTTCGTATCGAAAAGAGCTTTCTAACGAATATTTGAAATTTGAAATCTAATGGTTGGATTTGGAGATACGTCCAAATCAAATTTGATAAAGGTCGCTGTAAGTGTAGTTCGATGGCCATTGGTGGAAATCGACTGTACGGGCCTTAATAAAATTATTAAAAATAGTAATAATTTGTGTAAAATCATAAGGAATAATGATTTGGGAAAAATTAGGATGAAAAACTCCACATTTGAAAAGATAAAAATAGATTTTTATCAAAATGAACTTGTTTTGAACTTAAATTAAACCCGTTTATTTTTAAATAAATAAACTGGATTTGAAATGGGTTTTAAACAGAATTGATTTGTCGGTTTATCGTGAACGGTGTTTTCAATAACATTTGTTCTTTAACCCGATAATAAATAGAATGTGATTTGGGTTTGTCGTGAACTGTGTTTTAAATGACATTAGTTCTTTAACCTAGTAAAAGGAGATTTAATGAATCTATAATTAAATTGAAATATGAATTGATAATTTAAATTATCAAATTTAGAAATTGAGCGAGAATGGAGTATCACTAGTTTTGCTCCAAAGCGATAGATAACCTTTAATTAGATTTGAATGTGGAATGGTAATTAATTTTACCAATAACACCGTGGTGTTAGAAATGGAGTATCACCAGTTTTGCTCCAAAGCAATAGTTAAATCTTTAATTAGATTTGAACGTGGAATGGTTATTAATTTTACCAATATCACCGTGGTGTTAGAAATGGAGTATCACCAGTTTTGCTCCAAAGCGGTAGTTAAATCTTTAATTAGATTTGAACGTGGAATGGTAATTAATTTTACCAATAACACCGTGGTGTTAGATATGGAGTATTACCAGTTTTGCTTCATGGGATGAATAGGTTGGGATTGGGAAATAAAATAAATAATTACTTCGGTGTGGTTCGCTAATCTCGACTAGTTTAGAAAACCATAATTTAGTTTGAAACGACATCCAAAGGAAGATTAAAGGATAAATTTTACAGAATTTATATTGGATAAAATTAATGGGAACCTTTCCCTAAGAATGTGATTTCGTGAATAAAAAGGATATTCTGCATTGGAATGAGGCGTATGTTGTGTTTGTGTAACATTTGTTTTAAATATACGCGGGTTGTTCGGAAAGGCCGGGTTTATACTCTTTCTGAATAACCGATTCAACGATATGTCGAAGATGAAGATGGTGGTCGAAGACCGGATATTTTCACATCGTTTGGGTAATTACTAACGATCCTGATTGGGCTGTACACCCAAGAGGATGGAAATAGTTGGTGGTCGTCCAGACGTACTTGGAGATGGATGGATATGCGAGGAAAGTGCCTCCGGTTTCGTTCAGACCTAGAACGAACTTGTAAATGGATTGTGTGTCTGACATTTTGTTTTATTCTGTGTTGATTGATTTCTGTTAAATATACATCTGTTTGGCGGTGGAGAATTTATTCTTTTGCTTAACGCCCTTCTCTGAGACGTACGAGCTCAGAGGTTGTATATCGATGGACATCAGTCGCATGGCATGAATTGCCTGTGTGGCACACTAAGATGCAATGATCAAGGCTCCTGTTGAAAAGCAAAGTCTTGTGGTTGATGATCAAAGCACGGCCTACGTGGCAGCTTTGTGTATAGCGTGAATTCGCGAGCCTCACACGTCGGTATGAGTTAAAAACGGGATACGGACCGTTGGGAGAACACGACGTTTCTTTCTAGCTTTGGTGGTGTCAGTGACTTACCAGCCCTGACATTTATATACTTTTCACCTTTGTGGTTGTTGGAATGAGGCGCCTCGATTATAGGTCTGTAAGGATCGGGAAACGTGTGTTCAGGAATTGCCAATCCTCAAACGTAAGTGAGGACCGGCCCAGCCGATCCAGGGTTGCCCAGAGTGCGTAGTCCTGAGACATTTGCTAGAGTGTCTCGAAGCGGAGAGGAGCTTGCCCCTTGCCTCGACTCATGACGGAAATCCAATTTCCAATACGTGTATTGCGGTTTTAATTGTAGAACTAGTATGACGACATGATATATGGTACCCATGCCGTCTATGATTTATATTTATGATTGAAACTGTTTTGACACTATACACTTATTATAGTATCAAATGATTTGTTTAAAACGTACCAAGCATGTTTGGCTATTATAAGGGAAAACCCTATCCTCCGGCTTGCGTTGCATTATGTGATGGGACCTGGGTCTTATAATAGCTTCATTTTTCGAAAAAGCATCGCGCTGTTTATTCTATGCACTGGTATTCTTGGCTGGAAAACCGTTCCGTGTTATACGGCGTGGTCCCTTGAATTACTCTCTTTTAAAGTAAAGCTTTAAATAATTGTTTTAGTTCTCACACCAGTCACATGACTGACCTGGAGTTTATTTTTTCAACCTAAACTCTGGGTGCCCCTATTTTCCACACGGGCAGCTAGTAGTTTTGGTTTTGCAGATTTATATTCACAGGATCCTGATTTACAGCTGAAATGATATCTGGAAAGCTCTGTATCCGTATATCACCTTCAGTTGTGCTTTGTATTATTTTCCGCTGCTATGTAATTTATTGTAATCTCTGATATTAATCGAATGTAATTTATTCAATTATACTCTGTATATTCTTGTATCTGATGAAATTATTGTAATAACAATGAAATGTTCTTCTGTTTGTATTCTGATTTATCCTGTTCTCAAACGATCAGGGGTTTTGAACGGTCTAGATCGGTTTAACGACTGATTCAGATCGAGCGAAATTCCTTGTCGTCACAGGCAGGCTAGAGCGTCTCGAAGTGGTGAGGACGATCCCTAGCCTCGGTTCATGACGGAAATCCAATTTCCAAATACAACATCGTGCTGTTTTGATTGTATACCTATATATGGTGACATAGTGGTATGGGGCATTAATGCCGTCTATGATTGATATTTATGATTGTATCTAAAATTAGAAACTAACTGGAAACGTGCTAGGACGGATGGTTTCGTGGGTATTGGTCTGATGTTTGTTTCGACCTTCGGTTTTAATACCTAGGGAATCGTTCTCTTACTAGTTTACGGTGGGAGCCTGATTAAGAATTAAATGATAAATTTACATTTTTAATGATTTGTTTTGCTCGTATCAAGCATATTTTGGCCATTATAAGGTAAAACTCTTTCCTCCCGTTTGTGTTGCATTGTGTGATGGGACCTAAGTCTTATAATGGCTTCATTTTTATAAAAAATCATTGCGATGTTAAAAAGATTTACTTGTTTTAAAGCACTGGCAATCACTGGAGTAAACCCGTTCCGCGAAAGTGGCGTGGTCCTTTGATTTTCCATATTGTAAAAGATGTTAAGTAGATTTCTCATACCAGTCCCATGACTGACTCGTTGTTTGTTTCACTTGCAAACTCGGGTGCCCTTTTTTCTACACGAGCAGCCTTGTATTCAGGTTTTAGCAGGCTCTTTCTGGATAGCTGGAGCTGAAGGTAGATTCTATCATTTATCTCTTTTTATGCTGTTCAGCTCCTATTGTACATATTATGTTGTTTTCCGCTGTTGACATTTATGTATAGCTGAACTGTATTTGGACTAAGTACGATCGTGTATAGTGTGTAACTCTGATGTTTATATTTATCCAGTACATCCTGTTGTACATTATCTGGTGTATTTATTTATTTCTGCTCTTCTGTTATATGTTTATGTGTTATATTCCAAAGATTACCCTTGCCTTCGTGTTACGGGGTTTGGGTCGTCACAGTTGTTTGCAAAATGGCCATTTTAAGGGCCATAATTCCATAGCGACTATTCTGAATTTTCAACTGGGTATAACTTTTTATCCCCGCTATGAGTTTTCGATTTTTCGGTTTCGCTGGAAAGATATTCTCAATTAGATTCTAATATTTTTGGTTTCACTAAAATCCGGTTTATTTTGAATCCTGTACATTCATTTGAAATTTGAAATCAAATTTTCAAACTACCGCGCCATTTTCAATTCCTTTTATAATTTAAAATAAAATATTTCTATTCTAACAATGAAATATATAAATATATACATTCGAGTTCCATTTAAAATAAATTTCTCGTTGTGACTACCCGAATTCCGACAGAACAAAGTTTTCAAATTCGATCTATCAAAACCCGAGTTGGGTGCTCTGGTATCCTGTAGAAAAAGACAGAGATAAAGAAACATGTCAAAACTCATAGAGCATCTCACAGCGGAAGGAAGTAAAATATAATATATTCAAAAATAGCTTTACCTTATAAATCATACTGTCTAACCAGTATCCAAAGCTATAAAATCTCTGTCATGAACCTAACCTGGAAGTCTGTAATGAGGAGGGGGTCAGAACATAAGTTCTGTGTGAGAGGACTTATAATAAACTTTTTTGTAACCCTACATATACCGTTCCGTATATTTTCTTAGTTATTAGGTTAATCTCGTCATTAGCACCTAAGGATAATCTCATGTCGTTCTTTTTCACATACTAGTATATTAACCTAATATCTCGTATATGTGGATACCCGCTACTCGTATTATCTTTTCCATGTATGTGTACAGTCCCTTTCCATTTATCGTACGGACTTCATTACGTAACTATATACTACCTCAGCGTAGTGCCACCATTTCCGTAATTGTTTGGATTGCCATGTTTCCTTAATTCGATTAGGGTTTATGCCACCTAGGGCTACTAGGGATTATGCTACCTAACGAAATATGCCCTCTAGTCTAGGACACACTACCCAGAGCGATATATGTTCCTAGACCTACCCCGCGTAAGTATCGTGAGCCGTTTTTCAATGACTAGATGCACATGTACTCTATATGTGCTACCCGAGTCCCGTGGTAGGGCAAGTCAAGAAACACGGAACTCGGTCGGGAGCTTTAAGTTGTCTGCCGATGCAGATGCTAAGGTCTGTTTTTCTAGTGGCTATGGTCCCACTCGACCCCTCCCTCAACTAATGAAAGGCCATCCTTGAAAAATGAAAACTATATGCCGGCCCCTCTATGCCCCACTAACCTATGGCCAACCGCAACCACAACCACAACTAGATAGCAAGTATATGGTTCGTAGGAGTTCTCCGCCTTTCCGCTGTGCGTATCTTGACTGAATCAAGATGGTAGGTAGACGACGAGTTGCTATCACAGGGCTACTGGTCTCGTCGAATCACGCTGGTCCATCCTAGTCTTTAGGTTGCCATTTATTGCAACCAAGGCATACCCTTGGTTCTTCTAATGCAGACCTTAACCTCTGTGAGCCCAGGAGGATTATCTGCAGCCTCACAGAGGGATACCAAGAGTACCCTCACGTCCCCTCGAAGCCTCGGGCTTCGTAACCCAATTCGTTGGAGCCTTCTTTAAAATCAGACGGCCGTACGCTCCTTCTCGTGTTCTACTAAGGTTTACTACTTAGTTTCTTTAACTAAGGTTTACTACTTAGCCATCTTAGTTTTTAACTAAGGTTAACTTAGTTTCCTGAATCGTCGTTTTCTTAACTAAGGTTTACTACTTAGTCCTATTAACTAAGGTTTACTACTTAGTTCTATCAATCGTTCATTTTTCTTAACTAAGGTTTACAACTTAGTCCACTTTAACTAAGGTTTACTACTTAGTTTTCTTTCTCGTTATCTACTTAGTTATTTTAACTAAGGTTTTTTACTTGATTCTCTTAAACAAGGTTTGATACTTAGTTTATGTTTACCGTTGGTTATCAACTGAATTTATACTTAACTTACTTAAGTCCATTGATAAGCCTTATAACATGTTGTCTTTCAATTTCATAAATTATTCCCTTTTTGGGTCACAACAACATGTTATATTTAATTCATTGTTAAGTGTACCTTATCCCACATATATACTGATTGGGGGAACAACCCCCTAAATACCAGCCCCGAAGACCGAGATCAACATGAGACTGACACCTCGGGAGTTACTCTACCCAACCAACATATATGATTCAAAATTTACTTCTTCTTCCTTTTCAAACCGCGTAATTTATAATTAAGTATATCTCCTCATATAAGTTATCTTATTCTTCCCTTTTTCGTTCTTATAACTTATCGTATCCCATAAGTCATATTTTCCCCTTTTGTCCCTAGGACAAGTCTAACCTATTATCCTTTTTTTCCTTATTCAAATTTGTAATAGGTTATTTATCATTCCCCATATTCCATCATTAGTTCAGATTAACCTTTTTATTATTATTGTCTCCATATTTTACACATGTCTTACTACGGTTAATTCTTATACTTACATGTTTATACATATCTTGTCTTACTACAGTTAAGTCTATACTTACCTGTACCCACTTAACCCTCTAACCATACCCTTATCACCCACATATCTTATTATGGTTAGTATTCCTTAATGCATTCATTATGTGCCATAACGATGTATGACCACCCACATTGGACTAACATTTTGTGGCTGCTGGATGTGCCGGGCGGTTCCGGGCAGTCTTACGCCACAACTTGAGTCCAACCTCGTGTCATAAACCATTACACTCAAATTTCCTCCTTTGACCTCTCACATTAGACGTCCAATTGTGGTAGCTGGATTTGCCAGGCGGTTCCGGGCAGTCTTATACCACAATTGCGTCTAATCTCGTGTCAAAGGTTTATTAATATTCGTATTTAACCCAAACCCCCAAATTTCATGTTATGCAGTTCAAATTTACTTTTAAGCCTATTCAAGTAGTCATTAATTAGACCAATTTAATGTTGATTCATACCAAATTACATGTAACCCAATTACCAAACTTTTATTCAAATTTACCAATTCCAAATCATTTATTTCCAATGGTATTCATATTTTTAAATAAGTTCGAGTCCTATAAAAATATGACAAACATATTAAATCCCCAAATTCAAATCCATGTTTTATTCTAGTGTCATAGGCTAATTAACAAGTTCAAATCTTTTCAATGATGACAATATTATGCTAAAACCCAAATCGTGTTCATACTTATACTTTCCAACTTGGTTTACACATTCAAACCTTGCTATTGGTACACTATACCCAAACCCCTTTGTAATTCATAACCAAACTCTCCAATTTATGTCATATCCGAAAATCTAGTGTTTCCCCTTTTCGTTCGCAATATTCAATCGTATTCATTTCATAATAGATCTAGGCTCGAGATAGCCTAATTATAAAGAAATAAAGAGGGAAGGATAAAAGGAGGAACGCGACCATATAATAATTTAACATATGAAAACATTACAGGTCCAATCTTTCACAATAATTTCATCGCATGTTTTACATGGGGAATGTTTGAACGGTAAATAATAATCTTATACAAAAGTTGTATTATAAACCACTCACATTATTTGTCGTCTTCAAAATGAGTACTAGATAACTCTAGTATTGTTTTCCCTCTTTTGCTTAGCTTGGATTTCTGTTTTTGAATCTTCTTTGATTTCTCTTTGCGGCATAAATTCGCAAATCTGAATCCATTATCTTCTCTTTAGCTTTGAATCTCTTTTCTATTTCATTGTTGTTCTAGATCTTATTCCTTTTATTTTAAAGAATAGATGTTGTAGAGAAAAGAGGGGAGAATAGATCCAAGATCTTTTGGAGAAGAAGAAAATGAGAGAGAAGGGAGCCATGGCTTTGCCACGAATTGTTGTGAAGTTTACAGTGAGCTTAGGGTTGTTTATATAGGTGCCAAACTACGAATCTAGCCCTCTTTTATTTGTTAAAGAACATTAATGAAGATTTATTTAGCAAAACCATTCCTTTGTTTATACCTTAACCGTATAAAATTTGTTTTCCTTTTTCTTTTATTTAAACAAGGCAACAATTTATTTTTCTCTACCTTTTTAACATAATTATTATTTATTTATGTAAATAAATACCATACGTTTACTTACACTCATGTTCTTATCAAATATGGTATCCAACTATGCCTTTATTTTTTTTATTTTTAATCGTAGAAAATATAGTATGTGTTAACTATTTTACTAAAACGAATTCAATATCTTTTTATTTTTATTTTATCCTTCTCATAGCCATTATTGATGGCTATTTATTCATTGTTTCTCTATTCATGTCATATTTGAAATGCCTAAATGCATTTACTACATGTACTCTCTTTTTCCATATTTAATGTAACCGTTATATTATCCCTAAATATAACATTAATGTCTTTAATTTACCAATTTCATTTCTTACCAGTAAAACAAATCCCCTAATCTCGAATTAGTGTTGCCTCTTATATATATATATATATATATATATATATATATATATATATATATATATACCAAAAACTTAACATTAAGTCAACCTCAAGCCAATTTATTAATGTCATAATTATGCATTAACTTTTTTATTTATTTACATGTTTGTTATAAATAATCGTAGGTACATGCATCTAGTCTCCTTAATCACAGATGCATGCATCTAGTCTCCTTAATCATAGGTGCATGCATCTAGTCTCCTTAATCACAGGTGCAGCATCTAGTCTCCAAACATTTAAATCGAAAAACGTGCCACATTTATTACAACCTCAGTCGGTTCCAAAAAGAGTACTTAATGCTTTCTTTCTTTTTTCAAATACATTGAACCTTTTAAGTGCATGATAATCTCTACAATGTAAACTAAATTTATGAACGCGCATATGAATGTATTTCCATTCTCCTCTTTAAACGCGCATTCCTTATTGTATATTACTTTTCTTTTCCTTAAATATGTCAATGCATATAATATATATATATATATATATATATATATATATATATTATCCTACGTGTATATAAACTTCTGCGGCTTACAACTTCTTCATATGTTATCCATTTTACGCAAACTTGGTATCCATCTGAACCAGAATTTTGAGGCGAACGTAATGATGACATCTCTTTTACTTAATTCCTGATATTTAAATTAAGTATCTTTATTTTATTATCTTTTTCTGTTACATACATTGTTATCGTATAAATTTTCTTCTTTTCAACGTATGTATTAATTTAAAGTACATATCACTATCATGCATATAAACATTTTTAATTACATTAAAAATGCGGGGTGTTACATTCTCCCACCCTTAGGAAATTTCGTCCCCGAAATTTGGTAAGGGTAAAATCAAATAATCCCTTGCATATTATATCATCCATCATGTGTACATCCATTTTTTCAAACATTGTGCACATGTGCAAAGTGAAACACATCATAGTAATGCATGTATGCCTAATTTGGTACCACCTATATGTATGCAAATTTTTAAAAACTCTTTCAAAACATGATGCTCACATCATAAATATACTTGCAGTTCTATATGAATGCAATATTTTTGAAAAACCAAAACTTTTTTCATCCAAATTTTCCCACACTCTTAAATAAGAGCACGGTTCATCCAATTGTTGCATCCAAACCCTACCAACCATCATTAAATTCGAAATTTAGAAAAATCTAATTTTTTTCCCAATTCGATTTCTTATGTTACAAAAAGGTATAAAACAGAAAATTTTACATTTTTCGTTTTTCTTTTATGTACCTTTTCTAGTTGCACTTGGATTTTTACATAGCTATTCTATAAAAAGTTCCTATTTTCCTATCCAAGCACAATTACATAAGAAACTTTTTTTTTCAACATATCTTGGAGTAATTTCATATTTATTCATCTTTTTTTTTCTTTTTCTTAAGATTTACAATTTCTTTTCCTGTCACGTTTTGTTGCTTGATTGATTCAGTTGTTTTCTTGTTAGTTAGGCTAGTCTTCTTCTTAGGTTTATTTTTCAACCAAGCTTTTCTGTTTTCTACTCAAACAGTATCTTACACAGCTACAACTATGGGTCTAGAATCTTAGGACTTTGTTACCTCTAATAATCGTGAGTCCACACAATAGGATCTATACACTTGCTTGCCGTTCCCTGCCTAGTAGTAACTACTAGTCCATGCTGTGTATTACTAGCCTATACTTTATCTCTTTTTCTCAAGCAACAAACCTAGGTTTCTCAATGTTTATGCATTCTACGGGAATTTTCCATTAGTTTTAGCATTAGCTAATCTTTGACCGGAAATTGGTAAGAGAATAATTCCCTAAGCATCAACCCCGAAGACCGAAATCAACATCAGATTGATACTCAGAGAATCACTCAACCCCACCAATCTCAAGTTAGATTCTAATAACTTATCATTGGGTTAGACTCAAAGTGGTTCTTCAACTCACTAGGCTTTCCTAGGCACTTCCGCAAATTCAATTTTCTCGACTATATATATTCCCAATCCATTTTCCACATTTTTCAACCTTTTCTAGTTTATAAGGTTTCACTTCTAAACTCACTACTCTGAAATAATAACATTTCATTTTTAACTCTATGGGATACTTTCTTTCCCTAATACCAAATCATATTGTACACTTTCCAACTAAACCACCTAAGGGTCTCAAAAATTTCTATGTTTATTACTTTAGTGTACAAACTAAATATCCCAACTCTTTTCATGTCTAGTGGTCTACTATATGGATCTAGGTTTATATATAATATATTTATATTTAAGAAAATACAAATACGTTCACTCATTATCTCCCTAGGAACACTAAACCGAAGCTCTGATCCAGATGTGACAACCCGGATTCCGACAGACCGAATTTTTCAAATTCGATCTATCAAAACCCGAGTTGGGTGCTCTGGTATCCTGTAGAAAAAGACAGAGATAAAGAAACATGTCAGAACTCATAGAGCATCTCACAGCGGAAGGAATTAAAATATAATATATTCAAAAATAGCTTTATCTTATAAATCATACTGTCTAACCAGTATCCAAAGCTATACCATCTCTGTCATGAACCTAACCTGGAAGTACGTAATGAGGAGGGGGTCGAACATAAATTCTGTGTGAGAGGACTTATAATAAACTGCAACAGCCCGCATCTCCGTTCACGCAAGATATTGTCCCCAACTTAGCCACCATATAGGTATGGGGTTTTGTTCCTCAAAAGGCCTCGGCGTTAGGAAGAGATGGGCTCTACTATATAAGTACCCACTTCACACAGGCTTCCACGATGTGGGACTTAAGGGTGTTACATCCTCGCCACCTATAGAGCTCAACGTCCCCGTTGGCTCACAAACACCTCACCCAGGCGCTGTGGTCCACACAAGAGCCACAATTCCGACTGGGTATTGGCTCTGACACCACTGTAACAGCCCGCATCTCCGTTCACGCAAGATATTGTCCCCAACTTAGCCACCGTATAGGTATGGGGTTTTGTTCCTCAAAAGGCCTCGGCGTTAGGAAGAGATGGGCTCTACTATATAAGTACCCACTTCACACAGGCTTCCACGATGTGGGACTTAGGGGTGTTACACTCGTCGTTTTTATTTAAAATAATTCATTTTAAATATTCAAAATTCGCTAAAATTGCCAAAATAAAAATTTTAAATTAGCTCAGATTTTTGGGTTATTACAGGGACAGGCACTGTGATTGAGGCCTTAGCATGACTGAAAACATTCGAAAATATATTAGGAGGCCTAAGGCTCGGAGATCAGGACAAGGCATTCATGGGTGCCTGGCTTTTGCAAGACGAAGCCAAATTATGTTGGGAAGCCATCACCGTAGAGGACCGAAATGCAGGTAGAACGTGGGATGAGTTCAAAGATTTGTTCAAAGAAAAATTCATCCCAGAACAAGCCATTGAGTGCATGCACGATGAATTTGCAAACCTCCAACAAGGAGACCTCTCTATGCCAGACTACCTGAACAAGTTTACACAGTTATCTCGCCATGCCCCAGAGCTCATCGCGACTGCTAAGTCCAAGAACAAGAGGTTCAATCATGGGCTAAAGCGTAAATATCAAGACAGGGCCATGAGCCACACCAAGCTAGCATTTTTTTGACTTGGTGGAGATGGCATGCAATTATGAGGACCTGGATCAAAGGAACCTTAATCTGGACAGTGCTAAGAGCCAAGCGGGGAATAAACGCAAGCCCTCTACAAACCAGGCTGAGTCAAGCAATGCGGCATCCATGAATCAGCAGACTAGCAAGCTGCCAAAGGGAAGCTGCTACAATTGTGGCAAGGTGGGGCACTACTCTAATGTGTGCACAGCCCCGAAACGGCAGAAGATCAACTCTCAAGGCTCAAGCCAGAGCTCTCAGAACCCTCGTTCATGCTTTAACGGCCGCAGAACAGGAGATCTTATCAAAGATTGTCCCTTCCTTAAGAAGGCCGAGGTTGCTCATGTGTATGATGGGGCGTACCCGTCGGCTGCTTACAAAGGAGCAGGTAAACTCGATGTATTGGGAGGTACCCTTACAATTAAAAATATTCCTGTTTTTGTATTATTTGACATGGGTGCATCATGTAGTTTTATTGCAAGTAACACGGTTCATAAATTAAGGTTAAAACAGAAAAAGCTTACAGAACCAATTAGAGTTCATAATCTGATAGGAGGGTCTCTTGCTCTTAGTTCATACTGTAGAGTTCCAGTCTATTATTCTTTCTACAAGTTTCCTTTTAATCTAGTCATTATGGATTTTCCCGAATTCGATATCATTCTTGGGCTAGACTAGTTAACGAAATACGAAGCCGAAATAAAGTGTGCGGAAAGAATAGTAAAAATAAGAACGAAGCTTCGATATATTACTGTACCATGCCATGGTTCAAATCCAGATAGAAACGAATTTTGGTCTGCACTAGAAGTTATCCCCACTTCGTTAGAAAAAATTCCTGTCATTAGAAATCATGCGGATGTGTTTGAAGAAGTCGAAAACTTACCTCCGCAAAGAGAAAAAGAATTCAGAATCGAACTAATTCCTAATGCCAGACCAGTGGTACATCTTATTCGAAGAATGACTCCAAAAGAAAACGAAGAATTAGGCGATCAAACTCGTCAACTGCTATGGAAGGGTCTGATCATACCTAACTTTTCTAGTTTGGGTGCAGCTGTAGTGTTTGTCCCTAAGTCAGACGGTACTCTCCGATTGTGTGTTGATTACCGAGACCTCAACAAATAGACGCAAAAAACAAATACCCGTTACCCCGCATCAATGATTTGTTAGACCAATTAAATGGGGCGAGAATATTTTCCAGAATGGACCTAGCTACAGGTTTCCATCAACTGAGAATTGCCGAAGAGTGTGTTCCTTTGACAGCTTTCAGTGGTCCAGACATATTTTATGAATGGTTAGTAATGTCGTTCGGCTTATGCGACGCTCCAGCGTACTTCGTCGATCTAATGAATAGAGTGTTCAGGGAAGTTCTGAATAAATTTGTCCTGGTATTCATCGATGATATTTTAATCTACTCGAAATCAAAACCTGAGCATGAAAAACATTTAGAACAAGCATTGGGGATTCTGAAAAGAACGTCTTCAAAGCCAAATTCTCTAAATGTGTCTTTTGGCAGGAAGAGGTGAAGTTCCATGGCCATATCGTGTCAAAGGAAGGAATTTCTGTAGATCCGAGCAAAATTACAGCAACTCAAAACTGGAAACAGCTTATTACACCCATAGAGGTCCGAAGTTTTATGGAGTTGGCTAGTTATTATCGAAAATTCGTTAAGGATTTCTCAAAGATATCCGGCCCATTAACGAAGCTTATAAAGAAGCACGAGAAATTTAAGTGGACTTCCGACTGTGAGGAAGCTTTCCAGGAATTGAAATCGAAATTGACAACCGCTCCAGTATTAACCATTATCAATGGCAATCAGGATTTGATGGTTTGGACAGATGCTTCTATTAAGGTCTAGGTGCAGTATTAATGAAAAGAGGCCAAGTAGTCGCTTATGCAAGGCGCCAGCTGAAACCGCATGAGAAGAATTATGTAGCTCATGATCTTGAGTTGCTAGCCATCGTTTTTGCTTTGAAAATCTGGAGGCATTACTTATTGGGTGAGAAATTCGAACTGTTTACAGATCATCAATCATTAAAGTATTTGTTCACCCAGAAAGATCTGAATTTGAGACAGCAGCGTTGGCTAGAATTTCTTGCAGCGTATGATTTGGATATCCTGTATACGTCGGGAAAGGCTAATGTAGTAGCTGATGCTCTCAGTAGAAAGAATGAAATCATCGCCAGTTTTATCGTTACGTCTTCATTGAATGACAAGATCTCTGTTCTTCAAAAAAACGACAATTTTGTCAAAGAAATGATAAAAAGAATTCATAAAGGAGAAGACTCCAGTTTCCAAGTGGATAGTGAGGGAGTTCTCAGATTAAATGGAAGAATTTGTGTTCCCGACATCCCTAAGCTTAAAAGAAAGGTGCTTGATGAATGCCATAAGTCCAAACTTTGCATTCATCCTGGAGTGGGTAAAATGTACAACGATATCAAGCGCACTTTCTGCTGGAAGGCGATTAAGAGGGACATTTCTTTATATGTTAGCAGATGCCCTACTTGTCAACTAGTCAAGAGCGACCAACAAAAGTTGGCCGGATTGTTGCAACCGTTGGAAGTCCCAGGTTGAAAATGGGAACAGATTTCCATGGATTTCATAGATGGTTTGCCCCGAAACCAAGAAAGGTAATGACAATATTTGGGTGATCGTAGATCGCTTCACGAAGACCGCCCATTTCATACCTGTCAGATCCAAAAGAACCGCCCAAAGTCTAGCACAGATTTATTTCAAAGAATTGTTAAGCGGCATGGAGTTCCCATCAGCCTAGTCAGTGATAGAGACCCAATATTTGCTAGCAAATTCTGGGAGGCATTCCAGAAAGAATTGGGAACAAAACTGAACATGAGCACCGCTTATCACCCTCAGAAAGATGGCCAAACTGAGAGGGTGAATAGAATTTTAGAAGATTTACTGCGGGCTTGTATTATTGATTTTGGCGGGTCATGGGAAAATCACTTGCATTTGGCAGAATTCTCATATAACAACAGCCATCAAGCAATTTTGGAAATGTTGCCATTTGAAGCATTATACGATAGACCGTGCAGATCTCCCGCATGTTGGGTAGAACTTGGCAACAAACTTGTGTTGGGACCCGATATGATTAGAGAAGCATTTGACAAAGTCGATTTCATCAAGAAACGATTGAAAACCGCGCAAAGCCGACAGAAAAGTTATGCGGATTTTAGAAGAAGAGATTTGGCATTTCCTGTACTTGAACGAATTGGAACTCTTGCTTATAGGGTTCAATTACCTGATTGATTGCCTGGAGTGCATAATGTGTTTCACGTATCCCAACTTAGAAGACATGTGCATGATCCAGATCATGTTGTAGAAGAAGCAGCACAATAGGACTTGGAAATTACTCCCAAATTGGCAGTCAGAAGGGAGCCGTTAAAGATTGTTGGCAAAGAAACTAAAGAGCTAAGGAGCAAGAAGGTTCATTTAGTTAAAGTGTAGTGGAGTAGTGATCCTAGAGACTACACTTGGGAGACTGAGGAAAGCATTAAGCAAGCTTACCCCAAATGAGACATCTCTCACTAACTCCGGTGCAAGGTACCTTCGCAATGCTTTGCATTTCCATTTTTATTTCCTACTGTACTGTTGTTTCCTTTTCGGGGACGAAAAGTTTTAAGTGGGGAGATTGTAACAACCCGGAAAATACGATCCAATTTAAAAATTTTAAATTGGTTATTTCAAAGAAATTTGAACAATTGAAATATAATATTTCAATAAAATAATGAGTTAGAAATGGTGCGGCAGTTTGAAAATTTGAGTTCAAACTTTGATTGACTGTACCGGGTGCAAAATAAAACGGATTTTAGTGAAACCAAAAATATTTAAATCTGTTTATGAATATCTTTCTAACGAATCTAAAAAATCGAAGTTTCATAGAAGGAATCAAAAGTTATGGCCAAATGAATTTTCAGAAAGGTCGCTATAGAGAAAATATAGCCCTTGAAAATAGACATTTTGCAAAGGACCTCGAAATTCGACAAAACCACTTTTGCTGGATCTGGGATGTTAAATTATTGCTAGGTTTCAAATTTCATAAATTTTGAAGCTAGTATTTGAGCATGGAAAAAGAAAATGTGTTTGGTCAATTTCTGTTAAATTGCATCGACCAAAAAATGGCCATTTTTCAAACGGCCTCAGAATTCAACGAAACTAATTTTGTTGGGACCGTAGCATCAAAACTTAGCTAGATTTATTTTTCTGGAACTTTTCGAATCAGTTTGTGGCCCTGGCAAATTGAAATGTACATTCAAATCGAATATTGAATGATTTATAATTTAATTTGAATAATAACTAATTGTAACAGTCGAATTGGGCTACGAAACAAATCTCATTGTGTTCGGGATGGGGGTATTTAGTTAGGGGCGATAGTTGTTGGGTTTGGATTGGTGTTCGTTTGGAGAAACACTATTTTAAAAATTAAATAAAACATCGACCAATAGAAATTTTCCATTCATAATTTAAAATAAAAGAACTCCAGAAAACCCCCCCTCCCCCCGACTTCGACGGAAACCCTTTTCTCCCGTTCCCGGCCATTTTCTGACCGCCACAGCCACTATTAGCCCCACCCCCAGTTCAACTTTTGTAGCTCTCCTCCTTCTCTTCAAATCAATACACTCCAGACCCCTAATGTGTTGTGTGGAGGGAGAACCACCTCCCTGAAGTTCGGAACTTCTAAGCACCGTCGCCGCCTCCCTGGTGAACCGAGCTGGACCCCACCACGTCGTGCAGACGCATCTCTCCGCCCCTTTCAACCTCGCACCAGCCGATTGACGAACTACTTCACAGATTGGCATAAAAATTGAAACCTAGTTTCGAAGAAACACGGCAGGTAACGGCTTGGATTTTCTGAATTGAAAATTTACACTTTTAAGTGTTGCAAACGTTTAAAAATCGTATCTTTATCATGTGTTAACGAAATTCGATCAAACAAGAAACATCGAGACCGTGTCGACGCTCTCTACAGCCGGGGATTTTTCTAAGCATGCTACTATTTTTAGCAAAGCGACAAACCAATGTGAGATTTCTAAACTGAAATGTGAATAGTAATGTTATATATAAATTATATAAGCGAAATATAAATTATATACGTGTTGTATGCAATATGTACATGCGTTGTATAAGTTATATGAGCGAAGTACGAATCCTACATACATTGTATAAATGATAAGTGTAATGGAAATAAAATATATTTATATACGAGTATATATATATATATACTCTCCTCGTCCACAAACCATGGACAATAATTATTGATTGTGAATTAGCGTGAAAATTTTGGTGAATAATGTGAATGGTTGATGGGATTGTTTGTGGTTGATATTGTTTGGTTGTGGTTGAAAAATACCCTTGTGGTTGAAAAATACCCATTTGTGATTGAAAAAAATTTGAAATAAATTGTGGAAAAGAAAATCATACTCGCCTGCGTGCGAATTAGATGTATGAAATCCCCACTGTCAAAAACCGCGAAGTTTTAAGCTAGAGCGAGGAGCCGTACTTGGGACGGTGCCGGTTTTAACTACCCTGCCGTTATCCTATCGAAATTTTCAATAATATTCATGTGTTAGAATTACTTTCATATGCTGAAATTATTTTCATGTGTTGAAACCATCTTCGTGTGTGGAAATGCTCATGTGTTGAGAAGTTCATGTGTTGAAAATAAGTTCATGTGTTGAATAAATAAAGTGTTTAAACAATAAAAATCACATTTTTATTATATATATGAAGTATGTAAAATAATCGTGTTTTAAATAAATTATTTCAACAATAAAAATTACATCTTTCTTATATGTACGAACTATATAAAATATCCATGTGTGGAAATGCTCATGTGTTGAGAAGTTCATGTGTTGAATAAATAAAGTGTTTAAACAACAAAAATCACATTTTTATTATATATATGAAGTATGTAAAATATTATGTTTTAAATAAATTGTTTCAACAGTAAAAATTACATCTTTCTTATATGTACGAACTATATAAAATATCCATGTGCGGAAATGCTCATGTGTTGAGAAATTCATGTGTTGAAAAAGGTTTGTGTGTTGAATAAAAAGATCGAACAATAAAAATTACATTTTTATTGAGAATATGAAGTGCTAAAAACATTCATGTGTTGAATAAATATTTTTGATGATAAAAATACCATTTTTATCATGTATATGACTTGCTAAAAATATACAAGTGTTGAAATAAATATTTGTTTGCTATGAATATTATTTTTAACATGTATATGAACTAAATAAAATAGTCATGTGTTGAAATATATTTTAGTTCGCTAAAAATATCATTTTTAAGTGAATTATGAACTGTTAAAATAACCACTTGTTCAAACAAATATTCAGGAGTTGGAAATATTCATTAGTTAGCTAATAATGTGATTTTCAGCTTACGTATGCAACATTGAAATGGATGGTAACTTTTAACCAAATCGAATCAAATATGAAATTGAATTGAAAATAGTAAGTGATAAGAATTGCACACATGTACATGCATATTTATTGAACAGGTTATACCGAAGAGGCTAGAGAAGAGGAATAAAATTGTGTGCCCGACAAATAGGTACATGCTTACAGTTTTGCTTGGGTGATGATTTTATGAGCCGAATGGCTTTTTTTTTTGAGATGAGACGCCCATGTAGCTGTTTGGGAATTTTTCCGACCCTTCCTGTGCAAAGGAGGTTATGGCAAAATTTTCCAAAATTTAAAGACGTTAATGAAATATTTGAAGTGAAAACAATATTGAAATCGCCGAATGAAGTATATATATATATATATATAATTAAAATGAATCGAGGCCGTGCAGTTCACGTTTTGAAATCGTAATTTTAAACGATTATACCGAAAGATCCGGCCATCGGATTTTGACGAAACTGGAACCGTTGGGTTCGCTTTTAAGAGATCTTACCAACGATATAAACTTTGTTAAGATCCAACGGTTAGATTTTCAGATATGTGTAAAACAAATTTGGGGAAAAACAACGCCAGTGCCTCGGCACGACCTGAAACGTCATTTAAATAAATAAGATTGTTTTTAAATAAATAAAAATGGTGATATATCGTTATAAAATATTATAGACGATATAGAATTGAAATAAACCGATTCTGCTTGGTTTGCTTTATATTTGACGGTTGAATGTGTTCAACATGATAATTATACTAAGAAACTGAAATGTGAATGTTGAATAATTTAACCATGTGAAGAATTGTTTTGAAAATCTAAATATACGTGGGTTACTTGAAAAGGTCGAGTTCATTCTCATTTAAAATAATCGATCGACGATTGGAAGTCGAAGAGTTGAAGATGGTTCAAGACCGACGATCTTCACATTGGATGGATGGGCGCTACTAATGCTCATGATTGGAGTAACTACCTTGAAGGAGCTGAAGTGGTAGCCGTCCGGACGTATTGTTGATTGTACGGATATGCGAGGAATATGGTGCCTCCGGCTTCGTTCAAACCCAGAACGAACTTGTAAATGGACTGTGTGTCTGACATTGGATTTTGTTATGTGATGATTGATCTCTATTAAATATATATCTATTTGGCGGCGGAGAATTTATTCTCTTGCTTAACGCCCTTCTCTGAGACGTACAAGCTCAGAGGTTATATATCGATAGAAATCAGTCGCATGGAGTGAATTGCCTGTGTGGCACGCCTAAGTGGCATATGATCAAGGCTTCTGTTGCAAAGAGGCAAAGTCTTGTGGTTGATGATCAAAGCATGGCCTAGGTGGCGTAGTTTTGTGTATAGCGTGGATTCGCGAGCCTCACACCTCCGTTTGAGTCAAAAACGGGATAAGGACCCAAGGAGTGCACGACGTTTCTTTCTAGCTACGGTGGTGTCAGTGACTTACCAGCCCTGACATTTATATATATTTTTCACCTGTGTGGTTGTTGGAATGCGAGGCGCCTCGGTTATAGGTCTGTAAGGACTGGGAAATGTGTGTTCAAGAATTGCTAATCCTCAAAAGTAAGAGAGGACCGGCCTTGGAGGATCCAGGGATCGCTGTGTGTGGTCCTGGGACATTTGCTAGAGTGTCTCGAACGGAGAGGAGCTTTCCCCTTGCCTCGACTCATGATGGAATCCAATTTCCAATACGAAATTGCGGATTTGATTGTATTACTAGTATGGCGACATAGTGGTATGGGTCACTTATGTCGTCTATGATTGATATTTATAATTGAATTTTCTTTTGAAACATATATGCACTAGTAATAATATAAAACACTTTTGTTTTATATGTATCAAGCATTTCTTGGCCATTATAAGGTAAAACTCTATCCTTCGGCTTGCGTTGCATTGTGTGATGGGACCTGAGTCTTATAATGGCTTCATTTTTATAAAAAGCATTGCGATGATTTAATAATTTACTTTATTTCATGCACTAGCAATCATTGGAGTAAACCCGTTCAACGAAAGTGGCGTGGTCCTTTGATTTGCCTTATTATTGTTGTTAATTAGTTAAGTACATTTCTCATACCAGTCCAATGACTGACTCGTAGTTTGTTTCACCTTGCAAGCTCGGGTGCCCTTATTTTCACATGGGCAGCCTAGTATCAGGTAGCTGGCGTATTTTGGCTTTGCACCGCAGCAGAGTTGCACTTTTTGGCTCATGGCGAGGCTTGACTACACAGGGATGACTATGATTTTTTTGCCATTATTATATATGTATATGATTCCGCCTCAGGCGATGTACACTGGTGTTTTGTTTATGTACTCTCTATGTATATGATTCCGCCTCAGGCGATGTATACTGATTATGTACTTTTATGCACTAAGTTGTATCCTTCACTGTGCTATCTGATGTTGTGATACATATGATTCCGCTGTCATATTTGTGTAAATTATTCTATTTCATGTTTATGCTATTATCTGTACTCTGCTAATGATGATTAATGTGTTATATTCCAATGATTATCCTTAACATCGTCGTACGGGGTTTTGGGATCGTCACATCTTGGGTGTACAGCCCAATCAGGTTGTCAGTAATCATCCAAACGATGTGAAGACCTCCGGTCTTCAACCACCATCTTCATCTTTGACTTATCGTCGTATCAGTTATTCATAATGGGTTTAAAACCGGCCTTTCCGAATAACTCGCGTATATTATAAACAAGTGTTACACAAAACCAACATACACCTCATTCCAATCCAGAATATTCTTTTATTCAAATATTCACATCATTATGGAATAGGTTCCCATTAGTTTTATCAAAGATAAATTGAGACGACCCGAAATCCCGTTCTCACGGAAACAAGGGTTATCTTTGGAATATAACACAGAAACAGATAATAGCAGAACAGAATTAAATAAATACACCAGATATGAACAATAGAATATACTGGATAAAAGTAATCATCAGAGTTACACAGTATACAGGATCTTACTTAGTACAAATACAGTTCAGCTATACATAAATGTCTACAGCGGAAATAAACAAAATATGTACAATAGGAGCTGAACAGCATAAAAAGAAATAAATGATAGAATCCATCTTCAGCTCCAGCTATCCAGAAAAAGAACCAGCTAAACCTGAATACAAGGCTGCCCGTGTAGAAAAAGGGGCACCCGAGTTTGAAAGTGAAACAAACTACGAGTCAGTCATGGGACTGGTATGAGAAATCTACTCAACACATATATAATATGGCAAATCACAGGACCACGCCACTTTCGTGGAACGGGTTTACTCCATTGGATTGCCAGTGCTTTAAAACAAAATTTTCTTTTGAACATCGCTATGCTTTTTATAAAAATGAAGCCGTTATAAGACTCAGTTCCCATCACATAATGCAACGCAAACCGGAGGATAGAGTTTTTACCTTATAACGGTCAAAATATGCTTGATACGAATAAAACAAAGGCATTTGATATTATTGCTAGTGTTTATATGTTATGAAAGCAATTTCAAATCATAACTATCAATCATAGACGGCATTAATGCCCCATACCACTATGTCGCCATATATAGGTATACAATCAAAACCGCACAGTCACGTATTTGGAGATTTGATTTCCGTCATGAACCAAGGCAAAAGATAGTCCTTACCGAATTCGAGACGCTCTAGCCCGTGTCCCAGGCAAGTACTTAGTCAAGCCTTTGGATCGTCAGGGCCGGTCCACCGATGTGGATTAAAATGCCTGAACAATACGTTTCCCCGCCCTTTGGGGCGTCAACGAGCCAACGAATGACTCCATCGGACCCGGATCGTCCGATCAAACCGAGGCGCCTCGCAACAGCAACAACCACATAGGTGAAAAGTTGTAATAACCCGGAAAATCTGGGCCAGTTTAAAATTTTTATTTTTGCAAATATAACGAATTTTCTATATTTAAAATGAATTATTTTAAATAAAATCAACGGGAAATTTAATTTGAATATAATTCGAACGTATTTATTTATACGCGTCGTCGTTAGAATATAAATATTATATATAATTATAAATAGAATTGAAAATGGCGCGGTAGTTCGATAATTCGATTTCAAACTTCAATTGAATGTACCGGGTGCAAAACAATCCGGATTTTAGTGAAACCAAAAATAATGGAATCTAATAGTGAATATCTTTCCAATGAATCCGAAAAATCGAAATTTCATGACAAGAATCAAAAGATATGTCCAGTTGAAAATTCTGAATAGTCGCTATGGAATTCAGGCCCTTAAAAAAATGGACATTTTGCAAACGACCTCGGATTTCGACGAAACCAGTTTTGTTGGATCCGCAGTGTCAAGTTATTGCTAGGTTTAAAATTTCATAATTTTTCGAATCAATATGTGAGCGTGGCAAAGGAAAACGCGTTTGACCAGTTTCAGTTGATTTTAATCGACTGGAAAATGGCCATTTTTCAAACGGTCTCAGAATTCGACGAAACTAGTTTTGTTAGGACCGTATCGTCAATACGAAGCTAGAAAATATTTTTCTGCAATTTATAGAGTTCGTATGTGACCCCGGTAATTTGAAATGTACGTTTAAAATTCAATATAGCGATTTAAATGTAAATTTAATGAAAACTGATTGTAACAGCCGAATCAGCCTACGAGACATATCCCATTGTGTTCGGAATGGGGGTAATACGCTATGGAGGACAGGCAGTGGGCCTCGTTTCGAGGTCATATGTAAAGGTCAACTTTTTGAGAAAAAAATAATAATAAAATAATTAAAAGCTCTTCTCTCTCCTCACCCTCTCCTATACTTTGCCCCCCCCCGATTCATCAAATCAGAAAACAGGAAAGAAAAAGAAAAAAAAAAACTGCTCGTTCGAATCGAACGCCGACCCTCCCACCGCCATCGCCCAACCTCCAACCGCCACCAGAGCCTCTCCGCCCCTCTCCTTCTTCTTCTCCGCCTCGAGCTGCTGCTCCTTCTCCCTCCCCCTCCTGTCAAGGACCGCACCTCCTCGCCGTGCCTAAACCGCAGTCGCGCCACCCCTGGTGACCGCCACCGCGACGAGCACCAGGCCATTTCCCCCCCTTGCAGACCAATGTAAGCCTTTTATTGTATTTTTATTTTTATTTTTAATTCTGAAATTTTCTGATTTTAATTAGGAGGAATAACTGATTTTAATTAGGAGGTAAAACTGATTTTAATTAGGAGGTGAAAACTGATTTTTAAAAAGAATTTAAAAAACTGATTTTATTTTGAGATTTAAAAAGAAAAAGATTTGAGATTTAAAAAGAAAAAGATTTGAGATTTTAAAAAGGGGAAAGACGAGATTTTTAAATAGTAAAAATCAGATTTTTATATATTGAAAGTCGAAGTAAAAATCAGATTTTTATATATTGAAAGTCGAAGTAGAAATCATATCGTTATATATTGAATAGCGAAGTCAAAATTCGATTTTTATATATTGAATAGCGAACTAAAAATTCGATTTTTATATATTGAATAGCGAACTAAAAATTCGATTTTTATTTATTGAATAGCGAACTAAAAATTCGATTTTTATATATTGAACATCGAAGTAAAAATATGATTTTTATATATTGAACATCGAAGTAAAAATATGATTTTTATATATTGAACATCGAAGTAAAAATATGATTTTTATATATTGAACATCGAAGTAAAAATGTGATTTTTACATATGTAGAGAATACGGGAAAAGAAAGTGGCAAGAATGCGATAACGACGAAGACTTCTGCAAAAGAAGAGTCAAGATGTTTGGATAGCTTTCGGTGAGAATTTCTCACCTTTCAATTTATTTTTCTAGTTATATATATATATATATATATATACTAGGATGCAGACGGTGCTTAGTAGCACCCGACACAATCGTCCACAGACCATGGACTTGTTTGTTTGGTTGCATAGATTAGTTAGATGATTTGATTTGAAATTGAATTGTTTGGTGAAATGAATGGATTGATTGATGTGTGAATGGCGTGGGCCTTCACTAGACCGGGGATAAGGCTAGGCCTTGTCCCGTTTCTAGTATCGTGCCGTTATGCCGCCGAAATTTTCTAAAATATGTTAGAAAAATAAAAATATCATTTTATTTAAAGAATGAACTGAATAGAAATTCATATGTTGGAATAAAATGTTGTCGTTAAAAATATAATTTTTAACGTGAATGTGAATAAATAAATATTCATTTACAAATCGGACGGTTTGTTTATGTACACCTATTTGAAGGACATTGATTGGGACGATAAATTTTACACATCGCCCAACTGCACAAATAAAAATCTGTGTTTGATTGCTTGAAACCCCACACGGGTATTGGGATGATATTTGACGTACACTAATCCCGATTGTTTAGTTGTATGTCGATCGATTGATTGACAGGCTGTTATAAGCGTTGAATATTTATATTTGATGCTTATACAGTGTAGTGCACTTTGGTTGATGGTTGATTAATTTTCAATGCTATTAGATACATGTGTTGTATGGAATCCATATAATTAACTTTATATGGTAATTGATTGGGCCTCATTCCAATTTGAAAAATAAAGAATATTATAAAATAAAGGTTCATGTGTTGACAGTACTCATCCATTGAGATTGGTCATGTGTTGAACGAAATATTTTGATAATAACAACTATTTCGAAAAAGAAATATTTGAAATAGAATATTTGAAAATAGAAATTTATGAAGCCGTGTTGATTAGATTGACGCCATTTTGACGTGAACGATATTTATATCGATTTGAAAACGATTTCGAAATGAATTGAATTGAAAACGATTTCGAATTGAATTGAAAACGATTTCGAAATGAATTGAATTGAAAACGATTTCGAAATGAATTGAATTGAAAACGATTTCGAAATGAATTGAATTGAAAACGATTTCGAAATGAATTGAATTGAAACGACTTTGAATTCGAAGTGAATTTAAAACGAATTGAAATGAATTTGAATTGAATTGAAATGGAAGTTGAAATTGCTTTTGAAACGAATTTAAAACTGTTTATATAATTCGTTTTAAATAGAAATCGACGATATATATTATATATATTATATATATAATATATTGGCCTGAATAGAACGCGCCGCGCCGCGGCAGTTCGTGAATTTCGACCATTTATTTCAAACGGACATTACGGGAGATCCGACCGTCGGATTCTCCTAAAACCGGAACTGTTGGGTTCGTATCGAAAAGAGCTTTCTAACGAATATTAGAAATTTGAAATCTAACGGTTGGATTTGGAATTATGTCATTGGAAAAGGTCGCTGTAAGTGCAGTTCGACGGCCATTGATGGAAATCGACTGTACAGGCCTTGATAAAATTATTAAAAATAGTAATAATTTGTGTAAAATCATAAGAAATGATTTGTGAAGATTTGGGATGAAAAACTACATATTTGAAAAGATAAAAATAGATTTTTATCGAAATGAACTAGTTTTGAACTAGAATTATAATTCTATTTATTTTTAAATAAATAAATTGAATTTGAAATGGTTTTGAAAATAACCAAAATTTCCAATGATTGCATTGGAATGGATTTGAATCGAAATTGTCTTCGGAATATTTCGATGTTAGAATTCGTGATTATACAGGTGTTGTTATGGAAATTTGAAAGATATATATATATATATCGTTATTTCCAATGCGATATTTGTTAGTCGTAGAATTTGATATTGAATATAAGCCGGTATATTTTCTATTCAGAGCCTTGTATTGAATATCAAATGTGATTTGGGTTTGTCGTGAATGGTGTCTTCACTAACACTGTTCTTGAACCCAGTTGAGAAAAGATTATATCTTTTTGTTTAGATTTAACGAAGTGTACCAATTAAATAATATTTAATTGGGATTGAATTGATATTGATTTTTGGGTTTATCGTGAACAGTGTTTTAAACAACACTCGTTCTTTAACCCGATAATTAATGAATGTGATTTTGGGTTTATCGTGAGCTGTGTTTTTAAATGACACTGATTCTTTAACCCAGTTAAAGATTAAAACTAAGTGGAAGTTTTAATGAATCTTTAATTAGATTGAAAAGATCGAGAATGGAGTATCACCAGTTTTACTCCAGGCGATAGTTAAATCTTTAATTAGATTTGAACGTGAAATGGTAATTGAATTTACCGATAACACTGTGGTGTTAGATATGAAGTATTACCAGTTTTACTTCATGGGATGAATAGGTTGGGATTGGGAAATAAAATAAATGATTACTTCGGTGTGGTTCGCTAATCCCGACTAGTTTGAATTGATATTCAAAGGAGATTAAAGAATAAATTTAAAGAATTTATCTTGGATAAAATTAATGGGAACTTTTTCCCAAAGTATAGGAATATTTGAATAAAAGAATATTCTGAATTGGAATGAGGCGTATGTTGTGTTTGTGTAACACTTTTATAATATATACGCGAGTTATTCAGAAAGACCGGGTTTATCCCATTCTGAATAACTGATTCGACGTGGTGTCGAAGATGAAGACGGTGGTCGAAGACCAGAAGTCTTCACGTCGTTTGGGGTGATTACTGATGATCTTGATTGGGCTGTACACCCAAGAAGATGGAAACATTTGGTGATCGTCCAGACGTACTTGGAGATCGATGGATATGCGGGGTACTAGGTGCCTCCGGTTTTGTTCAGACCCAGAACGAACTTGTAAATGGACTGTGTGTCTGACATTGGATTTTAGTCCGTGTGATTGATCTCTATTAAATATATATCTGTTTGGCGGCGGAGAATTTATTCTCTTGCTTAACGCCCTTCTCTGAGACGTACGAGCTCAGGGGTTATATATTGATGGATATCAAACGCATGGAGTGAATTGCCTGTGTGGCATGCCTAAGTGGCAATTGATCGAGGCTTCTGTTGAAAAGCAAAGTCTTGTGGTGATGATCAAAGCACGGCCTTTGTGGCGTAGCTTTGTGTAACGTTTACTTCGCGAGTTTCACACCCGGTATGAACCAAAAACGGGAGACGGACCTCAGGGAGGACTTGCGTTTCTTTCTAGCTAGAAGTGGCGTCAGTGGTTTTACACGCCCTGACGAGTTTGACTTATGTGGTTGTTGCTGTTGCGAGGCGCCTCGGTTATATCGGTTTCGGCCGATGCATTCTGGTCGGCTGACGGACCAGACTTACACCCCATAGGGTGGGGAAACGTAGTGTTCAGGAATTTTAATCCACATCGGTGGACCGGCCCTGACGATCCAAAGGCTTGACTGAGTACTTGCCTGAGGGGCGGGCTAGAGCGTCTCGAATCGGTTGAGGACTATCTTTTGCCTCGGTTCATAGACGGAAATCCAATTTCCAAATACGTGACATTTGCGGTTTTATTTGTATGGCGACATAGTGGGATGGGGCGCTCATGCCGCCTATGATTGATACTTATGATTTGAAGTTGTTTTATACACTATGCACTTATAATAGTATCAAACGATTTGTTTTAAACGTATCAAGCATTCTTGGCTGTTATAAGGGAAAACCCTATCCCCCGGCTTGCGTTGCATTGTGTGATAGGACCTGGGTCTTATAACAGCTTCATTTTTCTTTATTTAGCATTGCGTTGTTTGTTTTATGCACTGGTATTCTTGGGAGGAAACCCGTTCCGTGTTATACGGCGTGGTCCCTTGATTTACCGAACTTTAAAATAAAGAATTAATAACTGTTTTAGTTCTCACACCAGTCCCATGACTGACCTGGAGTTTATTGTTTTAACCTAAACTCTGGATGCCCCTATTTTGACACGGGCAGCTAGTAGTTTTGGTTTTGCAGATTTATATTCACAAGATCCTGGTATACAGCTGGAACGATATCCGGAAAGCTTTGTATCCGTATATCTCCTTCTAGTTGTGTATTGTATTATTTTCCGCTACGGTGTATTTAAATGTAATTTAAATCTCTGATATTTCTGTGTAATATTTATTTATACTCTGTATATTCTTGTAATCTGGTGCATTGTTGTAATAACAATGAAATGTTCTTTCGTATGCGTTCTACTTTGTCGTGTTCTCAAACGATAGGGCGTTTCGAACGGTCTGGGTCGGTTTAGCGACTGGTTCGGACCGAGCGAGATTCCCGATCGTCACAGTTGGTATCAGAGCTTTGGTTTACAAAGCTCAGAGAACAAGACACATTAGAACCGTACGAAAGAATTCATCAGATATTGGATTAGTAATATCCAATGAGAGTGACTCGTTAGAGATGGGATCAGTAGTATCCTAGAACGAGTGTGAAGAGTACATTTTAAAATGAAAACAAACTTTTGTTTTGAAAATTTAAATCAATTATTCGTATTTGATTATTTATTTATATTGATTTGGACAATCCGATATATAAATATTTTGCATATGCGTCTTGCAAACGTGTATTCGAAGTTTTAATGTACTGGATAGTTATAGAATCATACTCTGGTTGCCCGGGGATAATTCTGATGATGGGGCACCGTCGCTAGTATTTATTTTCGAGTAACGAAAGTGAGATTTCTATATATCTCCTATTGACTGGTGTGAGAACCAAAATTAGATAGGGCTTATTGTTGTGATTTGGCATCAAAAATGAGATTTTTTACTATATATCAAAATTATGAATTTGAAACTCTAATTCACTAATTGATTGATGTTTGTGTTGTTTGTTTGCTAATTTTAGCCATTTATGCCTAATAGCATCAAATATTGAATTGTATTGAGAATTAGTTGTATTTGCTTGCATATACAAGTATATCATTGAACAGGTCATAGCAAGGAGGCTAGAGCAGAGAATAAAATTTGTTTGCCCGACAAATAGGTACATGTTTACTACATAATTTACTGTTTTGTTTGGGTGATGATGATTTTATGAGCCTATTGGCTAGCCGCTTGGCTTTTTCTTTTTCTTTTTGAGATCTGAAGGACCGGGGAAGCTATTTGAAATTCCCCGATGCTCCCGGTGCAGGGGAGGTTATGGCGAAATTTTACGAAAATTTAGGGTGTTAGCCAAATTTTTGAAATTTGGAAATTCTCAGAAACTGAAAAGTTGGAGGATAGAAGCCAGATCGAACGTAGAGCTGAATAATCAAACCACTTTCGACTTTGTTCCTTTTCGGGGACGAAAAGTTTTAAGTGGGGGAGATTGTAATAACCCGGAAAATCTGGGCCAGTTTAAAATTTTTATTTTTGCAAATATAACGAATTTTCTATATTTAAAATGAATTATTTTAAATAAAATCAACGGGAAATTTAATTTGAATATAATTCGAACGTATTTATTTATACGCGTCGTCGTTAGAATATAAATATTATATATAATTATAAATAGAATTGAAAATGGCGCGGTAGTTCGATAATTCGATTTCAAACTTCAATTGAATGTACCGGGTGCAAAACAATCCGGATTTTAGTGAAACCAAAAATAATGGAATCTAATAGTGAATATCTTTCCAACGAATCCGAAAAATCGAAATTTCATGACAAGAATCAAAAGATATGTCCAGTTGAAAATTCTGAATAGTCGCTATGGAATTCAGGCCCTTAAAAAAATGGACATTTTGCAAACGACCTCGGATTTCGACGAAACCAGTTTTGTTGGATCCGCAGTGTCAAGTTATTGCTAGGTCTAAAATTTCATAATTTTTCGAATCAATATGTGAGCGTGGCAAAGGAAAACGCGTTTGACCAGTTTCAGTTGATTTTAATCGACTGGAAAATGGCCATTTTTCAAACGGTCTCAGAATTCGACGAAACTAGTTTTGTTAGGACCGTATCGTCAATACGAAGCTAGAAAATATTTTTCTGCAATTTATAGAGTTCGTATGTGACCCCGGTAATTTGAAATGTACGTTTAAAATTCAATATAGCGATTTAAATGTAAATTTAACGAAAACTGATTGTAACAGCCGAATCAGCCTACGAGACATATCCCATTGTGTTCGGAATGGGGGTAATACGCTATGGAGGACAGGCAGTGGGCCTCGTTTCGAGGTCATATGTAAAGGTCAACTTTTTGAGAAAAAAATAATAATAAAATAATTAGAAGCTCTTCTCTCTCCTCACCCTCTCCTATACTTTGCCCCCCCCCCCCCCCGATTCATCAAATCAGAAAACAGGAAAGAAAAAGAAAAAAAAAACTGCTCGTTCGAATCGAACGCCGACCCTCCCACCGCCATCGCCCAACCTCCAACCGCCACCAGAGCCTCTCCGCCCCTCTCCTCCTTCTTCTCCGCCTCGAGCTGCTGCTCCTTCTCCCTCCCCCTCCTGTCAAGGACCGCACCTCCTCGCCGTGCCCAAACCGCAGCCGCGCCACCCATGCTGACCGCCACCGCGACGAGCACCAGGCCATTCCCCCCCCCCCCCCCTCGCAGACCAATGTAAGCCTTTTATTGTATTTTTATTTTTATTTTTAATTCTGAAAATTTCTGATTTTAATTAGGAGGAATAACTGATTTTAATTAGGAGGTAAAACTGATTTTAATTAGGAGGTGAAAACTGATTTTTAAAAAGAATTTAAAAACTGATTTTATTTTGAGATTTAAAAAGAAAAAGATTTGAGATTTAAAAAGAAAAAGATTTGAGATTTTAAAAAGGGGAAAGACGAGATTTTTAAATAGTAAAAATCAGATTTTTATATATTGAAAGTCGAAGTAAAAATCAGATTTTTATATATTGAAAGTCGAAGTAGAAATCATATCGTTATATATTGAATAGCGAAGTCAAAATTCGATTTTTATATATTGAATAGCGAACTAAAAATTCGATTTTTATATATTGAACATCGAAGTAAAAATATGATTTTTATATATTGAACATCGAAGTAAAAATATGATTTTTATATATTGAACATCGAAGTAAAAATGTGATTTTTACATATGTAGAGAATACGGGAAAAGAAAGTGGCAAGAATGCGATAACGACGAAGACTTCTGCAAAAGAAGAGTCAAGATGTTTGGATAGCTTTCGGTGAGAATTTCTCACCTTTCAATTTATTTTTCTAGTTATATATATATATATACTAGGATGCAGACGGTGCTTAGTAGCACCCGACACAATCGTCCACATACCATGGACTTGTTTGTTTGGTTGCATAGATTAGTTAGATGATTTGATTTGAAATTGAATTGTTTGGTGAAATGAATGGATTGATTGATGTGTGAATGGCGTGGGCCTTCACTAGACCGGGGATAAGGCTAGGCCTTGTCCCGTTTCTAGTATCGTGCCGTTATGCCGCCGAAATTTTCTAAAATATGTTAGAAAAATAAAAATATCATTTTATTTAAAGAATGAACTGAATAGAAATTCATATGTTGGAATAAAATGTTGTTGTTAAAAATATAATTTTTAACGTGAATGTGAATAAATAAATATTCATTTACAAACCGGACGGTTTGTTTATGTACACCTATTTGAAGGACATTGATTGGGACGATAAATTTTACACATCGCCCAACTGCACAAATAAAAATCTGTGTTTGATTGCTTGAAACCCCACACGGGTATTGGGATGATATTTGACGTACACTAATCCCGATTGTTTAGTTGTATGTCGATCGATTGATTGACAGGCTGTTATAAGCGTTGAATATTTATATTTGATGCTTATACAGTGTAGTGCACTTTGGTTGATGGTTGATTAATTTTCAATGCTATTAGATACATGTGTTGTATGGAATCCATATAATTAACTTTATATGGTAATTGATTGGGCCTCATTCCAATTTGAAAAATAAAGAATATTATAAAATAAAGGTTCATGTGTTGACAGTACTCATCCATTGAGATTGGTCATGTGTTGAACGAAATATTTTGATAATAACAACTATTTCGAAAAAGAAATATTTGAAATAGAATATTTGAAAATAGAAATTTATGAAGCCGTGTTGATTAGATTGACGCCATTTTGACGTGAACGATATTTATATCGATTTGAAAACGATTTCGAAATGATTGAATTGAAAACGATTTCGAAATGAATTGAATTGAAAACGATTTCGAATTGAATTGAAAACGATTTCGAAATGAATTGAATTGAAAACGATTTCGAAATGAATTGAATTGAAAACGATTTCGAAATGAATTGAATTGAAAACGATTTTGAAATGAATTGAATTGAAACGACTTTGAATTCAAAGTGAATTTATAACGAATTGAAATGAATTTGAATTGAATTGAAATGGAAGTTGAAATTGCTTTTGAAACGAATTTAAAACTGTTTATATAATTCGTTTTAAATAGAAATCGACGATATATATTTTATATATTATATATATAATATAATGGCCTGAATAGAACGCGCTGCGCCGCGGCAGTTCGTGAATTTCGACCATTTATTTCAAACGGACATTACGGGAGATCCGACCGTCGGATTCTCCTAAAACCGGAACCGTTGGGTTCGTATCGAAAAGAGCTTTCTAACGAATATTAGAAATTTGAAATCTAACGGTTGGATTTGGAATTATGTCCAAATCAAATTTGGAAAAGGTCGCTGTAAGTGCAGTTCGACGGCCATTGATGGAAATCGACTGTACAGGCCTTGATAAAATTATTAAAAATAGTAATAATTTGTGTAAAATCATAAGAAATGATTTGTGAAGATTTGGGATGAAAAACTCCATATTTGAAAAGATAAAAATAGATTTTTATCGAAATGAACTAGTTTTGAACTAGAATTATAATTCTATTTATTTTTAAATAAATAAATTGAATTTGAAATGGTTTTGAAAATAACCAAAATTTCCAATGATTGCATTGGAATGGATTTGAATCGAAATTGTCTTCGGAATATTTCGATGTTAGAATTCGTGATTATACAGGTGTTGTTATGGAAATTTGAAAGATATATATATATATATATATATATATCGTTATTTCCAATGCGATATTTGTTAGTCGTAGAATTTGATATTGAATATAAGCCGGTATATTTTCTATTCAGAGCCTTGTATTGAATATCAAATGTGATTTGGGTTTGTCGTGAATGGTGTCTTCACTAACACTGTTCTTGAACCCAGTTGAGAAAAGATTAAATCTTTTTGTTTAGATTTAACGAAGTGTACCAATTAAATAATATTTAATTGGGATTGAATTGATATTGATTTTTGGGTTTATCGTGAACAGTGTTTTAAACAACACTCGTTCTTTAACCCGATAATTAATGAATGTGATTTTGGGTTTATCGTGAGCTGTGTTTTTAAATGACACTGATTCTTTAACCCAGTTAAAGATTAAAACTAAGTGGAAGTTTTAATGAATCTTTAATTAGATTGAAAAGATCGAGAATGGAGTATCACCAGTTTTACTCCAGGCGATAGTTAAATCTTTAATTAGATTTGAACGTGAAATGGTAATTGAATTTACCGATAACACTGTGGTGTTAGATATGAAGTATTACCAATTTTACTTCATGGGATGAATAGGTTGGGATTGGGAAATAAAATAAATGATTACTTCGGTGTGGTTCGCTAATCCCGACTAGTTTGAATTGATATTCAAAGGAGATTAAAGAATAAATTTAAAGAATTTATCTTGGATAAAATTAATGGGAACTTTTTCCCAAAGTATAGGAATATTTGAATAAAAGAATATTCTGAATTGGAATGAGGCATATGTTGTGTTTGTGTAACACTTTTATAATATATACGCGAGTTATTCAGAAAGACCGGGTTTATCCCATTCTGAATAACTGATTCGACGTGGTGTCGAAGATGAAGACGGTGGTCGAAGACCAGAAGTCTTCACGTCGTTTGGGGTGATTACTGATGATCTTGATTGGGCTGTACACCCAAGAAGATGGAAACAGTTGGTGATCGTCCAGACGTACTTGGAGATCGATGGATATGCGGGGTACTAGGTGCCTCCGGTTTCGTTCAGACCCAGAACGAACTTGTAAATGGACTGTGTGTCTGACATTGGATTTTAGTCCGTGTGATTGATCTCTATTAAATATATATCTGTTTGGCGGGGGATAATTTATTCTCTTGCTTAACGCCCTTCTCTGAGACGTACGAGCTCAGGGGTTATATATTGATGGATATCAAACGCATGGAGTGAATTGCCTGTGTGGCATGCCTAAGTGGCAATTGATCGAGGCTTCTGTTGAAAAGCAAAGTCTTGTGGTGATGATCAAAGCATGGCCTTTGTGGCGTAGCTTTGTGTAACGTTTACTTCGCGAGTTTCACACCCGGTATGAACCAAAAACGGGAAACGGACCTCAGGGAGGACTTGCGTTTCTTTCTAGCTAGAAGTGGCGTCAGTGGTTTTACACGCCCTGACGAGTTTGACTTATGTGGTTGTTGCTGTTGCGAGGCGCCTCGGTTATATCGTTTTCGGCCGATGCATTCTGGTCGGCTGACGGACCAGACTTACACCCCATAGGGTGGGGAAACGTAGTGTTCAGGAATTTTAATCCACATCGGTGGACCGGCCCTGACGATCCAAAGGCTTGACTGAGTACTTGCCTGAGGGGTGGGCTAGAGCGTCTCGAATCGGTTGAGGACTATCTTTTGCCTCGGTTCATAGACGGAAATCCAATTTCCAAATACGTGACATTTGCGGTTTTATTTGTAGAGCCTAGTATGGCGACATAGTGGGATGGGGCGCTCATGTCGCCTATGATTGATACTTATGATTTGAAGTTGTTTTATACACTATGCACTTATAATAGTATCAAACGATTTGTTTTAAACGTATCAAGCATTCTTGGCTGTTATAAGGGAAAACCCTATCCCCCGGCTTGCGTTGCATTGTGTGATAGGACCTGGGTCTTATAACAGGTTCATTTTTCTTTATTTAGCATTGCGTTGTTTGTTTTATGCACTGGTATTCTTGGGAGGAAACCCGTTCCGTGTTATACGGCGTGGTCCCTTGATTTACCGAACTTTAAAATAAAGAATTAATAACTGTTTTAGTTCTCACACCAGTCCCATGACTGACCTGGAGTTTATTGTTTTAACCTAAACTCTGGGTGCCCCTATTTTGACACGGGCAGCTAGTAGTTTTGGTTTTGCAGATTTATATTCACAAGATCCTGGTATACAGCTGGAACGATATCCGGAAAGCTTTGTATCCGTATATCTCCTTCTAGTTGTGTATTGTATTATTTTCCGCTGCGGTGTATTTAAATGTAATTTAAATCTCTGATATTTCTGTGTAATATTTATTTATACTCTGTATATTCTTGTAATCTGGTGCATTGTTGTAATAACAATGAAATGTTCTTTCGTATGCGTTCTACTTTGTCGTGTTCTCAAACGATAGGGCGTTTCGAACGGTCTGGGTCGGTTTAGCGACTGGTTCGGACCGAGCGAGATTCCCGATCGTCACAAAAGTATATAAATGTCAGGGCTGGTAGGTCACTGACACCACCCTAGCTAGAAAGAAACGCATGTCCTCCCTGAGGTCCTTCCTCCCGTTTTAGGTTCATACCGGGGTGTGAGGCTCGCGAATTTACGTTATACACAAAGCTACGCCACACAGGCGGTGCTTTGATCATCACCACAAGACTTTTCTTTTCAACAGAAGCCCTGATCACTGCATCTTAGCATGCCACATAGGCAATTCACACCGTGCAACTGATGGCTATCAATCACACAAAACAAATTCCAATGTCGGACACACAGTCCATTTACAAGTCCGTTCTGGGTCTGAACGAAACCGGAGGCACTAAATACCTCGCAAACCCTTCGATCAACACGTACGTCTGAACGATCATCACTCATTATCCATATTTCGGGATGCCTCCCAATCAGGACCTCGGTTACCATCCAAACGAGGTGAAGATCTCCGGTCTTCGACCACCGTCTTCACCTTCGACTTTAAATCGTCGGTCGATTATTTGAAATGAGAATTAAGTCGGCCTTTTCAAATAATTCACGTATATTTAGAATTTCAAATCAATTTATCTCAATGGTTAAATTATTCGACAACATCAATTTTGTTCTTTAATGTAATTTTCACACCAAACACATTCAACCATCAAAAGCCACATAAATCGAGCAAATTCAGTTTATTTCCATTCCATATCGCTTATGATATTTTATAACTATTTATCGCTATTTTTATTTATTTTAAAATAGCTAATTAATTCAAAACGACGCTTCGGGCCATAAAGCGGCCGTGGCGCTGTTTTTCTTCAGATTTGATTTACACATATCTGAAAATCTAACCGTTGGATCTTCACAAAATTTACATCATTAGAAAGGTCTTTTCAAAACGAATCCAACGGTTCCAGTTTCGGGAAAATCCGACGGTCGGATCTCCCGGAACAATCGTTTGAAGTTTCGATTTCAAAATACGAACTGCAGCGTCGTTATTCGATTAAATATAATTATATTTATATATATATAAATATAATCGTTTCTGGCGCTGTTTTTCTTCATATTTGAATTAAACATTCCAGACAATCCAACCGTTGGATTTTTACAAGGTTGGTGCCGTTGGGAAGATATTTCCAAGGCGTACCCGACGGTTGAGGTTTCGGGAAAATCCAATGGTCGGATTTCCCGTACTAGTTGTTTGAAATCATGGTTTCAAAATACGAACTGCACGGCTTCGTTTCGTTTTAATTTTATTTATATTTATATATTTATATAAATATAGTTCATTCAATGATTTCCATATCGTTTTCACTTCAAATATTTTTCTAACACCTTAAAATTTTGGAAAATTTCGCCATAACCTCCCCTGCACCGGGAGCATCGGGAAATCGCAAATAGCTTTCCCGGTCCTTCTAATCTCAAAAAGAAAAGGAAAAAGCCAAGCGGCTAACCAACAGGCTCATAAAATCATCACCCAAACAAAGCAGTAAATGTGTACCTATTTGTCGGGCACAAAATTTTATTCCTCTTCTCTAGCCCCTTTGCTATAACCTGTTCAATGAATATGTATGTACATATATACACAGTTCTTATCATTTATCATTTTCTATTCGACTTCATATTTGATTTCTATTTGGTTTAAAAACACCATTCATTCTAATGTTACATAAATAGGTGCAAATCATTTCATTAGCTAATTAATGAATATTTCAACTCATATATGTTTATTTTGAACAAGTGGCTATTTTTAACACTTCACATTTCAACGATTTATGCATACAATAAAAATGTGATTTTTATTGTAAAACAATTCATTTCAAAACACTATTTTTCTATATAGTTCATGTCGGTGATAAAAATGGAATTTTTATCATAAAACAATTTCTTTTAAAACGATATTATTTTACACAGTTCATATAGTCGATAAAAGGTGTTTTTTATTATCAAACAATTTATTTCAAAATATGAATACCATTCAACACATGAATTTCTAATCAACGAATGAATATCAATTCAACACATGAATGTTTTCTATAGTTTCTATATATAGATAAAAATGTAATTTTTATTATCAAACAATTTATTTCAAAATATGGATACCATTCAACACATGAATTTCTAATCAACGAATGAATATCAATTCAACACATGAATGTTTTCTATACAATGAATAAATATAGTTTAAGCAGATGAAAATAATTCAAACATACGAATATTATTCAAAATTTCGGCAGCATAACGGCAGGGTAGTTAAAACCGGGACCGTCCCTAGTACGGCTCCTCGCTCTACCTTAAAACCTCGCGGTTTTTGACAATGGAGATCATGCATCTAGTTCGCACGCAGGCGGCATGTATATATTTATTTCATTTCCACAAACTAATCCTATGTGGTTTCAACCAAATATTTCTCAACCACAAATGGGTATTTTTCAACCACAATCAACCAATATCAATCACAAACAATCTCAAACAACCATTCGCTATCAATCAATTTTCACTACAATTTCGACCAATAAATATCGTCCATGGTTTGTGGACGAGGGGCGTATATATATATATATATATATATATATATATATATATATATATATAGCAATTCACTTTTATTTCCACACATATATATATATATATAGAAAAAGAAATTGAAGAGTGAGAAATTCTCACCAATAGCTATCCAATACCACTACTCTTCCTTTATAGAAATCTTCGCCAGTCTCGCCTTTTGTCGCTTCGTTGCCCGTATTCTCTACATATGTAAAAATCGAATTTTTACTATGTTATTCAATATATATAAAAATCGAATTTTGACTTCGCTATTCAATATATAAAAATCTGATTTTTTCTTCGATGTTCAATATATAAAAGTCATATCTTACACCTTAACAAAAATTCCGTCTTTTCCATTTTAAAGATCAAATCTTTTCTTTTTAAAGTTTAAATCTTTTCCTTTTTTTTAAAAAAATCAGTTTTTAAATCCTTTAAAAATCAGTATTCTTTTTTTCCAAAAATCAGATTTTTCCTTTTTTAAAAAAAATCAGTTTTATAACCTTTTAAAATCAGTTTTATTTATAACCTAATTAAAAATCAGTTTTTATAACCTAATTAAAAATCAGTTTTTATAACCTAATTAAAAATCAGTTTTAAATTCTTTTTCAAATTTAGTTTTAAATTCTTTTTAAAATTCAGTTTTAAACCTAAAAAAGAAAACAATATTTAAACCTAAAAAAAGAAAACAGTATTTTCAGAATTTAAAAACAAAGATAAAAATAAAATAAAATACTTACTGTACGCGAGGGGGGGGGCGTCGTTAGGGTCGGCGGCAGGAGGTCGTCGGAGCTGGCTTCGAGGGGTCTCGGACTGGGGGGGGCGCTAATCGGGTGTCGCGATGCTTCAGGGGGGGGGGGCTCGTAGGTCCTGCGAAGCGGAGGGAGAGTGAAGCGGAGGAGAGAGTGGCGCAGATCGGAGGTGGCGCTGAGCGATGCCAGGGGGCGGAGTTTGGGCGTCGGTGGCGTTCGCTTTAGGGGGGCGGTCGATAGTTTTTAGGGTTTTTTTTTTCCTCTTATTTTCGTTTGTTTCTGTTTAGTGAAATCGGGGGGGGGGGGCAGGAAGAAAGATAAAGGGAGGGAAAATAGATTTTTTTTTATTATTTAATTATTTAATTTTGCAAAAAGTTGACTTTTACATACGACCTCAAAACGAGGCCCACCGCCTGCCGTCCATAGCGTTTAACCCCCATTCCGAACACAATGGGATATGTATTGCAAGCTGATTTGATCGTTACAATCAGTTCCCGTTGAATTTACATTTAAATCACTATATTGAATTTTAAACGTACATTTCAAATCACCGGGGTCACATACTAACTAGAAAAATTCCAGAAAAATATTTTCTAGCTTCGTATTGACGATACGGTCCTCACAAAACTAGTTTCGTCAAATTCTGAGACCGTTTGAAAAATGGCCAATTTCCAGTCGATTAAAATCAACTGAAACTGGTCAAACGCGTTTTCCTTTGCCACGCTCACATATTGATTCGAAAAATTATGAAATTTGGAATCTAGCAATAACTTTACATCACGGACCCAACAAAAGTGGTTTCGTCGAAATCCGAGTTCGTTTGCAAAATGTTCATTTTTAAGGGCATGAATTCCATAGCGACTATTCAGAATTTTCAACTGGACATATCTTTTGATTCCCGCTATGAAATTTCGATTGGTCGGATTGGTTAGAAAGATATCATCAATTAGATCCTAATGTTTTTGGTTTCACTAAAATCCGGATTGTTTTGCACCCGGTACAGTCCGACAAAGTTTGAATTCAATTTTTGAAACTGCCACGCCATTTTAGGCCTTGTTTATAATTATAATTAATTATATTCGTTTTCCATTGTCGATTCAAACTCAGTTTTCATCGCCATTATTTAAAATATTTATTTTAAATATTTAAAATCCATTATTTGAGCCAATTTAAAAAAAAAAAAATTGGTTTAGATTTTCCGGGTCGTTACAATCTCCCCCACTTAAAACTTTTCGTCCCCGAAAAGGAACAAAGTCGAAAGTGGTTTGATAAATCTACCATCCCACAATACAACAACCAATTTGTTTCTAACCTTTCTAAAATATTCTGATCAAATCCTATATCCCTTTAAAATCATTCAGAGTATAGAATATAAAGTGCACATCCACGAAAAGAAAATAACAACAGAGTAGAGAATTAAATGGTAATGCAGAGTAGGTTTAATGTACCTTGCACCGGAGTCAATCAGAGATATCTACTCGGCATCTAGGATAAACTTTCTGAATGCTCTCCTCAGTTTCCCAAGTACAATCCCGCGGATCTCCACTCCATTGCACTTTGACTAAGTGAACCTTCTTGTTCCTCAGCTCTTTTGGTTTCTCTACCGATAATCTTTAGCGGCTCTCGCCTCACAGCTAATTCTGGGGTTATTTCAATATCCTGCTGAGCTGCTTCTTCCACGATCAAGTCTGGATCATGAACGTGCTTTCGAAGTTGAGATATATGAAATACATCATGCACTCCAGGCAACCAGTCAGGCAGTTTGACCCTATAAGCGAGAGTTCCAATCCGTTCCAGAATAGGAAACGGACCAATAAATTTGGGCGCTAACTTTCTAGTTTTACCGAACCGGATAACTCCTCTCATCGGCGATACTTTCAAATATACATAGTCGCCAACTTCAAAGGATATATCTCTTCTTCTTCTATCGGCATAGCTCTTTTGTCGGCTTTGAGCGGCGAATAATCGCTTCTTAATAAAATCGACTTTGTCGGCAGCTTCTCGAATCATATCAGGACCCAACACAAGTCTATTTCCAGGCTCGACCCAACAAGCAGGAGATCGGCACGGTCTACCATACAATGCTTCGAATGGCGACATTGTCAGGCTCGCCTGGTAGCTGTTGTTATAAGAGAATTCAGCCAAATGCAGATTGTCTTCCCATGATCCACCGAAATCTATAACACAAGCCCGCAATAGATCTTCTAAAATGCGATTCAACCTCTCAGTCTGACCGTCTGTCTGAGGATGATAAGCGGTGCTCAAGTTTAACTTCGTTCCCAGCTCGACTTGAAATGCTTCCCAGAATTTGCTAGTGAATATTGTATCTCTATCACTTACTATACTGAGCGGCACTCCATGCAGTCTAACTATTTCCCTGAAGTATATCTGCGCTAGGCTCTGAGCGGTTCTGTTTGATCTGACAGGTATAAAATGGGCGGTCTTCGTGAAGCGATCTACGATCACCCAAATACTGTCATTTCCTTTCCTGGTTCTGGGCAGACCATCGATGAAATCCATAGAAATATGTTCCCACTTCCAGCCAGGAACTTCTAGCGGTTGTAATAATCCAGCCAGTTTCTGTTGGTCACTCTTGACTAGATGGCAAGTAGGGCATCGGCTAACATATATTGAAACGTCTCTCTTCATAGCCTTCCACCAGAATGTTCTTTTGAGATCGTTATACATTTTGGCCACGCCAGGATGGATACTCAGCTTGGACTTGTGACACTCTTCTAACACTTCCCTTTTTAGCTCAGGAACGTCAGGAACACAAATCCTTCCTTTTAACCTCAAAGTCTTGTCGTTATCTATTTGGAAACACGAGGGTTCGCCTTTCTGAATCCTTTTTATCATATCTTTAATAAAGTTATCCTCCTTCTGAAGAATAGATATTTTGTCAATCAAGGATGTTGTGATAATAAAGCTGGCGATCATTACATTCTTTCTGCTCAGCGCATCGGCCACGACATTGGCTTTTCCTGGAGTATATATAATTTCAAAGTCGTATGCTGCAAGAAACTCTAGCCAACGTTGCTGCCTCAAATTTTAGTCCTTCTGAGTGAACAGATACTTTAACGACTGGTGATCTGTAAATAGTTCAAATCTCTCACCGAGAAGATAGTGCCTCCAGATTTTCAAAGCGAACACAATAGCCAATAACTCAAGATCATGAGTTACATAGTTTTTCTCGTGCGACTTCAGTTGACGGCTAGCATAAGCTATCACTTGGCCTCTTTGCATTAACACTGCGCCAAGGCCTTCTCTAGAAGCATCAGTCCAGACTTTTAAATCCTGGTTGCCATCGATGATGGTTAACACTGGAGCAGTTGTTAATCTCAACTTTAGCTCTTCGAAAGCTTCCTCACTTTCTGGAGTCCATTTGAACTTAGAATGCTTCTTTGTAAGCTTAGTTAAGTGACCAGATATCTTCGAAAAGTCTTGAACGAACTTTCGGTAATAGCTAGCCAATCCGAGAAAACTGCGGACTTCAGTGGGAGTACTAGGCTGTTTCTAGTTCTGAATAGCTGTGATTTTACTTGGATCCACAGCAATTCCTTCTTTCGATACAACATGGCCCAGAAATTTCACTTCATCTTGCCAGAATATACATTTGGAAAACTTGGCTTTCAATACATTCCTTCTGAGGATTTCTAGAACCTGTTCCAGATGCTTTTCATGTTCGGCCTTTGATTTAGAGAAGATTAGAATATCATCAATAAAAACCAGAACAAATTTAATCAAAACCCCTCTAAACACTCTGTTCATTAGATCGACGAAATAAGCTGGAGCGTTACATAAGCCGAACGGCATTACTAACCACTCGTAGAATAAGTCGGGGCCTCTGAACGCTGTCATTGGAACACACTCTTCGGCAATTCGAAGTTGATGGAAACCCGTGGCTAGGTCCATTCGTGAAAATACTTGTGCGCCATTTAATCGATCCAACAAATCATCTATTCGCGGCAATGGATATTTGTTCTTTATTGTCTGTTTGTTCAGATCACGATAATCCACGCATAGCCGTAGAGTACCGTCAGATTTTGGGACAAATACCACTGCTGCACCCCAATCAGAGAAACTAGGCCTGATCAGACCTTTCCATACCAGCTGTCGTGTTTGATTGTCCAATTCCTCCTTCTCTTTCAAGGACATTCTTCGAATAGCGTGAACTACCAGCCTTGCATTGGGAATCAAAGCAATCTTGAAATCTATTTCTCTCTGCGGAGGTAAGCGAACAACTTCTTCGAACACATCCGCATAGTTCTTGATGACAGGAATGTCTTTGATGAGGTCGGGAATATTCTCTGCAACTTCAGGAACATTTTCAATTTGGGCTGGAGAAACATTCAAAGCTGCCCAGAAGTCTTTTCTATTAGCATTCTGACCTTCACAGGGAATGGTTATATAATCGCCTGATTTAATCCTCGCCTTTACGACTCTGTCGGCGCATTTAACTTCAGCTTCATATTTGGTCAACCAGTCTAACCCCAAGATAAGATCAAACTCTTTAAAATTCATGACGACGGCGATGGTAGGAAACCGATAACGGGAGAAAGAAACCGGCACTCCACAAACCCAACTGAGATCAATGGAACCCCCAACCGGATTCTGGACAGTCATTGGTTCCTTGAGCTTTTTCAAATTCAAATCCAGTTTCTTAGCTGCATCTTTGGCAATGAAACTTTGTGACGCGCCAGTGTCAAACAGTACTTTAACTGGGATGTCTTTGACAGTTAGCGTGCCTTCTAAAACATCTGGCCTTTCTTGACTAGCTAAGGGCTCGGAAGTTTCTGCTACTTCATTTATACATACGGTTTCAGATTTCTTTGAGAGTTGGCACTCCCGTGCAATATGACCTGCCTGGCGGCACTTATGGCATCTCCTTTCCCCATGGGGGTTCCTTTGTTCCTTAGTGGGCTTGGATCCACCTTTTATCCGCTTCTTTAAGGGCCCGCAATTTATCGACAAATGCCCCTTCATATGGCAGTTAGAGCAAGTAGCAGTTGTTACGGGTTCCTTCTTAGATTTGGCCCTCTTCCTCTTGGCACTGGACTTCTTACTGACCTCAGACGTTGTACTGGCCTCAGGACGATCAGTTTCAGACTCAATTTTATTACTAGAGCTGACTTCCTCCTCGTCGCGCAACATGCCTTTCTTATGGAGATCTTCATACTGATAAGCCATGTATATCATTTCAGAAAAAGGAAGCTTCACATGCCCCAATACTTTATTCTGATATTTCCTTTGAAGTCCGTGAATAAATCTCATATTTTTCCTCTTCGGATTTTGAATTAGATGTGGGGCAAAGTGAGAAAGTTCATTGAATTTCTTATGATATTCGGGAATGGTCATATCACCTTGTATCAAATAAGAAAATTCATCACATAATCTCTCGGTCGCTTCGGGAGGAGTAAATTTTTCTAAGAAAATCACTTTGAATCTGTCCCAGGTGATATCACCTTCTGGATTATTCTCTATAACTGAATCCCACCAGAACAAAGCTTCATCTTTAAATGCCCAGGAGGCCAGTAATCTTTTCTGGTCATCTCTAAGCTTTAATGCTTCGAAGATTTTCTCAGCCGAACGAATCCAAGCTTGTGTCTTCATAATAGATTCTTCACCAGAGAACGGTATTCCACCCATATTTCGATATTTGATTAATAGGGCCTCAATATCCGGTTCTGCATTCCTTCTGCTTCTGACACTCATTTTCTAGTACTTCTGCAAATGGCAGATCAAGTGTCAGGTCACAGAAAATGTATTTTAAAATATAGAGACAAATACTTCAATGTAAATGTGTCTATCGAGGTGTAATTTCATCCTGCTTTACTCATACTAGGATATTACTGATCCTATCTGTATAGAGTTACCCATCCTAGAACACTACTGGTTCTATTTCTGACGAGTTCGTTCAAATGTTATATTCCAGAACTAAGCTTAACCAAAGCTCTGATACCACGTTGAGACGACCCGAAATCCCGTTCTCACGGAAACAAGGGTTATCTTTGGAATATAACACAGAAACAGATAATAGCAGAACAGAATTAAATAAATACACCAGATATGAACAATAGAATATACTGGATAAAAGTAATCATCAGAGTTACACAGTATACAGGATCTTACTTAGTACAAGTACAGTTCAGCTATACATAAATGTCTACAGCGGAAATAAACAAAATATGTACAACAGGAGCTGAACAGCATAAAAAGAAATAAATGATAGAATCCATCTTCAGCTCCAGCTATCCAGAAAAAGAACCAGCTAAACCTGAATACAAGGCTGCCCGTGTAGAAAAAGGGGCACCCGAGTTTGAAAGTGAAACAAACTACGAGTCAGTCATGGGACTGGAATGAGAAATCTACTCAACACATATATAATATGGCAAATCACAGGACCACGCCACTTTCGTGGAACGGGTTTACTCCATTGGATTGCCAGTGCCTTAAAACAAAATTTTCTTTTGAACATCGCTATGCTTTTTATAAAAATGAAGCCGTTATAAGACTCAGTTCCCATCACACAATGCAACGCAAACCGGAGGATAGAGTTTTTACCTTATAACGGTCAAAATATGCTTGATACGAATAAAACTAAGGCATTTGATATTATTGCTAGTGTTTATATGTTATGAAAGCAATTTCAAATCATAACTATCAATCATAGACGGCATTAATGCCCCATACCACTATGTCGCCATATATAGGTATACAATCAAAACCGCACAGTCACGTATTTGGAGATTTGATTTCCGTCATGAACCAAGGCAAAAGATAGTCCTTACCGAATTCGAGACGCTCTAGCCCGTGTCCCAGGCAAGTACTCAGTCAAGCCTTTGGATCGTCAGGGCCGGTCCACCGATGTGGATTAAAATGCCTGAACAATACGTTTCCCTGCCCTTTGGGGCGTCAACGAGCCAACGAATGACTCCATCGGACCCGGATCGTCCGATCAAACCGAGGCGCCTCGCAACAGCAACAACCACATAGGTGAAAAGTATATAAATGCCAGGGCTGGTAGGTCACTGACACCACCCTAGCTAGAAAGAAACGCATGTCCTCCCTGAGGTCCTTCCTCCCGTTTTAGGTTCATACCGGGGTGTGAGGCTCGCGAATTTACGTTATACACAAAGCTACGCCACATAGGCGGTGCTTTGATCATCACCACAAGACTTTGCTTTTCAACAGAAGCCCTGATCACTGCATCTTAGCATGCCACACAGGCAATTCACACCGTGCAACTGATGGCTATCAATCACACAGAACAAATTCCAATGTCGGACACACAGTCCATTTACAAGTCCGTTCTGGGTCTGAACGAAACCGGAGGCACTAAATACCTCGCAAACCCTTCGATCAACACGTACGTCTGAACGATCACCACTCATTATCCATATTTCGGGATGCCTCCCAATCAGGACCTCGGTTACCATCCAAACGAGGTGAAGATCTCCGGTCTTCGACCACCGTCTTCACCTTCGACTTTAAATCGTCGGTCGATTATTTGAAATGAGAATTAACTCGGCCTTTTCAAATAATTCACGTATATTTAGAATTTCAAATCAATTTATCTCAATGGTTAAATTATTCGACAACATCAATTTTGTTCTTTAATGTAATTTTCACACCAAACACATTCAACCATCAAAAGCCACATAAATCGAGCAAATTCAGTTTATTTCCATTCCATATCGCTTATGATATTTTATAACTATTTATCGCTATTTTTATTTATTTTAAAATAGCTAATTTATTCAAAACGACGCTTCGGGCCATAAAACGGCCGTGGCGCTGTTTTTCTTCGGATTTGATTTACACATATATGAAAATCTAACCGTTGGATCTTCACAAAATTTACATCATTAGAAAGGACTTTTCAAAACGAATCCAACGGTTCTAGTTTCGGGAAAATCCAACGGTCGGATCTCCCGGTACAATCGTTTGAAGTTTCGATTTCAAAATACGAACTGCAGCGTCGTTATTCGATTAAATATAATTATATTTATATATATATATAAATATAATCGTTTCTGGCGCTGTTTTTCTTCAGATTTGAATTAAACATTCCAGACAATCCAACCGTTGGATTTTTACAAGGTTGGTGCCGTTGGGAAGATATTTCCAAGGCGTACCCGACGGTTGAGGTTTCGGGAAAATCCAATGGTCGGATTTCCGGTACTAGTTGTTTGAAATCATGGTTTCAAAATACGAACTGCATGGCTTCGTTTCGTTTTAATTTTATTTATATTTATATATTTATATAAATATAGTTCATTCAATGATTTCCATATCGTTTTCACTTCAAATATTTTTCTAACACCTTAAAATTTTGGAAAATTTCGCCATAACCTCCCCTGCACCGGGAGCATCGGGAAATCGCAAATAGCTTTCCCGGTCCTTCTAATCTCAAAAAGAAAAAGAAAAAGCCAAGCGGCTAGCCAACAGGCTCATAAAATCATCACCCAAACAAAGCAGTAAATGTGTACCTATTTGTCGGGCACAAAATTTTATTCCTCTTCTCTAGCCCCTTTGCTATAACCTGTTCAATGAATATGTATGTACATATATACACAGTTCTTATCATTTATCATTTTCTATTCGACTTCATATTTGATTTCTATTTGGTTTAAAAACACCATTCATTCTAATGTTACATAAATAGGTGCAAATCATTTCATTAGCTAATTAATGAATATTTCAACTCATATATGTTTATTTTGAACAAGTGGCTATTTTTAACACTTCACATTTCAACGATTTATGCATACAATAAAAATGTGATTTTTATTGTAAAACAATTCATTTCAAAACACTATTTTTCTATATTGTTCATGTTGGTGATAAAAATGGTATTTTTATCATAAAACAATTTCTTTTAAAACGAGATTATTTTACACAGTTCATATAGTCGATAAAAGGTGATTTTTATTATCAAACAATTTATTTCAAAATATGAATACCATTCAACACATGAATTTCTAATCAACGAATGAATATCAATTCAACACATGAATGTTTTCTATAGTTTCTATATATAGATAAAAATGTGATTTTTATTATCAAACAATTTATTTCAAAATATGGATACCATTCAACACATGAATTTCTAATCAACGAATGAATATCAATTCAACACATGAATGTTTTCTATACAATGAATAAATATAGTTTAAGCAGATGAAAATAATTCAAACATACGAATATTATTCAAAATTTCGGCAGCATAACGGCAGGGTAGTTAAAACCGGGACCGTCCCTAGTACGGCTCCTCGCTCTACCTTAAAACCTCGCGGTTTTTGACAATGGGGATCATGCATCTAGTTCGCACGCAGGCGGCATGTATATATTTATTTCATTTCCACAAACTAATCCTATGTGGTTTCAACCAAATATTTCTCAACCACAAATGGGTATTTTTCAGCCACAATCAACCAATATCAATCACAAACAATCCCAAACAACCATTCGCTATCAATCAATTTTCACAACAATTTCAACCAATAAATATCGTCCATGGTTTGTGGACGAGGGGCGTATATATATATATATATATATATATATATATATAGCAATTCACTTTTATTTCCACATATATATATATATAGAAAAAGAAATTGAAGAGTGAGAAATTCTCACCAATAGCTATCCAATACCACTACTCTTCCTTTATAGAAATCTTCGCCAATCTCGCCTTTTGTCGCTTCGTTGCCCGTATTCTCTACATATGTAAAAATCGAATTTTTACTATGTTATTCAATATATATAAAAATCGAATTTTGACTTCGCTATTCAATATATAAAAATCTGATTTTTTCTTCGATGTTCAATATATAAAAATCATATCTTACACCTTAACAAAAATTCCGTCTTTTCCATTTTAAAGATCAAATCTTTTCTTTTTAAAGTTTAAATCTTTTCCTTTTTTTTAAAAAAATCAGTTTTTAAATCCTTTAAAAATCAGTATTCTTTTTTTCCAAAAATCAGAATTTTCCTTTTTAAAAAAAAATCAGTTTTATAACCTTTTAAAATCAGTTTTTTTTATAACCTAATTAAAAATCAGTTTTTATAACCTAATTAAAAATCAGTTTTTATAACCTAATTAAAAATCAGTTTTAAATTCTTTTTCAAATTCAGTTTTAAATTCTTTTTAAAATTCAGTTTTAAACCTAAAAAAGAAAATAGTATTTAAACCTAAAAAAAGAAAACAGTATTTTCAGAATTTAAAAATAAAGATAAAAATAAAATAAAATACTTACTGTAGGCGAGGGGGGGGCGTCGTTAGGCTCGGCGGCAGGAGGTCGTCGGAGCTGGCTTCGAGGGGTCTCGGACTGGGGGGGGGGGGCGCTAATCGGGTGTCGCGATGCTTCAGGGGGGGGGGGCTCGTAGGTCCTGCGAAGCGGAGGAGGGAGAGTGAAGCGGAGGAGAGAGTGGCGCAGATCGGAGGTGGCGTTGAGCGATGCCAGGGGGGCGGAGTTTGGGCGTCGGCGGCGTTCGCTTTAGGGGGGCGGTCGATAGTTTTTAGGGTTTTTTTTTTCTCTTATTTTCGTTTGTTTCTGTTTAATGAAATCGGGGGGGGGGGGGGCCAGGAAGAAAGATAAAGGGAGGGAAAATAGATTTTTTTTTTATTATTTAATTATTTAATTTTGCAAAAAGTTGACTTTTACATACGACCTCAAAACGAGACCCACCGCCTGCCGTCCATAGCGTTTAACCCTCATTCCGAACACAATGGGATATGTATTGCAAGCTGATTTGATCGTTACAATCAGTTCCCGTTGAATTTACATTTAAATCACTATATTGAATTTTAAACGTACATTTCAAATCACCGGGGTCACATACTAACTAGAAAAATTCCAGAAAAATATTTTCTAGCTTCGTATTGACGATACGGTCCTAACAAAACTAGTTTTGTCAAATTCTGAGACCGTTTGAAAAATGTCCAATTTCCAGTCGATTAAAATCAACTGAAACTGGTCAAACGCGTTTTCCTTTGCCACGCTCACATATTGATTCGAAAAATTATGAAATTTGGAATCTAGCAATAACTTTACATCACGGACCCAACAAAAGTGGTTTCGTCGAAATCCGAGTTCGTTTGCAAAATGTCCATTTTTAAGGGCCTGAATTCCATAGCGACTATTCAGAATTTTCAACTGGACATATCTTTTGATTCCCGCTATGAAATTTCGATTGGTCGGATTCGTTAGAAAGATATCATCAATTAGATCCTAATGTTTTTGGTTTCACTAAAATCTGGATTGTTTTGCACCCGGTACAGTCCGACAAAGTTTGAATTCAATTTTTGAAACTGCCACGCCATTTTAGGCCTTGTTTATAATTATAATTAATTATATTCGTTTTCCATTGTCGATTCAAACTCAGTTTTCATCGCCATTATTTAAAATATTTATTTTAAATATATAAAATCCATTATTTTAGCCAATTTAAAAAAAATTAAATTGGTTCAGATTTTCCGGGTCGTTACATAAATTCTTTTAAATTTATCCTTTAATATTCCTTTGGATATCAATTCAAACCATGTAAAGGTTTTCCAAACTAGTCGGGATCAGCGAATCACATCGAAGTAATCAGTTATTTTATTTCCCAATACCAACCTACTCGTCCCATGGAGCAAAACTGGTAATACTGCATATCTAACACCACAGTGTTATCGGTAAATATTAATTACCATTTCACGTTCAAATCTAATTAATGATTTAGCTGTCGCCTGGAGTAAAACTAGTGGTACTCCATTTTCAATCATTTTCTTGAATTGATAATTTTAATTATCACATTCACTTTTCAATCTAATCAAAGATTCCTTAAAACTCCATTTAGTTTTAATCTTCTCAAAAATCAATATTAATGATTATTCAAATCTAAGAAATTAATCTTATCTTTAACTAGGTTAAAGAACTAATGTCATTTAAAACATAGTTCACGACATACCCAAAATCTCATTCCATTAATTATGGAATTTTCACGGAAAAACAAACCAATATATAACCGATATCAATTTCCATATCCAACTAAAATTAAATGGAAATAACGGTAAAGCCTTCTAAATTCCACATATATTATCAATCTTCCTCCACAGAAGTTCATTTCGATTATTATCTAATCGAATCCCATTTCATTCTACTTTTATTAAATTGGAAAACTTTACTTTGGAAATTCCATTAAATATTATAATAAAGATTTATAAATTCAAAATCACATTTCTCTACAAATCGGGTGAAAGAACAAATGTCGTTAAAACACAATTCACAATAAATCCAATTTACATTCCATTTCAATTTCAATTTAATGTTCATCAATTGATAATTCTTCTTTAAATCTTAGTTAAAAGACTTATTCTTTTCACGTAGGGTTTCAGAACAGTGTTAATGAAGACAACATTCCATCAGTCTCTAACCGTAAATTAATAAGAGAACAATTCCCTAAGTAGTAAACCCGAAGGCCGAAACCAATATCAGATCAATACCTAGGAAACCATTCAACTTAGCTAACCTCCAGTTAGTTTCTAATTTCTTTAACTCCATTGGGTTTAAGAACAGTGTTAGTGACGACACCGTTCACGACAAACCCAAAATTCCATTTGATATTAAATACAAGGCTCTGAATAGAAAATATATCGGCTTATAGTCAATATCAAATTTTGAACTCAACAAACATCGTATTGGAATAACGATATATACATATATATATATCTTCCAAATTCCTCCACAATGCTCGTACAATCACGGAACCCAATATCGAAATATTCCGAAGATAATTTCGATTCAAATCCATATACTGGAAATTCTGGTTATTTTTAAAGACATTTTAAATCCAATTTATTTATCTAAAAATAATTGGATTATAATTCTAGTTGATAACTAGTTAATTTCGATAAAAATCTATTTTGATCTTTTCAAATATGGATTTTTTCATCCCAATTCTTTCTAAATTATTTCTTATGATTTTACAATAATTATTGATACTTTTAAAAAATTTATCAAGGCCCGTACAGTCGATTTCCATAAACGGCCATCGAACTGCTCTTAGGGCGACCTTTTCCAAATTTGATTTGGACATAATTCCAAATCCAACATTTAGATTTCAAATCTCTTATATTTGTTAGAAAGTTCTTTTCGATACGAACCCAATAGTTCCGGTTTTAGGAGAATCCGACGGTCGGATCTTCCGTAATGCCCATTCGAAGTCAATGGTCGAAATTCGCGAACTACCGCTGCGCGGTGCGTTCTATTCAGACCATTATATTATATATATAATATATATTTCGTCGATTTCCATTAAAAACGTATTGTATAAACCTTTCTAAATTCGTTTTCAAAATGATTTCAACTTCATATTCAATTTCAAAGCAAAATTGAATATTCCATATCATTAATATATAAATGATAATATTTTCAAAACATTAGATTTTGAAATCAATTCCTTTTCGATTTTCATTATAGAAATGAATAAAATTGAAATAAATATCATTCACGTCTAAATGGCATTAATCTAATCAACACGACTTTATATATTTAAATATATTCATGTCCATCCCAAATCGGACATGAAAATCATATTTTGATCTTTTACTGAATGTTATTTTAAAATATTACTTCTTTCTGAACCGGAATCAGACACAATCAATTAACATATAATGTTGTGTATAAGGATTTCATACAAAACATGTATAAAACAACCATGATAAACAATCAACCATCATCCAGAGTTCATTCTACACTGTATAAGCATTAAGTATAAATATATAACGCTTACAACATTCTGTCAACCTATCGATTGACATACTACTAAACAGTTGGGTTTAGTGTACGTCAAATATCATCCCAACACCCGTGTGGGGTTCCAATCCACAAACACATAATTTAATTGTGCAGTTGGGCGACGTGTAAAATTTATCGTTCCCAATCCATATCAGTCTAATGGGTGTACATAAACAAATTGTCCGACTTGTAAATGAATATTTATTTTATTCATATACACATTAAAAATTATATTTTTAATGATAAAAAATTTATTTCAACACATGAATATATATTCAGTTCATTCAAACAAATACATCAAACAAACCAAACAATCAAACAAGTCGTCCATGGTCTGTGGACGACGGGGAGCAGTTCATATATGCAGTTATAAAATAAATAACTAAACAGAAATAAATTTTGGTGAGGATTTCTCACCTTTGGTTTCCACTCCTCCACTCTTTAATGTCGCTCAGATTTGCTGTTCTGATTCCAATGCAATCTATTTCACGAAATTTATATTAAAATCACATTTTTAATAGTTCTTCATTTACTTAAAAAATCATATTTTTATAACGCTACTATATAAATAAAAATCATATTTTTATATTTCTAAAACCATATTTATATTCCAATGCCATATACAAAAATTAGATTTTTATTTCAATATTTATATATTTTCAAAAATAACATTCTAGTTCATATATTCAAAAACAGTGCGATTTATATTTACAAAAATAATGCGATTTACATTTACGAAAATAAAGTGATTTATATTTACAAAAATAATGTTATTTTTGTTAACAAAAAAACATTTATTTAACTAACTAGATAAATAAATTAACAATTAACTGAACATTAATCGTTCATTAATAAAAATCACACTATTAATAACTTAATTAAGGGTTTTAATGTGATTACCCCCCTGCTTAAACTCCAGGGCACGTTCATAACTAGATTGCCACCTAGGGCTCCACCTTGCCGCCACCTGACGTACCATGAAGACGATCGCCGATCGCCACTTGGAAGAGCTTCCCCTCGCCTCCTTCCACGCTGAGCAACGCCCAGTTCGACGTCCCTCCGGCGCCGCAGATCAAGTGCGAACGGTGAGCTTTTGAGCTCAGATTCCGACAACTCTGATGGCCCATATGCGATTTTGGTCCTTAGATGTGGAGCTCATATCGAGCTCTTTGATTTCCTTAAGAAAGCTTCTTGAATCAAAGCATGGATGTGGAGATCTATAGGGATTTTGTTTAGAGCGGAATCCGCTGTCGTTCTGAAGGACGCGGGCTTGAGAGAAAATGAACGAGGGTTGGGCCATTTTTTATGTATATATATATATATATATATTAATAATATTTTAATTCGAAAATTATGGTTTTGCTTCAGAACTCCAAATCAAATCCAACAAGTGTCGCCGCCAGCTAAACACCCCCATTCCGGACACAATGGGATATGTTTCGTAAGCCAGTTCGACTGTTATGATCGTTTTTTTTTAATTAAAATATAAATCTATATATTCAACTTTAAACGTACATTTCAATTTACCAAGGCCACATATAGACTCTAAAAATTAGAGAAAAATTATTTCTAGCTATTTTTTGACCATATGGTCCTAACAAAACTAATTTCATCAAATTTGGAGATATTTTGAAAAATGGTCATTTTCCGGTCGATCCAATTTGACTGAAACTGACAAAACACGTTTAAATGTGCCATGCTCATAAATTGAGTCCAAAAATTATGAAAATTGGAATCCAGCAATCATTTGACATTCCAGATCCAACAAAAGTGGTCTTGTAGAAAAAGGATGTCGTTTGCAAAATCGCTATTTTTAAGGGCTATATTTCCATAGCGACTATTCTGAATTTTCAATTGGACATAACTTTTTATCCCCGCTATGAAATTTCAATTTTTCGGATTTATTGGAAAGATATTTTCATACAAATTCAAATATTTATGGTTCACCAAAATACGGTTTATTTTGAATCTTGTACATTCATTTGAAATTTGAAATCGAATTTCCAAACTACCGCACCATTTCCAATTCCTTTCATAATTAAAAAAAATATTTATATTCTAACTTCGATTCAGATAAATATATGCGTTCTAATTCTACTTAAAATAAACTTCTTGTGTTATTATTTAAAATAAATCATTTTAAATATTCAAAATTCATTAAACTTGCCAAAATAAAAAATTTAAATTGGTTCTAATTTTCCGGGTTGTTGCAGCTAGATACCAATTTTCATAATTTTTGGAATCAATATGTGAGCGTGGCAGAGGAAAACGTGTTTTGACAGTTTCAGTCAAATTGGATCGACCAGAAACTGGCCATTTTTCAAAAGTTCTTCAACTTCCACGAAATTAGTTTTATTAGGATCGTATCATCAATACGAAGCTAGAAATAAATTTTCTGGAATTTTTAGAGTTAGTATGTGGCTGTAATAACCCAAAATTCTGAGCCAATTTAAATTTTTTATTTGGGCAATTTTGATGAAGTTTGAATATTTAAAATGAATTATTTGAAATAATAGCGACGAGAAAATTATTTTGAATAGAGTTCGAACGCATATATTTATATAGATTGTCGTTAGAATATAAATATTTATTTTAAATTATAAAAGGAATTAAAAATGGGGCGGTAGTTCGATAATTCAATTTCAATTTTCAAATGAATGTACCGGGTTCAAAATAAACCGGATTTTGGCGAAACCAAAAATATTTGAATCTAATTGAGAATATCTTTCCAACGAATCCGAAAAATTGAAATTTCATAGCGGGGATAAAAAGTTACACCTAGTTGAAATTTTAGAATAGTCGCTATGGAATTCTGGCCCTTAAAGATGGCCATTTTGCAAACGACCTCGGTTTTAAACGAAACCACTTTTTTTGGATCCGCGATGTCAAATTATTGCTAGATTTCAAATTTCAAAATTTTTCGAATCAATATGTGAGCGTGGCAAAGGAAAACCCGTTTGACCAGTTTCAGTTGATTTTAGTCGACTAGAAAATGGCCATTTTTCAAACGGTCTCAGAATTCAATGAAATTAGTTTTGTTAAGACCCTATCGTCAATACGAAGCTAGAAATAATTTTTCTATAAGACAGTATGTGGCCCCGGTAATTTAAAATGCATGTTAAAATTGAATATATAATGATTTAAATTTTAATTTGAAGAAAAAATGACTGAAATGATAGAATTGTCTTGTGAAACATATCCCAATGCGTTCGGAATGGGGGTATTTGGCTAGGGGCGATTGTCGTTGGGTTCGATTTGGAGTTCTTGTCATTAAACATGTATTTTTTCGAATTAAATAATAATTAATTAAATTATAAAAGCCCTCATTGGTTGGAAAACCCTAACCCTCCTTATCTCAAACCCGCGCCGCCAGGATTAGAGCGAACGACGATTGTGCTTCGATTTTATTTCCCCCAAATCCTCAAATCCCTTCAGTAATTCACGAAATTTTTTAAAGCAAATATGTAGAGCGCCTTAGAATCTTCTTCTTCAACGGTTGTGATCGTTTCTCAGCTCGTGGATTATGGGATTTTGAGTCCTAGAACGCTGCCATTCGCTCATCAATTCCAGCGCAGAACAGCTTCCGAGTTGGGCCCCACTTTGGGCGGAGGTGGCGCACCCTAAGGCCTTCGAAGGCATGGCCTCCGATCTCCTCCCAGTGCTTCGTGGGGCGCACCAATTGGAACCCTAGGTTGTGAAAAATGGGTTTTGTTAACGTCCGACTCCAGGAAGATGATTAGGAGGAAAGTGATTAAGGTTTACTAGTAATTAATTATCCTATTTAATTATTTAATGTTTGAATTGTCATAACTCATTCAATACTCGTCAGAATTCGACGTAACTAGTTGCGTTGCACTCGTGACAGAAAACTCTATGCAATGGAACTGGCCAAAACAGAAACGAAGCACGTTAGAATTTCAGGAAAATTCAAATCTAAGCAGTACAGAAATTCAGAATTAAAACTGATGGAGTGGAACCCATTGTGAGAACTCCTCACTTTTTTATTTATTTCTAGTTTAAAATATATACTAGGATGCAGACAGTGTTTTGCAGCACCTGACACCCGTCGTCCACAGACAATGGATGATTTGTTTGTTGATTGTTGTGTTGTGAAATTTGATTGTGTGATGTGTAGTGAAATAAAATAATTTATAGTGGAAAATATTTTATAGTTAAAAATATAATTTTTAATGTGTATATAAAATAAATAGTAATAAACAAATCGGGGATTTGTTTATATACACTGATTTGACTGATATTGATTGGGACGATAAATTTTACACATCGCAGAACTGCACAAATAAAATCTGTGTTTGTTGTTTTGAAACCCCACACGGGTGTTGGGATGATATATGACATACACTAATCCCAATAATTAGTTGTATGTCGATTGATTGATTGACAGGCTGTTATAATCGTTAAATATTTATATTTAATGCTTATGCAGTTGTGTGGTGAACTCTGGATGATGGTTAATTATTTATCGTTGCTATTATATACATGTGTTGTAGAAAATCCATATAATTAACATTATATGGTAATTGATTGGGCCTCATTCCAATATAGAAAATAAATTCATGTGTTGAATAGAGAATAAATTCATGTGTTGAATTGAAAAATATTCATGTGTTGAATAGAATAAACATTAATGTGTTGAATAAAAGCCGTGTTGATTAGATTGACGCCATTTTGACGTAAACGATATTTATATCGAGATTATTCATTTTTCAATGAATATTTAAAGTGATTTCAAAATTCGAATTGAAGTGAAATGAATTGAAATTCGAATTAAATTGAAATGAATTGACATTTGAATTAAATTGAAATGAATTGAAATTCGAATTAAATTGAAATGAATTGAAATTCGAATTAAATTGAAATGAATTGAAATTCGAATTAAATTGAAACTAAACTGAAATCGATTTGAAATGAAATTAAAACGCATTTACATTGAAAAATTGAATTTTGATTTGAAATTGAAAAGGAAGTCGAGAACGTGTTGAAAACAAATTTAAACGATTTATAAATTACGTTTTAAAAGGAAATCGATGAAATATATATAATATATATTATATTTATATAATGGCCTGAATAGAACACGCTGCGCCGCGGCAGTTCGCGAATTTTGACCATTGACTTCGAATGGATATTACGGGAGATCCGACCGTCGGATTCTCCTAAAACCGGAACCGTTAGGTTCGTATCGAAAAGATCCTTCTAACGAATATTAGAAATTTGAAATCTAACGGTTTGTTTTGGAATTATGTCCAAATCAAATTTGGAAAAGGTCGCTGTAAGTGCAGTTCGATGGCCGTTGATGGTAATCGACTGTACGGGCCTTGATAAAATTAATAAAAATAATAATAATTTGTGTAAAATCATAAGAAATGATTTATGAAGAATTGGGGTGAAAAACCCCATATTTGAATGGATAAAAATAGATTTTTAACGAAATGAACTAGTTTTGAATTAGAATAATAATTTATTCATTTTTAAATAAATAAATTGGATTTGAAATGGTTTTATAAGTAACCAGAATTTCCAATAATTGAATTGGAATGGATTTGAATCGAAATTGTCCTTGGAATACTTCGATGTTAGATTTCATGATTATACAGATATTGCTATGGAAATTTGAAAGATATATTGATATCATTATTTCCAAGACGATATTTGTTGGTCGTAGAATTTGATATTGAATATAAGCCGATATATTTTCTATTCAGATCCTTGTATTTAATATCAAATGTGATTTGGGTTTGTCGTGAATGGGGTCTTCATTAACACTGTTCTTAAACCAAGTTGAGAAAAAGATTAAATCTTTTGATTTAGATTTAATGAAGTGTACCAATTATACGGTATTTAATTGGAATTGAATTTGAATTGATTTTTGGGTTTATCGTGAACGGTTTTTTAAATAACACTTGTTCTTTAACCCGATAATTAATGGAATGTGACTTTGGGTTGTCGTGTACGGTATCTTCAATAATACTGTTCTTAGGTTCAACCGAGTTAATAAAATCAGAAGCTAACTGGAGATTAGTTAAGTTGAATGGTTTCATGGGTATTGATCTGATGTTGGTTTCGGCCTTCGGGGTTAATACTTATGGAATTGCTCACTTGCTATTTTACGGTTAAAGGCTGATAGAATGGAATGTGATTTTGGGTTTATCGCGAATCGTGTTTTAAATGACATTGGTTCTATAACCCAGTTAAAGACAGGAAGATTATAACCAAGTGGAGTTTTAATGAATCTTTAATTAGATTGAAAATGTCGAGAATGGAGTATCACCAGTTTTGCTCCACGCGATAGTTAAATCTTTAATTAGATTTGAAAGTGTTGGTAATTGAATTTACCGATAACACCGTGGTGTTAGATATGAAGTATGACCAATTTTACTTCATGGGATGAATAAGTTGGGATTGGGAAATAAAATAAATGATTACTTCGGTGTGGTTCGCTAATCCCGACTAGTTTGATGTAATATTCAAAGGAGGATTAAAGAATAAATTTAAAAGAATTTATCTAAGATAAAATTAATGGGAACCTTTCCCCAAGAATGTGAAATTTAGAAACTAACTGGAGATTAGTTAAGTTGAATGGTTTCTTGGGTATTGATCTGATGTTGGTTTCGGCCTTCGGGGTTAATATTTAGGGAATTATTCTCTTGTAAATTTACGATTAGCGACTGATGAATTGGAATGAGGCGTATGTTGTGTTTGTGTAACATTTGTTTATTATATACGTGAGATATTCGAAAAGACCGAGTTTATCCCATTCTGAATAACTGATACGACGATAAGCCAAAGATGAAGACGGTGGTCGAAGACCGGAGGTCTTCAGGTCGTTTGGGTGATTACTGATGATCTTGATTGGGCCGTACACCTAAGAGGAGGGAATCAGTTAGTGGTCGTCCAGATGTACTTGGAGATCGATAGATATGCAGGGTACTAGGTGCCTCCGGTTTCGTTCAAACCCAAAACGAACTTGTAAATGGACTGTGTGTCTGACATTTGATTTTATTCTGTGTGATTGATTTCTATTAAATATATATCTGTTTGGCGGCGGAGAATTTATTCTCTTGCTTAACGCCCTTCTCTGAGACGTACGAGCTTAGAGGCTATATAATGGTGGATATCAATCGCATGGAGTGAATTGCCTGTGTGGCATGCTAAGATGCAAATGATCAAGCTTTTATCGAAAAGCAAAGTCTTGTGGTTGATGCTCAAGGCACGGACTTTGTGGCATAGCTTTGTGTAGCGTTTAATTCGTGAGTTTCACACCAAGTATGAACCAAAAACGGGAGATGGATATCAGGGGGCATGCGTTTCTTTCTAGTTAGAAGTGGCATTAGCCCTGACGATTTTGACTTATGTGGTTGTTGCTGTTGCGAGGCGCCTCGGATATGTTGGTGACTATGTGGAGCCGACATAGTCATTTGTTGGCTCATTTACGCTCCATATGGCGGGGAAACGCAGTGTTCAGGAATTATAATCCACATCGGTGGACCGGCCCTGAGTCCAATGGACGATGCGTTCTGTTCCTAAGGGGCGGACTAGAGGCTCTCGAATCGGTGAGGATGATCCCAAGCCTCGATTCATATCATAAATGAAAATCCAACTTCCAATACGTGACTTTGTGGTTTTATTTGTAGAGCCTAGTATGGCGACATAGTGGTATGGGGCACTTATGCCGTCTGCGATTGATACTTATGATTGATATTGTTTTATAAACTATGCATTTATAATAGTATCAAATGATTTGTTTTAAGCGCATCAAGCATTCTTTGGCTATTATAAGGTAAAAACCCTATCCTCCGGCTTGCATTGCATTGTGTGATGGGACCTGGGTCTTATAATAGCTTCATTTTTCTTTATTTAGCATTGCGCTGTTGTTTTATGCACTGGTATTCTTGGGAGGAAACCCGTTCCATGTCATACGGCGTGGTCCCTTGATTTACCTAACTTTAAAATAAAGATTAATCACTGTTTTAGTTTCTCACACCAGTCACATGGCTGACCTGGAGTTTATTGTTTTAACCTAAACTCTGAGTGCCCCTATTTTTCGCACGGGCAACTAGTAGTTTTGGGTTTTGCAGATTTATATTCACAGGATCCTGATTTACAGCTGGAACGATACTCGGAAAGCTCTGTATCCGTGTATTACTTCTAGTTGTATTTTGTATTATTTTCCGCTGCGATGTATTTAAATGTAATTTAAATCTCTGATATTTCTGTGTAATATTTATTCATACTCTGTATATTCTTGTATCCTGATGAAATTGTTGTAATATACAATGATATGTTCTTCTGTCTGCGTTCTTTTGTGTGTTGTTCTCAAAGTATCCGCTCTTTCCTTACTGGGGATGTTACGGGTCCTTACAGCTGGTATCAGAGCTTTGGTTTACAAAGCTCAGAGAACAGGACAGATTAGAACCATACGAAAGAATTCATCAGGGATTGAATTAGTAATATCCAATGAGAATTACTCGTTAGAGAAGGGATCAGTAGCATCCTTGAACGAGTGTGAAGAGTGTTGTTTTTAAAAATGAAAATGAAAACAAAATTTGTTTTGAAAATTTAAATTCAATTATACGTATTTGATTATTTATTATATTTGAATTTGGACTGTCCAGTATATAAAGATTTTGCATATACGTCTGATCCGCGTGTATTAAAAGTTTTAATATATTGGGTAGATATAGAATCACATTCTACCCGCTCAGGGATAATTCTGGTGATGCCCGGGCATCATCTATGATTGTGTTCGTGTTTCGAAAGTGTGATGTCTATATATTTCCATTATACTGGCGTGAGAACCAAAATTAGATAGGGCCTATTGTTGTGATTTGGCACCAAAAATAGGATTTTTGAGTATATATAAAGCTATATATTTGAAAAATTAATCAATAAATTGATTGTTGGTTGTGTTGTTTGATTTTTGGTTGATTAATTAGAATTTTGAACCATTATGCCAAATTGAACCGAATATTGAACTGTATTGAAAAATGATTACAATTGCATGCATATACGTGTATATCCATTGAACAGGTCATAGCAAGGAGGCTAGAGCAGAAGAATAAAATTGTTTGCCCAACAAATAGGTACATGTTTATTGTATTTCTTTGGGTTTGGATGATTTTATGAGCCGATTCGCTAGCCGCTTGGCTTTTTCTTTTTCTTTTGGATTTAAGAAGGCCATGGGAGGCTATATGAAATATCCCGAAGTCCCCGGTGCAAGGGAGGTTATGGCGAAATTTTTCGAAAATTTAGGGTGTTAGCCAAATTTTTGAAAAATTTGAAAAGTTCTTAGAAACTGAAAAGTTGAAGAACTTAAGCCGTAAAGAGAATAATGAAAGTTGAGTTGATTAGTAAAACAACTTTCAGCTTCGTTCCTTTTCGGGGACGAAAAGTTTTAAGTGGGGGAGATTGTAATAACCCGGAATTTTGAGCCAATTTAAAATTTTTATTTTGGCAATTTTGATGAAGTTTGAATATTTAAAATGAATTATTTTAAATAATAGCGACGAGAAATTTATTTTGAATAGAGTTTGAACGTATATATTTATATAGATCGTCGTTAGAATATGAATATTTATTTTAAATTATAAAAGGAATTGAAAATGGCGCGGAGTTCGATAATTCGATTTCAAATTTCAAATGAATGTACCGGGTTCAAAATAAACCGGATTTTGGCAAAACCAGAAATGTTTGAATCTAATTGAGAATATCTTTCCAACGAATCCGAAAAATTGAAATTTCATAGCGGGGATAAAAAGTTACGCCCAGTTGAAATTTCATAATAGTCGCTATGGAATTTTTGCCCTTAAAATTGGCCATTTTGCAAACGACCTCGGTTTTCGACGAAACCAGTTTTGTTGGATCCGCAATGTCAAATTATTGCTGGGTTTCAAATTTCACAATTTTTCGAATCAGTATGTGAGCGTGGCAAAGGAAAACGCATTTGACCAGTTTTAGTTGATTTTAATCGACTGGAAAATGGCCATTTTTCAAGCGGTCTCAGAATTCGACAAAATTAGTTTTGTTAAGACCGCATCGTCAATACGAAGCTAGAAATAATTTTTCTATAATTTTTTGGATCAGTATGCGGCCCCGGTAATTTAAAATGCACGTATAAATTGAATATATAATGATTTATATTTTAATTTGAAGAAAAAATGACCAAATTTATAAAATTGGCTTGCGAAACATATCCCATTGTGTTCAGAATGGGGGTATTTGGCTAGGGGCGATTGTCGTTGGGTTCGATTTGGAGTTCGTGTCATTAAACATGTATTTTTTTCGAATTAAATAATAATTAAATAAATTATAAAAGCACTCATTGGTTGGAAAACCCTAACCCTCCTTATCTCAAACCCGCGCCGCCAGGATTAGAGCAAACGACGATTGTGCTCCGATTTTCTTTCCCCCAAATCCACAAATCCCTTCAGTAATTCACGAATTTTTTTAAAGCAAATATGTAGAGCGCCTCAGGATCTTCTTCTTCAACGACTGTGATCGTGTCTCAGTTCGTGGATTAGGGGATTTCGAGGCCTAGAAGGCTGCCGTTCGCTCATCAATTCCGGCATAGAACAGCTTCCGAGTTGGGCCCCACTTCGGGCGGAGGTGGCGCACCCTAAGGCCTTCGAAGGCGTGGCCTCCGATCTCCTCCCAGTGCTTCGTGGGTTGCGCCAATTGGAACCCTAGGTTGTGAACAATGAGTTTTGTTAACGGCCGACTGTAGGAAGATGATTAGGAGGAAACTGATTAAGGTTTAAAAGTAATTAATTATCCTATTTAATTATTTAATGTTTGAATTGTCATAACTCAATCAATACTCGTCAGAATTTGACGTAACTGGTTGCGTTGCACTCGTGACAGAAAACTGTATGCAATGGAACTGGCCAAAACAGAAACGAAGCAGGTTAGAATTTCAGGAAAATTCAAATCCAAGCGGTACAGAAATTCAAAAATAAAACTGACGGAGTGGAACCCAATGTGAGAACTCCTCACTTTTATATTTATTTCTAGTTTGAAATATATACTAGGATGCAGACGGTGTTTAGCAGCACCGGACACCAGTCGTCCACAGACCATGGATGACTTGTTTGTTGATTGTTGTGTTGTGAAATTTGACTATGTCTCATGTGTAGTGAAATAAAATATTTTATAGTGGAAAATATTTTGTAGTTAAAAATATAATTTTTAACGTGTATATAAAATAAATAGTAATAAACAAATCGAAGATCTGTTTATATACACTGATTTGACTGATATTGATTGGGACGATAAATTTTACACATCGCCGAACTACACAAATAAAATCTATGTTTGTTGTTTTGAACCCCACACGGGTGTTGGGATGATATATGACATACACTAATCCCAATAATCAGTTGTATGTCGATCGATTGATTGATAGGCTGTTATAAGCGTTAAATATTTATATTTAATGCTTATGCAGTTGTGTGGTGCACTCTGGATGATGGTTGATTATTTATCGTTGCTATTATATACATGTGTTGTAGAAAATCCATATAATTAACATTATATGGTAATTGATTGGGCCTCATTCCAATATAGAAAATAAATTCATGTGTTGAATGGAGAATAAATTCATGTGTTGAATTGAAAAATATTCATGTGTTGAATAGAATAAACATTCATGTATTGAATAAAAGTCGCATTGATTATGTTGACGCCATTTTGACGTGAATGATATTTATATCGATTTTATTCATTTTTCAATGAATATTGAAAGTGATTTCAAAATTCAAATTAAGTTGAAATGAATTGAAATTCGAATTAAATTGAAATGAATTGAAATTCGAATTAAATTGAAATGAATTGAAATACGAATTAAACTGAAACGAATTGAAATTCGAATTAAATTGAAATGAATTGAAATTCAAATTAAATTGAAATGAATTGAAATTCGAATTAAATTGAAACTAAACTGAAATCGATTTGAAATGAAATTAAAACGAATTTATATTGAAAAATTCGATTTTGATTTGTATTTGAAAAGGAAGTTGAGATCATGTTGAAAACAAATTTAAACGATTTATAAAATACGTTTTGAAAGGAAATGGACAAAATATATATAATATATGTATAATGGCCTGAATAGAATGCGTCGTGCCGCGGTAGTTGACGAATTTCGACAATTGACTTCGAATGGATATTACGGGAGATCCGACCGTTGGATTCTCCTAAAACCGGAACCGTTGGATTCGTATAGAAAAGAGCTTTCTAAGAATATTAGAAATTTGAAATCTAATGGTAGAATTTGGAATTAGGTCCAAATCAAATTTGGAAAAGGTCGATGTAAGTGCACTTCGATGGACGTTGATGGAAATCGACTGTACGGGCCTTGATAAAATTATTAAAAATAATAATAATTTGTGTAAAATCATAAGAAATGATTTGTGAAGAATTGGGGTGAAAAACTCCATATTTCGAAGGATAAAAATAAATTTTTTATCGAAATGAACTAGTTTTGAATTAGAATAATAATTTGTTTATTTTTAAATAAATAAATTGGATTTGAAATGGTTTTAAAAGTAACCGGAATTTCCAATAATTGAATTGGAATGGATTTGAATCGAAATTGTCCTTGGAATATTTCGATGTTGGATTTCGTGATTATACAGATATTGTTATGGAAATTTGAAAGAAATATTGATATCGTTATTTCCAAGACGATATTTGTTGGTCGTAGAACTTGATATTGAATATAAGCCAATATATTTTCTATTCAGAGCCTTGTATTTAATATCAAATGTGATTTGGGTTTGTCGTGAATGGTGTCTTCATTAACATTGTTCTTAAACCAAGTTGAGAAAAAGATTAAATCTTTTGATTTAGATTTAATGAAGTGTACCAATTAAATGGTATTTAATTGGAATTGAATTTGAATTTATTTTTGGGTTTATCATGAACGATTTTTTAAATAACACTTGTTCTTTAGCCCGATAATTAATGGAATGTGATTTTGGGTTGTCGTGAACGGTATCTTCAATAATACTGTTCTTAGGCCCAACCGAGTTAAGAAAATCAGAAGCTTACAGGAGATTAGTTAAGTTGAATGGTTTCTTGGGTATTGATCTGATGTTGGTTTCGGCCTTCGTGGTTAATACTTATGGAATTGCTCACTTGTTATTTTACGGTTAAAGGTTGATAGAATGGAATGTGATTTTGGGTTTATCGCGAATCGTGTTTTAAATGACATTGGTTCTTTAACCCAGTTAAAAACAGGGAGAATAAAACCAAGTGGAGTTTTAATGAATCTTTAATTAGATTGAAAAGGTCGAGAATGAAGTATCACCAGTTTTGCTCCAGGCGATAGTTAAATCTTTAATTAGACTTGAACGTGAAATGGTAATTGAATTTACCGATAACACCGTGATGTTAGATATGAACTATGACCAGTTTTAACTCATGGGATGAATAGGTTGGGATTGGGAAATAAAATAAATGATTACTTCGGTGTGGTTCACTAACCCTGACTAGTTTGAAGTGATATTCAAAGGAGTATTAAAGAATAAATTTAAAAGAATTTATCTTTGATAAAATTAATAGGAACCTTTCCCTAAGAATTTGAAATTTAGAAACTAACTGGAGATTAGTTAAGTTGAATGGTTTCTTGGGTATTGATTTGATGTGGGTTTCGGCCTTCGGGGTTAATATTTGGGGAATTATTCTCTTGTTAATTTACAGTTAGCGACTGATGAATTGGAATGAGGCGTATGTTGTGTTTGTGTAACACTTGTTTATTATATACGCGAGTCATTCGGAAAGACCGGGTTTATCCCATTCTGAATAACTGATACGCCGATAAGTCGAAGATTAAGTCGATGGTCGAAGACCGGAGGTCTTCACGTCGTTTGGGTGATTACTGATGATCTTGATTGGGTCGTACACCCAAGAGGAGGGAATCAGTTAGTGGTCGTCCAGACGTACTTGGAGATCGATGGATATGCGGAGTACTAGATGCCTCCGGTTTCGTTCAGAACCCGAACGAACTTGTAAATGGAACGTGTGTCTGACATTGGATTTAATTCTGTGTGATTGATTTCTATTAAATATATATCTGTTTGGCGACGGAGAATTTATTCTCTTGCTTAACGCCCTTCTCTGAGACGTACGAGCTTAGAGGCTATATATTGGTGGATATCAATTGCATGGAGTGAATTGCCTGTGTGGCATGCTAAGATGCAAATGATGAAGGCTTTTGTTGAAAAGCAAAGTCTTGTGGTTGATGATCAAAGCACGGCCTTTGTGGTGTAGCTTTGTGTAGCATTTAATTCGCGAGTTTCACACCAGGTATGAATCAAAAACGGGAGACGGATATCAGGGGGGCATGCGTTTCTTTCTAGTTAGAAGTGGCGTTAGTGGTTTTACACACCCTAACGAGTTTGACTTATGTGGTTGTTGCTGTTGCGAGGCGCCTCGGATATATCGGTGACTAAGTGGAGCCGATGGAGTCATTTGTTGGCTCATTTACGCCCCATAGGGCGGGGAAACGCAGTGTTCAGGAATTATAATCCACATTGGTGAACCGGCCCTGAGTCCAAGGGACGATGCGTTCTGTTCCTGAGGGGTTGACTAGAGGCTCTCGAATCGGTGAGGACGATCCCTAGCCTCGGTTCATATCATAAATGATAATCCAACTTCCAATACGTGACTTTGCGGTTTTATTTGTAGAGCCAAGTATGGCGACATAGTGGTATGGGGCACTTAAGCCGTTTATGATTGATACTTATGATTGAAATTGTTTTATACACTATGCACTTATAATAGTATCAAATGATTTGTTTTTAGCGTATCAAGCATTCTTTGGCTATTATAAGGTAAAAACCCTATCCTCCATCTTGCGTTGTAATGTGTGATGGGACCTAGGTCTTATTATAGCTTCATTTTTCTTTATTTAGCATTGCGCTGTTGTTTTATGCACTTGTATTCTTGGGAGGAAACCCGTTCCGTGTTGTACGGCGTGGTCCCTTGATTTACCTAACTTTAAAATAAAGATTAATAATTGTTTTAGTTTCTCACACCAATCACATGACTGACCCGGAGTTTAATTGTTTTAACCTAAACTCTGTGTGCCCCTATTTTCCGCACGGGCAGCTAGTAGTTTTGGGTTTTGCAGATTTATATTCACAGGATCCTGATTTACAACTGGAACGATACTCGGAAAGCTCTGTATCCGTGTATTACTTCTAGTTGTGTTTTGTATTATTTTCCGCTGCGATGTATTTAAATGTAATTTAAATCTCTGATATTTCTGTGTAATATGTATTCATACTCTGTATATTCTTGTACTCTGATGGAATTGTTGTAATATACAATGAAATGTTCTTCTGTCTGCGTTCTTTTGTGTGTTGTTCTCAAAGTATCCGCTCTTTCCTTACCGGGGAAGTTATGGGTCCTTACAGTGGCAGTGGTAATTTAAAATGTATGTTCAAAATCAATATATACTGATTTATATTTTAATTTGAAGGAAACTGATCAAAACGATCGAATTGGCTTAAGAAATATATCCTATTGTGTTCGGAATAGGGATGATTGTCTAGGGGCGACAGTCGTTGGGTTTGATTTGGAGTTAGTATCAATACTTAGGTATTACTGGAATTAAATAAATTAATTAAAAAAAGGTATAAATATAGGGTTGACTGGTCAAAAATCCTAGCCAACTCTTTAACCCGCCGCCAGCTTTAAGACAAACGGGCGAAATCGTTCATCCCTTCCCTCCCTCTTTTCTTCTAATTTAAACAATGAAGTTTGAAACTACAAGAGGGAAAATAAATCAGCTCCTCAAGCTCTAGAGATTCAACGGTGATGATGGAGTTCCGTTTCGTTAATCATTTGAAATAAAAGCTCAAAGTAGGCAGCTTTCACACAAAATTTGATGACCAGGGGACCGCCGAACTCAGCCTTGTTACTGGCGCTAGATGAGGTGTTGGATGCGTTTGATGTGGTGCACTCGGATCGTCCTCCAGCGCGTCGAGGTAATGGCGGTTGGGCTGAGTTCGAGGCGAGGTATTGGGTTTTGGAAAGCAGAAAATAATGAAAGGGGAAGAAGAATTAATTAAAGGTTAAGGAAATTAATTTAATTAATTAATGATTAATTATCTATATTGTAATAAATGATTAAAAATCAATACCTCTCTCATGCAAGGGCCAAATCGAATGATTTCAAAAGCGTTGGACTCATGTCGAAGAGCACTACAATATGGAATTGACTGGAACTAAAACGAAGCAAATCGGAATTTCGTGCAAATTCAAATCCAAATGATACAGAAATTCAGAAATCAAAGTGAGAACTTCTCACTATTATTTTTGTAGAGTTATTTAAATTATTTTGTTACTGCATATATGAACTGCTCCCCATCGTTCACAGAACATGGGCGACTTATTTGATTGTATTATGATGTAGAAATTGATTGTGATTGTAATGTATTGATATTGTTGTATATAAAAGTTATTTATATAAAATGAATATATAAATTTATTGTGAAATGATAATAAAATAAATATTCATTTACAAACTGGATGGTTTGTTTATGTGTAACAAACCGGAAAATCAAAACCAATTTAAAATTTTATTTTAAGAAATTTTAAATAGAAAATGCGTCAGAATTAAAAAAAATTCCTAAGGAACTTTATCATTTAATAATTTATGTTGAAATATTGATTGAAAATAATGTGTAGGTTCTTGTAATAAGCCAGAAATCTGAGCCAATTTAAAATTTTTATTTTGGTTATTTTAATGGATTTTAACTATTTAAAATGATTTATTTTAAATAATAACGACGAAAATTTATTTTCGATGAAGTTATAACGAATAAATTAATTTTAATTATATAACGAGCCTGAAATGGCGTGGTAGTACGAAAATTCGATTTCAAATTTCAATTGAATATACAGAATTTATTATAAGTCGGAATTGGGCGAAACAAGAAATATTTGAATCTGTTTAACTATATCTTTCTAAAGAATGTAAGAAACTGAGATTTCATTTTAGAAGTTGATAGATATGTCCAGTTTAAAATTCAGAAAAGTCGCTGTGGAATATATATATATATATATATATATATATATATATATATAAAGCCGTTAGAAACAGAAATTTTGCAAACGACATTCGTTTTCGACGAAACCACTTTTGTTGGATCCGGGATGTCAAATTATTACTAGATTCCAAAATTCATAATATTTGGGATCAGTATGTGAGCGTGGCAAAGGAAAACGTGTTTTGTCAGTTTCGGTCAATTTGATCGACCAGAAAATGGTCATTTTTCAAACGGTCTTCAAATTTGATGAAATTAGATTTTTTAGGACCGTATCGTCAATACGAAGCTAGAAATAATTTTTCTGAAAATTTTTGATTTAGTATGTGGCCCCGGTAAATTGAAATGCGCATTCAAATTGAATATATATTGATTTATATTTTAATTTCAACGGAAAATGATCGAAACGATAGAATTGGCTTATCCGACATACCCCATTGTGTTCGGAATGGGGGTATTTAGCTTAGGGCAATAGTCGTTGGGTTTAATTTGGGGTTCGTGACAATAAACAAGTAAATTTACGAATAAAACATTATTAAAATAATATATATATATTAACTCTAACTAGCAAAACCCTAGATTTCATTGTGCCTCGATAAAACCCGCCGTCATCTGTTTAAACCGATGGCTGATAATGCTTCAATCCTTCCTCCCCAAAATCCTCCCTCCACGCAGCAAATTAGAAGATGATTTAGTAGAGAAAATCGTAGAGCTTTCTTCGCTCTATCCATCCATACCCATTTCATCATCTCTCGTGTCGAAATGTGCTCGGATTTGTCCACCCAACCGTCGACGCCTCGAGCTGATTTGCGAGGTGATGGGGCCATCAGATTGGGCGCCGTTCACGGCGGAGGAACGGGAGGCAGTGACGCTTCGATGGATGCCAGGCGATGAGGGTCCTGGTCGACCTGACAGGCGGCGGTGGAATCTCTTCGTGGAGCTGATGGGTTCCAGTTCAACACCGTATAAACCAGAAAGAGGAAGGAAGAAAGCAACATTTTTAAAATGTGATAAAGGTTAAATATTAATTAGTAGTTAATTAATTAGTATGTTAAACAGTTGTATATTGTTTTCAAATAAAAATAGCATTGTTTTCAATTTAAAATTAGCACTGTTTTATTTTTAGTTTTAAAAATATAAGAACATCATATAAAAATGGGATCTTTATAGCATAGAACTATAAATAGGGAAGTAAAAATATGGTTTTTATTATATGTATAACCCTATAAAAATAAGATTTTTATTCAGATGAAGATTAAATTTTTGAAACTGTAAGGACTAGATTTTTGAAACTGTAAAGACTATATTTTTGAAACTATAAAGACTAGATTTTTGGAACTGTAAAGATAAGATTTTTATGAAGTAAAAATATGATATATATATATATATATAGTAGCGGCATAAAAATGTGATCTTTAAATATATAAACATAATATTAAAAATGTGATTTTTGCTATGAACAACGTGAATTAGATTGCGATGGAACCACTGGAAACAAATCCAAACCGTTCAGAAATAAGGTATGGCAGAATGGAACCCAAAGGTGAGAATTCCTCACTTTTATTTTAATTTCTAGTTTGAAATATATACTAGGATGCAGACGGTGCTTAGTAGCACCTGACACCCATCGTCTACAGATCATGGATGACTTATTTGTGTGATTGATGTGTTGTGAAAATTGATTGTGTGATTTGAAATGAATAAATATTTCATAGTTAAAGATATAATTTTTAACGTGTATATAAAATAAATATTTATAAACAAATCGGACGATTTGTTTATGTACGCCCATTTGACAGATACTGATTGGGACGATAAATTTCACATATCGCCCAACTACACAAATAAAAATCTGTGTTTGTTGACTGAAACCCCGCACGGGTATTGGGATGATATTTGACGTACACTAATCCCGATTGTTTAGTTGTATGTCAATCGATGGGTTGACAGACTGTGTAAGCATTAATTATTTATATTTAATGCTTATGCAGTTGTGTGGCGCATTTTGAATGATGGTTGATTATTTATCATTGCTATTATATACGTGTTGTAAGGAATCCATATAATTAACATTATATGGTAATTGATTGAGCCTCATTCCAAGTTCGAAAATAAAATATATATTCATGTGTTGAATAAAAGAAAATTCATGTGTTGAATAAAATATATATTCATGTGTTGAATAGAAGAAAATTCATGTGTTGAATAAAATATATATTAATGTGTTGAATAGAAGAAAATTCATGTGTTGAAGAAAATATTCATTTGTTGAATAGAATAACGAAGTTATTGAAATATATAAAGCCGCGTTGATTAGATATGCGCCATTTTGACGTAAACAATATTGATATCGACTTTATTCATTTTTATAATGAATATCGAAAAGGAACTGATTTCAAAATATAATATTTTGAAAATACTATCATTTATATATCGATGATATGGAATATTCAATTTTGATTTGAAATTGAATATGAAGTTGAAATCGGTTTGAAAACGAATTTAAAATGGTTTTTAAAATACGATTTGAAAGGAAATCGACGAAATATATATAGTATATATTATATATATATATATGTAATGGCCGGAATATAATGCGACGCACTGCGGCAGTTCGCGAATTTCGACCATTGACTTCGAATGGATATTACGGGAGATTCGACCGTCGGATTCTCCTAAAACTGGAACCATTGTGTTCGTATCGAAAAGAGCTCTCTAACGAAAACAAGAAATTAGAAATCTAACTATTGGATTTGGAATTATGTCCAAATCAAATTTGGAAAAGGTCGCTGAAAGTGCAGTTCGATGGCCGTTGATGGAAATCGACTGACCGGGCCTTGATAAAATTATTAAAAATATCAATAATTAGTGTAAAATCAGTAGAAATTATTTGGAAAGAATTGGGATGAAAAATTCCATATTTGAAAAGATAAAAATAGATTTTTATCGAAATGAACTAGTTTTGAACTGGAACTATAATCCATTCATTTTTGAAATAAATAAATTGGATTTGATAGGGGTTTTAAAAGTAACCAGAATTACCAATAATTGAATTGGAATGGATTTGAATCAAAATTGTCTTTGGAATATTTCGATGTTGGATTTATATCGTTATTTTCAATACGATATTTGTTGGTCGTAGAATTTGATATTAAATATAAGCCGATATATTTTCTATTCAGAGCCTTGTATTTAATATCAAATGGTATTTGGGTTTGTCGTGAATGGTGTCTTTATTAACACTGTTCTTAAACCCAGTTGAGAAAAAGATTAAATCTTTTTATTTAGATTTAATGAAGTATACCAATTAAATGGTATTTAATTGGAATTGAATTTGAATTGATTTTTGGGTTTATCGTGAATGGTGTTTTAAATGACACTTTTTCTTTAACCCAATAATTAATGGAATGTGATTTAGGTTGTCATGAATGGTATCTTCAATAATACTGTTCTTAGACCCAACGGAGTTAAGAAAATCAGAAACTAACTAGAGATTAGTTAAGTGGAATGATTTCTTGGGTATTGATCTGATGTTGGTTTCGGCCTTCGGGATTATTACTTAGGGAATTGTTCACTTGCTAATTCACGTTTAAAGGATGATGGAATAGATTGTGATTTTGGGTTTATCGCGAACCGTGTTTTAAATGACATTGGTTCTTTAACCCAGTTAAAGACAGGATATGATTTCCCAAGTTAAGCAATCATTAATATTGATTTTTGGGAAGATTAAAACCAAGTGGAGTTTTAATGAATCTTTAATTAGATTGAAATGATCGAGAATGGAGTATCACCGGTTTTGCTCCAGGAGATAGTTAAATCTTTAATTAGATTTGAACGTGAAATGGTAATTGAATTTACCGATAACACTGTGGTGCTATATATGAAGTATGACCAGTTTTACTTCATGGGATGAATAGGTTTGGAATGGGAAATGAAATAATGATTACTTTGGTAAGGTTCGTTAATCCCGACTAGTTTGGATAAACCATAATTTGGTTTGAATTGATATTCAAAAGAAGATTAAAGAATAAATTTAAAGAATTTATCTTTGATAAAATGTAACAACCCGGAAATTCTGAGCCAATTTAAAATTTTTATTTTCTCAATTTTGATGAATTTGGAGTATTTAAAATGATTTATTTTAAATAATAACGACGAGAAATTTATTTTGTATAGAATTTGAACGTATATATTTATATAGATTGTCGTTAGAATATAAATAATTATATATAATTATAAAAGGAATTGAAAATGGCACAGTAGTTCGATAATTCGATTTCAAAATTCAAATGAATGTACCGGGTGCAAAATAAACCTTATTTTAGTGAAACCAAAAATCTTTGAATCTAATTGAGAATATATTTCCAACGAATTAGAAAAATTGAAATTTCAGAGCGGGAATCAAAAGATAGGCCCAGTTGAAATTTCCAAATCGTCGCTATGGAATTCAGGCCCTTGAAAATGGAAATTTTGCAAATGGCCTCGGATTTCGACGAAACCACTTTTGTTGGATCCGTGATGTCAAATTATTGCTAGGTTTCAAAATTCATAATTTTTCGAATCAATATGTGGGTGTGGCAAAGGAAAATGCGTTTGACCAGTTTTAGTTGATTTTAATCGACTGGAAAATAGCCATATTTCAAACGGTCTCAGAATTCGATGAAACTGGCTTTATTAGGACCTATCGTCAATACGAAGCCTGAAAATGTTTTTCCGGAATTTTTCGAGTTAGTATGTGGCCCCAGTAAATTGAAATGCGCGTTCAAATTCAATATATAGAGTTATATGTTGATTTTGACGAAAACTGATCGAATCGACCTGCGATACATATGCCATTGTGTTCGGAATGGGGGTAATTAGCTATGAACGACAGTCGGTGGGTTCGATTCTGAGTTCGAAAGAAAAAGTTACTTTTCAGTGGATTAAAAATAAATTAAATAAATAATATAATTCCCTCTACTCCTTTATCCCTTCCCGTTGGTCAAACAGTCCCCCCCCCCCTCTTCTATCGTCTTACAGAATAAAAAGAAAAAAAAAGTCCTAGACTTATTGCGCCACCATGAACGTCGCCCCCTCCGTCGATCTGCCACTGCACCCTCTCCGCAGCCTCACCCCCATCGATTCTCTCTCCCCTTCTCAAAACCGAACCCCAACCCACCGTAAATCCCTACCACTCCAGCCCAGATCGAAGAACCGCAAACCCCTGTGGCCGAGATCCCACCGCCGTGCCACCTGATGGCCTGCCGCCTACCTGGAAGGCCTCCACCACCGGGAATAATAACTTCGATCACTCCCCCCCCCCCCTCCTTGAAAATCGAAGTGAGCCTTCTCCTTTATCTTTATACGTATGAATTTGCTTTGTTTATTCTCAGTTTTAGTTTATAGAAAACATAGTAGAAAATTTTGATTTTTAATATATGAAATGCTGAAGAAGAACATGATTTTCATACGTATGCAGAGAGTGGAAAGATCGATTGTTTATATGGAAGTTAGCGGCAAGAACATTTGATTTTTTAATCATATAAAGGTGTGATTTTTATTGTATGTGAAGATTAAAAATATAATTTTTATATTAGTAGAGTATTTAAAATATAATTTTTATATTATAGAAAAGTTAAAAATATAATTTTTATATTAGTAGAGTATTAAAAATATAATTTTTATATTATAGAAAGGTTAAAAATATAATTTTTATATTAGTAAAGGAATAAAAATATAATTTTTATAAGGTAGAGGGTATAAAAATACGATTTTTATATACGATGTAGCGAGATAAAAATTCGATTTTTATATAAGCAGCAGATTAAAAATATGATTTTTATAAGGAAGGAAGTTAAAAATTCGTTATATATATAGCAAATTAAAAATATGATTTTTATATAATAGAGCATATAAAAATGTGATTTTTATATATGTATTGAACACGGACGACGAAAGTGACAATAGGCGAGCAAGGCGAGATCTTCCTACATATGGAGAGTCGTGGAGTTTGGTTTAGCTTGTGTTGAGAACTCCTCACTTTTATTTTTATTTTTATTTCTAGTTTGAAATATATACTAGGATGCAGACGGTGTTTAGTAGCACCCGACACCCGTCGTCCACAGACCATGGATGGCTTGTATGCTTGTTTGTTTGATTTTGATGTGTAGTTGATTGTGTGATGTGAAATGGAAATAAAATATTTGTATAGTTAAAATATTTTATAGTTGAAAATAGAATTTTAAAGTGTATTTAAAATGAAATAAAAATAAACAAATTGGACGATTTGCTTATATACACACATTTGACTGATATTGATTGGGACAATAAATTTGACACATCGCCCAACTGCACAAATTAAACCTGTGTTTGATTGTTTGAAACCCCACACGGGTATTGGGATGATATATGGCATACACTAATCCCAACAATTGGTGGTATGTCGATTGATTGATTGACAGACTGTTATGAGCGTTAAATATTTATATTTGATGCTTATACAGTGTAGAATGCACTTTGGATGATGGTTGATTATTTGTCATTATTGATATATACATGCGTTGTATGGAAATCCATAGAAATAAAATTTATGGTAATTGATTGGGCCTCATTCCAGTTTTGAATAGAAATATTTGAAAATAGAAATATTTGAAATAGAATATTTGAAAATAGAAATATTTGAAATAGAATATTTGAAAATAGAAATATTTGAAAATAGGAATAATTGAAATAGAATATTTGAAAATAGAAATATTTGAAATAGAATATTTGAAAATAGAAATATAAGAAGCCGTGTTGATTAGATTGACGCCATTTTGACGTAATCGATATGTATATCGATTATATTTGTTTTTATAATGAATATTGAAAGGTGATTTCAAAATCGAATATTTTGAAAATGAATTTGAATTCGAATTGAAATTGAATAGAATTGAATTCGAATTGAAATTGAATAGAAATGAATTCGAATTGAAATTGAATTGAAAACGAATTGAATTAAAAATCGATTTGAATTGAAATCAATTTGAAATGAATTTAAAACGAATTTATAAGGAAAATTCAATTTTGATTTGAAATCGAATAAGAAGTTGAAATCGTTTTGAAAACGAATTTAAATGATTTTTAAAATACGTTTTGAAAGGAAAACGATGAAATATATATAATATATATTATATATATATATATAATGGCCTGAATAGAACGCACCGCCCTGCGGCAGTTCGCGAATTTCGACCATTGACTTCAAATTGACGTTGCGGGAGATCCGACCGTCGGATTCTCCAAAAACCAAAACCATTGAGTTCGTACCGAAAAGAGCTTTCTAAGAATTTTAGAAATTAGAAATCTAACGGTTGGATTTGGAAATATGTCCTAATCAAATTTGGAAAAGGTCGTTGTAAGTGCAGTTCGATGGCCGTTGATGGAAATCGACTGTACGGGCGTTGATAAAATTATCAAAAATAGTAATAATTTGTGTAAAATCATAAGAAATGATTTGTGAAGTATTGGGATGAAAAACTCCATATTTGAAAAGATAAAAATAGGTTTTTATTGAAATGAACTAGTTTTGAACTAGAATTATAACTCTATTTATTTTTAAAATAAATAAATTGGATTTGAAATGGTTTTGAAAATAACCAGAATTTCCAATAAGTGAATAGGAATGGATTTGAATCGAAATTGTCTTTGGAATATTTCGATGTTGGATTTCGTGATGATACAGGTATTGTTATGGGAATTTGAAAGATATATTTATATCGTTATTTCCAATACGGTTGTTGGTCGTAGAATTTGATATTGAATATAAGCTGGTATATTTTCTATTTAGAGCCTTGTATTTAATAACAAATGTGATTTGGGTTTGTCGTGAATGGTGCCTTCATTAACACTGTTCTTAAACCTAGTTGACAAAAAGATTAAACCTTTTTATTTAGATTTAATGAAGTGTACCAATTAAATAATATTTAATTGGAGTTGAATTGGTATTGATTTTTGGATTTATCGTGAACCGTGTTTTAAATGACACTGATTCTTTAACCCAGTTAAAGATTAAAACTAAGTAGAGTTTTAATCAATCTTTAATTAGATTGAAAAGACCGAGAATGGAGTATCACCAGTTTTACTCCAGGCGATAGTTAAATCTTTAATTAGATTTGAACGTGAAATGGTAATTGAATTTACCGATAACACCGTGGTGTTAGATATGAAGTATTACCAGTTTTACTTCATGGGATGAATAGGTGGGGATTGGGAAATGAAATAAATGATTACTCCGGGGTGGTTCGCTAATCCCGTCTAGTTTGGATTGATATTCAAAGAAGATTAAAGAATAAATTTAAAGAATCTATCTTTGATAAAATTAATGGGAACCTTTCTCAAAGTATAAGAATATTTGAATAAAAGAATATTCTGAATTGAAATGAGGCATATGTTGTGTTTGTGTAACAATTGTTTTTTATACACGCGAGTTATTCATAAAGACCGGGTTTATCCCATTCTGAATAATTAATTCGACGTGGTGTCGAGGATGAAGACGGTGGTCGAAGACCGGAGGTCTTCACGTCATTTGGGTGATTACTGATGATCTTGATTGGGTCGTACACCCAAGAGGAGGGAATCAGTTAGTGGTCGTCCAGACATACTTGGAGATCGATGGATATGCGAGGTACTAGGTGCCTCCGGTTTCGTTCAGACCCAGAACGGACTTGTAAATGGACTGTGTGTCTGACATTAGATTTTAGTCTGTGTGATTGATTTCTTTTAAATATATATCTGTTTGGCGGCGGAGAATTTATTCTCTTGCTTAACGCCCTTCTCTGAGACGTATGAGCTCAAGGGTTATATATCGATGAATATCAATCGCATGGAGTGAATTACCTGTGTGGCATGCCTAAGTGGCAATAGATCGGGGCTTCTGTTGAAAAGAAAAGTCTTGTAGTTGATGATCAAAGCACGGCCTGTGTGGCATAGCTTTGTGTAACGTTGATTCGCAAGCCTCACACCCCGGTAGTGGACCAGAAATGGGAGAGGACTTCAGGGAGGGCATGCGTTTCCTTCTAGCTAGAAGTGGTGTCAGTGGTTTTACACGCCCTGACGAGTTTGACTTATGTGGTTGTTGTTGTTGTGAGACGCCTCAGATATATCGGTGACTGTGTGGAGCCGATGGAGTCATTTGGCTCATTTAGCCCCATAGGGCGGGGAGACGTAGTGTTCAGGCATTTTAATCCACATCGGTGGACCGGCCCTGACGATCCGAGGCTTGTCTGCGCGCTTGCCTGAGACATGGGCTAGATTGTCACGAATCGGTAAAGGACGATCCCTTGCCTTGGTTCACAGATGGAAATCCAATTTCCAAATACGTGATTTTGCGGTTTTGATTGTTGAGCCTAGTATGGCGACATGATATATGGTACCCATGCCGTCTATGATTGATACTTATCATTTGAAATTGTTTGTGACACTATACACTTATAGTACTATCAAATGATTTGTTTTAAACGTATCAAGCATTCTTTGGCTATTATAAGGTAAAACCCTATCCTCCGGTTTGTGTTGCATTGTGTGATGGGACCTGGGTCTTATAATAGCTTCATTGTTCTTTATTTAGCATTGCGCTGTTGTTTTATGCACTAGTATTCTTGGGAGGAAACCCGTTCCGTGTCATACGGCGTGATCCCTCGATTTACCTAACTTTAAAATAAAGATTAATAACTGTTTTAGTTCTCACACCAGTCACATGACCGACCTGGAGTTTATTGTTTTAACCTAAACTTTGGGTGCCCTTATTTTGACATGGGCAGCTAGTAGTTTTGGGTTTTGTAGATTTATATTCACAAGAACCTGGTTTACAGCTGGAACGATATCCGGAAAGCTTGGTATCCGTGCATCTTCTTCAGTTGTATTTTGTATTATTTTCCGCTGCTATGTAATGTACTGTAATCTCTGATGATTTTCTGTTATGTAATATTTATTTATACTCTGTATATTCTTGTATTGTGATGGAATTGTTGTAATATACAATGAAAAGTTCTCCGTCTGCGTTCTATTTTGTCGTGTTCTCAAAACAATCAGGCGTTTCGAATAGTCTTGATCGGTTTAGCGACTGATTCGGATTGAGCGAAATTCCCGGTCGTGACATAAAATTAATGAGAAACTTAACCAAAGTATAAGAATATTTGAATAAAAATAAATTCTGAATTGGAATGAGGCATATGTTGCGTTTGTGTAACACTTGTTTATTATATATGCTAGTTATTCAGAAAGACCGGGTTTATCCCATTTTGAATAACTGATTCGACGTGGTGTCGTGGATGAAGACGGTGGTCAAAGACCGGAGATCTTCACATCGTTTGGATAATTACTGATGATCTTGATTGGGATGTACACCCGAGAGGAGGAATTAGTTGGTGATCGTCCAGACGTACTTGGAGATCGATGGATATGCGAGGTACAAGGTGCCTCCGGTTTCGTTCAGACCCAGAACGAACTTGTATGGACTGTGTGTCTGACATTGGATTTTTCTGTGTTGATTGATCTCTATTAAATATACATCTTCCTGGTGAAGGGGAATTCATTCCCTTACTTCACCCTTCTCTGCGACGTACGGGATCAGAGGTTGTATATTGATAGACAACAGTCGCATGGTGTGAATTGCCAGTGTGGCATGCCTAAGTGGCAAATGCTCAAGGCTTTTATTGAAAAGCAAAGTCTTGTGGTTGGTGATCAAAGCACCGCCTATGTGGCATAGTTTGTGTAACGTTAATTCACTAGCCTCACACCCCGGTTGTGAACCAGAAACGGGAGAGGACATCAGGGAGGGCATGCGTTTCCTTCTAGCTAGGGTGGTGTCAGTGACCAACCAGCTGCGACATTTATATTATTTTCACCTGTGTGGTTGTTGGATTGCGAGGCGCCTCGGATATATTGGTGACTATGTGGAGCCGATGGAGTCATTTGGCCATTTACGCCCCAAAGGGCGGGAAAACGCAGTGTTCAGGCATTATAATCCACATCGGTGGACCGGCCCTGACGATCCAAGTGGTAGTTGCAGCTGTTCCTGAGGGGCGGGCTAAAGGTTGTCGAATCGATGAGGACTATCTTTTGCCTCGGTTCACAGATGGAAATCCAATCTCCAATACGTGACATTTGCGGTTTTGATTGTAGAGCATAGTATGGCGACATGATATATGGTACCCATGCCGCCTAGGATTGATACATTTATATTTGAAGTTGTTTTATACACTTTGCACTTATAATAGTATCAAATGATCTGTTTTAACGTATCAAGCATTCATTGGCTATTATAAGGTAAAACCCTATCCTCCGGCTTATGTTACATTATGTGATGGGACCTGGGTCTTATAATAGCTTTTAGCATTGCACTGTTGTTTTATGCACTGGTATTCTTGGGAGGAAACCCGTTCCGTGTTATACGGCGTGGTCCCTTGATTTACCTAACTTTAAACTAAAGTTTAAAATAAGTGTTTTAGTTCTCACAACAGTCACATGACTGACCTGGAGATTATTGTTTTAACCTAAACTCTGGGTGCCCTTATTTTGACACGGGCAGCTAGTAGTTTTGTTTTTGCATATTTATATTCACAGGATCCTGATTTACAGCTAAAGCAATATTCGGAAAGCTCTGTATCCGTGTATTACTTCTAGTTGTGTTTTGTATTATTTTCCGCTGCAGTAATTTATTTAAATCTCTGATAATTTATGATGTGTAATATTTATTCAAACTCAGTATATTCCTGTATTCTGATGGAATTTTTATAATTAACAATAAATGTTCCACTGTTTGCGTTCTGATTCGTCTTGTCCTCAAAACAATCAGGGGTTTCGAACGGTCTTGGTCGGTTTAGCGACCGATTCGGATCGAGCGAAATTCCTTATCGTTTCAGTTCTAAATGAAATAAATTCTGACAATATATATATATATATACATATATATATATATATATATATGTATGTATGTATGTAAGTATGTATGTATGTTTGTATATATCTTTAGCTGTCCTCTTAAATATTTTCCCTATCAATTCAAAATGTTCTTTTAGGAATTCAAAACATAGATTACATGTAACAACCCGGAAAATCTGAGCCAATTTAAAAATTTTATTTTGGCGATTTTAAAGAATTTTGAATATTTAAAATGATTTATTTTAAATACTAATGACGAGGAATTTATTTTGAATAGAGTTAGAACATATATATTTATTTGAATCAACATTAGAAAATAAATATTTTATTTTAATTATAAAAGGAATTGAAAATGGCGCGGTAGTTTGAAAATTTGATTTCAAATTTCAAATGGATGTACAGGATTTTAGCGAAACCAAAAATATTAGAATCTATTTGAAAATATCTTTCCAACGAATCAGAAAAACTGAAATTTCATAGCGGGAATAAAAAGTTACGTCCAGTTGAAAATTCAGAATAGTCGCTATGGGATTTTGGCCTTAGAAATGGAAATTTTGCAAATGACCTCTGTTTTCGACGAAACCACTTTTGTTGGATCCGTAGTGTCAAATTATTTCTAGGTTCCAAAATTCATAATTTTTCGAATCAATATGTAAGTGTGGCGAAGTAAAACGTGTTTTGATAGTTTCAGTCAATTTGGATCAACCAGAAAATGGACATTTTTCAAACGGACTCTAAATTTGACGAAATTAGGTTTGTTAAGACCGTATCGTCAATATGAAGCTAGAAATAATTTCTCGGGAATTTTTAGAGTCCGTATGTGGCCTCGGTAAATTGAAATGTGCGTTCAAATTCAATATATAGATTTATATTTTGATTTTGATAGAAACCGATCGAAACAGCCGAACTGGCTTATAATACATATCCCATTGTGTTCGGAATGGGGGTAGTTAGCTAAGGACGACAGTCGGTGGGTTCGTTTTCGAGTTCGAAATAAAAAGTTGCTTTTTGAAATCTAAAAATAATAAAATATATAAATATTTATATAACCCCCTTTTGGTTCTCTTTAGCCCCCCCCCCCCCTCACGGCGTTAACATCCCATTTAAGAAATCAAAATAAAATTAAAATAACCCATCGCACCCTTGTATAAACCCGTGTCGCTCTTCCACCGAGCCGCCACCGCCTCGACCGGACCCCCAATCCGCGAAAACCGAGTTACCACCATTACCCTAGCTCCAAGCGCCACCGCACCAGAGCCACCGCCGATCCTTCCTGACCACCGCCAAGCACCTCCTCACTTCGACAATAGAACTCCACCGCGCAGCAGGGGTGAGTAGTTCAAATGGTTTTTCTCTTCTTTTCTTTTTAGATTTTGTATGAAATACCGATTTATAAAAATACGATTTTGATATGAAATACCATAGCATAAAAATAGGATTTTTATATAGTAAACTAAATAATAAAAATTAGATTTTTATATGTATTATATCATAATAAAAATAGGATCTTTTCTATGCATGAAGTGTTATAAAAATAGGATCTTTTCTATGCATGAAGTGTTATAAAAATATAGTCTTTTCTATGCATGAAGTGTTATGAATATATAGTCTTTTCTATGCATGAAGTGTTATAGAAAATATAATCTTTTGTCATATGAAAATATAATCTTTTTCCATGTAGAAAATATAATGTTTTGTCATGTAAAAATATAATTTTTATATATTTATAGAAATAAAAAGGGGATTTTTATTTATATAGCGTTAATAGAAAAATATGATTTGCATATAAATAGCATAATAAAAATATGATTTTTATTATATGAAAAGTGAAGTAAAAATATGTTTTTTTAACATAAATTTCGTGAAAACATATTGCGTTGGAATTCGAACCGCAAATCTGGGCGACAATAAAGCACGGCGGAGTGGATCCCAAAGGTGAGAACTCCTCACTTTTATTTTATTTTCTGGTTAACATATATACTAGGATGCAGACGGTGCTTAGTAGCACCCGACACCCGTCGTCCACAAACCATGGACGACTTGTTTGTTTGATTATGTTGTGAAAATTGATTGTGTGATGTGGAATGGAATAAATATTTTATAATTAAAAATATATTTTTTTAATGTGTATATAAAATAAATATTTATAAACAAATTGGACGATTTGTTTATGTACACACATTTGACTGATATTGATTGGGATGATAAATTTTACACATCGCCCAACTGCACAAATAAAATTTATTATTTGTTGATTACAACCCCACACGAGTATTGGGATGATATATGACATACACTAGTCCCAATAATTAGTTGTATGTCGATCGATTGATTAACAGGCTGTGTAAGCGTTAAATATTTACATTTGATGCTTATGCAGTGTATAATGCACTTTGGATGATGGGTGACTGTGTTTGATTGTTGTTCTATAAATGTGTATATGAAATCCATATAATCAATTATATGGTAGTTGATTGTGTCTTATTCCAGTTCAGAATGAATGAATATTTTAAAATAAGGATTATTTTAAAATAACGAATATTTTAAAATAATATTGAGTAAAAGATCAAAATCTGATTTCGATGTCCGATTTGGGATGGACATGAAAATATTTAAATATAAAGCAGTGTTGATTAGATTAACGCAATTTTGATGTGTACGATATTTATATCGATTTTATTCATTTTTATAATGAACATAAAAAAAGAAATGATTTTGAAATAAAATGTTTTGAAAATACTATCATTTATATATCGATGATATGGAACATTCAATTTTGATTCGAAATTGAATATGAAGTTGAAATCGTTTTGAAAACAAAATTAAAACGATTTATAAAATACGTTTTTAAAAGGAAATCGATGAAGTATATATATACTATATATATATAATATAATGGCCTGAATAGAACGCGCCGTGCCGCGGCAGTTCGCAAATTTCGACCATTGACTTCGAATGATATTACGGGAGATTCGACCGTCTGATTCTCCTAAAACCAGAACCTGTGACGGCCCGCCCTGCTCCAGCCGGCATTTCCTCCAAAAGTGCGCTGTACACATGCCCGACTAGCACGGGACGGTCGCCAAAGAAAAGAAAGAAGAGAATGAACTAACAAAGAACCTGTAGAATGTCTCACAGCGCATAGAATAAAATATAATAATAACATACTTAACATAAACCAGGTGAGACAGTGCATAAGCTGAAACAACCAACATAGCAGCGGAAAATGCAAGTATAGCTTATGATCCAAAGTTAAACATTATTACAACATTTCAAACTGTCTCAAAGCAAAACAAGATAAAGAAGGTACACTACTAATGCCCAAGTAGTGACCACCAACGACATAGGGAGAATATATGTAGATATCGTACGTGGAAGCCTCCTGCTCGCCTCCAAATCAGCTACTCGCGCATCACCAGCTAACCATAACCTGTCTCTAGTCTGCTCGTGTGAGCACCCAGAGTAATAAGAAGAGACATAAAACTCTAGGTCAGACATAAAGCCTGGTATGAGCGATAAGCATCTAAACAAAACAATAACAGGTATAATCCAATCATATCTGAACATGGACCTGCAACCAAAGAGTTAGCACTACATATTGTACAACACTCTAAGGTGCCCTTTCAAATGGTGTAAAGATAACGGGGGTGGGGGTGTGCATGTCATAGTGATGTCAAACAATCAAACATAGCAAGCATCCTCACATCTCTCACTCAGTGCGTAAAGCATACGATACCCACTACCTTGGTACTCTAATCCTTTGGGCTATGACGGAATCCAATCCTATGTAACTATTACTACAAGCCCACTGTCCATCTCTCAGTGGTGGACCAAATTTATGAATACCGACAACCCCTTTGCACACGTCCCGCAGCAAAGCCCAACCATGAAGTGAACTCATTGGTTCCCATCTGGATCCTGAGCTCTAACTTCCATTTGGACTACCTTTGCATCTCGGGTTATTGGTCATCACCGAATCGGTTCGGTCTTACTCCTCCAGTCCAAGTTTCTTGGTTCGGATCGGTCTTCAGCTCTCCATCACCAACACGGTTCGGTTCGGCCTAGTTCGGATCGCCAACACCCCCTGCGGATCGAGTCGTGTTCCTCCAGCTCGTGGCTCCTCCTCCTGGTTCGGATCGGCATCACCACTTCGGGTTGGATCGGGTTACTTCATCCGGGTCGGGTCGCGCCTTCTGATCGGGTCGGGTCGTCTCGCCCTGGTACCCATCGACTCGTGAGCTCCCCAATCCTCCTCTGGTTCGGATCGTGAATACCCATTGGTTCGGGTCGTCCTTATACTACCGGATCGTGCCACCTAGCTAAGTCGTGACTTGCTCCTTCAGATGGATCGTGGCGCCCATGTTGGAACGGGTCGGGTCGCGCTCCCCTCCACCGATCCGGATTCTGGGTCATTTCCTGCATGTTTTCCTGCAACTGTTTCTACACCATTCGATGGCGTTTTCGACCAATCTAACACTTCTAAACAATCACAAAGCATACCATACAGTCATAGCAATATGTATAATCAACCACAAACACCAAAACAACAATATGATAGGTTAAAATGGATCAAACATAGCCAAAACCCCACATTTTCCCTTAAGCATGTTCGGGTGAAACTTATGATATGATTAGCAAAACTTAACCAAATTATCCCAAATTCACATCAGAGGTCTAAAACAATATTTCAGAATTTATGAATATTTTTCCAGATTTTTAACATGCATAAATTCGCTAATTATCACTAATTACCCCTTAATCCCCCAAATTCCGGGATTTGCAAAATTAGTCGCAATTAACCCAAATTTATATCAGAGGCATAAAATGACGTTTTAGAATTTTGGGAATTTTTCTAGATTTTTTTGAGCCATAATTTCGCTAATCTTCACTAATTACCATAATTAGCCATAATTAGTGAAAAACAATGCAAATCACTCACCTTTGCCACAAAGTAAACTATAGATCTGAAACAATCTCTGATTTGGATCCAATCCCTATGTGTTCCAGCAGCTCTCTTGCTAATTTGGTGAAGATCTTCTTTGATTTGATGTAGATTAGGCCAAAACTTGATTAGAAAGTGATTAGAGATGATTTGGGATGAAATTAGAAGGTGGAGGCCATTACTAGGGTTTCAAGGAGGAAAGTGGCGACTCAAAACTGAAATGAAAATGATTCTCTAACTCATTTCAGCCTCCCCATAACCCTAATCCCGAAATGGGTTATGGGCCTATTCACTAATCACCCTATTTGGCCCGGTTAAGCAGTTTTTCACCTTCCAAACCTTGTTTCAGCCATATCTCCCAAACGGTAAGTCCGTTTGGCTATTATGACCACTCTACGGAAAGAGAAACCATCATTCGAATCCAATGGAAGTGGTTTTAGGTCAAAATTCTATTCCAGTCAAAAGTTATGGCCAAAACAGTACCAACTAGGGGCAAAACGGTCATTTAAAAATCAACAAAAATCATGAACATGGGAAATGACCCCAATAATCGTCTCCCAAAGTTACATGACCATACGACTTCGTATGTGAAAGAAATAAATATTCCACGATCCTATGATGCGTAGAATGCGGGTCGTTACACTCTCCCCCCTTAAGAAATTTCGCCTCCGAAATTCCCTAACTAAAACACACAAAGGGTTCCGCATGCCTATCAACCATAAAGCAACAATGAACATGCAAAACAAGTCTATCCTAGCATGCGGTTTACTAACAAGGGAAGGAACTATCACTACCAAAACCTTACTAGGCAAAGAGTTCTGGATACTTCTTCCTTATATCCTCCTCTGTTTCCCAAGTACAGTCTTTTTCATTTTCACCCCACTGGACTTTGACTAGTTTCACCGCCTTCCTTCGAAGCTGCTTCGTATCGTTCCCAACAATACGCATAGACTTACGGTTCTTAAACGCCTCGGGTTCAACCTCGTTATCATCCAACTGATCTGGTGAAATAGCCACATTAGGGTCTTGTACAACTTCCTTAACTGGGAAACATGAAATACGTTGGAAACTCCCGCCATCTTGTCAGGTAGCTCTACCTCATACGCCAAATTCCCAACTTGCTCGAGGACTGGGAATGGGCCAACAAATCTTGGTGCTAACTTACCTCTCCAACCAATCCGAATCACATTCTCTATGGAGAGATCTTGACCAACACCAAGTCGTTAACGAAGAATTCCAAATCCCTTCGTCTCTTATCGAGATAAGCCTTCTGCCTATCTTTATCCCTTCCCAGTAGTAGATCTGCTCTATGTCTCAATATACATCTTGTTACCACTGGGATGTATAGTCAATTTCGAGTGATGATACGCTCTAAGCACTTCACCTCTCATTCCATCTCCGTTGGGTACAACTAGTCCCTTATTCTTTCGAAGCCACCCTTCTCGATCAAATCCTTACTTGATCATTCTCTTTCCATCGATACCCATCTCTACCCTAGAGATGGTTCCCAATAGATTAGGATCGTCCTTCTAACTGGAAACAACCCACTCAATCAAAATCGATCTAATCGTCAAGCTTACTAGCGTTTCTGAATCCAATTCAGTCTTGGGTCTGAAATCATATCCTGTGACATACTCTAGTTGCTTCCATCCTAGAAACAAAACCCCTAAACTGGCATGTCTCCTATTCAATGCAACTAGTACTGCACCCAAATCCTTTACTATGATCACTCTGCCCCATGGAGTCATGGCGACTCCACTGCACTGATCCATAGCCACTAGTCCTTTGCTATGTCCACTCTGCCCCATGAAGTTGTAACAACTCCATTGCACTGGCTCATAGCCTTACTAATCCTTTACTATGTCCACTTTGTCCCTCGAGTCATGACGACTCTACTGCACTGGCTCATAGTTCTACTACAATCACTTTGTTCCCCATCGCTGGAACCCTACAGGTGATAGTCTACTCAAGAGAAGAAAGATAGGAACAAACATAGCAACCATAACACCCATCAAACAAATCCTATCTATCACCTGCTAAATTCATAAACACATCGACACCTACATGACTGGTCTAACCAATCCCAATATGTCGATTCTAGCATGTCTGGTCCAACCAACATCACTAACTAATGGAAGCCCAGCCCCCATACATACACTGATGCCTACTTGACTGGTCCAACCAATCCCAGGCTAATGGAAGCCCCGCCTCCCTACTAACTATCGTACGTCCAACGCACGTTTATCCTCCAAGGATAATTAAACTAATGGAAGCCCAGCCTCCAATCGGACTACCGTACGTGCAACGTACGTTTATCCTCCAAGGATAACTAGATCACGTCCAACGGATCCAAGGTAACGGGCGTCCCCAGATACCCCTGCTTTTAGTCCTCCTAAAATACTTGAGTCCAGCCCAAGTCTATCCATTATCTTGCTGCCCTATCGAGTCCAACTCGAGCTGAATCCAATTCCTTGCAGCCTTCTCGAGTCCAACTCGAGTCAATCTATAACTCAGACCTAGTCTTGAGTAGCGACAAACTCTAGTCCAACGTGAGTCGTCTCCCTATTCGTTGCATCTCCAAGATCAACGAACACCCATTTTCTTTTACGAGTTCAAGTCCAACTTGAATCGCTCTAATCTTCGTTGTATCATCCATGATCAACGAACACATCCTATTCCTTCAAAGTTCTACTATCCAATAGAGAACATCAACATAGGGTCCTAAACAATCCATTACTTTGTATCTTTCTCGAGTCCCACTCGAGCAATCTCATAACCCTATCGAGTCTAACTCTGGGAAGTCTATACCATTGAACAGTCCCATCATGTTTCGTCTGCCCGTCACTCCTCGAGTAAACCAAGATATCATCCAATGAAAAATCACAACAACTATTTACCCCTCACGCAAACCATCCTAGTCGAAATCGACATTCCCCAAGCACAAGCCCCAAAGGCCTAAACCAATATCAGACAAGCACCCAAGGAACATCTCCTCCGAGTTCAGACAATCCACAAGAGGTGATACTAGCGAAACAATCTAGCACTGGAGTACTCATTTGCCTCCTAGAGACAACTAGAACTTATTACAACGATAACCTCTTAGCTTCCTTAACTCCAGTTACCAGTGCCATCACTAGGTAGGTACCTAATACCACCCTATTCCTTTGGAGTAGATCGACTCCCCAAAATAATGCTAAACCCAGTAAAGCCCAAAACAAAGCAATCACAAGGAAACATACATCCATGACTCGATAAGACCACGTTAACAAATCATGCCAAAACTAGTCGAACCACCAATCGGGTTCGTCACTACTAAAGGTCTATCGACTAACTCAGGTTTGTCAAACAAAACCCGATCAAAACATCTTAAATAGAAAGCATACCTCGAATAACGACACCTTTTTCCTTCTGCGCCGAAGTTGGGGCATTTGACGAAGAAGGAACAGCGTTGATAGCATACGCTTTCACAATCTGCTTCTCCCTAGGAGGTTGTGGGCAATCATCCTTGTGATGTCCCGCCTGGCCGCATTTAAAGCACTTCCTTTCCCCAGGCTTTTCTCGACAATCTCTGGCGTAATGGCCCTTCTTGCCACAACTAAAGCATTCGCCATCTTTCTTATTTTTCTTATTCTAACCATCCTTGGTCGGGTTCTGGTTCCTCTTGTTCTGAGAATTCTTCTGGCCTTCACCGCCTACTTGCGGCTTTGGCTCCTCTGCAAATGCTGTAGCAACCTCTGTCTTCGACTTAGGGAAAAGGCTCTCTGACCTTAATGCCTTTCGTACAATAGACTCGAACGTCTCATCGATATGGTTTATAAGTCTTTCCCCCAAGAACCCATCCAAGCCAGTTATGAACTTCTCGTTCTTCTTTTCGACTGTATCGATAAGGGACCATCCATATTTCGATAAAGTGTCGAATTCAGCGATATACTCCGAGACTGCTATACCGTTCTGCTTAAGCTCCAAGAACTTCCTGAACAGTTCTGATTTATGAGCAGCTGGAATAAACTTATCACAAAAGCGAGTCTTAAACTGATTCCAAGTATCTTGATCTACTGGAGTAGCTGTTCTAATGGCATTCCACCAATTCATCGCTCGCCCTTGCAGCTGACGAGACGCTAGCCTTCTCTTCATCGCATCCTCAAGACCCAAGTCGTCGAAGATACGATCACAGCTATCCAACCAATCCTGAACATCTGTGGCCGACTCTATTCCGTGGAACGACTTCCCACCAAGGTTAGTGTAATCCTTGCACAACTTGGCGAAATCGACCCTAGGCGCCTGCACTACTGGACCACCACCATTTCCGGGATTGGGAACTGCTCCCTGAACATCTCTAAGCATGTCTCTCATGAAGTTAGTGAACATCGTCCTCATGTCAGGAGCATTCCCATGGTTGGTCCCTCTACCAGCACCTCTAGGATATCGGCACATCGTCAATCTGTAAAAGGGGAAACGATTAACGATCCCATAGTGGTGCTAGTGCAGTACGACTTCATTCTCATACTACTAATAGTATATATATATATACATAGCTTTTGAAAACCAAAGTAATCACAAATACGCGCTCTCGTATACGTACTAACTCTCCCTAGTGTCTTTCCCTAGGTTAACTACGCAACCTAGAGCTCTGATACCAAGTGTGACAGCCCGCCCCGCTCCAGCCGGCATTTCCTCCAAAAGTGCGCTGTACACATGCCCGACTAGCATGGGACGGTCGCCAAAGAAAAGAAAGAAGAGAATGAACTAACAAAGAACCTGTAGAATGTCTCACAGCGCATAGAATAAAATATAATAATAACATACTTGACATAAAACAGGTGAGACAGTGCATAAGCTGAAACAACCAACATAGCAGCGGAAAATGTAAGTACAGCTTATTATCCAAAGTTAAACATTATTACAACATTTCAAACTGTCTCAAAGCAAAACAAGATAAAGAAGGTACACTACTAATGCCCAAGTAGTGACCACCAACGACACAGGGAGAATATATGTAGATATCGTACGTGGAAGCCTCCTGCTCGCCTCCAAATCAGCTACTCGCGCATCACCAGCTAACCATAACCTGTCTCTAGTCTGCTCATGTGAGCACCCAGAGTAATAAGAAGAGACATAAAACTCTGGGTCAGACATAAAGCCTGGTATGAGCGATAATCATCTAAACAAAACAATAACAGGTATAATCCAATCATACCTGAACCTGGACCTGCAACCAAAGAGTTAGCACTACATACTGTACAACACTCTAAGGTGCCCTTTCAAATGGTGTAAAGATAACGGGGGTGGGGGTGTGCATGTCATAGTGATGTCAAACAAACAAACATAGAAAGCATCCTCACATCTCTCACTCAGTGCGTAAAGCATACGATACCCACTACCTTGGTACTCTAATCCTTTGGGCTACGACGGAATCCAATCCCGTGTAACTATTACTACAAGCCCACTATCCATCTCTCAGTGGTGGACCAAAGTTATGAATACCGACAACCCCTTTGCACACGTCCCGCAGCAAAGCCCAACCATGAAGTGAACTCATTGGTTCCCATCTGGATCCTGAGCTCTAACTTCCATTTGGACTACCTTTGCATCTCGGGTTATTGGTCATCACCGAATCGGTTCGGTCTTACTCCTCCAGTCCAAGTTTCTTGGTTCGGATCGGTCTTCAGCTCTCCATCACCAACACGGTTCGGTTCGGCCTAGTTCGGATCGCCAACACCCTCTGCGGATCGAGTCGTGTTCCTCCAGCTCGTGGCTCCTCCTCCTGGTTCGGATCGGCGTCACCACTTCGGGTTGGATCGGGTTACTTCATCCGGGTCGGGTCGCGCCTACTGATCGGGTCGGGTCGTCTCGCCCTGGTACCCATCGACTCGTGAGCTCTCCCATCCTCCTCTGGTTCGGATCGTGAATACCCATTGGTTCGGGTCGTGCTTCTACTACCGGATCGTGCCACCTAGCTAAGTCGTGACTTGCTCCTTCAGACGGATCGTGGCGCCCATGTTGGAACGGGTCGGGTCGCGCTCCCCTCCACCGATCCGATCCGGATTCTGGGTCATTTCCTGCATGTTTTCCTACAACTGTTTCTACGCCATTTGATGGCGTTTTCGACCAATCTAACACTTCTAAACAATCACAAAGAATACCATACAGTCATAGCAACATGTATAATCAACCACAAACACCAAAACAACAATATGATAGGTTAAAATGGATCAAACATAGCCAAAACCCCACATTTTCCCTTAAGCATGTTCGGGTGAAACTTATGATATGATTAGCAAAACTTAACCAAATTATCCCAAATTCACATAAGAGGTCTAAAACAATATTTCAGAATTTATGAATATTTTTCCAGATTTTTAACATGCATAAATTCGCTAATTATCACTAATTACCCCTTAATCCCCCAAATTCCGGGATTTGCAAAATTAGTCGAAATTAACCCAAATTTATATCAGAGGCATAAAATGACATTTTAGAATTTTGGGAATTTTTCTAGATTTTTCTTAGCCATAGTTTCGCTAATCTTCACTAATTACCATAATTAGCCATAATTAGTGAAAAACAATGCAAATCACTCACCTTTGCCACAAAGTAAACTATAGATCTGAAACAATCTCTGATTTGGATCCAATCCCTATGTGTTCCAGCAGCTCTCTTGCTAATTTGGTGAAGATCTTCTTTGATTTGATGTAGATTAGGCCAAAACTTGATTAGAAAGTGATTAGAGATGATTTGGGATGAAATTAGAAGGTGGAGGTCATTACTAGGGTTTCAAGGAGGAAAGTGGCGGCTCAAAACTGAAATGAAAATGATTCTCTAACTCATTTCAGCCTCCCCATAACCCTAATCCCGAAATGGGTTATGGGCCTATTCACTAATCACCCTATTTGGCCCGGTTAAGCAGTTTTTCACCTTCCAAACCTTGTTTCAGCCATATCTCCCAAGCGGTAAGTCCGTTTGGCTATTATGACCACTCTACGGAAAGAGAAACCATCATTCGAATCCAATGGAAGTGGTTTCAGGTCAAAATTCCTTTCCAGTCAAAAGTTATGGCCAAAACAGTACCAACTAGGGGCAAAACGGTCATTTAAAAATCAACAAAAATCATGAACATGGGAAATGACCCCAATAATCGTCTCCCAAAGTTACATGACCATACGACTTCGTATGTGAAAGAAATAAATATTCCACGATCCTATGATGCGTAGAATGCGGGTCGTTACAGAACCGTTGGGTTCGTATCGAAATGAGCTTTCTAACGAATATGAGAGATTTGAAATCTAATGGTTGGATTTGGAATTATGTCCAAATCAAATTTTGAAAAGGTCACTGTAAGTGCAGTTTTATGGCCGTTGATGGAAATCGATTGTACGGGCCTTGATAAAATTATTAAAAATATCAATAATTAGTGTAAAATCGTAATAAATGGTTTGGAAAGAATTAGGATGAAAAAATTCCATATTTGAAAAGATAAAAATAGATTTTATTGAAATGAACCAGTTTTGAAGTAGAATTAAAATCCAATTATTTTTATAATAAATAAATTGGATTTGAAATGGTTTCAAAAATAACCAGAATTTCCAATATATAGATTGGAAATGTATTTGAATTGAAATTGTCTTCGGAATATTTCGATGTTGGATTTCGTGATTATACAGATATTGTTATGGAAATTTGAAAGATATATATATATATATCGTTATTTCCAATACGATATTTGTTGATTTCAGAATTTGATATTGAATGTAAGCCAATATATTTTCTATTCAGAGCCTTGTATTTAATATCAAATTGGATTTTGGGTTTGTCATGAATGATATCTTTAATAATACTGTTCTTAAACCCAATGGAGTTAAGAAAATTAGAAATTGACTGGAGATTAGTTAAGTTGAATGGTTTTCGGGGTATTGATCTAATGTTGGTTTCGGCCTTCGAGATTAATACTTACAGAATTGTTCTCTTGCTAATTTACGGTTAGAGACTGATGGAATGTGAATTGGGTTTATTGTGAACTGTGTTTTTAAGGACATTCGTTCTTTAACCCGATTTACATTGAAATGTGATTTGGAATTTATAAATCTTTTTATTAGGATTTAACAGGAGTTTTCCAAAATAAAGTTTTCCAATTTAATATATATTAAATTGGAATTGAATGGAATTCGATTTGATAATAATCGAAATGAAATTCCGTGGAGGAAGACGGTTAATACGGATGGAATTTAAAAGGCGTGGCCGGTATTCCATTTATATTATTGGTCGGATATGGAAATTGATATCGATTATATATTGATTTGTTCTTACGTGAATATTCCATAATTAATGGAATGTGATTTGGGTTTTTCATGAATGGTATCTTTAATAATACCGTTCTTAGACCCAACGGAGTTAAAAAAATCAGAAAACTAACTGTAGGTTAGTTAAGTTGAATGGTTTCCTGGGTGTTGATCAGATGTCGGTTTCGGCCTTCGGGGTTAATATTTAGGGAATTGTTCACTTGCTAATTTACGATTAAAGGCTGATGGAATGGAATGTGATTTCGGGTTTATCGTGAACCGTGTTTTAAAGGACATTGGTTCTTTAACCCAGTTAAATACAGGATATGATTTCCTAAGTTAAACAATCGTTAACATTGATTTTTGGGAAGATTAAAACAAAGTGGAGTTTTAATGCATCTTTAATTAGATTGAAATGATATCCAAAGGAAGATTAAAGAATAAATTTAAAGAATTTATCTTTGATAAAATTAATGGGAACCTTTCCAAAAGTATAAGAATATTTGAATAAAGGAATATTCTGGATTGGAATGAGGCGTATGTTGTGTTTTTATAACACTTGTTTATTATATACACGAGTTATTCAGAAAGACTGGGTTATCCCATTCTGAATAACGGATTCGAAGATGTGTTGAGGATGAAGACGGTGGTCGAAGACCGGAGGTCTTCACATCGTTTGGATGATTACTGATGTCTTGATTGGGCTGTACACCCAAGACAAGGTAATAAGTGGTGATCATCCAGACGTAATTGGAGAACGACGGATATGCGAGGGCCTCTCCCCTGTATTGTACATATGTGGGAGGAATAAAGTGCCTATGGTTTCATTCAAACCCAGAACGAACTTGTAAATGGATGTGTGTCTGACATCGGATTTCATTCTGTGTGATTGATGTACGTCGGTTGCATAGCGTGAATTGCCTGTGTGGCATGCTGAGACGCAAATGATCAAGGCTTCTGTTGAAAAGCAAAGTCTTGTGGTTCATGATCAAAGCACGTCTTTAAAATAGCGTAGCTTTGTGTAGCATTAATTCGCAAGCCTCACACCCCGGTGGGAACCAAAAACGGGAGAGGACACCAAGGAGGGCATGCGTTTCTTTCTAGCTAGGATTGGTGTCAGTGTTTTACACGCTCTGGCATTTTACTTATGTGGATGATGGATAGCGAGGAGCCTCGATTATATAGGTCGATCTGAGGCCGATGGTGTCATTTGGCTCATTTACGCCCTCATAAGGTGGCGAAACGTAGTGTTCAGGCATTTTAATCCACATCGGGTGGACAGGCCCTGACGATCCAAAGGCTTGACAGAGTACTTGCCTGAGACATTGTAGGCTAGATTGTCTCGAAGTGGTGAGGAGGATCCCTTGCCTTGGTTAACAGATGGAAATCCAACTTCCAATACGTGACATTTGCGGTTTTGATTGTAGATCCTAATATTGGCGACATGATATATGGTACCCATGCCGTCTACAATTGATACATTTATATTTGAAGTTGTTTTATACACTATGCACTTATAATAGTATCAAATGATCTGTTTTAATGTACTGTAATAACCCAGAAATTCTGAGCCAATTAATTTTTTTTATTTCGGCAATCTTAATGAATTCTGAATAATTAAAATGAATTATTTTAAATAATAGCGACGAGAAATTTGTTTTGAATAGAATTAGACGTATATATTTATATATATCATCGTTAGAATACAAATATTTTATTTTAATTATAAAAAGGAATTGAAAGTGGCACGGTAGTTCGATAATTCGATTTCAAATTTGAAATGAATGTACCAGGTGCAAAATAAATCGGATTTTACCGAAACCAAAAATATTTGAATATATTTAAGAATATCTTTCCAATGAATCCGAAAAACCAAAATTTCATATTGGGGATAAAAAGTTATGCCCAATTGAAATTTCAGAATAGTCATTATGGAATTCTAGCCCTTAAAAAATGGAAATTTTGCAAACGACCTCGGTTTTCGACGAAACCTCTTTTGTTGGATCCGTGATGTCAAGTTATTGCTAGGTTTCAAAATTCATAATTTTTCGAATCAATATGTGAGTGTGGCGAAGGAAAACGCGTTTGACCAGTTTTAGTTGATTTTAATCGACTGGAAAATGGTCCTTTTTCAAACGGTCTCAGAACTTGACGAAACTAGATTTGTTAGGATCGTATCGTCAATACGAAGTTAGAAAATATTTTTCGGGAATTTTTAGAGTTCAGACGTGGCCCTGGTAAATTGAAATGTGCGTTCAAATTCAATATATAGAGTTATATTTTGATTTTGACGAAAACTGATCGAAACAGTTGAATCAGCCTACGATACATATCCCATTGTGTTCGGAATGGGGGTAATTTGCTATGGACGACAGTTGATTGGTTCAATTTTGAGGTCGAAATAAAAAGTTGCTTTTTTTGAAATTAAATAATTAAATAAATAAAAATATCCTATCATCTTCTATACCCTCTCAACCCCCCCCCCCCCTTCATTTCGATTTCAGTTTTTAAAATAAAAAAATAAAAAAGAAACGGGCGCTCGTGCCTTAGTCGCGCCGCCAGTGACGGCGACGCCCCTCCTGGTGAACGACGGTGCCTCCCTCCCCTTCCCTTCTCTACTCTCTCCTCCTCCCACCAGCGAGATCCCAACCCGCAACCCTACCTTAAACCGAGCCGCCACTGCCCTAACCACCCTCCCCGCCTGCGCCTCAGCCCCCTCAACCCCCAGCGAGTGATGCAGACCCCCCCTGCGACAGCAACCTCCGGTTCGACTGAAAATGTGAGTTTTTATATGACTTTAATTTTGTTTTCAGTTTTAAACATAAATATCATTACATAACCTGATCTTTAATGTGTGTGTCTATCTTTTGCCTTGGTTCATGACGGAAATCCAATTTCCAAATACGTGACTGTTCGGTTTTGATTGTATATATATATATATATATATATATATATATATATATATATAGCGACATGATATATGGTACTCATGCCGCCTATGATTGATAGTTATGATTCAAATTGTTTTTGAAACATATAAACACTAGTAATAATATCAAATGCTTTTGTTTTATTCGTATCAATCATATTTTGGCCATTATAAGGTAAAACTCTATCCTCCGGTTTGCGTTGCATTGTGTGATGGGAACTGAGTCTTATAATGGCTTCATTTTTATAAAAAGCATTGCGATGTTTAAAAGAAAGATTTGTTTTAAAGCACTGGCAATCCGACGGAGTAAACCCGTTCCACGAAGGTGGCGTGTTCCAGTGATTAGCCATATTATGAATGTGTTGAGTAGATTTCTCATACCAGTCCCATGACTGACTCGTAGTTTGTTTCACTTTCAAACTCGGGTGCCCCTTTTTCTACACGGGCAGCCTTGTATTCAGGTTTAGCTGGTTCTTTCTGGATCGCTGGAGCTGAAGATGGATTCTATTATTTATCTCTTTTTATGCTGTTCAGCTCCTATTGTACATATTATGTTTGTTTTCTGCTGTAGACATTTATGTATAGCTGAATTGTATTTGTACTAAGTATGATCCTGTATACTGTGTAACTCTGATGATTTCGTTTATCCAGTATATTCTATTGTTTCATTACCTGGTGTATTTATTTAATTCTGTTCTGCTATTATCTGTTTCTGTGTTATATTCCAACGATAACCCTTGTCTCCGTCTGTACGGGAAATGGGGTCGTCACACAAATACAAGTTATTTGAATAAGTTATTCGAATAGGAGTTAATCTAGTAAGAGTTAAATAGAATAAAAGTTCATCGAATAAGAGTTATAGCTTAGAGTTAACCAAAAAGGAGTTAATAAATTAGTTGATCGTTATATTATTCGAGTTAGGAAATAAAAGATAGATTTAAGTTATTATATTTCAGAGATAGGAAATTATAACACCACTGTTATAATCAATTGATTCTGTAAAGGAGTTGGATTCGTAAGTTGGATCCGGAAGTTACGTAAGGAAGTGTTAAAGAGTTAAAAGATGAACTTACACTAATTCGTGATTTGAAATGTTGTTCAGTTAAGGTTTGAGAGGTAGTTATACCCCAACTTGATTGACTTCGTTTTTAATTTATAAATGGTTAAGGTTCGAGAGTTAAAGTGGTTAAGTGGTTTTAGTATAATGGTTTGAGTTGTCGTCGCGATGTTGATTTAAACATCTGTTTAAATCCAAGTAAAGAAGATTTGGAAATGGTTTCCAAATAGAATCAGAAACGTAATCAAATATTGAAATTGGAAATATGAATTAGAAAAGGAAGTGTTCATGTATAAGGAGTTAAGAAATGGAGTTAAGCTAAATCAGAATTTGACTGGAGACTTGTTAAGTTGAATGGTTTCCTAAGTGTCTATCTGATGTTGGTTTCGAACTTCGGGATTGGTACTTAGGGAATTGTTCTTATACTAGTTTACAATCAGAGACTGATAGTTGTAGAAGAATAGTGATATGTAAATATGATTGATTTGATAGAATTTCCATCTGGGAATAATATCATTGTTTGCACACGTATTTTTAGTTAACTCACCGACTATCGAAGTTTTTTGACCATTTTAACGTTGTTAATATGGAGAGACCGATTGGATTGTTATCCAAAGAACCACTCTGTATTGGCATAAGCGTTGCGAATCATATATGCCAAAGATAATTGAAGACGGAATAAAGTGCAAGGGCTACTGTATAGGTCTTAGATAACAGTGCCTAAGATGGATGTACTGAATAGTGCCTTCGGTTCATCCTGTTCTTGGATGACTTGTATGGATGAATGTATGATAGAGTATTTCCAGGAAGGTCACGTACATTGATTTCTTCAATCGTACCAAGAGTGGAAGCGGAGAAGGAAACTTCTTTAGCTAACACGTAATGTACTGTTGTAGACGTCAATTAGTGATTTTCGATGGAACTGACAATGTGGCATTCGAAGTGAATCTGATGTGATGATAAGCCGTAACCTCAAGCCTCATCAACTGGTAAATGACAGAAATCGGGCAGGTAGCATGGCTATGTAGGTCACATCTATTAGGGTGTATAATCACCGGATCTAGAGTTTCATTTACTTCAAAAAAATCTAGTGTTGATGTTTTCCCATTCGGGAAACGGTTGCTAATCCCAACCGTTGGTGATATACATTCGATACACTCAAGCGAAATGAGTGGTCAGTCTTGTGTGGTCGGGTTGCAAGATGTTCTTTTTGAACCCAGTGTATTCCTCTCTTGAGGTACACTAGCAAAAGGTGGTTCCATACCTTGTCATAGTTGGAAATCCATTACCCAATACGTGCTTGCAGTTTTGATTGTATACTATATATGTAGAACGTGAGATGAAAGCGTTTCTGCTAGATGGTTATTATATTGTGGTTGATAGACATTATTATAATATCAAAAGGTTTTTGACATAAAGATATTTTGGATTCTCATAAGGGAAAAACCCGTTTCGTTGTACGGCATGGTCTTATGAGATATAATTTACTTGCTTGAACTGATTTAAACTGTTTTACTCATACTAGTCCCATGACTGACCCGAAGTTTATTTTGTTTTGTTTTCCCTAAACTCTTGGGTGCCCAATTTTGTACGGGCAGTCAAGTAGTCGGGATTTCACAGATGCACTTGGAGAGTTTGGAGCAGGAGGCTTCCGGATCATATAGCTATAATTTATTTCCGATGTGTTGTAAGTGTTGTACTCTGATAATGTTATTGTATACATATACTGATTTTATTTCAAGGATATGTTATTCGTTCCGCTATGAGGTTCGTGTTACTCTGATGTTGTGTTCTTCTTCTTCTATTCTAAGTTTCTATCTTATCTTTCCTCACCCTCTAATTTCTATCTGTTAGTTTCTTGGTTTCCAGTGCAATTTGGGTTGGACTTGTGTTATTTAGTCAGCTCAAACTGGACCGGATTTTCGGGTCATTATAGTTGGTATCAGAGCTTAAGTTAAGAATTACCTTGGCTTTGTGGCGTGACTCGGTAGAGATAGGGTTAGTAATACCCTAGATTGAGTTTGAGTGTATATATACGAATGCATATTTGTAATTTGATATAAAGTGGTTTTATATTGTGGAGATTCATTGGTTGAGTTGTTTATGGGTTCTGGTCGATCAGTTCTATCCACTGTATCGATAGGAGTTTATAAACACTCGAATATGATGGGTCGACACGATATGTTTTGAAAGAGGGTAAATTAAAATAAGTTTACCCAAGGTATATCTTGATATAGAGAACATATATATATATCAAAATTATAATATAGTGGATATATTGGTTGTTATTATAATCGAGTAAGATTATAAATTAAATGGTTATGTAAATAACCAATTAGAATTCATATAAGTGAAATACGTGAAATCAGATGAGTTAAATCTGAAATTTAAACAATAAATGGAGTTAAAATTCTGGAAAATTGGAAAAGTGTTTGTAAATGGATTTGGATTAAAAATAAGGAAAATTTAATATCCTGGGAGATTTCAAATTGTTTTACAAGCAGTGTGAATTATATTTTGAAATGAATTTCAAAGTGGAAATGTTTAGAAACGGTTTTATAGTATTGAACTCACTTCGATCGCTGGAAAATTGATTCTGATGATGACAGCTGCATCATCAGTATTCATTTTCGAGTTGTAAGTGACGAATTACTGCCAGAGATAATGTTTTGGATTTGTTTTGGGAATGACAAGTTGTGTTGAATTTCAAAAAGGAAAATTTGATTTTTGAAAAGAGTGAACTGTTTAAAAACTCACAGGGAAAGACTGTTTGAATTCAAAACAAATTTAATAGAAACTTGTGGAAGCAAATTTGAATTAAAGTAAAGCCAGTAAAGTGGTAACTGAGATTGAATTAGAATGATATCAAGACAAATTGGATTGTTAGATTCAAATTTGAAGTGTAATATGATAATCAAGTTAAGAGTTGGTAATCGAGAAGAAACTCGAGTTGAAATGATATTTGGCTCAGATAGAAGCGAATGGTTATGTTGTGGATAAAAGCATATTGGAATTTGATTGGGATGACCCTTGTATCCGCTGAATTGATAACAGATGGAAAGGATATAATGATATGCCGACAAAAGGTACAAGTTTATATTTCTATTGGATATAAGATTTATGAGCCGAATTGGCAAGCCGCTGGGCTGTTTGATTTTCTTTTGAGTTGGTGAAGGCCAAGAGAGGCGAGTGGGAGTTTGACCGATTGACCAGTACAAAGGAGGTGCTGGCGAAATTTTTCGAAGAGTTAAGGCGTTAGAAAATTTTCAGGATTTTTGGAAATTTCCGTTGATAAGAATTAAATAAATTTTAATTGAAATTAAATAAATTTTAATTGAAATTAAATTGGTTCAGTTGAAACTGAACTTAAGAAGTGAACAAATATGTTCTAACCAGTCGATGGGATCGTTCTCTACCTTAGCAATTTCGAGGACGAAATTATTTTAAGTCGGGAAGATTGTAATGACCCGCATTTGCAGAGGTATTATAATTTATTTATTTAATTATATAAATAGTGATGTAGTGAATTAAATGGTGGTTTAATTAAATAGCTGGGAATATTTAATTAAAATAATAATTGAGTAATATATTTAATTCTGAAATAATCAGAATTGGCAGAAATGGCGTTATGGTGTGAACTGGATCATCTGTGATATTTAATTCAGTTTAGAATTTAATTAGAATAATGAATATATTATTTAAACGATAGCTTGAACGTATAATTATATTATAATTAAAATCGAGCTTGAAATGGCGCGGCAGTTCGTTATTTGGTGATTTGAACTTCAACTGAATGTACAGGATTCGTTTTAAGCTGGATTTCTGTGAAACAAGAAACGTGTGGAGCTGGTGGAGTATATCTTTCTAGTGGAAGAGAAAATTCTGGATTTTGTTGGGTAGATTTTGATTTACATCCAAATAAAATTTTAGAAAAGTCGCTGTGGAATTTCTTTATAATTTATAAAGGAATTATTTATATTTTAAAGAGGAATTTCAATATAAATCGAATATCGGGTTGACCCAGAAGTGAATATCAAGTTAGAAATTCATATAGGAATATTCTAGAGCTGTATGGTATTCCACTGTGAATATATACAATAATATAAATTTATTTATATTTAATTTAATTATATTTAAATATATTTATATATTTAAACGAGTCATTTAGAGCTTTAAAAATAGCCAGTTTTGCAAACAACCTCAGAATTCGACGAAACCAATTTTGTTGGGTCTGCAATATTAAATTATTGCTAGATTTCAATTTCTGTGATTTTTGAAGCCAGTATGTGGTCGTACGGATTTTTAGAGTGAAAAACAGTCAGTATTTTGACGGTTAAAAATACGCTGTGTGAGCACACGAAGTCAGAATTAGACGAAACCAGTTTCGTTGGGACCGTAATGTCGAGCTCTAGCTGCATGTCAATTTTCATAATTTTTGGGTATTGTATGTGACCGTAGGAATTTTTAGAAGTCAAAAAAATAAGAGTTTGACTAAAAATGAAAATATCCTAACTAAAATATGTAAATCCTAAACCCTATAAATACCCCCCCTTTAGCATTCGTTAAGACCTATTCTACTTCTGAGAAACGAGAGAACGAGAAGCCGCATTTCATTCTCTCAAACCCAATTCAATCCTTTCATAAATTCATAGAAACTCAAAACAAATGCTAAAAATCTCAAGACCTATATTCGTGAATTCCTGCAATGCTTCTCTTCGATCGGATAGGTCATTTGTTGGGTGCAGTCCAAATTCTGTCGAGCTAGAAATAAGGCAGCGAAGTTGGGTTCCAAGTTTTGGAAAATCGAAGTGTGTATTCACGAAATCGAGTTGATTTATGGATTAAGGAGGTCGAATAGCTGATGTTGGCAAGATTTTGGAGATTTTCATATCAAAATAGTTCGGTTGTTTTTCCAGGTAGAGCTCGACGTCGCATTTGTTGGGTGGACTTCGGGTGTGATGAAAGGGGTATCAATGTGTAGAGGTTTCGATGCAAAAGAGGGTGGTGCTCTCGGTTTTTGAGTTCGTGGATGAATGTTGGAGTTGAGTTTGAGGAAATAAGCGTGAATGGCCATTGAAATTTGTGGAGCGTGTTCTGTAAATTGAAAGGGAAGAGGAGGGACTGTTCATTTTGGGTTAGAAGGAGTTTGGGCTGGGTTTGGGTAAGTGAAGGCCTAAATACTTAAATAGATTAGTTGAATTTAATTTGAATAGTGTGTAGTCTTGTAACTTTAATATCTTGTACCCACTTTATCAGAATTGCGAACGGTGAATTCCTTTGGGATCATATGGACGGGAGCTACACCATGGAACTGACTGGGAGTGGACTGAAGCTCGTATGAATTTATGGCGAAATAAATTGTTTGATTCAAATCAAACAAACAGTTTATCATTCTTTAACGATGAACTGCCAATCTGAGTAAATCTCACTAACTCTGAACAGATCATAATTTCATGTTGTATTTTTAGAATTTTTAAAATTGTCTGATTGACTGTTTCTGACTGTTTGATTGAATTGCTAGTCAGTTAGTTGAAAGTTTATATATATATATATATATATATATATATATATTTATATATATATATAAACCGTTCAACATATTTATTGATTATGTTTATTAGAATAATTCATATTGAACTGAAATTGATGATGATTTTATTGTGTAACATCTGTGGATGCAGGGAAACAGGTTGGAGGGATCCAACTGGATTCCTCAAATATTTAAAATACCGTTTTGTTTCATATATTGAAATATATGATGTGGTATATAATCTGTTGTTGATTATATGTGTTTGGACGATATTGATCATCGTGATTTGATATGTTGAATACCATAGAAATACCGGAATGTTGATAAGGGAATATTTTCAAAGTGATATTGAGAATAAAATATTTATAAATGGAATATTTATAAAGAAGAGATATTTATAAATTGGAATATTTATAAATAGGAGATATTTAGAAAGTAAATAATTGCAAACCATTTTCTTTTTGAATGGAAAGGCCTGTGTGGCGGTTTGGGGATTTTCCCGATGCTCCCGGTAAAAGGAGTTTATGGCAAATTTTTTTGGGAATTTAAGGAGTTCGAATATTTTTAAGAATAAAAATTGAAAAGGGAATATTTAGAAAATAAATAGCGTTAAAAAGGGAAATTGTTTATAACGGGATAGGATGTTATAAAAAGGAAAACGTTATTAAAAGGAAATCTGTATAAGTGGAGAAAACGTTATTAGAAGGACATTTTTAAAGTGAAGAACCATTACTAAAAGTAAATCTTTTTAAATGAATAAACGTTGTTAAAAGGAAATCTTTTTAAAGCTAATAAAGGGAGTTAATCGAATATGGTATTCGAAGGGAGTTAATCGAATATGGTATTCAAATGTTAGTAAATCGAATATGGTATTCGAAAGTTAGTAAATCGAATATGTTATTCGAAAGGGGTTAGTTGAGTCGAGTTAGTTGAATAGAGTTAATCGAATATTAGTTATTCGAATAAGAGTTAACCAGTTAGAGTTAACCAGTTAGAATTAACCAGTTAGAGTTAATCAGTGGAGTTAATCAGTTAGAGTTATCTAGTTAGGTTAAACCATTAGAGTTAACCAGTTAGGTTAAACCATTAGAGTTAAACCGTTAGGGTTATCCAGTTAGAAGTAATCGGTTAGATTTAATCAGTAGAGTTAATCAGTGGAGTTAGTCAGTTAGAGTTAACTAGTTAGGTTAAACCATTTGAGTTAACCAGTTAGGTTAAACCATTAGAGTTAACCAGTTAGGTTAAACCATTAGAGTTAAACCGTTAGGGTTATCCAGTTAGAAGTAATCAGTTAGATTTAATCAGTAGAGTTAATCTAGTCAGAGTTAGTCGAGTATTAGTAATCGAATATTAGTTTATTCGAAGAAGTGAGTTAATCGAATCAGAAATATTCAAGATGAGTTAATCGATTTAAGTTAATCGAAGGAGTTAATCGAATAGTCGATATTCGAAGTGAGATAATCGAATAATAGATATTCGAAGTGAGATAATCGAATAGTAGATATTCGAAGTAAGTTAATCAAATACAATTTATTTGAATAAGAGTTAATCCAATAAGAGTTAAATAGAATAAAAGTTCATCGAATAAGAGTTATAGCTTAGAGTTAACCAAATAGGAGTTAATAAATTAGTTGATCGTTATATTATTCGAGTTAGGAAATAAAAGATAGATTTAAGTTATTATATTTCAGAGACAGGAAATTGTAACACCACTGTTATAATCAATTGATTCTGTAAAGGAGTTGGATTCGTAAGTTGGATCCGGAAGTTACGTAAGGAAGTGTTAAAGAGTTAAAACATGAACTTACACTAATTCGAGATTTGAAATGTTGTTCAGTTAAGGTTTGAGAGGTAGTTATACCCCAACTTGATTGACTTCGTTTTTAATTTATAATGGTTAAGGTTCGAGAGTGAAAGTGGTTAAGTTATTTTAGTAAATAAGTATAGTGGTTTGAGTTGTCGTCGCGATGTTGATTTAAACATCTGTTTAAATCCAATAAAGAAGATTTGGAAATGTTTTCCAAATAGAATCAGAAACATAATCAAATATTGAAATTAGAAATATGAATTAGAAAAGGAAGTGTTCATGTATAAGGAGTTAAGAAATGGAGTTAAGCTAAATCGGAATTTGACTGGAGACTTGTTAAGTTGAATGGTTTCCTAAGTGTCTATCTGATGTTGGTTTCGACCTTCAGGATTAGTACTTAGGGAATTGTACTTATACTAGTTTACAATCGAAGACTGATAGTTGTAGAAGAATAGTTTACGTAAATAAAACTTGGAAATGTTTTCCAGTGTTAACGTATATTTTCTAAACATAGAAAATAAGGAAATATAAATATATATATATAGATAAATATATGATTGATGATTGATTTGATAGAATTTCCATCTGGGAATAATATCGTTGTTTGCACACGTATTTTTCTTTGATAGTTAACTCACCGACTATCGAAGTTTTTTGACCATTTTAACGTTGTTAATATAGAGAGACCGATTGGATTATTATCCAAAGAACTACTCTGTATTGGCATAAGCGTTGCGAATCATATATGCCAAAGATAATTGAAGACGGAGTAAAGTGCAAGGGCTATTGTATAAGTCTTAGATAACAGTGCCTAAGATCGATGTACTGAATAGTGCCTTCAGTTCATCCTGTTCCTGGATGATGTAAAAACCCGTAACTTCCCCGTAAAGGAAAGTGTCGGATAGTTCGAGAACAAGCCACAACAGAATGCATACAAAAGAACATTTCATTGTATATTACAACAATGCATCGGATTACAAGAATATACAGAGTATAAATGAATCCTACACAGAAATATCAGAGATTTAAATTACATTTAAATACATCGCAGCGGAAAATAATACAATACACAACTAGAAGAGATATACGGATACAAAGCTTTCCGGACATCATTCCAGCTGTAAACCAGGATCCTGTGAATATAAATCTGCAAAACCAAAACTACTAGCTGCCCGCGTCAAAATAAGGGCACCCAGAGTTTAGGTTAAAACAATAAACTCTAGGTCAGTCATGTGACTGGTGTGAGAACTAAAATAGTTATTAATCTTTATTTTAAAGATAGGTAAGTCAAGGGACCACGCCGTATAACACGGAATGGGTTTCCTCCCAAGAATACCAGTGCATAAAACAAACAGCGCAATGCTAAATAAAGAAAAATGAAGCTGTTATAAGACCCAGGTCCTATCACACAATGCAACGCAAGCCGGGGGATAGGGTTTTCCCTTATAACAGCCAAAGAATGCTTGATACGTTTTTAAAACAAATCATTTGATACTATTATAAGTGTATAGTATATAAAAAAAACTTCAAATCATAAGTATCAATCATAGGCGGCATGAATGCCCCATAACACTATGTCGCCATATATAGGTTATACAATCAAAATCGCAAAGTCGCGTATTTGGAAATTGGATTTCCGTCTATGAACCGAGTTAAAAGATAGTCCTCACTGACTTCGAGACTGTCTAGCCTCAGGGTCAGAGCGCATCGACCCTTGGATCCTCAGGGCCGGTCCACCGATGTGGATTAAACTTAAATCCTGAACATGCGTTTCCCCGCCCTTTGGGGCAGAAATGAGCCAACGAATGACTCCACCGGACCCGGATCGTCCGATCAAACCGAGGCGCCTCGCAACAGCAACAACCACACAGGTGAAAAGTATATAAATGTCAGGGCTGGTAGGTCACTGACACCACCCTAGCTAGAAAGAAACGCATGCCCTCCCTGACGTCTCTCCCGTTTTTGGTTCACAACCGGGGTGCGAAACTCGCGAAGTAAACGTTACACAAAGCTACGCCTCAAAGGCCGTGCTTCGATCATCAACCACAAGACTTTGCTTTTCAACAGAAGCCTTGATCATTTGCATCTTAGCATGCCACACAGGCAATTCATTCCATGCGATTGATATCCATCAATATATAACCCCTGAGCTCGTACGTCTCAGAGAAGGGCGTTAAGCAAGAGAATAAATTCTCCGCTGCCAAACAGATATATATTTAATAGAGATCAATCACACAGACTAAAATCCAATGTCAGACACACAGTCCATTTACAAGTCCGTTCTGGGTCTGTACGAAACCGGAGGCACCTAGTACCCCGCATATCCATCGATCTCCAAGTACGTCTGGACGATCACTAACTGTTTCCATCTTCTTGGGTGTACAGCCCAATCAAGATCATCAATAATTATCCAAACGACGTGAAGACCTCCGGTCTTCGACCATCGTCTTCATCTTCGACTTATCGTCGTATCAGTCATTCAGAATGGGATAAACCCGGTCTTCCCGAATAACTCACGTATATTTTAAATAAGTGTTACACAAACACAACATACGCCTCATTCCAATTCATCAGTCACTAACCGTAAATTAATCAAGAGAATAATTCCCCAAATATTAACCCCGAAGGCCGAAACCAACATCAGATCAATATCCAGAAAACCATTCTGCTTGGCTAACCGGCAGTTAGTTTCTAAATTTCACATTCATAGGGAAAGGTTCCCATTAATTTTATCCAAGATAAATTCCTTGAATTTATTCTTTAATCATCTTTTGAATTTCGATTCAACTAGTCGGGATTAACGAACCTTACCGAAGTAATCATTGGTTTTAATTTCCCAATCCCAACCTATTCATCCCATGAAGTAAAACTGGTAGTACTTCATATCTAACACCACGGTGTTATCGGTAAATTCAATTACCATTTCACGTTCAAATCTAATTAAAGATTTAACTATCGCCTGGAGCAAAACTGGTGATACTCCATTCTCGATCTTTTCAATCTAATTAAAGATTCATTAAAACACCACTTAGTTTTAATCGTTAACTGGGTTAAAGAATCAGTGTCATTTAAAAACACGGTTCACGATAAACCCAAAGTCACATTCCATTAATTATCGGGTTAAAGAACAAGTGTTATTTAAAACACTGTCCACGATAAACCACAAAAACAATATCAATTCAATTCCAATTAAATATTATTTAATTGGTGCACTTCATTAAATCTAAATAAAAAGATTTAATCTTTTCTCAACTGGGTTCAAGAACGGTGTTAGTGAAGACACCATTCACGACAAACCCAAATCACATTTGATATTAAATACAAGGCTCTGAATAGAAAATATCCCGGCTTATATTCAATATCAAATTCTACGACCAACAAATATCGTATCGGAAATAACGATATATATATATATCTTTCAAATTTCCATAACAACATCTGTATAATCACGAAATTCAACATCGAAATATTCCGAAGACAATTTCGATTCAAATCCATTCCAATGCAATCATTGGAAATCCTGGTTATTTACAAAACCATTTCAAATTCAATTTATTTATTTAAAAATAAATAGAATTATAATTCTAGTTCAAAACTAGTTCATTTTGATAAAAATCTATTTTTATCTTTTCAAATATGGAGTTTTCATCCCAATTCTTCACAAATCATTTCTTATGATTTTACATAAATTATTCCTATTTTTAATAATTTTATCAAGGCCCGTACGGTCGATTTCCATCAATGGCCATCGAACTGCACTTACAGCGACCTTTTTCAAATTTGATTTGGACATAATTCCAAATCCAACCGTTAGATTTCTAATTTCTAATATTCGTTAGAAAGCTCTTTTCGATACGAACCCAACGGTTCCGGTTTTAGGAGAATCCGATGGTCGGATCTCCCGTAATGTCCGTTTGAAATAAATGGTCGAAATTCACGAACTGCCGCGGCGCGGCGCGTTCTATTCAGGCCATTATATTATATATATAATATATATAATATATATTTCGTCGATTACTATTTAAAACGAATTTTATAAATAGTTTTGAATTCGTTTTAAAAACAATTTCAACTTCCATTTCAATCCAAAGCAAAATTGAATTCTTCCTTATAAATTCGTTTTAAAATTCATTTCTATTCAATTCAAATTTCAATTCAATTTGAATTCATTTCAATTCGCTTTCAATTCAATTTGAATTCGTTTTCAATTCAATTCAATTTCAAAGTCGTTTTCTCTTCGATTCAATTCAAACTGGTTTTCTATATTCAATTCAATTTCAAAATCGTTTTCTATTTAATTCATTTCGAAATCGTTTTCAATTCAATTCATTTCGAAATAGTTTTCTATTCATTTCATTTCGAAATCGTTTTCAATTCAATTCATTTCAAAATCGTTTTCAATTCAATTCGAAATCGTTTTCAATTCAATTCATTTCGAAATCGTTTTCAATTCAATTCATTTCGAAATCGTTTTCTATTCAATTTATTTCGAAATCGTTTTCAATTCAATTCATTTCGAAATCGTTTCTATTCATTTCATTTCGAAATCGTTTTCTATTCAATTCATTTCAAAATCGTTTTCTATTCAATTCATTTCAAAATCGTTTTCAATTTCAAAATATTCGATTTCGAAATCACTTTTCAATATTCATTTATAATGAATAAAATCGATATAAATCTCGTTCACGTCAAAATGGCGTCAATCTAAACAACACGGCTTCATATATTTCCATTTCAAATATATCGTTCAACACATGACTAATCTCAACGGATGAGTACTGTCAACACATGAACCTTTATTTTATATTGATAAAAATGTAAACTTTATTATTAAAATATTTCGTTCAACACATGACTAATCTCAATAGATGAGTGCAGTCAACACATGAACCTTTATTTTATATTGATAAAAATGTAAACTTTATTATTAAAATATTTCGTTCAACACATGACTAATCTCAATGGATGAGTGCAGTCAACACATGAACCTTTATTTTATATTGATAAAAATGTAAACTTTATTATTAAAATATTTCGTTCAACACATGACTAATCTCAACGGATGAGTGCAGTCAACACATGAACTTTTATTTTATATTGATAAAGATGCAAATTTTATTATTAAATTATTTCGTTCAACACATGACTAATCTCAACGGATGAGTACAGTCAACACATGAACCTTTATTTTATATTGTTCTTTATTTTCTAAATTGGAATGAGGCCCAATCAATCACCATATAATGTTAATTATATGGATTTTCATACATCACACGTATATAATAGCATTGAAAAATAATCAACCATCAACCAAAGTGCACTACACTGTATAAGCATTAAATATAGATATATAACGCTTATGACAGCCTGTCAATCAATCGATCGACATATTTAATCAATCAGGATGAGTGAACTTCAAATTTCATCCCAACACCCGTGTGGGGTTTCAAACAAACAAACACAGGTTTTATTTGTGCAGTCGGGCGATGTGTAAAATTTATCGTCCCAATCAATGTCCTTCAAATAGGTGTACATAAACAAACCGTCCGGTTTGTAAATGAATATTTTATCTTGTTCACTTCACGTTAAAAATTATATTTTAAACGATAAAATATTTTATTTCAACACATGAATTTTCATTCAGTTCATTTACAAAATAAAAATGATATTTTTATTTTTCTAACATATTTTAGAAAATTTCGGCGGCATAACGGCACGATACTAGAAACGGGACAAGGCCTAGCCTTATCCCCAGTCTAGTGAAGGCCCACGCCATACACACATCAATCAAATCAATTTCATTTAACCAAACAATTCAATTCAAACCAAATCATCAAATTAATTTATGCAACCAAACAAACAAGTCCATGGTCTATGGACGATTGTGTCGGGTGCTACTAAGCACCGTCTGCATCCTAGTATATATATATAACTAGAAAAAGAAATTGAAAGGTGAGAAATTCTCACTTATAGCTATCCTAATCTCCACGGCACTTCCAATGCAGGAAATTTTCACTGTTCTCGTCTCTTATCACTTTCTTTGCCCGTAGCCACTACATATATAAAAATCGAATTTTTACTTCGATGTTCAATATATAAAAATCATATTTTTACTTCGATGTTCAATATATAAAAATCATATTTTTACTTCGATGTTCAATATATAAAAATCATATTTTTACTTCGATGTTCAATATATAAAAATCATATTTTTATTTTTTTCCTACACATATCAAGATGATATTTCTAATATTCCTATCATGTAAAAATTATATTTCTACCACTTCTATATAGTAAAGATTATATTTTTATAGTTCTTACTATGCAAAGATCATATTTTTATCTTTTTACAATATAAAAGATTATATTTTTACTACTTTAAAAATATAAAAATCATATTTTTATAATCGCTATATAGTAAAGACTATATTTTTAATACTTTTAAAAATATAAAAATCATACCTTTTAACAAATAAAAATCCAATCTTTTTCTTATGTAAAAATCTTATTTTTATGAACATACATATATAAAAAATCCTATTTTTAATTTACACTAATATGTATAAATATAAAACTGATTTTTATTCCTATATATTTTCTTCTAAGTTGATTACACTAAAAATAAGAAAGGAAACAAATAAAAAGAAATCACCTTTAATTTGGTATATTTTCCATTGCGTTGAGGGGGGGGGGGGGAAAGGGCTGCTCACGGTTGAGGGTTCTAGTGGTCTGGCGCGGAAATCGAGGCGGGTGGCCTTCTTCGAATGGCGGTGGCGTCCTTGAGCTTGAGCGGTTGACGGGGGAGGGGGGGGGGGGGGTTTCTGGTGGGTGCGTCGGCTTCAGGGCGGGTGGGGGTTCGGTTTCCTGGCGACATCGATTTAGCTGGAGGAGGGCGTCGAGAGAGGGGAGGGGAAGGGAGGTGGGGGTGGCGCGCCTTGGACGCCGGCGGCGGTGGTCGATGTCGCACCTCCGTCCGTCATCGTTCGATTTTTTTTTTCCTGAATAATCGGTTGAAAATGAAAAAAGGAGGGGCCAGAGCGGGTTAAATGGGAGGGAGATATTTTTTTTATTATTTAATTTCAATATTATATTCACATAAAGTAACTTTTTCTATCGACCTCGAAACGAAGCCCACCGCCTGTCGTACATAGCTAATTACCCCCATTCTGAACACAATGGGATATGTATCGTAGGTTGATTCGGACGTTACGATCAGTTTCCGTTGAATTTACATTTAAATCGCTATATTGAATTTTAAACGTACCTTTCAAATTACCGGGGTCACATACTAACTAGAAAAATTCCAGAAAAATATTTTCTAGCTTCGTATTGACGATACGGTCCTAACAAAACTCGTTTCGTCGAATTCTGAGACCGTTGGAAAAATGTCCATTTTCCAGTCGATTAAAATCAACTGAACTGGTCAAACGCGTTTTCCTTTGCCACGCTCACATATTGATTCACAAAATTATGAAAGTTGGAACCTAGCAATAACTTTACATCACGGACCCAACAAAACCGGTTTCGTCAAAATCCGAGGTCATTTGCAAAATTCCTATTTTTAAGGGCCTGAATTCCATAGCGACTATTCAGAATTTTCAATTGGACATATCATTTGATTCCCGCTATGAAATTTTGATTTTTCGGATTCGTTGGAAAGATATCATCAATTAGATCCTAACGTTTTTGGTTTCACTAAAATCCGGATTGTTTTGCACCCGGTACATTCAATTGAAGTTTGAAATCGAATTATCGAACTACCGCGCCATTTTCAATTCCTTTTATAATTATAAATAATTATTTATATTCTAACGACGACGTATATAAATATATAAGTTTGAATTCTCTTCAAAATAAATTTCTCGTCGATATTATTTAAAATAATTCATTTTAAATAATCAAAATTCGCTAAAATTGCCAAAATAAAAATTTTAAACTGGCCCAGATTTTCCGGGTTGTTACAATCTCCCCCACTTAAAACTTTTCCTCCCCGAAAAGGAACAAAGTCGAAAGTGGTTTGATTAATCAACTCTACGTTCGATCTGGCTTCCCTTCTCCAACTTTTCAGTTTCTGAGAATTTTCAAAAATTTCAAAAATTTGGCTAACACCCTAAATTTTCGAAAAATTTCGCCATAACCTCCCCTGCAATGGGAGCATCGGGGAATTTCAAATAGGTTCCCAAGTCCTTCAGATCTCAAAAAGAAAAAGAAAAAGCCAAGCGGCTAGCCAATGGGCTCATAAAATCATCATCACCCAAACAAAACAGTAAATTATGTAGTAAACATGTACCTATTTGTCGGGCAAACAAATTTTATTCTCTGCTCTAGCCTCCTTGCTATGACCTGTTCAATGTAAGTATATGTATGCAAGCAAATGCGACCAATTTCCAATATAATTCAATATGTGATTCAATTAGGCTAAATGGCTAAGAATTAGCAAACAAATAAACAAACAACACAAACATCAATCAATTAGTTGATTAGCTTTTGAAATTCATAACTTTGATATATATACAAAAATCATGTTTTTGATGCCAAATCACAACAATAAACCCTATCTAATTTTGGTTCTCACACCAGTCTAATGGAAATATATAGATATCACACCTTCAACACTCGAACACTAATTCTGATGATGTAGCTACAATCATCAGAATCATCTTCGGGCGACTAGAGTGTGAATCTATATCTATCCAGTATATTAAAATTTCGAATATACGTTTGCAAGGCGCATATGCAAAATCTTTATATACTGGACTGTACAAATCAATATAAAATAAATAATCAAATACGAATAGTTGATTTAAATTTTCAAAACAAAATTTGTTTTCATTTGAAAAATATACTCTTCACACTCGTTCTAGGATACTACTGATCCCATCTCTAACGAGCCATTCCCGTTGGATATTACTAATCCAGTTTCTGATGAATTCTTTCGTATGGTTCAAATGTGCCTTGTTCTCTGAGCTTTGTAAACCAAAGCTCTGATACTAACTATAAAAACCCGTAACTTCCACGTAAAGGAAAGTGTCGGATAGTTCAAGAACAAGCCACAACAGAATGCATACAAAAGAACATTTCATTGTATATTACAACAATGCATCAGATTACAAGAATATACAGAGTATAAATGAATCCTACACAGAAATATCAGAGATTTAAATTACATTTAAATACATCGCAGCGGAAAATAATACAATACACAACTAGAAGAGATATACGGATACAAAGCTTTCCGGACATCATTCCAGCTGTAAACCAGGATCCTGTGAATATAAATCTGCAAAACCAAAACTACTAGCTGCCCGCGTCAAAATAAGGGCACCCAGAGTTTAGGTTAAAACAATAAACTCCAGGTCAGTCATGTGACTGGTGTGAGAACTAAAATAGTTATTAATCTTTATTTTAAAGATAGGTAAGTCAAGGGACCACGCCGTATAACACAGAACGGGTTTCCTCCCAAGAATACCGGTGCATAAAACAAACAGCGCAATGCTAAATAAAGAAAAATGAAGCTGTTATAAGACTCAGGTCCTATCACACAATGCAACGCAAGCCGGGGGATAGGGTTTTCCCTTATAACAGCCAAAGAATGCTTCATACGTTTTTAAAACAAATCATTTGATACTATTATAAGTGTATAGTGTATAAAAAAAACTTCAAATCATAAGTATCAATCATAGGCGGCATGAATGCCCCATAACACTATGTCGCCATATATAGGTTATACAATCAAAATCGCAAAGTCGCGTATTTGAAAATTGGATTTCCGTCTATGAACCGAGGCAAAAGATAGTCCTCACCGACTTCGAGACTGTCTAGCCCAAGCCTCAGGGTCAGAGCGCATCGACCCTTGGATCCTCAGGGCCGGTCCACCGATGTGGATTAAACTTAAATCCTGAACATGCGTTTCCCCGCCCTTTGGGGCGTAAATGAGCCAACGAATGACTCCACCGGACTTGGATCGTCCGATCAAACCGAGGCGCCTCGCAACAGCAACAACCACACAGGTGAAAAGTATATAAATGTCAGGGCTGGTAGGTCACTGACACCACCCTAGCTAGAAAGAAACGCATGCCCTCCATGACGTCCTCTCCCGTTTTTGGTTCACAACCGGGGTGCGAAACTCGCGAAGTAAACGTTACACAAAGCTACGCCTCAAAGGCCGTTCTTCGATCATCAACCACAAGACTTAGCTTTTCAACAGAAGCCTTGATCATTTGCATCTTAGCATGCAACACAGGCAATTCATTCCATGCGATTGATATCCATCAATATATAACCCCTGAGCTCGTACGTCTCAGAGAAGGGCGTTAAGCAAGAGAATAAATTCTCCGCCGCCAAACAGATATATATTTAATAGAGATCAATCACACATACTAAAATCCAATGTCAGACACACAGTCCATTTACAAGTCCGTTCTGGGTCTGAACGAAACCGGAGGCACCTAGTACCCCGCATATCCATCGATCTCCAAGTACGTCTGGACGATCAATAACTGTTTCCATCTTCTTGGGTGTACAGCCCAATCAAGATCATCAGTAATTATCCAAATGATGTGAAGACCTCCGGTCTTCGACCATCGTCTTCATCTTCGACTTATCGTCGTATCAGTTATTCGGAATGGGATAAACCCGGTCTTCCCGAATAACTCACGTATATTTTAAATAAGTGTTACACAAACACAACATACGCCTCATTCCAATTCATCAGTCACTAACCGTAAATTAATCAAGAGAATAATTCCCCAAATTTTAACCCCGAAGGCCGAAACCAACATCAGATCAATATCCAGAAAACCATTCTGCTTGGCTAACCGGTAGTTAGTTTCTAAATTTCACATTCATAGGGAAAGGTTCCCATTAATTTTATCCAAGATAAATTCCTTGAATTTATTCTTTAATCATCTTTTGAATTTCGATTCAACTAGTCGGGATTAACGAACCTTACCGAAGTAATCATTGGTTTTAATTTCCCAATCCCAACCTATTCATCCCATGAAGTAAAACTGGTAGTACTTCATATCTAACACCACGGTGTTATCGGTAAATTCAATTACCATTTCACATTCAAATCTAATTAAAGATTTAACTATCGCCTGAAGCAAAACTGGTGATACTCCATTCTCGATCTTTTCAATCTAATTAAAGATTCATTAAAACACCACTTAGTTTTAATCGTTAACTGGGTTAAAGAATCAGTGTCATTTAAAAACACGGTTCACGATAAACCCAAAGTCACATTCCATTAATTATCGGGTTAAAGAACAAGTGTTATTTAAAACACTGTCCACGATAAACCCAAAAATCAATATCAATTCAATTCCAATTAAATATTATTTAATTGGTGCACTTCATTAAATCTAAATAAAAAGATTTAATCTTTTCTCAACTGGGTTCAAGAACGGTGTTAGTGAAGACACCATTCATGACAAACCCAAATCACATTTGATATTAAATACAAGGCTCTGAATAGAAAATATCCCGGCTTATATTCAATATCAAATTCTACGACCAACAAATATCGTATCGGAAATAACGATATATATATATATCTTTCAAATTTCCATAACAACATCTGTATAATCACGAAATTCAACATCGAAATATTCCGAAGACAATTTCGATTCAAATCCATTCCAATGTAATCATTGGAAATCCTGGTTATTTTCAAAACCATTTCAAATTCAATTTATTTATTTAAAAATAAATAGAATTATAATTCTAGTTCAAAACTAGTTCATTTTGATAAAAATCTATTTTTATCTTTTCAAATATGGAGTTTTCATCCCAATTCTTCACAAATCATTTCTTATGATTTTACATAAATTATTCCAATTTTTAATAATTTTATCAAGGCCCGTACTGTCGATTTCCATCAATGGCCATCGAACTGCACTTACATCGACCTTTTTCAAATTTGATTTGGACATAATTCCAAATCCAACCGTTAGATTTCTAATTTCTAATATTCGTTAGAAAGCTCTTTTCGATACGAACCCAACGGTTCCGGTTTTAGGAGAATCCGACGGTCGGATCTCCCGTAATGTCCGTTTGAAATAAATGGTCGAAATTCACGAACTGCCGCGGCGCGGCGCGTTCTATTCAGGCCATTATATTATATATATAATATATATTTCGTCGATTACTATTTAAAACGAATTTTATAAATAGTTTTGAATACGTTTTAAAAACAATTTCAACTTCCATTTCAATCCAAAGCAAAATTGAATTCTTCCTTATAAATTCGTTTTAAAATTCATTTCTATTCAATTCAAATTTCAATTCAATTTGAATTCATTTCAATTCGCTTTCAATTCAATTTGAATTCGTTTTCAATTCAATTCAATTTCAAAGTCGTTTTCTATTCGATTCAATTCAAATTGGTTTTCTATGTTCAATTCAATTTCAAAATCGTTTTCTATTTAATTCATTTCGAAATCATTTTCAATTCAATTCATTTCGAAATAGTTTTCTATTCATTTCATTTCGAAATCGTTTTCAATTCAATTCATTTCGAAATCGTTTTCAATTCAATTCATTTCGAAAATCGTTTTCTATTCAATTTATTTCGAAAACGTTTTCAATTCAATTCATTTCGAAATCGTTTCTATTCATTTCATTTCGAAATCGTTTTCTATTCAATTCATTTCAAAATCGTTTTCTGTTCAATTCATTTCAAAATCGTTTTCAATTTCAAAATATTCGATTTCGAAATCACTTTTCAATATTCATTTATAATGAATAAAATCGATATAAATCTCGTTCACGTCAAAATGGCGTCAATCTAAACAACACGGCTTCATATATTTCCATTTCAAATATATCGTTCAACACATGACTAATCTCAACGGATGAGTACTGTCAACACATGAATCTTTATTTTATATTGATAAAAATGTAAACTTTATTATTAAAATATTTCGTTCAACACATGACTAATCTCAACGGATGAGTGCAGTCAACACATGAACCTTTATTTTATATTGATAAAAATGTAAACTTTATTATTAAAATATTTCGTTCAACACATGACTAATCTCAACGGATGAGTGCAGTCAACACATGAACCTTTATTTTATATTGATAAAAATGTAAACTTTATTATTAAAATATTTCGTTCAACACATGACTAATCTCAACGGATGAGTGCAGTCAACACATGAACTTTTATTTTATATTGATAAAGATGCAAATTTTATTATTAAATTATTTCGTTCAACACATGACTAATCTCAACGGATGAGTACAGTCAACACATGAACCTTTATTTTATATTGTTCTTTATTTTCTAAATTGGAATGAGGCCCAATCAATCACCATATAATGTTAATTATATGGATTTTCATACATCACACGTATATAATAGCATTGAAAAATAATCAACCATCAACCAAAGTGCACTACACTGTATAAGCATTAAATATAGATATATAACGCTTATGACAGCCTGTCAATCATTCGATCGACATATTTAATCAATCCGGATGAGTGAACTTCAAATTTCATCCCAACACCCGTGTGGGGTTTCAAACAAACAAACACAGGTTTTATTTGTTCAGTTGGGCGATGTGTAAAATTTATCGTCCCAATCAATGTCCTTCAAATAGGTGTACATAAACAAACCGTCCGGTTTGTAAATGAATATTTTATCTTGTTCACTTCACGTTAAAAATTATATTTTAAACGATAAAATATTTTATTTCAACACATGAATTTTCATTCAGTTCATTTACAAAATAAAAATGATATTTTTATTTTTCTAACATATTTTAGAAAATTTCGGCGGCATAACGGCACGATACTAGAAACGGGACAAGGCCTAGCCTTATCCCCAGTCTAGTGAAGGCCCACGCCATTCACACATAAATCAAATCAATTTCATTTAACCAAACAATTCAATTCAAACCAAATCATCAAATTAATTTATGCAACCAAACAAACAAGTCCATGGTCTGTAGACGATTGTGTCGGGTGCTACTAAGCACCGTCTGCATCCTAGTATATATATATATATAACTAGAAAAAGAAATTGAAAGGTGAGAAATTCTCACTTATAGCTATCCTAATCTCCACGGCACTTCCAATGCAGGAAATCTTCACTGTTCTCGTCTCTTATCACTTTCTTTGCCTGTAGCCACTGCATATATAAAAATCGAATTTTTACTTCGATGTTCAATATATAAAAATCATATTTTTACTTCGATGTTCAATATATAATAATCATATTTTTACTTCGATGTTCAATATATAAAAATCATATTTTTACTTCGATGTTCAATATATAAAAATCATATTTTTATTTTTTTCCTACACATATCAAGATGGTATTTCTAATATTCCTATCATGTAAAAATTATATTTCTACCACTTTTATATAGTAAAGATTATATTTTTATAGTTCCTACTATGCAAAAATCATATTTTTATCTTTCTACAATATAAAAGATTATATTTTTACTACTTTAAAAATATAAAAATCATATTTTTATAATCGCTATATAGTAAAGACTATATTTTTAATACTTTTAAAAATATAAAAATCATACCTTTTAACAAATAAAAATCCAATCTTTTTCTTATGTAAAAATCTTATTTTTATGAACATACATATAAAAAAATCCTATTTTTAATTTACACTAATATGTATAAATATAAAACTGATTTTTATTCCTATATATTTTCTTCTAAGTTGATTACACTAAAAATAAGAAAGGAAACAAATAAAAAGAAATCACCTTTAATTTGATATATTTTCCATTGCGTTGAGGGGGGGAAAGGGCTGCTCACGGTTGAGGGTTCTGGTGGTCTGGCGCGGAAATCGAGGCGGGTGGCCTTCTTCGAATGGCGGTGGCGTCCTTGAGCTTGCGCGGTTGACGGGGGGGAGGGGGGATTCTGGTGGGTGCGTCGGCTTCAGGGGGGGTGGGGGTTCGGGTTCCTGGCGACATCGATTTAGCTGGAGGAGGCCGTTGAGAGAGGGGAGGGGAAGGGAGGTGGGGGTGGCGCGCCTTGGACGCCAGCGGCGGTGGTCGATGTCGCGCCTCCGTCCGTCATCGTTCGATTTCTTTTTTTTTCCTGAATAATCGGTTGAAAATGAAAAAAGGGTGGGGGGGCAGAGCGGGTTAAAGGGGAGGGAGATATTTTTTATTATTATTATTTAATTTCAATATTATATTCACATAAAGTAACTTTTTCTATCGACCTCTAAAGAAGCCCACCGCCTGTCGTACATAGCTAATTACCCCCATTCTGAACACAATGGGATATGTATCATAGGTTGATTCGGACGTTACGATCAGTTTCCATTGAATTTACATTTAAATCGCTATATTGAATTTTAAACGTACCTTTCAAATTACCGGGGTCACATACTAACTAGAAAAATTCCAGAAAAATATTTTCTAGCTTCGTATTGACGATACGGTCCTAACAAAACTAGTTTCGTCGAATTCTGAGACCGTTGGAAAAATGGCCATTTTCCAGTCGATTAAAATCAACTGAACTGGTCAAACGCGTTTTCCTTTGCCACGCTCACATATTGATTCAGAAAATTATGAAAATCGGAACCTAGCAATAACTTTACATCACGGACCCAACAAAACTGGTTTCGTCGAAATCCGAGGTCGTTTGCAAAATTCCTATTTTTAAGGGCCTGAATTCCATAGCGACTATTCAGAATTTTCAACTGGACATATCTTTTGATTCCCGCTATGAAATTTTGATTTTTCGGATTCGTTGGAAAGATATCATCAATTAGATCCTAACGTTTTTGGTTTCACTAAAATCTGGATTGTTTCGCACCCGGTACATTCAATTGAAGTTTGAAATCGAATTATCGAACTACCGTGCCATTTTCAATTCCTTTTATAATTATAAATAATTATTTATATTCTAACGACGATGTATATAAATATATAAGTTTGAATTCTCTTCAAAATAAATTTCTCGTCGATATTATTTAAAATAATTCATTTTAAATAATCAAAATTCGCTAAAATTGCCAAAATAAAAATTTTAAACTGGCCCAGATTTTCCGGGTTGTTACAGATGACTTGTATGGATGAATGTCTGACAGAGTATTTCCAGAAAGGTCACTTACATTGATTTCTTCAACCATACCAAGAGTGGAAGCGGAGAAGGAAACTTCTTTAGCTAACACGTAAAGTACGGTTGTAGACGTCAATTAGTGATTTTCGATGGATCTGACAATGTGGCATTCGAAGTGAATCTGATGTGATGATAAGGCGTAACCTCAAGCCTCATCAACCGGTAAATGACAGAAATTAGGCAGGTAGCATGGCTATGTAGGTCGCACCTATTAGGGTGTATAATCACCTGATTTAGAGTTTCATTTACTTCAAAAAAATCTATTGTTGATGTTGTCCCATTCGGGAAACGGTTTCTGATCCCAACCATTGGTGATATACATTCGATACACTCAAGCGAAATGACTGGCCAGTCATGTGTGGCCGGGTTACAAGATGTTCTTGTTGAACCCAGTGTATTCCTTTCTAGAGGTACACTAGCGAAAGGTGGTTCCATACCTTGTCGTAGTTGGAAATCCATTACCCAATACGTGCTTGCAGTTTTGATTGTATACTATATATGTAGAACGTGAGATGAAAGCGTTTCTGCTAGATGGTTATTATATTTTGGTTGATAAACATTATTATAATATCAAAAGGTTTTTGATATAAAGATATTTTGGATTCTCATAACGGAAAAAACCCATTCCGTTATACGACATGGTCTTATGAGATATCATTTACTTGCTTGAACTGTTTTAAACTGTTTTACACATACTAGTCCCATGACTGACCCGGAGTTTATTTTGTTTTGTTTTCCCTAAACTCTTGGGTGCCCAATTTTGTACGGGCAGTCAAGTAGTCGGGATTTCACAGATGCACTTGGAGAGCTTGGAGCGGGAGGCTTCAGGATCATATAGCTATAGTTTATTTCCACTGTGTTGTAAGTGTTGTACTCTGATAATGTTATTGTATACATATACTGATTTTATTTCGAGGATAAGTTATCTATTATATGTTATTTTTTCCGCTGTGATGTTTGTTTTACTCTGATATTGTGTTCTTTTTCTTCTTCTATTCCAAGTTTCTATCTTATCTTTCCTCACCCTTTAATTTCTATCTATTAGTTTCCTGGTTTCCAGTGCCACTTGGGTTGGACTTGTGTTACTTAGTCAGCTCAAATTGGACCGGATTTTCAGGTCATTACAATACAAGCCATCTAGGAATTGGATGAACTGAAGGTACTCTCCTACTGCATCCAATAAAGGAATCAGCCCATGGACCAGTAGCAAGGAGTCCTTGATATCCGAAGATTCCAATCACAATAGAATCACTGTTGAAATATCTCTAGGAGCTAGGCAAAGAATTTCAATAAGTATTTCTTCCGCTCATGAAGATCTACGGTCTTTAGTTCTTTAAATCATATTGACATCCCTGCACGTTAGGTTACGTAAAGTCCGTTCGAAGTGGTTTTGGGTCCAGTTCCCATCCCGATCTCTTTGAAATGACATGTAGGGGATATGTATTTGATAGTCGGTGTTTTAACTATCAAATTTAAACAGTGTAAATGAGTAAATTATTTATACAAATTATTCCATATTTAATTCACATGACTTGTCAATTTAATTCAATAATCTTATTCCTAATTTTCGAACAATAGTTAACACAAGGTGATTTAAATAGAACGTGTCAATGTTTTATTTTAACAAATTTAGATTTTGTTTGGTCACTTCATAACAGATAATTTGATTAATGATCAATCGTCACAACATTAACACTGATTTGACGTCTTATTTCAAACTAAAAATAGTTTGAAATATCTGATCTGGAATAACGATTCCTTTTATACAATAATATCCAAATTCTTTGGAAGAAAATTAATTGAATTTTATTTAAAACATTTATTTTGTTTTCAAAGGATTATATATAAATATATATTCATATCTCAAATTTGAATTCCAGCTTACATGACGACTTCTATTTTGAAAGTCTGGACTAATTCAAAAGCTTCCCAATCCCTTTTCTTACCCATTATATATTATTTTTAGCTCCTAATTAAATCAAATTAATTCAATTTGATTTAAAATAATTAATTTAGCTTAGCACTTCCCAATTCCGCATAACTACAAAATTTCCCTTCGTCTTCCTTAAACACTTTCCCTCCACCTTTCTTCTTAATTTATGTATAAATTTGATGTTTTATTTAAGACTTCAGTTCTAAACAAAACAAACTCCTTTATTAAAAAAAAAGAACTTCAGGCCCAACAATCCATTAATTGTTAAAGGCCACAAATCCTATCGCCTTGCCCATCTCCTTCCGCAAGCTTCAGCAATCACAACTTTGAAATGATCCAATTTTTTTCTCTTCTGGTCAAAACGATCCATTGATTTAGCGAGTCATTGATGCCAACATGAATTTGGCAAAGGATCAACGTGTATTATTACTTCCCTGTTTCATTCTTTTCTTCCCTGATCCCTTCTCCTTTCCCTTGCCTGTTCTTGCTTCTTCACAACATCACCTGTACACCGTCTCCACCATGCATATGCACACTCAATTCCACCACTACTAATCCTCTTTGAGCATCCTTACACATCCCAATTACGTACTTGAAGCCAATCCCATCCTCAAAACCCCATCACGTCCACTTTATCGAAATCGAGTATACAACTGAGATTTCACCAAAAATCAGTTCCACTTCATCACTTCGTACCACCGCCATTGTAACACCCCACACCCGCTAAGGTCACTCATTAAGGGAATGCCTTAACTTCGGTGGAGCATTTTAAGTGAATATAGAACAGAAAAATTACACAAGACATATATAAATACTTGAAAAATCTAAAACATCATTTCATAGCAGCAGAAGGTAAACATGTTTAGTTACAACACCATAAAGAGTCAAGTACTAAATATCCATCCTGATAAAAACATAAGTACATAACCCCACTACATAAACAATAGCCATAAAAGAAAAGATAAGCTGGGCTTTACATCACGGTCCAAGCTCCAGAAGATAGATAAAGAAGTCTGATCAAAGCCCACTAGTGCTAGGCCCACTCTGAGAACCTGAGGGTTGGGGAAAAAGATAAAAACAACGGGGTCAGACATAAGTCTGAGTGAGCCCTATAACCTTAACAATACAATCATTAAAGTAATTAGGGTATGATATAAACCTGGTACGGTACAACTGGGGATAAATGACTACACTAAGTAGCCAACTCGACTTAGGATAAACTAAGATAACGGTAAAGACGCGCCTATCCACCCAAGGATAATTACTATATTGCACCACCCCAGATCTACCCACCCAAGGGTAATTCCTACACTGCACCACACAGTTCTACCCACCAAGGGTAATTCCTACCTAAAGGTTGATCCCACTAAGTGTACTTAGTAATTTTACCCAGTAGTTTCTTGTACCCCTAGCTGACTACATAGGTGCCGTCTGCCCCTATCTCCACTAGGTGTACCCACTACTCCCCAAGCGATCGGCTCCCTAACGTAGATACCCGTGCTGGCCCAACAGTGGGGTGTATCACTCCCCAAAGTGGCAACCCGATAATCAATGGTGCACGGCTTATACCTACACGATGCAACAACGTCTTACCTACCAGCCCGGGTCCACACACACATATGAAACCCGTTGGACTCGCGTTGCCACCGCTACCCCGTTTTGGCCTCTTACAGTCAAGCCCAGTACGAGTGTCCCGTCCTCGACTTGGGTCGAGCCCAATAAGATACATATGGGTTACTGGTTGAAATGGGCCCCCACAAGCTACTACTTAAGCTTGTCATTTTATCTAGTGCGTCCCACTTAACCCCTTTTTATAATCATGCCCACTTACATGTTAATGTTTGGTTAAGTCATCTAATCATATTTTAATTGCCACTCAAGGCCCCCACAAGCTACTACTTAAGCTTGTCATTTAATCTTATTTCAATTTGCCACTCAAGGTCCCCGCAAGCTACTACTTAAGCTTGTCATTTAATCTTATTTCAATTGCCACTCAAGGCCCCCACAAGCTACTACTTAAGCTTGTCATTTAATCTAGTGCATCCCACTTAACCCCTTTTTCATAATCATGCCCACCTACATGTTAAGGTTTGGTTAAGTCATCTAATCATATTTTAATTGCCACTCAAGGCACCCACTAGATTTCTACATGCCACCCAAGGCACCCACTTAACCCTTTAATCATGTTTAGTTACATGTTCCCCTTTGGTTAAGTATTCTAATCTTATCTTCTATTGCCACCCAAGGCAACCACTAGATTTTCCCATGCCACCCAAGGCACTTACTTAACCCTTTAATCATGTTTAATTACATGTTCCACTTCGGTTAAGTATTCTAATCGTATTTTCTATTGCCACCCAAGGCAACTACTAGATTTTTCCACATGCCACCAAAGGCACCCACTTAACCCCCCCATGTCCTCTACATGCTAATATGGTTAAGTGTTTCTTAATTGATTAAGAACGTAACCGTTGTAGAGACCTCTCACATTAGACTAGCTCTCATGGCAGCTGGATTTGCCGGTCGGGTCCGGGCAGCCTTACGCCATAACTGAGTCTAACCTCATGTCTTTACACTTGTCACGTATATAGTTTGTGCCTAATACCTCTCACATTGGGCCAATCATTTGTAGCCGCTGGATATGCCGGTCGGTTCCGGGCAGTCTTATGCTACAAAAGGGTCCAACCTCGTGTCTTAGTCGATTAATTATCCCTAATTAATTACAAATTTAACGATGTACATAATTGACTCAATTATGTCCATCCACTTTATGGTATGCATAATCATACCAACTTCACACCATTTCATTAACATGTTTATTAACCCCATCGTTCCCCACGTAATTCGCCAACATGACATAAAAGGGAAGATTCATCACAAATACAATGGGTTCAACTTGCATAACATTAGCATCAACATGGGTTTAAAGGTGTCAACATGCATATAGCATCAACCCAACTAGCATAAATAATCAACCCAAACTTGCATGAATCACATATGTCATAAAGAGGTTAACTTGCATAAGTGTCTTATATCATTCAAAGGGGTAAACTTGCATATGTATGTATGACATACAAAGGGGTTAACTTGCATATGTATGCATATCATACTAAGGTGTAAACTTGCACATGTTACTTGCATATCTTCAAACACCAAACTTGCATAACATGTCATATGTGAACTTGCATATAATCATACACCAAACTTGCATAACATATCATGTATGAACTAGCATATAATCATACACCAAACTTGCATAACATATCATGTATGAACTAGCATATAATCATACACCAAACTTGCATATCATGGTGTCATAATGGATCAATGTTTCTCATATGACTTGCATATCTTGCATAACATCATTAAAACCTAGCATATGACTTGCATAACTTGTATAACATCATGAACATGTATCGTATGACTTGCATAACTTGCATAACTTCATGAACATATATCATATGACTTGCATAACTTGCATAATACCTCAAACACATAGCATATGACTTGCATAACTTGCATAACATCATGAACATGTATCATATGACTTGCATAACTTGCATAACTTCATGAACATATAGAACATAACTTGCATAACATGCATAACATCATTAACACATAGCATATAACTTGCATAACATGCATTGATCCACATTCATAGCCATAACCTCATCATATCCTATCATAATCACTTCAATATTTGGTCATTAAGGCTATAGAAAACTCACAACTTGTTGATTAGCCTTCTTATGAATGTATTAAAAGATTGAGACGAAGCCACTAAGCTATCAACTCAAAAACTCCAAATAAGAATGCTCCAAATGAAAACCCTTGAGCCAAATCAATAATAAAGATCCTAGCTTTGATGAAGAAAAGCCTTGAATCAAACTTAGAAACACTTAAGCAAGCTTAGGAACTCTGATACTTCTTTAGAAACTCGCTCATATGATTAGAGATGGAGATTATGACAAGAGGATGAGCGTGAAGGCCATGAGAGAACATTTTGGCATAGTTTAGCTATAGGATTGAATAATGAGAATTTAGGTTTAGGTTAGGGGTCTTTTTATAGAAGACTAGGATAGTTTTAGCCATAGGATAAACCTTAGTTTAGATCCTAGCCATCAAAGCATGTCTTGGGGAAGAAGTCAAGTGTAGGAACCATCTAGGGCCTTTAGATTAAAGCTGAACCATGAGAACCATTCAAATGCAAAATCTGCATTTGAGCGAATCTGCCCACGGGTTGACAGACAAACACCCTGGATTAACCCCTAGTCGACCCAGCGGGCTTGGGTCGACCTCAAAAATCGGCCGGTTCGGTTATTCCCCTCTCCTAATTCGCTATTTTGAACATTTTTGCATATTTATTTATTAAATTTTCAATTATATATATATATATCAATATATATTTCTCTGCGCAACCCATTTCACTTAATTAAGTTTACTTTAATTTGTGAATTTTTATGTTTAAATTACGGGGTGTTACATTCTCCCCTCCTTAAAGGATTTCGTCCCCGAAATCTCTAAGTCAAGAAGAACGTATCCTACCAACCAAACAACCATCTACTAAACCATCAAACACTGGCATCCATTGTCCTTAAAATTTCTAATGACGTATGAACATATGCAAAAAGTGTGTGTATATGCCTGTATACTAATGCTAAATCAGGCGGTCTACTGATTCAGTTGACCTCCTTAATGCAAAGCATGATAGTGCCATGCATCCAATATGTATGCGAAAGATCCCTATCGACACATACTATTTCTACATGAGTGCACAATCATTCACCAAAATGCATCATCCATGTGATAACACAACCATTATACATCCATTAATATAGCTACCTACACACAATTTTATGCAATATGCAATATGAAGTGATTGAGCCGATCTAGTGCCTAGAGTGTGTATATATGCATCCACGAGCAACCACTAGTAACCACTTGCATCCACACGCATCCATCAAACATAACATGTCTCAAATACATGTTTCAACCATAGGTTTACCCTATCTAAAGGTCAAAGGTACTAATGAGAGGACATACTAAAGATAAGATAAGCACTAGACAAACGATAAAGGAGACGTTTAAAGGACATACCCTCAAAAAGGAATGGGTATAACGAACGCATCTTCGCTTCTGTCTCCTAAGTAGCATTGCTCTCACCTTCTCCCCTTTTCACTTTGACTAGTCGAACCTCTCTGTTTCTCAACTTCCTAATCTCTGACCCAAGGATGCGGGTAGGAGCTCGTCGAATACTCGCATCACGCTCTACCTTTACTTCTATAAGCAAGCTCGGCTCTACCGCCTCTACGGTCTCATGTAGGCACTTCCTCAAATGTGACATATGGAATACGTCTTGTTCCCTATGCAACCGAACTATCTCTCGAATATAAACTGAAGCTAGACATGGAACAGTCCTCTTGCTCTTCACGGGTATGAAATGGGCACTCTTAGTAAGTCTATCTACCACAACCCAAATTCCCGTATTACCCTTCCTTGATCTGGGTAACCCGTCAATAAAATCCATCGAGACGCTATCCCACTTCCATTGCGGAACTTCCAATGGGTGAAGCAACCCACCTGGTTTCTTTTGCTCTGCTTTCACTTGTTGGCACACCAAGCATCTAGCGACATACTCGGCCACATCTTTCTTCATACCGGCCCAAAAGAAAACTCGCCTCATGTCTTGGTACATCTTGTCCCCACCGGGATGAATGGTCATCCTAGAACGGTGTGCATCATCAAGAATCGCCTTCCTCAAACCCTCGTCTTGCGGTACACAAAGTCTACCGTCTCTACGCAGGCACCCGCTATCGTCTAGGGTGTACCTACTCAAATGGCTGGACGACTCCCCCCTTATGATCCTCTCTACCAACTCAACCAACTGTGGGTCGTCCCTCTGTGCTTCTCCAATCCGCCCCAAAAGAGTAGGTCTAACCTCCAAGGATGCTAGCAAACCGGGTATATAGTCAACTGAAGGTCTGAAATCAAACATCGAGATGAATTCCAAGCTTCGTCGTTCCACGAACAATGGACTCAAGGACAACCTTTTTCTACTCAAGGCGTCCGCCACCACGTTACCCTTCCCAGGGGTATACGCTATCTCGAAATCATTGGATGCTAAGAACTCCATTCACCTTTTCTATCTCAAGACTATACGCTTGAAGAGTCTCCAACACTTCCCTAAGATGTAGGGCATGCTTTTCTCCACTTCTGGAGAAAACCAGGACATTCTCCCATACAAAATCATCATAACTATCCATCTCTCACGCAGACCATCCTAGTCGAACTCGACATCCCCCAAGTGTAAGCCCCAAAGGCCTAAACCAATATCAGGCAAACACCCAAGGGACACCTCCTTCGAATTCAGACGACCTACGTGAGATGATACTAGCAAAAACGGCTGAATAATTAAGTCTTTGTCCAACTCTGGATGTCCTTGCTAATCTTGCTCCAAAACCACCGTTGATCAAATAACTGGCTTCACTTAACCTATTCAGCACACACGAAAACTAATTTCGCTTTTAGAAAAGACCAAGATGTCATCCACAAATACCACTACGAAGTTGTTTAGGTACTCCCTGAACACCCCACTCATCAAATCAACAAATTATGCGGGGCGTTCGTCAAACCAAATGGCATCACAAGCCACTCATAGAAACCATCCGGAGTCCTAAAGGCGGTCTTCTCTATACTATCCTCAGTCACTCCCAACTCATGAAACTCCGTGGCCAAGTCCCACTGCGAAACACTGAGGCGCCAACCAACCGATCAAAAAGATCACCAATCCTTGGCAATGGGTGTCTATTCTTCTTTGTGAGCTCGTTGAGTTCTCTATAGTCTACACAAAGTCTGAGGGACCCATCCGCCTTCGTAGCAAAAACTACTGGAGCACCCTACTCCGATATACTTCGTCTTATGAACCCCTTCTCAAGCAACTCCCCTACTTGCTTATGGAGTTCCCTCCTCTCACGAGGGGCCATGTGGCGCACTGACAAAGATACTGGTTTAGCATCATCTTCCAGATATATTCGGAGGTCTATCTCCCGCTTCGGAGGTAAGCCCTTCGCCTCCTCAAACACATCCGAGTATTCCCGGACCACTCTAGCAGATTGCAAACTCTCGACCGAAGCGTCAAGCGATTCAAGATAACTTAGCATAACAGAATCTATGGGATTTCTCAAGATCTCGAGAGTGTTACCCAAGCGGGTCATGGGCCTAACAACTCTCCTTTCGGAATCAAGAACGACACCATTACTGGATAACCAGTCCATGCCCAAAATCAACCCATAGCCCGTGAAGCCCAAACAAAAGCATCACCTCTACACTCAACGCTAAGTATGGAAATCTTCAAACCCAAACATATCATGGACAAACAAGTGGAGCCCTCCCAATTGGGTTTGAAACAACCACGGGATCATCTACCAAACTGGTGTCTAGGTGCAGTGACTCAACTAATGATGATGAGATAAACGAATGTGGTGCGCCAGAGTCGAATAAAGTTCGAACAGGATGATCGAGAGAACCAAATTTCAACTTAGACGGTCCTACCCCCATCAGGTATACCCATCGTGAGGGAATACATCTACCCTCCAGAAGTTCCTGTACTTCATCCTTACCTCTTTGGACAACCCCAAGGTGTCCTATTTCCAAAACAACTAGCCTTCCCGTTCACATTCTCCTTTCGTGGCCTTCTTACCACGATGAGGTTTCGTCCTTTATTTACCTAATAGCTATTTGAACCTTCCTCTCTCGTCCATCTTAAAGGTACCCATAAGCCCTCCACCTCCTTGGACTAAATTCTTAGCCTGGCAAACGTCTTAGTCCCTTGAAGTGGTTCTTCCGTCCTTCATGCGGAAGTCCTTATTTATCTTAAAAAGACATCTATTCGCGGAGGGAAAATTCAAAAAGAGAAAGAGGAAGAGATTCAAAACGGAGAATCCGAAGGATAAAGATATGGCTATTTGGGGATTATGCTTTTCTTTCAAAAACTTTTCTCTTAAAAGACATGTTTTTGAAAATACTTCTTCCAAAAATGTTTTTAGAAAAATAGTTTTTTAAAAATTTTATCTGTTCTGGTAACCTTGAGCTCTGATACCACGTGTAACACCCCACACCCGCTAAGGTCACTCATTAAGGGAATGCCTTAACTTCGGTGGAGCATTTTAAGTGAATATAGAACAGAAAAATTACACAAGACAGATATAAATACTTGAAAAATCTAAAACATCATTTCATAGCAGCAGAAGGTAAACATGTTTAGTTACAACACCATAAAGAGTCAAGTACTAAATATCCATCCTGATAAAAACATAAGTACATAATCCCACTACATAAACAATAGCCATAAAAGAAAAGATAAGCTGGGCTTTACATCACGGTCCAAGCTCCAGAAGATAGATAAAGAAGTCTGATCAAAGCCCACTAGTGCTAGGCCCACTCTGAGAACCTGAGGGTTGGGGAAAAGATAAAAACAACGGGGTCAGACATAAGTCTGAGTGAGCCCTATAACCTTAACAATACAATCATTAAAGTAATTAGGGTACGATATAAACCTGGTACGGTACGACTAGGGATAAATGACTACACTAAGTAGCCAACTCGACTTAGGATAAACTAAGATAACGGTAAAGACGCGCCTATCCACCCAAGGATAATTACTATATTGCACCACCCCAGATCTACCCACCCAAGGGTAATTCCTACACTGCACCACACCAGTTCTACCCACCAAGGGTAATTCCTACCTAAAGGTTGATCCCACTAAGTGTACTCAGTAATTTTACCCAGTAGTTTCTTGTACCCCTAGCTGACTACATAGGTGCCGTCTGCCCCTATCTCCACTAGGTGTACCCACTACTCCCCAAGCGATCGGCTCCCTAACGTAGATACCCGTGCTGGCCCCACAGTGGGGTGTATCACTCCCCAAAGTGGCAACCCGATAATCAATGGTGCACGGCTTATACCTACACGATGCAACAACGTCTTACCTACCAGCCCGGGTCCACACATGCATATGAAACCCGTTGGACTCGCGTTGCCACCGCTACCCCGTTTTGGCCTCTTACAGTCAAGCCCAGTACGCGTGTCCTGTCCTCGACTTGGGTCGAGCCCAATAAGATACATATGGGTTACTGGTTGAAATGGGCCCCCACAAGCTACTACTTAAGCTTGTCATTTTATCTAGTGCGTCCCACTTAACCCCTTTTTATAATCATGCCCACTTACATGTTAAGGTTTGGTTAAGTCATCTAATCATATTTTAATTACCACTCAAGGCCCCCACAAGCTACTACTTAAGCTTGTCATTTAATCTTATTTCAATTTGCCACTTAAGACCCCCACAAGCTACTACTTAAGCTTGTCATTTAATCTTATTTCAATTGCCACTCAAGGCCCCCACAAGCTACTATTTAAGCTTGTCATTTAATCTAGTGCATCCCACTTAACCCCTTTTTCATAATCATGCCCGCCTACATGTTAAGGTTTGGTTAAGTCATCTAATCATATTTTAATTGCCACTCAAGGCACCCACTAGATTTCTACATGCCACCCAAGGCACCCACTTAACCCTTTAATCATGTTTAGTTACATGTTCCCCTTTGGTTAACTATTCTAATCTTATCTTCTATTGCCACCCAAGGCAACCACTAGATTTTCCCATGCCACCCATGGCACTTACTTAACCCTTTAATCATGTTTAATTACATGTTCCACTTCGGTTAAGTATTCTAATCGTATTTTCTATTGCCACCCAAGGCAACTACTAGATTTTTCCACATGCCACCCAAGGCACCCACTTACCCCCCCCCCCTCATGTCCTCTACATGCTAATATGGTTAAGTGTTTCTTAATTGATTAAGAACGTAACCGTTGTAGAGACCTCTCACATTAGACTAGCTCTCATGGCAGCTGGATTTGTCGGTCGGGTCCGGGCAGCCTTACGCCATAACCGAGTCTAACCTCGTGTCTTTACACTTGTCACGTATATAGTTTGTGCCTAAGACCTCTCACATTGGGCCAATCATTTGTAGCCACTGGATATGCCGGTCGGTTCCGGGCAGTCTTATGCTACAAAAGGGTCCAACCTCGTGTCTTAGTCGATTAATTACACCTAATTAATCACCCCCATAATTTGTATTAATTATCCCTAATTAATTACAAATTTAACGATGTACATAATTGACTCAATTATGTCCCTCCACTTTATGGTATGCATAATCATACCAACTTCACACCATTTCATTAACATGTTTATTAACCCCATCGTTCCCCACGTAATTCGCCAACATGACATAAAAGGGAAGATTCATCACAAATACAATGAGTAAGCTCTACTTGAAGCTAATTCAGAGGGCTACAAGTTTTGCCGTGCGATGCACCGTAATTGACGTTTTCGAACCCAGGTCATCTTCTATGAGTTTCGGACCATTCTTTGTTTGTGATGCGACTTCAACCAAATCGCTTTCTGTCTTCTGACGATGTTCTCATAGAAGAAACAGACAGAAGAAGAAACAGATTTATCCTTGCATAACATTAGCATCAACATGGGTTTAAAGGTGTCAACATGCATATAGCATCAACCCAACTAGCATAAATAATCAACCCAAACTTGCATGAATCACATATGTCATAAAGAGGTTAACTTGCATAAGTGTCTTATATCATTCAAAGGGGTAAACTTGCATATGTATGTATGACATACAAAGGGGTTAACTTGCATATGTATGCATATCATACTAACGTGTAAACTTGCACATGTTACTTGCATATCTTCAAACACCAAACTTGCATAACATGTCATACGTGAACTTGCATATAATCATACACCAAACTTTCATAACATATCATGTATGAACTAGCATATAATCATACACCAAACTTGCATAACATATCATGTATGAACTAGCATATAATCATACACCAAACTTGCATAACATGGTGTCATAATGGATCAATGTTTCTCATATGACTTGCATATCTTGCATAACATCATAAACACCTAGCATATGACTTGCATAACTTGTATAACATCATGAACATGTATCGTATGACTTGCATAACTTCATGAACATATATCATATGACTTGCATAACTTGCATAATACCTCAAACACATAGCATATGACTTGCATAACTTGCATAACATCATGAACATGTATCATATGACTTGCATAACTTCATGAACATATATAACATAACTTGCATAACATGCATAACATCATTAACACATAGCATATAACTTGCATAACATGCATTGATCTACATTCATAGCCATAACCTCATCATATCCTATCATAATCACTTCAATATTTGGTCATTCAGGCTATAGAAAACTCACAACTTGTTGATTACCCTTCTTATGAATATATTAAAAGATTGAGACGAAGCCACTAAGCTATCAACTCAAAAACTCCAAATAAGAATGCTCCAAATGAAAACCCTTGATCCAAATCAATAATAAAGATCCTAGCTTTGATGAAGAAAAGCCTTGAATCAAACTTAGAAACACTTAAGCAAGCTTAGGAACTCTTATACTTCTTTAGAAACTCTCTCATATGATTAGAGATGGAGATTATGACAAGAGGATGAGGGTGGAGGCCATGAGAGAACATTTTGGCATAGTTTAGCTATAGGATTGAATAATGAGCATTTAGGTTTAGGTTAGGGGTCTTTTTATAGAAGACTAGGATAGTTTTAGCCATAGGATAAACCTTAGTTTAGATCCTAGCCATCAAAGCATGTCTTGGGGAAGAATTCAAGTGTAGGAACCATCTAGGGCCTTTGGATTAAAGCTGAACCATGAGAACCATTCAAATGCAAAATCTGCATTTGAGCGAATCGGCCCACGGGTTGACAACCAAACAGCCTGGATTAACCCCTAGTCGACCCAGCGCGCTCGGGTCGACCTCAAAAATCGGCCGGTATGGTTATTCCCCTCTCCCAATTCGCTGTTTTGAACATTTTTGCATATTTATTTAATAAATTTTCAATTATATATATATATATATATATATATATATATATATATATATCAATATATGTATATATTTCTCTGTGCAACCCATTTCACTTAATTAAGTATACTTTAATTTGTGAATTTTTATGTTCAAATTACGGGGTGTTACAGCCATACTCCCCCATTCGCCACTACATTTCAGTCCGAGTTCTGTGATGACCCACTAACCCCTTTCCCCCTCGTGCGATCATCAATAGTGCCATCGGGAAGGTGTAGTTCGCCATATAAACAACCCCACCCAAAAATAACCGTAACCCCTATTTTGATCAAATAAAGGGAATAGCTTTGTTTCTAAATGAATTTAAATTATAGATAAAAGATAGAAAGAGGAGAGAATAAATACATGAGATAAATGCTAGATTATTTAATGATAATTATTAGATAGTTTGCAACCTTTCTATTTTCAAAACATATAGTATTAAACATTATGTGTTATTACATAGATAACATTAAAAGTTTTACTGTATTATTATTATTATTTTCATATATACAATAATTTAATATTGGAATTTTTAAATTCTAATGCATTTTCTAACAAGATTTCCTTAAAATAAAATTTTAAATTGGTTCTGATTTTCCGGGTTGTAACAATCTCCCCCACTTAAAATCTTTTCGTCGTCGAAAAGGAACGGAACTGAAAGTTGTTTAACTAACCAACTCAACTTTCATTCTTTTTTTTAATTTTTTTATTGGTTTCAATAAATTTTATTAGTTGAATTAATAATCACACAACACGATCATCAATCAATTAGTTAATTAGCTTTTCAAATATATATAATTTATATATATTAAAAAATCATATTTTCTAAAATCGGATTATATTTATACTCACAAATACGTTAATTATAACTTGTCACTCTCAACTCATTCTAGGGCATTTCTACCACATCTTTAAAGAGTTTTCTCATTCTAGGATACTGCTGATCCTATCTCTAATGAGTATTCTTTTATAGGATATTACTAATCCTACCTCTGATGAGTCTTTTGTTCAGTTCTAACGAGTTGTACCCCAAATATTTGAGCTAGCCAAAGATCTGATACCGACTGTAATGATTTGGATTTTGCTTGGACCTAATCGACCAAGACCATTCAAAATCCAAGTACGCTAACTTTGGGAATACAACACATTAAAACAAGTAACAGAAGACTTTTATTACACCATAATAATGTAACATCAGAGTACAGAATATCAGAGTACATCGAATAAATAATAATACAGCGGAAGATTAATTTACATCAAACTTAACACAATGCAGCGGAAGACTATCATTGCTCTGACGACAGCTTTAAGCTTCAATCCAGAATCCTGCCTAATAAATAGATATCTGCAAAACAAGCCACTCGACTGCCCGTGTGGAAAAGAGGGCACCCGAGTTTGCAAAGTGAAACAAACTAGGAGTCAGTCATGGGACTGGTATGAGAAATCTTACTTACTTATCTAATAATAGGCTAATCACAGGACCACGACGCTACCGCGGAACGGGTTTACTCCATTGGATTGCCAGTGCATGAAATAAAGTAAATCCTTAAACAACGCAATGCTTTTTAGAAAAATGAAACCATTATAAGACTCAAGTCCCATCACACAATGCAACACAAACCGGAGGATATAGTTTTACCTCATAATGGTAAAAAATGATTGATACGATAAAATGGATTTGATATTATTACTAGTGTATATATGTTTCAAAAAACATTCAATCATAATGTATCGATCATATACGGCATAGCTACCATATACTATGTTGCCATACTAGTTATATAATCAAAACCGTATGGTATTGTATTGGAAGTTGGGTTTCCATCATGAGTCAAGGCTAGGGACAATCTCCATACCGATTCGAGACACTCTAGCAAATGTCTCTACTCCTTGGATCCTCCAAGGCCGGTCCACAAATACTTTAGTGGATTAGTTATGCCTGAACACACATTTCCCGGTCATATTGAACCTATCAATTGGTCACTATCGACCAAAATATCCGAGGCCTCGTAATCCATCATCCACGTAAGTAAAATGTCATGGCTTGCAAAACTCTGTCACCACTCCTAGCTAGAAAGAAACGCATGCACTCCTTGGGTCCCTTATCCCGTTTCTGAATCTTACCGGGGTGTGAGGTACGCGAAGTTACGCTATACACAAAGCTATGCCTAAATGGGCTGTGCTTTATTCATCAACCATAAGGGTTTGCTTTTCAACAAAAGCCTTGATCATTTGCATCTTAGCATGCCACATTGTCAATCCATACCATACCATTGATTTCTGCCAATATATAACCTCTAAACTCGTACGTCTCACAAAAGGGTGTTAAGCAAGAGAATAAATTCTCCGCCACCAAACAGATGTATATTTAGAAGAGATCAACGAATACAGCATAAAGGAATACAACATTAGACATACAAACCATTTACAAATCCGTTCTGGGTCTGAACGAAACCAGAGACACCTTATTCCTCGTCCCATATGTCCAATATAGGAGGGAGGTTCTCGCATATCCGTCGATCTCCAAGTACATCTGGACAATCACCACTTATTACCTTGTCTTGGGATGCCTCCCAATCAAGACATCAGTAATCATCCAAACGATATGAAGACCTCCGGTCTTCAACCACCATCTTCATCTTCGACTTTTAATCGTCGTAGTAATTATTCAGAATGGGGTAATCCCGGTCTTTTCGAATAACTCGCGTATTTTATAATCAAAAATTAAGTGCTACAAAAGCACATCATATGCCTTATTCCAATTCAGAATATTTTTTAATAAAATATTCACATTATTAAGAAAAAGTTCCCATTAATTTTATCCAAGATAGATTCTTTTAAATTTATTCTTTAATCTTCTTTTTAAAGGTTCTATAAACTCCAATTTGGTTTTAAATATCAAAAATCATAACTTTATGATTATTCAAATTTAAGAAATTAATCTAATCTTTAATTGGGTTAAAGAACCAATGTCATTTAAAACATAGTTCACGATAAACCCAAATCATCTTCTATTAAATATGTAATTTTCACAGAAATCAAATCAATATATAATCGATATAAATTTTTGTATCAGACTAATAATATAAATGGAATAACGGCAGAGCCTTTTAAATTCCATATGTAATAACGGTCTTCTTTTACCGAAGCTCATCTCGATTATTATTAAATCGAATCCCATTCAATTCCAATATATTAAATTGACAAACTTTACTTTTGAAAAATTTTCATTTAAAACTTAATAAAAGATTTGTAACTTCCAAATTATATTTCCATTGTTAGTTAGGTTAAAGAAAAAATGTCGTTTAAAATACAGTTCACGATAAACCCAATTCACATTTCATTTTATTCTAATTACTAAATATAATTGGAAACTCTAATAATCTTAATTAAATGATTTATTCTTTTCTCAACTGGATTTAAGAACAGTGTTATTGCAGACACCATTCACGACAAACATAAAAATACAATTTACTTATTAAATTCCAATTAAATATTAATTAATTGGAAAACTCCAATAAATCTTAATTTAAAAGATTTATTTTAGTTAACAACTAGTTCATTTCGATAAAAATATATTTTTATCCTTTCAAATATGGAATTTTTCATCCAAAATCTCTCCAAACCATTTATTATGATTTTACACAATTTATTAATATTTTTAATAATTTTATGAATGCCCGTACGGTCGGTTTCCAATAACAGCCATCGAACTACATCTATAGCGACCTTTTCTGAAATTGATTTGGATATAATTCCAAATCGAACCGTTAGATTTCAAACCTCTTATATTCATTAGAAAGCTCTTTTCAATAGAACCAAAAGGTTCCGGTTTTAGGAGAATCCGACGGTCGGATCTCCCATTACATCAATTTGAATTTAATGGTTGAAATTCGCGAATGGTCGCTGCGCGGCGCATTCTATTCAGGCCATTATATAAATATATAATATATTATATATATTTCGTAGGTTTCCTTTTTAAAACTTATTTCATAAAATATTTATAAATTCTTTTTAAAATGATTTTAACTTCATTTTTCAATTTTAAATAAAAATTGAATATTCTATATATTTTTCATATTAAATATTTATATTTTCAAAATATTAGATTTATAAATCACTTCTTTCGATGTTCATTATAAAGTAAATCAAATCGATCGATAAACCCATTCGGGTTAAAATAACGTTTGCTACTTAATTCGACTTCACATTTTATATTGTTATATTCGTCTACAAAGGGACATAGAAATCATAATTTTATTTTACACTGAATATTATTTTAAAATATTCATAATTTTAAAATATTCTTCATTTCCAAAGATTCTTCATTTTAAGTATGTTTTATATTAAAAATATTCTGAATCAGAGTGCGACTCAATCAATTACCATATATATTTAGTTATATGGATTTCATACATCGCATGTATATAACAATAATGAGAAATAATCAATAAACAAACCATTCACATCCAGTGTGAAATTTATAACTGTGTGAACATTAAAATAAATAAATAAATAATGCTCATCACAGATTGTCAATCCATCGATTGATATATAACTAAACATCGGGACTAGTGTATGACAAATATCATCCCAATACTTGTGTGGGATTTTGAAACAACAACAATTTACATACATAGATCATTTCTTAATAAATTTAAACAATTATAATTAAGTTTGAATTATTTCTAATATCGCTATCATAATCATGATAATGTTTTACCAATGTACATTTTCCTACTTCTCTAACATGTTAATGTTGATATCAAACGAATGAACATTTCTACTTCTATAACATGTAAATGTTAATATTAAACAATGAATATTTTAATTATTCCTACTTACATTAAAAATGTAATTTTTTTAATGAAAAAATATTTTTATCAAACAATGATCTTTTTATTGAATCCTTTTATGCATTAAAAATGGGCTTTTGAATGTAAACATATCAAAACCAAATTTTAATCTTTTTATATAATGAATGTAAACATATCAAAACCAAATTTTAATCTTTTTATATAATCATTTGTACATTAAAAATGTACTTTCCTGTGTTAGCACATTTTTACCAAAGTTTAACCTTTATAATCAACCCTTTATTACATTAAAGATGTAATTTTAATGTTAATATAATTTATTAAACAATGAAACTTTTTCTAATGATTTATTTACATTAAAAATGTAAATTTCAATGTCAAAAAATATTTTTATTACACTAATGAATCTTTTATTTTCATATGATTCATTTACATTAAAAATGTAAATTTTAATGTAAAAACATTTTTCAAGCAATGAACCTTTTTCTAAAGATTCATTTTTACATTGACAATGTAAATTTTAATGTGAAAACAAATTTTTAAACAATGAATCTTTTAATATGACTCATACATACATTAAAGTGTAAATTTTTATGTAAACAAAATTTATTAACTTGAATCTTTTAAAACAAATGTTCATTTTTCATATTTTTTCATATACAAATAAAAATGAAAACTTTTTATTGTTAAACATTTTTATATTTCAACCAATGATCATTTTACATAAATCATGCTTTACACTAAAAATGTAAATTTTAATGTTTCAACATTATTATCCATACAATGAATATTTGTATAATTTATCTTTACATTAAAAATATGAATTTTGAAGTTTCAACATTTTCATCCCTAACATAAATGACATATTATCTAAAATGATATTTTTATCTAACATGACATTTTTATCTAAAATGATATTTTTACCTAACATGACATTTATCTAAAATGACATTTTTATAACAAAATGCTATTTTTAATCTAACATGACAATTTATCTAAAATGATAATTCTATAACAAAAATGTTATTTTTGATCCAATATAACATTTCTAACAAAAATGTTAATTTTATTCTAATGTAACATTTCTAACAAAAATGTCATTTTTATTCTAATGTTACAAAAATGATATTTTAATTCTAACATAACATGATTTTACCAAAATGACATATTTAAATAACATGACATGATTTTATAAAAATGACATGTTTTTAATGATCATCGTATGTAATAAAAATGTAATCTTTATTATTTAACCAAACATATAGTAACATGTTATTCCTTTTATTTTACTCTAACATATTAAAATTATCTTTTAAAATAGTAAAACATGTAATAACATGTTTTTATTTTATTTTTAATCTAACATAAGAAAATGACTTTTTAGTGCCAAACATGTATTAACATGTTTTTGTTTTATTTCTAATCTAACATAAGAAAATTACTTTTTTTTAATGCTAAACATGTATTAACATGTTTTTATTTTATTTCTAATCTAACATAAGAAAATGACTTTTTTAATGCCAAACATGTATTAACATGTTTTTATTTTATTTCCAATCTAACGTAAGAAAATGACTTTTTTTAATGCCAAACATGTATTAACATGTTTTTATTTTATTTCTAATCTAACACAAAAAAATGACTTTTTTAATGCCAAACATGTATTAACATGTTTTTATTTTATTTCTAATCTAACATAAGAAAATGACCTTTTTAATGCCAAACATATATTAACATGTTTTTATTTTATTTCTAATATAACGTAAGAAAATGACTTTTTTAATGCCAAACATGTATTATCATGTTTATATTTTATTTCTAGTCAAACAAAAGAAAATGACTTTTTTTAATGCCAAACATGTATAACATGTTTTTATTTTATTTTATACAATAAAATTTGTTTTTTATTGTATGCATACATTTGACAAATTTGAATATACACAGTTCAATTTAGTTATTCAACGTAATCACAAACAAACAATTACAATTTTATACAACACCAACATGAATTTTATATAGTATAAATATAAATTTCACATCACGATTAATAATTAAATTTACTTACAAAATAAAGATCTCACATCGATTTTTGTTAGAATTTCCAACGTGCTCTGTTTCAGCTCTAGTGAGTTCCATATTGCAGATCTCATCGTCGTTATTCCAACGCATTTCATTCCGTCTGATTCCGTCCTCGTATGAGAGAGATATGACGTTACGAACATTGATTATATTAATTATATAATTTATTTATAATGACCTGAACTTCCTCGTGAAGGAAAGCCCGAATTGCTTTGAGAACACAACAAATTAGAACACAAACATAAGAACATTTCATTGCTGATTACAACAATTTCATCAGAATACAAGAATATACAGAGTATGAATAAATATTACACATTTAATAAATATCAGAGATTTACAAGTTACAATGCAGCGGAAAATAATACAAAACACTACTAAAAAGAATATATGGATACAGAGCTCTCCGAATATCATTCCAGCTGTAAACCAGGATCTTGTGAATATAAATCCGCAAAACAAAAACTACAAGCTGCCCATGTGGAAAATAGGGGCATCCAGAGTTTAGTTTAAAATAATAAACTCCAGGTCAGTCATGTGACTGGTGTGAGAACTAAAACAGTTATTTAAAGCTTCTCTTTAAAGTTAGGTAAATCAAGGGGCCACGCCGTATAACACGGAACGGGTTTACCCCCAAGAATACTAATGCATAAAACAAACAACGCAATGGTAAATAAAGAACAATGAATGTGACGACCCGAACTTCCTCGTGAAGGAAAGCCTGGATTGCATTGAGAGCACGACAAATCGGAACATAAAAAGAAGAACATTTCATTGTTTATTACAACAATTCCATCAGAATACACGAATATAACAGAGTATGAATAAATATTATACATTAGAAATGTAACAACCCAGAAATTCTGAGCCAATTTAAAATTATTATTTTGGCAATTTTATTGAATTTTGAATATTTAAAATGATTTATTTTAAATAATAGTGACGAGAATTTTATTTTGAATAGAATTAGAATGAATATATTTATATAGATCATTGTTAGAATATAAATATTTATTTATAATTATAAAAGGAATTGAAAATGGCGCGGTACTTCGAAAATTCGATTTCAAATTTCAAATGAATGTACCGGGTGCAAAATAAACCAGATTTTGGTGAAACCAAAAATATTATGATCTAATTGAGAATATCTTTCCAACGAATCCGAAAAATCAAAATTTCATAGCGTGGATCAAAACATATGCCCAGTTGAAAATTCAGAATAGTCCCTATGGAATTCTGTCCCTTAAAAATGGAAATTTTGCAAACGACCTCGGTTTTCGACGAAACCACTTTTGTTGGATCCGCGATGTCTAGTTATTGCTAGGTTTCAAAATTCGTAATTTTTCGAATCAATATGTGAGCGTGGCAAAGGAAAACACGTTTGATCAGTTTCAGTTGATTTTAATCGACTGGAAAATGGCCATTTTTCAAGCGATCTCAGAATTTGATGAAATTAGTTTTGTTAGGACCGTATCGTCAGTACGAAGCTAGAAAATATTTTTTGGGAATTTTTAGAGTTCATATGTTGCCCCGGTAAATTAAAATGAGCGTTCAAATTCAATATATAGATATATATTTTGATTTTGATGAAAACTTGTCGAAACGATCGAAACAGCTTACGATACATATCCCATTGTGTTCGGAATGAGGGTAATTAGCTATGGACGACAGTCAGTGGGTTCGATTTTGAGGTCGAAATTAAAAGTTTCTTTTTGAAATTAATCAAATAAAATAATATATATTAAATTATATAATCTCCTACCTCCCACCCCCTTCCCTTGTATTCAAAGTCAACGCTCAGAAAATTAAAAAGAAAAAAAACATGATCTTAAATCGAGATCGACGGAGGCCGCTTCCCCTACGCGCGCCACCACCGCCTGAATCCACTCCGCCTGCCGTCGCCCCCCTCTTCTTCCTCCCCTTTCGCTCTTCCTCCTCCTCCAACCTCTCCCACCTCGAAACCCGCGAAACCCCCTCAGCTCTGCCCCCTCTTCTCCTTTTCCGTCCTCCTCTCGTCGAGCCCCCCTTTTGACGTGCGCAAGACCCCCAGGCCCTCCTCCATCCAAAAATCCGAATTTTACAAGTGAAAAGGTGTGTTTATAAATTGTTTTCTTTATTATTATTTTTTTCTATTTACTTTAGTTTAAATATATATAAAAAGTTATTAAAATGTGTTGTATTTAATGTGTATTATCATTAAATAAAAAGACGAGATTTTTTATTATAGAACGATGAAGTTTTTTTTAAGAAAGGCGAGATCTTTAACATAGCAAAGACGAGTTTTTTTATATATAGGAAAGTTTATATTTTTAATAAAGAAAAGGTGAGATTTTTATTTGTATAAAGCCATGGTTTTTATCCGTGTAAAGATAGAACTTTTATCTATATAACAGCGGTGTAAAAATAGAATTTTTATCTATATAGCAGCGGTGTAAAAATAGAATTTTTATCTATATAGAAACGGTGTAAAAATAGAATTTTTATTTATATAGTAGCGGTGTAAAAATAGAATTTTTATCTATATAGTAGCGGTATAAAAATAGAATTTTTATATACATAGCATATAAAAATGGGATTTTTATATATGTAGTGGCTACGGACAAAGAAATTGACAAAAGGCGAGCACGACGAAGATTTCTACATATGAAGAGTCATGGCGTTTGGTTTAGCTTGGGCGAGAACTTCTCACTTTAAATCTTGTTTTCTAGTTAAAAATATATACTAGGATGCAGACGGTGCTTAGCAGCACCCGACACCCGTCGTCCACAAACCATGGACGACTTGTATGCTTGTTTGATGTGTTGTGAAGTTTGTTTGTGATGTTGAAGTGAAATGGATAATAAAATATTCATGTGTTGAAATAAATTAATTATCGTTAAAAATATACTTTTTAATGGGAATTTGAATAAATAAATATTCATTTACAAACCAGACGGTTTGTTTATGTACATCTATTTGAAGGACATTGATTGGGACGATAAATTTTACACGTCGCCCAACCGCACAAATAATATTCAGTGTTTGTGGATTGAAACCCAACACGGGTGTTGCGATGATATTTGGCATACATTAATCCCAATTGTTTAGTGGTATGTCAATCGACAGACTGTATGAGCGTTAATTAGTTGTATTCAATGCCTATGCAGTTGTGCGGTGTACTTTGGATGATGGTTGATTATTTGTCGTTGTTATTATATACATGTGTTGTATGGAATCCATGTAATTAACATTATATGGTAATTGATTGGGCCTCATTAGTATTGGGAAAATAAAGAATATTGTGAAATATATGTATTCATGTGTTGAATTGAATAAAATATATATTCATGTGTTGAGTAAAATATTTTAAACAAAAAAATCTTTATCTTTATCATAATTTTATAAAATATATTAAATAATAAAAATAGTCATGTGTTGACAGTACTCATGTGTTGAGAATATTCATGTGTTGAAAGAAATATAGATTCATTTGTTGAATAGAATAAACATTCATTTGTTGAATAGAATAACGAAGTTATGGAAATTGTAATAACCCGGAAATCCGAGCCAATTTAAAATTTTTATTTTGGCAATTTTGATGAATTTTGAATATTCAAAATGAATTATTTTAAAATAATAATAACGAGAAATTTATTTTCAATAGAATTCGAACGTATATATTTATATACGTCGTCGTTAGAATATAAATCTTTATTTTAAATTATAAAAGGAATTGAAAATGGCGCGGTGGTTTGAAAATTCGATTTGAAACTTCAAATAATTGTACCGGGTGCAAAATAAACCGGATTTTTGCGAAACCAAAAATACTTGAATCTAATTGAGAATATCTTTCCAATGAATCCAGGAAATTGAAATTTCATAGTGGGAATCAAAAGATATGCCCAGTTGAAAATTCAGAATAGTCGCTATGGAATTTCGGCCCTTAAAAATGGAAATTTTGCAAACGACCTCGGTTTTCGACGAAACAACTTTTGTTGGATCCTGGATGTAATATAATTGCTAGGTTTCAAAATTCGTAATTTTTCGAATCAATATGTGAGCGTGACGAAGGAAAATGCGTTTGACCAGTTTCAGTTGATTTTAATCAACTGGAAAATGGGCATTTTTCAAACGGTCCTGGAATTCGATGAAATTAGTTTTGTTAGGACCGTATCGTCAATACGAAGCTCGAAAATATTTTTCAGGAATTTTTCGAGTTAGCATGTGACCCCGGTAAATTGAAATGCACGTTCAAATTCAATATATAGAGTTATATTTTGATTTTTACGAAAACTGATCGAAACGATCGAATCAGCCTACGATACATATCCCATTGTGTTCAGAATGGGGGTAATTAGCTAAGGACGACAGGCGATGGGTTCGATTTCGAGTTCGAAATAAAAAGTTACTTTTTTTTTAAATTAAAAATAATAATATATATATATACATATATAATTCCCTTTACTCTCCCTCTCCCCTCATTTCCAAATCGATTCAGAAGAAAATAAAAAAAACCGCACCCTACGAATCCGCCGTTCCCTCCACCCTCCTCCACCTCGTTCGTCGCGCCACCCAAGCCATCCGCCGCGCCCTCCTTCGATCCGCTCGAGCCTCCCTCCACCATTTGAAACCACTATGAACCCCAAAATCGAACAGCCCGCCTCCTCCTCGCCTGACCAAGGCCACGCCCTCCTCTAGTCCGCGCAGTAGCAACACTCCGGCGCCGCTCTTCCCCTGGCTGTGGGCCCCCCTGCGAGCATCTATTAAGTAAAAAAGGTAAACAACACTATTTTCTATTCAGTTTTAATATATATTTAAATTGAGTTTTATTTCCAGTTTAGTCATATATATATATAGCATTAGGAAGTTATAATCTTTTAGCATGGAAAAGTTTAGATTTTTGAGAAAGGGAAAGATACGACTTTTAAAACAAGGAAAATTAGAGTTTTATAAACGAAAAGATTTTATATTTTTAAAACGAAAAGAATTGATTTTTAAACATATAAAAATATGATTTTTATATAATAGAGAATTTAAAAATATGATTTTTTATATATGTAGCGAAGTAAAAACATGATTTTTATAATATAGAGATAATAAAAATATGATTTTTATGTTATAGAAATATTAAAAATTCGATCTTTATTATGTAGAAGGAGCAAAGATGTGATTTTTATATGAGTGGCGATATAAAAATATGATCTTTATTACATGAACACCGTTATAAAAATAGAATTTTTATCTATATAGTAGCGGTGTAAAAATAGAATTTTTATCCGTATAGAGCAATTATAAAAATGTGATTTTTATACACATAGTAACAATATAAAAATGTGATTTTTATATATGTAGTGAATGTGGACAATGAAATTGACAAAAGGCGAGCACAATGAAGGTTTCTACATGTAACGACCCGTATTCTACGCATCATAGGATCGTAGAATATTTATTTCTTTCACATACGAAGTCGTATGGTCATGTAACTCTGGGAGACGATTATTAGGGTCATTTCCCATGTTCATGATTTTTCCTGATTTTTAAATGACCATTTTACCCCTAGTTGGCACTGCTTTGGCCATAACTTTTGACTGGAAAGGAATTTTGACATGAAACCACTTCCATTGGCTCTGGATGATGGTTTACAATTTCGTTGAGTGGTCACATTAGCCAAACGGACTCACCGTTTGGGAGATATGGCTGAAACAAGTTTCAGATGGTGAAAAGCAGCTTAATTGGGCTTAACCGGGTGATTAACAGCTAGGCCCAATGGAAAATTTCGGGATTAGGGTAAGGAGGAGGCTGAAATCAGTTAGAGAATGATTTTATTCTCATTTCCCAGTCGCCACTTTCTTTCTTGCAACCCTAGCAATGGCCTCCAACACCCAAATCACCTTCTAATCACTTTCTAATCAAGTTTTGGCTTAATCTACGTCAAATTGAGGAGAGGAAACACGAAAGCAAGGCTAGAGCTACTATTAGACATCAGTATTCGCCCAAATCAGCAAGGTTTCAGTTCTGAGAAGTTCGTTTGTGGCCAAGGTGAGTGATTTGCATAGTTTTTGCACTAATTACGGTAATTAAGGGTAATTAGTGAAGATTAGCGAATTTATACACTAATAAATTCTGGAAAAATATCTAAAAATTCGAAAATAATATCTTATGCCTCTGGTAGAAATTTGGTTTAATTTGATTAAGTTTTGTTAACCCTATGATTAGTTTTTCTTAAACATGCTTAAGGGAAAATATGGGATCTTGGGTATATTTGATCCATTTTGACACGTAAATTCATTGTCTTGGGTGTTTGTGGTTAGTTTGCTATGTTGCTATGACTGTTTGAAATGATTTGTGGTTGATTAGAATAGTTAGATTGGTCGAAAACGTCGTCGAATGGCATAAATAAGTTGCTGGAAAAAGTTGCAGAAAGTTGTGCAGGGTTTTGGATCGGATCGGGTATGGGCTCGGATCGGATAGGAGAGCTAGGCAAGGAATCTGACCCGAACTGGAACCTGGCACAAAAGAAATTTGGTAAGAAGGAAGGCCACTGCTTAAAGTTGGAGTTGGACGGAGGATCGGATCGAAGCTATGGAGCAGGATCAGATAGGAGTAGGCTAGAGAGCGGATCGGATCGGAGTAGGCTAGGGAGCGGATCGGATCGGAGCAAGCAAGCGAGTGGGATCGTATCGGGCAAATGGAGAAGAACATGATCGGATCTGGGAACTTAGAAGGGAGCAACCACCGAACCAAGTAGAGGATAGGCACTACACTAAAGTAGAAGATCGGATCATATGCGTTACGCACTGAGTGAGAGATGTGAGGATGGTTGCTATGGTTGATTTGTTTGCTATCATTATGACATGCACACCCCACCCCCGTATTCTTACACTATTTATTATGGCACTTTAGAGTATTGTACGGTATGTGGTACTAACTCTTTGGTTGCAGGTCCAGGTTCAGGTATGGTTTAGTATACCTGTTATTGTTCTGTTTAGATGCTTATCGCTCGTACCAGACTTTATGTCTGACCCAGAGTTTTATGTCTCCTCTTATTACTCTGGGTGCTCACACGAGCAGACTAGAGACAGGTTAGCTGGCGATGCACGGGCAGATGATCCGGAGACGGGCAGGAGGCTTCCACGTAATACATATATATATAGTATTCTCCCTGTGTTGTTGAAGATCACTCCTTGGGCATTGGTGGTGCATCTTCTACTTTAGCTTTCTTTTGTTTAGAGACAGTGAATTTGGAAAGTTGTAATAAACTGTATTTGGATTTCCGCTGCTCTGATGTTGATGTTAATTTTAGTTATCAGCTTATGCACTGTCTCACCTGTTTGATGTCAAATATGTTATTATTATTATATTTTACTCCATGCGCTGTGAGACATTCTAAAGGTTCTTGATTAGTTCGTTCCCTTCTTTCCTTTCTCCTGACGACCGTCCCGTGCTAGTCGGGCATGTGTACAGCGCACTTTTGGAGGAAATGCAGGCTGGTACGGGGCGGGCCGTCACACTACATATGAAGAGTCATGGCGTTTGGTTTAGCTAGTCGGTGAGAACTTCTCACTTTAAATCTCGTTTTCTGGTTAAAAATATATACTAGGATGCAGACGGTGTTTAGTAGCACCCGACATCCGTCGTCCACAGAACATGGACGGCTTGTATGCTTGTTTGTTTGATTTTGATGTGTAGTTGATTGTATGATGTGACGTGAAATAAAATATTTATATAGTTAAAAATATTTTTTAGTTGAAAATAGAATTTTTAACGTGTATTTAAAATGAAATAAATATAAAAAAATCGGACGATTTGTTTATATACACACATTTGACTGATGTTGATTGGGACGATAAATTTTACACATTGCCCAACTGCACAAATAAAATCTGTGATTGTTGATTTGAAACCCCACACGGGTATTGGGATGAGATTTGACGTACACTAACCCCGATTGTTTAGTTGTATGTCAATCGATGGATTGACAGACTGTGTAAGCGTTAATTATTTATATTTAATGCTTATGCAGTGGTGTGGTGCACTCTGGATGATGGTTGATTATTTATCGTTGTTATTTTATACATGTGCTGTAGAAAATCCATATAATTAACATTATATGGTAATTGATTGGGCCTCATTCCAGATTGGAAATAGAAATATCTGAAAAAAAGAAATATTTGAATAGAAATATTTGAAATAGAATATTTGAAAATAGAGATATATGAAGCCGTGTTGATTAGATTGATGCCATTTTGACGTGAACGATATTTATATCGATTTTATTCATTTTTCAATGAATATTGAAAAAGAATTGAAATTCGAACTAAATTGAAATGAATTGAAATTCGAATTAAATTGAAATGAATTGAAATTCGAATTAAATTGAAAAGATTTGAAATTCGAATTAAATTGAAGTGAATTGAAATTCGAATTAAATTGAAATGAATTGAAATTCGAATTAAATTGAAATGAATTGAAATTCGAATTAAATTGAAAAGATTTGAAATTCGAATTAAATTGAAATGAATTGAAATTCGAATTAAATTGAAGTGAATTAAAATTCGAATTAAATTGAAATGAATTGAAATTTGAATTAAATTGAAATGAATTGAAATTCGAGTTAAATTGAAATTGAATTGAAATCGATTTGGAATGAAATTAAAACGAATTTATATTGAAAAATTCAATTTCGATTTGAAATTGAAAAGGAAGTTGAAATCATTTTGAAAACGAATTTAAAATGATTTATAAAATACGTTTTAAAAGGAAATCGACGAAATATATAATATATAATATATAATAACCTGAATAGAACGCGCCGCGGCAGTTCATGAATTTTGACCATTGACTTCGAATGGATATTGCGGGAGATCCGACCGTCGGATTCTCCTAAAACTGGAACCGTTGGGTTCGTATTTAAAAGAGCTTTCTAAGAATATAAGAAATTTGAAATCTAACTATTGGATTTGGAATTACGTACAAATCAAATTTAGCAAAGGTCGCTGTAAGTGCAGTTCGATGGCCGTTGATGGAAATCGACTGTACGGGACTTGATAAAATTATTAAAAATAGTAGTAATTTATGTAAAATCATAAGAAATGATTTGTGAAGAATTGGGATGAAAAAAATCCATATTTGAAAAGATAAAAATAGATTTTTATCGAAATGAACTAATTTTGAATTAGAATAATAATTTATTTATTTTTAAATAAATAAATTGGATTTGAAATGGTTTTAAAAGAAACCAGAATTTCCAATAATTGAATTGGAACGGATTTGAATTGAAATTGTCTTTGGGATATTTCGATGTTGGATTTCTTGATGATACAGATATTGTTATGGGAATTTGAAAGATATATTAATATCGTTATTTCCAATACAATATTTGTTGGTCGTAGAATTTGATATTGAACATAAGCCGACATATTTTCTATTCAGAGCCTTGTATTTAATCTCAAATGTGATTTGGGTTTGTCGTGAATGGTGTCTTCATTAACACCGTTCTTAAACCCAGTTGAGAAAAAGATTAAATCTTTTTATTTACATTTAATGAAGTGTACCAATTAAATGGTATTTAATTGGAATTGTATTTGAATCGATTTTTGGGTTTATCGTGAACGGTGTTCTAAATAATACTATTCAATAATACTGTTCTTAGACCCAACTGAGTTAAGAAAATCAGAAACTAACTGAAGACTAGTTAAGTTGAATGGTTTCTTGGGTATTTATCTGATGCTGGTTTCGGCCTTCGGGGTTAATACTTAGGGAATTGTTCACTAGCTATTTTACGGTTAAAGGCTGATAGAATGGAATGTGATTTTGGGTTTATCGCGAATCGTGTTTTAAATGACATTGATTCTTTAACCCAGTTAAAGATTAAAACTAACTGGAGTTTTAATGAATCTTTAATTAGATTGAAGTGATCGAGAATGGAGTATCACCAGTTTTGCTCCAGGCGATAGTTAAATCTTTAATTAGATTTGAATGTGAAATGGTAATTGAATTTATCGATAACACCGTGGTGTTAGATATGAAGTATGACCATTTTTACTTCATGGGATGAATAGGTTAGGATTGTGAAATAAAATAAATGATTACTTCATTGTGGTTTGCTAATCCCGACTAGTTTGAAGTGATATTCAAAGGAGGATTAAAGAATAAATTTGATGAATTTATCCTTGATAAAATTAATGGGAACCTATCCCTAAGAATGTGAGATTTAGAAACTAACTGTAGGTTAGCTAAGCAGAATGGCTTCCATGGTATTAATCTGATGTTGGTTTCGGCCTTCGGGGTTAATATTTGGGGAATTATTCTCTTACTAATTTACGGTTAGTGACTGATGAATTGGAATGAGGCGTATGTTGTGTTTGTGTAACAACTGTTTATTATATACGCGAGTTATTCGGAAACACCGGGTTTAACCCATTTTGAATAACTAATACGACGATAAGTCGAAGATGAAGACGGCGGTCGAAGACCGGAGGTCTTCACGTCATTTGGGTGATTACTGATGATCTTGATTGGGCCGTACACCCAAGAGGAGGGAATCAGTTAGTGGTCGTCCAGACGTACTTGGAGATCGATGGATATGCGAGGTACAAGGTGCCTCCGGTTTTGTTCAGACCCAGAACGGACTTGAAAATGGACTGTGTGTTTGACATTGGATTTTAGTCTGTGTGATTGATTTATATTAAATATATATCTGTTTTGCGGCAAAGAATTTATTCTCTTGCTTAGCGCCCTTCTCTGAGACGTACGAGCTTAGGGGTTATATATTTATAGACATCAAACGCATGGAGTGAATTGCCTGTGTGGCATGCCTAAGTGGCAAATGATCAAGGATTCCGTTGAAAAGAAAAGTCTTGTGGTTGATGATCAAAGCACGACCTGTATGGCGCAACTTTGTGTAGCATTGATTCGCGAGCCTCACACCCTGGTTGTGAACCAGAAAAGGGAGAGGACATCAGGGAGGGCATGAGTTTCTTTCTACATAGAAGTGGCGTCAGTGTTTTACACGCCCTGACGAGTTTGACTTATGTGGTTGTTGCTGTTGTGAGGCGCCTCAGATATATCGGTGACTATGTGTAACACCCCGTGTATTCTATAACAGTAAGTGGGTGCGTCTATGTGATGATTATAGGGAGCTCAACAAGCTAACGAAAAGAATAGGCACCCTCTCCCTAGAATTGACGATCTGTTTGATCAGCTTGTAGGAGCGTTAGTTTTCTCCCAACTCGATTTGCCGATCAGATTTCATCAGCTAAGGGTGGCTGAAGATAGCATCGATAAGACAGCATTCAGAACCCCAGACGGCTTCTTTGAATGGCTTGTCAGCCTTTCGGCTTGACAAACGCACCCACTTACTTCATGGACCTGATGAGTAGGGTGTTCAGAGAATTCCTCAACAAGTTCGTAGTGGTCTTCGTAGACGATATCTTGATCTTCTCAAAGAGTGAAGAAGAACATGCTCAGCACTTAAGGACAATCATGGAAACTCTGCGAGTCCATCAGCTAAAAGCCAAATTCTCCAAATGCCACTTTTGGAGAGAGGAAGTAAGGTTTCTTGGGCATATAGTATCTAAAGAAGGGTTAGCTGTGGACCCTGCTAAAGTAGTAGCGGTGCAGGATTGGAAGACACCAAGGAATGCAACAGAAGTCCGAAGCTTTCTCGGGCTAGCAGGCTTCTATCGGAAATTCATCAGAGACTTCGCAAAAATATCAGCTCCACTTACTAGGTTAACAAAGAAGAACCTAGCGTTTGCTTGGGATTTGGATTGCGAGTTTGCTTTCCACCGCTTAAAAAGGGCTCTTACAACAGCCCCAGTTCTGACGTTGCCAGATGGAAACAAAATGTTTATGGTATACACAGATGCATGCAGGACAGGACTAGGCGCTGTTTTAATGCAAGAAGGAAGGGTAGTAGCTTATGGTGGAAGGCAATTGAAAGTTCATGAAAAGAACTACCCAACCCTTGATCTCGAGTTGGCCGCCATCGTCTTTGCGCTTAAGTCTTGGCGACACTATCTCCTAGGTGAGAAGTTCGAACTTTATACTGACCATAAATCGTTGAAATATCTTTTCTCGCAGAAAGATCTTAACTTGAGGCAACAGAGATGGATGGAGTTTCTTGCCTCGTACGATTTCGAGATCTCCTACACTCCGGGCAAAGGCAACGTAGTGGCAGATGCGTTGAGCCGAAAGAAATTGACCCTAAGCCCGCTCTTTATAGAAAGTCAAAGCTTAGAGTATATAGCCAGTTTTAACTTTAGGCCCTCCTCCGATTTTGTACTGGGCTTGCTAGCATCTCTCGAAGTACGCCCGACTTTAGTGGACTCAATAGGGACAGCACAACGCGAAGACCCTCAGCTTGTGGAGACGATTGATAGGCTAATTAGGGGTGAGACTTCAAGTCACCTCAACAGATACTCCATCGACGATAAGGGTTGGCTAAGGCGAGACGGAAGACTATGCGTCCCACGGACAAGGGATTTAGTAAAGACGGTCCTCGAGGAAGCACACCACTCCAAGATGACAATACATCCAGGCGGAGATAAAATGTACAAGGACATAAAGAGAACCTTCTTTTGGAACGGCATGAAGAAGGACGTGGCAGATTTCGTTTCAAAGTGTATGATTTGCCAACAGGTTAAGGCAGAACAGAAGAAACCTGGCGGTCTGCTCCATCCTCTAGCGGTTCCACAGTGGAAGTGGGATAGCATTTCAATGGATTTCATTGATGGGCTGCCTAGGTCTAGAAGAGGCAACACTAGCATTTGGGTAATAGTGGATAGGCTTACTAAAAGCGCCCACTTTTTACCTGTCAAGAGTAAAAGGACTTCCTCATCCCTAGCATCTCTTTATCTCAAGGAAATTGTTCGACTCCATGGAATACCCTCCAGCATTGTTAGTGACCGAGACCCTATCTTTACAAGTGTGTTTTGGCGGAGTCTGCAAGAAGCGGTAGGCACACAGTTATGGTTTAGTACAGCCTATCACCCCCAAACCGACGGCCAGACAGAAAGAGTGAACAGAGTTTTGGAGACCTTTTAAGACTGTGCGTCCTTGACTTCGGAGGGACGTGGGAAGACCATCTTCCTTTGGTGGAATTTGCCTACAACAACAGCTACCAAGCCACCATCGGAATGGCACCCTTCGAAGCTTTATATGGAAGACCGTGCCGATCGCCTACTTGTTGGTGGGAGTCTACTGACAAGCTCATACTTGGACCAGATATGATCCGGGAGACTTCAGAGAAAGTAGACTTGATACGAAGAAGGATGAAGACGACCCAAGATAGACAGAAATCCTACACAGACAAGAGGAGGACCGACCTTGAATTTGAGGTTGGGGATAGGGTTTTTCTTAAGGTATCTCCTATAAGGAATGTCGTTCGTTTTGGAACCACAGGGAAGCTAGCACCAAGGTTCGTAGGGCCGTTTCCTATTATCGAGAAAATTGGGAAAATGGCCTATATATTAGAGCTACCTGAAAAACTAGCTGGAGTTCACAACGTCTTTCATGTTTCGCACCTCCGAAAATGTCTACATGAATCTGCTGAAGTGGTAGAGCCAAACATCCTTGAAGAAGCTGAAGTGGAACGCGAAGCAACCGTGAGGAAAGTTCCAACCAGCATATTAGGAACGGAAGTGAAAAAGCTACGCAACCGCGAAGTCAAGCTCGTCAAAGTTCAGTGGAGCAATGCCAAGGAAGACGCAACTTGGGAAACTAAGGCTAGAATACGCGCAGCATACCCTTTTCTTTTTGAGGGTACATCTTTGATCTTTGTTTTTCCTTAAGTTGTACTTTTATCTATCTTTTTAGGGTATATCTCCTCGACCTTATCTTTTAGATAGAAACCCTTTGGATGAAAACATGTAATTGAAACATGTTATGGATGATGGCTGCAAGTGGTTGCAAGTGATTGCTAGTGGTTGCTCGTGGTTGCCTATACACACACCATCTAGGTTTTAGATCGGCTCAGTCACCTCATATTGCATATGCATATATGTGTTTGCATTCGTATATGGTTGAAGTTTAATGTGTTGTCATATGGATGTTGCATTTATATGAATGATTGTGCACTCATGTAGAATCATGAATAGCAAAATTTGCATGTGAGAACTAAAACAGTAATTAATCTTTATTTAAAGTTATGTAAATCAAGGGACCACGCCGTATAACACGGAACGGGTTTCCTCCCAAGAACACCAGTGCATAAAACAACAGCGCAATGCTAAATAAAGAAAAATGAAGCTATTATAAGACCCAGGTCCTATCACACAATGCAACGCAAGCCGGGGGATAGGGTTTTTACCTTATAATAGCCAATAATGCTTGATACGTTTAAAAGAAATCATTTGATACTATTATAAGTGTATAGTGTATAAAACAACTTCAAATCATAAGTATCAATCATAGGCGGCATGAATGCCCCATACCACTATGTCGCCATATATAGGTTATACAATAAAATCGCAAAGTCACGTATTTGGAAATTGGGTTTCCATCTATGAACCGAGGCAAAAGATAGTCCTCAACTGATTCGAGACACTCTAGCCCGCCCCTCAGGAACAACCGCAACTGCCCCTTGGATCGTCAGGGCCGGTCCACCGATGTGGATTATAATGCCTAAACACTACGTTTCTCCGCCCTTTGGGGCGTAAATGAGCCAACGAATGACTCCATCGGACCCAGATCGTCCGATCAAACCGAGGCGCCTCGCAACAGCAACAACCACACAAGTGAAAATAATATAAATGTCAGGACTGGTAGGTCACTGACACCACCCTAGCTAGAAAGAAAACGCATGTCCCACCTGAGGTATGTCTCCCGTTTTTGGTTCACCACCGGGGTGTGAGGCTCGCGAATTCACGTTACACAAAGCTATGCCACACAGGCGGTGCTTTGATCATCAACCACAAGACTTTGCTTTTCAACAGAAGCCTTGATTATTTGCATCTTAGCATGCCACACAGGCAAACCACTCTATGCAACCGATATCAGTCACACAGAATGAAATCCAATGTCAGACACACAGTCCATTTACAAGTTCGTTCTGGGTATGAACGAAACCGGAGGCACCTAGTACCCCGCATATCCATCGATCTCCAAGTACGTCTGGACAATCACCAACTGTTTCCATCTTCTTGGGTGTACAGCCCAATCAAGATCATCAGTAATCACCCAAACAACGTGAAGACTTCCGGTCTTCGACCACCGTCTTCATCTTCGACTTATCGTCGTATCAGTTATTCAGAATGGGATAAACCCGGTCTTTCCGAATAACTCGCGTATATTTTAAATAAGTGTTACACAAACACAACATACGCCTCATTCCAATTCATCAGTCACTTACCGTAAATTAATCAAGAGAATAATTCCCCAAATATTAACCCCGAAGGCCAAAACCAACATCAGATCAATATCCAGAAAACCATTCTGCTTGGCTAATCGACAGTTAGTTTCTAAATTTTACATTCATAGGGAAAGGTTCCCATTAATTTTATCCAAGATAAATTCCTTGAATTTATTCTCTAATCTCCTTTTGAATTTCGATTCAACTAGTCGAGATTAACGAACCTTACCGAAGTAATCATTGGTTTTAATTTCCCAATCCCAACCTATTCATCCCATGAAGTAAAACTGGTAATACTTCATATCTAACACCACGGTGTTATCGGTAAATTCAATTACCATTTCACGTTCAAATCTAATTAAAGATTTAACTATCGCCTGGAGCAAAACTGGTGATACTCCATTCTCGATCTTTTCAATCTAATAAAAGATTCATTAAAACTCCACTTAGTTTTAATCTGTGACTGGGTTAAAGAATCAGTGTCATTTGAAACACGGTTCACGATAAACCCAAAATCCCATTCCATTAATTATCGGGTTAAAGAACAAGTGTTATTTAAAAACACTGTTCACAATAAACCCAAAAATCAATATCAATTCAATTCCAATTAAATATTATTTAATTGGTACACTTCATTAAATCTAAATAAAAAGATTTAATCTTTTCTCAACTGGGTTCAAGAACAGTGTTAATGAAGACACCATTCACGACAAACCCAAATCACATTTGATATTAAGCACAAGGCTCTGAATAGAAAATATACCGGCTTATATTCAATATCAAATTCTACGACTAACAAATATTGTATTGGAAATAACGATATATATATATCTTTCAAATTCCCATAACAATATCTTTATCATCACGAAATCCAACATCGAAATAATCCAAAGACAATTTCGATTCAAATCCATTCCAATATAATTATTGGAAATTCTGGTTATTTTCAAAACCATTTCTAATCCAGTTTATTTATTTTAAAAATAAATAGAATTATAATTCTAGTTCAAAACTAGTTCATTTCGATAAAAATCTATTTTTATCTTTTCAAATATGGAGTTTTTCATCCCGATTTTTCCCAAATCATTTCTTATGATTTTACACAAATTATTACTATTTTTAATAATTTTATCATGGCCCGTACAGTCGATTTCCATCAACGGCCATCGAACTGCACTTACAGCGACCTTTTTCAAATTTGATTTGGACATAATTCCAAATCCCACCGTTAGATTTCAAATTTCTCACATTCGTTAGAAATATCTTTCCGATGCGAATCCAACGGTTCTGGTTTTAGGAAAATCCGACGGTCGGATCTCCCGTAATATCCGTTCGAAGTCAATGGTCGAAATTCGCGAACTGCCGCGGCGCGGCGTGTTCTATTCAGGCCATTATATTATATATATAATATATATAATATATACTTCGTCGATTTCCTTTTAAAACGTGCTTTATAAATCGTTTTAAATTCATTTTCAAAATGGTTTCAACTTCATATTCAATTTCAAATCAAAATTGAATATTCCAATATAAATTCGTTTTAAATTCATTTCAAATCGATTTCAATTCAAATTGATTTCTAATTCAATTTCAGTTCGTTTTCAATTCAATTCAATTTCAATTCGAATTTATTTATATTCAGTTTCAGTTCAAATTTCAATTCTTTCCAATTTCAATTTGAATTCATTCTATTCAGTTTCAATTTGAATTCACTTCTATTCAATTTCAATTTGAATTCACTTCTATTCAATTTCAATTTGAATTCATTTCTATTCAATTTCAATTTGAATTCATTTCTTTTCAAAATTTCAGATTTTGAAATCACTTTCGATATTCGTTATAAAATGAATGAAATCGATATAAATATCGTTCACGTCAAAATGGCATAAATCTAATCAACACGGCTTCATATATTTCTATTTTCAAATATTCTATTTAAAATATTTCTTTTTCTAAACTGGAATGAGGCCCAATCAATTACCATATAATGTTGATTATATGGATTTTCTACAGCACATGTATACAATAACAACGATGAACAATCAACCATCATCCAAAGTGCATTCTACACTATATAAGCATCAAATATAAATATTCAATACTTATAACAGTCAGTCAATCAATCGATCGACATACAACTAAACGATTGGGATTAGTGTACGTCCAATATCATCCCAATACCCGTGTGGGGTTTCAAACAATCAAACATAGATTTTATTTATGCAGTTGGGCGATGTGTAAAATTTATCGTCCCAATCAAGATCAGTCAAATGTGTGTATATAAACAAATCATTCGATTTGTTTATTTTTATTTATTCACTTTCACGTTCAAAATTAAACTTTTAACGATAATTAATTTATTTCAACCCATCTATATTTATTATCGATTTCACATCAACAACACAAACAAATTTCACAACACATCAATTAAACAAACAAGCCATCCATGGTCTGTGGATGACGGGTGTCGGGTGCTACTAAGCACCGTCTGCATCCTAGTGTATAATTTAACTAGAAACATAATTTAAAGGTGAGAAGTTCTCACAGAATAGCTAATCCAACGCCACGACTCTTCTTATGCAGAAATCTTCGTCGTTTCATCTTTCATCACTTTCTTTGCCCGTATCCTCTAAATATGTAAAAATCACATTTTTACTTCGCTATTCGATATATAAAAATCGAATTTTTATTTTGCTATTCAATATATAAAAATCGAATTTTTACTTTGCTATTCAATATATAAAAATCAAAATTTTATTTTGCTATTCAATATATAAAAATCGAATTTTTACTTCGCTATTCAATATATAAAAATCAAAATTTTACTTCGTTATTCAATATATAAAAATTGAATTCTTACTTTGTTATTCAATATATAAAAATCGAATTTTTACTTCGTTGCTATATAGATAAAAAATCGAATTTTTACTTCGTTATTCAATATATAAAAATCGAATTTTTACTTCGTTGTTATATGGATAAAAATCGAATTTTTACTTCTTTATTCAATATATAAAAATCGAATTTTTACTTCGTTGCTATATAGTTAAAAATCGAATTTTTTCTTTCCTATTCAATATATAAAAATCGAATTTTTACTTTGTTGCTATATAGATAAAAATCGAATTTTTTCTTTGCTATTCAATACATAAAAATCGAATTTTTACTTTGCTATTCAATATATAAAAATCGAATTTTTTCTTTGCTATTCAATATATAAAAATTGAATTTTTATCCTATATCTTCATATTTTTAAAAATCAATCTTTTATTTTTTTGTTATATTTTTTTCTATTTAATTTCAAAAAGTAACTATTAATTTCGGCCTCTAAACGAGACCCACCGCCTGTCGTCCATAGCTAATTACCCCCATTCCGAACACAATGGGATTTGTGTCGTAAGCTGATTCGATCGTTCCGATCAGTTTCCGTTAAAATCAACATATAACTCTATATATTGAATTTGAACGCGCATTTCAATTTACCGGTGCCACGTACTAACTCACAAAATTCCCAAAAAATATTTTCTAGCTTCGTATTGACGATACGGTCCTAACAAAACTAGTTTCATCAAATTCTGAGATCGTTTGAAAAATGGCCATTTTCCAGTCGATTAAAATCAACTAAAACTGGTCAAACGCGTTTTCCTTTGCCACGCTCACATATTGATTCGAAAAATTATGAAATTTGAAACCTAGCAATAATTTGATATTGCAGATCCAACAAAAGTGGTTTCGTCGAAATCCAAGGTCGTTTGCAAAATTTCCATTTTTAAGGGCCTGAATTCCATAGCGACTATTCAGAATTTTCAACTGGACATATCTTTTGATCCCCGCTATGAAAATTTGATTTTTCTGATTCGTTGGAAAGATAGTCACAATTAGATCCCATTATTTTTGGTTTCACTAAAATCCGGTTTATTTTGCACCCGGTATGTTCAATTGAAGTTTGAAATCGAATTATCGAACTACCGCTCCATTTTCAATTCCTTTTATAAATATAAATAATTATTTATATTCTAACGACAAACTATATAATATATACATTCGAATTCTATTCAAAATAAATTTCTCTTCGATATTATTTAAAATAATTCATTTAAAATAATCAAAATTCGCTAAAATTGCCAAAATAAAAATTTTAAACTGGCCCAGATTTTCGGGTTGTTACAATAATGGATTCATGACACTTACATAATTTGCATTAAGGAGGTCAACTGAATCAGTAGACCGCCTGATTTTGCATTAGATAAGTATATGTACACACAATTCGCATATGATCATGAAGCATTAGAAGTCTTTTAAGGACAATGGATGCTCGTGTTTGATGGATGAGTAGATGGACATTTGGATGCTAGGATATACATTCTTCCTAAACTTGAAGATTTCTGGGACGAAATCCTTTTAAGTGGGGGAGAATGTAACAACCCGTGTATTCTATAACAGTGAAATTCACAAATTAAAGTATAATTAATTTCAAATCAAAGAATTAAGGGAAACGGGGTATGCCATTGCGTTCGTCTCGGAATTCTGCTTGAGATAGAGTCTGAGTTTGTGTAAAACGGACTCCGTATGAGGGAGATATGACCTCCGGAAGTTTCAAAATTCAGTTTAAAATTCAAACAGACAGAAACAGTTCAGAAACAAGTTCAAAATTCAAAAATCGGACCCAGATTGGGCTGGGCGGGAATTTTCCCGCCCAGGTCGACTGGGTAGTCGACCTGGGGGTCGACTGGGTAGTCGACCTGGCCCCTGAGCCAGGTCGAACCCAGCCCCTCCTGGCTGGCCTGGTCTGTGCTTGGCCGAATTTCTGAGCTTTGTCTTGTCACTAGGGCTATGTGTCAGCTCCTGATTGGTTTCTCTTTAAAACGAACGGCTAATATTAATCTAAGCTCCATCGACGGCTCTAATCAATTCACAGACTCTATAAAAAGAACCTAAGACTCCACCTAATTCACACAAATAAAAATGAGAATGAGACCGTCATGCTGTTGAAGAAAGACTAGGAGTAGCTGTCAAAATTGAGAGACGATTAGGACATTGATTCAAAAGCTTAAAGCAACGACAATTAAATCAAAACAATGCCTACAACAAAGGATAGCATCTCTAAATTCAGAATTCAGAATCCTGAATTAAAGATTCGTCATATGTTGTAAGTAGAGTGCTATTCCGATATGAATGAATAATTGAGTTTTTATCTGTGTAAAATGAGAAATGGAATTGTACTTAATTTGTGGTGATGATAATTCATAATTGTATGTTGCTATGATTCTAATTATGAATAGATTTGGGATGTTGTGGTATAATGATGTTAGACCTATTGGATATTTGCAAGTATATGATTCATGTTGAAAGTTAACAACTATATGTTTGTGGTAGTTTATTACAACCAAGTTGAGACTTATGCAGGTATATGATTCACTATTATGCCAACATGATTTTAGATCCTTTTATATATATTTTTATGATCACTTTTAGTGTAGTTGGATCCATTTGGGCATTATGATTCATATGGATTTATGTTGAAATAGGCATCATGATTCAAGTGAAAACCATACTTTTGTATTAGTGACAAAAGCAAGCATCTTTGTGAACTTGTGTTGACGCTATGAACATGATTATATTACGTTTGGTGTTATGCCTAATTGAAAATATGTTTTAGGCCTATGGTGCTATCAAAATCATGTGATAATATATGTGATACATAATTGAGTTAGGTTCACATTTTAAATGCATGTTTACATGATTAAAACCATGATTCATGTTTAGGTATGTTTCATGTCAAGATTATATACTATTACAATTCAATTTCACAAGTGCCTAATTTATGTTAATTAGATCGTTATGTTACAAGTTCATGCGTTCACATGCCCTTTTTGATGTTACTTAGAATATATATACATCGTGTTCTAAGCCTCCCCTTTTTCATGTGGCTAAGCTGGGCTTAAATGTTAAGCCCAACATAATATAGCGAACGTATAAAACGGGGGTAATGACGTTGGGTTAAAAATATAAAACATATGTGTTGGCATGTTTTACGCAAGCCAACGACGTTGAAAACATTTGAGTGGTATAAATTAATTTTACCCAATAAAGATGAATTTGAATAATGGGCTGCAAATATTTACATATAAAAAGAAAAGAGACAAAATACGTAAACTTAGAAAATACGATGTGTTTAACCCGAGGTTGGATTGCGTTGTGACATAAACCTGCGCGGACCCGCCCGGCTGTCCAGTAGTCACAACAATACCTATCCAATGTGGGTGGTTAAACATTGAGCCCAATAAAGACACGAGGTTAGACTGAGTTGTGACGTAAGACTGCCCGGACCGAACCGGCAACAGGCAGTCACAACAATACCTGTCTAATGTGAGTGGTTGAGGCTTTAATAAGACAATTAAGGCTGAGTCGGGATTGATAGGATTAAGTAAATTAAATTAATACTTAATCAAATTGAACATGCTAAACTATACAGACTGATTGGGGGTTAGGTTTATACTACACACTTAACCAACTTAGCATGTTGGCTGGAAATAGAAAACCTAGTAGCGGGGGACCCTTTTCAGCAGTAACCCTACAAGGTGTATCAGGATACCCTGAACTAGGCAGGGTGGGGCACGATTACTGGGCTGACTGCCAGAGGTCAAATCGACGGCGTGGTGCAACAGTGTAGGTTCTAACGGGGTGCGGGCGTGCACACACTCCGGCGTAGAAAAATTAGGCACTGGGCACCAGTAGTATACCTGTGCATTCTAGAATTGTGTCGAGCTGCCACCATGGGACTTGATACACCCGATGGTGGGGACCAGCATAGGTAGCTACAACATCGGGGGCCGTAAGACACATGTAACTATGTGAGTAGGAGCCGATCATTAGAAATGGATCACTTCACCCTGATTATGGGGTGCCTGTTGGGAACTAGTTTATATTGGTGTAGAGATTAATATGGGGTACGATAGTACATTCGACTCTAGGCAACTTAACTTAGTTTATGGTGTTTCCCCATTTCTAGTTTGTACTTGTCATGCTCATTTCTTTATTCATAGACTGAATAGTCCTAGACTTACTCAGGCTTTATGTCTGACTCTACTTTTCTTTCGTCTTCTTTTCTTTCGTTTCCCCCCTAGGTCCATATGGAGGGAATACCGCAGCTTGACCAGTTTTCACATCCAGCTTGAAGAGAAAGAATGTATTGCTTGGATCTCTTTCGTTTTGGACTATGGCTTTGGATAGCAATTATGGGGACTTATGCTGTTTACTTATGTTTTTATGCTACTTTAAGTTATGAAATCAAGACTGTTATGAAAATGTAATGTTTTTGGAAGTATTGTAAGACAATTATGGCATGGTTTGTGTAACACGTATTTCAATGAAATAAAAGTTGTTGTTGTTTTCCGCTATTCAAAAATATGTGTATTTATATCTGTCTTGTGTATCTGTGACTTATACTTATAAACCTCCACCAAAATTAGGGCATTCCCTTTGAGAGTGACCCTAACGGAGGTGGGGTGTTTCACTATGTGAAGCCGACGGAGTCATTGCTTGGCTCATTTACGCCGCAAAGGGTGGGGAAACACAGTGTTCAGGCATTTTAATCCACATCGGTGGACCGGCCCTGACGATACAAGGGCTCACCTGTGTCTGGGTCCTGAGACTCGGGCTAGACAGTCTCGAATCGGTAGAGGACTATCTTTTGCCTCGGTTCACAAATGGAAATCCAACTTCCAAATACGTGACATTTGCAGTTTTGATTGTAGAGTCTAGTATGGTGATATGATATATGGTACTCATGCCGCCTATGATTGATATTTATGATTGTATATAAAATCAGAAACTAACTGGAAACGAGCTAAGATGGGTAGTTTCCTGGGTATTGGTCTGATGTTGGTTTCGGCCTTCAGGGTTAATTCTTAGGGAATCGTTCTCTTACTAATTTACGATTGGAGTCTGATTAAGAATCAAAAGATGAAATTTTGGCGTATCAAGCATTATTTGGCTATTATAAGGTAAAAACCCTATCCTCCGGCTTGCGTTGCATTATGTGATGGGACCTAGGTCTTATAATAGCTTCATTTTTCTTTATTTAGCATTGCGATGTTTGTTTTATGCATTGGTATTCTTGGGAGGAAACCCGTTCCGTGTTATACGGCGTGGTCCCTTGATTTACCTAACTTTAAAATAAAGATTAATAACTGTTTTAGTTCTCACACCAGTCGCATGACTGACCTGGAGTTTATTGTTTTAACCTAAACTCTGGGTGCCCTTATTTTGACACGAGCAGCTAGTAGTTTTGGTTTTGCAGATTTATATTCACAGGATCCTGATTTACAGCTGAAACGATACTCGGAAAGCTCTGTATCCGTGTATTACTTCTGGTTGTGTTTTGTATTATTTTCCGCTGCTATGTAATTTAAATCTTTGATATTTGCTATGTAATATTTATTCATACTCTGTATATTCTTGTATTCTGATGGAATTGTTGTAATATACTATGAAATGTTCTTCTGTCTGCGTTCTTTTGTGTGTTGTTCTCAATTCAATCCGGTCTTTCCTTACCGGGGAAGTTCGGGTCGTTTCATTTTGGTATCAAAGCTTTGGCTCATAGAGCTCGGAGAACAAGACACATTAGAACCATACTAAAGAATTCGTCAGAGATTGGATTAGTAATATCCAATGAGAATGACTCGTTAGAGAAGAGATCAGTAGCATCCTAGAACGAGTGTGAAGAGTATATTTTTAAAATGAAAAAGACTTTTGTTTTGAAAATTTAAATTCAATTATACGTATTTGATTATTTATTATATTTGAATTTGGACAATCCAATGTATACAGATTTTGTGTATACGTCTGATCCGCATGTATTCGAAGTTTTAATATACTGGATAGATATAAAGTCACACTCTAGTCGCCCGTAGATGATTCTGTTGATGACTACGTAGCATCAACAGTTTGTGTTCGAGTTTCGAAGGTGTGATATTTATATATTTCCAATTGACTGGTGTGAGAACCAAAATTAGATAGGGCTTATGGTTGTGAGTTGGCATCAAAAATCTGATTTTTTGACTATATATCGAATTTATGAATTTGAAAAGCTAATCAACTAATTGATTGCTGGTTGTGTTGTTTGATTATTGTTTGATTAATTAAATGTTGAACTTATAACCAAATTGAATCAAATAGTGAATTGCATTGAAAATTTATCACAATTGCATGCATGTACATGTACTTACATTGAACAGGTCATAGGAAGAAGGCTAGAGCAGAAGAATTAAATTGTTTGCCCGACAAATAGGTACATGTTTACCATAATTTACTGTTTTGTTTGGGTGATGATGAATTTGTGAGCCGATTGGTTAGCCGCTTGGCTTTTTCTTTTTGTTTTGGATTAAAGAAGGCCATGGGAGGCTATATGAAATATCCCGAAGTCCCCGGTGCAGGGGAGGTTCTGGCAAAAAATTTTGGAAATTTAGGGTGTTAGCCAAATTTTTGAAAAATTTGAAAAGTTCTTAGAAACTGAAAAGTTGAAGAACTTTAGCTGTAATAGAAATACTGGAAGTTGAGTTGATTAGTGAAAAAACTTTCGGCTTCGTTCCTTTTCGGAGACGAAAAGTTTTTAAGTGGAGGAGATTGTAATAACCCGGAAATCCGAGTCAATTTAAAATTTTTATTTTGGCAATTTTGATGAATTTTGAATATTTAAAATGAATTATTTTAAAATAATAACGACGAGAAATTTATTTTTAATAGAATTCGAATGTATATATTTATATAAGTCATTGTTAGAATATAAATATTTATTTTAAATTATAAAAGGAATTGAAAATGGCGCGGTAGTTTGAAAATTCGATTTCAAATTTCAAATGAATGTACCGGGTGCAAAATAAACCGGATTTTAGCGAGACCAAAAATATACGAATCTAATTGAGAATATATTTCCAACGAATACGGGAAATTGAAATTTCATAGTGGGAATCAAAAGATATGCCCAGTTGAAAATTCAGAATAGTCGCTATGGAATTTTGGCCCTTAAAAATGGAAATTTTGCAAACGACCTCGGTTTTCGACGAAACCACTTTAGTTGAATTCGGGATGTCAAGCTATTGCTAGGTTTCAAAATTTGTAATTTTTCGAATCAATATGTGAGCAAGGCGAAGGAAAACGTATTTGGCCAGTTTCAGTTGATTTTAATCGACTGGAAAATGGCCATTTTTCAAACGGTCTCGGAATTTGATGAAATTTGTTTTTTTAGGACCGTATCGTCAATACGAAGCTAGAAAATATTTTTCGGGAACTTTTCGAGTTAGTATGTGACCCCGGTAAATTGAAATGCGTGTTCAAATTCAACATATAGAGTTTATATTTTGATTTTGACGATAAATGATCGAATTTATCGAATCAGCCTACGATACATATCCCATTATGTCCAGAATGGAGGTAATTAGCTATGGACGAAAGGCGGTGGGTTCGATTTCGAGTTTGAAATAAAAAGTTACTTTTTTTAAAATTAAAAATAATATAATATATATATATATATATATAAATATATAATTCCCTTTACTCTCCCTCTCCCCTCATTTCCAGATCGATTCAGAAGAAAATAAAAAAAACCGCACCCCACGAATCCGCCGTTCCCTCCACCCTTTTCCACCTTGTCCGTCGCACCGCCCAAGCCATCCGCCGCGCCCTCCACCTCCTTCGCCCCTCCTTACCCCCTCCTTCGATCCTCTCGAGCCTCCCTCCACCATTTGAAACCACCATGAACCCAAAAATCGAATAGCCCGCAGCCTCCTCGCCTGACCAAGGCCGCGCCCTCCTCCAGTCCGCGCAGCAGCAACACTCCGGCGCCGCTCTTCCCCTGGCCGTGGGCCCCCCTGCGAGCATCTATTAATTAAAAAAGGTAAACAACAATGTTTTCTATTCAGTTTTAATACATATTTAAATTGAGTTTTATTTCCACTTTGGTCATATATATATCATTAGGAAGTTATAATCTTTTAGCATGGAAAAGTTTAGATTTTTAAGAAAGGGAAAGATATGTTTTTTAAAACAAGGAAGATTAGAGTTTTATAAACGAAAAGATTTTATATTTTTAAAATGAAAAGAATGATTTTTAAACATATAAAAATATGATTTTTATATAATAGAGAATATAAAAATATGATTTTTATATATGTTGCGAAATAAAAATATGATTTTTATAATATAAAGATAATAAAAATATAATTTTTATATTATAGAAATATTAAAAATTCGATCTTTATTATGTAGAAGGAGCAAAGATGTGATTTTTATATGAGTGGCGATATAAAAATATGATCTTTATTATATGAACACCGTTATAAAAATAGAATTTTTATCTATATAGTAGCGGTGTAAAAATAGAATTTTTATCCGTATAGAGCGATTATAAAAATGTGATTTTTATATACATAGCAACAATATAAAAATGTGATTTTTATATATGTAGTGAATGCGGACAATGAAATTGACAAAAGGCGAGCACGATGAAGGTTTCCACATATGAAGAGTCGTGGAGTTTGGTTTAGCTAGTCGGTGAGAACTTCTCACTTTAAATCTCGCTTTCTAGTTAAAAATATATACTAGGATGCAGACGGTGTTTAGTAGCACCCGACACCCGTCGTCCACAGACCATGGCGGCTTGTATGCTTGTTTGTTTGATTTTGATGTGTAGTTGATTGTATGATGTGATGTGAAATAAAATATTTATATAGTTAAAAATATTTTATAGTTGAAAATAGAATTTTTAATGTGTATTTAAAATGAAATAAATATAAACAAATCGGACGATTTGTTTATACACACACATTTGACTGATATTGATTAGGACGATAAATTTTACACATCGCCCAACTACACAAATAAAATATGTGATTGTTGATTTGAAACCCCACACGGGTATTACGATGAGATTTGACGTACACTAATCCCGATTGTTTAGTTGTATGTCAATCGATGGATTGACAGACTGTGTAAGCGTTAATTATTTATATTTAATGCTTATGTAGTTGTGTGGTGCACTCTGGATGATGGTTGATTATTTATCGTTGTTATTTTATACATGTGTTGTAGAAAATCCATATAATTAACAATATATGGTAATTGATTGGGCCTCATTCCAGATTTGAAATAGAAATATTTCAAAAAAAAGAAATATTTGAATAGAAATATTTGAAACAGAATATTTGAAAATAGAGATATATGAAGCCGTGTTGATTAGATTGACGCCATTTTGACGTGAACGATATTTATATCGATTTTATTCTTTTTTCAATGAATATTGAAGAAGAATTGAAATTCGAATTAAACTAAAATGAATTGAAATTCGAATTAAATTGAAATGAATTGAAATTCGAATTAAATTGAAAAGATTTGAAATTCGAATTAAATTGAAATGAATTGAAATTCGAATTAAATTGAAATTCGAATTAAATTGAAATTCGAATTAAATTGAAAAGATTTGAAATTCGAATTAAATTGAAATGAACTGAAATTCGAATTAAATTGAAATGAATTGAAATTCGAATTAAACTGAAATGAATTGAAATTCGAATTAAATTGAAATGAATTGAAATTCGAATTAAATTGAAATGAATTGAAATTCGAGTTAAATTGAAATTTAATTGAAATTGATTTGAAATGAAATTAAAACGAATTTATATTGAAAAATTCAATTTTGATTTGAATTTGAAAAGGAACTTGAAATCGTTTTGAAAACGAATTTAAAACGATTTATAAAATACGTTTTAAAAGGAAATCGATGAAATATATAAAATATATATATATATATATATATATATTATACACATAATGGCCTGAATAGAATGCGCCGCGCCGCGGCAGTTCCTGAATTTCGACAATTGACTTCGAATGGATAGTGCAAGAGATCTGATCGTCGGATTCTCCTAAAACCCGAACCGTTGGGTTCGTATCAAAAAGTGCTTTCTAACGAATATAAGAAATTTGAAATCTAATGGTTGGATTTGGAATTATGTCCAAATCAAATTTAGAAAAGGTCGCTGTAAGTGCAGTTTGATGGCCGTTGATGGAAATCGACTGTACGGGCCTTGATAAAATTATTAAAAATAGTAGTAATTTGTGTAAATCATAAGAAATGATTTGTGAAGAATTGGGATAAAAAACTCCATATTTGAAAAGATAAAAATAGATTTTTATCGAAATGAACTAATTTTTAATTAGAATAATAATTTATTTATTTTTAAATAAATAAATTGGATTTGAAATGGTTTTAAAAGAAACCAGAATTTCCAATAATTGAATTGGAATGGATTTGAATCAAAATTGTCTTTGGGATATTTCGTAGTTGGATTTCGTGATGATACAGATATTGTTATGGGAATTTGAAAGATATATTGATATTGTTATTTCCAACACAATATTTTTTGGTCGTAGAATTTGATATTGAACATAAGCTGACATATTTTCTATTCAGAGCCTTGTATTTAATCACAAATGTGATTTGGGTTTGTCGTGAATGGTGTCTTCAATAACACTGTTCTTAAACCCAGTTGAGAAAAAGATTAAATATTTTTATTTAGATTTAATGAAGTGTACCAATTAAATTGTATCTAATTGGAATTGTATTTGAATTGATTTTTGGGTTTATCGTGAAGGCTGTTCTAAATAACACTTGTTCTTTAACCCGATAATTAAGGGAATGTGATTTTGGGTTGTCGTGAACGATATCTTCAATAATACTGTTCTTAGACCCAACTGAGTTAAGAAAATCAGAAACTAACTGAAGATTAGTTAAGTTGAATGGTTTCTTGGGTATTGATCTGATGTTGGTTTCTGCCTTCGGGGTTAATACTTAGGGAATTGCTCACTTGCTATTTTACGGTTAAAGGCTGATAGAATAGAATGTGATTTTGGTTTTATCGCGAATCGTGTTTTAAATGACATTGATTCTTTAACCCAGTTAAAGATTAAAATTAAGTGGAGTTCTAATGAATCTTTAATTAGATTGAAATTATCGAGAATGGAGTATCACCAGTTTTGCTCCAGGCGATAGTTAAATCTTTAATTAGATTTGAATGTAAAATGGTAATTGAAGTTACCGATAACACCGTGGTGTTAGATATGAAGTATGACCAGTTTTACTTTATGGGATGAATAGGTTGTGATTGGAAAATAAAATAAATGATTACTTTATGGGAGTCATTCGTTGGATCATTTAAGCCCCAAAGGGTGGGGAAATGCAGTGTTCAGGCATTTTAATCCACATCGGTGGACCGGCCCTGACGATCCAAGGGCTCACCTGTGTCTGGGTCGTGAGACTCGGGCTAGACAGTCTCGAATCGGTAGATGACTATCTTTTGCCTCGGTTCACAGATGGAAATCCAACTTCCAAATAAGTGACATTTGCAGTTTTGATTGTAGAGCCTAGTATGGCGATATGATATATGGTACCCATGCCGACTATGATTGATATTTATGATTGTATATAAAATCAGAAACTTACTGGAAACGAGCTAAGATGGGTGGTTTCCTGGGTATTGGTCTGATGTTGGTTTCGGCCTTTGGGGTTAATACTTAGGGAATCGTTCTTTTACTAATTTACGATTAGAGTCTGATTAAGAATCAAAAGATGAAATTTAGTGTATCAAGCATTCTTTGGCTATTATAAGGTAAAAACCCTATCCTTCGGCTTGCGTTGCATTGTGTGATGGGATCTGGGTCTTATAATAGCTTCATTTTTCTTTATTTAGCATTGCGCTATTTGTTTTATGCACTGGTATTCTTGGGAGGAAACCCGTTCCGTGTTATACGGCCTGGTCCCTTGATTTACCTAACTTTAAAATAAAGATTAATGACTGTTTTAGTTCTCACACCTGTCACATGACTGATCTGGAGTTTATTGTTTTAACCTAAACTGTGGGTGCCCTTATTTTGACACGGGCAGCTAGTAATTTTGGTTTTGCAGATTTATATTCACAGGATCCTGATTTACAGCTGGAACGATACTCGGAAAGCTCTGTATCCGTATATTACTTCTAGTTGTGTTTTGTATTATTTTCCGCTGCTATGTAATTTAAATCTCTGATATTTTCTGTGTAATATTTATTCATACTCTGTATATTCTTGTATTCTGATGGAATTTGTAACAACCCGGAAAATGCGAGCCAGTTTAAAAATTTTATTTTGGGCGATTTTAGTGAATTTTGAATATTTAAAATGAATTATTTTAAATGATATCGACGAGAAATTTACTTTGAGTAGATTCGAATGTATATATTTATATAGATCGTCGTTAGAATATAAATAATTATATAAGGAATTGGAAATGGCGTGGTAGTTCGATAATTCGATTTCAAACTTCAATTGAATATACCGGGTGCATAATAAACCGGATTTTAGTGAAACAAAAAATAATGGAATCTAATTGAGAATATCTTTCCAACGAATCCGAAAAATAAAAATTCATAGTGGGGATAAAAAGATATGTCCAGTTGAAAATTCTGAATAGTCGCTATGGAATTTCGGCCCTTAAAAATAGCCATTTTGCAAACGACCTCGGATTTCGACGAAACCACTTTTGTTGGATCCGTGATGTCAAGTTATTTCTAGACTCCAAATTTCATAATTTTTCGAATCAATATGTTAGTCTGGCATAGGAAAACGCGTTTGACCAGTTTCAGTTGATTTTAATTGACTGGAAAATGGCCATTTTTCAAATGGTCTCCGAATTTGATGAAATTAGTTTTGTTAGGACTGTATCGACAATACGAAGCTAGAAAATATTTTTCTGGGATTTATAGAGTTAGTATGTAGCCCCAGAAAATTGAAATGCGCGTTCAAATTCAATTTATAGAGTTATATGTTGAATTTGACGAAAACTGATCGAAACGATCGAATCAGCCTACGATACATATCCCATTGTGTTCGGAATGGGGGTAATTAGCTATGGACGACAGGAGGTGGGTCTCGTTTCGAGTTTGAATGAAAAGGTTGCTTTTTGAAATTAAAATAAAATATAAATTATTATATAAAAACCTTGGCCCCCCCTTTCTCTTCCATTCAGTCAACGAATAAAAAATAAAATTAAAAAGAATATGGAGGGGGATCGCGATCACGTCGCCCCCCCAGATGAACGTCGCCGTCGCCCAGGCGGTGGCCGCACCACCGCACAACCCTTCTCCCTCCCCTTCTTCTTCTCCTCCGCGCTTCTCTTTCTTCCTCTTCCCTTTGATTTCCGCCATCGATCCTCCCCCTCGCGCCACCAAAAACCGACGCGCCCACCGCCTCCCTCCACCATCACCCCCTCTCTCTCGCTGCTCTCCTCTCTCTCCACCTCCCGCATGAAAATCCGAAACCCCTAGACCCGTGGGAACCCTAGCCCGACGCGCCACCACCCATAGGCCAACCCGCCACCATCTCCATCTCCTACACCATCTGCAGCGACGCCAAGCCCTTCACCCCATGTCGGCAGTCCAAAATCAGGTTTTAGGTGAGTTTTATAATTTTCTTTCTTAGTTATTAAAACTGATTTTTTTTACTAGGTTAAAGATACGGCTTGTATTAATATAAAAATAGGATTTTCATTTGTTTAAAGTTAGGGTTTTTATTTAGACTACGTTAGTAATGATTAGATTTTTCAATTAGTAAATATTCTGTTTTTAATGTTAGGAAGATTAGATTTTCAGGTTAGAAGAATATAATTTTTATAATATAGAAAGGTTAAAAATATGATTCTTTTATATACAGTGATATAAAAATATAATTTTTATATATGTAGTGAATCAAAAATATGATTTTTTTTACTTGTGTAGAGTATTAAAAATATGACCTTTATATAATATAAGATATAAAAATACTATTTTTATATTAGTAGTGTATTGAAAATAAAATTTCTATATAATAGAGAATATAAAAATATTATCTTTATATATGTAGCGAAACAAAAATTTGATTTTTATTATATATGTTGAAATAAAAATGTGATTTTTATAGTGATGAAATGAAAAGGCGAAATCTTTATATTTGAAAAGGCGAAATCTTTATATATGAAAAGGCGAGATCTTTATATTTGAAAAGGCGAAATCTTTATGTAGAGAATAGCGTGATAAAAATATAATCTTTATTATACGAACACCGTTGTAAAAATAGAATTTTTGTCTATATAGTAGCGGTGTAAAAGTAGAATTTTCATACATATGGCGTGATAATAAAAATATGATTTTTATATACATAGCAACAATATAAAAATGTGATTTTTATATATGTAGTGGCTACGGACGACGAAATAGACAAAAGGCGATAACAGCGATGACTTCTACATAAGAAGAGTCGAGGCGATTGGATTAGCTAGTCGGTGAGAACTTCTCACTCTAAATTTCTTTTTCTAGTTATATATATATACTAGGATGCAGACGGTGCTTAGCAGCACCCGACACCCGTCATCCACAGACCATGGATGACTTGTTTATTTGATTGATGTGTTGTGAAAATTTGTTTGTGATGTTGATGTGAAATCGATAATAAATTGTAGATGGTTGAAATAAATTAATTGTCGTTAAAAATATAATTTTTAACGTGAAAGTGAATAAATAAATATTTATAAACAAATCGGCCGAGTTGTTTATATACACTGATTTGACTGATATTGATTGGGATGATAAATTTTACACATCGCCAAATTACACAAATAAAAATCTGTGTTTGTTGATTTGAAACCCCACACGGGTGTTGGGATAATATTTAGCGTACACTAATCCCAATTATTTCATTGTATGTCGATCGATTGGTCGACAGACTGTGTAAGCATTAATTATTTATATTTGATGCTTATGCAGTTGTGTGGTGCACCTTGGATGATGGTTGATTGTTTATCGTTGCTATTATATACATGTGTTGGGCAGAATCCATATAATTAACGTTATATGGTAATTGATTGGGCCTCATTCCAATCGGGAAAATAATAAATATTATAAAAGAAAATTCATGTGTTTAATATAAAAATAGTCATGTGTTGACGATGTTCATGTGTTGAAACTATTTATGTGTTGAGTAAAATATTTTAATAATAAAATTTACATCTTTTTTATATTTAAGATTAGAATCTACTTTATGGTTGGAGTCTAATTAAAAATCAAACGATAGATACCATAATTTTATAAAATATTTTACATAACAAAAATAGTCGTGTGTTGACGGAACTCATGTGTTGAGACTAGTCATGTGTTGAAAAAAATATAGATTCATGTGTTGAATGGAATAAATATTCATTTGTTGAATAGAATAATGAATTTATTGAAATATATAAAGCCGTGTTGATTAGAGTTGTGCCATGTTGACGTGAACGATATTTATATCGATTATATTCGTTTTTATAATGAATATAGAAAAGGTAGTGATTTCAAAATATAACGTTTTGAAAATATTATCATTTATATAGTAATGATATGAAATATTCAATTTTGATTAGAAATTGAATATAGAGTTGAAATGGTTTTGAAAACGAATTTAAAACGATTTATAAAATACGTTTTAAAAAGGAAATCGACGATATATATATATATATATATATATATATATATATATATATATATATATATATATATATATATATATATATATAATGGCCTGAATAGAACGCGCCGCGCCGCGGCAGTTTGTGAATTTCGACCATTGACTTCGAATTGACATTACGGGAGATCCGACCGTCGGGTTCTCCTAAAACCGGAACCGTTGGGTTCGTATCGAAAATAGCTTTCCAATGAATATTAGGAATTTGAAATCTAATGGTTGGATTTGGAATTATGTCCAAATCAAATTTGGAAAAGGTCGCTGTAAGTGTAGTTCGATGGCCGTTGATGGAAATCGACTGTACGGGCCTTGATAAAATTATTAAAAATATTAACAATTTGTGTAAAATCATAATATATGAATTGAAAAGAACTGGGATGAAAAATTCCACATTTGAAAGGATAAAAATATATTTTTGTCGAAATGAACTAGTTTTGAACTAGAATTAAAATCAATATATTTTTGAAATAAATAAATTGAATTTGAAAGTGATTTTAAAAATAATCAATATTCCCAATACGTGAATTGGACTGGAGTTGAATCGAAATTATCTTCAGAATATTTCGATGTTGGATTTCGTGACTATACAGATATTGTTATGGGAATTTGAAAGATATATTTTATATCGTTATTTCCAATATGATATTGGTTGGTTTCAGGATTTGATATTGAATATAAGCCGGTATATTTTCTATTCAGAGCCTTGTATTAAATATCAAATGAGATTTGGGTTTGTCGTGAATGGTGTCTTCATTAACACTGTTCTTAAGCCCAATAGAGAAAAAGATTAAATCTTTCTCTTTAGATTTAATGAAGTGTATCAATTAAATAATATTTAATTGGAATAGAATTTGAATTGGTTTATGGGTTTATCGTGAGAGGTGTTTTGAACAACACCTGTTCTTTAACCCGATTAACAATATAGTGTGAGTTTTGGTTTATCGTGAATCGTGTTTAAGATGACATTAGTTCTTTAACCCAGTTAAAGACAGGTTATTGATTTTTGGGAAGATTAAAACTAAGTGGAGATTAATGAATCTTTAATTAGATTAAAATGTGTATTGATAATTTAAATTATCAAATCTGAAAAGTGATCGAGAATGGACTATCACCAGTTTTGGTCCAAAGCGATAGTTAAATCTTTAATTAGATTTGAACGAGAAATTGTAATTAACTTTACCGATAATACCGTGGTGTTAGATATGGAGTGTTACCAGTTTTGCTCCATGGGATGAATAGGTTGGGATTGGGAAATAAAATAAATAATTACTTCGGTGTTGTTCTCTAATCCCGACTAGTTTGGAAAACCATAATATGGTTTGAAACGATATCCAAAGGATGATTAAAGAATAAATTTAGAAGAATTTATCTTGGATAAAATTAATGGGAACCTATGCCCTAAGAATGTGATTTTGTGAATAAAAGAATATTCTGAATTGGATTGAGGCGTTCGTTGTGTTTGTGTAACATTTTTTTATCATATACGTGGGTTATTCAAAAAGGCCGGGTTTATACCCATTCTGAATAGCCGATTCGACGAGATGTCGAAGATGAAGACGGTGGTTGAAGACCGGAAGTCTTCACATCGTTTGGGTGATTACTGATGATCTTGATTGGGCTGTACACCCAAGATGAGGGAATTAGTTGGTGATCGTCCAGACGTACTTGGAGATGGATGGATATGCGAGGAAAGTGCCTCCGGTTTCATTCAGACCCAGAACGAACTTGTAAATGGATTGTGTGTCTGACATTGGATTTTGTTCTGTGTTGATTGATCTCTATTAAATATACATCTATTTGGCGGTGGAGAATTTATTCTCTTGCTTAACGCCCTTCTCTGAGACGTACGAGCTCAGAGGTTGTATATCGATGGACATCAGTCGCGTGGAGTGAATTGCCAGTGTGGCACGGGTAAGTGGCAATTGATCAAGGCTTCTGTTGAAAAGCAAAGTCTTGTGGTTGATGATCAAAGCACGGCTTGTGTGGCATAGCTTTGTGTATAACATGAATTCGCGAGCCTCACACCTCGGTATGAGTCAAAAACGAGATACGGACCGTTGGGAGAACACGACGTTTCTTTCTAGCTATGGGTGATGTCAGCGACCTACCAGCCCTGATATTTATATACTTTTTACCTGTGTGGATGTTGGAATGCGAGGTGCCTCGGATATAAGTCTGTTAGGACCGGGAAACGTGTGTTCAGGAATAACTAATCCTCCAAAGTTAGGTGAGGACCGGCCCAACCGATTCCAAGGATCATAGCGGGGTCCTGAGACATTTGCTAGAGTGTCTCGAACGGAGAGGAGCTTGCCCCTTGCCTCGACTCATGACGAAAATCCAATTTCCAATACGTGATATTGCAGTTTTATTTGTAGAACCTAGTATGGCGACATAGTGGTATGGGTCATGCTTGCGTTGCATTGTGTGATGGGACCTGGGTCTTATAACAGCTTCATTTTCATTATTTAGCATTGCGTTGTTTGTTTTATGCACTGGTATTCTTGGGAGGAAATCCGTTCCGGGTTATACGGCGTGGTCCCTTGAATTACTCTCCTCTAAACTAAAGATTAATAACTTTTTTAGTTCTCACACCAGTCACATGACTGACCTAGAGTTTATTGTTTTAACCTAATCTCTGGGTGCCCCTATTTTCTACCCGGGCAGGTAGTAGTTTTGGTTTTGCAGATTTATATTCTCAAGGTCCTGATTTACGGCTGGAACGATGCTTGGAAAGCTCTGTATCCGTGTATCACTTTCAGTTGTGTTTTGTATATCTTTCTGCTGCTATGTAATTTATTTTAATCTCTGATATTACTCGAATGTATTTTATTCATTTATACTCTGTATATTCTTGTATCTGATGGAATTGTTGTAATAACAATGAAATGTTCTTCTGTTTGCGTTTCGATGTGTGTTGTTCTCAAAGTATTCGCACTTTCCTTCACTGGGAAGTAACGGGTTCTTACATAATTGTTGTAATATACAATGAAATGTTCTTCTGTCTGTGTTCTTTTGTGTGTTGTTCTCAATTCAATTCGGGCTTTCCTTACCGTGGAAGTTAGGGTCGTTTCAGAAATATGTAAAGCCGTGTTGATTAGAGATGCGCCATTTTGACATGAACGATATTTATATCGATTATATTCGTTTTTATATTGAACATAGAAAGAAGTGATTTCAAAATATAACGTTTTGAAAATATTATCATTTGTAAATCGATGATGTGGAATATTCATTTTTGATTTGAAATTGAATATGAAGTTGAAATCGTTTCGAAAACGAATTTAAAATGATTTATAAAATACATTTTAAAAGGAAATCGACGAAGTATATAATATATATATATATATATATATTGATGGCCTGAATAGAACGCGCCGCGCCGTGGCAGTTCGTGAATTTCGACCATTGACTTCGAATGGACATTACGAGAGATCCGACCGTCGGATTCACCTGAAACCGGAACCTTTGGGTTCGAATCGGAAAGGGCTTGCCAATGAATATTAGAAATTTGAAATCTAACGAATGGATTTGGAATTATGTCCAAATCAAATTTGGAAAAGGTCGTTGTAAGTGCAGTTCGATGGCCATTGATGGAATTCGACTGTACGGGCCTTGATAAGATTATTAAAAATATCAATAATTTGTGTAAAATCATAAGAAATGAATTGTGAAAAATTGGGGTGAAAATTTCCAAATTTGAAAAGGTAAAAATAGATTTTTATCGAAATGAACTAGTTTATAACTAGAAATAAAAATCCAATTATTTTTAAGTAAATAAAATGGATTGAAAGTGGTTTTAAAAATAATCAGAATTTCCAATTCGTGAATTGGGAGGGATTTGAATCGAAATTATCTTCGGAATATTTCGATGTTGGATTTCGTGATTATACAGATATTGTTAATGAAGTTTGAAAGATATATTTATATCGTTATTTCCAATACGATATTTGTTGTTCGTAGAATTTGATATTGAATATAAGCTGATATATTTTCTATTCAGAGCCTTGTGTACAATATCAAATGTGATTTGGGTTTGTCGTGAATGGTGTTTTCATTAACACTGTTCTTAAGCCCAGTTGAGAAAAAGATTAAATCTTTCTGTTTAGATTTAATGAAGTGTACCAATTAAATAATATTAATTGGAGTTGAATTTAAATTGGTCTTTGGGTTTATCGTGAGCGGTGTTTTGAATAACACCTGTTCTTTAACCTGATTAACAATGGAAAGTGATTTTGGGTTTATCGTGAACCGTATTTTGGATGACATTGGTTCTTTAAACCACTTTAAGACAGGATATTGATTTTTGAGAAGACTAAAACTAAGTGGAGTTTTAATGAATCTTTAATTGGATTGAAAAGATCGAGAATGGAGTATCACCAGTTTTGCTCCAAAGAGATAGTTAAATCTTTAATTAGATTTGAACGTGAAATGGTAATTAATATTTACCGATAATACCGTGGTGTTAGATATGGAGTATTACCAGTTTTGCTCCATGGGATAAATGGGTTGGGATTGGGAAATAAAATAAATAATTACTTTGTTGTGGTTCGCTAATCCCGACTAGTTTGGAAAACCATATTATGGTTTGAAATGATATCTAAAGGAAGATTAAAGAATAAATTTAGAAGAATTTATCTTTGATAAAATTAATGGGAACCTTTCCCTAAGAATGTGAAATTTTGAATAAAAGAATAATCTGAATTGGAATGAGGCATATGTTGTGTTTGTGTAACATCTGTTTATTATATACGCGGGTTATTCGGAAAGGCCGGGTTTATACCCATTCTGAATAACCGATTCGACGATAATTCGAAGATGAAGACGACGGTTGAAGACCGGATGTCTTCACATTGTTTGGGTGATTACTGATGATCGATTGGGCTGTACACCCAAGATGAGGGAATTAGTTGGTGATCGTCCAGACGTACCTGGAGATCGATGGATATGCGAGGAAAAAGCCTCTGGTTTCGTTCAGACCCAGAACGAACTTGTAAATGGACTGTGTGTCTGACATTGGATTTTATTCTGTATTGATTGATCTCTATTAAATATACATCTATTTGGCGGCAGAGAATTTATTCTCTTGCTTAACGGCCTTCTCTGAGACGTACAAGCTCAGAGGTTGTATATCGATGGACATTAGTCGCATGGAGTGAATTTCATGTGTGGCACGCCTAAGTGGCAAATGATCAAGGCTTCTGTTGAAAAGAAAAGTCTTGTGGTTGATGATCGAAGCATGGCCTGTGTGGCATAACTTTGTGTATAGTGTGAATTCGCGAGCCTCACACCTCGGTATGAGTCAAAAACGGGATACGGACCGTTGGGGGAACACGACGTTTCTTTCTAGCTATGGGTGATGTCAGTGACTTACCAGCCTTGACATTTATATACTTTTAACCTGCGTGGTTGTTGGAATGCGAGGCGCCTCGAATATATGGTCGATAACTGGCACTATGTGAGCCGACGTACAGACCATTATATAGGTCCGATAGGACCGGGAAACGTGTGTAACAACCCGGAATTTGGGTCCAATTTAAAATGTTTATTTCAGGAACTTTATCGAATGTTTAATATTTAAAATAGTTTATTTTAAATAATAATGTTGTAGAGTTTATTTTAATCGAAGTTAAAATGTAAGAATTTAATTTATTTAGAAAAGGAGTTTATAACAGCACTGTAGTTTGAAATTTTGATTTTGAACTTCAACGGATTGTACCGGATTCAAGATAAATCAGAATTGAGCGAAACCAGAAATATTTAAATCTGGTTGATAATATCTTTCTAACGAATCTGAAAAACTGAAATTTCGTTTTAAAAATAAGAAGTTATGGCCAGTTTAAAATTTAGAAAAGTCGCTGTAGAATTTATATATATTTTAATGTATTATATTAGCCTTAAAGATAGCCATTTTGCAAACGACCTCTATTTTCGATGAAACCACTTTTGTTGGAAACGGAATGTCAAATTATTGCTAGGTTTCAATTTTCATAATTTTTCGAATTAATATGTGAGCGTGGCAAAAGAGAATGTGTTTTGTCAGTTTCGGTCAAATTTGATCGACTTGAAAATAGCCGTTTTTCAAACAGTCTCAGAATTCGACGAAATTAGTCATGTTAGAACCGTATCTTCAAAACATAACTAGAAATAATTTTTCTGTAATTTTTAGAGGTAGTATGTAGCCCTAGTAATTTAAAATGTGCGTTTGAACTTAATATAAATTGATTTATATTTAAAATTTGAGAAAAAACTAAACGTAACAGCCGAATTGGGTTACGAAACATGTTCCATTGTGTCCGGAATTGGGGTATTTAGCAGGGGGCGACACTCGTTGGGTTTAATTAGGTGTTCGTATTGATAAACATGAATTTTGAATTAAATAAATAAAATAAATAGGGAAAATACGCATATAAATACACTAGGAATACGAAACCCTAGCCTATCCTGTACGCAGCCGCCATATACTATTTTCAATGGCCTACGAGCTCCGAATTTGATTCAATAAAATCTCCCAATATTGTCAATGGAATTCGAAACTCCTAAAGGCAAATTCAAGAGGCGTTCTTCCACTTCGAAATCATACGGGTGTGATTTGAAACCATGGAGGTTTGGGCTCGGAATCAGAGCACCAATGTCCTCCGTTCGCACGTAGACCGAGGCTGATGGGGGGTGCGAGCTGGACATTGCTCAGGCCGTGGAGAGGGTGTGCGAAGGCGGTGGTTGTGGTGGTAGCGGATCGTTGGTCAGGGGCACGGTAGTGGAGCAGTGAGTGGTCAAAATTTTGGATGATGGGTTCCTTCACGCAAGGAACGTTACAGGAAACAACCGACGTTGAAGAAGGAGGATTGGATCCTTAACTAAGTAATTAGTCTAATTATATAATTAATTATTTAATAATGTGACCAATTTTTGAATTAACATATCTTCTTCATACGGAAACGAAATGCAGTGATTTCAGAATCGTTTGAATCTTGAACGCGAGATCTTCACGATGGAACTGACCAGAACCATTTTTGAGCACATCAAATCTGGACCAAATTCAGATCTGAACGTTACAGAATCAAATCAAGGTGAGAAATCTTAATCTATTTTTATTATTATTTATTTTAAATAATATGAATAAATCGTAAATGTGTTCTCCTCCATTCACTGTATACGCTATGATTTGTGATTTGGTTTGAACTATGATTTGTGTGTTATATGGATATGAAAAATCAACATGTTTGTTAAGTAGAATTGTGTTTAACAAGAATTATCAGTTTTTTAACTAGATTAGTTCCAAAATCTCAAATTTAAAATAAATATACATATTTATTCTGATTCGTGATTTTGTTGATAAATATATGCATGCTTGATAAAACACATATGTGCGTTGTATCAAACTTTGAGTATTTGACTGATGGTGGTTATACACATTTTGTGGAATAGAAAAATATGAACAACAAAATACACATTTGATTTTGTTAATAAGAATATTTTAGACAAAATTAACATTTTGTGTTAATTAGAATATGTTAGACAAGATTAACATTTTGTGTTAATTAGATTATGTTCAACAAAATTAACATTTGTGTTAATTAGATTAGACAAAATTAACATTTCTTGTTAACTAGATTCCAGTTAAACAAAAATTAACATTTTTGGTAATTAGAATATGTTAGTGAAATAGAAAATGACCCTTTGAATGCATTGAAAAAGATTAGTTAAAAATAGACAAGATCATCATTTTTTGTTTAAATTAAAAGAATTAAGACAAAAAAAGTACATTTTGTCCATTTAATAAGAATATACATTTTTTGTGTTAAACCTGTTAGAGAAAATAGAAATAACATTTTTAGTCATTGAAAAGAATTAGATCAAAATTATCATTTTGTTTAGAAATGTTAAATAGGATAAAAAGTACCTTTTTGTTTATAATTGTTTAAATTAGAATAAAACACCATTTTGGTTAGAGTGTTTAATTAGAAAAGAAACATCGTTTAAGTTAGAATTGACAAATTAGAGATAAAACATCACTCATGTTAAAATTTTCATATTTTGGTAATTTAGAATTGACAAACCTAGCTGTCATATTAGAATAGGAAAATATCTTTTATGTTTAAGTTGTCATATTAGAATAGAAAAGATAAGAAATTAAAATTCACATTTTTATTTGTGACATGAAACAATAGAAAAGATAAGAAAATAAAATTCACATTTTTGTTTGTGAGATGAAACATTAGAAAGGTATGAAAACAAAATATCCATTTTGTTAATTAGAAAAATGTGAAAATGAAAATGTCATTCTTGTAGTAAAGTTTAGAAAAGCCATGTTAATGAAAAATATCACATTTGTTAGAAATAGTATGTTAGTGTAAGAACATCACATATATTAGGAAATGATAAGTTAGATTAAATTTATTAGCTTTGTTAGGAAAGGATAAGTTGGAATAAAGATAACATTTTAATTATAAAATGTTAGAGAAGATAAAGATAACATTTTAATTATAAAAGGTTAGAGGAGATAAAGGTAACATTTTAATTATAAAAGGTTAGAGAAGATAAAGATAACATTTTAGTTATAAAATGTTAAAGAGAAGATAAGAATAATATTTTAGTGATAAAATGTTAAGATGAAGAGAAAAAATATTTTAGGTACCAAATGTTAATGGATTAAAATAACATTTTAGTTATAAAATGTGAAGTGGAATAAAAATGACATTTTAGTTATAAAATGTTGAGTTGACAAAAATATCACTTTTTATTTGTTTGTTGTGCTACAATTGACAACGAAACAAATATATTACTTTTATATGTTTTTGTTGAAAGAGAATTGTCAACAAAAACAAAGTTATCCTTTTTATTTGTTTCGTTGAAAATGTTAGAATTGATTTAACATAAAATATCCTTTTATGTTAATATGAAAGGTTAGGAATGTTTACTTATAAAATACTCTATTATGTGATAATAGAAAGCATAGAAATGTGTTAACATAGAAAAATATTCTTTATGCAATAATAGAATGCATAGAAATTTGTGAACATATTAAATATATTATTTATGTGATTAGAACGTCTAAAAAGGGGAAACAAATAAATTATACTTTTATTTGTGACTAGAGTACATAAGAAAAAGGTAGGCAAATAAAGGTGTTATGTTAGTTGAAAACTAAATGTAAAAGAATGATAAAAATATTTTTTTTTATCATTTAAATAGAATTAGACAAAATATACATTTGTGGTTAGTTAAAAAGAATTAGGCAGAAATATACATTTTTGGTTAGTTAAAAAGAGTTAAACAAAAATATACGTTTTTGTTGGTCAGAAAGAGTTAAAAACAAAAACTATGTTTTTGTTAGATATAAGGATTTTTTTTTTTTTTTTCAAATTGGAATAGTTAAAAACTAAAATGAACATTTAGACAAGTTAGAATGGTTGAATTAGGAAAGTATATTTTATTCACATTTTAGATGTGAATAAAAACATGAATTTAAAAGTACATTTTTATTTACACTTTAGATGTAAATAAAAACCTAGTAATAAAAGCGACATTTTAATTTAAATTTTAGATGTAATCAAAAAGATAGAATTTTAATGTTATATTTTTATTTTTAAAATAGAGACAATAAAAAGATTAGAATCAAAGTTTACATTTTTATTTACAATTTAGATGTAAGTAAAAAGAATAGAATTTAAGTGACACTTTTATCTGCATTTTTAGATGTAGATAAAAAGATAAGATTTAAAATTACATTTTTATTTACAATTTAGATGTAAATAAAAAGCTTAGAATTAAAAGAAGTATTTTTATTGTCATTCTAGTGGCAATAAAAAGAGTAGAAATAATAGTGGCATTTTTATCGTCATTTTAGATGCAATAAAAGAACGGATCTTCATAATTGAAACCGTTATAGAAATTATATTTTTATATATAAATATAAACTAAAATTAAACGAATCGCGCTGCTGCAATTCACATTTTGAAATCGTAACTTTAAACAATTATACCGAAAGATCCAACCGTCGGATTTTCCCAAAACTGGAACCGTTAGGACTGCTTTGGGAAGATCTTTCCGACGATATAAACTTTGATAAAATCCAACGGTTAGATTTTGAGATAAGTGTAAATCAAATTTGGATAAAAACAGCGCTAGGGCCGCCGATCGACCCGAAGCGTTATTAGATGAAAATAGTTATTTTCATAGCGATAAATCATTATTAAATTCCAATAACGATATGAAATGGTTTTAAACTTTATATATATGCGAGGATCATTTGAAAAGTCCGAGTTCAATCTCATTTCAAATGGTTATACGACGATCTAAGTCGAAGAGTTGAAGTCGAAGGTTGAAGACCGACGATCTTCATGTCGGATGGATGAGTTACCACTGACGCCCATGATTAGAGTAGCTATCTTGAAGGGGCTACAGTGGTGGCCGCCCGGACGTACTTGTTGATTGTTCGGATATGCGAGGAATAAGGTGCCTCCGGTTTCGTTCAGACCCAGAACGGACTTGTAAATGGATCGTATGTCTGACGTTGTATTCCTTTATACTGTATTCGTTAATCTCTGCCTAATATATATATGTTTGGTGGTTAACACCCTTCTCTAAGATGCACGAGCTTAGAGGTTATATATTGGCAGAAATCAATGGTATAGTATGGATTGACAATGTGGCATGCCAAGATGCATGGATCAAGGCTTTTGTTGAAAAGCAGGGCCTTGTGGGATGATCAAAGCATAGCCCATTACGGCATATCTTTGTGTATAGTGTGACTTCGCGAGCCTCACACCCCGGTATGAGTCAAAAACGGGATATGGACCGTAGGGAGTGCACACGTTTCTTTCTAGCTAGGAGTAGTGCCAGTGCTTAAACTGGCTGGCATTTTACTTATGTGGATGATGGATTGAGGTACCTTGGATTTATAGGTTGTTAGTGGCCATATGGAGGTTCAAAGGAACCAGGAAACGTGTGTTCAGGCATAATTAATCCGCTACCGTTAGGTGGGGACCGACCCTACCGCAACTAAGGGTTGCCCATAGGTGTGATCCTGAGGCATTTGCTAGAGTGTCTCGAATCGGAGAGGACGATCCCTAGCCTCGATTTCATGATGGAAAACCAATTTCCAATACGACACCTTGCGGTTTTGATTCTAGAACTAGTATGGCGACATGATATATGGTACCCATGCCGTTTATGATTGATACATTATGATTGAATTGTTTTTGAAACATATATAGACACTAATAATAATATCAAGTCCGTTTTTATCATATCAAGCATCTTTTGACCATTATAAGGTAAACCTCTATCCTCCGGTTTGCGTTGCATTGTGTGATGGGACTTTAGTCTTATAATGGTTTCGTTTTTCTAAAAAAGCATTGCATTGTTTAACGATTTACCTTATTTTATGCACTGGCAACCCAATGGAGTAAACCCGTTCCGCATTAGCGGCGTGGTCCTGGGATTTGCCTTATTATTAGATTAGTTAAGTTAGATTTCTCATACCAGTCCCATGACTGACCTGTAGTTTGTTGCACTAGCAAACTCGGGTGCCCATATTTTTCACATCGGCAGTCGAGTAGCTTGTTTGCAGATATCTATCCTTTTATCAGGATCCTGGATAGAGGCTTAAAGCTGTGTCCAGAGCACTGATAGTCTTTCGCTGCAATGTATTAAATTCATTGTAATTTATCTTCTGTTGTATTATTTCTTTCTTTCGATGTACTCTGATATTCTGTACTCTGATGTTATATTATCATGATGTAATAAAAGTCTGCTGTTATTGTTCTAATATATTGTATTCCCAAAGCTAACGTATGCGGGAATTGAACGGTCTTGGTCGATTTTGCGATCGATTAAGTCCGAGCAAAATCCGACTCGTTACAGTTGGTATCAGAGCTCTGGTTAGCTCCAATCTTTGGGGTACAAATCGTTAGAACTAAACGAAAGACTCATCAGAGGTTGGATTAATAATATCCAATAAGAATACTCATTAGAGATAGGATCAGTAGTATCCTAGAATGAGAAAACTCATTAGATATGGGGGTTAGTTATGCCCTAGAATGAGTCAAGAGTAACAAGTCCATAATTAACATATTTGCGATTATATATATAATCCGACCTTAGAAAATATAATTTTTGAATATATAAAAGATATATATATTTGATAAGTTAATCAACTAACAAAATTATTGAAACAAATAAAAAAAATGAAAATTTAGTTAGCTATTTAAACATTTTTTAGCTTCGTTCCTTTTCGAGGATGAAAAGACTTTAAGTGGGGAGATTGTAACAACCCGGAATATGGGCCAATTTAAATTTTTTATTTTAGAAACTTTAATGAATGTTTAATATTTAAAATAGTTTATTTTAAATAATAACGTCGAAGAGTTTATTTTAATCGTAGTTAAAATATAAGAATTTACTTTATTTGAAAAGGAGTTTAAAACAACACTCCAGTTTGAAATTTTGATTTTGAACTTTAACGGATTGTACCGGATTCAAGATAAATCAGAATTGAGCGAAACTAGAAATATTTAAATCTGTTTGATAATATCTTTCTAACGAATCGGAAAAACTGAAATTTCGTTTTAAAAATAAGAAGTTATGGCCAGTTTAAAATTTAGAAAAGTCGCTGTAGAATTTATATATATTTTAATATATTATATTGGCCTTAAAGATAGCCATTTTGCTAATGACCTCTATTTTTGACGAAACCACTTTTGTTGGATCCAAAATGTCAAATTATTGCAAGGTTTCAATTTTCATAATTTTTCGAATTAATATGTGAGGGTGGCAAAAGAAAATGTGTTTTGTCAGTTTTGGTCAAATTTGATCGACTTGAAAATAGCCGTTTTTCAAACAGTCTCAGAATTCGACGAACTTAGTCTTGTTAGAGCCGTATCGTCAAAACATAACTAGAAATAATTTTTCTGTAATTTTTAGAGGTAGTATGTAGCCCCAGTAATTTAAAATGCGCATTTGAATTTAATATAAATTGATTTATATTTAAAATTTGAGAAAAAACTTATCGTAACAGCTGAATTGGCTTACGAAACATGTTCCATTGTGTCCGGAATTGGGGTATTTAGCAACCGGCGACACACGTTGGGTTTAATTTGGTGTTCGTATTGATAAACATGAATTCTGTATTAAATAAATAAAATAAATAGGAAAAATACGCGTATAAATACACTAGGTATACGGAACCCTAGCTTATCCTGTACGCAGCCGCCATATACCATTTTCAATGGCCTATGAGCTCCGAATTTGATTCAACAAAATCTCCCAATATTTTCAATGGAATTCAAAACTCCTAAAGGCAAATTCAAGAGGCCTTCTTCCTCTTCGAAATCATACGGGTGTGATTTGAAACCATGGATGTTTGGGCTCGGAATCAGAGCACCAACGTGCTCCGTTTGCACGTAGACCGAGACTGATGGGGGGTGCGAGCTGGGCGTTGCTCAGGCCGTGGAGAGTGTGTGCGAAGGCGGTGGTTGTGGTGATAGCGGATCGTTGGTCAGAGACACGATAGTGGAGCAGTGAGTGGTCAAAGTTTTGGATGATGGGTTCCTTCACGCAAGGAACGTCACGGGAAACAACATGTAACGGTAAGGAATTTCGCTCAATCCGAATCGATCGTTAAACCGACTAAGACCGTTCGAAACCCCTGATCATTTTGAGAACAGGACAAATCAGAACTCAGACGGAAGAACATTTCATTGTTTATTACAACAATTCCATCGGAATACAAGAATATACAGAGTATGAATAAATGTTATACAACAAATACCAGAGATTACAATAAATTACATTTAAATACATCACAGCGGAAAATAATACAAAACACAACTGAAAGAGATATACGGATACAGAGCTTTCCGGATATCATTCTAGGAGTAAACCAGGTTCCTGTGAATATAAATCTGCAAAACCAAAACTACTAGCTGCCCGTGTGGAAAATAGGGGCGCCCAGAGTTTAGGGTAAAACAATAAACTCCAAGTCAGTCATATGACTGGTGTGAGAACTAAAATAGTTATTCATCTTTATTTTATAGTTCGGTAAATCAAGGGACCACGCCGTATGACACGGAACTGGTTTCCTCCCAAGAATACCAGTGCATAAAACAAACAATGCAATGCTAAATAAAGAAAAATGAAGCTGTTATAAGACCCAGGTCCCATCACACAATGTAACGCAAGCCGGAGGATAGGGCTTTTACGTTATAATAGCCAAAGCATGCTTGATACGTTTAAAACACATTATTTTGATATTACTATAAGTGTATAGTGTCAAAACAATTTCAATCATAAATATCAATCATAGGCGGCATGAATGACCGATACCACTATGTCGCCATACTAGGTTCTACAAATAAAACCGCAATATCACGTATTGGAAATTGGATTTTCGTCATGAGTCGAGGGAAGGGGCAAGCTCCTCTCCGTTCGAGACACTCTAGCAAATGTCTTAGGACCCCACTATATCCTTGGAATCGGTTGGGCCGGTCCTCACCTAACTTTGGAGGATTGGCGATTCCTGAACACACATTTCCAGGTCCTAACAGACCTATATCCGAGGCGCCTCGCATTCCAACATCCACACAGGTAAAAAGTATATAAATGTCAGGGCTGGTAGGTCACTGACATCACCCATAGCCAGAAAGAAACGTCGTGTTCTCCCAACGGTCCATATCCCGTTTTTAACTCATACCGAGGTGTGAGGCTCGCGAATTCACGTTATGCACAAAGCTACGCCACACAGGCCGTGCTTTGATTATCAACCACAAGACTTTGCTTTTCAACAGAAGCCTTGATCAATTGCCACTTACGCGTGCCACACTGGCAATTCACTCCAGGCGACTGATGTCCATCGATATACAACCTCTGAGCTCATAAGTCTCAGAAAAGGGCATTAAGCAAGAGAATAAATTGTCCGCCGCCAAATAGATGTATATTTAATAGAGATCAATCAACAAAGAATAAAATCCAATGTCAGACACATAGTTCATTTTCCAGTCCGTTCTGGGTCTGAACGAAACCGAAGGCACTTTCCTCGCATATCCATCGTTCTCCAACTACGTTTGGACGATCACCAACTGTTTCCCTCATCTTGGTGTACAGCCCAATCAAGATCATCAGTAATCACCCAAACGATGTGAAGACTTCCGGTCTTCAACCACCGTCTTCATCTTCGACGTCTTGTCGAATCGGTTATTCATATTGGGTATAAACCCGGCTTTTCTGAATAACCCACGTATATGATAAACACATGTTACACAAACCCAACAAACGCCTCATTCCAATTTAGAATATTCTTTTATTCACAAAATCACATTCTTAGGGAATAGGTTCCCATTAATTTTATCAAAGATAAATTCTTCGAAATTTATTCTTTAATCTTCCTTTGGATATCATTTCAAACCATATTATGGTTTTCCAAACTAGTCGGGATTAGCAAACCACACTGAAGTAATTATTTATTTTGTTTCTCAATCCCAACTTATTCATCCCATGGAGCAAAACTGGTAATACTCCATATCTAACACCACGGTGTTATCGGTAAAGTTAATTACCATTTCACGTTCAAATCGAATTAAGGATTTAACTATCGCTTTGGAGCAGACCTGGTGATACTCCATTTTCGATCACTTTTCAGATTTGATAATTTAAATTATCAATTCACTTTTCAATCTAATTAAAGATTCATTAAAACTCCACTTAGTTTTAATCTTCTCAAAAATCAATAACCTATCTTTAACTGGGTAAAAGAACCAATGTCATCTAAAACACGATTCACGATAAACCCAAAATCACACTCTATTGTTAATCGGGTTAAAGAACAGGTGTTGTTCAAAACACCACTCACGATAAACCCAAAAAGAAATTCAAATTCAATTCCATTTAAATATTATTTAATTGATACACTTCATTAAATCTAAATAGAAAGATTTAATCTTTCCCTCTATTGGGCTTAAGACCAGTGTTAATGAAGACACCATTCACGACAAACCCAAATCACATTTGATATTAAATACAAGGCTCTGAATAGAAAATATACCGGGTTATATTCAATATCAAATCCTGAAACCAACAAATATCGTATTGGAAATAACGATATAAAATATATCTTTCAAATTCCCATAACAATATCTGTAAAGTCACGAAATCCAACATCGAAACATCCTGAAGATAATTTCGATTCAACTCCAGTCCAATTCACGTATTGGGAATATTATTTTTAAAATCACTTTCAAATTCAATTTATTTATTTAAAAAATAAATTGATTTTAATTCTAGTTCAAAACTAGTTCATTTCGATAAAAATATATTTTTATCCTTTCAAATGTGGAATTTTTCATTCTAGTTCTTTCCAATTCATATATTATGATTTTACACAAATTATCAATATTTTTAATAATTTTATCAAGGCCCGTACAGTCGATTTCCATCAACGGCCATCGAACTGCACTTACAGTGACCTTTTCCAAATTTGATTTGGACATAATTCCAAATCTAACCGTTAGATTTCAAATTTCAAACATTCATTGGAAAGCTCTTTTTGATACGAACCCAATGGTTCCGGTTTTAGAAAAATCCGACGGTCGGCTCTCCCGTAATGTCCGTTCGTAGTCAATGGTCGAAATTCACGAACTACTGCGGCGCGGCATGTTCTATTCAGGCCATTATATATAATATAAATATTATATATATTTCGTCGATTTCCTTTGTAAAACGTATTTTATAAATCGTTTTAAATTCGTTTTCAACACCATTTTAACTCTATATTCAATTTCAAATCAAAATTGAATATTTCCTATCATTACTATACAAAAGATAATATTTTCAAAACGTTATATTTTGAAATCACTACCTTTTAAAACGAATATAATCGATATAAATATCGTTCACGTCAAAATAGCGCAACTCTAATCAACACGGCTTTATATATTTCACTAAATTCTTTATTCTATTCAACAAATGAATATTTATTCTATTCAACACATGAATCTATATTTCTTTCAACACATGACTAATCTCAACACATGAGTACTGTCAACACACGACTATTTTTGTTACACAATATATTTTATAAAATTATGGTATCTATCATTTGATTTTTAATTAGACTCCCACTGTAAAGTGGTTCTAATCTTAAATAAGATAAAGATGTAAATTTTATTGTCAAAATATTTTACTCAACACATGAATAGTTTCAACACATGAATATCGTCAACACCTGACTATTTTTATATTCAACACATGAATTTTCTTTTATAATATTTATTATTTTCCCGATTGGAATGAGGCCCAATCAATTACCATATAACGTTAATTATATGGATTTCGTACAACACATGTATATAGTAGCAACGATAAACAATCAACAATCATCCAAAGTGCACCACACAACTGCATAAGCATTAAATATAAATAATTAACGATTACACGGCCTGTCGACCAATCGATCGACATACAATTAAATAATTGAGATTAGTGTACGCCAAATATCATACCAACAACCGTGTGGTGTTTCAAATCAAGAAACACTGAATATTATTTGTGTTGTTGGGCGATGTGTAAAATTTATCGTCCCAATCAATATCCTTCAAATAGGTGTACATAAACAAACCGTCCGGTTTGTAAATGAATATTTATTTATTCACATTCACTATATTCATATTCACGGTAAAAATTATGTTTTTAACGATAATTAATTTACTTCAACACATTAATCAATATTATCGATTTCACATCAACATAACAAACAAATTTCACAACACATCAAACAAGCATACAAGCCGTCCATGGTATGTGGATGACGGATGTCGGGTGCTACTAAGTACCGTCTGCATCCTAGTATATATATTTATAACTAGAAAAAGAAATTTAAAGTGAGGAGTTCTCACCAAAGCTATCCCAACTCCACAACACTTCTAATGTAGGAAATCTTGTAGTTCCCGCCTTTTGTCACTTTCGTTGCCCGTATTCACTACATATATAAAATCATATTTTTATATTGTTGCTATGTATATAAAAATTCTATTTTGACACAGCTACTTTATAGATAAAAATTCTGTTTTTACATCGATGCTATATAGATAAAAATTCTATTTTTATATCGATGCTATATAGATAAAAAACTCTATTTTTACAACGATACTATATAGATAAAAAACTCTATTTTTACAACGATACTATATAGATAAAAATTCTATTTTTACATCGTTACTATATAGATAAAAATTATATTTTTACATCGATGGTCATATAATAGAGATTATATTTTTATCACGCTATACTCTATATAAAGATTTCGCCTTTTCAAATATAAAGATTTCGCCTTTTCAAATATAAAGATTTCGCCTTTTCAAATATAAAGATTTCGCCTTTTCATATATAAGATTTCGCTACTATATAAAGATAATATTTTTGTATTCTCTATTATATAGAAATTCTATTTTCAATACACTAAATATATAAAAATACTATTTTTATATCTTCTATTATATAAAGATCATATTTTTATAATTACTCCATTTGGATAAAAATTCTATTTTAATCTTGCGAGCAATATAATAAAAATTATATTTTTATTACTCTACATGAATAAAGATCATATTTTTATACATCTACTTAATATAAAAAATTACATTTTTACCTCGCCATTTCTTCTAAGTAAAATCGAATTTTTATCTAGCTATAATATATATAAAAATTGGATTTTTATCATGCTATACTAATTAAAAATCCTACCTTCTCATAATCAAAACAACGCATATTTGTATTCACGGAAATCAGGCCTCTTTTTTATTTAAATAAATTAAACCAAATGCGTAAAGTAAATTAAAATAGAGGAAAAAAACTCACAGTTGTCTCAGTGGATTAGGGCGTCGGGGTGTAGCAGCTCGCTAAGGGGGGGGGGGTATCGAGCTCTGGCCAATGTCGGTGGGGGTGCAGTGGCGGTTTTAAGTCTCTTGGCGCGGAGAGGGAGGCTAAGGGGACTGGAGAGCATCGAAGGGTAGATCGACGTCGGGGGGGGGGGGGGAAGATGCGGCGGGATGGTGGAGGAGAGAAGGCTCGCGATGGCTGCCAACGTGGGGAGGCGCATCGCCTCCTCGATCTGGAGGAGCTCGTTTTTTTTTTGATTTTGAAATGAACACGGGGGGGGGGGGGGGGGGGGGGGGGCTGAGAGGAAATAAGCGGAGAGAGGGAATAGAGTTTTATTTCTTTTTATTTATTTAATTATTTAATTTCAAAAAGTTGACTTTTTCATTTGACCTCTAAATGAGGCCCACCGCCTATCGTCCATAGCTAATTAATTACCCGCATTCCGAACACAATGAGATATGTATCATAGGCTGATTCGATCGTTTCGATCAGATTTCGTCAAAATCAACATATAATTATATATATTGAATTTGAACACGCATTTCAATTTAATGGGGTCACACACTAACTCGAGAAATTCTCCAAAAATATTTTCTAGCTTCGTATTGACGATACGGTCGTAACAAAACTAATTTCATCGAATTCTGAGACCGTTAGAAAAATGGTCATTTTCCAGTCGATTAAAATCAACTCAAACTGGTCAAACGCGTTTTCTTTTGCCACGCTCACATATTGATTCGAAAAATTATAAAATTTGGAATCTAGCAATAATTTGACATCACGGATCCAACAAAAGTGGTTTCGTCGAAATCCGAGGTCGTTTGCCAAACGCCTATTTTCAAGGGCCGAAATTCCATAGCGACTATTCTAAATTTTCAACTGGGCATATCTTTTGATTCCCGCTATGAAATTTTGATTTTTCGGATTGTTGGAAAGATATTCTCAAATAGATTCAAAGATTTTTGGTTTCGCTAAAATTCGGTTTATTTTGCACCCGGTATGTTCAATTGAAGTTTGAAATCGAATTATCGAACTACCGTGCCATTTTCAATTCGATTTATAATTATAAATAATTATTATATTCTAACGACGGCGTACATAAATATATACGTTCTAATTCTATTTAAAATAAATTTTCATCGTTTATATTTCAAATAATTTATTTTAAATATTCAAAATTCACTAAAATTTCCAAAATAAAAATTTTAAACTGGCTTGGATTTCCGGGTTGTTACAATCTCCCCCACTTTAAACTTTTCGTCCCCGAAAAGGAACGAAGCCGAAAGTTGTTCAACAAATCAACTCAACTTCCAATATTTTCATTACGGCTTAAGTTCTTCAACTTTTCAGTTTCTAAGAACTTTTCAAAATTTTCAAAAATTTGGCTAACACTCTAAATTTTTGAAAAATTTCGCCATAACCTCCCATGCACCGGGAGCACCGGGAAAATCCAGAAATTGCCATACAGGCCCTCTGATCTCAAAAAGAAAAAGAAAAAGCCAATCGGCTCATAAAATCATCATCACCCAAACAAAACAGTAAATTATGGTAAATATGTACCTATTTGTCGGGCAAACAATTTTATTTCTCTGCTCTAATCTCCTTGCTATGACATGTCCAATATAAGTACATGTATATGCAAGCAAATGCGACCAACTTTCAATACAATTCAATATTTGATACAATTAGGCATAATGGTTCAAAATTATCAAACAAATAAACAAACAACACAGCCATCAATCAATTAGTGGATTAACGTTTCAAATTCATACTTTTGATATATATACAGAAAATCATGTTTTTGTTGCCAAATCACAACAATAAATCCTATCTAATTTTGGTTCTCACACCAGTCTAATGGAAATATATAGATATCACACCTTCGAAACACAAACATAAGTTCTGATGATGATCGATCAATCATCAGAACCATCTCCGGGTGTCTAGAATGTGATTTTATATCTATCCAGTATATTAAAACTTCGAATATACGTTCATGACGCGTATATGCAAAATCTTTATATATATTGGATTGTCCAAATTCAATATAAATAAATATTCAAATACGTTTAAAACGATTTAAATTTCAAAAAAAAAAATTGTTTTCATTTGAAAAATATACTCTTCACACTCGTTCTAGTATACTACTGATCCTATCTCCAACGAGTCATTTTCATTGGATATTACTAATCAAATATTTGATGAATTCTTTCGTATGGTTCTAATGTGTCTTGTTCCTCTGTAAACCAAAGCTCTGATACCAACTGTAACGGTAAGGAATTTCGCTCGATCCGAATCGATCGTTAAACCAACTAAGACCATTCGAAACCCTGATCGTTTTGAGAACAGGACAAATCAGAACTTAGACAGAAGAACATTTCATTGTTTATTACAACAATTCCATCAGAATACAAGAATATACATAGTATGAATAAATGTTATACAACAAATACCAGAGATTACAATAAATTGCATTTAAATACATCGCAGCGGAAAATAATACAAAACACAACTGAAAGAGATATACGGATACTGAGCTTTCTGGATATCAATCTAGCTGTAAATCAGGTTCCTGTGAATATAAATCTGCAAAACCAAAACTATTAGTTGCCCGTGTGGAAAATAGGGGCACCCAGAGTTTAGGTTAAAACAATAAACTCCAGGTCAGTCATGTGACTGGTGTGAGAACTAAAACAGTTATTCATCTTTATTTTATAGTTCGGTAAATAAAGGGACCACGCCGTATGACACGGAACGGGTTTCCTCCCAAGAATACCAGTGCATAAAACAAACAACGCAATGCTAAATAAAGAAAAATGAAGCTTTTATAAGACCCAGGTCCCATCACACAATGCAACGCAAGCCGGAGGATAGGGTTTTTACCTTATAACAGCCAAAGCATGCTTGATACGTTTAAAACACATTATTTTGATATTACTATAAGTGTATAGTGTCAAAACAATTTCAATCATCAATATCAATCATAGGCGGCATGAATGACCCATACCACTATGTCGCCATACTAGGTTCTATAAATAAAACCGCAATATCACGTATTGGAAATTGAATTTTCTTCATGAGTTGAGGCAAGAGGCAAGCTCGTCTCAGCTCGAGACACTCTAGCAAATGTCTTAGGACCCCACTATGTTCCTTGGAATCGGTTGGGTCGGTCCTCACCTAACTTTGGAGGATTGGCAATTCCTGAACACACGTTTCCCGGTCCTAACAGACCTATATCCGAGGCGCCTCGCATTCCAACATCCACACAGGTAAAAAGTATATAAATGTTAGGGCTGGTAGGTCACTGACATCACCCATAGCTAGAAAGAAACGTCGTGTTCTCCCAACGGTCCGTATCCCATTTTTGACTCATACCGAGGTGTAAGGCTCGCGAATTCACGTTATACACAAAGCTACGCCACACAGGACATGCTTTGATCATCAACCACAAGACCTTGCTTTTCAACATAAGCCTTGATCAATTGCCACTTACGCGTGCCACACTGGCAATTCACTCCATGCGACTAATGTCCATCGATATACAACCTCTGAGCTCGTACGTCTCAGAGAAGGGCGTTAAGGAAGAGAATAAATTCTCCGCCGCCAAACAGATGTATATTTAATAGAGATCAATCAACACAGAATAAAATCCAATGTCAGACACACAGTCCGTTTACAAGTCCGTTCTGGGTCTGAACGAAACCGGAGGCACTTTCCTCGCATATCCATCGATCTCCAAGTACGTCTGGACGATCACCAACTGTTTCCCTCATCTTGGGTGTACAGCCCAATCGAGATCATCAGTAATCACCCAAACGATGTGAAGACTTCCGGTCTTCATCCACCGTCTTCATCTTCGACGTCTTGTCGAATCGGTTATTCATAATGGGTATAAACCCAGCCTTTTTGAATAACCCACGTATATGATAAACAAATGTTACACAAATACAACAAATGCCTCATTCCAATTCAGAATATTCTTTTATTCACAAAATCACATTCTTAGGGAATAGGTTCCCATTAATTTTATCAAAGATAAATTCTTCTAAATTTATTCTTTAATCTTCCTTTGGATATCATTTCAAACCATATTATGGTTTTCCAAACTAGTCGGGATTAGCGAACCACACCGAAGTAATTATTTATTTTATTTCCCAATCCCAACCTATTCATCCCATGGAGCAAAACTGGTAATACTCCATATCTAACACCACGGTGTTATCGGTAAAGTTAATTACTATTTCACATTCAAATCGAATTAAGGATTTAACTATTGCTTTGGAGTAGAACTGGTGATACTCCATTTTCAATCACTTTTCAAATTTGATAATTTAAATTATCAATTCACTTTTCAATCTAATTAAAGATTCATTAAAACTCCATTTAGTTTTAATCTTCTCAAAAATCAATAACCTGTCTTTAACTGGGTTAAAGAACCAATGTCATCTAAAACACGATTCACGATAAACCCAAAATCACACTCTATTGTTAATCGGGTTAAAGAACAGGTGTTGTTCAAAACACCGCTCACGATAAACCAAAAAAGCAATTCAAATTCAATTCCAATTAAATATTATTTAATTGATACACTTCATTAAATCTAAATAGAAAGATTTAATCTTTCCCTCTATTGGGCTTAAGAACAGTGTTAATGAAGACACCATTCACGACAAACCCAAATCACATTTGTTATTAAATACAAGGCTCTGAATAGAAAATATACCGACTTATATTCAATATCAAATCCTGAAACCAACAAATATCGTATTGGAAATAACGATATAAAATATATATTTCAAATTCCCATAACAATATCTGTATAGTTACGAAATCCAACATCGAAATATCCCGAAGATAATTTCGATTCAACTCCTGAGACGACCCCAAACCCCTTACTGACGGTGGCAAGTGTAATCCGTGGAATATAACACATAAACAGATAATAGCAGAACAGAATTAAATAAATACTCCGAATAATGAACAATAGAATATACTGGATAAACGTAATCATCAGAGTTACACAGTATACAGGATCATACTTAGTACAAATACAGTTTAACTGTAACAACCCTGAATTTTGGGGCTAATTTAAAATTTTTATTTTAGAAATTTTAATGAATTTTTTTTATTTAAAATAATTTATTTAAATAATAACGGATGAAAATGTATTTTATTTGCCATTTGTTACTATAAAAAGAATGGAATAAAAAGAATGTCTTTTTATTGTCACTTGTTTTACAATAATAAAATAAAATAAAAAATGAAATAAAGAGACTAGGTTTCATTTTGTCATTTGTTCACAACAACAACAAAAAAAATGTAATGATATAAAGTGTTCATGTTTTAAACTTATAAGCATGTTTACATTAAATAGTATATTTCAAAATAATGAATGGTTTAACAAAATTTGTTCGTGTTTAGAAAATAAGCTTTACATTAAAAAGTATATTTTAATGTATTGAATGTACATAAATATTTGTTTGCATTTAGAAAACAAGTTTTACGTTAAATTCATATTTTAATGTTAAGAATGTACATAAACATGAGTTCATGTTAGAAAACTTGTTTTACATCAAAATTATATTTTAATGTTTAAAATGATGTAACATAAAAATTTACATTTTTATGTAATAATGATTCATTAAAATGTTCATAGCTGGATAAATGTTTTAAACATAAAAGATTTCATTTTTTTTAATGTAATAAAAGAAAGATTAAAAAGATTATCACAAATTAATATTATATTTCGAACTTTGTCCATTTTAAATAATATCTAAATAGACTGTGCAATTTAATTTAATCTTAAACAAATAATTTATTTGTGTAGTGACATATCATCAAAACTAATTTATCAAATTATAAGTATAAATGGCGTAATAGACGTTAAATTTATTTCAATTATTATATACCAATTTATGTTGAACATCAATTAACTTTCCTTTTTATCCAACTTTCATAAGTAGCAAATTTTATCGTTTTGATTACTCAAAATTTTACCATAATTTAAAACGAATTCACATATGCAATTCAATGTTCATTATTACACTAATTTTCAATATATAAGGAATTCCAAAATTTTAAATTTATTTTATATATTGCTTATTCAATGTTAATTTCAAATGTCATTGTAAAATACTTTATCAAACAATCTTTCTTATGTTACCAAATACAAGTTATAATCATATATAACTATTGGAAGTTCATCACTTAATAAACTAGATTAAGTTCGTATCATATCGATTGGTGAAATGATTCCTAAATTTTTGATTTGATTCCACTTCAAGCATTATTCACAAAATCAATTCTTTATGTACAAGATGTATCATTAAATCACACATTACTCTCTTTAATTGTGTGATTTACTTTTGAAATTTGAAAAAAAGAATATTTATCCCCCCTTCAGACTTTCCTACTATCATTTTAGTAGGAACTAACGTCCATCTCTCTATGGAAGTTTCTCTCTTTCCTCAGATTCTTCCTTCCGTGTATTAATTATCCAACTTATTAACTTCCTATTAAATTTCCAATTGATTCCTCATAAATGCATTTTGTTTGTTTTTATTAATGTTTAATCCAATGAACATTTATTCTTTATTTCAAATTCAGAATTTATATCTTCCTATAACTAGCCTTAATTGCCTTTTTAACACCTTTTGTTTCTTGTATCTCCAAATTAGTGACCACCAAGTACACCTTTCAAATTCAAATTTGCGATATTTCTTCGTACAAAAGTTTACACCGTTAACAACATATTTACTTCAGCAACTTATTCAAACATAGTACATTTGTCATGCATAGGAATATTTTCACAGTCAAACTAACGGACATCCATTTCTAATTCAAATTCTTCCTCCTCCCTTCGAGCTAGATCACAAACTATACCTCGTTTCGAAGCCCCTCCTCTCCTCTTTCATCTCCGACCGAAATCACCTCCTTCCGTGGCCCGTAGCTCGAGGACCGAGGCTCCAAAGGGCGCGACTTGCGCACGCCGCCGGCCCCACCAGGAACCACCGCACCCTCCACCGTGCCAGGCGCGCATAGGCCTCTCCAAGCTCGACCTCCTCCAACTGACGGCACCTTAAACCGACGCTCCTACCTCCCGCAATCCGAATCCAAAGTTTGGAGCTTTTCTGAAAAATAACGGCCTACTTATCAGTGAAGGGAGAAAGGTTAACAAACCTTAATCATGTTATTTAATTTAATTTTAAATTAATCATTAATTTGTTTAATCCATAACTTCTTCGTTCGGACTCGAAATCTGAAAATTTCAGAAACGTTGTGATCGTGGTGAGCAGATCTACGCAGCTGGACTGAAACAGAGAAATTCTGAACACTTTGGATTTTGGACAAAAATTCGCAACGAATGTGAGAATTCCTTTGTTAAAATAAATTAATAAATTTAATTAATTTGTCTACTGAAAATCACATGTTTAAGCTGTAGATCTATTGTGTTTGGTATGATTGATGATGTTTGTTATGTTGGATAATTATAGATCTATATATTCATCACATGTTATGGTATCACTTTTGTTTATTTTGAGTTGATCTATCTTATCAATTCAATGATAAAAGAAATATGCTTACGATGAATGATTGAATTACTTTGTATGTCTCATATTGTTAAAATAAGATTGTTGTGAACAATTACATCATGTGTGTTTAATAAATATCTAGTGTGCGTTAAGATAATATGGTTGAGAACTAAATTATCACATTTGTTTGTTGAAAACCAATATAGCATGTTTGATTTAGAACAAATGGTTGTAACCAAAATATCATTTTTGTTCCATTAAGGATTTGTTAACAAAGAACATTTTGCATTTGAAATTTTACATGTTACTTATTTTAGATTCATGCTATGTAAAATAAAGTATCACTTGTGTTAGAATCAAGTTACTTTAGGAAAATATTACTTGTGTTAGTAATGAAATATTAGGATATAAAAATGTATTTTTAGTTAGAATATTAAAATATCATTTTTGTTATAAATATTAGGTTAGATTGTAAATATACTTCCATTAACCATTTATTTGTTAATAAAAAGGTCAATAGTATAAATACATTTTTGTCAACATGATGTTTATATAAAAAAAAAAATATAAATGTTTATGTAACTTTTGTTGTCAAAATAAAAAGAACAAATTTGACGCTACTTTTGTTGTCAAAATAAAAAGAACAAATTGGACGTTACTTTTGTTGTTAAAATAAAAAGAGAAATTTTAACATTACTTTTGTTGTTAAAATAAAAAGAGAAATTGTAACATTACTTTTGTTGTAAAATAATAAAAAGGGCAAAATCCGTGTCGTTACAGTTGGTATCAGAGCTCTGGTTAGCTCAAATCTTTGGGGTACAACTCGTTAGAACTGAACAAAAGGCTCATCAGAGATTGGATTAGTAATGTCCAATAAGAATACTCATTAGAGATAGGATCAGCAGTATCCTAGAATGAGAAAACTTATTAGAGATGGGGTTAGTAATGCCCTAGAATGAGTTCAGAGTGATAAGCTTATAATTAACGTATTTTGATTATATATATAATCCTATTTCAGAAAATATGTTTTAAATATATAAAAGTATATATATTTGATAAGTTAGCCAACAAATGAAATTAATAATATTAAAATTAAAATTTAGTTAGTTAATTTAACTACTTTTAGCTAGTTCCTTTTCGAGGACGAAAAGATTTTAAGTGGGGGCGACTGTAACAACCCTGAATTTTGGGGCTAATTTAAAATTTTTATTTTAGAAATTTTAATGAATTTTTTTTTATTTAAAATAATTTATTTAAATAATAACGGATGAAAATGTATTTTATTTGCCATTTGTTACTATAAAAAGAATGGAATAAAAAGAATGTCTTTTTATTGTCACTTGTTTTACAATAATAAAATAAAATAAAAAATGAAATAAAGAGACTAGGTTTCATTTTGTCATTTGTTCACAACAACAACAAAAAAAATGTAATGATATAAAGTGTTCATGTTTTAAACTTATAAGCATGTTTACATTAAATAGTATATTTCAAAATAATGAATGGTTTAACAAAATTTGTTCGTGTTTAGAAAATAAGCTTTACATTAAAAAGTATATTTTAATGTATTGAATGTACATAAATATTTGTTTGCATTTAGAAAACAAGTTTTACGTTAAATTCATATTTTAATGTTAAGAATGTACATAAACATGAGTTCATGTTAGAAAACTTGTTTTACATCAAAATTATATTTTAATGTTTAAAATGATGTAACATAAAAATTTACATTTTTATGTAATAATGATTCATTAAAATGTTCATAGCTGGATAAATGTTTTAAACATAAAAGATTTCATTTTTTTTAATGTAATAAAAGAAAGATTAAAAAGATTATCACAAATTAATATTATATTTCGAACTTTGTCCATTTTAAATAATATTTAAATAGACTGTGCAATTTAATTTAATCTTAAACAAATAATTTATTTGTGTAGTGACATATCATCAAAACTAATTTATCAAATTATAAGTATAAATGGCGTAATAGACGTTAAATTTATTTCAATTATTATATACCAATTTATGTTGAACATCAATTAACTTTCCTTTTTATCCAACTTTCATAAGTAGCAAATTTTATCGTTTTGATTACTCAAAATTTTACCATAATTTAAAACGAATTCACATATGCGATTCAATGTTCATTATTACACTAATTTTCAATATATAAGGAATTCCAAAATTTTAAATTTATTTTATATATTGCTTATTCAATGTTAATTTCAAATGTCATTGTAAAATACTTTATCAAACAATCTTTCTTATGTTACCAAATACAAGTTATAATCATATATAACTATTGGAAGTTCATCACTTAATAAACTAGATTAAGTTCGTATCATATCGATTTGTGAAATGATTCCTAAATTTTTGATTTGATTCCACTTCAAGCATTATTCACAAAATCAATTCTTTATGTACAAGATGTATCATTAAATCACACATTACTCTCTTTAATTGTGTGATTTACTTTTGAAATTTGAAAAAAAGAATATTTATCCCCCCTTCAGACTTTCCTACTATCATTTTAGTAGGAACTAACTTCCATCTCTCTATGGAAGTTTCTCTCTTTCCTTAGATTCTTCCTTCCGTGTATTAATTATCCAACTTATTAACTTCCTATTAAATTTCCAATTGATTCCTCATAAATGCATTTTGTTTGTTTTTATTAATGTTTAATCCAATGAACATTTATTCTTTATTTCAAATTCAGAATTTATATCTTCCTATAACTAGCCTTAATTGCCTTTTTAACACCTTTTGTTTCTTGTATCTCCAAATTAGTGACCGCCAAGTACACCTTTCAAATTCAAATTTGCGATATTTCTTCGTACAAAAGTTTACACCGTTAACAACATATTTACTTCAGCAACTTATTCAAACATAGCACATTTGTCATGCATAGGAATATTTTCACAGTCAAACTAACGGACATCCATTTCTAATTCAAATTCTTCCTCCTCCCTTCGAGCTAGATCACAAACTATACCTCGTTTCGAAGCCCCTCCTCTCCTCTTTCATCTCCGACCGAAATCACCTCCTTCCGTGGCCCGTAGCTCGAGGACCGAGGCTCCAAAGGGCGCGACTTGCGCACGCCGCCGGCCCCACCAGGCACCACCGCACCCTCCACCGTGCCAGGCGCGCATAGGCCTCTCCAAGCTCGACCTCCTCCAACTGACGGCACCTTAAACCGACGCTCCTACCTCCCGCAATCCGAATCCAAAGTTTGGAGCTTTTCTGAAAAATAACGGCCTACTTATCAGTGAAGGGAGAAAGGTTAACAAACCTTAATCATGTTATTTAATTTAATTTTAAATTAATCATTAATTTGTTTAATCCATAACTTCTTCGTTCGGACTCGAAATCTGAAAATTTCAGAAACGTTGTGATCGTGGTGAGCAGATCTACGCAGCTGGACTGAAACAGAGAAATTCTGAACACTTTGGATTTTGGACAAAAATTCGCAACGAATGTGAGAATTCCTTTGTTAAAATAAATTAATAAATTTAATTAATTTGTCTGCTGAAAATCACATGTTTAAGCTGTAGATCTATTGTGTTTGGTATGATTGATGATGTTTGTTATGTTGGATAATTATAGATCTATATATTCATCACATGTTATGGTATCACTTTTGTTTATTTTGAGTTGATCTATCTTATCAATTCAATGATAAAAGAAATATGCTTGCGATGAATGATTGAATTACTTTGTATGTCTCATATTGTTAAAATAAGATTGTTGTGAACAATTACATCATGTGTGTTTAATAAATATCTAGTGTGCGTTAAGATAATATGGTTGAGAACTAAATTATCACATTTGTTTGTTGAAAACCAATATAGCATGTTTGATTTAGAACAAATGGTTGTAACCAAAATATCATTTTTGTTCCATTAAGGATTTGTTAACAAAGAACATTTTGCATTTGAAATTTTACATGTTACTTATTTTAGATTCATGCTATGTAAAATAAAGTATCACTTGTGTTAGAATCAAGTTACTTTAGGAAAATATTACTTGTGTTAGTAATGAAATATTAGGATATAAAAATGTATTTTTAGTTAGAATATTAAAATATCATTTTTGTTATAAATATTAGGTTAGATTGTAAATATACTTCCATTAACCATTTATTTGTTAATAAAAAGGTCAATAGTATAAATACATTTTTGTCAACATGATGTTTATAAAAAAAATATATATATAAATGTTTATGTAACTTTTGTTGTCAAAATAAAAAGAACAAATTTGACGCTACTTTTGTTGTCAAAATAAAAAGAACAAATTGGACGTTACTTTTGTTGTTAAAATAAAAAGAGAAATTTTAACATTACTTTTGTTGTTAAAATAAAAAGAGAAATTGTAACATTACTTTTGTTGTAAAATAATAAAAAGGGCAAAATCCGTGTCGTTACATTAACTATACATAAATGTCTACAGCGGAAAACAAACAAAATATGTACAATAGGAGTTGAACATCATAAAATAGACAAATGATAGAATCCATCTTCAGCTCCAGCTATCCAGAAAGAGCCAGCTAAACCTGAATACATGGCTGCCCGTGTAGGAAAATGGGCACCCGAGTTTGAAAGTGAAACAAACTACGAGTCAGTCATGGGACTGGTATGAGAAATCTGCTCAACACATTTATAATATGGCCAATCACAGGACCACGCCACTTTCGTGGAACGAGTTTACTCCATTGGATTGCCAGTGCTTTAAAAACAAATCTTTCTTTTAAACATCGCATTGCTTTTTATAAAAATGAAGCCATTATAAGACTCAGTTCCCATCACACAATGCAACGCAAACCGGAGGATATAGTTTTACCTTATAATGGCGAAAATATGCTTGATACGAATAAAACAAAAGCATTTCATGTTACTACTAGTGTTTGTATGTTTCAAAAATAATTTCAAATCATAACTATCAATCATAGATGGCATGGGTACCATATATCATGTCGCCATATATATATATACAATCAAAATCGCACAGTCATGTAATTGGTAATTGGATTTCCGTCATGAACCAAGGTAAAAGATAGTCCTTACCGAATTCGAGACGCTCTAGCCCGTGTCTCAGGATCAGAGCTCGAGTGACCCTAGAATCGTCATGGCCGGTCCAGCAATGTGGATTAAAATTCCTGAACACTGCGTTTCCCTGCCCTATGGGGCGTCAATGAGCCAATGAATGACTCCATCGGTCTCGGATCGACCGATATAACCGAGGCGCCTCGCAATCCATCATCCACATAAGTAAAATGTCAGGCCGTGTAAAAACACCGACACAACACCTAGCTAGAAGGAAACGCATGCCCTCCCTGAGGTCCTTCTCCTGTTTCTGGTACATACCGGGGTGTGAGGCTCGCGAATTCACGTTATACACAAAGCTACACCACACAGGCGGTGCTTTGATCATCACCAAAAGACTTTGCTTTTCAACAGAAGCCCTGATCATTTGCCACTTAGGCATGCCACACTAGCAATTCATGCCATGCGACTGATGTCCATCGATATACAACCTCTGAGCTCGTGCGTTTCAGAGAAGAGCGTTAAGCAAGAGAATAAATTCTCCGCCACCAAACATATGTATATTTAATAGAGATCAATCAACACAGAATAAAATCCAATGTCACACATGCAGTCCATTTACAAGTCCGTTCTTGGTCTGAACGAAACCGGAGGCACTATATACCTCGCAAACCCATCGACCACCACGTACGCCTGGACGATCACCACTCATTATCCATATTTCGGGATGCCTCCCAATCAGGACCTCGGTTACCATCCAAACGAGGTGAAGATCTCCGGTCTTCGACCACCGTCTTCATCTTCGATTTCTTATCGTCGATTCAGTTATTCAGAATGGGATAAACGCGGTCTTTCTGAGCAACTCGCTTATATAATAAACAAGTGCAACACTAACATACATACGCATCATTTCAATTCATTAGTCACTAACCGTCAATCATTAAGAGAACGATTTCCCAAATATTAACCCCGAAGGCCGAAACCAACATCAGATCAACACCCAGGAAACCATTCGACTTAGCCAACCTTTAGTTAGTTTCTAAATTTCACATCCATATTGTTTATAATATTTTATAATGATTTATCACTATTTTTATTTATTTTAAAATAGCCAATTTATTCAAAACGACGCTTGGGGCCATAACGCGGCCGTGGCGCTGTTTTTCTTCAGATTTGATTTACACATATCTGAAAATCTAACAGTTGGATCTTCACAAAATTTACATCATTAGAAAGATCTTTTCAAAATGAATCCAATGGTTCCAGTTTCGGGAAATTCCAACGGTCGGATCTCCCAGTATAATCGTTTGAAATTTCGATTTCAAAATAAGAACTGCAGCGTCGTTATTCGATTAAATATAATTATATATATATATATATATATATTCGATTCTAGTGCTGTTTTTCTTCAGATTTGAATTAAACATTCCAGACAATCAAACCATTGGATTTTTACAAAGTTGGTGCCGTTGGAAAGATATTTCCAAAGCGAACCCAACGATGGCGATTTCGGGAAAATCCGATGGTCGGATCCCCCAGTATATTCGTTTGAAATCACAGTTTCGAAATACGAACTGCAGCTTCGTTATTCGATATATTATAATTCTCTTTATATATATATCGATTCTTCGATTTCAAAGCTATATTCTTTTCATACATTTGATAAAAATGATATTTTTTTCTAACTGTCTTCTATTTCAATACTTCACTATTTTTAACAATTCATGTATATAATAAAAATGTGATTTTTAAAGTAAAACAATTCATTTCAAAACACTATTATTTTATATAGTTCATATAGGTAATAAAAATAGGATTTTTATTATAAAACAATTTATTTCAAAATATGAATACCATTCAACACATGAATTTCAATTCAACGAATGAATATCGACTCAACACATGAAGGCTTTCTATTTAACGAATAAATATAGTTTCAACAAATGAAAATAATTCAAACACATGAATATTATTCAAAATTTCGGCAGCATAACGGCAGGGTAGTTAAAACAGGGACCGTCCCTAGTATGGCTCCTCGCTCTACCTTAAAACCTCGCGGTTTTTAACAATGGGGAATCATGCATCTAGTTCGCACGCAGGCGGCATGTATATATTTATTTCATTTTCACAACTATTCCTATGTGGTTCCAACCAAATATTTCTCAACCACAAACGGGTATTTTTCAACCACAATCAATCAATATTAACCACAAACAGTCCCAATCAATCATTCGCTACCAATCAATTTTCACACCAATCACAAGCAATAAATATCGTCCATGGTTTGTGGACGAGGGGCGTACATATATATATATATATATATATATATATATATATATATATATATATATAACATATCACTTCTATTTCAACACATATATATTTTTTACAACGCATATACAACTTATACATCGAACGTACAACTTATACAACGCTTATACATGAGGTTTAGAATGCTTATATAACTCATACATTGACTATATAATTTATACATCGTCGTTTTCCATATCATTTATAAATTAGAAATCTCACATTCGGTTCCATTCCACAAAAAATAGAAGATGGCTCAGAAAAATATGCGGTCTCTTCTGGAAGGTAGAAGACGTCCACCCGAGTCCACTGTCTCTTGTTTCACTGAATTTCGATAACACAGCAAAAAGATATGATTTGTACAAGTTTGCAACGCTTTAGAGTGTTATTTTCAATAAAAAATAATCAATGCCGCATACTTCCTTTGATGTTCAAAACTAGGTTTTGAATTTGCTAGTAGATCTTTGCACGAGGACGGAATCAGGTAGTGCCACGTGGTAGGGGGTCGAGAGGGCTTCCAGGCGGCGGTGCAGACGTGGAGCTCGACGGCGGCTACTGGGCTGGGCGGAGCTCGAAATGCAGCTACTTAGAGGACCTCGATCTGGCCAAATATTGAACGGGGAAAGGTGATTCAGGTATAGATTTGAAGAGGGGATCAGGAGCTTCAAAATGAGCTAAGGAGCGCTCGATTTCGTGGAGAAACAGAGGAGAAATCGAAGCGGGAAGTTATGACCAATTTCCGCCGTCGATCGTGAAGGAGACAAGGGGTCTTTTTATTTTTAAATTATGAAGAAATAATTCTATTTGCCGATGGTTTTAAAAAGGGGTTTTCTGACACGACCTCCAATCCAAACCCAACGACTGTCGTCCCCAGCGTTTTACCCCCATTCCGAACACAATGGGATATGTTTCATAGGCCCATTCGACCGTTTCAGTCAGTTTTCCTTCAAATTAAAATATAAAACATTCAATATTTGATTCGAACGTATATTTCAATTTGCCAGGGCCACAAACTGATTCGAAAAATTCCAGAAAAATAAATTTGGCTATGTTCTGATGATACGGTCCCAACAAAACTAGTTTCGTCGAATTCTGAGACCGTTTCCAAAAAGGCCCATTTCTGGTCGATCCCATTTAACTATTATTGACCAAAACACGTTTTCCTTTTCCACGCTCACATACTAGCTTCAAAAATTATGAAATTTGAAACCTAGCAATAACTTCACATCCCGGATCCAACAAAAGTGGTTTCGTCGAATTCCGAGGTCGTATGCAAAATGGCCATTTTCACGGGCTATATAAATTCCATAACGACCTTTCTGAAAATTCATTTGGCCATAACTTTTGCATCCCGCTATGAAACTTCGATTTTTCAGATTCGTTAGAAAGGTGTTCACTAACAGATTTAAATATTTTTGGTTTCACTCAAATCCGTTTTGTTTTGCACCCGGTACAATCCGACAAAGTTTGAATTCCATTTTTGAAACTGCAGCGCCTTTTCAGGCCTTGTTTATAATTAGAATTAATTATATTCGTTTTCAAATGTCGATTCAAACTCACTTTTCATTACTATTACTTAAAATATTTATTTTAAATATTTAAAATCCATTATTTTAGCCAGTTTAAAAATTTTAAATTGGTTCAGATTTTCCGGGTCGTTACAACCCTAGTCCAATTCACATATTGGGAATATTGATTATTTTTAAAATCACTTTCAAATTTAATTTATTTATTTCAAAAATAAATTAATTTTAATTCTAGTTCAAAACTAGTTCATTTCGGCAAAAATGTATTTTTATCCTTTCAAATGTGGAATTTTTCATCTCAGTTCTTTCCAATTCATATATTATGATTTTACACAAATTATCAATATTTTTAATAATTTTATCAAGGCCCGTACAGTCGATTTTCATCAACGGCCATAGAACTGCACTTACAACGACCTTTTCCAAATTTGATTTGGACATAATTCCAAGTCTAACCGTTAGATTTCAAATTTCTAATATTCATTGAAAGCACTTTTCGATACGAACCCAACGGTTCCGGTTTTAGGAGAATCCGACGGTCGGATCTCCCGTAATGTCCGTTCGAAGTCAATGGTCGAAATTCACGAACTACCGCGGCGCGACGCGTTCTATTCAGGCCATTATATATATAATATTTCGTCGATTTCCTTTTTAAAACATATTTTATAAATCATTTTAAATTCGTTTTCAAAACCATTTTAACTCTATATTCAATTTCAAATCAAAATTGAATATTTCCTATCATTACTATACAAATGATAATATTTTCAAAACATTATATTTTGTAATCACTACCTTTTCTATATTCATTATAAAAACGAATATAATCGATATAAATATCGTTCACGTTAAAATAGCGCAACTCTAATCAACATGGATTTATATATTTCACTAAATTCGTTATTCTATTCAACAAATGAATATTTATTCTATTTAACACATGAATCTTTATTTCTTTCAACACATGACTAATCTCATCACATGAGTACTGTCAACACATGACTATTTTTGTTATGCAATATATTTTATAAAATTATGGTATCTAACGTCTGATTTTTAATTAGACTCCCACTGTAAAGTGGTTCTAATCTTAAATATGGTAAAGATGTAAATTTTATTGTTAAAATATTTTATCAACACATGAATAGTTTCAACACATGAATATCGTCAACACATGACTATTTTTATATTCAACACATGAATTTTCTTTTATAATATTTATTATTTTCCCGATTGGAATGAGGCCCAATCAATTACCATATAACGTTAATTATATGGATTTTGTAAAACACATGTATATAATAGCAACGATAAACAATCAACCATCATCCAAAGTGCACCACACAACTGCATAAGCATTAAATATAAATAATTAATGCTTACACAGCCTGTCGACCAATCGATCGACATACAATTAAATAATTGGGATTAGTGTACGCCAAGTATCATCCCAACACCCGTATGGGGTTTCAAATCAACAAACACTGAATATTATTTGTGTAGTTGGGCGATGTGTAAAATTTATCGTCCCAATCAATATCCTTCAAATAGGTGTACATAAACAAACCGTCCAGTTTGTAAATGAATATTTATTTATTCACATTCACTATATTCATATTCACGTTAAAAATTATATTTTAAACGATAATTAATTTATTTCAACACGTTAATCTACATTATCGATTTCACATCAGCATCACAAACAAATTTCACAACACATCAAACAAGCATACAAGCCGTCCATGCTCTGTGGACGACGGGTGTCGGGTGCTACTAAGCACCGTCTGCATCATAGTATATATATTTATAACTAGAAAACGAAATTTAAAGTGAGGAGTTCTCACCAAAGCTATTCCAACTCCACGACACTTCTAATGTAGGAAATCTTGTAGTTCCTGTCTTTTATCACTTTCGTTGCCCGTATTCACTACATATATAAAATCACTTTTTTATATTGTTGCTATGTGTATAAAAATTCTATTTTGACACCGCTACTATATAGATAAAAATTCTATTTTTACATCGATGCTATATAGATAAAAATTCTATTTTTACATCGATGCTATATAGATAAAAAACTCTATTTTTACAACGATACTATATAGATAAAAAACTCTATTTTTACAACAATACTATATAGATAAAAATTCTACTTTTTACATCGTTACTATATAGATAAAAATTATATTTTTACATCGATTCTCATATAATAGAGATTATATTTTTATCACGCTATTCTCTATATAAAGATTTCTCCTTTTCAAATATAAAGATTTCGCCTTTTCAAGTATAAAGATTTCGCCTTTTCAAATATAAAGATTTCGCTACTATATAAAGATAATATTTTTATATTCTCTATTTTATAGAAATTCTATTTTCAATACACTACATATATAAAAATACTATTTTTATATCTTCTATTATATAAAGATCATATTTTTATAATTACTCCATATGGATAAAAATTCTATTTTTATCTTGCTAGCAATATAATAAAAATTATATTTTTATTACTCTACATGAATAAAAATCATATTTTTATACCTCTACTTAATATAAAAAATTATATTCTTACCTCGCCATTTCTTCTAAGTAAAAATCGAATTTTTATCTAGCTGTACTATATATAAAAATTGGATTTTTATCACGCTATACTAATTAAAAATCCTACCTTCTCATAATCAAAACAACGCATATTTGTATTCATGGAAATCAGGCCTCTTTTTTTTATTTAAATTAATTAAACCAAATGCTTAAAGTAAATTAAAATAGAGGAAAAAACTCACAGTTGTCTCAGCGGATTAGGGCGTCGGGGTGTAGCAGCTCGCTGGGGAGGGGGGAGCATCGAGCTTTGGCCGATGTCGTTGGGGGTGCAGTGGCGGTTTTGGGTCTCTTGGCGCGGAGAGGGAGGCTAAGGGGATTGGAGAGCATCGGAGGATAGATCGACTAGGGGGGAGTGGCGGGGAAGATTGTAACAACCCGTAAAATCTGGGCCAGTTTAAAATTTTTATTTTGGCCATTTTAGCGAATTTTGATTTTTTAAAATGAATTATTTTAAATAATATCGACGGGAAATTTATTTTGAATATAATTAGAACGTATATATTATATACGTCGTCGTTAGAATATATAATAATTATATATAATTATAAAAGGAATTGAAAATGGCGCGGTAGTTCGAAAATTCGATTTCTAATTTCAAATGAATATACAGAATTCAATATAAGTCAGAATTGAACGAAACAAGAAATATTTGAATCTGTATAACTATATCTTTGTAACGAAGTTAACAAACTGAGATTTCATCTTAGAAATAATAAGGTATGTCCAGTTTAAAATTAGAAATAGTCGCTGTGGAATTTATATATATTTTTATATATATATAAGGCCCTTAAAAATAGCAATTTTGCAAACGACCTCGGATTTCGACGAAACCAGTTTTGTTGGGTCCGGGATGTAAAGTTATTGCTGGGTTTCAAATTTCATAATTTTTCGATTCAATATGTGAGCGTGGCAAAAGAAAACGCGTTTGGCCAGTTTCAGTTGATTTTAATCGACTGGAAATTGGCCATTTTTCAAACAGTCTCAGAATTCGACGAAACTAGTTTTGTTAGGACCGTATCGTCAATACGAAGCTAGAAAATATTTTTCTGGAATTTTTCTAGTTAGTATGTGACTCCGGTAATTTGAAATGTACGTTTAAAATTCAATACAGTGATTTAAATGTAAACTCAACGGAAACTGATTGTAACGATCGAATCAGCTTGCGACACATATCCCATTGTGTTCGGAATGGGGGTAAAACGCTATGGACGGCAGGCGGTGGGCCTCGTTTAGAGGTCGTATGTAAAAGTCAACATTTAGAAATTAAAATAAAAAAAAAATAAGAAAAAAAATTTTCTCTTTCCTCCCTTAACTTCTCTCTGGCCCCCCTGCTTTCGTTCATTTTCAATTCGATAAAAAAAGAAAAAAGAAAAAAAAAGGAGGACGGAGCCCCAAATCAGGCGACGCGCGCCTCCATCGCCGGCCACCGAGGCTCGGCCAACGCCAGTGGGCCACCGCGGCCACCTCCAGCACCCTCGCGTCGACCCCACCTCGCAGCTCCTCCCTTCTTCCCCCATTTCCTCTCGGTCCCCGCAAACTGCAAACCCTAGCCGCCGTTCGCCTCACCTCCGCCGCCCCCTTGGATCACGCGCCACCAGATTCTTCCCCCCCGACCACTCGACAGCGCCCCCCCCCTGTAAGTTTTTTTAATTTATTTATTTTTACTTTAGTTAAAACTGTTTTTTTATAATGTTAAAACTGTTTTTTTTATAATGTTAAAACTGATTTTTTTATAATGTTAAAACTGATTTTTTTATAATGTTAAAACTGATTTTTTTATAATGTTAAAACTGATTTTTTTTTATAATGTTAAAACTGATTTTTGTTAATTTAAAAACTGATTTTTATTTTATGTTATAAAGATGAAATCTGTAAATTAGAAAGGGCGAAGTCTATGTTTTATAAAGGCGAAATCTATATTTTTTTAAAAATAGAATCTTTTTATATATTGAACTTCGAAATAAAAATATGATTTTTATATTTTTAAAGTATTAAAAATATGATTTTTATATTTTTAAAGTATTAAAAATATAGTCTTTACTATATAGGTGATGTCAAAATATGATTTTTGGTTATGTAAAGAGTTAAAAATATAATTTTTACATGATCGGGATATTAAAAATGTCATCTTTATATGTGTAGAAAAATAAAAATGAGATTTTTATAAAGATGAAATCTTTAAATTTGAAAAAGCGAAGTCCATGTTTTTATAAAGGCGAAATCTTTATTTTAGAAAAGGCGAAATCTTTATATGGAAAATAGCGTGATAAAAATATAATTTTTATCTATACAACATAGTAGTATAAAAATTCGATTTTTATATATTGAATAACGAAGTAAAAATTCGATTTTTATATATTGAATAACGAAGTAAAAATTCGATTTTTATATATTGAATAGCGAAGTAAAAATTCGATTTTTATATATTGAATAACGAAGTAAAAATTCGATTTTTATATATTGAATAGCAAAGTAAAAATATGATTTTTATATATGTAGTGGCTATGGGCGAAGAAACTAATTAGAGAGGAGAACAGTGAAGACTTCCTGCATTAGAAGTGCCGTGGAGCTAGGATAGCTATAAGTGAGAATTTCTCACCTTTCAATTTATTTTTCTAGTTATATATATATACTAGGATGCAGACGGTGCTTAGTAGCACCCGACACAATCGTCCACAGACCATGGACTTGTTTGTTTGATTGCAAATTAGTTAGATTATTGATTGAAATTGAATTGTGTGGTGAAATGAATTAATTTGATTGATGTGTGAATGGCATGGGCCTTCACTAGACCGGGGATAAGGCTAGGCCTTGTCCCGTTTCTAGTATCGTGCCGTTATGCCGCCGAAATTTTCTAAAATATGTTAGAAAAATAAAAATATCATTTTATTGAATAAATGAATTGAATAGAAATTCATAGGTTGAAATAAAATGTTTTATCGTTAAAAATATAATTTTTAACGTGAAGTGAATAAAATAGAATATTCATTTACAAACCAGACGGTTTGTTTATGTACACCTATTTGAATGACATTGATTGGGACGATAAATTTTACACATCGCCCAACAGCACAAATAAAATATGTATTTGATTGTTTGAGACCCCACACGGGTGTTGGGATGAAATTTGAAGTTCACTCATCCTGATTGATTAAATATGTCGATCGATTGATTGACAGGCTGTTATAAGCGTTAGATATCTATATTTGATGCTTATACACTGTAGTGCACTTTGGTTGATGGTTGATTATTTTTCCATGCTATTATATGTGTGTAATGTATGAAAATCCATATAATTAACTTTATATGGTAATTGATTGGGCCTCATTCCAATTTGAAAAATAAAGAATATTATAAAATAAAAGTTCATGTGTTGACAGTACTCATCCATTGAGATTGGTCATGTGTTGAACGAAATATTTTGATAATAAAATTTACATCTTTATCAATATAAAATAACGGTTCATGTGTTGACAGTACTCATCCTTTGAGATTGGTCATGTGTTGAACGAAATATTTTGATAATAACAACTATTTTGAAAAAGAAATATTTGAAATAAAATATTTGAAATAGAAATTTATGAAGCCGTGTTGATTAGATTGACGCCATTTTGACGTGAACGATACTTATAACGATTTCGAAATGAATTGAATTGAAAACGATTTCGAAATGAATCGAATTGAAAACGATTTCGAAATGAATTGAATTGAAAACGATTTCGAGATGAATTGAATTGAAAACGATTTCGAAATGAATTGAATTGAAAACGATTTCGAGATGAATTGAATTGAAAACGATTTCGAAATGAATGGAATTGAAAACGATTTCGAAATGAATTGAATTGAAAACGATTTCGAAATGAATTGAATTGAAAACGATTTCGAAATGAATTGAATTGAAAACGAATTCAAACTGAATTAAAAGCGAAGTGAAATGAATTCAAATTGAATTGAAATTTGAATTGAATAGAAATCGATTTTAAAACGAATTTATAAAGAAGAATTCAATTTTGATTTGAATTGAAATGGAAGTTGAAAATGTTTTTGAAACGAATTCAAAACTATTTATATAATTCGTTTTAAATAGAAATCGACGATATATATATTATATATATTATATATATAATATAATGGCCTGAATAGAACGCGCCGCGCCGCGGCAGTTCGCAAATTTCGACCATTTATTTCAAACGGGCATTACGGGAGATCCGACCGTCGGATTCTCCTAAAACCGAACCGTTGGGTTCGTATCGAAAAGAGCTTTCTAACGGATATTAGAAATTAGAAATCTAACGGTTGGATTTGGAATTATGTCCAAATCAAATTTGAAAAAGGTCGCTATAAGTGCAGTTCGATGGCCATTGATGGAAATCGACTGTACGGGCCTTGATAAAATTATTAAAAATGGTAATAATTTGTGTAAAATCATAAGAAATGATTTAGAAAGAATTGGGATGAAAAACTCCATATTTGAAAAGATAAAAATAGATTTTTATCGAAATGAACTAGTTTTGAACTAGAAATATAATTCTATTTATTTTTAAATAAATAAACTGAATTTGAAAAGGGTTTTAAAAGTAACCAGAATTTCCAATGATTGCATTGGAGTGGATTTGAATCGAAATTGTCTTCGGAATATTTCGATGTTGGAATTCGTGATTATACAGGTGTTGTTATGGAAATTTGAAAGATATATTTATATCGTTATTTCCAATACGACATTTGTTAGTCGTGGAATTTGATATTGAATATTAGCCGGTATATTTTCTATTCAGAGCCTTGTATTGAATATCAAATGTGACTTGGGGTTTGTCGTGAATGGTGTCTTCACTAACACTGTTCTTGAACCCAGTTGAGAAAAGATTAAATCTTTTTATTTAGATTTAATGAAGTGTACCAATTAAATAATATTTAATTGGAATTAAATTGATATTGATTTTTGGGTTTATCGTGGACAGTGTTTTAAATAACACTCGTTCTTTAACCCGATAATTAATGGAATGTGATTTTGGGTTTATTGTGAACCGTGTTTTAAACGACACTGATTCTTTAACCCAGTTAACGATTAAAACTAAGTGGAGTTTTAATGAATCTTTAATTAGATTGAAATGATCGAGAATGGAGTATCACCAGTTTTGCTCCAGGCGATAGTTAAATCTTTAATTAGATTTGAACGTGAAATGGTAATTGAATTTACCGATAACACCGTGGTGTTAGATATGAAGTACTACCAGTTTTACTTCGTGGGATGAATAGGTTGGGATTGGGAAATTAAAACAAATGATTACTTCGGTAAGGTTCGCTAATCCCGACTAGTTTTGAATTGATATTCAAAATAGAATAAAGAATAAATTCAAGACATTTATCTTGGATAAAATTAATGGGAACCTTTCCCTATGAATGTGAAATCAGAAACTAACTGTCGGTTAGCTGAGCAGAATGGTTTTCTGGATATTGATCTGATGTTGGTTTCGGCCTTCGGGGTTAATATTTGGGGAATTATTCTCTTGATTAATTTACGGTTAGTGACTGATGAATTGGAATGAGGCGTATGTTGTGTTTGTGTAACACTTATTTAAAATATACGCGAGTTATTCGGAAAGACCGGGTTTATCCCATTCTGAATAACTGATACGACGATAAGTCGAAGATGAAGACGGTGGTCGAAGACCGGAAGTCTTCACGTCGTTTGGGTGATTACTGATGATCTTGATTGGGCTGTACACCCAAGAAGATGGAAACAGTTGGTGATCGTCCAGACGTACTTGGAGATCGATGGATATGCGGGGTACTAGGTGCCTCCGGTTTCGTTCAGACCCAGAACGGACTTGTAAATGGACTGTGTGTCTGACATTGGATTTTAGTCCGTGTGATTGATCTCTATTAAATAAATATCTGTTTGGCGGTCTCTTGCTTAACGCCCTTCTCTGAGACGTACGAGCTCAGGGGTTATATATTGATGGATATCAAACGCATGGAGTGAATTGCCTGTGTGGCATGCCTAAGTGGCGAATGATCAAGGCTTATGTTGAAAAGCAAAGTCTTGTGGTTGATGATCGAAGCACGGCCTTTGTGGCGTAGCTTTGTGTAACGTTTACTTCGCGAGTTTCACACCCGGTATGAACCAAAAACGGGAGAGGACATCAGGGAGGACTTGCGTTTCTTTCTAGCTAGAAGTGTCGTCAGTGGTTTTACACGCCCTGACGAGTTTGACTTATGTGGTTGTTGCTGTTGCGAGGCGCCTCGGATTGATCGGTCGTTCTCGAACCAATGGAGTCATTTAGTTGGCTCATTTACGCCCCAAAGGGCGGAGAGACGTATTGTTCAGGCATAATAATCCACATCGGTGGACCAGCCCTGACGATCTAAAGGGTTGATGCGTTCTGATCCTGAGACATGGGCTAGATTGTCTCGAATCGGTTGAGGACTATCTTTTGCCTCGGTTCATAGATGGAAATCCAATTTCCAAATACGTGACATTTGCGGTTTTATTTGTAAACCTATATATGGCGACATAGTGGCATGGGACGCTCATGCCGCCTATGATTGATACTTATTATTTGAAGTTGTTTTATACACTATGCACTTATAATAGTATCAAATGATTTGTTTTAAACGTATCAAGCATTCTTTGGCTGTTATAAGGGAAAACCCTATCCTCGGCTGCGTTTCATTGTGTGATGGGACCTGGGTCTTATAACAGCTTCATTTTTCTTTATTTAGCATTGCGCTGTTTGTTTTATGCACTGGTATTCTTGGGAGGAAACCCGTTCCGTGTTATACGGCGTGGTCCCTTGATTTACCTAACTTTAAGAATAAAGATTAACTGTTTTAGTTCTCACACCAGTCACATGACTGACCTGGAGTTTATTGTTTTAACCTAAACTCTGGGTGCCCTTATTTTGACACGGGCAGCTAGTAGTTTTGGTTTTGCAGATTTATATTCACAGGATCCTGGTTTACAGCTGGAACGATATCCGGAAAGCTTTGTATCCGTATATCTCCTTCTAGTTGTGTATTGTATTATTTTCCGCTGCTATGTATTTAAATGTAATTTAAATCTCTGATATTTCTGTGTAATATTCATTTATACTCTGTATATTCTTGTAATCTGATGCATTGTTGTAATATACAATGAAATGTTCTTTTGTATACGTTCTGTTTTGTCCTGTTCTCAAACGATAGGGCGTTTCGAACGGCCTGGATCGGTTTAGCGACTGGTTCGGACCGAGCGAAATTCCTTTTCGTCACATTTGGTATCAGAGCTTTGGTTTACAAAGCAGAGAACAAGGCACATTAGAATAATACGAAAGAATTCATCAGATATTGGATTAGCAATATCCAATGAGGATGACTCGTTAGAGATGGGATCAGTAATATCCTAGAACGAGTGTGAAGAGTATATTTTTCAAATGAAACCAATTTTGTTTTGAAAATTTAAATCAATTATTCGTATTTGATTATCTATTTATATTGAGTTGGACAGTCCAGTATATAAAGATTTTGCGTATACGTCTGATCCACGTGTATTTGAAATTTCAATATACTGGATAGATATAGAATCACACTCTAGTCGCCCGAAGATGATTCTGATGATAGTTCGAACATCATCAGAATTGGTATTCGTGTTTCGAAGGTGTGATATCTATATATTTCCTATTGACTGGTGTGAGAACCAAAATTAGATAGGGCCTATTGTTGTGATTTGGCATCAAAAATTTGATTTTTGTATATGTATCAAAATTATCAATTTGAAAAGCTAATCAACTAATTGATTGATGTTTGTGTTGTTTGTTTATTTGTTTGCTAATTTTGAACCATTTAGCCTAATTGTATCAAATATTGAACGATATTGAAAATTAGTCGCATTTGCTTGCATATACATATATATCATTGAACAGGTCATAGCAAGGAGGCTAGAGCAGAGAATAAAATTTGTTTGCCCGACAAATAGGTACATGTTTACTACATAATTTCCTGTTTTGTTTGGGTGATGATGATTTTGTGAGCCTATTGGCTAGCCGCTTGGCTTTTTCTTTTTCTTTTTGAGATCTGAAGGACCGGGGAAGCTATTTGAAATTCCCCGATGCTCCCGGTGCAGGGGAGGTTATGGCGAAATTTTTCAAAAATTTAGGGTGTTAGCCAAATTTTTGAAGTTTTGAAAATTCTCAGAAACTAAAGAATTGGAGAATGGAAGCCAGATCGAACGTGGAGTTAATTGATCAAACCACTTTCGACTTTGTTCCTTTTCGGGGACGAAAAGTTTTAAGTGGGGGAGATTGTAACAACCCGTAAAATCTGGGCCAGTTTAAAATTTTTATTTTGGCCATTTTAGCGAATTTTGATTTTTTAAAATGAATTATTTTAAATAATATCGACGGGAAATTTATTTTGAATATAATTAGAACGTATATATTATATACGTCGTCGTTAGAATATATAATAATTATATATAATTATAAAAGGAATTGAAAATGGCGCGGTAGTTCGAAAATTCGATTTCTAATTTCAAATGAATATACAGAATTCAATATAAGTCAGAATTGAACGAAACAAGAAATATTTGAATCTGTATAACTATATCTTTGTAACGAAGTTAACAAACTGAGATTTCATCTTAGAAATAATAAGGTATGTCCAGTTTAAAATTAGAAATAGTCGCTGTGGAATTTATATATATTTTTATATATATAAGGCCCTTAAAAATAGCAATTTTGCAAACGACCTCGGATTTCGACGAAACCAGTTTTGTTGGGTCCGGGATGTAAAGTTATTGCCGGGTTTCAAATTTCATAATTTTTCGATTCAATATGTGAGCGTGGCAAAGGAAAACGCGTTTGGCCAGTTTCAGTTGATTTTAATCGACTGGAAATTGGCCATTTTTCAAATAGTCTCAGAATTCGACGAAACTAGTTTTGTTAGGACCGTATCGTCAATACGAAGCTAGAAAATATTTTTCTGGAATTTTTCTAGTTAGTATGTGACTCCGGTAATTTGAAATGTACGTTTAAAATTCAATACAGTGATTTAAATGTAAACTCAACGGAAACTGATTGTAACGATCGAATCAGCTTGCGATACATATCCCATTGTGTTCGGAATGGGGGTTAAACGCTATGGACGGCAGGCGGTGGGCCTCGTTTAGAGGTCGTATGTAAAAGTCAACATTTAGAAATTAAAATAAAAAATAAAAAAAAAATAAGATTTTTTTTTTTCTCTTTCCTCCCTTAACTTCTCTCTGGCCCCCCCTGCTTTCGTTCATTTTCAATTCGATAAAAAAAAAAAAAAGGAGGACGGAGCCCCAAATCAGGCGACGCGCGCCTCCATCGCCGACCACCGAGGCTCGGCCAACGCCAGTGGGCCACCGCGGCCACCTCCAGCACCCTCGCGTCGACCCCACCTCGCAGCTCCTCCCTTCTTCCCCCATCTCCTCTCGGTCCCCGCAAACTGCAAACCCTAGCCGCCGTTCGCCTCACCTCCACCGCCCCCTTGGATCACGCGCCACCAGATTCTTCCCCCCCCCGACCACTCGACAGCGCCCCCCCTCTGTAAGTTTTTTTAATTTATTTATTTTTACTTTAGTTAAAACTGTTTTTTTTATAATGTTAAAACTGTTTTTTTTTATAATGTTAAAACTGATTTTTTTATAATGTTAAAACTGATTTTTTTATAATGTTAAAACTGATTTTTTTATAATGTTAAAACTGATTTTTTTTTATAATGTTAAAACTGATTTTTGTTAATTTAAAAACTGATTTTTATTTTATGTTATAAAGATGAAATCTGTAAATTAGAAAGGGCGAAGTCTATGTTTTATAAAGGCGAAATCTATATTTTTTTAAAAATAGAATCTTTTTATATATTGAACTTCGAAATAAAAATATGATTTTTATATTTTTAAAGTATTAAAAATATGATTTTTATATTTTTAAAGTATTAAAAATATAGTCTTTACTATATAGGTGATGTCAAAATATGATTTTTGGTTATGTAAAGAGTTAAAAATATAATTTTTACATGATCGGGATATTAAAAATGTCATCTTTATATGTGTAGAAAAATAAAAATGAGATTTTTATAAAGATGAAATCTTTAAATTTGAAAAAGCGAAGTCCATGTTTTTATAAAGGCGAAATCTTTATTTTAGAAAAGGCGAAATCTTTATATGGAAAATAGCGTGATAAAAATATAATTTTTATCTATACAACATAGTAGTATAAAAATTCGATTTTTATATATTGAATAACGAAGTAAAAATTCGATTTTTATATATTGAATAACGAAGTAAAAATTCGATTTTTATATATTGAATAGCGAAGTAAAAATTCGATTTTTATATATTGAATAACGAAGTAAAAATTCGATTTTTATATATTGAATAGCAAAGTAAAAATATGATTTTTATATATGTAGTGGCTATGGGCGAAGAAACTAATTAGAGAGGAGAACAGTGAAGATTTCCTGCATTAGAAGTGCCGTGGAGCTAGGATAGCTATAAGTGAGAATTTCTCACCTTTCAATTTATTTTTCTAGTTATATAAATATACTAGGATGCAGACGGTGCTTAGTAGCACCCGACACAATCGTCCACAGACCATGGACTTGTTTGTTTGATTGCAAATTAGTTAGATTATTGATTGAAATTGAATTGTGTGGTGAAATGAATTAATTTGATTGATGTGTGAATGGCGTGGGCCTTCACTAGACCAGGGATAAGGCTAGGCCTTGTCCCGTTTCTAGTATCGTGCCGTTATGCCGCCGAAATTTTCTAAAATATGTTAGAAAAATAAAAATATCATTTTATTGAATAAATGAATTGAATAGAAATTCATAGGTTGAAATAAAATGTTTTATCGTTAAAAATATAATTTTTAACGTGAAGTGAATAAAATAGAATATTCATTTACAAACCAGACGGTTTGTTTATGTACACCTATTTGAATGACATTGATTGGGACGATAAATTTTACACATCGCCCAACAGCACAAATAAAATATGTGTTTGATTGTTTGAAACCCCACACGGGTGTTGGGATGAAATTTGAAGTTCACTCATCCTGATTGATTAAATATGTCGATCGATTGATTGACAGGCTGTTATAAGCGTTAGATATCTATATTTGATGCTTATACAGTGTAGTGCACTTTGGTTGATGGTTGATTATTTTTCCATGCTATTATATGTGCGTAATGTATGAAAGTCCATATAGTTAACTTTATATGGTAATTGATTGGGCCTCATTCCAATTTGAAAAATAAAGAATATTATAAAATAAAAGTTCATGTGTTGACAGTACTCATCCATTGAGATTGGTCATGTGTTGAACGAAATATTTTGATAATAAAATTTACATCTTTATCAATATAAAATAACGGTTCATGTGTTGACAGTACTCATCCTTTGAGATTGGTCATGTGCTGAACGAAATATTTTGATAATAACAACTATTTTGAAAAAGAAATATTTGAAATAAAATATTTGAAATAGAAATTTATGAAGCCGTGTTGATTAGATTGACGCCATTTTGACGTGAACGATACTTATAACGATTTCGAAATGAATTGAATTGAAAACGATTTCGAAATGAATTGAATTGAAAACGATTTCGAAATGAATTGAATTGAAAACGATTTCGAGATGAATTGAATTGAAAACGATTTCGAAATGAATTGAATTGAAAACGATTTCGAGATGAATTGAATTGAAAACGATTTCGAAATGAATGGAATTGAAAACGATTTCGAAATGAATTGAATTGAAAACGATTTCGAAATGAATTGAATTGAAAACGATTTCGAAATGAATTGAATTGAAAACGATTTCGAAATGAATTGAATTGAAAACGAATTCAAATTGAATTGAAAGCGAAGTGAAATGAATTCAAATTGAATTGAAATTTGAATTGAATAGAAATCGATTTTAAAACGAATTTATAAAGAAGAATTCAATTTTGATTTGAATTGAAATGGAAGTTGAAAATGTTTTTGAAACGAATTCAAAACTATTTATATAATTCGTTTTAAATAGAAATCGACGATATATATATTATATATATTATATATATAATATAATGGCCTGAATAGAACGCGCCGCGCCGCGGCAGTTCGCAAATTTCGACTATTTATTTCAAACGGGCATTACGGGAGATCCGACCGTCGGATTCTCCTAAAACCGGAACCGTTGGGTTTGTATCGAAAAGAGCTTTCTAACGGATATTAGAAATTAGAAATCTAACGGTTGGATTTGGAATTATGTCCAAATCAAATTTGAAAAAGGTCGCTATAAGTGCAGTTCGATGGCCATTGATGGAAATCGACTGTACGGGCCTTGATAAAATTATTAAAAATGGTAATAATTTGTGTAAAATCATAAGAAATGATTTAGAAAGAATTGGGATGAAAAACTCCATATTTGAAAAGATAAAAATAGATTTTTATCGAAATGAACTAGTTTTGAACTAGAAATATAATTCTATTTATTTTTAAATAAATAAACTGAATTTGAAAAGGGTTTTAAAAGTAACCAGAATTTCCAATGATTGCATTGGAGTGGATTTGAATCGAAATTGTCTTCGGAATATTTCGATGTTGGAATTCGTGATTATACAGGTGTTGTTATGGAAATTTGAAAGATATATTTATATCGTTATTTCCAATACGACATTTGTTAGTCGTGGAATTTGATATTGAATATAAGCCGGTATATTTTCTATTCAGAGCCTTGTATTGAATATCAAATGTGATTTGGGGTTTGTCGTGAATGGTGTCTTCACTAACACTGTTCTTGAACCCAGTTGAGAAAAGATTAAATCTTTTTATTTAGATTTAATGAAGTGTACCAATTAAATAATATTTAATTGGAATTGAATTGATATTGATTTTTGGGTTTATCGTGGACAGTGTTTTAAATAACACTCGTTCTTTAACCCGATAATTAATGGAATGTGATTTTGGGTTTATTGTGAACCGTGTTTTAAACGACACTGATTCTTTAACCCAGTTAACGATTAAAACTAAGTGGAGTTTTAATGAATCTTTAATTAGATTGAAATGATCGAGAATGGAGTATCACCAGTTTTGCTCCAGGCGATAGTTAAATCTTTAATTAGATTTGAACGTGAAATGGTAATTGAATTTACCGATAACACCGTGGTGTTAGATATGAAGTACTACCAGTTTAACTTCGTGGGATGAATAGGTTGGGATTGGGAAATTAAAACAAATGATTACTTCGGTAAGGTTCGCTAATCCCGACTAGTTTTGAATTGATATTCAAAATAGAATAAAGAATAAATTCAAGACATTTATCTTGGATAAAATTAATGGGAACCTTTCCCTATGAATGTGAAATCAGAAACTAACTGTCGGTTAGCTGAGCAGAATGGTTTTCTGGATATTGATCTGATGTTGGTTTCGGCCTTCGGGGTTAATATTTGGGGAATTATTCTCTTGATTAATTTACGGTTAGTGACTGATGAATTGGAATGAGGCGTATGTTGTGTTTGTGTAACACTTATTTAAAATATACGCGAGTTATTCGGAAAGACCGGGTTTATCCCATTCTGAATAACTGATACGACGATAAGTCGAAGATGAAGACGGTGGTCGAAGACCGGAAGTCTTCACGTCGTTTGGGTGATTACTGATGATCTTGATTGGGATGTACACCCAAGAAGATGGAAACAGTTGGTGATCGTCCAGACGTACTTGGAGATCGATGGATATGCGGGGTACTAGGTGCCTCCGGTTTCGTTCAGACCCAGAACGGACTTGTAAATGGACTGTGTGTCTGACATTGGATTTTAGTCCGTGTGATTGATCTCTATTAAATATATATCTGTTTGGCGGTCTCTTGCTTAACGCCCTTCTCTGAGACGTACGAGCTCAGGGGTTATATATTGATGGATATCAAACGCATGGAGTGAATTGCCTGTGTGGCATGCCTAAGTGGCGAATGATCAAGGCTTCTGTTGAAAAGCAAAGTCTTGTGGTTGATGATCGAAGCACGGCCTTTGTGGCGTAGCTTTGTGTAACGTTTACTTCGCGAGTTTCACACCCGGTATGAACCAAAAACGGGAGAGGACATCAGGGAGGACTTGCGTTTCTTTCTAGCTAGAAGTGGCGTCAGTGGTTTTACACGCCCTGACGAGTTTGACTTATGTGGTTGTTGCTGTTGCGAGGCGCCTCGGATTGATCGGTCGTTCTCGAACCGATGGAGTCATTTAGTTGGCTCATTTACGCCCCAAAGGGCGGAGAGACGTATTGTTCAGGCATAATAATCCACATCGGTGGACCGGCCCTGACGATCTAAAGGGTTGATGCGTTCTGATCCTGAGACATGGGCTAGATTGTCTCGAATCGGTTGAGGACTATCTTTTGCCTCGGTTCATAGATGGAAATCCAATTTCCAAATACGTGACATTTGCGGTTTTATTTGTAAACCTATATATGGCGACATAGTGGCATGGAACGCTCATGCCGCCTATGATTGATACTTATGATTTGAAGTTGTTTTATACACTATGCACTTATAATAGTATCAAATGATTTGTTTTAAACGTATCAAGCATTCTTTGGCTGTTATAAGGGAAAACCCTATCCTCGGCTGCGTTTCATTGTGTGATGGGACCTGGGTCTTATAACAGCTTCATTTTTCTTTATTTAGCATTGCGCTGTTTGTTTTATGCACTGGTATTCTTGGGAGGGAACCCGTTCCGTGTTATACGGCGTGGTCCCTTGATTTACCTAACTTTAAGAATAAAGATTAACTGTTTTAGTTCTCACACCAGTCACATGACTGATCTGGAGTTTATTGTTTTAACCTAAACTCTGGGTGCCCTTATTTTGACACGGGCAGCTAGTAGTTTTGGTTTTGCAGATTTATATTCACAGGATCCTGGTTTACAGCTGGAACGATATCCGGAAAGCTTTGTATCCGTATATCTCCTTCTAGTTGTGTATTGTATTATTTTCCGCTGCTATGTATTTAAATGTAATTTAAATCTCTGATATTTCTGTGTAATATTCATTTATACTCTGTATATTCTTGTAATCTGATGCATTGTTGTAATATACAATGAAATGTTCTTTTGTATACGTTCTGTTTTGTCCTGTTCTCAAACGATAGGGCGTTTCGAACGGCCTGGATCGGTTTAGCGACTGGTTCGGACCGAGCGAAATTCCTTTTCGTCACAAAGATGCGGCGGGATGGTGGAGGAGAGATGGCGTGTGATGGCTGCCAACGTGGGGAGGCGCGTCGCCTCCTCGATCTAGAGGAGCTCTTTTTTTATTTCGAAATGAACACGGGGGGGGGGGGGGGGGCTGAGGGGAAATAAGGGGAGAGAGGGAAGAGAGTTTTATTTTTTTAATTTATTTAATTATTTATTTTCAAAAAGTTGACTTTTTCATTTGACCTCTAAATGAGGCCCACCGCCTATCGTCCATAGCTAATTACCCCTATTCCGAACACAATGAGATATGTATCATGTAACACCCCACATCTGTTAGAGTCACTCACAAAGGGAATGCCTTAAATTCAATGGAGTATTATGGGTACTGGAACAGAAATATTACAAGACAGACATATATAAAACAGCGGAAAATACAGTGGAAGTACTTCAAATCATTTATTAAATATAAATGTTTACAAGAAAAGCCCATCAACTTCCAATACCCAATTTCATAGTTAAAATATCTGTCTTGCTCAAAAACAAAGAAGCATAAAAACAAACTGCAGTATTCCCCAATAAAGCAAAGCTAGCCATAGCCAAGAGAAATCCAAGCCATACATGAAAGAGCCTTGGAGCTTGGTAAGATCCGAACTAAACTGTATTCCCACCCTGTGAACCTGGGGGGGGGAGAAACGGAAGAAAAAGTGGCGAAACAAAACGGGTCAGTCATAAAGACTGAGTAAGTCCTAATGACTTTCAGCATAAAAATAGATAAAGATAACATGGCATGAATAAACTGAAAGTAAACATTAGCATGATGACAAGGTAGGCAAGATAAACTAAGATAACAAGATAAACTTCGGGCACGATGAAACAAGTATAACGTCCTATAATTCCTACCAAGTATCCCACCGCATGGTTTCTATCAAGAATAACATCGCAAGGTTTCTAAGCTTTACCATTAAAACGATATCTATTTGTTCTGTACCACCTAACTAGCATCCTCATAAGTGTCTTACATTGAATGATCCGTATTCCTACTAGTGTCCCAACTAGTGTCCTGTGTAACAAGGATCTGTACCCCCTACTAGTGTCCCAACTAGTAGCCCGTGTTATATAATAATTACAACGTGATCCCAATCCCTGCAATTACGGTAGCCTTCAGGTGTACATCGATTTTGAGGATTCCACCTCGATCACCCCAATGGCCATGTATATATTCGATGCACCCTTACTACCTTATTGGTCGGCTCCCTACTTGACCTAGTTCTCGTTTGTGTCACGCGGCCCCCTACTTGTAGATACATGTGTTGGCCCCACCATGGGGTGTATCAAGTCCCATGGTGGCAACCCTGACACAATCAAGATGCACGGCTTTATACCTACTGATGCCCAGTGGCTAAATTTTCTGCGCCGAAGTGTGTGCACGCCCGCACTCCGTTAGAACCTGCACTGCTGCACCAACCGCCGCTAATTTGACCTCTTATAATCATCCCAGTAATCGTGCCCCACCCTGCCTAGCTCAGGGTTCCGTTGATACCTAATGTGGATTACTGCTGAAATGGGTCCCCGTTACTAGGTTTTTCTAATGGTTAAGTTTGTGGGCCTATACTCTCTGATATTACCCGTGAACCCTGATGTGTACTTAACCCCGCTACTAATTCAAACATGTGTATTTAATGGTTAAGTGTATGTGGGCCTATATTTACTAATATTACCCACCAACCCGATATGTACTTAACCCTTCTACAAGTTATGTTACCATGGTTAAGTGTTTACCATAGTTAACTTAACCTTTCTCGCTTATTATGTTTGATTGGTTAAGTGTGGTTTATTAACTTAACCCCGTTCGTCTATCTGGTTACATTGGTTAGGAATTTTCTTGTTAACTTAACCCCATGTGTTACTTAACCCTACTACGCATCACATCAGATTGGTTAAGTGTATGTTAACTTAACCCCATCCGTTTGTCATATTATAATGGTTAAGTCTTATCAACTTATTCAAGTTAACTTAACCCACCCGCTTGTCCTGTTATGTTGGTTGAGTGTTACGACTTAACCGCAACCACTTGTCTAATTAACCCATTGTATTAGTTAAGTGTTCTCATTAACTTAACCTCACTCTCTAGTCCAGTTTAATCATTTATAATGGTTAAACATTTGCTTAACCTTACCCACTCCCGTAGTCAACTTATTAAATTGGTTAAGTGTCCAGATTAACCTAATCATATTACTTAACCCACCCATTTATATCATATTGGTTAAGTGTTCTTATTTACTTAACCCTACTCACTGGTCTAATTACCATTTTACGTTGGTTAAGTATTACTATTTGTATTTCCACATGTCACCCACATATCACCCACTTAACCCCTATGGCCCACCACATGTTTATCTGGTTAATTATTTCTTAATTCATTAAGGCCGTAACCTTATAAAGACCTCTCACATTAGACTGACATTTATGGCAGCTGGATTTGCTGGGCGGGTCCGGGTAGTCTTACACCATAAAAGAGTCTAACCTCGTGTCTTTACAACTGTTACGCTTTTAATTTAGGCCTAGGACCTCTCACATTGGGCTGACATTTGTGACTACTGGATTCGCCGGGCGGTTCCGGGCAGGTTTACGACACAAATGAGTCCATCCTCGTGTCCTAAGCATTGATTATTACTTATAATCTTTTACCCCAATTTGAATTTATTTCCCCTATTCAAATTATCAATTTATTCCTAATTTAACGATGTCCATAATTGACTCAATTATGTCCATCAATTAATGGTATGCAAAATCATACCAATTTTACCACAATTTATCTTAGGCCATTAAAGGCAACTTATATCAATTTATATTTATCCCACTTTTAAGGCTATTACATGACAACTAATATATGTACCCAATTCTAGTAAGTTTACATATATACCAAGTTTCATGCCTTTTTACATATGTCAAGATCTAGCCAAAATTTCATGTATCAAGTTTTATACCCAATAAACTCAAATCCGATGATTCATGATGTTGTTATCCCAAACTATAATCTTTTTATTTCAATACATGCCAGTTGCCCAAGTTCATAATACATGTTTATGCCAATTATAAAGTTTACAATCACTTTCAAGCTCAAATTTCCAAGTCTACACATGCCTAATTAACATAAGCCCAATCTTTTGATTTAATTTACATAGGCTCCAAAACTCATAATTTTATTTTACATGCCTAATTACATACATGTTATATATACCAAATTTCATGTTACATTATATAGATCCAATTGGTGTCGAATTCCATGTATATAATATTTATGCAAATTTTATCATAACAGGATTATACCAAACTTTATAGATCTACCCCAAACTTGCAAATTAAATGATAATATCCAATTTCATGTTGCCAATTATTAATCATATTCTTATAGGCAATAATCCCATTATTCCCCCGTATACATCTCGTATGCGAATCGCGATTTTAGGCCAAGGTCCGAAGTTGACCAAGGTTCATCAAAAGAAAATAAATACGGGAAGGTAGAAATTTGCATAACAAATAGATCAGAGAGAAAACAACATCATGATAGGCATAAAGATTACAACTTGATGATAACATCATTACGAATCAAGGAAACTTCTAAATAAATCACAAACTTGTCATGAGAATAAAGGTAGACAAGCCTCAAAACTAAAGATTCAAAAAGCAATAGGAATAGATCTGAATCGATAAACATACTTAGATTCAATTCCACTTCATTTCATGCCCATATTAAAATTAAATATTTAGATCTGAAAATAACTAGCACTTACAGAGAATGGCTAATGAATTAAGAAGTGAATTTGTCTTATAAAGTTGCAGTGTCATTGATCTATCCCCTTGAATTTGTTGTAGAAGCATTGATCTTTGATTTGATTTGAGTTTGAACGCTTAAGCTTTAATTTGGCGACGGCGGCCATGGCTCAAGAGAGATTCCAGCAGCATTTAGGTGTAAGAATGATTTGTTATGAATTAGGTTGGGTCTAGGTGTTATTTTATAGGTGTAGGAAACTCATTTAGGCCATTAGATCAACCCTAGAGTTAATCCGGACCATCAAAACTCATCCCGGGCCTCAAAAATGGGTTCTGCGCCACCCCAGGCCGACCACGTCGACCTGTACAGAGGGGGGGTCGACACTATAGTTGACCTGGGGGGGGAGGGGGTAGGTCGACTATAGTGTCGACACTATGGTCGACCTGGGTCAGTCTGCCAGAAAGTCTGCTGAAATCTTGTTTAGGCCATATCTTGGTCACACGGACTCCGATTTTCGAAAACTCGGACTCTATTTCGCGTATTTTTCTGAGAGGAACGCAATGGTGATGTCCATTTTACCTAATTCCTGATTATTGAATTAATTATCCTTATTTTACTATCTTTTCCGTTACATACATCGTTATCGAACTAATTTTTCTTCTCTTCCATGTATTAATTAATTCTTCTTATGCATCACCATTATTTACCCATCATAAGCATATTTTTATATATTTTATTTTATTTTTAATTATATTAAAAATACGGGGTGTTACATTCTCCCCTCCTTAAAGGATTTCGTCCTCGAAATCTTCAAGTTAAGAAGAATGTGTCCTACCATCCATCATCCATCTACTCAATCATCAATCACAGGAATTCATTGTACTTAAGAGATTTCTAATGTTGTATGAACATATGCAAGAAGTGTGTGTATATGTTCCTTGTCTAATGCAAATGATCAGGCCTGATTGATCTTCTAGATGCAAAATATGTTTAGTGCCATGAGTCCAACATGTATGCAAATAGTCCTAGTCATATAAACACTATATGTGTGCACAAACATCCATCCATATGCAACATTCACATGATAACACATTCAATTTCATCCACAAACAAGTGTAAACACTCATGCATATGCAATATGAAAGGTGATTGAGCCGATCTAGAGCCTAATGTGTGTAAATGCATCCACTAGCAACCACTAGCAACCACTTGCAGCCACTTGCAACCATCAATCATAACATGTCTCAAACACATGTTTACACTCAATTGTTCCTATCTAAAGGTATAGTCGAATGATAGAAGCAAGTAAAAACTTTGTGCCCATTAGGCAATGCCAAAACTGGAAATCTATGCCACATATATATTGATTAGGAGAACTCTCTAAGCATCAGCCCCGAAGACCGAAATCAACATCAGACTGACACCCAAAGAATTACTCAACCCAACCACTATATATGATTCTAGGAAACTAAGCATGATGGACTCCTTTTAGGTCATAAGGGAATCCCTTCCTAAGACCAACCCGTATCCTATAAAACCCAAAAAAAGTTTAGTCAAACCAACGAACACCCTCAAGCCCCAACATGTGTTACTAACAGATGAGTCATACTCCCTATGGAGTTTGCAACAGAAATTGGATTGAGAATGGGACCGAGAGGATATACACAAAAGATAGCATGCAAGTAAGCTCTACAGGAAGAGAGGGATCAAGGATATACTCTTAAGAAGAGATATGATGCACGAATCTAGTCTTCAATCTTCTAAGTCGCATTTCCTTGAGCTTAACTCCATTGTGCTTTGTCCGTCTTTAACTTCACAATTTCATAGCTTCTTAATTCTTGTTTCCAAAATATGAGTTTGAACCTATTTCACTGTTGCCTCTCGTTCCTCTTTCACTTACTCTACTTCTAGTATACTCGGCTCAAACATAACGGCGTACTCATGGTTTCATGCAAGCTCTCCAAAGTTCACTAGCGAATCATGGGTCTCGTCCACTTACTATCAGGTATTCCACACAGAAGAACTATCTCTTGAAAATAAATGCCAACCATGCTGCCAAATGTACTTACTAAGGTGATTCTCTAGAACTCATGCATAAGCGAAATGACCCATCCGCCTTAGTGGCGAACACTACTCGAGCGGATTACAAATTACCAATAAATGTGTCAAGAGATTCTAGGTAACAAATCATGATAGAACCCTAAAGGTTACATGCGACTTCGAGGGTATTACCGAGGCAAGTCAAGAGTCTAACTACCCTCTTTTCAAAACCGAGAAGGTCACCCTTACTGGATAACCACTCTATCGCTAGAATCAACCCATAGCCCAAAACATAAACATTACTTCTAGACTCAACACTTAGCATAGACATTCTCAAATCCAAACAAGTCATGAATAAATGAGCCGATTTCCCCAAAAGGACTTGAGACAAAAATGGGATCCTCTATTATGCTAGTACTAAGGTGCAGAGACTCAACTTTCGAAGCAGAATTAAAAGGATGCGATGTACAAAAACGAAGTTCTAGTGGGATTATAGAAAGGAAAAGCTAAACTTTTAACAGAAACGTTACCACTCTCTTAGGTACGCTAGTAGTGAGAGCATTCAATTGCCCTCTCGACGATCTTGTCCCTTGCCCTTGTCCTATGATACTTAACTGCATGTCCCTTCTCACTAAAGATACTCTCTCTTGTCATGGGTTTTACTATTCTTTCACTTTGTCCTCTTTCCTCTCACCTTTTTCCTCCTTCGTGGATTAAGCTATAACAACTAGTTCCTTGTTCTTACTGTCCTTGTATAGTTTGTTGACAAGTCCCTCGAAGCTACCTCCAACGCACGGCAACTCTACCCAACTTGAAATAAGATTAGACGCAGATGGAACTACTACGGCTACAGATGGAGGTTGGGTACTCCTTTGCCCTCTGACCTGCGTCGGATGCCTACGAAACTATGGCGAAAAGAGAGAGAAGAGATTTCAAGAGAGAATCAAAAGATAGTGCATATGGCTTTGGGGAAAATGCTTTTTAATCAAAACAAAATTTTCTTGAAAATTTGCTTCTTTGTAAATGTTTTGAAGATAATTTCAGAAGGTTTTTGAAAACTTTTGCCCAGTCTGGTAACCTTCTGCTCTGATACCAAATGTAACACCCCACATCTGTTAAAGTCACTCACAAAGGGAAAGCCTTAACTTCAATGGAGTATTATGGGTACTGGAACAGAAATATTACAAGACAGACATATATAAAACAACGGAAAATAAAGTGGAAGTACTTCAAATCATTTATTAAATATAAATGTTTACAAGAAAAGCCCATCAACTTCCAATACCCAATTTCATAGTTAAAATATCTGTCTTGCTCAAAAACAAAGAAGCATAAAAACAAACTGCAGTATTCCCCAATAAAGCAAAGCTAGCCATAGCCAAGAGATATCCAAGCAATCCATGAAAGAGCATTGGAGCTTGGTAATATCCGAACTAAGCTGTATTCCCACCCTGTGAACCTGGGGGGGGGGGGGGGGAGAAACGGAAGAAAAAGAGGCGAAACACAACGGGTCAGTCATAAAGACTGAGTAAGTCCTAGTGACTTTCAGCATAAAAATAGATAAAGATAACATGGCATGAATAAACTGAAAGTAAACATAAGCATGATGACAAGGTAGGCAAGATAAACTAAGATAACAAGATAAACTTCGGGCACGATGAAACAAGTATAACGTCCTATAATTCCTATCAAGTATCCCACCGCATGGTTTCTATCAAGAATAACATCGCAAGGTTTCTAAGCTTTACCATTAAAACGATATCTATTTGCTTTGCACCACCTAACTAGCATCCTCATAAGTGTCTTACATTGAATGATTTGTATTCCTACTAGTGTCCCAACTAGTGTCCTGTGTAACAAGGATCCGTACCCCCTACTAGTGTCCCAACTAGTAGCCCGTGTTTTATAATAATTACAACGTGATCCCAATCCCCGCAATTACGGTAGCCTTCAGGTGTACATCGATTTTGAGGATTCCACCTCGATCACCCCAATGGCCATGTATATATTCGATGCACCCTTACCACCTTATCGATCGGCTCCCTACATGACCTAGTTCTCGTTTGTGTCACGCAGCCCACTACTTGTAGATACCTGTACTGGTCCCACCATGGGGTGTATCAAGTCCCATGGTGGCAACCCTGACACAATCAAGATGCACAGCTTTATACCTACTGATGCCCAGTGGCTAAATTTTCTGCGCCGAAGTGTGTGCACGCCCGCACTCCGTTAGAACCTGCACTGCTACACCAACCGCCGCTAATTTGACCTCTTGTAATCAGCCCAGTAATCGTGCCCCACCCTGCCTAGCTCATGGTTCCGTTGATACCTAATGTGGGTTACTGCTGAAATGTGTTCCCGTTACTAGGTTTTTCTAATGGTTAAGTCTGTGGGCCTATACTCTCTGATATTACCCATGAACCCTGATGTGTACTTAACCCCGCTACTGATTCAAGCATGTGTATTTAATGGTTAAATGTATGTGGGCCTATATTTAATAATATTACCCACCAACCCGATATGTACTTAACCCTTCTACTCGTTATGTTACCATGGTTAAGTGTTTACCTTAGTTAACTTAACCTTTCTCGCTTATTATGTTTGATTGGTTAAGTGTAGCTTATTAACTTAATCCCGTTCGTCTATCTGGTTACATTAGTTAGGAATTTTCTTGTTAACTTAACCCCATGTGTTACTTAACCCTACTACGCATCACATCAGATTAGTTAAGTGCATGTTAACTTAACCCCATCCACTAGTCATATTATAATGGTTAAGTGTTATCAACTTATTCAAGTTAACTTAACCCACCCGCTTGTCCTGTTATATTGGTTGAGTGTTACTACTTAACCGCAACCACTTGTCTAATTAACCCATTGTATTAGTTAAGTGTTCTCATTAACTTAACCTCACTCTCTAGTCCAGTTACTCATGTTATAATGGTTAAACATTTGCTTAACCTTACCCACTCCCGTAGTGAACTTATTAAATTGGTTAAGTGTCCAGATTAACCTAATCATATTACTTAACCCACCCATTTATATCATATTGGTTAAGTGTTCTTCTTTACTTAACCCTACCCACTGGTCTAATTACCATGTTACGTTGGTTAAGTATTACTATTCGTATTTCCACATGTCACCCACATGTCACCCACTTAACCCCCATGTCCCACCACATGTTTATCTGGTTACATTAGTTAGGAATTTTCTTGTTAACTTAACCCCATGTGTTACTTAACCCTACTACGCATCACATCAGATTGGTTAAGTGCATGTTAACTTAACCCCATGTGTTACTTAACCCTACTACGCATCACATCAGATTGGTTAAGTGCATGTTAACTTAACCCCATCCACTAGTCATATTATAATGGTTAAGTGTTATCAACTTATTCAAGTTAACTTAACCCACCCGCTTGTCCTGTTATATTGGTTGAGTGTTACTACTTAACCGCAACCACTTGTCTAATTAACCCATTGTATTAGTTAAGTGTTCTCATTAACTTAACCTCACTCTCTAGTCCAGTTACTCATGTTATAATGGTTAAACATTTGCTTAACCTTACCCACTCCCGTAGTGAACTTATTAAATCGGTTAAGTGTCCAGATTAACCTAATCATATTACTTAACCCACCCATTTATATCATATTGGTTAAGTGTTCTTCTTTACTTAACCCTACCCACTGGTCTAATTACCATGTTACGTTGGTTAAGTATTACTATTCGTATTTCCACATGTCACCCACATGTCACCCACTTAACTCCCATGTCCCACCACATGTTTATCTGGTTAAGTATTTCTTAATTCATTAAGGTCGTAACCTTATAAAGACCACTCACATTAGACTGACATTTATGGCAGATGGATTTGCCAGGCGGGTCCAGGCAGTCTTACACCATAAAAGAGTCTACCCTCGTTTCTTTACAACTATTACGCTTTTAATTTGGGTCTAGGACCTTTCACATTGGGCTGACATTTGTGACTACTGGATTCGCCGGGCGGTTCCGGGCAGGTTTACGTCACAAATGAGTCCAACCTCGTGTCCTAAGCATTGATTATTACTTATAATATTTTACCCCAATTTGAATTTATTTCCCCTATTCAAATTATCAATTTATTCCTAATTTAACGATGTCCATAATTGACTTAATTATGTCCATTAATTAATGGTATGCAAAATCATACCAATTTTACCACAATTTTTCTTAGGCCATTAAAGGCAACTTATCTCAATTTATATTTATCCCTCTTTTAAGGCTATTACATGCCAACTAATATATGTACCCAATTCTAGTCAGTTTACATATATACCAAGTTTCATGCCTTTTTACATATGTCAAGATCTAGCCAAAATTACATGTATCAAGTTTTATACCCAATAAACTCAAATCCGATGATTCATGATGTTATTATCCCAAGCTATAATCTTTTTATTTCAATACATGCCAGTTGCCCAAGTTCATAATACATGTTTATGCCAATTATAAGTTTACAATCGCTTTCATGCTCAAATTTCCAAGTCTACACATGCCTAATTAACATAAGCCCAATCTTTTGATTTAATTTACATAGGCTCCAAAACTCGTAATTTTATTTTACATGTCAAATTACATACATGTTATATATACCAAATTTCATGTTACATTATATAGATCCAATTGGTGTCGAATTCCATGTATATAATATTTATGCAAATTTTATCATAACAGGATTATACCATACTTTACAAATCTACCCCAAACTTGCAAATTAAATGATAATATCCAATTTCATGTTGCCAATCATTAGTCATATTCTTATAGGCAATAATCCCATTATTCCCCCGTATACATCTCGTATGCGAATCGCGATTTTAGGCCAAGGTCCGAGGTTGACCAAGGTTCATCAAAAGAAAATAAATAGGGGAAGGTAGAAATTTGCATAATAAATAGATCAGAGAGAAAACAACATCCTGATAGGCATAAAGATTACAACTTGATGATAACATAATTACGAATCAAGGAAACTGCTGAATAAATCACAAACTTGTCATGAGAATAAAGGTAGACAAGCCTCAAGACTAAAGATTCAAAAAGCAATAGGAATAGATCTGAATCGATAAACATACTTAGATTCAATTCCACTTCATTTCATGCCCATATTAAAATTACATATTTAGATCTGAAAATAACTAGCACTTACAGAGAATGGCTAATGAATTAAGAAGTGAATTTGTCTTAAAAAGTTGAAGTGTGATTGATCTATCCCCTTGAATTTGTTGTAGAAGCATTGATCTTTGATTTGATTTGAGTTTGAACGCTTAAGCTTTAATTTGGAGACGGCAGCCATGGCTCAAAAGAGATTCCAGCAGCATTTAGGTGTAAGAATGATTTGTTATGATTTAGGTTGGGTCTAGGTGTTATTTTATAGGTGTAGGAAACTTATTTAAGCCATTAGATCAACCCTAGAGTCAATCCGGACCATCGAAACTCATCCCGGGCCTCAAAAATGTGTTCTGGGCCACCCCAGGCCGAACAGGTCGACCTGTACAGAGGGGGGGTCGACACTATAGTCGACCTGGGGGGTGGGGAGCAGGTCGGCTATAGTGTCGACACTATGGTCGACCTGGGTCAGTATGCCAGAAAGTCTGCTGAAATCTTGTTTTGGCCATATCTTGGTCATACAGACTCCGATTTTCGAAAACTCGGACTCTATTTCACGTATTTTTCCAAGAGGAACGCAATGGTGATGTCCATTTTACCTAACTCCGGATTCTTGAATTAATTATCGTTATTTTACTATCTTTTCCGTTACATACATCGTTATCGAACTAATTTTTCTTCTCTTCCATGTATTAATTAATTCTTCTTATGCATCACCATTATTTACCCATCATAAGCATATTTTTATATATTTTATTTTATTTTTAATTATATTAAAAATATGGGGTGTTACACATCATAGGCTGATTCGATCGTTTCGATCAGATTTCGTCAAAATCAACATATAATTTTATATATTGAATTTGAACGCACATTTCAATTTAATGGGGTCACATACTAACTCGAAAAATTCCCGAAAAATATTTTCTAGCTTCAAATTGACGATACGGTCCTAACAAAACTAATTTCGTCAAATTCTGAGACCGTTAGAAAAATGGTCATTTTCCAGTCGATAAAAATCAACTGAAACTGGTCAAACGCGTTTTCTTTTGCCATGTTCACATATTGATTCAAAAAATTATGAAATTTGGAATCTAGCAATAATTTGACATCATGGATCCAACAAAAGTGGTTTCGTCGAAATCCAAGGTCGTTTGCAAAACGGCCATTTTCATAGGCCAAAATTCCATAGCGACTATTCTAAAATTTCAACTGGGCATATCTTTTGATTCCCGCTATGAAATATTGATTTTTCGGATTCGTTGGAAAGATATTCTCAAATAGATTCAAAGATTTTTGGTTTCGCTAAAATCCGGTTTATTTTGCACCCGGTATGTTCAATTGAAGTTTGAAATCGAATTATCGAACTACCGCGCCATTTTCAATTCTATTTATAATTATAAATAATTATTATATTCGAACAACGGCGTATATAAATATATACATTATAATTCTATTTAAAATAAATTTTCGTCGTTTATATTTAAAATAATCTATTTTAAATATTCAAAATTCACTAAAATTGCCAAAATAAAAATTTTAAACTGGCTCGGAATTCCGGGTTTTTACACAACCGACGTTGAAGAAGGGGGATTGGATCCTTAATTAAGTAATTAGTGTAATTATATAATTAATTGTAACGACCCGGAAAATCTGAACCAATTTAAAAAATTTTAATTGGCTATTTTAGTGGATTTTATATATTTAAAATAAATATTTTAAATAATAGCAATAAAAAGTAAGTTCGAATCGACATTTGAAAACGAATATAATTAATTCTAATTATAAACATGGCGCGACAGTTTCAAAATTTGAATTTAAGCTTTGACTGACTGTACCGGGTGCAACACAAAACGGATTTGAGTGAAACCAAAAATATTTAAATTTGTTAGTGAATACCTTTCTAACGAATCTGAAAAATCGAAGTTTCATAGTGGAAAGCAAATGTTATGGCCAAATGAATTTTCAGAAAGGTCGCTATGGAATTTATATAGCCCGAGAAAATGGCCATTTTGCAAACAACCTCGGAATTCAACCAAACCACTTTTGTTGGATCCGGGATGTGAAGTTATTGCTATGTTTCAAATTTCATAATTTTTGAAGCTAGTATGTGAGCGTGGCATAGGAAAATGTGTTTTGGTCAATTGCGGTTAAATTGGATCGACCAGAAATGGGCCATTTTACAAATGGTCTCAAAATTCGACGAAACTTGTTTTGTTGCGACCGTATAGTCAAAACATAGCTAGATTTATTTTTCTGGAATTCTTTGAATCAGTTTGTGGCCCTGGCAAATTGAAATGTACGTTCAAATCGAATATTGAATGTTATATATTTTAAACTGAAGGAAAACTGACTGAAATAGTCGAACGGGCCTACGAAACATATCCCATTGTGTTCGTAATGGGGATAAAACGCTAGGGACGACAGTCGTTGGGTTTGAATTGGTGTTTGTGTGTGGCAAGGGGTATTTTGGAGATTTTAAAAATTATAAAATAAAATAAAAAATATATTATTGGCCCATTCCCCATTCTCTCTCCACGACGTGAGCAAATCAAAGGCGGAAACCGCCTCTTTTCTTCCTGTCCACTTTCCGGCGAAACCACGCCTCGATAGACCCGGCCACAGTTGAACTTTTCGAAGAGCTCGACGCCCTCTTCAAATCAAAACAAATCGCACCTCAAACCATTGTGTATTTCTCGAGTTTGACCTCTCCAATGTCACGGTCTTCAAATCGCCGCCCCTGCTGCGTCGAACTCCTCCCCCTTCCAGGCACAAGCGCGCCTCTCCAGCCCCGACGCTGTGGCGCAGGCCGATCGGGCCCTAGCTGCACGAATTTCGAGAAAGGTGAAAACCTAGATTTGAACGAAATAGAAAGGTAACGGGTGATATATTTCAAACTGTTTTCAACTCTTTAAAGGTGTCGCAAAATTCGACTAATTAGAAAAATCATATCTTTTTGCTATGTGGTCGAAATTTAGTGAAACAAGAGATGGTGGACTCGTGTGGATGTCTTCTACATTCTAGAAGAGACTGCATATTTTTCTGAGCCTTCTGCAATTTTTGGTGGAGTGGAACCCAATGTGAGATTTCTAATTTATAAACGATATGGAAAACGACGATGTATAAATTATATAGTCGATGTATGCGTTATATAAGCGTTGTACACCTCTTGTATAAGCGTTGTATAAGTTGTACGTTCGATGTATAAGTTATATATGCGTTGTAAAAATTATATGTGTTGAAATAGAAGTGAAATGCTATATATATATATATATATATGTATGTATGTATATACGCCCCTTGTCCACAAACCATGGACGATATTTATTGGTTTTCATTGGTGTGAAAATTGATTGATAGCGAATGGTTGATTGAAATAGTTCGTGGTTGAAATTGATTGATTGTGGTTGAAAAATACCTGTTTGTGGTTGAGAAATATTTGGTTGAAACCACATAGTTTGTGGAAATGAAAAAATATACATGTCGCCTGCGTGCGAACTAGATGCATGATTCCCCATTGTCAAAGGCTGCGAGGCTTTAAGGTAGAGCGAGGAGCCGTACTAGGGACGGTCCCGGTTTTAACTACCCTGCCGTTATGCTACCGAAATTTTGAATAATATTCATGTGTTAGAATTATTTTCCTATGTTGAAACTATATTCGTCTTTTGAATAGAAAACCTTCACGTGTTGAATAGAAATTCATTCGTTGAATAGAAATTCATGTGCTGAATGGTATTCGTGTTTTAAATATAAAAATCACCTTTTTATCTATATATATAAACTATAGAAAACTTTCATGTGTTGAATCGAAATTCATTCGTTGAATTGAAATTCATGTGTTGAATGGTATTCATATTTTGAAATAAATTCTTTTATAATAAAATCCTATTTTTATCATCTATACGACTATATAAAATAGTCGTGTTTTGAAATAAATTGTTTTATAATAAAAATCATATTTTTATCATCTATATGAACTATATAAAATAGTCGGGTTTGGAAATAAATCGTTTTACAATAAAAATCACAATTTTACTATATACATGAATTGTTAAAAATAGTGAAGTGTTGAAATAGAAGACAGTTAGATAAAAATATCATTTTTATCAAATGTATGAAAAGAATATAGTTTTGAAATCGAAGAATCGATATATATATATATATATATATATATATAAATAGAATTGAAATATATCGAATAACGAAGCTGCAGTTCGTATTTTGAAACCGTGATTTCAAACGATTAGTGTGGGAGATCCAACCATCGGATTTTCCCGAAACTGCAACCGTACGGTTCGCTTTGGAAATATCTTTCCAACGGCACCAACTTTGTAAAAATCCAACGGTTAGATTTTCATATATGTGTAAATCAAATCTGAAGAAAAACAGCGCCAGAATCGATTATATATATATATATATATATATATATATATATTTATATTTATATTAAATCGAAGAACGACGCTGTAGTTTGTATTTTGAAATAGAAACTTCAAACGATTGTACCGGGAGATCCGACCGTCGGATTTTCCCAAAACTAGAACCGCTGGATTCGTTTTGAAAAGATCTTTCTAAAGATGTAAATTTTGTGAAGATCCAACGGTTAGATTTTCAGATATGTGTAAATCAAATCTGAAGAAAAACAGCGCCACGGCCGCGTTATGACCTGAAGCGTCGTTCTGAATAAATTGGCTATTTTAATATAAATAAAAATAGCGATAAATCATTATAAAATATTATAAACGATATGGATGTGAAATTTAGAAACTAATTGAAGATTGGCTAAGTCGAATGGTTTCCTGGGTGTTGATCTGATGTTGGTTTCGGCCTTCGGGGTTAATATTTGGGAAATAGTTCTCTTACCGATTTACGGTTAGCGACTAATGAATTGAAATGATGCGTGATGCGTATGTGTGTTTGTGTGGCACTTGTTTATTATATACGCGAGTTGCTCAGAAAGACCGGGTTTATCCCATTCTGAATAACTGAATCGACGATAAGTAATCGAAGATGAAGACGGTGGTCGAAGACCGATCTTCACCTCGTTTGGATGGTAACCGATGTCCCGATTGGGAGGCATCCCGAAATATGGATAATGAGTGGTGATCGTCTGGACGTACGTGGAGATCGATGGATATGCGAGGTATATAGTGCCTCCGATTTCGTTCCGACCCAGAACGGACTTGTAAATGGATTATGTGTGTGTTATTGGAATTTATTCTATGTGATTGATAGCCATCAGTTGCATGGTGTGAATTGCCTGTGTGACATGCTAAGATGCAGTGATCAGGGCTTCTGTTGAAAAGCAAAGTCTTGTGATTGATGATCAAAGTACCGCCTGTGTGGCGTAGCTTTGTGTATAACATGAATTCGCGAGCCTCACACCCCGGTATGAACCAGAAACGGGAGAAGGACCTCAGGGAGGGCATGCGTTTCTTTCTAGCTAGGAGTTGTGTCAGTGTTTTTACACAGCCTGACATTTTACTTATGTGGATGATGGATAGCGAGGCGCCTCGGTTTTATCGGTCGATCCGGGAATGATGGAGTCATACGTTGGCTCATTTACGCCCCATAGGGTGGGGAAACGTAGTGTTTAGGTATAATAATCCACATCGGTGGACCGGCCCTGACGATCCAAGGGGCAGTTGCGGTTGTTCCTCAGACATGGGCTAGATTGTCTCGAAGTCGGTAAGGACTATCTTTTGCCTTGGTTCATGATGGAAATCCAATTTCCAAATACGTGACTGTGCGGTTTTGATTGTATACCCATATTTGGCGACATAGTGGCATGGGACGCTCATGTCGTCTATGATTGATAGTTATGATTTGAAATTGTTTTTGAAACATATAAACACTAGTAGTAATATCAAATGCTTTTGTTTTATTCGTATCAAGCATATTTTGGCCATTATAAGGTAAAACTCTATCCTCTGGTTTGCGTTGCATTGTGTGATGGGAACTGAGTCATATAATGGCTTCATTTTTATAAAAAGCATTGCGATGTTTAAAAGATCTATTTGTTTTTGAAGCACTGGCAAACTAATGGAGTAAACCCGTTCCACGAAAGTGGCGTGGTCCTGTGATTAGCCATATTTTAAATGTGTTGAGTAGATTTCTCATACCAATCCCATGACTGACTCGTAGTTTGTTTCGCCTTCAAACTCGGGTGCCCCTTTTTCTACATGGGCAGCCTTGTATTCAGGTTTAGCTGGCTCTTTCTGGATAGCTGGAGTTGAAGATGGATTCTATCATTTATCTCTTTTTATGCTGTTCAGCTCCTATTGTACATTATGTTTGTTTTTGGCTGTAGACATTTATGTATAGCTGAACTTATTTGTACTAAGTAAGATCCTGTATACTGTGTAACTCTGATGATTACGTTTATCAAGTATATTCTATTGTGCATTATCTGGTGTATTTATTTAATTCTGTTCTGCTATTATCTGTTTATGCATAATATTCCAAAGATTACCCTTGCCACCGTCAGTACGGGGTTCGGGGTCGTCACAACGTGGTATCAGAGCTTTGGTTAAGCTTAGTTTTGGAATATAACATATCAACGAACTCGTCAGAATTAGAACTAGTAGTGTTCTAGGACTAGTAACTCAGTACAGATAGGATCAGCAATATCCTAGTATGAGTACAGCAGAATCAGAACAACTCGTTAGAGATGGGGTCAGAAGTGCCTCAGAACGAGTCGAGAGTAATATGTTTCTAAATAACATATTTGTGATAACATATGTAGTCTGGTTTTAGAAATATGATTTTTGAATATATAAAGGATATAGTTTTGAAAAGCTAAAAACAAATTGATTGCTGTTTTTGTTGTGTAATAGTAAATTTGACTAATTAAAATTATTGAAACGATAGTTAATTTAATTAATAAGGGAATGAATGGTAGAATTTATTCGATTAAATCACACATTGAACTGATTTAAAAATAGATAGAAATATATACATGTGCATTATATATGTTTGAACATGTAACTGGATTGCTGTTGAGTAAAGATTTTATTTGCGTGCCCGACAAATAGGTAAACCTTAATGATTTGGATGCAAAATATTACTATATCAACTCCTGTGAATGCCATTGGATGCGGAAAGCTGGTTATTCTGTGTGAAAAAAAATTAATGTCGCCATAGGATAGTAACAATTAATTTTGAACTACACTACATGGCATACTTCTCGAAGATAGGCATACTTCATCATATACCACATAAGCATTTGGAGCTTGTGTGACAAGGTGGAAGATTTACCATATGAGCGAGAGGCTTGTATGGCGATGACTTTATTTTACAGGTTGAACTGATGACTGATATGGACTACTTAAAATGTAATGATGAATTGCCAGATTAATAAAAACCCCACTTTGGTCTGGAGTTGACAATAATCACGTCTCTCTAGTCATTAGATATGGCACATGGATTATTTATTTCCCACACGGGACGAGGTGACGAGGATTTATTCTCTGGAGCAACTAAAATACACACTCCCTCAGGCTTTGACAAGGTGACGAGAATTTATTCTCTGGAGTTATTATCTATACACACTCCCCTGTAAACACCAGATTATATCACTATAAATATGTGTATGCTTTATAGGATTTATTGGGTACCTAATACGGCCCAATAAATTTCCAAACCCCTCCCCGTACAAAGGAAGTTATGGCAAAAAATTTCAAAAATTCCAGGTGTTAGCCAAATTTTTGAAGAATCTGAAAATTCTCAGAAACTGAAAAGTTGGAGAATGGAAGCCAGATCGAACGTTGAGTTGATTAATCAAACCACTTTCGACTTTGTTCCTTTTCGGGTATGAAAAGTTTTTAGTGGGGGAGATTATAACGACCCGGAAAATCTGAACCAATTTAAAATTTTTAAATTGGCTATTTTAGAGGATTTTAAATATTTAAAATAAATATTTTAAATAATAGCAATAAAAAGTAAGTTCGAATCGACATTTGAAAATGAATATAATTAATTCTAATTATAAACATGGCCTGAAATGGCGTGGCAGTTTCAAAAATTGAATTCAAACTTTGACTGACTGTACCGGGTGCAAAACAAAACGGATTTGAGTGGAACCAAAAATATTTAAATCTGTTAGTGAATACCTTTCTAATGAATCTGAAAAATTGAAGTTTCATAACGGAAAGCAAAAGTTATGGCCAAATGAATTTTCAGAAAGGTCGCTATAGAATTTATATAGCCCGAGAAAATGGCCATTTTGCAAACGACCTCGGAATTGGTCGAAACCACTTTTGTTTGATCCAGGATGTGAAGTTATTGCTAGGTTTCAAGTTTCATAATTTTTGAATCTAGTTTGTGAGCGTGGCAAAGAAAAATGTGTTTTAGTCAATTACGGTTAAATTGGATCGACCAGAAATGGGCCATTTTACAAACGGTCTCAGAATTCAATGAAACTAGTTTTGTTGCGACCTTATCGTCAAAACATAGCTAGATTTATTTTTCTGGAATTTTTCGAATCAGTTTGTGGCCCATGCAAATTGAAATGTACGTTCAAATCGAATATTGAATGTTATATATTTTAAATTGAAGGAAAACTGACTGAGATAGTCGAATGAGCCTACGAAACATATCCCATTGTGTTCGGAATGGGGGTAAAACGCTGGGGGTGACAGTCGTTGGGTTTGAATTGGTGTTCGTGTGTGGCAAGGGTTATTTTGGAGATTTTAAAAATTATAAAATAAAATAAAAAAATTCCTATTGGCCCATTCCCCATTCTCTCTCCCCGACGTGAGCAAATCAAAGGCAGAAACCGCCTCTTTTCTTCCCGTCCACTTTCCGGCGAAACCACGCCTCGATAGACCCGGCCACAATTGAACTTTTCGAAGAGCTCGACGCCCTCTTCAAATCAAAACAAACCCCACCTCAAACCATTGTGTATTTCTCGAGTTTGACCTCTCCAAAGTCAAGGTCTTCAAATCGCCGCCCCACCGCCCCTGCTATGTCGAACTCCTCCCTTTTCCAGGCGCTGGCGCGCCTCTCCAGCCCCGACGCTGTGGCGAAGGCCGATCGGGCTCTAGCTGCACGAATTTCGAGAAAGGTGAAAACCTAGATTTGAACGAAATAGAAAGGTAACGGCTGATATATTTAAAACTGTTTTCAACTCTTTAAAGGTGTCGCAAAATTCGACTAACTTAGAAAAATCATATCTTTTTGCTATGTGGTCGAAATTCAGTGAAACAAGAGATAGTGGACTCGTGTGGATGTCTTCTACATTCTAGAAGAGACCGCATATTTTTCTGAGCCTTTTGCTATTTTTGGTGGAGTGGAACCCAAAGTGAGATTTCTAATTTATAAACGATATGGAAAACGACAATGTATAAATTATATAGTCGATGTATGAGTTATATAAGAATTGTACACCTCTTGTATAAGCGTTGTGTAAGTTGTACGTTCGATGTATAAGTTATGTATGCGTTGTAAAAATTATATATGTGTTGAAATAGAAGTGAAATGCTATACATAAATATATATATATATGTATATACGCCCTCGTCCACAAACCATGGACGATTTTTATTGGTTGTCATTGGTGTGAAAATTGATTGATAGCGAATGGTTGATTGAAATTGTTTGTGGTTGAAATTGATTGATTGTGGTTGAAAAATACCTGTTTGTGGTTGAGAAATATTTGGTTGAAACCACATAGGATTAGTTTGTGGAAATGAAAAAATATACATGCCGCCTGCGTGCGAACTAGATGCATGATTCCCCATTGTCAAAAGCTGCGAGGCTTTAAGGTAGAGCGAGGAGCCGTACTAAGGACGGTCCCGATTTTAACTACCCTGCCGTTATGCTGCCGAAATTTTGAACAATATTCATGTGTTAGAATTATTTTCCTGTGTTGAAACTATATTCGTCTGTTGAATAGAAAACCTTCATGTGTTGAATTGAAATTCATTCGTTGAATAGAAATTCATGTGTTGAATGGTATTCGTGTTTTAAATAAAAAAAATTACCTTTTTATCTATACATATAAACTATAGAAAACTTTCATGTATTGAATCTAAATTCATTCGTTGAATTGAAATTCATGTGTTGAATGGTATTCATATTTTGAAATAAATTGTTTTATAATAAAAATCCTATTTTTATCATCTATACGACTATATGAAATAGTCGTGTTTTGTAATAAATTGTTTTATAATAAAAATCATATTTTTATCATCTATACAAACTATATAAAACAGTGGGTTTTGAAATAAATCGTTTTACAATAAAAATCACATTTTTACTATATACATGAATTGTTAAAAATAGTGAAGTGTTGAAACAGAAAACAGTTAGATAAAAATATCATTTTTATCAAATAATTGAAAAGAATATAGTTTTGAAATCGAAGAATCGATATATATATATAAATAGAATTGAAATATATCGAATAACAAAGCCGCAGTTCGTATTATGAAACCGTGATTTCAAACGATTAGTGCGGGAGATCCGACCATCAGATTTTCCCGAAACCGTAACCGTTGGGTTCGCTTTGGAAATATCTTTCCAACGGCACCAACTTTGTAAAAACCCAATGGTTAGATTTTTAGATATGTGTAAATCAAATCTAAAGAAAAACAGCACCAGAATCGATTATATTTATATATACATAAATATATATATATATATATTAAATCGAATAACGACGCTGCAGTTCTTATTTTGAAATCGAAACTTCAAACAATTGTACCGGGAGATCCAACCGTCGGATTTTCCCAAAACTAGAACCGTTGGATTATTTTTGAAAGGATCTTTCTAAAGATTTAAATTTTGTGAAGATCCAACGGTTAGATTTTCAGATATGTGTAAATCAAATCTGAAGAAAAACAGCACCACGGCCGCGTTATGGCCCGAAGCATCGTTCTGAATAAATTGGTTATTTTAAAATAAATAAAAATAGCGATAAATCATTGTAAAATATAATAAACGATATGGATGAGAAATTTAGAAACTAACTGAAGATTGGCTAAGTCGAATGGTTTCCTGGGTGTTGATCTGACATTGGTTTCGGCCTTCGGGGTTAATATTTGGGAAATCGTTCTCTTACTGATTTACGGTTAGCGACTAATGAATTGAAATGATGCGTATGTGTGTTTGTGTGGCACTTGTTTATTATATACGCGAGTTGCTCAGAAAGACCGGGTTTATCCCATTTTGAATAACTGAATCGACGATAAGTAATCGAAGATGAAGACGGTGGTCGAAGACCGATCTTCACCTCGTTTGGATGGTAACCAATGTCCTGATTGGGAGGCATCCCGAAATATAGATAATGAGTGGTGATCGTCTGGACGTACGTGGAGATCGATGGATATGCGAGGTATATAGTGCCTCCGATTTCGTTCCGACCAGAACGGACTTGTAAATGGATTGTGTACCTGACATTGGAATTTATTCTATGTGATTGATAGCCATAAGTTGCATGGTGTGAATTGCCTGTGTGACATGCTAAGATGCAGTGATCAGGGCTTCTGTTGAAAAGCAAAGTCTTGTGATTGATGTTCAAAGCACCGTCTGTGTAGCGTAGCTTTGTGTATAATGTGAATTCGCGGGCCTCACACCTCGGTATGAACCAGAAACGGGAGAAGGACCTCAGGGAGGGCATGCGTTTCTTTCTAGCTAGGAGTTGTGTCGGTGTTTTTACACGGCCTGACATTTTACTTATGTGGATGATGGATAGCGAGGCGCCTCGGTTTTATCGGTCGATCCGGGACCGATGGAGTCATTCGTTGGCTCATTTACGCCCCATAGGGCGGGGAAACGTAGTGTTCAGGTATAATAATCCACATCGGTGGACCGGCCCTGACGATCCAAGGGGCAGTTGCGGCTATTCCTGAGACATGGGCTAGATTGTCTCGAAGTCGGTAAGGATTATCTTTTGCCTTGGTTCATGACGGAAATCCAATTTCCAAATACGTGACTGTGCGGTTTTGATTGTATACCTATATTTGGCGGCATAGTGGCATGGGACGCTCATGTCGTCTATGATTGATAGTTATGATTTGACATTGTTTTTGAAACATATAAACACTAGTAGTAATATCAAATGCTTTTGTTTTATTCGTATCAAGCATATTTTGGCCATTATAAGGTAGTACTCTATCCTCCGGTTTGCGTTGCATTGTGTGATGGGAACTGAGTCTTATAATGGCTTCATTTTTATAAAAAGCATTGCGATGTTTAAAAGATCTATTTGTTTTTGAAGCACTGGTAATCTGATGGAGTAAACCCGTTCCACGAATGTAACACCCCGTGAATTCTATAACTGTGAAACTCACAAATTAAAGTATAATTAATTTCAAATCAAAGAACTAAGGGAAACGGGATACGCCATTGCGTTCGTCTCGGAAAAATACGCGAAATAGAGTCCGAGTTTTCGAAAAACGGATATCGTATGAAGAAGTTATGGACGAACGAAGTTGGGCGAAAAACCGGAGAAGGGTCAGAATGCACTGGCGCACTTGGGAAGTGCGCCAGAACAAAAATGAACTGGCGCACCTGTGAAGTGCGCCAGTACATTTTTGACCTGGCGCACCTGCCAAGTGCACCCAGGTCAAAAATGACCTGCTGGCCAGGTCTGGTCTAGCCCTGGCTGGCCAGGTCTGTGTTTGGCCGATTTTCAGAAGCTTGCTTTGTCATTAGGGCTAGGTGGCAGGCTCTAATTGGTCTCTCTTGCGAATGAATGGCTACGATCAATCCAAACAACATCAATGGTCCTAATCAGTTTATAACCTCTATATAAACAACCCTAGACTAACCCTAATCTATTCATTCAAAAATAAGAACAAAGCCGCCATGTTGCTGAGGAACGACTAAGAGTAGCCGCCAATTGGAGAGAGAGGATTAGGAGGAAAATTCTAAAGCATAAAGCAACTCAATCAAATCAAACCGCATCTTCAAATCCCTAAATTTGAGAATTCACCACACCATTGTAAGTAGAGTATTACTTTGGTATGAACAAATAACTGTGTTGATTTGTATACTTGGTTGTGGTGATAAATAATTCATAATTTGTGCATTTCTATGATTCTTATCGATTTGGAATATTGTATATGTTTGGATATTCTCAAATTATGTTATTCATTATAAAGAACTACATGCGGTAGTTCTATGCAAGTATACGTTTGGAATATTTCGCAAATTATGTAATCCATGTTGAAGCTACATGTATGTAGTTGATTGAAATTCATGCAAGTTTGGGGCTTTGCTACTATACCATCATAATGTGTATTTTTATACAAACATCATTTTGGTGAAGTAATTGGAATAAGTTTGGGTTATCATAATCCATATGAAATTATGTTGAAAATTGGGCATCATGTATTAAGCCATTCTTTTGTACTAGAAAACCTATTGCAAACTTATGGATATGACTAGGCTATGATTGATATTTTGCATAAATTGAAATCCATATTGTTAACAAGAATTTTATGATGACATATGTGGTACATAGCTAGGTTAGATTCAAAAATCCCTTTTGCAAGTTTGTATGACTAAAGTAAAAATCATGATTTCATGTTAGAAATATTTATGCCATGGTTATGTGAACAAATTTAACTATACTTTTGTATTAGTCACAAAAGTAGACACCTTTGTAAACATGTAGTAGTCTTATGGACATGATTTGCTTATGTTTGACATTATGCCTAAATAAAAATATTGGTTCATGTTGTAGTTATGACTATGTGTCAATAATGATACCCAATTTAGATTCTTATCTCAACTACAAGTCTACATGCTTTGATTCATGTCACCTATGCTTTATGACCAAAGTATATGTTACCACTATGCAAGTACACCAGTTTCTATTTTGTATTTCCAACGTCATATTGCAAGTTCATGCGCTCACCTTCCCTTTTTTTGTGTATGTAATCACGCTTTAAGCCTCCCCTTTTCACATGGCTAAGTTGGGCTTTAAAAGGCTAAGCCCAACATATATATATAATAAACGGACGTGTAAAACGGGGAAAAATAACGTTGGGTTAAAATTACTAATGAATGGAAATATAAAATAGAAGGGCCCAAATTCAAGTATGGGTTGGGCCCATGATTGGTGTAACCTTTACACCATTAACTTAATAATGGGCCGCAAATATTTACATATAAGAAAATAAAGAAGAAAGACAAAATATGTAAATGTAGAACATACGATGTGTTTAACCCGAGGTTGGATTGAGTTGTGATGTAAACCTGCCCGGAACCGCCCGGCTGTCCAGTAGTCACAACAATACCTATCCAATGTGGGAGGTTAAACATGGAGCCCAATAAGGACCCGAGGTTAGACTGAGTTGTGGCGTAAGACTGCCCGGAACCAACCGGCAACAGGCAGCCACAACAATACCTGTCTAATGTGAGAGGTCAGGGCCTTAATAAGACAATTAAGGCTGAGTCAGGATTGTTAGGATTAAGTGAACTAAAGACTTAATCAAAATGGAACATGCTAAACTAAACGGACTGGTGGGGGTTAGGTTAGAAAACACTTAACCAACTTAGCATGTTGGCTAGAGATAGAAAACCTAGTAACGGGGGACCCTTTTCAGCAGTAACCCTAGAAGGTGTATCAGGATACCCTGAAACTAGGCAGGGTGGGGCACGATTACTGGGCTGATTGTAAGAGGTCAAATCGACGGCGGTGGTGTAGCAGTGTAGGTTCTAACGGGGTGCGGGCGTGCACACACTCCGGCGCAGAAAAATAAAGCACTAGGCACCAGTAGCATACCTGTGCATTCTAAGGTTGTGTCGGGCCGCTGCCATGGGACTTGATACACCCCATGGTGGGACCAGCATAGGTAACTACAACATCGGGGGCCGTAAGACACATGTAACTATGCGAGTAGGAGCCGATCATCATAGAATGGATCACTTCACCCTGATTATGGGGTGCCAGTTGGGAACTAGTTTATATGGGTTCAGAGATTAACATGGGGTACGATAGTATATTCGACCCTAGACAACTTAACCAAGTTTATAGTGCTTTCCCACTTCTTGATTATACTTATCATACCCAGTTCTTTATTCATAGACAAAATAGTACTAGACTTACTCAGGCTTTATGTCTGACTCTACTTTTCTTTCGTCTTCTTTTCTTCCGTTCCCCCCCCCCCCCCCAGGTCCACAGGGAGGGAACACTGCAGCTTGACCAGTCTTAACATCCAGCTTGAAGAAGAGAAATGTATTGCTTGGACGTTTTCGTTTGAAACTATGGCTTTGGACAAACTCTATGGGGCTTTTGCAGTTTATCTATGTTTTATTTATGCTTCTTTAAATAATGTAATCAAGACAGATTATGAAAGTGTTATGTTATGTTTTGGAAAAAGATGTAAGACAATTATGGTGATGTTGTTGTAGCACGTATTTGCTTTTATGAAATAAAAGTTGTTGATTTTTCCGCTGTTTACAAATATGTGTTCTTATATCTGTCTTGTATATCTGTGACTTATACTTATAAACCTCCACCAAAATTAGGGCATTCCCTTTGAGAGTGACCCTAACGGAGGTGGGGTGTTTCACTTGGTATCAGAGCATAGGTTTACCAGATAAGATAAAAAGTTTTGAAAAATTATTTTCAAAAAGGAAATTTAAAGAAGCATTTTTAAAAGAAAAATGTTATTTTATTTTAAAAAGGCAAAGTCCACTCCCCAAAGCCATAGGTATTATCTCTTATCCTTCGTTTTGAATCTATCCTTTTTGTTTCAGCATGTCCCAAGAACTTAACTTGCCAAAAGGGGTGCCAATACCTGGTTGGTTTAGGCGGTTCTTAGAAGCAAGGGCCACTCAGCCAGGTCCTACCGTTCCTCCTCCCCCAACTGAAGGAAATCATCCAGCTGCAGCAGCACCTTTTCCTCCACCTCCTCCACGGGGAAACACATTCGCTAAGATATGTAAAGATTTTAAAGCTATGGGAGGAAGGGATTTCCATGGAACTGAGTCCTTCGTGGCAGCTAGAAATTGGCTGAAAGAAACGGAGGACCTATTCATCATCTTTGAGGTAGAGGATAGACAAAAAGTACAGTTGGCAGTGTGGCTATTGAAGGGTGAGGCTTCCTACTGGTGGGAAGTCACTAATGCTGAAAGACCGGTGGAGACATGGGAGGACTTTAGGGCAAGGTTTGAGACTAAATTTCTCTCAGATGCGGAAAGAAGTTTGCAGTTGGAAAAATTCTTATTTCTTAAGCAAGGGGACAAGACAGTCAGAGAGTATGTGAATCAGTTCGATGAGCTGGCTAGGTTTGGGCTTGACCTAGTCAACACCCCGCACAAGAAGGCTCTCCGTTTCGTCAAAGGGTTGAATGAGCCATTACACAGTTTGGCCATGACCCATATACCCATGGGAGCCACGTATGAAAGATTGGTGCAAATGGCATTGCTGAATGAAGAGGATAAGGGCAAGAAGGAGACAAAGGCAGAAAGCTCTCAAGGGAAGAAAGAGGGTTTGCAGCCTAAGAAGACAGACTTTAAGAAGGGCGGGAAAGGCAACAAAGAGAAGAGGAAGTGTAATTTCTGTGGCAAAGTGGGGCACTTAGTAAAGGACTGCCGGAAAAAGAAAGCCAAGGAGAATGGTGGGTGCTTTTCTTGCGGTGAGACAGGCCACAGGGCGAAGGACTGCCCACAGAAACGAGGACAGGGGCAGAGGCCTGGATCCACCCCAGGGGCACAGGTTCATGTGCTGGAAGTGCCACCTCTGCAACAGCGAGGTATAAATACTTCTGTAGAAAGTGTAGTTTATCTTTATGATCACCCCGTTCGCACTTTATTTGATTCTGGCGCATCACACTCCTTTATCTCGTCTGGTCTAGTAGAATCTCTGCACCTAAAAACTAGTATGGTAGAGGACCCCTTAATTGTTTCAAACCCAATTGGGGGCCCAGCTCATTTGTCTATGATCTGTTTGGGATTGAAAATTTCTATTCTAAGTGTAGAATTTCAATGTAGTGCCTTTGTTTTGGGCTTTTCGGGTTATGGTTTGATTTTGGGTATGGATTGGCTATCCAGTAATGGGGCCATCCTTGATTGTGAGAAAAGGGTTGTTAGGCTCCTAACCCAGCTCGGAAATACTTTGGAAATTTCTTGTAATCCCTCGTATGCGGTTATGCTTAGTTACCTTGAATCGCTAGATGCCTCTGTTGAAAATTTGCAATCAGTTAAAGTGGTCCGGGAATATCCGGATGTCTTCGAAGAGGTGAAGGGCTTGCGTCCGAAGCGGGAAATAGACTTCCGCATATATCTTGTAGATAATGCAAAGCCCGTTGCGTTACCCGTTAGACGCATGGCTCCACGGGAAAGGAAAGAGCTCAGTAAACAGATTAAAGAGCTTCTAGAAAAGGGGTTCATTAGGAGGAGCATTTCAGAATGGGGCGCTCCAGTGGTGTTCGCTACAAAGGCGGATGGTTCACTCCGTCTATGTGTTGACTATAGGGAGCTCAACAAGCTAACGAAAAAGAATAGGCACCCTCTCCCTAGAATTGACGATTTGTTTGACCAGCTTGTAGGAGCGTCTGTTTTCTCCCAACTCGATTTAGCAACCGGTTTTCATCAACTAAGGGTGGCTGAAGATAGCATCGATAAAACGGCGTTCAGAACCCCCAGACGGCTTCTTTGAATGGCTTGTTATGCCATTCGGCTTGACAAATGCACCTGCTTACTTCGTGGACCTGATGAGTAGGGTATTTAGAGATTTCCTCAACAAATTCGTAGTGGTCTTCGTAGATGATATCCTTATCTTCTCAAAGAGTGAAGAGGAACATGCTCAGCACTTAAGGGCAATCATGGAAACTTTGCGAGTCCATCAACTAAAAGCCAAATTCTCCAAATGCCACTTTTGGAGAGAAGAGGTGAGGTTCCTTGGGCACATAGTATCCAAACAAGGGTTAGCAGTGGACCCTGCTAAGGTAGTGGCGGTACAGGATTGGAAGACACCAAGGAATGCAACTGAGGTCCGAAGCTTTCTAGGACTAGCGGGTTTCTATCGAAAATTCATAAGGGATTTTGCGAAAATCTCAGCTCCGCTCACGAAATTAACCAAGAAGAATCTAGTGTTCAATTGGGACTTGGATTGCGAGTTTGCTTTCCAACGACTGAAAAGGGCTCTTACAACAGCCCCAGTTTTGACGCTGCCGGATGGGAGCAAGATGTTCACTGTTTATACGGATGCATGTGGGACAGGGCTAGGCGCCGTCTTAATGCAAGAAGGAAGGGTAGTAGCTTATGGCGGGAGGCAGTTGAAGGTGCACGAAAAGAACTACCCAACCCACGATCTTGAGTTAGCCGCCATCGTCTTTGCACTCAAGTCTTGGCGACACTATCTCCTAGGTGAGAAGTTCGAACTTTACACTGACCATAAATCGTTGAAATATCTTTTCTCGCAGAAGGATCTTAACTTGAGGCAACAAAGATGGATGGAGTTTCTTGCCTCGTACGATTTCGAAATCTCCTATACTCCGGGCAAAGGCAACGTAGTAGCAGACGCGTTGAGCCGAAAGAAATTGACCCTAAGCCCGTTGTTTGTTGAAAGACAAAGCCTAGAGTTTATAGCCAGCTTCGACTTTAGGCCTTCCTCCGATTTCGTACCAGGCTTGCTAGCATCTCTCGAAGTGCGCCCAACTTTAGTGGATTCAGTAGGGACAGCACAACGCGAAGACCTTCAGCTTGTAGAAATAATTGATAGGCTAATTAGGGGTGATACTTCAAGTCACCTCAACAGATACTCTATCGACGATAAGGGTTTGCTAAGGCGAGACGGAAGATTATGCGTCCCACAGACAAAAGATTTAATAAAGAAGGTTCTAGAGGAAGCACATCACTCCAAGATGACGATACACCCAGGCGGAGATAAAATGTACAAAGACATAAAAAGGACTTTCTTCTGGAACGGCATGAAAAAGGACGTGGCAGAGTTCGTTTCTAAGTGTATGGTGTGCCAACAGGTTAAAGCGGAATAGAAAAAGCCTGGCGGACTGCTACATCCTCTAGAGGTCCCGCAGTGGAAGTGGGATAGCATCTCAATGGACTTCATCGATGGGCTGCCTAGGTCTAGGAGAGGCAACACTAGCATTTGGGTAATAATGGATAGGCTTACTAAAAGCGCCCACTTTTTACCTGTCAAAAGTAAAAGAACTGCCTCATCCCTAGCATCACTTTACCTCAAGGAAATCGTTCGACTCCATGGAATACCATCTAGCATTGTTAGTGACCGAGACCCCATCTTCACCAGTGAGTTTTGGCGGAGTCTGCAAGAAGCAGTAGGAACGCAGTTATGCTTGAGCACAGCCTATCATCCCCAAACCGACGGCCAAACAGAGAGAGTGAACAGAGTTTTGGAAGACTTTCTAAGACTATGCGTCCTTGACTTCGGAGGGACTTGGGAAGACCACCTTCCTTTGGTGGAATTTTCCTACAACAACAGCTATCAAACAACCATCGGAATGGCGCCCTTCGAAGCTTTATATGGAAGACCGGGCCGATCGCCCACTTGTTGGTGGGAGTCTACTGATAAGCTCATACTTGGACCAGATATGATCCGAGAGACTTCAGAGAACGTAGACTTAATACGAAGAAGGATGAAGACGGCCCAAGACAGACAAAAGTCCTATGCCGACAAGAGAAGGACCGACCTTGAATTTGAGGTTGGAGACAGAGTTTTTCTCAAGGTGTCACCGCTAAGAAACGTTGTTCGTTTTGGAACCACAGGAAAACTGGCACCGAGGTTCGTAGGGCCCTTCCCTATCATCGAGAAAATTGGGAAAATGGCCTATAGATTAGAGCTACCCGAGAAGTTGGCTGGAGTCCACAACGTTTTTCACGTTTCACATCTCCGAAAATGTCTACATGAGTCTGCTGAGGTGGTAGAGCCAAATATCCTCGAAGAGGCCGAAGTGGAACGCGAAGCAACCATAAGAAAAGTTCCAACCCGCATCTTAGGAACGGAAGTGAAGAAGCTACGCAACCGCGAAGTCAAGCTCGTCAAAGTTCAGTGGAGCGACGCCGAGGGAGACGCGACTTGGGAAACTGAAGCTAGAATCCGCACTGCCTACCCTTTTCTATTCGAGGGTACATCCTTGATCTTTCCTTTTCCTTAAGTTGCGCTTTTATCTATCTTTTTAGGTATACTTCCTCGACCTTATCTTTTAGGTAGAAACCCTTTGGATGGAAACATGTAATTGAAACATGTTATGGATGATGGTTGCAAGTGGTTGCAAGTGATTGCTAGTGGTTGCATATACACACACAATCTAGGTTTTAGATCGGCTCAGTCACTTCATATTGCATATGCATATATGTTTGCATTCGTATATGGTTGAACTCTAATGTGTTGTCATGTGGATGTTGCATTTGTATTGAATGATTGTGCACTCATGTAGAATCATGAATAGGAAAATTTGCATACATAATGGATTCATGGCACTTACATAATTCGCATTAAGGAGGTCAACTGGATCAGTAGACCGCCTGATTTTGCATTAGATAAGTACATGTACACACACACACTTCGCATATGATCATGAAGCATTAAAAGTCTTTTAAGGACAATGGATGCTCGTGTTTGATGGATGAGTAGATGGATGATTGGATGTTAGGATATACATTCCTCCTAACTTGAAGATTTCGGGGACGAAATCCTTTTAAGTGGGGGAGAATGTAACACCCCGTGAATTCTATAACTGTGAAACTCACAAATTAAAGTATAATTAATTTCAAATCAAAGAACTAAGGGAAACGGGATACGCCATTGCGTTCGTCTCGGAAAAATACGCGAAATAGAGTCCGAGTTTTCGAAAAACGGATATCGTATGAAGAAGTTATGGACGAACGAAGTTGGGCGAAAAACCGGAGAAGGGTCAGAATGCACTGGCGCACTTGGGAAGTGCGCCAGAACAAAAATGAACTGGCGCACCTGTGAAGTGCGCCAGTACATTTTTGACCTGGCGCACCTGCCAAGTGCGCCCAGGTCAAAAATGACCTGCTGGCCAGGTCTGGTCTAGCCCTGGCTGGCCAGGTCTGTGTTTGGCCGATTTTCAGAAGCTTGCTTTGTCATTAGGGCTAGGTGGCAGGCTCTAATTGGTCTCTCTTGCGAATGAATGGCTACGATCAATCCAAGCAACATCAATGGTCCTAATCAGTTTATAACCTCTATATAAACAACCCTAGACTAACCCTAATCTATTCATTCAAAAATAAGAACAAAGCCGCCATGTTGCTGAGGAACGACTAAGAGTAGCCGCCAATTGGAGAGAGAGGATTAGGAGGAAAATTCTAAAGCATAAAGCAACTCAATCAAATCAAACCGCATCTTCAAATCCCTAAATTTGAGAATTCACCACACCATTGTAAGTAGAGTATTACTTTGGTATGAACAAATAACTGTGTTGATTTGTATACTTGGTTGTGGTGATAAATAATTCATAATTTGTGCATTTCTATGATTCTTATCGATTTGGAATATTGTATATGTTTGGATATTCTCAAATTATGTTATTCATTATAAAGAACTACATGCGGTAGTTCTATGCAAGTATACGTTTGGAATATTTCGCAAATTATGCAATCCATGTTGAAGCTACATGTATGTAGTTGATTGAAATTCATGCAAGTTTGGGGCTTTGCTACTATACCATCATAATGTGTATTTTTATACAAACATCATTTTGGTGAAGTAATTGGAATAAGTTTGGGTTATCATAATCCATATGAAATTATGTTGAAAATTGGGCATCATGTATTAAGCCATGCTTTTGTACTAGAAAACCTATTGCAAACTTATGGATATGACTAGGCTATGATTGATATTTTGCATAAATTGAAATCCATATTGTTAACAAGAATTTTATGATGACATATGTGGTACATAGCTAGGTTTGATTCAAAAATCCCTTTTGCAAGTTTGTATGACTAAAGTAAAAATCATGATTTCATGTTAGAAATATTTATGCCATGGTTATGTGAACAAATTTAACTATACTTTTGTATTAGTCACAAAAGTAGACACCTTTGTAAACATGTAGTAGTCTTATGGACATGATTTGCTTATGTTTGACATTATGCCTAAATAAAAATATTGGTTCATGTTATAGTTATGACTATGTGTCAATAATGATACCCAATTTAGATTCTTATCTCAACTACAAGTCTACATGCTTTGATTCATGTCACCTATGCTTTATGACCAAAGTATATGTTACCACTATGCAAGTACACCAGTTTCTATTTTGTATTTCCAACGTCATATTGCAAGTTCATGCGCTCACCTTCCCTTTTTTTTGTGTATGTAATCACGCTTTAAGCCTCCCCTTTTCACATGGCTAAGTTGGGCTTTAAAAGGCTAAGCCCAACATATATATATAATAAACGGACGTGTAAAATGGGGGAAAATAACGTTGGGTTAAAATTACTAATGAATGGAAATATAAAATAGAAGGGCCCAAATTCAAGTATGGGTTGGGCCCATGATTGGTGTAACCTTTACACCATTAACTTAATAATGGGCCGCAAATATTTACATATAAGAAAATAAAGAAGAAAGACAAAATATGTAAATGTAGAACATACGATGTGTTTAACCCGAGGTTGGATTGAGTTGTGATGTAAACCTGCGCGGAACCGCCCGGCTGTCCAGTAGTCACAACAATACCTATCCAATGTGGGAGGTTAAACATGGAGCCCAATAAGGACCCGAGGTTAGACTGAGTTGTGGCGTAAGACTGCCCGGAACCAACCGGCAACAGGCAGCCACAACAATACCTGTCTAATGTGAGAGGTCAGGGCCTTAATAAGACAATTAAGGCTGAGTCAGGATTGTTAGGATTAAGTGAACTAAAGACTTAATCAAAATGGAACATGCTAAACTAAACGGACTGGTGGGGGTTAGGTTAGAAAACACTTAACCAACTTAGCATGTTGGCTAGAGATAGAAAACCTAGTAACGGGGGACCCTTTTCAGCAGTAACCCTAGAAGGTGTATCAGGATACCCTGAAACTAGGCAGGGTGGGGCACGATTACTGGGCTGATTGTAAGAGGTCAAATCGACGGCGGTGGTGTAGCAGTGTAGGTTCTAACGGGGTGCGGGCGTGCACACACTCCGGCGCAGAAAAATAAAGCACTGGGCACCAGTAGCATACCTGTGCATTCTAAGGTTGTGTCGGGCCGCTGCCATGGGACTTGATACACCCCATGGTGGGACCAGCATAGGTAACTACAACATCGGGGGCCGTAAGACACATGTAACTATGCGAGTAGGAGCCGATCATCATAGAATGGATCACTTCACCCTGATTATGGGGTGCCAGTTGGGAACTAGTTTATATGGGTTCAGAGATTAACATGGGGTACGATAGTATATTCGACCCTAGACAACTTAACCAAGTTTATAGTGCTTTCCCACTTCTTGATTATACTTATCATACCCAGTTCTTTATTCATAGACAAAATAGTACTAGACTTACTCAGGCTTTATGTCTGACTCTACTTTTCTTTCGTCTTCTTTTCTTCCGTTTCCCCCCCCCCCCCCCCAGGTCCACAGGGAGGGAACACTGCAGCTTGACCAGTCTTAACATCCAGTTTGAAGAAGAGAAATGTATTGCTTGGACCTTTTCGTTTGAAACTATGGCTTTGGACAAACTCTATGGGGCTTTTGCAGTTTATCTATGTTTTATTTATGCTTCTTTAAATAATGTAATCAAGACAGATTATGAAAGTGTTATGTTATGTTTTGGAAAAAGATGTAAGACAATTATGGTGATGTTGTTGTAGCACGTATTTGCTTTTATGAAATAAAAGTTGTTGATTTTTCCGCTGTTTACAAATATGTGTTCTTATATCTGTCTTGTATATCTGTGACTCATACTTATAAACCTCCACCAAAATTAGGGCATTCCCTTTGAGAGTGACCCTAACGGAGGTGGGGTGTTTCAACGAAAGTGGTGTGGTCCTGTGATTAGCCATATTTTAAATGTGTTGAATAGATTTCTCATACCAGTCCCATGACTGACTCGTAGTTTGTTTCACCTTCAAACTCGGGTTCCCCTTTTTCTACACGGGCAGCCTTGTATTTAGGTTTAGCTGGCTCTTTCTGGATAGCTGGAGTTGAAGATGGATTCTATCATTTATCTCTTTTTATGCTGTTCAGCTCCTATTGTACATTATGTTTGTTTTCCGCTGTAGACATTTATGTATAGCTGAACTGTATTTGTACTAAGTAAGAACCTGTATACTGTGTAACTCTGATGATTACGTTTATCCAGTATATTCTATTATGCATTATCTGGTGTATTTATTTAATTATGTTCTGCTATTATCTGTTTATGCGTAATATTCCAAAGATTACCCTTGCCACCGTCAGTACGGGGTTCGGGGTCGTCACATTAATTATTTAATAATGTAACCAATTTTTGAATTAACGTATCTTCTTCATACGGAAACGAAATGCAGTGATTTCAGAATCGTTTGAATCGTGAACACGAGATCTTCACGATGGAACTGACCAGAACCATTTTTGAGCACATCAGATCTGAACCAAATTCAGATCTGAACGTTACAGAATCAAATCAAGGTGAGAAATCTTAATCTATTTTTATTTTTATTTATTTTAAATAATATGAATAAATCGTAATTGTGTTCTCCTTCATTCATTGTATACGCTATGATTTGTGATTTGGTTTGAACTGTGATTTGTGTGTTATATGGATCTGAAAAATCAACATGTTTGTTAAGTATAATTGTGTTTAACAAGAATTATCAGTTTGTTAACTAGATTAGTTCTAAAATCTCAAATTTCAAATAAATATACATATTTATTTTGATTCGTGATTTTGTTGATAAATATATACATGCTTGATAAAACACATATGTGCGTTGTATCAAACTTTGAGTATTTGACTGATGGTGGTTATACACATTTTATGGAATAGAAAAATATGAACAACAAAATACACATTTGATTTTGTTAATAAGAATATGTTAGACAAAATTAACATTTTGAGTTAATTAGAATATGTTAGAAAAAATTAACATTTTGTGTTAATTAGATTTGTTCAACAAAATTAACATTTGTGTTAATTAGATTAGGTTAGACAAAATTAACATTTCTTGTTAATTAGATTTCAGTTAAACAAAAATTAACATTTTTGGTAATTAGAATATGTTAGTGAAATTGAAAATGAACCTTTGAACACATTGAAAAAGATTAGTTAAAAAACAAGCAAGATAATCATTTTTTGTTTACATTAAAAGACTTAAGACAAAAAAAGTACATTTTGTCCATTTAATAAGAATATACATTTTTGTGTTAAACCTGTTAGAGAAAATATAAATAACATTTGTAGTCATTGAAAAGAATTAGATCAAAATTATCATTTTGTTTAGAAATGTTAAGTAGGATAAAAAGTACCTTTTTGTTTAGAATTGTTTAAATTAGAATAAAAATCCATTTTGATTAGAGTGTTTAATTAGAAAAGAAACAATGTTTAAGTTAGAATCGACAAATTAGAGATAAAACATCACTCATGTTAAAATTTTCATATTTTGTTAATTTAGAATTGACAAACCCAGCTGTCATATTAGAATAGGAAAATATCTTTTATGATTAAGTTGCCATATTAGAATAGAAAAGATAAGAAAATAAAATTCACATTTTTATTTGTGACATGAAACAATAGAAAAGATAAGAAAATAAAATTCACATTTTTGTTTGTGAGATGAAACATTAGAAAGGTATGAAAACAAAATATCCATTTTGTTAATTAGAAAAATGTGAAAATGAAAATGTCATTCTTGTGGTAAAGTTTAGAAAAGCTATGTTAATGAAAAATATCACATTTGTTAGAAATAGTATGTTAGTATAAGAACATCACATATATTAGGAAATGATAAGTTAGATTAAATTTATCCGCTTTGTTAGGAAATGATAAGTTGGAATAAAGATAACATTTTAATTATAAAATATTAGAGAAGATAAAGATAACATTTTAATTATAAAATGTTAGAGGAGATAAAGATAACATTTTAATTATAAAAGGTTAAAGAAGATAAAGATAACATTTTAGTTATAAAATGTTAAAGAGAAGATAAGAATAACATTTTAGTGATAAAATGTTAAGATGAAGAGAAACAATATTTTAGGTACCAAATGTTAATGGATTAAAATAACATTTTAGTTATAAAATGTTAAGAGGAATAAAAATGACATTTTAGTTATAAAATGTTGAGTTGACAAAAATATCACTTTTTATTTGTTTGTTGTGCTACAATTGACAACGAAACAAATATATTACTTTTATATGTTTTTGTTGAAAGAGAATTGTCAACAAAAACAAAGTTATCCTTTTTATTTGTTTCGTTGAAAATGTTAGAATTGATTTAACATAAAATATCATTTTATGTTAATATGAAAGATTAGAAATGTTTACATATAAAATACTCTATTATGTGATAATAGAAAGCATAGAAATGTGTTAACATTGAAAAATATTTTTTATGCGATAATAGAATGCATAGAAATTTGTGAACATATTAAATATATTTTTATGTGATTAGAACATCTAAAAAGGGGAAACAAATAAATTATACTTTTATTTGTCACTAGAGTACATAAGAAAAAGGTAGGGAAATAAAGGTGTTATGTTAGTTGAAAACTAAATGTAAAAGAATGATAAAAACATTTTTTTTATTATTTAAATAGAATTTGACAAAATATACATTTGTGGTTAGTTAAAAAGAATTAGGCAGAAATATACATTTTTGGTTAGTTAAAAAGAGTTAACCAAAATATACATTTTTGTTGGTCAGAAAGGGTTAAAAACAAAAACTACGTTTTTGTTAGACATAAGGATTAAAAACAATTTTGCCAAATTGGAATCGTTAAAAACTAAAATGAACATTTAGACAAGTTGGAAGAGTTGAATTAGGAAAGTATATTTTATTCACATTTTAGATGTGAATAAAAACATGAATTTAAAAGTACATTTTTATTTACACTTTAGATGGAAATAAAAACCTAGCAATAAAAGCGACATTTTAATTTACATTTTAGATGTAATCAAAAAGATAGAATTTTAATGTTTTATTTTTGTTGTCAAAATAGAGACAATAAAAAGATTAGAATCAAAGTTTACATTTTTATTTACAATTTAGACGTAAATAAAAAGAATAGAATTTAAGTGACACTTTTATCTACATTTTTATATGTAGATAAAAAGATTAGATTTAAAATTACATTTTTATTTACAATTTAGATGTAAATAAAAAGCTTAGAATTAAAAGAAGTATTTTTATTGTCGTTCTAGGGGCAATAAAAAGAGTAGAAATAATAGTGGCATTTTTATCGTCATTTTAGATGCGATAAAAGAATGGATCTTAATAATTGAAACCGATATAGGAATTATATATATATATATATATATATATAAATATAAACTAAAATTAAACGAATCGCGCTGCTGCAATTCGCGTTTTGAAATCGTAACTTTAAACGATTATACCGAAAGATCCAACCGTCGGATTTACCCAAAACGGGAACCATTAGGACCGCTTTGGGAAGATCTTTCTGACGATATAAACTTTGATAAAATCCAATGGTTAGATTTCGAGATAAGTGTAAATCAAATTTTGATAAAAACAGCGCCAGGGCCGCCGATCGACCCGAAGCGTCGTTAGATGAAAATAGTTATTTTCATAGCGATATATCATTATTAAATTCTAATAACGATATGAAATGGTTTTAAACTTTATATATATGTGAGGATCATTTGAAAAGTCCGAGTTCAATCTCATTTCAAATGGTTATACGACGATCTAAGTCGAAGAGTTGAAGTCGGTGGTTGAAGACCGACGATCTTCATGTCGGATGGATGAGTTACCACTAACGCCCATGATTGGAGTAGCTACCTTGAAGGGGCTACAGTGGTGGCCGCCCGGACGTACGTGTTGATTGTTCGGGTATGCGAGGAATAAGGTGCCTGCGGTTTTGTTCAGACCCAGAACGAACTTGTAAATGGATTGTATGTTTGACGTTGTATTCCTTTACACTATATTCGTTAATCTCTGCCAAATATATATCTGTTTGGTGGTTAACACCCTTCTCTAAGACGCATGAGCTTAGAGGTTATATATTGGCAGAAATCATTTGTATAGTATGGATTGACAATGTGGCATGCCAAGATGCATAGATCAAGGCTTTTGTTGAAACGCAGGGACTTGTGGGATGATCAAAGCATTGCCCATTACGGCATAACTTTGTGTATAGCGTGACTTCGCGAGCCTCACACCCCAGTATGAGTGAAAAACGGGATATGGACCGTAGGGAGTGCACACGTTTCTTTCTAGCTAGGAGTAGTGTTAGTGCTTAAACTGGCTGGCATTTTACTTATGTGGATGATGGATTGAGGTACCTCGGATTTATAGGTTGTTAGTGGCCATATGGAGGTTCAAAGGAACCGGGAAACGTGTGTTCAGGCATAATTAATCCGCAACCGTTAGGTGGGGACCGACCCTACCGCATCCAAGGGTTGCCCACAGTTGTGATCCTGAGGCATTTGCTAGAGTGTCTCGAATCGGAGAGGACGATCCCTAGCCTCGATTTCATGATGGAAAACCAATTTCCAATACGACACCATGCGGTTTTGATTGTAGAACTAGTATGGCGAGATGATATATGGTACCCATGCCGTCTATGACTGATACATTATGATTAAATTGTTTTTGAAACATATATAGACAATAATAATAATATCAAGTCTGTTTTTATCGTATCAAGCATCTTTTGACCATTATAAGGTAAAACTCTATCCTCCGGTTTGCGTTGCATTGTGTGATGGGACTTTAGTCTTATAATGGTTTCATTTTTCTAAAAAGCATTGTGTTGTTTAACGATTTACCTTATTTTATGCACTGGCAATCCAATGAAGTAAACCCGTTCCGCGTTAGCGGCGTGGCCCTGTGATTAGCCTTATAATTAGATTAGTTAAGTTAGATTTCTCATACCAGTCCCATGACTGACCTGTAGTTTGTTTCACTTGCAAACTCGGATGCCCATATTTTTCACACGGGCAGTTGAGTAGCTTGTTTGCAGATATCTATCCTTTTAGCAGGATCCTGGATCGAAGCTTAAAGCTGTGTCCAGAGCATTGATAGTCTTCCGCTGCAATGTATTAAATTCATTGTAATTTGTCTGCCGCTGTATTATTTCTTTCTTTCGATGTACTCTGATATTCTGTACTCTGATGTTATATTATCATGATGTAATAAAAGTCTGTTGTTATTGTTCTAATGTATTGTATTCCCAAAGTTAACATATGCGGGAATTGAACGGTCTTGGTCGATTTTGCGATCGATTAAGTCCGGGCAAAATCCGACCCGTTACAACATGTGTTCAGGAATTGCCAATCCTCAAAAGTAAGAGAGGACCAGCCCAACTGATTCCAAGGATCGTTGTGTGTGATCCTGAGACATTTGTTAGAGTGTCTCCAAAGGAGAGGAGCTTGTCCATTGCGTCGACTCATAATGGAATCCAATTTCCAATACGTGATAATTCAGTTTTATTTATAGAGCTTAGTACGGCGACATAGTGGTATGGGTCACTTATGTCGTCTATGATTTATACATTATGATTGAAGTTGTTTTCTTCACTTATAGTAATAATAAAATATGAAATTTCACGTACCAAGCATTTTTGGCTATTATAAGGTAAAAACCCTATCCTTCGACTTGCGTTGCATTGTGTGATGGGACCTGGGTCTTATAATAGCTTTATTTAGCATTGCGCTGTTGTTTTATGCACTGGTATTCTTGGAAGGAAACCCGTTCCGTGTAATACGGCGTGGCCCCTTGATTTACCTAACTTTAAAAATAAAGATTAATAAATATTTTAGTTCTCACACTAGTCACATGACTGACCTGGAGTTTATTGTTTTAACCTAAACTCTGGGTGCCCCTATTTTCGACACAGGCAGCTAGTAATTTTGGTTTTGCATATTTATATTCACAGGATCCTGATTTACAACTGGAAGGATGCTCGGAAAGCTCTATATCCGTGTGTTACTTTCAGTTGTGTTTTGTATTGTTTTTCCGCTGCTATGTAATTTATTGTAATATCTGATATTTGTCAAATGTGTAATATTTATTCATACTCTATATATTCTTGTATTCTTATGGAATTATTGTAATAAACAATGAAATGTTCTTCTGTTTGCGTTCCGATGTGTCTTGTCCTCAACGCAATCCGTTCTTTCCTTACCGGGGAAGTTCGGGTCGTGTCAGTTTGGTATCAGAGCTTTGGTTTACAGAGCTCGAGAACAAGACACATTAGAACCAAACAAAAGAATTCTTCAGAGATTGGATTAGCAATATCCAATAAGAATAACTCATTATAGATAGGATCAGTAATATCCTAGAATTAGTGTGAAGAGTATATTTTTCGAATGAAAACAAATTTTGTTTTGAAATTTAAATCGTTTTATACGTATTTGAATATTTTATTTGTATTGAATTTGGACAATCGAGCATATAAGGATTTTGCATATACGCGTCATGAACGTATATTCGAAGTTTTAATATAGTGGATAGATATAGAATCACACTCTAGTCGCCCGGAGATTGTTCTGATGATTGATCGATCATCCTCAGAATTTATGTTCGAGTTTCGAAGGTGTGCTATTTGTATATTTCCATTAGATTGGTGTGAGAACCAAAACTAATAGGGCTATCGTTGTGATTTGGCATTAAGAACATGATTTTTTGTATATATATCAAAGTTATGAATTTAAACGTTAATCAACTAATTGATTGCTGGTTGTGTTGTTTGATTATTGTTTGAATTAATTGTATGTTGAACATTTAGCCAAATTGTACAAAATAGTGAATTGTATTGAAAATTTATCGCATTTGCATGCATATACATGTACTTACATTGAACTGGTCATAGCAAGGAGGCTAGAGCAGAGGAATAAAATTGTTTGCCCGACAAATAGGTACATGTTTATTGTATTTCTTGGGTTTTGGATGATTTTATGAGCCGATTGGCTAGCCGCTTGACGTTTTCTTTTTATTTTGGATTGAAGAAGGCCATGGGAGGCTATATGAAATATCCTGAAGTCCCCGGTGCAGGGGAGGTTATGGCGAAAATTTTCAAAAATTTAGGGTATTAGCCAAATTGTTGAAAATTTTGAAAAGTTCTTAGAAATAGAAAAGTTGAAGAACATAAGCCGTAATGAAAATAATGGAAGTTGAGTTGGTTTGTAAAACAACTTTCAGCTTCGTTCCTTTTCGGGGACGAAAATTTTTAAGTGGGGAAGATTCTAACAATCCAGAAATTCTGAGCCAATTTAAAAATTTTATTTTGGCAATTTTAGTGAATTTTGAATATTTAAAATGATTTATTTTAAATAATAGTGACAAGAAATTTATTTTGAATAGAATTAGAACGTATATATTTATATAGATCGTCGTTAGAATATAAATATTTATTTATAATTATAAAAGGATTTGAAAATGGAGCGGTAGTTCGAAAATTTGATTTCAAACTTCAAATGAACGTACCGGGTGCAAAATAAACCGTATTTTGGTGAGACCAAAAATATTAGAAACTAATTGAGAATATCTTTCCAACGAATCCCAAAAATCAAAATTTAATAGCGGGGATCAAAAGATATGCCCAGTTGAAAATTCAGAATAGTCGTTATGGAATTCTGTCCCATAAAAATGGAAATTTTGCAAACCACCTCGGTTTTCGACGAAACCTCTTTTGTTGGATCCGTGATGTCTAGTTATTGCTAGATTTCAAAATTCGTAATTTTTCGAATCAATATGTAAGTGTGGCAAAGGAAATCGCGTTTGACCAGTTTTAGTTGATCCTAATCGTCTAGAAAATGGCCACTTTTCAAATGGTCTCAGAATTTGATGAAATTAGTTTTCTTAGGACCGTATCGTCAATACAAAGCTAGAATATATTTTTCGGGAATTTTTAGAGTCCGTATGTGGCCCCGTAAATTGAAATGCGCGTTCAAATTCAATATATAGATATATATTTTTTGATTTTGACGAAAACTGATCGAAACGATCAAATCAGCTTATGATACATATCCCATTGTGTTCGGAATGAGGGTAATTAGCTATGGACGACAGTCAGTGGGTTCGATTTCGAGGTTGAAATTAAAAGTTGCTTTTTGAAATTAATTAAATAAAATAATATATATTAAATTATATAATCTCCTACCTCCCACCCCCTTCTCTTATATTCAAAGTCCACGCTCATAAAATTAAAAAGAAAAAAAACAAACACGATCTCGAATCGAGATCGACGGTGGCCGCTTCCCCTACGTGCGCCACCACCGCCTGAATCCACTCCGCCTGCCGTCGCCCCCCTCTTCTTCCTCCCCTCTCGCTCTTCCTTCTCCTCCAACCTCTCCCTCCCCGAAACCCGTGAAACCCCCTCAACTTCGCCCCCTCTTCTCCTTTTTCGTCCTCCTCTCGTCGCGCCCCCCCTTTCTGACCTGCGCAAGACCCCCAGGCCCTCCTCCATCCAAAAATCCGAATTTTACGAGTGAAAACGTGTGTTTATAATTTGTTTTCTTTATTATTAGTTTTTTCTATTTATTTCAGTTTAAATATATATATATATATAGAGTTATTAAAATGTGTTGGTTTTAGTGTGTATTATAACTAAATAAAAAGACAAGATTTTTGTTATAGAAAGATGAAGTTTTTTTAAGAAAGGCGAGATCTTTAACATAACAAAGACGAGTTTTTTTATATATAGGAAAGTTTATATTTTTAATAACGAAAAGGTGAGATTTTTATTCGTATGAAGCCATGGTTTTTACCCGTGTGAAGATAGAATTTTTATCTATATAGTAGCGGTGTAAAAATAGAATTTTTATCTATATAGTAGCGGTGTAAAAATAGAATTTTTATCTATAGAGTAGCAGTGTAAAAATTGAATTTTTATCTATATAGTAGTGGTGTAAAAAAAGAATTTTTTATCTATATAGTAGCGGTGTAAAAATAGAATTTTTATATACATAGCAACAATATAAAAATGGGATTTTTATATATGTAGTGGCTACGGACAAAGAAATTGACAAAAGGCGAGCACGACGAAAATTTCTACATATGAAGAGTCATGGCGTTTGGTTTAGCTTGGGTGAGAACTTCTCACTTTAAATCTTGTTTTCTAGTTAAAAATATATACAAGGATGCAGACGGTGCTTAGCAGCACCCGACACCCGTCGTCCACAGAGCATGGACGACTTGTATGCTTGTTTGATGTGTTGTGAAGTTTGTTTGTGATGTTGATGTGAAATGGATAATAAAATATTCATGACTTCAAATAAATAAATTATCGTCAAAAATATAATTTTTAACTGGAATGTGAATAAATAAATATTCATTTATAAACCGGACGGTTTGTTTATGTACACCTATTTGAAGGACATTGATTAGGACGATAAATTTTACACGTTGCCCAACCGCACAAATAATATTCAGTGTTTGTGGATTGAAACCCAACACGGGTGTTGGGATGATATTTGGCGTACACAAATCCCAATTGTTTAGTGGTATGTCGATCGTTTGATTGACATACTGTATGAGCGCTAATTAGTTGTATTCAATGCCTATGCATTTGTGTGGTGCACTTTGGATGATGATTGATTATTTATCTTTGTTATTATATACATGTGTTGTATGGAATCCATGTAATTAACATTATATGGTAATTGATTGCGCCTCATTCCATTTGGGAAAATAAAGAATATTGTGAAATATATATATATTCATGTGTTGAATTGAATAAAATATATATTCATGTGTTGAAATTGTTCATGTGTTGAGTAAAATATTTTAAACAATAAAATCTTTATCTTTATCATAATTTCATAAAATATATTAAATAATAAAAATAGTCATGTGTTGACAGTACTCATGTGTTGAGAATATTCATGTGTTGAAAGAAATATAGATTCATGTGTTGAATAGAATAAATATTCATTTGTTGAATAGAATAACGAAGTTATGGAAATATATAAAGCCGTGTTGACTAGAGATGCGCCATTTTGACGTGAATGATATTTATATCGATTATATTCATTTTTTAATGAATATAGAAAAGAAGTGATTTCAAAATATAACGTTTTGAAAATATTATCATTTGTATATCGATGATGTGGAATATTCAATTTTGATTTGAAATCGAATATGAAGTTGAAATCGTTTCGAAAATGAATTTAAAACGATTTATAAAATACGTTTTAAAAGGAAATCAATGAAGTATATATAATATATATATATTATATATATATATATATATATATATATTAATGGCCTGAATAGAACGCGCCGCGCCGTGGCATTTCGTGAATTTCGACCATTGACTTCGAATGGACATTACGGGAGATCCGACCGTCGGATTCTCCTGAAACTGGAACCATTGGGTTCGTATCGAAAAAGGATTTCCAATGAATATTAGAAATTTGAAATCTAACTGTTGGATTTCAAATTATGTCCAAATCAAATTTGGAAAAGGTCGTTGTAAGTGCAGTTCGATGGCCGTTGATGGAAATCGACCGTACGGGCCTTGATAAAATTATTAAAAATATCAATAATTTATGTAAAATCATAAGAAATGATTTGTGAATAATTGTGGTAAAAATTTCCAAATTTGAAAAGATAAAAATATTTTTTTATCCAAATGAACTAGCTTATAACTAGAAATAAAAATCCATTTATTTTTAAATAAATAAAATGGATTGAAAGCGGTTTTAAAAATAATCAGAATTTCCAATTCGTGAATTGTGAGGGGTTTGAATCGAAATTATCTTCGGAATATTTCGATGTTGGATTTTGTGATTATACAGATATTGTTATGGAAGTTTGAAAAATATATTTATATCATTATTTCCAATACGATATTTGTTGGTCATAGAATTTGATATTGAATAAGCCGATATATTTTCTATTCAGAGCCTTGTATACAATATCAAATGTGATTTGGGTTAGTCGTGAATGGTGTCTTCTTTAACACTGTTTTAAGCCCAGTTGAGAAAAAGATTAAATGTTTCTATTTAGATTTAATGAAGTGTACCAATTAAATAATATTATTTGGAGTTGAATTTAAATTGGTTTTTGGGTTTATCGTGAGCGGTGTTTTGAATAACACATGTTCTTTAACCCGATTAACAATGGAAAGTGATTTTGGGTTTATCGTGAACTGCGTTTTAGATGACATTGGTTCTTTAACTCATTTAAGGACAGGATATTGAATTTTGGGAAGATTAAAACTAAGTGGAGTTTTAATGAATGTTTAATTAGATTGAAAAGATCGAGAATGGAGTATCACCAGTTTTGCTCTAAAGCGATAGTTAAATCTTTAATTAGATTTGAACGTGAAATGGTAATTAATATTTACCGATAACACTGTGGCGTTAGATATGGAGTATTACCAGTTTTTCTCCATGGGGTATATAGGTTGGGATTGGGAAATAAAATAAATAATTACTTCGGTGTGGTTCGCTAATCCTGACTAGTTTGGAAAACCATAATATGGCTTGAAATAATATCTAAAGGAAGATTAAAGAATAAATTTAGAAGAATTTATCTTTGATAAAATTAATGGGAACCTTTCCCTAAGAATGTGAAAATTTAAATAAAAGAATATTCTGAATTGGAATGAGGTGTATGTTGTGTTTGTGTAACATCTGTTTAGTATATACGCGGGTTATTCCGAATGGCCATGTTTATACCCATTCTGAATAACCGATTCGATGATAAGTCGAAGATGAAGACGGTGGTTGAAGATCGGAAGTCTTCACATCGTTTGGGTGATTACTGATGATCTTGATTGGGCTGTACACCCAGGATGAGGGAATCAGTTGATGATCGTCCAGACGTACTTGGAGATCGATAGATATGCGAGGAAAGTGCTTCCGGTTTCGTTCAGACCCAGAACGAACTTGTAAACGGACTGTGTGTCTGACATTGGATTTTATTCTGAGTTGATTGATCTCTATTTAATATACATCTGTTTGGCGGCGGAGAATTTATTCTCTTGCTAAACTCCCTTCTCTGAGACGTACTAGCTCAGAGGTTGTATATCGATGGACATCAGTCGCATGGAGTGAATTGCCTGTGTGGCACGCCTAAGTGGCAAATGATCAAGGCTTCTGTTGAAAAGAAAAGTCTTTTGGTTGATGATCAAAGCACGGCCTGTATGGCATAGCTTTGTGTATAGCGTGAATTCGCGAGCCTCACACCTCGGTATGAGTCAAAAACGGGATACGGACCGTTGGGAGAACACGACGTTTCTTTCTAGCCATGGGTGATGTCAGTGACCTACCATGTGACGGCCCGTCCCGCACCAGCCTGCATTTCCTCCGAAAATGCGCTGTACACATGCCCAGCTAGCACAGAACGGTCGTCAGAAGAAAAGAAAGAAGAGAATGAACTAATCAAGGAACCTGTAGAATGTCTCACACCGCATGGGATAAAATATAATAATAACATACTTGACATAAAACAGGCGAGACAGTGCATAAGCTGATAACTAAAATCAACATCAATCATCAGAGCAGCGGAAATCCATATACAGCTTATTACAATTTTCCAAATTTACTGTCTCTAAACAAAAGAAAGCTAAAGTAGAAGATACACCAACAATGCCCAAGCAGTGATCTTCAACAACACAGGGAGAATATTATGTATATAGTACGTGGAAGCCTCCTGCTCGTCTCCGGACCATCTACCCGTGCATCACCAGCTAACCTGTCTCTAGTCTGCTCGTGTGAGCACCCAGAGTAATAAGAGGAGACATAAAACTCTGGGTCAGACATAAAGCCTGGTATGAGCGATAAGCATCTTAAACAGAACAATAGCAGGTATACTAAACCATACCTGAACCTGGACCTGCAACCAAAGAGTTAGTACCACATACCGTACAATACTCCAAGGTGCCATAATAAATAGTGTAAGAATACGGGGGTGGGGTGTGCATGTCATAATGATAGCAAACAAATCATCCATATCAACCATCCTCACACCTCTCACTCAGTGCGTAAAGCGTACGACATCTACCACTTTGGAACACTAGACAAACTGAGGTAACGACGAATCCCGACTTGTAGAAACCCTGCTGTGACCAAGCCAAACACTTGGAGTCATGACCAAACATTTCAATGACCCACTTCATTGGTCGTAGCCCTTGGTTCTACCGATGCCATAATGGCCCTGAATCCGCCTTCGTACCTCCTACCATAGTGGTCCAAAGCTATAGACGTCGATAACTCCTTGGCACGCGTCCCGCAGCAAAGCCCAACCATGAAGCGAACTCATTGATTCCCATCTAAATCTTGAGCTCTAACTTCTCATTTGGACTTCCTTTGCATCTCGGGTTTTGATCGAGTTGGAGTGGGTCTTCAGAAGAGTTGTCGCGCATTAACAGTCCTAGAATTCTGTTCGGTTCGGTAGTCATCACCTTCATCGGTTCGGGTCGGATACTCCACTTCGGGTCGGGTCGGTGTCCTCCTCCGGGTCGGGTCGGTTCAGTGATTCTCCCCCTCCAGATATCGGTTCGGTTCGGGTGTGTCTCTGCTTGAGTTCGGTTCGGAGGTCGTTCATCCGATTCGATTCTTTCTGATTGACTTGTTTGCCTGCTCCGATCCGTCCTGTTCCCTTCCTCCGATCCGGTCTGCTCCCTTACTCCGATCCAATCTGCTCCATTGCTCCGATCCGATCTTCTGTCCAACTCCAACTCTAAGCAATGGCCTTCCTTCCTGCCAAACTTCTTCCAGTGACAAGTCCCAATCCAGTTCGGATTCCCTTGGTCAGTTCACTAGTCCGATCCGACCCCTGCTCCGATCCGAACCAGTTCGGGACCTGCACATTTCTGCAACTTTCCAGCGAGCTTTCTACGCCATTCGACGACGTTTTCGACCAATTTAACTATTCTAATCAATCATAAAACATACCATAGAGTCATAGCAACATGTAAGAACCACCACAAACACCTAACAACAATTCAAATGAACCAAAATGGATCAAAAGTGGCTAAAACCTCACATTTTCTTATAATCTCTCTTAATCATGTTTAAGCATACGATTAGCAAAACACATCGAAATTAACCCAAATTTCTAACAGAGCCTTAAAACATTATTTTAGAATTTTAAGAATTTTTCCAGAATTTATTTACGTATAAATTCGCTAATCTTCACTAATTACCCTTAATCACTGTAATTAGTGCAAAAACTATGCAAATCACTCACCTTGGCCACAAATGAAACACCAAATCTGAAATACTCTCTGTTTGGGTCGAATTCCTATGTATAGCAGCAGCTCCAACCTTGCTTTGTTGCTATTTGGCCTTGCTTTGATGTAGTTTAGGCTTAATCTTCACTAAAATGTGTTTTGGAGTGGTTTTAGAGGATGGAAGCCATTACTAAGGTCTCAAGGAGGTTTGTGGCGGCTCAAAACTGAAATGAAAGTGATAACCTAACCCTAATCAGTCTTCCTATACCTCTAAACCCGAAATTCCCCTTGGGCCTAGCTGCTAATCACCCGGTTAAGCCCAATTAAGCTGTTTTTCACCATCTGAAACTTGTTTCAGCCATATCTCCCAAACGGTGAGTCCGTTTGACTAATGTGACCACTCTATGGAAAGAGAAACCATCATCCGGAGCCAATGGAAGTGGTTTCAGGTCAAAATTCCTTTCCAGTCAAAAGTTAGGGCCAAAACAGTGCCAACTAGGGGTAAAATGGTCATTTAAAAATCGTGAAAAATCATGAACATGGGAAATGACCCCAATAGTCGTCTCCCAAAGTTACATGACCATACGACTTCGTATGTGAAAGAAATAAATATCCTACGATCCTATGATGCGTAGAATACGGGTCGTTACACTCTCCCCCCTTAAGAAATTTCGTCCCCGAAATTCCTTAACCCAAAACATACAAGGGATCCCGCATGCCTAACAACCATATACAACATTCAAATATGCAAAACAAGCAAACAAGCCTATCCTAGCATGCGGAAAACTAAATCGAAGTCAAAATCTTACCAGGTAAAGAGTTCTGGGTGTGTCTTCCTAATGTCCTCCTCTGTCTCCCAAGTACAATCACTCTCGTCCTCGCTCCACTGTACCTTGACTAGCTTCACCGCCTTCCTTCGAAGTTGCTTCATGTCGTGCTCGACAATACGGGCCGGCTTACGGTTCCCAACCGCCTCGGGTTCTACTTCGAAGTCCTCTAACTGATCAGGTGAAATAGTCATATTTGAGTCGTGAACGAACTTCCTTAGTTGGGAAACATGAAATACGTTATGAACTCCCGCCATCTTCTCTGGTAAGTCAATTCTATATGCCAAATTCCCGACTAGTTCAAGAACAGGGAATGGGCCAACAAACCTTGGTGCCAACTTGCCTCTCCTGCCAAATCGTATTACGCTCTTCAACGGAGAAATCTTGACAAACACCAAGTCGCCAACGGAGAATTTTAAGTCTCTTCTCCTCTTATCAGCATAACTCTTCTGCCTATCTTGGGCAGCCTTCATTCGTTGTTGAATGATCTTGATCTTATCCGACGTTTCTCTCACCACATCTGGTCCAAGCACAAACTTCTCGCCAGTCTCTATCCAACATGATGGTGAGTTGCATGGTCTTCCGTACAAAGCTTCAAACGGAGCCATACCGATACTGGATTGGTAGCTATTATTATATGCAAACTCTACTAGATGCAAATGGTCATCCCATGATCCACCAAAATCCAATATACATGCTCTCAAGAGATCTTCCAAAATACGGTTCACCCTCTCCGTCTGACCGTCGGTCTGAGGATGATATGCGGTACTGAGATGTAACTCTGACCCTAGAGCCTCTTGTAAGCTCTTCCAAAACCCACTAGTGAACAACGGGTCTCGGTCACTCACAATGCTTTTAGGTATTCCATGAAATCTCACTACCCACTTCATATACAATTCTGCTAACTTAGCTGCCGTTCTGGTCGATCTGACTGGTATAAACCTTGCACTTTTAGTCAATCGATCTACAATTACCCAAATGCTGTCATATCCCGATCTAGTCCTTGGTAAACCATCGATGAAATCTGAAACACCCCACCTCCGTTAGGGTCACTCTCAAAGGGAATGCCCTAATTTTGGTGGAGGTTTATAAGTACAAGTCACAGATATACAAGACAGATATAAGAACACATATTTGTAAACAGCGGAAGAACAACAAACTTTATTTCATAAAGTCAAATACGTGTTACAACAACATCCTTTCCAAAAACATAACATAACATAACACTTTCATAATCTGTCTTGAGTACATTATTTTTAAAGAAGCATAAATAAAACATAGATAAACTGCAAAAGCCCCATAGTGGATTGTCCAAAGCCATAGTTCAAAACAGGAAAGTCCAAGCAATACATTTCTCTTCTTCAAGCTGGATGTTGAGGTTGGTCAAGCTGCTGTGTTCCCTCCCTGAGGACCTGGGGGGGAAACGGAAGAAAGAAGACGAAAGAAAAGTAGAGTCAGACATAAAGCCTGAGTAAGTCTAGTACTATTTTGTCTATGAATAAAGAACTGGGTATGATAAGTATAAACAGGAAGTGGGCAAGCACAATAAACTTGGTTAAGTTGTCTAGGGCCGAATATACTATCGTACCCCATGTTAATCTCTGAACCCATATAAACTAGTTTCCAACTGGCACCCCAAAATCAGGGTGATGTGATCCATTCTATGATGATCGGCTCCTACTCGCATAGTTACATGTGTCTTACGGCCTCCCCCGATGTTGTAGTTACCTATGCTGGTCCCACCATGGGGTGTATCAAGTCCCATAGTGGCAACCCGACACAACCTCAGAGTGCACAGGTATGCTACTGGTGTCCAGTGCCTTATTTTTCTGCGCCGGAGTGTGTGCACGCCCGCACTCCGTTAGAACCTACACTGCTACACCACCGCCGTCACTTTGACCTCTTACAATCAGCCCAGTAATCGTGCCCCACCCTGCCTAGTTTCAGGGTATCCTGATACACCTTCTAGGGTTACTGCTGAAAAGGGTCCCCCGTTACTAGGTTTTCTATCTCTAGCCAACATGCTAAGTTGGTTAAGTGTTTCCTAACCTAACCCCCACCAGTCCGTTTTGTTTAGCATGTTCCGTTTTGATTAAGTCTTTAGTTCACTTAATCCTATCAATCCTGACTCAGCCTTAATTGTCTTATTAAGGCCCTGACCTCTCACATTAGACAGGTATTGTTGTGGCTGCCTGTTGCCGGTTGGTTCCGGGCAGTCTTACGCCACAACTCAGTCTAACCTCGGGTCCTTGCTGGGCTCCATGTTTAACCACCCACATTGGATAGGTATTGTTGTGACTACTGGACAACCGGGCGGTTCCGGGCAGGTTTACATCACAACTCAATCCAACCTCGGGTTAAACACATCGTATGTTCTACATTTACATATTTTGTCATTCCTCTTTATTTCTTATATGTAAATATTTGCGGCCCATTATTAAGTTAATGGTGTAAAGGTTACACCAATCATGGGCCCAACCCATACTTGAACTTGGGCCCTTCTATTTTATATTTTCATTCATTAGTAATTTTAACCCAACGTTATTTTCCCCCGTTTAACACGTTCGTTTATATATATTTTGGGCTTAGCCTTTTTAAAGCCCAAATTAGCCATGCGAAAAGGGGAGGCTTAAAGCGTAATTACATACACAAAGGGGGGGGATGTGAGCGCATGAACATGCAATACGACGTTGGAAAAACAAAATAGAAACTGGTGTACTTGCATAGTGGTAACATAGGTGACATGAATCAAAGCATGTGAACTTGTAATTGAGATATCATTATTGTCACATGAACCTATATTTTTATTTAGGCATAATGTCAACCATAAGCATGGCATAAATATTTCTAGCATAAGCATGGCATAATGTCAAACATAAGCATGGCATAATATCAAACATAAGCATGGCATAAGTATAGTTAAATTTGTTCACATAACCATGGCATAAATATTTCTAACATGAAATCATGATTCTTACTTTAGCCATGTAAACTTACAAAAAGGGACCTTTTGAACCTAACCTAGCCATGTACCACATATGTCATCATATAATTCTTGTAAACAAGATAGACCTAATCATGGTTGCCAAATATCAATCATAGCCTAGCCATATTCATAAGTTTGCAAATAGGTTTTCTAGTACAAAAGCATGGCTTAATACATAATGCCAAATTCTCAACATAATTTCATATGGATAATAACCAAACTTGTTCCAATTACTTACAAAATGATTTATGCACAAAAATATACATCATGGTGGCATAGAAGCAAACCCCAAACTTGCATGAATTTAAATCAACTACATACATGTAGCTTCAACATGGATTTCATAATTTGCGAAATATTCCAAACGTATACTTGCATAGAACTACCGCATGTAGTTCTTTATAACATGAATAACATAATTCAAGAATATCCAAACATATATAATATTTCAAATTGATAAGAACGCACAAATATGAATTACTTTATTGCCACAATTCAAGCATACAAACCAACACAATTGTTTATTCATACCAAAGTATTACTCTACTTACAATGGTGTGATGAATTCTCTAGTTTAGGGATTGAAGACGCAAATTCCTTTGTTGAATTGATTTGTTTAGGTTGCTTTAAGCTTTAGAATCTTCCTCCTAATCCTCTCTCCAATTTGGTGGCTACTCCTAGTCGTTCCTCAGCAACATGGCGGCTATGTTCTTATTTTTGAATGAATAGATTAGGGTTTAGTCTAGGGTTGTTTATATAGAGGTTAGGAACTGATTAGGACCATTGATGTTGCTTGGATTGATCGTAGCCATTCATTCTAAGGAGAGACCAATTAAAACTTGCCACCTAGCCCTAGTGACAAAGCAGACCACAGAAAATCGACCACATAGAGAATAGGCCAGCCGGGTTAGACTGGGCTCGACCTGGGTCTGGACCAGGTCGACACCCCTGTTGACAGCCCTGTCGACAGGCCTGTCGACCTGGTTAAACCAGTTCGACAGCCCAGTCGACTTGGTGGGTCAGGCGGGTATTTTTCCGCCCTGGCCCATTGGGCCCCATTTTCGAATTTAAACCTGATTTATTCTGTTTGAATTTAAACTTGATTCTCAAACTTCCGAAGGCCATATCTTCTTCATACGGACTCCTTTTTCGAAAACTCGGACTCTATTTTGCGTATTTTTCCGAGACGAACGCAATGGCGTATCCCGTTTCCCTTAGTTCTTTGATTTCAGATTAATTATACTTTAATTTGTGAATTTCACAGTTATAGAATTCGCGGGGTGTTACATTCTCCCCCACTTAAAAGGATTTCGTCCCCGAAATCTTCAAGTGTAGGAAAACGTATATCCTAACATCCAATCATCCATCTACTCATCCATCAAACACGAGTATCCATTGTCCTTAAAAGACTTCTAATGCTTCATGATCATATGCGAAGTGTGTGTGTACATGTACTTATCTAATGCAAAATCAGGCGGTCTACTGATTCAGTTGACCTCCTTAATGCGAATTATGTAGGTGCCATGAATCCATTATGTATGCAAATTTTCCTATTCTTGATTCTACATGAGTGCACAATCATTCAATACAAATGCAATATCCATATGACAACACATTAAAGTTCAACCATATACGAATACAAACATATATGCATATGCAATATGAAGTGACTGAGCCGATCTAAAACCTAGATTGTGTGTGTATATGCAACCACGAGCAACCACTAGCAATCACTTGCAACCACTTGCAACCATCATACATAACATGTTTCAACTACATGTTTCCATCCAAAAAGATTCTACCTAAAAGATAAGGTCGAGGAAATATACCTAAAAAGATAGATAAAAGCGCAACTTAAGGAAAAAGAAAGATCAAGGATATACCCTCGAACAGAAAAGGGTAGGCAGTGCGCATTCTAGCTTCAGTTTTCCAAGTCGCGTCTCCCTCGGCGTCGCTCCACTGAACTTTGACGAGCTTGACTTCGCGGTTGCGTAGCTTCTTCACTTCCGTTCCTAATATGCGGGTTGGAACTTTTCTTATGGTTGCTTCGCGTTCCACTTCGGCCTCTTCGAGGATATTTGGCTCTACCACTTCAGCAGACTCATGTAGACATTTTCGAAGATGTGAAACATGAAAAACGTTGTGGACTCCGGCCAATTTTTCGGGTAGCTCTAATCTATAGGTCATTTTCCAAATTTTCTCAAGGATAGGAAATGGTCCTACCTAAAGGTATAGTCGAATGATAGAAACAAGTAAAAACTTTGTGCCCATTAGGCAATGTCAAAACTGGAAATCTATGCCACATATATATTGATTAGGAGAAGAACTCTCTAAGCATCAGCCCCGAAGACCGAAATCAACATCAGACTGACACCCAAAGAATTACTCAACCCAACCACCATATATGATTCTAGGAAATTAAGCATGATGGACTCCTTTTAGGTCACAAGGGAGTCCCTTCCTAAGACCAACCCGTATCCTATAAAACCCAAAAAGTTTGGTCAATCCAACGAACACCCTCAAGCCCCAACATGTGTTACTAACAGATGAGTCATACTCCCTATGGGGTTTGCTACAGAAATTGGATTGAGAATGGGACCGAGAGGATAAACACAAAAGATAGCATGCAAGTAAGCTCTACAGGAAGAGAGGGACCAAGGATATACTCTTAAGAAGAGATATGATGCACGAATCTAGTCTTCGATCTTCTAAGTCGCATTTCCTTGAGCTTAACTCCATTATGCTTTGTCCGTCTTTAACTTCACAATTTCGTAGCTTCTCAATTCTTGTTTCCAAAATATGAGTTGGAACCTTTTCCACTGTTGCCTCTCGTTCCACTTTCACTTACTCTACTTCTAATATACTTGGCTCCAGCCTAACTGCGTACTCATGGTTCCATGCAAGCTCTCCAAAATTCACTAGTGAATCTTGGATCTTGTTAACTTACTAGAAGGTATTCCACAACCCATTCATAAGCGAAATGAACTTTCTGCCTTAGTGGCGAACACTACTGGAGCGCCCCATTCTGAAATGCTCCTCCTAATGAACCCCTTTTCTAGAAGCTCTTTAATCTGTTTACTGAGCTCTTTTCTTTCTCGTGGAGCCATGTGTCTAACGGGCAATGCAACGGGCTTTGCATTATCTACAAGATATATGCGGAAGTCTATTTCCCGCTTCGGAGGCAAGCCCTTCACCTCTTCGAAAACATCCGGATATTCCCGGACCACTCTAACTGATTGCAAATTTTCAACAGAGGCATCTAGCGATTCAAGATAACTAAGCATAACCGCATACGAGGGATTACCAGAAATTTCCAAAGTATTACCGAGCTGGGTTAGGAGCCTAACAACCCTTCTCTCACAATCAAGGATGGCCCCATTACTGGATAGCCAATCCATACCCAAAATCAAACCATACCCCGAAAAGCCCAAAACAAAGGCACTACATTGAAATTCAACACTTAGGATAGAAATTTTCAAATCCAGACAGATCATAGACAAATGAGCTGGGCCCCCAATTGGGTTTGAAACAATTAAGGGGTCCTCTACCATACTAGTTTTTAGGTGCAGAGATTCTACTAAAGCAGACGAGATAAAGGAGTGTGAAGCGCCAGAATCAAATAAAGTGCGAACGGGGTGATCATAAAGATAAACTACACTTTCTACAGAAGTATTTATACCTCGCTGTTGCAGAGGTGGCGCTTCTAGCACATGGACCTGTGCCCCTAGGGTGGATCCAGCCCTCTGCACCTGTCCTCGTTTCTTTGGGCAGTCCTTAGCCCTATGGCCTGTCTCACCGCAAGAAAAGCACCCACCATTCTCCTTGGCCTTCTTTTTCCGGCAGTCCTTTACTAAGTGCCCCACTTTGCCACAGAAATTGCACTTCCTTTTCTCTTTGTTGCCTTCCCCGCCTTTCTTAAAATCTGTCTTCTTAGGCTGCAAACCCTCTTTCTTCCCTTGAGAGCTTTCTGCCTTTGTCTCCTTCTTGCCCTTATCCTCTTCATTCAGCAATGCCATTTGCACCAATCTTTCATACGTGGCTCCCATGGGTATATGGGTCATGGCCAAACTGTGTAATGGCTCATTTAACCCTTTGACGAAACGGAGAGCCTTCTTGTGCGGGGTGTTGACTAGGTCAAGTCCAAACCTAGCCAGCTCATCGAACTGATTCACATACTCTCTGACTGTCTTGTCCCCTTGCTTAAGAAATAAGAATTTTTCCAACTGCAAACTTCTTTCTGCATCTGAGAGAAATTTGGTCTCAAACCTTGCCTTAAAGTCCTCCCACGTCTCCACTGGTCTTTCAGCATTAGTGACTTCCCACCAGTAGGAAGCCTCGCCCTTCAATAGCCATACTGCCAATTGTACTTTTTGCCTATCCTCTACCTCAAAGATGATGAATAGGTCCTCCGTTTCTTTCAGCCAATTCCTAGCTGCCACGAAGGACTCAGTTCCATGGAAATCCCTTCCTCCCATAGCTTTAAAATCTTTACATATCTTAGCAAACGTGTTTCCCCGAGGAGGAGGTGGAGGAAAAGGTGCCGCTGCAGCTGGATGATTTCCTTCAGCTGGGGGAGGAGGAACGGTAGGACCTGGCTGAGTGGCCCTTGCTTCTAAGAACCGTCTAAACCAACCAGGTATTGGCACCCCTTCCGGCAAGTTAAGTTCTTGGGACATGCTGAAACAAAAAGGATAGATTCAAAACGAAGGATAAGAGATAATACCTATGGCTTTGGGGAGTGGACTTTGCCTTTTTAAAATAAAATAACATTTTTCTTTTAAAAATGCTTCTTTAAATTTCCTTTTTGAAAATAAATTTTCAAAACTTTTTATCTTATCTAGTAAACCTATGCTCTGATACCAAGTGAAACACCCCACCTCCGTTAGGGTCACTCTCAAAGGGAATGCCCTAATTTTGGTGGAGGTTTATAAGTACAAGTCACAGATATACAAGACAGATATAAGAACACATATTTGTAAACAGCGGAAGAACAACAAACTTTATTTCATAAAGTCAAATACGTGTTACAACAACATCCTTTCCAAAAACATAACATAACACTTTCATAATCTGTCTTGAGTACATTATTTTTAAAGAAGCATAAATAAAACATAGATAAACTGCAAAAGCCCCATAGTGGATTCTCCAAAGCCATAGTTCAAAACAGGAAAGTCCAAGCAATACATTTCTCTTCTTCAAGCTGGATGTTGAGGTTGGTCAAGCTGCTGTGTTCCCTCCCTGAGGACCTGGGGGGGGGGGGGGGGGGGGGAAACGGAAGAAAGAAGACGAAAGAAAAGTAGAGTCAGACATAAAGCCCGAGTAAGTCTAGTACTATTTTGTCTATGAATAAAGAACTGGGTATGATAAGTATAAACAGGAAGTGGGCAAGCACAATAAACTTGGTTAAGGTATCTAGGGTCGAATATACTATCGTACCCCATGTTAATCTCTGAACCCATATAAACTAGTTTCCAACTGGAACCCCAAAATCAGGGTGATGTGATCCATTCTATGATGATCGGCTCCTACTCGCATAGTTACATGTGTCTTACGGCCTCCCCCGATGTTGTAGTTACCTATGCTGGTCCCACCATGGGGTGTATCAAGTCCCATAGTGGCAACCCGACACAACCTCAGAGTGCACAGGTATGCTACTGGTGTCCAGTGCCTTATTTTTCTGCGCCGGAGTGTGTGCACGCCCGCACTCCGTTAGAACCTACACTGCTACACCACCGCCGTCGCTTTGACCTCTTACAATCAGCCCAGTAATCGTGCCCCACCCTGCCTAGTTTCAGGGTATCCTGATACACCTTCTAGGGTTACTGCTGAAAAGGGTCCCCCGTTACTAGGTTTTCTATCTCTAGCCAACATGCTAAGTTGGTTAAGTGTTTCCTAACCTAACCCCCACCAGTCCGTTTTGTTTAGCATGTTCCGTTTTGATTAAGTCTTTAGTTCACTTAATCCTATCAATCCTGACTCAGCCTTAATTGTCTTATTAAGGCCCTGACCTCTCACATTAGACATGTATTGTTGTGGCTGCCTGTTGCCGGTTGGTTCCGGGCAGTCTTACGCCACAACTCAGTCTAACCTCGGGTCCTTGCTGGGCTCCATGTTTAACCACCCACATTGGATAGGTATTGTTGTGACTACTGGACAGTCGGGCGGTTCCGGGCAGGTTTACATCACAACTCAATCCAACCTCGGGTTAAACACATCGTATGTTCTACATTTACATATTTTGTCATTCCTCTTTATTTCTTATATGTAAATATTTGCTGCCCATTATTAAGTTAATGGTGTAAAGGTTACACCAATCATGGGCCCAACCCATACTTGAACTTGGGCCCTTCTATTTTATATTTTCATTCATTAGTAATTTTAACCCAACGTTATTTTCCCCCGTTTAACACGTTCGTTTATATATATTTTGGGCTTAGCCTTTTTAAAGCCCAAATTAGCCATGCGAAAAGGGGAGGCTTAAAGCGTAATTACATACACAAAGGGGGGGATGTGAGCGCATGAACTTGCAATACGACGTTGGAAAAACAAAATAGAAACTGGTGTACTTGCATAGTGGTAACATAGGTGACATGAATCAAAGCATGTGAACTTGTAATTGAGATATCATTATTGTCACATGAACCTATATTTTTATTTAGGCATAATGTCAACCATAAGCATGGCATAAATATTTCTAGCATAAGCATGGCATAATGTCAAACATAAGCATGGCATAATATCAAACATAAGCATGGCATAAGTATAGTTAAATTTGTTCACATAACCATGGCATAAATATTTCTAACATGAAATCATGATTCTTACTTTAGCCATGTAAACTTACAAAAAGGGACCTTTTGAACCTAACCTAGCCATGTACCACATATGTCATCATATAATTCTTGTAAACAAGATAGACCTAATCATGGTTGCCAAATATCAATCATAGCCTAGCCATATTCATAAGTTTGCAAATAGGTTTTCTAGTACAAAAGCATGGCTTAATACATAATGCCAAATTCTCAACATAATTTCATATGGATAATAACCAAACTTGTTCCAATTACTTACAAAATGATTTATGCACAAAAATATACATCATGGTGGCATAGAAGCAAACCCCAAACTTGCATGAATTTAAATCAACTACATACATGTAGCTTCAACATGGATTTCATAATTTGCGAAATATTCCAAACGTATACTTGCATAGAACTACCGCATGTAGTTCTTTATAACATGAATAACATAATTCAAGAATATCCAAACATATATAATATTTCAAATTGATAAGAACGCACAAATATGAATTACTTTATTGCCACAATTCAAGCATACAAACCAACACAATTGTTTATTCATACCAAAGTAATACTCTACTTACAATGGTGTGATGAATTCTCTAGTTTAGGGATTGAAGACGCAAATTCCTTTGTTGAATTGATTTGTTTAGGTTGCTTTAAGCTTTAGAATCTTCCTCCTAATCCTCTCTCCAATTTGGTGGCTACTCCTAGTCGTTCCTCAGCAACATGGCGGCTATGTTCTTATTTTTGAATGAATAGATTAGGGTTTAGTCTAGGGTTGTTTATATAGAGGTTAGGAACTGATTAGGACCATTGATGTTGCTTGGATTGATCGTAGCCATTCATTCTAAGGAGAGACCAATTAAAACTTGCCACCTAGCCCTAGTGACAAAGCAGACCACAGAAAATCGACCACATAGAGAATAGGCCAGCCGGGTTAGACTGGGCTCGACCTGGGTCTGGACCAGGTCGACACCCCTGTCGACAGCCCTGTCGACCTGGTTAGACCAGGTCGACAGCCCAGTCGACTTGGTGGGTCAGGCGGGTATTTTTCCGCCCTGGTCCATTGGGCCCCATTTTCGAATTTAAACCTGATTTATTCTGTTTGAATTTAAACTTGATTCTCAAACTTCCGAAGGCCATATCTTCTTCATACGGACTCCGTTTTTCGAAAACTCGGACTCTATTTTGCGTATTTTTCCGAGACGAACGCAATGGCGTATCCCGTTTCCCTTAGTTCTTTGATTTCAGATTAATTATACTTTAATTTGTGAATTTCACAGTTATAGAATTCGCGGGGTGTTACAAAATCCATCGAGACTTGCTCCCATTTCCATTCGGGAATTTCTAATGGCTGTAACAATCCACTAGGCTTCTTTTGCTCGGCTTTAACTAACTGGCAATTCATGCATTTGGATATAAACTTCCCAACGTCTCTTTTCATTCCTTCCCAGTAGTAAGTCTGTTTCATGTCTCTATACATTTTATTACCACCGGGATGTATAGTCAACTTTGAGTGATGACATTCTCTAAGCACTTCATCTCTCAATCCATTGACATTGGGTACAACAAGCTTTCCGTTCTTTCTAAGCCATCCATCTCGATCAAGCCCATACTTGTTCATCTCCTCATCGATACCCATCTCTAACTTGGAGATGATTTCCAATAGGTTAGGATCGTCCCTCTGACTAGAGCCGATCCGCTCAATCAAAGTGGGTCTGATCGTCAAACTTGCTAACATTTCTGGATCCAATTCGCACTTTGGTCTGAAATCAAACCCCGCGATAAACTCCAGTTGCTTCCATTCAAGGAACATAGCCCCTAAGCTGGCATGTCTTCTACTCAATGCATCAGCCACCGCATTGCCCTTTCCCGGTGTGTATGCGATGTCAAAATCATAGGAAGCTAAGAACTCTAACCACCTCTACTGACGGAGATTTAAATCCTTCTGGGAGAAGAGATATTTTAACGACTTATGATCTGTAAACAGCTCAAATCTTTCTCCCAAGAGATAGTGTCTCCACATCTTTAACGCGAACACGATTGCTGCCAATTCTAAATCATGGGTAGGGTATCTTCTCTCGTGCGGTTTCAACTGCCGACTTGCGTAAGCTACAACCCTACCGCCTTGCATCAATACAGCACCCAGTCCGGTACCACAGGCATCCGTGTATACCGTCATCTCTTCATCCCCCTTAGGAATGACTAACACTGGTGCGCTTGTCAACTTGTCCTTTAGACCCTTGAATGCATTCTCGCACCTTTCATCCCAGACAAAAGCTTGATTTTTCTTTGTCAACTGAGTCAACGGTGCTGCTATCTTGGAGAAGCCTTGGATAAACTTACGATAATATCCCGCTAATCCCAAGAAACTTCTTACATCTGTTGCGTTCTTGGGCGTAGGCCAATCCTGTACCGTAGCCACCTTTGCCGGGTCCACGGCAATACCATTCTCTGATACAACATGGCCCAAGAACCTCACTTCCCTCTTCCAGAAGTGACACTTAGAAAACTTTGCTTTCAATTGGTGTTTTCTCAACACCTCCATCGCTACTCTTAAATGTTCCTTGTGTTCTTCCTCTGTCCTCGAATAGACCAAAATATCATCAACGAACACAAGGACAAACTTATTCAACTGATCTCTGAATACCCTATTCATAAGATCCACAAAATATGCCGGGGCATTAGTCAACCCAAATGGCATAACCAACCATTCATAAAATCCCGACGGCGTTCGGAATGCCGTTTTAGCTATACTCTCAACTTCCACTCTAAGCTGATGGAAACCGGTCGCGAGATCCAACTGAGAAAATATTCTCGCGCCACTCAACTGATCGAACAAATCATCTATCCGCGGTAGAGGATACTTATTCTTCCTCGTTACTTTATTCAATTCGCGGTAGTCTACACACAAACGAAGGGAACCATCCGCCTTGGTAGCAAACACAACTGGTGCTCCCCATTCAGAAACACTCCTTCTGATAAATCCCTTCTTCAAAAGATCGCTGACTTGCACCTCGAGCTCTCGCTGCTCTCTTGGTGCCATACGACGAAGTGGCATCACTATAGGTCTGGCATCTTTTACCAAATCAATACGAAACTCAATCTCTCGGTGTGGTGGAAGTCCGGTCACTTCTTCGAAAACATCCGGATACTGGCCAACCACGGGCAAACCTGACAACTCACTATGCGGAATGTCGAGGGAGTTTAGAAAACTAGCCAATACCCCCTTACTGGGTAGACCACCAAACACTATCCTCCGCCCATCATCCGCTCTAGCTGTCACCAACAAGCCCTCACAGTCTACCACCACCCCGTATCTTTGGAGCCAATCTACTCCCAAAATAATGCCAAACCCAGTAAAGCCCAAAACAAAGCAATCACAAACAAACATGCATCCATGACTCGATAAGACCACATTGCGACAAATCATGCTAAGGCTAGTCGAACCACCAATCGGGTTCGTCACTACTAAAGGTCTATCGACAATCTCGGGCTCCAATCCCAACCTATCTACCAGGTCACTAGATATGAAAGAACTGGAAGCTCCGGTATCAAACAAAACTCTAACAGGAACATCATAAACAGAAAGCATACCTTGAATGACGACATTCTTTTCCTTCTCCGCCGCAGTTGGGGCATTCGACGAAGAAGGAATAGCATTAAGGGCGTATGCTTTCACCATTTGCTTTTCTTTAGGGGGTTGCGGACACTTGTCCTTGTGATGTCCCATTTGGCCATAGTTGAAGCACTTCCTATCCGCTGGCTTGGCCCGACAATTACTAGCATAATGGCCCTTCTTACCACAGCTGAAGCACTCAACATCTTGTTTATTCTTTTTCTTCTGGCCATCCTTAGTCTGACTCTGCTTTCTTTTATTCTGGGAACCACTCTTGCCTCCACCACTTGCTTGTGGCTTTGGCTCATCTGCGGATGCAACCTCAGTCTTCGACTTAGGGTAGAGACTTTCCGATCTTAACGCTTTCCCCACAATCGATTCAAACGTCTCATCGATGTGGTTAATAAGTTTTTCCCCCAAGTACTGATCCAAACCAGTTATGAATTTCTCATTCTTTTTCTCGGCAGTATCAATAAGAGATAACCCATATTTTGACAAAGTGTCAAATTCGGCAATATATTCCGAGACAGCTCTGCCATTCTGCTTGAGCTCCAAGAATTTCTTAAACAGCATTGACTTCTGAGCAGCTGGAATGAACTTCTCACTAAAGCGAGCCTTAAACTGCTCCCAAGTAATCTGATCTTCGGGAGTAGCTGCCTTTATAGCATTCCACCAATTCATTGCCCGCCCTTGCAGCTGACGGGACGCTAGCTTTCTCTTCATCGCATCTTCGATACCCAAATCCTCGAAGATACGTTCGCAACTATCCAACCAATCTTGAACATCCGTGGCCGACTCCGTTCCGTGAAACGACTTCCCACCAAGGCTAGTATAATCCTTATTCAACTTGGCGAAGTCGACCCTCGGCGCCTGCACTATTGGACCACCACCATTTCCACCATTGGGAGCTGCCCTCTGCACATCTCTAAGCATCTCTCTCATGAGGTCAGTAAACATCGTCCTCATGTCAGCAGCATTCCCATTATTGGCTCCCCTACCAGCACCTCTAGTATATCGGCTCATCGTCAATCTGAAAAAGGAAACGATTAACGACTCCATAGTGGTGCTAGTGCAGTACGACTTCATCCTTATACTAGTAATAGTATATATATATAGCTTTTGAAAACCAAAGTAATCACAAATACGCTCTCTCGTATACGTATATTATCTCTCCCCGCCAGCTTCCCTAGGTTAACTACGCAACCTAGAGCTCTGATACCAAGTGTGACGGCCCGTCCCGCACCAGCCTGCATTTCCTCCGAAAATGCGCTGTACACATGCCCAGCTAGCACAGAACGGTTGTCAGAAGAAAAGAAAGAAGAGAATGAACTAATCAAGGAACCTGTAGAATGTCTCACACCGCATGGGATAAAATATAATAATAACATACTTGACATAAAACAGGCGAGACAGTGCATAAGCTGATAACTAAAATCAACATCAATCATCAGAGCAGCGGAAATCCATATACAGCTTATTACAATTTTGCAAATTTACTGTCTCTAAACAAAAGAAAGCTAAAGTAGAAGATACACCAACAATGCCCAAGCAGTGATCTTCAACAACACAGGGAGAATATTATGTATATAGTACGTGGAAGCCTCCTGCTCGTCTCCGGACCATCTACCCGTGCATCACCAGCTAACCTATCTCTAGTCTGCTCGTGTGAGCACCCAGAGTAATAAGAGGAGACATAAAACTTTGGGTCAGACATAAAGCCTGGTATGAGCGATAAGCATCTTAAACAGAACAATAACAGGTATACTAAACCATACCTGAACCTGGACCTGCAACCAAAGAGTTAGTACCACATACCGTACAATACTCCAAGGTGCCATAATAAATAGTGTAAGAATACGGGGGTGGGGTATGCATGTCATAATGATAGCAAACAAATCATCCATATCAACCATCCTCACACCTCTCACTCAGTGCGTAAAGCGTACGACATCTACCACTTTGGAACACTAGACAAACTGAGGTAACGACGAATCCCGACTTGTAGAAACCCTGCTGTGACCAAGCCAAACACTTGGAGTCATGACCAAACATTTCAATGACCCACTTCATTGGTCGTAGCCCTTGGTTCTACCGATGCCATAATGGCCCTGAATCCGCCTTCGTACCTCCTACCATAGTGGTCCAAAGCTATAGACGTCGATAACTCCTTGGCACGCATCCCGCAGCAAAGCCCAACCATGAAGCGAACTCATTGATTCCCATCTAAATCTTGAGCTCTAACTTCTCATTTGGACTTCCTTTGCATCTCGGGTTTTGATCGAGTTGGAGTGGGTCTTTAGAAGAGTTGTCGCGCATTAACAGTCCTAGAATTCTGTTCGGTTCGGTAGTCATCACCTTCATCGGTTCGGGTCGGATACTCCACTTCGGGTCGGGTCGGTGTCCTCCTCCGGGTCGGGTCGGTTCAGTGATTCTCCCCCTCCAGATATCGGTTCGGTTCGGGTGTGTCTCTGCTTGAGTTCGGTTCGGAGGTCGTTCATCCGATTCGATTCTTTCTGATTGACTTGTTTGCCTGCTCCGATCCGTCCTGTTCCCTTCCTCCGATCCGGTCTGCTCCCTTACTCCGATCCAATCTGCTCCATTGCTCCGATCCGATCTTCTGTCCAACTCCAACTCTAAGCAATGGCCTTCCTTCCTGCCAAACTTCTTCCAGTGACAAGTCCCAATCCAGTTCGGATTCCCTTGGTCAGTTCACTAGTCCGATCCGACCCCTGCTCCGATCCGAACCGGTTCGGGACCTGCACATTTCTGCAACTTTCCAGCGAGCTTTCTACGCCATTCGACGACGTTGTCGACCAATTTAACTATTCTAATCAATCATAAAACATACCATAGAGTCATAGCAACATGTAAGAACAACCACAAACACCTAACAACAATTCAAATGAACCAAAATGGATCAAAAGTGGCTAAAACCTCACATTTTCTTATAATCTCTCTTAATCATGTTTAAGCATACGATTAGCAAAACACATCGAAATTAACCCAAATTTCTAACAGAGCCTTAAAACATTATTTTAGAATTTTAAGAATTTTTCCAGAATTTATTTACGTATAAATTCGCTAATCTTCACTAATTACCCTTAATCACTGTAATTAGTGCAAAAACTATGCAAATCACTCACCTTGGCCACAAATGAAACACCAAATCTGAAATACTCTCTGTTTGGGTCGAATTCCTATGTATAGCAGCAGCTCCAACCTTGCTTTGTTGCTATTTGGCCTTGCTTTGATGTAGTTTAGGCTTAATCTTCACTAAAATGTGTTTTGGAGTGGTTTTAGAGGATGGAAGCCATTACTAAGGTCTCAAGGAGGTTTGTGGCGGCTCAAAACTGAAATGAAAGTGATAACCTAACCCTAATCAGTCTTCCTATACCTCTAAACCCGAAATTCCCCTTGGGCCTAGCTGCTAATCACCCGGTTAAGCCCAATTAAGCTGTTTTTCACCATCTGAAACATGTTTCAGCCATATCTCCCAAACGGTGAGTCCGTTTGACTAATGTGACCACTCTACGGAAAGAGAAACCATCATCCGGAGCCAATGGAAGTGGTTTTAGGTCAAAATTCCTTTCCAGTCAAAAGTTAGGGCCAAAACAGTGCCAACTAGGGGGTAAAATGGTCATTTAAAAATCGAGAAAAATCATGAACATGGGAAATGACCCCAATAGTCGTCTCCCAAAGTTACATGACCATACGACTTCGTATGTGAAAGAAATAAATATCCTACGATCCTATGATGCGTAGAATACGGGTCGTTACATACCAGCCCTGACATTTATATACTTTTTACCTGTGTGTATGTTGGAATGCGAGGCGCCTCTAATATATGGTCGATAACTGGCATTATGTGAGCCGACCTACACACCATTATATAGGTCCGATAGCACCGGGAAACGTGTGTTCAGGAATTGCCAATCCTCAAAAGTAAGAGAGGACCGGCCCAACCGATTCCAAGGATCGTTGTGTGTGGTCCTAAGACATTTGCTAGAGTGTCTCGAACGGAGAGGAGCTTGCCCCTTGCCTCGACTCATGATGGAATCCAATTTCCAATATATGATAATTCGGTTTTATTTGTAGAGCCTAGTACGGCGTCATAGTGGTATGGGTCACTTATGACTGAAGTTGTTTTCTTCACTTATAGTAATATATGAAATTTCACGTACCATTCATTTTTGGCTATTATAAGGTAAAAACCCTATCCTCCTGCTTGCGTTACATTGTGTGATGGGACCCGGGCCTTATAATAGCTTTATTTTTCTTTATTTAGCATTGCGTTGTTGTTTTATGCACTGCTATTCTTGAGAGGAAACTTGTTCCGTGTTATACGGCGTGGCCCCTTGATTTACCTAACTTTAAAAATAAAGATTAACAATTGTTTTAGTTCTCACACCAGTCACATGACTGATCTGGAGTTTATTGTTTTAAACTAAACTCTGGGTGCCCCTATTTTCGACACGGGCAGGTAGTAGTTTTGGTTTTGCAGATTTATATTCGTAGGATCCTGATTTACAACTGGAACGATGCTCGGAAATATCTGTATCCGTGTGTTACTTTCTGTTGTGTTTTGTATTGTTTTTCCGCTGCTATGTAATTTATTATAATCTCTGATATTTGTCAAATGTGTAATATTTATTCATACTCTGTATATTCTTGTATTCTGATGGAATTGTTGTAATAAACAATGAAATGTTCTTCTGTTTGCGTTCCGATGTATCTTGTCCTCAACGCAATCTGTTCTTTCCTTACCAGGGAAGTTCAGGTCGTGTCAAGAAAAATATTAGAGATTTAAATTACATTTAAATACATAGCAGCAGAAAAATAATACAAAACACAACTGGAAGAAATACGCGGATAGAGAGCTTTCCGAATATCAATTCAGCTGTAAACCAAGATCTTGTGAATATAATATCTGCAAAACCCAACTACTAGCTGCCCATGTGGAAAATAAGGGCACCCAAAGTTTAGGTTAAAACAATAAACTCCAGGCCAGTCATGTGACTGGTGTGAGAACTAAAACAGTTATTAAAACTTTACTTTAAAATAAGGTAAATCAAGGGACCACGTCGTATAACACAGAATGTGTTTACCCCCAAGAAAACCAATGCCTAAAACAAACAACGCAATGCTAAATAAAGAAAAATGAAGCTATTACAAGACTCGGGTCTCATCACACAACGCAACACAAGCCGGAGGATAGAGTTTTACCTTATAATAGCCAAATATGGTTGGTACGTTTTAGAACAAATCTTTTATTGTTACTATAAGTGAAGAAATCAACTTCAAATATAAATGATTCAATCATAGATGGCATCGGTACCATATATCATGTCGCCAATACTAGGCTCTACAATTAAAACTGAAATGTCACGTATTTGGAAATTGGATTTCCATCATAGTGGTTACTGATCCAAATGATCTATCGCGTAGTGCAATTCCCCACGGTTTACGTCGCAGGCATGCGAAAACGCCGTAATGCACATCCACACACTCTAGGAAACAAGTTACCGCGGCTTATGTAGTAGGCATGCGAAAACACCGCTAACTCTATCCATCAGGGAATCAGGGTGTGTGCCATATCCCTCACCTCGGTCGACCGAATCCATGACACCACTAAGGTGTCTATTCCCATCTCAAAAGCATACTGATCTAACCATCAGTTTACCACCATACCGGTGTGAGAGGCTCGTGAATTAATGCTACACAAAGCCGTGCTACATTAAAGTTGTGCTTTGATCATCAACCACAAGACTTTGCTTTTCAATAGAAGCCTTGATCATTTGCCACTTAGGCATGCCACACAGGCAATTTACGCCATGCGACTGATGTCTATCGATATACAACTTCTGATCCCGTACGTCTCAGAGAAGGGTTGTAACGACCCGGAAAATCGGAACCAATTTAAAATTTTTATTTTAAATTAATTGGTGGAAAAATGTGGCAGAAATTTAAAATTTCATTTTTAAATAATATTAAAGCCAGTGAAAATAGTCAATTTTCAAATGATCTCTGTTTTCGACGAAACCACTTTCAGTGGAACCGGAATGTTGAATTATTGCTAGGTTTCAATTTTTCGAATTAATATGTGAGCGTGGCGAAGGAAAATGTGTTTGGCCGATTACAGTCAAATTTAATCGACTGAAAAAAGGCATTTTTCAAACAGTCTCAGAATTCGACGAAATTAATTTTGTTCGGACTGTATCATCATAACATAGACAAATATATTTTTTCTGGATTTTTCTGAGTTCGTTTGTGGCCTCGGTGAATTTATTTAAGCAGACGAATTAAATTAATAAAGGAGTTAAATATTGAATTAAATAATATAGGCCACAAACGACCGTTTGGGCTGACGGGACCTGTCCCATTGGATCCGGAATATGGGCTATTGGCTAGGGTCACTTTTTGCTAGACTGAAATTGAACCGGTTTGAAAGTTATGGATTTAATTATAAAAATACACTAAAAACAATATAAAAATAGGAAAACCCCTAAAATCAAATACACTATTCACTGCCTTCTTCGTAGCCGCCGCCCTCCTTCATCTATGGCCGAAATTGTCCCTCCCTTCCACCATTAAAATCCTGAAATCCTCTCACTGAAACATCCTACTCCTATTGGGGTTTTTGTAGAGGACCTTCTCCTCCACACATCCGTACGGTGAACCCTCCTGTAATTTCCTGTAGCGCTCACTCCGGACCCCCGAAGTCCGCCGCTTTCCACCGCGTCGGCCCCCCTAGGCTCGAACGAGCTCAGCCAAACCACCACCCTCCCCCCTCCCCCCGCGTGCGTCGTCCGACCCGCTCCGACGTTCCCCCTTCTGATCAACGAACTCTGCAACCGATTTGGTGAAAAATCGAACCAAAGTTTTGAGCAGAAACTAAAAGAACACGGCTAATACTTCGATTTGGAAGAAAGGGGTATTTTCTTAACAAATTAATTAATTAATTAATTTAAATTGTTTTAAAACTTCATTTAATCATAAATGATTCGTTTCAACTCAGAATTTGACGATTTCGGAAGCGTTGGAATCGTAACATCGAATAGAGCGCGTTGAGACTGAAACGGGACCATTCTGAACAGTTTGAATTTTGGCCAAAATCTTCAACGACTGTGAGATTTCTGAATTTGAATAATTAAATAATTTAATTATATTCAATCAGTTGAATCATTGTATGTTATTTCTGATCTGTTATGTGGTGATTGTTGTATAGTTGAATTATATTCGTTGTGATATCATGTTATAGTACGTCAGTTTGGATCTGTAAAATTCTGATGTAATCATAATAAAGTTCTCATCTTTTTTTTATTCCTTTCTATTAAAGTTAAATTTTTATTTTGAAACAAAAAGCAAAGTTAGAATTTTAATTTGATTTACAAAATTTACAAAGTTTTGATCTTTTGTTTTTGAAACAAAATATAATAAAATTTTGATCTTTTGTTCTTGAAATAAATCAAAACAAAGTTGAGCCTTTTATTTTGATTTATATAATAAAGTAAAAGAAGATTTGATCTTTTATTTTGAGATATAATAAATAAAGATTTGATCTTTTATTTTGATTTATAAAATAAAAGAAAGTTGGATTTATATAATAAATAAAGATTTGATCTTTTATTCTAATTTATAAATTAAATAAAGTCCAGATATTTTGTTTGATTTCACAAAATAAAGGTGGGACCATTTATTTTGATTCATGGAAATTATACACCCGATCATATGTTAATTTAGTTGTGATGACACAAATTTTCATCGTTATGTTAATTTAGTTGTGATGACACAAAATTCCATCGTTTTGTTAATTTAGTTGTGATGACACAAAATTCCATCGTTATGTTAATTTAGTTGTTATGACACAAAATTTCATCGTTACGTTAATTTAGTTGTAATGACACAAAAATTCCATCGTTATGTTAATTTAGTTGTAATGACACAAAATTCATCGTTACGTTGTCGTTGTTGTGATGACACAAAAATTTCATAGTTATGTTAATTTAGTTGAAATGTATCAAAATTTCATCGTTATGTCTATTTAGTTGAAATGAACATACTTTGGTGTTGGGTAAAAAATTGAAACTTAGAAAAGTAATAGAACATTACCATTTTTCTATGTAAAGGAAAATAAAAGAAAGAGTTACGTTTTCAATGTAAGAGAAAATATTTACATTTTTCAATTTAAAAGAAAAGTAAAGAAGATATTTACATTTTTCAATGTAAAAGAGAATAAAAATAAGAATTTACATATGTAAATAAATAAAGAGTAATAAGAAATTTACATTTTTCTAATATAATAAAGAGTAATAGGAAATTTACATTTTTCCATTGTAATAAAGAGTAATAGGAAATTTACATTTTTCCATTGTAATGAAGTGTAATAGGAAGTTTACATTTTTCTATTGCAATAAAGGGAGATAGAAAATTTACATTTTTCTATGTTAAAATATAAGATTTACATTTTCCTTTGTGAAGATGAAAGATATACAATTTTTCTATGTAATAATGAAAGGTTCACATTTTTCAATGCAAAAGAATTTACATATTTTTTTCATTGTCAAAGAAAAAGAGGTGAAACATTTACATTTTATAAAAAGTTCATTTTTATGTTGTAAGAATGGATTAGGATAAAAAGTTCACTTTTATGTCATAAAAATGAAATAGAATAAAAAGTGCATTTTTATGTCTTTAAAACAAATAGGATAAAAGAACATTTTTATAATTAAAGAAAGAGTACTTTTTAAAACATCATTTTTGTCGCATTAGAGTTGGCGAACAAAAATGTCATTTTTATTTGATATAAAAATATACATCGTTGAAAACATCATTTTTGTCGCGTTAGAGTTCGCGAACAAAGATGTCATTTTTATTTGATATAAAAACGTACATCGTTGAAAACATCATTTTTGTCGCATTAGAGTTGGCGAACAAAAGTGTCATTTTTGTTGAATATAAAAATATACATCGTTGAAAATATCATTTTTGTCGCATTAGAATTGGCGAACAAAAGTGTCATTTTTGTTGAATATTAAAATATACATCGTTGAAAACATCATTTTTGTCGCATTAGAATTGGCGAACAAAAATGTCATTTTATTGAAAAAAACATACGGTGTTGAAAACATCATTTTTGTCGCATTAGAATTGGCGAACAAAAATGTCATTTTATTGAAAATAAAAATATACGGTGTTGAAAACATCATTTTTGTCGCATTAGAATTGGCGAACAAAAATGTCATTTTATTGAAAATAAAAATATACGGTGTTGAAAACATCATTTTTGTCGCATTAGAATTAATGAACAAAAGTGTCATTTTTGTTGAATATCAAAATATACGATGTTGAAAACATCATTTTTGTCGCATTAGAATTAGCGGACAAAAATATTATTTTCATAGAGTAAAGGGAATGAATTTTAATAAAGGGAATCGCCCAATGGTTTATATAATTTATATAAATATAAAATATAAAATTAAACGAAACGAGAGCGGCAGTTCGTGTATCGACAACCGTAACTTCAAACGATTATATAGAAAGATCTGACCGTTGGATTTTCCCAAAACTGGAAGCGTTAGGACCGTTTTGGGAAGAGCTTTCTAACGATATAAATTTCATCGAAATACGACGGTTAGATTTTAAGATATGTGTAAATTAAATTTTGGTAAAAGCAGCGCCAAGGCCGTCCATTGACCCGAAACGTCATTTATTTATTTCGAGCTATTTTTAATAAATAAAAATAGCGATAAATAGTTATAAATATATATGAAATGTTTTAAATTATAATTATGTGACAATTATTTGAAAAGGCCGAGTTCAACTCATTTCAAATAATTGCACGGCGATTAAATCAAAGATGTAAGAAGACGATGGTTGAAGACCGACGATCTTCACATCGGATGGACGATGACTTCTGATACCTTGGACTGACTTGCTCCTAGGACTGGGTTGAAGCAGTAATTGCCTGGAAGTGTGTGGTGGTTGTGCGGATAAGCGAGTGCCTTTTGGTGTCTCTGGTTTCGTTCAGACCCAGAACGGACTTGTAAATGGTTGCGTGTCTGACGTTGAAATTTACTTCATGTAATAAAATCGATTTCTATTAATATATGTCTGTTTGGTGGTAGAGGATTTATTCTCTACTTAACACCCTGATACGTAGTAATGGTTATCGATCGCATGGCGTTGAATTGTCAACGTGGCACGCCAAGATGCATTGATCAAGGCTTTGTTGAAAAGCAGGCCTTGTGGCTGATGATCAAAGGATAGCCTGTTTAGGCATAGCTTTGTGTATAACGTGACTTCGCGAGCCTCACACCCCGGTATGAGTCAAAAAACAGGATATGGACCATAGGGAGTGCACACGTTTCTTTCTAGCTAGGAGTGGTGTTTGGGTTTTGACACGGCCCAACATTTTACTTATGTGGATTATGGATTGAGGTACCTCAGGTTTTTTTTATAGGCCGGAAGTGGTCATATTATAGGTCCAAAAGGACCGGGAGACGTGTGTTCAGGCATAATTAATCCACTACCGTTAGGTGGGGACCGGCCCTACCGCATCCAAGGGTTCACTGCGGGGGATCCTGAGACATTTGCTAGAGTGTCTCGAATCGGAAGAGGATGATCCCTAGCCTTGACTTCATGATAGAAAAACAATTCCCAATACGACATCACGGTTTTGATTGTAAACTTATATACGGCGACATAGTATATGGTACTATGCTGTCTAGGATTGATATATTTATTTTGAAGTATTTTAATACTGCTTAAACACTAATAATAATATTAAAATATTACTTTTCACGTATTAAGCATGTTTGATCATCATAAGGGAAAACTCTATCCTCCTGTGTGCGTTGCATTGTGTGATAGGACTTGAGTCTTATGATGATTTCATTTTTCAAAAGTCATTTCGCTGTTTTATACAAACTTTATAAAATTATGCACTGGCAATCGAATGGAGTAAACCCGTTCCGCATTAGCGGCGTGGTCCTATGATTTGCCATATTGATTGTTAATTTATTTAAGAATTCTCACACCAGTCCCATGACTGACTCGTAGTTTGTTTCACTTTTGCAAACTCGGGAGCCCTCTTTCCACACGGGCAGCCAATTAACAGGTTCAAGCGATACATTCTGATTGTAGCTTGCTTGGACGGAAGAAGAAGAAGACCTTTCTATAGCTTTTACTTCTGCTTTGAGACATTTTCCCTTTTGTAGTTTTGATGTATGTGGAGTTTGAGACTTGTTTCTTTCCATTTGAAACTTATTTCCCTTTTTGTTGAAACTCCTTATTTGGCTAAGTCGTATCCTGTACTGCGTACTCTGATGTATTGGATATTATGATGCTGATGACATTTATTTCCATTGCAATGGTTTATGTGTTATGATAATTATCTAAGATCTGTTTTTGTTGTATATATGTTATATTCCAAAATGATTATCCTGACTTTCGGTCCACGGAAGTTTGGGGTCGTCACAGTTGGTATCAGAGCGAGGTTAACCTTAGCTTCGAAATATAACATATTTAGAACAATTCATCCAGATAGAATCCACATTATTCTAAGACGAGTAGCTCATTAGAGATAGGACTAGTAATGTCCTAGAGTGAGCAGAGCAGAATAGCACATATTTAACAGTCATTACATCATCATCTTTTCATCTCGTCCTTATCTTATCTTTTCTTGAAAATTCTCATTTTTGTTGGTCTCACTCTTTCCTCGATGGTACAGATTTATTTAAATGGATACTAGAGCAAGAACAGCCCAAGGCGGAGCCCGAGGTGGAGCTCGAGGTGGGGCTAGAGGAGGAGCCCGAGTAGGAGCTGGAGGGCAAGCTAGAGACGAGACACCCATCACTCAAGAACAGCATAATTCAGAGGTCGTAGTCGAACCACCTCCACCTCCACAGCCTTTCGATTTGGAGATAATGTCAAAGAAATTCAAAAACCTTGGAGGTGTACCTTTCACGGGGCGAGAGTCTGCGATTCAGGCAGAAGCATGGCTTAAAGATTGTGAAAAGATCCTAGAGGGATTGGATTTGGAAGATCAGCGAAAGCGTTATCTGGCAGTTTGGCAATTAAAAGAGGAAGCAGGGCATTGGTGGGATACGATCAAAATCTGCAATGACGTGACCAATATGTCTTGGGCCAGATTTAAGGAGCTTTTCAATGAGAAGTATATACCCCCACTAGCTAGAGAGCGCTTGCGCGAGCAGTTTGTTAACCTACAGTAATGGAATATGACCGTTTCTGAGTATGTGAGGAAGTTTGATGAGCTTTCACGATATGCCCCTAGTTTGATTCAAGATCAAGTAGAGAAGAATAAGAAATTTATCAAGGGGCTGTCCAAGAAATATTTGAACCGAGTCACTGCCCATATCAAGCTTCCTTTCAATGAAGTAGTAGAGGTGACGTGCCGCTATGAGGAAAATGACGAGTCCGGACCGCAGGATAGAAGGAAAAGTCAAATTAACAATCAGAAGGAACAGGCTAACAAGAAACAGGAGGTGAGCAATTCTTCTACAGCTAAACCCCAAGGGAAGAAGAGGGATAGGAGCAAGGTGACCTTCTATAACTGCGGCAAGATTGGACATTTCGATTACGAGTGTAGAGCTCCAAAAAGGTCAAGAGAAATGATTCAGGCCCTAGTCAGAATCGTGGTCAGAATCCCCAGAACCGTGGTCAGAACCCCAGGAACACCCATGATTGCTATAACTTCCATAAGCCTGGGCACTTTGCCAGAAACTGTCCCCTGTTGAAGAAAACCGAAGTGACACATGTTTATGAGGGAGCAGTTGCAGCAGCTTCGACTGAGGGGCCTAATAAACCAGATGTCTTAGGAGGTACGCTTAATATTAAGAACATCCCTATTACTGTCTTATTTGATACTGGTGTTGCAAGAAGCTTTATTTCTAAAGATGCAAGTAAAAAGTTGAAACTGAAACCAAGAATACTCAAAAATTTGATTCGAGCTAATAGTCCGATAGGAGGTTCCCTCATTCTAGATCAGTATTGTAAATTGCTTATCTCCTATTCTTGCTATCAGTTTCCTTTTAATTTGATCATCATGGAGTTTTCTGGATATGACATCATACTTGGTATAGATTGGTTAGCAAAATATGAAGCTGAGTTAGTATGCACCGAAAGAATTGTCAAAGTTAAAACTAAACTCGGTAACATATGTATCCCCTGCCATGGCTCAGCCACCGACAGGAAAACATTCTGGTCTTCTCTAGAAGTAACCCCTACTTCTATTGAGGACATCCCTATCGTCAAAGATTGCGCTGATGTATTCCAAGAAGTTGAGGGCCTACCTCCGCATAGAGAAATCAGCTTCCGAATTAATTTAGCTCCGAATGAAAGGCTGTTGTACATCCCATTCGGAGATGTCACCAAAAGAAAGAGAGGAGCTGAAAAATCAAACCAAGCTTTTGTGGAAGGGTCTGATCAGACCCAGCTTCTCAGAATGGGGAGCAGCAGTGGTGTTCGTCCCAAAATCAGACAGTACTCTCAGGCTATGTGTAGACTACCATGATCTCAACAAACAAACTCTAAAAAACAAATACCCTCTGCCTCGTATAGATGACTTGCTTGACCGCTTGCATGAAGCACGAGTATTCTCTAGGATGGACCTAGCTACATGCTTCCATCAACTTCGCATTGCAGAGGAGTGTGTGCCTTTAACTGCTTTCAGAGGCCCGGACATCTTTTATGAATGGCTAGTAATGCCCTTCGGTCTATATAATGCTCCAACATATTTTGTTGATCTGATGAATAGAGTATTCAGAGATGTTTTAAATAAATTTGTGCTCGTGTTCATCGATGACATCCTCATCTTTTCTAAATCCACTGCTGAGCACGAACAGCATCTGAGAGAAGTCTTAGAGATTTTGCGAAGAAATGTGCTGAAAGCAAAATTTTCTAAATGCATATTCTGGCAAAAAGAGGTGAAATTCCTCGTCCATGTTGTATCAAAGGAAGGCATCTCTGTAGATCCAGGAAAGATCTCAGCCATCCAAGAATGGAAGCAGCCTAGAACTCCCATAGAGGTCAGAAGTTTCTTGGGACTGGCTGGCTATTATCGGAAATTTATCAAAGATTTCTCGAAGGTAGCTTGCCCATTGACAAACCTGACCAAGAAGCATATGAAATTCAAGTGGACACCAGAATGCGAGACAGCTTTCGAAGAGCTAAAGAAGAGGTTGACCAATGCCCCTGTGTTGACCATCATAGATGGCAATCAGGATTTGAAGGTCTGGACCGACGCCTCTAAGCAAGGTTGTTTCTTTTATAAATTAACATGTCATAGATAACATTTTTCCTTTAATGACAAATCTCATTTTAACACGTTATCCCTTATTTATTTAAGGTATTGGTGCGGTGCTAATGCAAAGAGGTAGAGTAGTCGCATATGCTAGCCGCCAGCTGAAACCGCATGAGAAGAATTACGTCACGCATGATCTTGAACTAATGGCCATCGTGTTTGCTCTTAAAATATGGAGGCATTATCTCTTGGGTGAAGAATTCGAAATTTACACGGATCACAAATCCTTGAAACACCTTTTTACCCAAAAAGATTTGAATATGAGGCAGCAACGCTGGGTTGAATTTCTTGCATCATATGACCTGGATATCCTATATACTCTGGGAAAAGCCAACGTTGTAGCCGATGCACTCAGTGGAAAGTATGCAGAATGCAACAATCTCATTATCATCAGTCCCATTATCACTCCTACTTTGATTGATAAAGTTTCTGCTCTTTAGAAGAATGATGAATTTATTCAGAAGCTTTGTGAGCGAGTTAGTAAGGGCAAAGCCTCAAGTTTCCAGATTGACGATAATGGGACCCTTAGATTACAAGGGCGAATTTGTGTGCCAGACATTGCTGAGCTAAAAAGAGAAGTGATGGATGAGTGCCACAAATCTAAAATCAGCGTCCATCCACGTGTAAACAAAATATACCATGATCTTAAGCGCACCTTTTGGTGGAAATCGATGAAGAGAGATATTTCTATTTATGTTGCTAGATGTCCCACTTGTCAGCAAGTTAAAAGTGATCAACAGAAACTGGCAGGTGTGTTGCAACTGCTAGGAGTGCCTGGTTGGAAGTGGGATGAAATTTCTATGGACTTTATAGATGGCTTGCCCCGAAGCAGAAAAGGCAACGATAGCATATGGGTGATTGTGGATCGCTTAACAAAGTCTGCCCATTTCATCCCTGTTCGGTCCAACAGAACAGCTCGTAGTATGGCACAGCTTTATCTTAAAGAGATAGTCAGACTGCATGGGGTTCCCAAAAGCATTGTCAGTGATCGGGATCCATTGTTTACCAGCAAATTCTGGGAAGCTTTTCAAGAAGAGCTTGGGACCAAGTTGAATCTGAGCTCCGCCTATAGCCCTCAGACAGATGGCCAGACTGAGAGGGTGAATCGTGTTTTGGAAGACTTACTATGTGCTTGCATCCTTGATTATGGCGGTTCATGGGAGGACCACTTGCACTTGGTGGAATTCTCCTATAATAATAGCTACCAAGCAAGCTTGGGGATGTCACCATTTGAATTACTTTATGGCAGGCCGTGCAGATCTCCGGCATGTTGGGTGGAGTGAGGCAATCGACTAGTCTTGGGCCCCGACATGGTTCGTGAAGCATCTGATAAAGTTGACTTGATTAAGAAGCTCTTGTTGACTGCTCAGAGCCGACAATAGAGCTATGCAGACTAGCGAAGAAGAAATCTAGAATTCTCTGTGGGTGATCGAGTATACTTGAAGGTTTCTCCTTTGAAAGGCGTGATTCGTTTTGGGAAGACGGGAAAGTTGGCACCGAGATTCATTGGTCCATTCCCTATTCTCGAAAGAATTGGTACTCTCTCGTATAGAGTGTAGCTGCCCGACTGGTTGCCAGGGGTGCATGATGTATTTCATGTGTCTCAACAACGCCAGCATGTTCACGATCCAAATCTGATAGAGGATGAATTAAATCAACCGGTCCAAGATATTGCTCCAAATCTGACAGTGAGAAAGGACCCGATTAAGATCATTGGCGAAGAAACCAAAATTTTGGGGAATAAGAGGATCAACCTAGTCAAGGTTCAATGGAGTGGGGATCCTAGAGACTGTACTTAGGAGACAGAGGATAGCATGAAGAAGGCTTACCCCAAGTGCAGAGTGGATATCTCCGAGTAACTCTAGTACTGAGGTACATTTATACCAATTTACATTTTCCCATCTTGGTTCCTACTTACTTTGTTTCCTTTTCGAGGACGAAAATTCTTAAGTGGGGGAGATTGTAACGACCCGGAAAATCCGAAACAATTTAAAATTTTTATTTTAAATTATTTTGCGGAAAAATGTGGCAGAAATTTAAAATTTCATTTTTAAATAATATTAAAGCCAGTGAAAATAGTCAATTTTCAAATGATCTCTGTTTTCGACGAAACGACTTTCATTGGAACCGGAATGTTGAATTATTGCTAGGTTTCATTTTTTAGAATTTTTCGAATTAATATGTGAGCGTGGCGAAGGAAAATGTGTTTGGTCGATTATAGTCAAATTTAATCGACTGAAAAATAGCCATTTTTCAAACAGTCCCAGAATTCGACGAAATTAATTTTGTTAGGACCGTATCATCATAACATAGACAAATATATTTTTTCTAGATTTTTCTGAGTCCGTTTGTGGCCTCGGTGAATTTATTTAAGCAGATGAATTAAATTAATAAAGGAATTAGATATTGAATTAAATAATACAGGCCACAGACAGCCGTTTGGGCTGACGGGACCTGTCCCATTGGATCCGGAATATGGGCTATTGGCTAGGGTCACTTTCTGCTGGACTGAAATTGAACCGGTTTGAAAGTTATGGATTTAATTATAAAAATACACTAAAAACAATATAAAAATAGGAAAAACCCTAAAATCAAGTACACTATTCACTGCCTTCTTCGTAGTCGCTGCGCTCCTTCATTTATGGCCGAAATTGTCCCTCCCTTCCACCATTAAAATCCTGAAATCCTCTCACTGAAACATCCTACTCCTATTGGGGTTTTTGTAGAGGACCTTCTCCTCCACACATCCGTACGGTGAACCCCCCTATAATTGCCTGTAGCGCTCGCTCCAGACCCCCGAAGTCTGCCACGTCGGCCCCCCTAGGCTCGACCAAGCTTGGCCAAACCCCCCCCCCCCCCCCCCCCCCCGCGTGCGCCGTCCGACCCGCTCCGACGTCCCCCCTTCTGATCGATGAACCCTGCAACCGATTTGGTGAAAAATCGAACCAAAGTTTTGGGCAGAAATTGAAAGAACACGGCCGATACTTCGATTTGGAAGAAAGGGGTACTTTCTTAACTAATTTATTAATTAATTAATTTAAATTGTTTTAAAACTTCATTTAATCATAACTGATTCGTTTCAACTCAGAATTTGACGATTTCGGAAGCGTTGGAATCGTAACAGCGAATAGAACGCGTTGAGACTTAAATGGGACCATTCTGAAGAGTTTGAATTTTGGCCAAAATCTTCAATGTCTGTGAGATTTCTGAATTTGAATAATTAAATAATTTAATTATATTCAATCAGTTGAATCATTGTATGTTATTTCTGATCTGTTATGTGGTGACTGTTGTATAGTTGAATTATATTCGTTGTGATATCATGTTATAGTACGTCAGTTTGGATCTGTAAAATTCTGATGTAATCATAATAAAGTTCTCATCTTTTTTGTTTTTATTTTTATATTATTCCTTTCTATCAAAGTTGAATTTTTATTTTGAAACAAAAAGCAAAGTAGAATTTTAATTTGATTTACAAAATTTACAAAGTTTTGATCTTTTGTTTTTGAAACAAAATATAATAAAATTTTGATCTTTTGTTCTTGAAATAAATCAAAACAAAGTTGAGCCTTCTATTTTGATTTGTATAATAAAATAAAAGAAGATTTGATCTTTTATTTTGAGATATAATAAATAAAGATTTGATCTTTTATTTTGATTTATAAAATAAAAGAAAGTTGGATTTATATAATAAATAAAGATTTGATCTTTTATTCTAATTTATAAATTAAATAAAGTCCAGATATTTTGTTTGATTTCACAAAATAAAGGCGGGACCTTTTATTTTGATTCATGGAAATTATACACCCGATCATATGTTAATTTAGTTGTGATGACACAAAATTTCATCGTTATGTTAATTTAGTTGTGATGACACAAAATTCCATCGTTATGTTAATTTAGTTGTGATGACACAAAATACCATCGTTATGTTAATTTAGTTGTGATGATACAAAATTTCATCATTATGTTAAATTAGTTGTAATTACACCAAAATTCCATCGTTATGTTAATTTAGTTGTAATGACACAAAATTCATCGTTATGTTGTCATTGTTGTCATGACACAAAAATTTCATAGTTATGTTAATTTAGTTGAAATGTATCAAAATTTCATCGTTATGTCTATTTAGTTGAAATGAACATACTTTGGTGTTGGGTTAAAAATTGAAACTTAGAAAAATAATAGAACATTTACATTTTTCTATGTAAAGGAAAATAAAAGAAAGAGTTACATTTTCAATGTAAGAGAAAATATTTACATTTTTCGATGTAAAAGAAAAGAAAAGAAAATATTTACATTTTTCAATGTAAAAGAGAAGAAAAAAGAGAATTTACATATGTAAATAAAAACAATAAATAAAGAGTAATAAGAAATTTACATGTTTCTAATATAATAAAGAGTAATAGGAAATTTACATTTTTCCATTGTAATAAAGAGTAATAGGAAATTTACATTTTTCAATTGTAATAAAGAGTAATAGGAAATTTACATTTTTCCATTGTAATGAAGTGTAATACGAAGTTTACATTTTTCTATTGCAATTAAGAGAGATAGAAAATTTACATTTTTCTATGTTAAAATATAAGATTTACATTTTCCTGTGTGAAGATGAAAGATTTACAATTTTTCTATGTAATAATGAAAGGTTCGCATTTTTCAATGTAAAAGAATTTACATTTTTTTTTCATTGTCAAAGAAAAATAGGTGAAACATTTACATTTTATAAAAAGTTCATTTTTATGTTGTAAGAATGGATTAGGATAAAAAGTTCATTTTTATGTCATAAAAATGAAATAGAATAAAAAGTGCATTTTTATGTCTTTAAAACAAACAGGATAAAAGAACATTTTTATAAATAAAGAAAGAGTACTTTTTAAAAACATCATTTTTGTCGCATTAGAGTTGGCGAACAAAAATGTCATTTTTATTTGATATAAAAATATACAACGTTGAAAACATCATTTTTGTCGCATTAGAGTTGACGAACAAAAATGTCATTTTTATTTGATATAAAAACATACATCGTTGAAAACATCATTTTTGTCGCATTAGAGTTGGCGAACAAAAGTGTCATTTTTGTTGAATATAAAAATATACATCGCTGAAAACATCATTTTTGTCGCATTAGAATTGGCAAACAAAAGTGTCATTTTTGTTGAATTTAAAAATATACATCATTGAAAACATCATTTTTGTCGCATTAGAATTGGCGAACAAAAATGTCATTTTATTGAAAATAAAAACGTACGGTGTTGAAAACATCATTTTTGTCGCATTAGAATTGGCGAACAAAAATGTCATTTTATTGAAAATAAAAATATACGGTGTTGAAAACATCTTTTTTTTGTCGCATTAGAATTAACGAACAAAAATGTCATTTTATTGAAAATACAAATATACGGTGTTGAAAACATCATTTTTGTCGCATTAGAATTGGCGAACAAAAGTGTCATTTTTGTTGAATATAAAAATATACGATGTTGAAAACATCATTTTTGTCGCATTAGAATTGGCGGACAAAAATATTACTTTCATAGAGTAAAGGGAATAAATTTTAATAAAGGGAATCACCCAATAGTTTATATAATTTATATAAAGATAAAATATAAAATTAAACGAAACGAGAGCGGCAGTTCGCGTATCGACGATCGTAACTTCAAACGATTATATAGAAAGATCCGACCGTTGGATTTTCCCAAAACTGGTACCGTTAGGACCGTTTTGGGAAGAGCTTTCCAACGATATAAATTTCATTGAAATCCGATGGTTAGATTTTAAGATATGTGTAAATTAAATTTTGGTAAAAGCAGCGTCAGGGCCGCCCATTGACCCGAAACGTCATTTATTTATTTTGAGCTATTTTTAATAAATAAAAATATCGATAAATAGTTATAAATATATATGAAATGTTTTAAATTTTAATTATGCGATAATTATTTGAAAAGGCCGAGTTCAACTCATTTCAAATAATTGCACGGCGATTAAATCAAAGATGTAAGAAGACGATGGTTGAAGACCGGCGATCTTCACATCGGATGGACGATGACTTCTGATACCTTGGACTGACTTGCTCCCAGGACTGGGTTGAAGAAGTAATTCCCCGCACGTGTGTGTTGGTCGTGCGGATAAGCGAGTGCCTTTTTGGTGTCTCCAGTTTCGTTCAGACCCAGAACGGACTTGTAAATGGTTGTGTGTCTGACGTTGAAATTTACTTCATGTAATAAAATCGATTTCTATTATTATATGTCTATTGGTGGTAGAGGATTTATTCTCTACTTAACACCCTGATACATAGTAATGGTTATCGATCGCATGGCGTTGAATTGTCAACGTGGCACGCCAAGATGCAATGATCAAGGCTTTGTTGAAAAGCAGGCCTTGTGGCTAATGATTAAAGCATAGCCTGTTTAGGCATAGCTTTGTGTATAACATGACTTCGTGAGCCTCACACCCCGATATGAGTCAAAAAACGGGATATGGACCGTAGGGAGTGCACACGTTTCTTTCTAGCTAGGTGTGGTGTTTGGGTTTTGACACGGCCCGGCATTTTACTTATGTGGATTATGGATTGAGGTACCTCGGGCTTTTTTTTATAGGCCAGAAGTGGTCATATTATAGGTCCAAAGGGACCGGGAGACATGTGTTCAGGCATAACTAATCCACTACCGTTAGGTGGGGACCAGCCCTACCGCATCCAAGGGTTCACTGCGGGGGATCCTGAGGCATTTGCTAGAGTGTCCCGAATCGGAAGAGGATGATCCCTAGCCTCGACTTCATGATAGAAAACCAATTCCCGATACGACATCACGGTTTTGATTATAAACTTATATGCGGCGACGTAGTATATGGTACTATGCCGTCTAGGATTGATATATTCATTTTGAAGTATTTTAATACTGCTTAAACACTAATAATAATATTAAAATATTACTTTTCACGTATTAAGCATGTTTGATCATCATAAGGGAAAACTCTGTCCTCCTATGTGCGTTGCATTGTGTGATAGGACTTGAGTCTTATGATGATTTCATTTTTCAAAAGTCATTTCGCTGTTTTATACAAATTTTATAAAATTATGCACCGGCAATCCAATGGAGTAAACCCGTTCCGCATTAGCGGCGTGGTCCTGTGATTTGCCATATTGATAGTTAATTTAGTTAAGAATTCTCACACCAGTCCCATGACTGACTCGTCGTTTGTTTCACTTTTGCAAACTCGGGTGCCCTATTTCCACACGGGCAGCCAATTAACAGGTTCAGGTGATACATTCTGATTGGAACTTGCTTGGACGGAAGAAGAAGACCTTTCCTAACTTTTACTTCTGCTTTGAGACATTTTACCTTTTGTAGTTTTGATGTATGTGGAGTTTGAGACTTGTTTCTTTCCATTTGAAACTTATTTCCCTTTTTGTTGAAACTCCTTATTTGGCTAAGTTGTATCCTGTACTGCGTACTCTGATGTATTGGATATTATGATGCTGATGACACTTATTTCAGCTGCAATGGTTTATGTGTTATGATAATTTTCTGAGATCTGTTTTTGTTGTATATATGTTGTATTCCAAAATGATTATCCTGACTTTCGGTCCACGGATGTTTGGGGTCGTCACAAGGGTGAAGTAAGGGGATAAATTCCCCTTCACCAGGCAGATATATATTTAATAGAGATCAATCATCACAGAATAAAATCCAATACAGGAGAGAGGCCCTCGCATATCCGTACAATCAACAAGTACATCCGGACGGCTACCACTGTAGCCCCTTCAAGGTAGCTACTCCAATCATGAGCAACAGTAGCAACCCATCCATTCGATGTGAAGATCGTCGGTCTTGCACCGTCCTCATTCTCTTTGACTTTTCGTCATATCAGTTATTCAGAATGGGTATAAACTTGGCCTTTCCGAATAACCCGCGTATCTTATAATCAAGTGTTATAGCAACACATCATACGCCTCATTCCAATCCAGAATATTCTTTTATTCAAATATTCTTTTCCTTCGGGAAAGATTCCCATTAATTTTATCAAAGATAAATTCTTTAAATTTATTCTTTAATCTTCCTTTAGATATCAAACCATATTAAGGTTTTCCAGACTAGTCGGGATTAGCGAACTACACCGAAGTAATCATTTATTTTATTTCCCAATCCCAACCTATTCATCCCATGGAGAAAAACTGATAATACTCCATATCTAACACCATGGTGTTATCAGTAAATATTAATTACCATTTCACGTTCAAATCTAATTAAAGATTTAGCTATCGCCTAGAGTAAAACTGGTGGTACTCCATTTTCGATCATTTTCTTGAATTGATAATTTTAATTATCACATTCACTTTTCAATCTAATCAAAGATTCATTAAAACTCCATTTAGTTTTAATCTTTCCAAAAATCAATATTAATGATTATTCAAAGCTAAGAAATTAATCTTATCTTTAACTGGGTTAAAGAACCAATGTCATTTAAAACACGGTTCACAATAAACCCAAAATCACATTCCATTCCATTAGTCTCTAATCGTAAATTAGTAAGAGAATAATTCCCTAAGTATTAATCCCGAAGGCCGAAACCAACATCAGATCAATACTTGGGAAACCACTCAACCCAGCTAATCTCCAGTTAATTTCTAATTTTCTTAACTCTATTGGGTTTAAGAATAGTATTTTTAAAGATACCATTCACGACAAACCCAAAATCCCATTGCCATTGTTAATCGGGTTAAAGAACAAATGTTATTTAAAACACCGTTCATGATAAAGCCAAAATAAATATTTCAATTCAATTCCAATTAAATATTAATTAATTGGTAAACTTCATTAAATCTTAATAAAAAGATTTAATCTTTTCTCAACTGGGATTAAGAACAGTGTTAGTGAAGACACGTTCATGAAAAACCCAAAATCTAAATTGATATTAAATACAAGGCTCTGAATAGAAAACATATTGGCTTATATTCAATATCAAATTCTAAAACCAACAAATATCGTATTGGATTAACGATATATATATCTTCCAAATTCCTCCACAATATCCGTATAATCACGGAATCTAATATTGAAATATTCTGAAGATAATTTCGATTCAAATCCATTCCAATTTATTCGTTGGAAAATTCTGGTTATTTTAAAACCATTTTCAAATCCAATATATTTATTTAAAAATAAATAAATAATTATTCTAGTTAATAACTAGTTCATTTTGATAAAAATATATTTTTATCTTTTCAAAAATGGAATTTTTCATTCAGAATCTTTCTAAATCATTTATTATGATTTTACATAATTTTTCCATATTTTTAATAATTTTATTATCGCCCATACAGTCGGTTTCCAATAACGGCCACTAAACTGCATCCATATCGACATTTTCATTGGAAAGCTCTTATATTCATTGGAAAGCTCTTTTCGATACGAACCCAACGGTTCCGGTTTTAGGAGAAACCAATGGTCGGATCTCCCGTAACGTCCATTTGAAGTTAATGGTCGAAACTCGCGAACGGTCAATGCGCGGCGCGTTCTATTCTGGCCATTATAATATATAAAATATATATTATATATTTCGTTGACTTCCATTTAAAACGAAATTTATAAATTGTTTTAAATTCGTTTCAAAAACGATTTCCACTTCCATTTCAAATTCAAATCAAAATTGAATATTCCATTATAAATCCGTTTAAAATCATTTCAAATAGATTTCAATTCAAACCGATTTCAATTCGTTTTAAATTCATTTCAAATCGATTTCAATTTGATTTTCAAATTTAAATCCAATTTTAATTTTCCATATCGTTTCAATATTAAAATGATAATATTTTCAAAATATTAGATTTTGAAATCACTTTTCGATATTCATTATAAAATGAATAAAACCGACAAAATTCCCGTTCGTGTTAAAATGGCGTTTAACTACTTAACACGGCTTCACCTTTCAATATTTTTTGAATATTATTTTAAAATATTCGTTAATTCTGAACTAGAATCAGACTCAATCAATTTCCATATAATTTTATTTATATGGATTTCAATATCACACGTATACCACATGTAATAACCCGGAAATTCTGAGCCAATTTAAAAATTTTATTTTGGCTATTTTAATGAATTTCGAATATTTAAAATAGATTATTTTAAATAATATCGACGAGAAATTTATTTTGAATGAATTAGAACGTATGTATTTATTTGATCATCGTTATAATATAATTATATTATTTGAAATATAAAAGGAATTGAAAATGGTGCGGTAGTTCGATAATTTGATTTCAAAATTCAAATGAATGTTCTGGGTGGAAACTAAACCCGATTTTGGCGAAACCAAAAATAGTAGAATCTAATTGAGAATATGTTTCCAACGAATCCGAAGAATTGAAATTTCATAGCGGGGGTAAAAAGTTATGTCCAGTTAAAAATTCAGAATAGTCGCTGTGGAATTCTGGCCCTTAAAAATAGAAATTTTGCAAACGACCTCAGTTTTCGACGAAACCACTTTTGCTGGATCTGCGATGTCAAGTGTAACGATCCGGCTGGAATTCGACGCCCGAATTCTGACAATAATACATAAACCCTATATTACCTGCCAAAACTCTAATATCGAAAACCACCAGATAGTCAATAGAAAGAATTTAGAGGGTGAGATAAGAAAGAAAGAAATATTAGAATAGTGTAATAACCCGCAAAATCTGGGCCAGTTTAAAATTTTTATTTTGGCAATTTTAGCGAATTTTGAATATTTAAAATAGATTATTTTAAATATAATCGACGAGAAATTTATTTTGAATATAATTCGACGTATATATTATACGCGTCGTCGTTAGAATATAAAATATTTATATATAATTATAAATAGAATTGAAAATGGCGCGGTAGTTCGATAATTCGATTTCAAACTTCAATCGAACATACCGGGTGCAAAACAATCCGGATTTTAGTGAAACCAAAAACATTAGGATCTAATTGATGATATCTTTTCAACGAATCCGAAAAATCGAAAGTTCGTAGCGGGAATCAAAAGATATGTCCAGTTGAAAATTCTGAATAGTCGCTATGGAATTCAGGCCCTTAAAAATGGACATTTTGCAAACGACCTCGGATTTCGACGAAACCACTTTTGTTGGATCCGCAGTGTAAAGTTATTGCTAGATTTCAAATTTCATAATTTTTCGAATCAATATGTGAGCGTGGCAAAGGAAAACGTGTTTTGACCATTTTAGTTGATTTTAATCGACTGGAAATTGGCCATTTTTCCAACGGTCTCATAATTCGACGAAACTAGTTTTGTTAGGACCGTATCGTCAATACGAAGCTAGAAAATATTTTTCTAGAATTTTTAGAGTTAGTATGTGACCCCGGTAATTCGAAATGTACGTTTAAAATTCAAAATACTGATTTAAATGTAAATTTAACGGAAACTGATTGTAACAGCCGAATCAGCTGACGATACATATCCCATTGTGTTCGGAATGGGGGTTAAACGCTATGGACGACAGGTGGTGGGCCTCTTTTTGATGACGTATGTAAAAGTCAACTTTTAAAAATAATAAAATAATAATAAAAAAAAACCCTCTCCCCCCTTTAACCGTTCTGGCCCCCCCCCCCCCCCCCCGTCCAATTTCATTTCAAAAAAAAAAAAAAAAAAAAAAACCGATCGCAGCCCTAGGCGGAGCACCGCCGTCGCGCCCCAGCAAAGCCTCGCCGCCGCTTCCTTCTCCCTCCTCTCCTCCTTCTTCCTCCATTCGAACGCCCCGAACCCGAACCCCCTCGCCCTCGCGTCCCGCTCCTTTTCCCCCTCCCCGATGGACCGCCGCCACTTCCTCCAGTGGATGCTCCGACTCCGACGCAGCTCAGCAAGCTCCTCCACCTCGGCCATCTCTCCCCCTTCTTGAAAACGTGAGTTTTGATGTATTATTTAATATATATTCTTTTTCATTTTTATATGAGTTATTATGAATAAAAAAAAACTTGGATTATGAACGAACTAAAGGTTTCGATTTTTTTTTTTATCCGCTATGAGACATGTTTTTTTTATTTACTTAAAGGTTTGATTTTTTATTATTTAAAGGCGAGATCTTTATTTGTTTAAAGTTGTGATTTTTCATATGAGGTTAAAAACAGAATTTTTATATAAGGTATGAATATAAAAATATAATTTTTATATAGGAATGAGATTAAAAACAGGATTTTTATATAAGGTATGAATATAAAAATATAATTTTTATATAGGAATGAGATTAAAAACAGAATTTTTATATAAGGTATGAATATAAAAATATAATTTTTATATAAGAATGAAGTTAAAAATATAATTTTTACACTAGTGGCGTATTAAAAATGTGATTTTTATATCTTGAACTTCGAATTAAAAATATGATCTTTATATTTTTTAAAGTATTAAAAATATAGTCTTTACTATATAGATGATGTAAAAATATGATTTTCGTTTATGTAGAGAATTAGAAATATAATTTTTACATGATAGCAATATTAAAAATAGCATCTTTATATGTGTAGAAAAATAAAAATGTGATTTTTATGATGATGTATATGGAAAAGTTCAATCTTTATATTTGAAAAGATAAAATCTTTATATGTAAAAAGGCGAGATCTTTATATAGAAAATAGCGAAGAAAAAAATTCGATTTTTATATATTGAATAACGGAATAAAAATTCGATTTTTAAATATATGAAGTGATTATAAAAATATGATTTTTAAATTTGAAAGTGAACAAATAAAAATCTGATTTTTACATATGTAGTGAAAGCGGACAACGAAGGTGACAAAAAGGCGAGAACGAAGAAGATTTCTATCAATGAAGTGCCGTGGAGCTAGGATAGCAATATGTGAGAATTTCTCACCTTTCAATTTCTTTTCTAATTATATATATATACTAGGATGCAGACGGTGCTTAGTAGCACCCGACACAATCGTCCACAGACCATGGACTTGTTTGTTTGGTTGCATAGATTAGTTATATGATGTGATTTGAATTTGGTTGTTTGGTGATTTTGATTGATGTGTGAATGGCGTGGGCCTTCACTAGACCGGGGATAAGGCTAGGCCTTGTCCCGTTTCTAGTATCGTGCCGTTATGCCGCCGAAATTTTCTAAAATAAGTTAGAAAATAAAAATATCATTTTATTTAAAGAATGAACTGAATAGAAAATTCATAGGTTGAATAAAATAGTTTGATCGTTAAAAATATGATTTTTAACGCGAAGTGAATAAAATAAAATATTCATTTACAAACCGGACGGTTTGTTTATGTACACCTATTTGAATGATATTGATTGGGTCGATAAATTTTACACATCGCCCAATAGCACAAATAAAATCTGTGTTTGATTGTTTGAAACCCCACACGGGTGTTGGGATGAAATTTGAAGTTCACTCATCCTGATTGATTAAATATGTCGATCGATTGATTGACAGGCTGTTATAAGCGTTAGAGATCTATATTTGATGCTTATACAGTGTAGTGCACTTTGGTTGATGGTTGATTATTTTTCAATGCTATTATATGTGTGTAATGTATGAAAATCCATTTAATTAACTTTATATGGTAACTGATTGGGCCTCATTCCAATTTGAAAAATAAAGAATATTATAAAATAAAAGTTCATGTGTTGACAGTACTCATCCATTGAGATTGGTCATGTGTTGAACGAAATATTTTGATAATAACAACTATTTTGAAAAAGAAATATTTGAAATAGAATATTTGTAAATAGAGATTTATGAAGCCGTGTTGATTAGTTTGACGCCATTTTGATGTAAACGATATTTATATCGATTTTATTCATTTTGAAATGAATTGAATTGAAAACGATTTCGAAATGAATTGAATTGAAAACGATTTCGAAATGAATTGAATTGAAAACGATTTCGAAATGAATTGAATTGAAAACGATTTCGAAATGAATTGAATTGAAAACGATTTCGAAATGAATTGAATTGAAAACGATTTCGAAATGAATTGAATTGAAAACGATTTCGAAATGAATTGAATTGAAAATGAATTGAAATGAATTCAAATTGAATTGAAATTTGAATTGAATAGAAATGAATTTTAAAACGAAATTATAAAGAAGAATTCAACTTTGATTTGGATTGAAAAGAAAGTTGAAGTTGCTTTTGAAACGATTTTAAAACTATTTATATAATTCGTTTTATATAGAAATCGACGAAATATATATTATATATATAATATAATGGCCTGAATAGAAGGCGCCGCGCCGCGGCAATTCGCGAATTTCGACCATTTATTTCAAACGGACATTACGGGAGATCCGACCGTCGAATTCTCCTGAAACCGGAACCTTTGGGTTCGTATCGAAAAGAGCTTTCTAAAGAATATTAGAAATTAGAAATCTAACGGTTGGATTTGGAATTATGTCCAAATCAAATTCGAAAAAGGTCGCTGTAAGTGCAGTTCGATGGCCATTGATGGAAATCGACTGTACGGGCCTTGATAAAATTATCAAAAATAGTAATAATTTGTGTAAAATCATAAGAAATGATTTAGAAAGAATTGGGATGAAAAACTCCATATTTGAACAGATAAAAATAGATTTTTATCGAAATGAACTAGTTTTAAACTAGAAATATAATTCTATTTATTTTTAAATAAATAAATTGAATTTAAAAAAGGGTTTTGAAAATAACCAGAATATCCAATGATTGCATTGGAGTTGATTTGAATCGAAATTGTCTTCGGAATATTTCGATGTTGGAATTCGTGATTATACAGATGTTGTTACGGAAATTTGAAAGATATATATTTATATCGTTATTTCCAATACGACATTTGTTAATCGTAGAATTTGATATTGAATATAAGCCGATATATTTTCTATTCAGAGCCTTATATTGAATATCGAATGTGATTTGGGTTTGTCGTGAATGGTGTCTTCACTAACACTGTTCTTGAACCCAGTTGAGAAATGATTAAATCTTTTTATTTAGATTTAATGAAATGTACCAATTAAATAATATTTAATTGGAATTGAATTGATATTGATTTTTGGGTTTATCGTGAACAGTGTTTTAAATAACACTCGTTCTTTAACCCGATAATTAATGAAAGTGACTTTGGGTTTATCGTGAACCGTGTTTTAAATGACACTGATTCTTTAACCCAGTTAACGATTAAAACTAAGTGGAGTTTTAATGAATCTTTAATTAGATTGAAATAATCGAAATGGAGTATCACCAGTTTTGCTCCAGGCGATAGTTAAATCTTTAATTAGATTTGAACGTGAAATGGTAATTGAATTTACCGATAACACTGTGGTGTTAGATATGAAGTATTACCAATTTTACTTCATGGGATGAATAGGTTGGGATTGGGAGATTAAAATAAATGATTACTTCGGTAAGGTTCGCTAATCCCGACTAGTTTGAATTGATATTCAAAAATAGATTAAAGAATAAATTTTAAAGAATTTATCTTTGATAAAATTAATGGGAACCTTTCCCTATGAATGTGAAATTTAGAAACTAACTGTCGGTTAGCCAAGCAGAATGGTTTTCTGGATATTGATCTGATGTTGGTTTCGGCCTTCGGGGTTAATGTTTGGGGAATTATTCTCTTGATTAATTTACGGTTAGTGACTGATGAATTGGAATGAGGCGTATGTTGTGTTTGTGTAACACTTATTTAAAGTATACGCGAGTTATTTGGAAAGACCGGGTTTATCCCATTCTGAATAGCTGATACGACGATAAGTCTAAGATGAAGACGATGGTCGAAGACCGGAGGTCTTCACGTCGTTTGGGTAATTACTGATGATCTTGATTGGGCTGTACACCCAAGAAGATGGAAACAGTTAGTGATCGTCCAGACGTACTTGGAGATCGATTGATATGCGGGGTACTAGGTGCCTCCGGTTTCGTTCAGACCCAGAACGGACTTGTAAATGGACTGTGTGTCTGACATTGGATTTCAGTCCGTGTGATTGATCTCTATTAAATATATATCTGTTTGGCGGCGGAGAATTTATTCTCTTGCTTAACGCCCTTCTCTGAGACGTACGAGCTCAGGGGTTATATATTGATGGATATCAAACGCATGGAGTGAATTGCCTGTGTGGCATGCCTAAGTGGCAATTGATCGAGGCTTCTGTTGAAAAGCAAAGTCTTGTGGTGATGATCAAAGCACGGCCTTTGTGGCGTAGCTTTGTGTAACGTTTGCTTCGCGAGTTTCACACCCGGTATGAACCAAAAACGGGAGACGGACGTCAGGGAGGGCATACGTTTCTTTCTAGCTAGAAGTGGCGTCAGTGGTTTTACACGCCCTGACGAGTTTGACTTATGTGGTTGTTGCTGTTGCGAGGTGCCTCGGTTATATCGGTTTCGGCCGATGCATTCTGGTCGGCTGACGGACCAGACTTACACCCCATAGGGTGGGGAGACGTAGTGTTCAGGCATAATAATCCACATCGGTGGACCGGCCCTGAGGATCCAAGGGGCAGTTGCGGCTGTTCCTGAGGCTCGGGCTAGACAGTCTCGAATCGGTTGAGGACTATCTTTTGCCTCGGTTCATAGACGGAAATCCAATTTCCAAATACGTGACTTTGCGGTTTTATTTGTAAACCTATATATGGTGACATAGTGGCATGGGACGCTCATGTCGCCTATGATTGATACTTATGATTTGAAGTTGTTTTATACACTATGCACTTATTATAGTATCAAATGATTTGTTTTAAACGTATCAAGCATTCTTTGGCTGTTATAAGGGAAAACCCTATCCTCGGCTGCGTTGCATTGTGTGATGGGACCTGGGTCTTATAACAGCTTCATTTTTCTTTATTTAGCATTGCGCTGTTTGTTTTATGCACTGGTGTTCTTGGGAGGAAACCCGTTCCGTGTTATACGGCGTGGTCCCTTGATTTACCTGACTTTAAAATAGAGATTAATAACTGTTTTAGTTCTCACACCAGTCACATGACTGACCTGGAGTTTATTGTTTTAACCTAAACTCTGGATGCCCCTATTTTGACACGGGCAGCTAGTAGTTTTGGTTTTGCAGATTTATATTCATAGGATCCTGGTTTACAGCTGGAACGATATCCGGAAAGCTTTGTATCCGTATATCTCTTCTAGTTGTGCTTTGTATTATTTTCCGCTGCTATGTATTTAAATGTAATTTAAATCTCTGATATTTCTGTGTAATATTTATTCTTTTATACTCTGTATATTCTTGTAATCTGATGCAATGTTGTAATATACAATGAAATGTTCTTCTGTTTGCGTTCTGTTGTGGTTTGTTCTCGAACTATCCGACACTTTCCTTTACGGGGAAGTTACGGGTTTTCACAGTTGGTATCAGAGCTTTGGTTTACAAAGCTCAGAGAACAAGACACATTAGAACCATACGAAAGAATTCATCAGATATTGGATTAGTAATATCCAACGAGGATGACTCGTTAGAGATGGGATCAGTAGTATCCTAGGACCAGTGTGAAGAGTATATTTTTGAAAGTGAAAACAAATTTTTGTTTTGAAAATTTAAATCAATTATTCGTATTTGATTATCTATTTATATTGATGTGGACAATCCAGTATATATAGATTTTGCGTATACGTCTGATCCGCGTGTATTCGAAGTTTTGATATACTGGGTAGATATAGAATCACCTTCTAAGTCGCCCGGAGAGAACTCTGATGGTTGATGCATCATCATCAGAATTTATGTTCGAGTGACGAAAGGGAGATTTCTATATACTTCCTATTGACTGGTGTGAGAACCAAAATTAGATAGGGCCTATTGTTGTGATTTGGCATCAAAAATCTGATTTTTGACTATGTATCAAAGTTATCAATTTGAAACTCTAATCCACTAATTGATTGATGTTTGTGTTGTTTGTTTATTTGTTTGCTAATTTTTAGCCATTTAGCCTAATTGAAACAAATATTGAATTGTATTGAAATTGGTCGCATTTGCTTGCATATCTATGTACTTATATTGAACAGGTCATAGCAAGGAGGCTAGAGCAGAGAATAAAATTTGTTTGCCCGACAAATAGGTACATGTTTACTACATAATTTACTGTTTTGTTTGGGTGATGATGATTTTATGAGCCTATTGGCTAGCCGCTTGGCTTTTTCTTTTTCTTTTTGAGATCTGAAGGACCGGGGAAGCTATTTGAAATTCCCCGATGCTCCCGGTGCAGGGGAGGTTATGGCGAAATTTTTCAAAAATTTAGGGTGTTAGCCAAATTTTTGAAATTTTGGAAATTCTCAGAAACTGAAAAGTTGGAGAATGGAAGCCAAATCGAACGTAGAGTTGATTAATCAAACCACTTTCGACTTTGTTCCTTTTCGGGGACGAAAAGTTTTAAGTGGGGGAGATTGTAATAACCCGCAAAATCTGGGCCAATTTAAAATTTTTATTTTGGAAATTTTAGCGAATTTTGAATATTTAAAATAGATTATTTTAAATATAATCGACGAGAAATTTATTTTGAATATAATTCGACGTATATATTATACGCGTCGTCGTTAGAATATAAAATATTTATATATAATTATAAATAGAATTGAAAATGGCGCGGTAGTTCGATAATTCGATTTCAAACTTCAATCGAACATACCAGGTGCAAAACAATCCGGGTTTTAGTGAAACCAAAAACATTAGGATCTAATTGATGATATCTTTCCAACGAATCCGAAAAATCGAAAGTTCGTAGCGGGAATCAAAAGATATGTCCAGTTGAAAATTCTGAATAGTCGCTATGGAATTCAGGCCCTTAAAAATGGACATTTTGCAAACGACCTCGGATTTCGACGAAACCACTTTTGTTGGATCCGCAGTGTAAAGTTATTGCTAGATTTCAAATTTCATAATTTTTCGAATCAATATGTGAGTGTGGCAAAGGAAAACGTGTTTTGACCATTTTAGTTGATTTTAATCGACTGGAAATTGGCCATTTTTCCAACGGTCTCAGAATTCGACGAAACTAGTTTTGTTAGGACCGTATCGTCAATACGAAGCTAGAAAATATTTTTCTAGAATTTTTAGAGTTAGTATGTGACCCCGGTAATTCGAAATGTACGTTTAAAATTCAAAATACTGATTTAAATGTAAATTTAACGGAAACTGATTGTAACAGCCGAATCAGCTGACGATACATATCCCATTGTGTTCGGAATGGGGGTTAAACGCTATGGACGACAGGTGGTGGGCCTCGTTTTGATGACGTATGTAAAAGTCAACTTTTAAAAATAATAAAATAATAAAAAAAAAAAACCCTCTCCCCCCTTTAACCGTTCTGGCCCCCCCACCCCCGTCCAATTTCATTTCAAAAGAAAAAAGAAAAAAAAAAAAAAAGCCGATCGCAGCCCTAAGCGGAGCACCGCCGTCGCGCCCCAGCAAAGCCTCGCCGCCGCTTCCTTCTCCCTCCTCCCCTCCTTCTTCCTCCATTCGAACGCCCCGAACCCGAACCCCCTCGCCCTCACGTCCCGCTCCTTTTCCCCCTCCCCGATGGACCGCCACCACTTCCTCCAGTGGATGCTCCGACTCCGACGCAGCTCAGCAAGCTCCTCCACCTCGGCCATCTCTCCCCCTTCTTGAAAACGTGAGTTTTGATGTATTATTTAATATATATTCTTTTTCATTTTTATATGAGTTATTATGAATAAAAAAAAACTTGGATTATGAACGAACTAAAGGATTCGATTTTTTTTTTATCCGCTATGAGACATGTTTTTTTTATTTACTTAAAGGTTTGATTTTTTATTATTTAAAGGCGAGATCTTTATTTGTTTAAAGTTGTGATTTTTCATATGAGGTTAAAAACAGAATTTTTATATATGGTATGAATATAAAAATATAATTTTTATATAGGAATGAGATTAAAAACAGGATTTTTATATAAGGTATGAATATAAAAATATAATTTTTATATAGGAATGAGATTAAAAACAGAATTTTTATATAAGGTATGAATATAAAAATATAATTTTTATATAAGAATGAAGTTAAAAATATAATTTTTACACTAGTGGCGTATTAAAAATGTGATTTTTATATATTGAACTTCGAATTAAAAATATGATCTTTAAATTTTTTAAAGTATTAAAAATATAGTCTTTACTATATAGATGATGTAAAAATATGATTTTCGTTTATGTAGAGAATTAGAAATATAATTTTTACATGATAGCAATATTAAAAATAGCATCTTTATATGTGTAGAAAAATAAAAATGTGATTTTTATGATGATGTATATGGAAAATTTCAATCTTTATATTTGAAAAGATAAAATCTTTATATGTAAAAAGGCGAGATCTTTATATAGAAAATAGCGAAGAAAAAAATTCGATTTTTAAATATATGAAGTGATTATAAAAATATGATTTTTAAATTTGAAAGTGAACAAATAAAAATCTGATTTTTACATATGTAGTGAAAGCGGACAACGAAGGTGACAAAAAGGCGAGAACGAAGAAGATTTCTATCAATGAAGTGCCGTGGAGCTAGGATAGCAATATGTGAGAATTTCTCACCTTTCAATTTCTTTTCTAATTATATATATACTAGGATGCAGACGGTGCTTAGTAGCACCCGACACAATCGTCCACAGACCATGGACTTGTTTGTTTGGTTGCATAGATTAGTTATATGATGTGATTTGAATTTGGTTGTTTGGTGATTTTGATTGATGTGTGAATGGCGTGGGCCTTCACTAGACCGGGGATAAGGCTAGGCCTTGTCCCGTTTCTAGTATCGTGCCGTTATGCCGCCGAAATTTTCTAAAATAAGTTAGAAAATAAAAATATCATTTTATTTAAAGAATGAACTGAATAGAAAATTCATAGGTTGAATAAAATAGTTTGATCGTTAAAAATATGATTTTTAACGCGAAGTGAATAAAATAAAATATTCATTTACAAACCGGACGGTTTGTTTATGTACACCTATTTGAATGATATTGATTGGGTCGATAAATTTTACACATCGCCCAATAGCACAAATAAAATCTGTGTTTGATTGTTTGAAACCCCACACGGGTGTTGGGATGAAATTTGAAGTTCACTCATCCTGATTGATTAAATATGTCGATCGATTGATTGACATGCTGTTATAAGCGTTAGAGATCAATATTTGATGCTTATACAGTGTAGTGCACTTTGGTTGATGGTTGATTATTTTTCAATGCTATTATATGTGTGTAATGTATGAAAATCCATATAATTAACTTTATATGGTAACTGATTGGCCTCATTCCAATTTGAAAAATAAAGAATATTATAAAATAAAAGTTCATGTGTTGACAGTACTCATCCATTGAGATTGGTCATGTGTTGAACGAAATATTTTGATAATAACAACTATTTTGAAAAAGAAATATTTGAAATAGAATATTTGTAAATAGAGATTTATGAAGCCGTGTTGATTAGTTTGACGCCATTTTGACGTAAACGATATTTATATCGATTTTATTCATTTTGAAATGAATTGAATTGAAAACGATTTCGAAATGAATTGAATTGAAAACGATTTCGAAATGAATTGAATTGAAAACGATTTCGAAATGAATTGAATTGAAAACGATTTCGAAATGAACTGAATTGAAAACGATTTCGAAATGAATTGAATTGAAAAAGATTTCGAAATGAATTGAATTGAAAACGATTTCGAAATGAATTGAATTGAAAACGATTTCGAAATGAATTGAATTGAAAATGAATTGAAATGAATTCAAATTGAATTGAAATTTGAATTGAATAGAAATGAATTTTAAAACGAAATTATAAAGAAGAATTCAACTTTGATTTGGATTGAAAAGAAAGTTGAAGTTGCTTTTGAAACGATTTTAAAACTATTTATATAATTCGTTTTATATAGAAATCGACGAAATATATATTATATATATAATATAATGGCCTGAATAGAAGGCGCCGCGCCGCGGCAATTCGCGAATTTCGACCATTTATTTCAAACGGACATTACGATGAGATCCGACCGTCGGATTCTCCTGAAACCGGAACCGTTGGGTTCGTATCGAAAAGAGCTTTCTAAAGAATATTAGAAATTAGAAATCTAACGGTTGGATTTGGAATTATGTCCAAATCAAATTCGAAAAAGGTCGCTGTAAGTGCAGTTCGATGGCCATTGATGGAAATCGACTGTACGGGCCTTGATAAAATTATCAAAAATAGTAATAATTTGTGTAAAATCATAAGAAATGATTTAGAAAGAATTGGGATGAAAAACTCCATATTTGAACAGATAAAAATAGATTTTTATCGAAATGAACTAGTTTTAAACTAGAAATATAATTCTATTTATTTTTAAATAAATAAATTGAATTTAAAAAAGGGTTTTGAAAATAACCAGAATGTCCAATGATTGCATTTGAGTTGATTTGAATCGAAAGTGTCTTCGGAATATTTCGATGTTGGAATTCGTGATTATACAGATGTTGTTACGGAAATTTGAAAGATATATATTTATATCGTTATTTCCAATACGACATTTGTTAATCGTAGAATTTGATATTGAATATAAGCCGATATATTTTCTATTCAGAGCCTTATATTGAATATCGAATGTGATTTGGGTTTGTCATGAATGGTGTCTTCACTAACATTGTTCTTGAACCCAGTTGAGAAATGATTAAATCTTTTTATTTAGATTTAATGAAATGTACCAATTAAATAATATTTAATTGGAATTGAATTGATATTGATTTTTGGGTTTATCGTGAACAGTGTTTTAAATAACACTCGTTCTTTAACCCGATAATTAATGAATGTGACTTTGGGTTTATCGTGAACCGTGTTTTAAATGACACTGATTCTTTAACCCAGTTAACGATTAAAACTAAGTGGAGTTTTAATGAATCTTTAATTAGATTGAAATAATCGAAATGGAGTATCACCAGTTTTGCTCCAGGCGATAGTTAAATCTTTAATTAGATTTGAACGTGAAATGGTAATTGAATTTACCGATAACACTGTGGTGTTAGATATGAAGTATTACCAGTTTTACTTCATGGGATGAATAGGTTGGGATTGGGAGATTAAAATAAATGATTACTTCGGTAAGGTTCGCTAATCCCGACTAGTTTGAATTGATATTCAAAAATAGATTAAACAATTTATCTTTGATAAAATTAATGGGAACCTTTCCCTATGAATGTGAAATTTACAAACTAACTGTCGGTTAGCCAAGCAGAATGGTTTTCTGGATATTGATCTGATGTTGGTTTCGGCCTTCGGGGTTAATGTTTGGGGAATTATTCTCTTGATTAATTTACTGTTAGTGACTGATGAATTGGAATGAGGCGTATGTTGTGTTTGTGTAACACTTATTTAAAGTATACGCGAGTTATTTGGAAAGACCGGGTTTATCCCATTCTGAATAGCTGATACGACGATAAGTCGAAGATGAAGACGATGGTCGAAGACCGGAGGTCTTCACGTCGTTTGGGTAATTACTGATGATCTTGATTGGGCTGTACACCCAAGAAGATGGAAACAGTTAGTGATCGTCCAGACGTACTTGGAGATCGATGGATATGCGGGGTACTAGGTGCCTCCGGTTTCGTTCAGACCCAGAACGGACTTGTAAATGGACTGTGTGTCTGACATTGGATTTCAGTCCGTGTGATTGATCTCTATTAAATATATATCTGTTTGGCGGCGGAGAATTTATTCTCTTGCTTAACGCCCTTCTCTGAGACGTACGAGCTCAGGGGTTATATATTGATGGATATCAAACGCATGGAGTGAATTGCCTGTGTGGCATGCCTAAGTGGCAATTGATCGAGGCTTCTGTTGAAAAGCAAAGTCTTGTGGTGATGATCAAAGCACGGCCTTTGTGGCGTAGCTTTGTGTAACGTTTGCTTCGCGAGTTTCACACCCGGTATGAACCAAAAACGGGAGACGGACGTCAGGGAGGGCATACGTTTCTTTCTAGCTAGAAGTGGCGTCAGTGGTTTTACACGCCCTGACGAGTTTGACTTATGTGGTTGTTGCTGTTGCGAGGCGCCTCGGTTATATCGGTTTCGGCCGATGCATTCTGGTCGGCTGACGGACCAGACTTACACCCCATAGGGTGGGGAGACGTAGTGTTCAGGCATAATAATCCACATCGGTGGACCGGCCCTGAGGATCCAAGGGGCAGTTGCGGCTGTTCCTGAGGCTCGGGCTAGACAGTCTCGAATCGGTTGAGGACTATCTTTTGCCTCGGTTCATAGACGGAAATCCAATTTCCAAATACGTGACTTTGCGGTTTTATTTGTAAACCTATATATGGTGACATAGTGGCATGGGACGCTCATGTCGCCTATGATTGATACTTATGATTTGAAGTTGTTTTATACACTATGCACTTATTATAGTATCAAATGATTTGTTTTAAACGTATCAACCATTCTTTGGCTGTTATAAGGGAAAACCCTATCCTCGGCTGCGTTGCATTGTGTGATGGGACCTGGGTCTTATAACAGCTTCATTTTTCTTTATTTAGCATTGCGCTGTTTGTTTTATGCACTGGTGTTCTTGGGAGGAAACCCGTTCCGTGTTATACGGCGTGGTCCCTTGATTTACCTGACTTTAAAATAGAGATTAATAACTGTTTTAGTTCTCACACCAGTCACATGACTGACCTGGAGTTTATTGTTTTAACCTAAACTCTGGGTGCCCCTATTTTGACACGGGCAGCTAGTAGTTTTGGTTTTGCAGATTTATATTCACAGGATCCTGGTTTACAGCTGGAACGATATCCGGAAAGCTTTGTATCCGTATATCTCTTCTAGTTGTGCTTTGTATTATTTTCCGCTGCTATGTATTTAAATGTAATTTAAATCTCTGATATTTCTGTGTAATATTTATTCTTTTATACTCTGTATATTCTTGTAATCTGATGCATTGTTGTAATATACAATGAAATGTTCTTCTGTTTGCGTTCTGTTGTGGTTTGTTCTCGAACTACCCGACACTTTCCTTTACGGGGAAGTTACGGGTTTTCACAAATAGAAGGAGAAGAATCAACACAGAGTCTCACATCGCAGCGGAACAAAATATAATACAGAATAAATCTTTACTGAATCTTCAAAATACTTACAATATCAGAGTACAACTGTGACGAGATGGAATTTCGCTCGGTCCGAACCAGTCGCTAAACCGACCCAGACCGTTCGAAAAGCCCTATCGTTTGAGAACACGACAAAAAAGAACGCATATAGAAGAACATTTCACTGTATACTACGACAATGCATCAGATTACAAGAATATACAGAGTATGAAAGAATATTACACAGAAATATCAGAGATTTAAATTACATTTAAATACAACGCAGCGGAAAATAATACAATACACAACTAGAAGGAGATATACGGATACAAAGCTTTCCGGATATCGTTCCAGCTGTAAACCAGGATCCTGTGAATATAAATCTGCAAAACCAAAACTACTAGCTGCCCGCGTCAAAATAAGGGCACCCAGAGTTTAGGTTAAAACAATAAACTCCAGGTCAGTCATGTGACTGGTGTGAGAACTAAAACAGTTATTAATTCTTTATTTTTAAAAGCTAGGTAAATCAAGGGACCACGCCGTATAACACGGAACGGGTTTCCTCCCAAGAATACCAGTGCATAAAACAAACAGCGCAATGCTAAATAAAGAAAAATGAAGCTGTTATAAGACCCAGGTCCCATCACACAATGCAACGCAGCCGAGGATAGGGTTTTCCCTTATAACAGCCAAAGAATGCTTGATACGGTTAAAACAAATCGTTTGATACTATAATAAGTGCATAGTGTATAAAACAACTTCAAATCATAAGTATCAATCATAGGCGGCATGGGTACCATATATCATGTCGCCATATATAGGTTTACAAATAAAACCGCAAATGTCACGTATTTGGAAATTGGATTTCCGTCTATGAACCGAGGCAAAAGATAGTCCTCAACCGATTCGAGACGCTCTAGCCCGTGTCTTAGGAACAGAACGCATCGTCCCTTGGAGCGACAGGGCCGGTCCACCGATGTGGATTAAAAAGCCTGAACACTGCGTTTCCCCGCCCTTTGGGGCGTAGGTGAGCCAACTAAATGACTCCATCGGACCCGGATCGTCCGATCAAACCGAGGCGCCTCGCAACAGCAACAACCACATAAGTCAAACTCATCAGGGCGTGTAAAACCACTGACGCCACTTCTAACTAGAAAGAAACGCATGCCCTCCCTGAGGTCCGTCTCCCGTTTTTGGTTCATACTGGGTGTGAAGTTCGCGAATTCACGTTACACAAAGCTATGCCACACAGGCTGTGCTTTGATCATCACCACAAGACTTTGCTTTTCAACAGAAGCCTCGATCAATTGCCACTTAGGCATGCCACACAGGCAATTCACTCCATGCGTTTGATATCCATCAATATATAACCACTGAGCTCGTACGTCTCAGAAAAGGGCGTTAAGCAAGAGAATAAATTCTCCGCCGCCAAACAGATATATATTTAATAGAGATCAATCACACGGACTAAAATCCAATGTCAGACACACAGTCCATTTACAAGTCCGTTCTGGGTCTGAACGAAACCGGAGGCACCTAGTACCCCGCATATCCATCGATCTCCAAGTACGTCTGGACGATCACTAACTGTTTCCATCTTCTTGGGTGTACAGCCCAATCAAGATCATCAGTTATCACCCAAACGACGTGAAGACTTCTGGTCTTCGACCACCGTCTTCATCTTCGACACCACGTCGAATCAGTTATTCAGAATGGGATAAACCCGGTCTTTCTGAATAACTCGCGTATATATTATAAAAGTGTTACACAAACACAACATACGCCTCATTCCAATTCAGAATATTCTTTTATTCAAATATTCCTATACTTTGGGAAAAGTTCCCATTAATTTTATCCAAGATAAATTCTTTAAATTTATTCTTTAATCTCCTTTGAATATCAATTCAACCTAGTTGGGATTAGCGAACCACACCGAAGTAATCATTTATTTTATTTTCCCACTCCCAACCTATTCATCCCATGAAGTAAAACTGGTAATACTTCATATCTAACACCACAGTGTTATCGGTAATTCAATTACCATTTCACGTTCAAATCTAATTAAAGATTTAACTATCGCTTGGAGTAGAACTGGTGATACTCCATTCTCGATCTTTTCAATCTATTTAAAGATTCATTAAAATTCCACTTAGTTTTAATCTTTAACTGGGTTAAAGAATCCGTGTCATTTAAAACACGGTCCACGATAAACCCAAAGTCACATTCATTAATTATCGGGTTAAAGAACGAGTGTTATTTAAAACACTGTTCACGATAAACCCAAAAATCAATATCAATTCAATTTCAATTAAATATCGTTTAATTGGTACACTTCATTAAATCTAAATAAAAAGATTTAATCTTTTCTCAACTGGGTTCAAGAACAGTGTTAGTGAAGACACCATTCACGACAAACCCAAATCACATTTGATATTCAATACAAGGCTCTGAATAGAAAATATATCGGCTTATATTCAATATCAAATCCTACGACTAACAAATGTCATATTGGAAATAACGATATAAATATATATCTTTCAAATTTCCATAACAACATCTGTAAAATCACGAATTCCAACATCGAAATATTCCGAAGACAATTTCGATTCAAATCCACTCCAATGCAATCATTGGATATTCTGGTTATTTTTAAAACCCCTTTTAAATTCAATTTATTTATTTAAAAATAAATAGAATTATAATTCTAGTTCAAAACCAGTTCATTTCGATAAAAATCTATTTTTATCTTTTCAAACATGAAGTTTTTCATCCCAAATCTTCACAAATCATTTCTTATGATTTTACACAAATTATTACTATTTTTAATAATTTTATCAAGGCCCGTACAGTCGATTTCCATCAATGGCCATCGAACTGCACTTACAACGACCTTTTTCGAATTTGATTTGGACATAATTCCAAATCCAACCGTTAGATTTCAAATTTCTAATATTCGTCAGAAAGCTCTTTTCGATACGAACCCAACGGTTCCGATTTTAGGAGAATCCGACGGTCGGATCTCCCGTAATGTCCGTTTGAAATAAATGGTCGAAATTCGCGAACTGCCGCGGCGCGGCGCGTTCTATTCAGGCCATTATATTATATATATAATATATATAATATATATTTCGTCGATTTCTATTTAAAAACGAATTATATAAATAGTTTTAAAATCGTTTCAAAAGCGATTTCAACTTCCTTTTCAATTCAAATCAAAATTGAATTCTTCTTTATAAATTCGTTTTAAAATTCATTTCTATTCAATTCAAATTTCTATTCAATTTGAATTCATTTCAATTCAATTTGAATTCGTTTTCAATTCAATTCATTTCGAAATCGTCGATTTCGAAATCACTTTTCAATATTCATTTTAAAATGAATAAAATCGATATAAATATCGTTCACGTCAAAATGGCGTCAATCTAATCAATACGGCTTCATCTATTGATATTTTCAAATATTCTATTTCCAATATTTCTATTTCAAACGTTTCTATTTTAAAACTGGAATGAGGCCCAATCAATTACCATATAAAATTAATTATATGGATTTTCATACAACACATGTATATAATAGCATTGAAAAATAATCAACCATCAACCAAAGTGCACTACACTGTATAAGCATCAAATATAGATATCTAACGCTTATAACAGCCTGTCAATCAATCGATCGACATATTTAATCAATCAGGATGAGTGAACTTCAAATTTCATCCTAACACCCGTGTGGGGTTTCAAGCAATCAAACACAGGTTTTATTTGTGCAGTTGGGCGATGTGTAAAATTTATCGACCCAATCAATGTCCTTCAAATAGGTGTACATAAACAAACCGTCCGGTTTGTAAATGAATATTTATTTATTCACATTCACGTTAAAAATTATATTTTTAACGACAAAACATTTTATTCCAACATATGAATTTCTATTCAGTTCATTCTTTAAATAAAATGATATTTTTATTTTTCTAACTTATTTTAGAAAATTTCGGCGGCATAACGGCACGATACTAGAAACGGGACAAGGCCTAGCCTTATCCCCGGTCTAGTGAAGGCCCACGCCATTCACACATCAATCAAATCAATCTCAATTCACCAAACAATTCAATTTCAATCAAATAATCTAACTAATTTTATGCAACCAAACAAACAAGTCCATGGTCTGTGGACGGTTGTGTCGGGTGCTACTAAGCACCGTCTGCATCCTAGTATATATATATAACTAGAAATAAAATTGAAGAGTGAGAAATTCTCACATATAGCTATCCTAGCTCCACGGCACTTCATTGATAGAAATCTTCATTGCTATCGCATCTTCGCTATCTTCTTTGTCCGCTTTCACTACATATGTAAAAATCGAATTTTTACTTCGCTTTTCAATATATAAAAATCATATTTTTAATTCGAAGTTCAATATATAAAAATCATATTTTTACTTCGAAAAATCGAATCTTTTCTAGTTTAAAAGTCACAACTTTTATCATATAAAAACCCAACGTTATACAATTAAAGATCTTAACTTTCCTTATTTAAAAGTCTAATCTTTTTTTCCTTTTAAAGTTTAAATTAAAAATCAGTTTTTAAATCTGAAAAAAATTAGTTTTAAACTTCTTTTAAAATCGAAATTAGTTTTAAATGCTTTTAAAATCAGAATTAAACCCTTTTAAAAAAAACAGTTAAAATAAAACAGTTTTTAAATCAGTTAAAATAAAACAGTTTTTAAATCAGTTAAAATAAAACAGTTTTTAAATCATAAATAAAAAGAAAAGAAAAGAAGAAAAAAAGAACTTACGAAGAGGGGGGGGTTCGAACTCGCGGGCGTCGGGGTGGTCGGTGTGGGGTCGCCGTGGTGGTGGGGCGCGGTGCGAGGTGGGGGGGGGGGTCAGGAGGGAGCGACAGGGTTTGGCAGTGGAAGTGGTGCGGTGGACTTGGAGTTCATCGCGAGGTCGAGATGGAGGGAGGAGAGAACGGGGGGGCGCGGGGCTCGTCAGAGGATGGGGCGCGAGGGTCTTGGGGAGGTGGCGATGGAGCACCGCCGGCGGTGGCTTGGGAGCTCGAGCATGCGTGTTCTTCTCCTTTTTTTTTTTTTATTGATTTCTGTTTTGAAAGAAAAGAGGGGGGGAGCAGAATTAAAAGGAGGGGGGGGGGGGGGGGGGGAAGAAAGAGATATTTATTTTTATTTTTATTATTATTTTAATTGCAAAAAGGTTGACTTTTACATACGACCTCGAAACGAGGCTCACCGCCTGTCGTCCATAGCGTATTGCCCCCATTCCGAACACAATGGGATATGTATCGTAAGCTGATTCGATCTTTTGAGTCAGTTTCCGTTGAATTTACATTTAAATCATTATATTGAATTTTAAACGTACATTTCAAATTACCGGGGTCACATACTAACTAGAAAAATTCCAGAAAAATATTTTCTAGCTTCGTATTGACGATACGGTCCTAACAAAACTAGTTTCGTCGAATTCTGAGACCGTTAGAAAAATGGCCAATTTCCAGTCGATTAAAATCAACTGAAACTGGTCAAACGCATTTTCCTTTGCCACGCTCACATATTGATTCGAAAAATTATGAAATTTGGAATCTAGCAATAACTTGACATCACGGACCCAACAAAACTGGTTTCGTCGAAATCCGAGGTCATTTGCAAAATGTCCATTTTTAAGGGCCTGAATTCCATAGCGACTATTCAGAATTTTCAACTGGACATATCTTTTGATTCTCGCTACGAAATTTTGATCTTTCGGATTCGTTGGAAAGATATTCACTATTATATTCCATTATTTTTGGTTTCACTAAAATCCGGATTGTTTTGCAACCGGTACATTCAATTGAAGTTTGAAATCGAATTATCGAACTACCGCGCCATTTTCAATTCTATTTATAATTATATATAAATATTTTATATTCTAACGACGACGCGTATAATATATACGTTCGAATTATATTCAAAATAAATTTTCGTCGATATTATTTAAAATAATTCATTTTAAATAATCAAAATTCGCTAAAATTGCCAAAATAAAAATTTTAAACTGGCCCAGATTTTCGGGTTATTACAATCTCCCCCACTTAAAACTTTTCGTCCCCGAAAAGGAACAAAGTCGAAAGTGGTTTGATTATTCAGCTCTACGCTCGTTCTGGCTTCCATTCTCCAACTCTTCAGTTTCTGAGAATTTTCAAAATTTCAAAAATTTGGCTAACACCCTAAATTTTTGAAAAATTTCGCCATAACCTCCCCTGCACCGGGAGCATCGGGGAATTTCAAATAGCTTCCCCGGTCCTTCAGATCTCAAAAAGAAAAAGAAAAAGCCAAGTGGCTAGCCAATAGGCTCACAAAATCATCATCACCCAAACAAAACAGGAAATTATGTAGTAAACATGTACCTATTTGTCGGGCAAACAAATTTTATTCTCTGCTCTAGCCTCCTTGCTATGATCTGTTCAATGTTATACATGTATATGCAAGCAGATGCGACCAATTTTCAATACAATTCAATATTTGGTTCAATTAGGCTAAATGACTAAAAATTAGCAAACAAATAAACAACCAACACAAACATCAATCAATTATTGAATTAGAGTTTCAAATTCATAATTTTAATACATATACAAAAGTCATGTTTTGATGCCAATTCACAACAATGTGTTCTAACTATATTAGTTTTGGTTCTCACACCAGTCTAATGGAAATATATAGATATCACACCTTCGTTACTCGAACATGAATACTAATGACGACTAGTCAATCATCAGAATCATCTTCGGGCCACTAGAGTATGATTCTATATCTATCCAGTATATTAAAAATTCGAATACACGCGGATCAGACGTATACGCAAAATCTGTATATACTGGATTGTCCACATCAATATAAATAGATAATCAAATACGAATAATTGATTTTAAATTTTCAAAACAAAATTGTTTTCATTTGAAAAATATACTCTTCACACTCGTTCTAGGATACTACTGATCCTATCTCTAACGAGTCATTCCCATTGGATATTATTAATCCAATATCTGATGAATTCTTTCGTATGGTTCTAATGTGTCTTGTTCTCTAGCTTTGTAAACCAAAGCTCTGATACCAACTGTGACGAGATGGAATTTCGCTCGGTCCGAACCAGTCGCTAAACCGACCCAGACCGTTCGAAAAGCCCTATCGTTTGAGAACACGACAAAAAAGAACGCATATAGAAGAACATTTCACTGTATACTACGACAATGCATCAGATTACAAGAATATACAGAGTATGAAAGAATATTACACAAAAATATCAGAGATTTAAATTACATTTAAATACAACGCAGCGGAAAATAATACAATACACAACTAGAAGGAGATATACGGATACAAAGCTTTCCGGATATCGTTCCAGCTGTAAACCAGGATCCTGTGAATATAAATCTGCAAAACCAAAACTACTAGCTGCCCGCGTCAAAATAAGAGCACCCAGAGTTTAGGTTAAAACAATAAACTCCAGGTCAGTCATGTGACTGGTGTGAGAACTAAAACAGTTATTAATTCTTTATTTTTAAAAGCTAGGTAAATCAAGGGACCACGCCGTATAACACGGAACGGGTTTCCTCCCAAGAATACCAGTGCATAAAACAAACAGCGCAATGCTAAATAAAGAAAAATGAAGCTGTTATAAGACCCAGGTCCCATCACACAATGCAACGCAGCCGAGGATAGGGTTTTCCCTTATAACAGCCAAAGAATGCTTGATACGGTTAAAACAAATCGTTTGATACTATAATAAGTGCATAGTGTATAAAACAACTTCAAATCATAAGTATCAATCATAGGCGGCATGGGTACCATATATCATGTCGCCATATATAGGTTTACAAATAAAACAGCAAATGTCACGTATTTGGAAATTGGATTTCCGTCTATGAACCGAGGCAAAAGATAGTCCTCAACCGATTCGAGACGTTCTAGCCCGTGTCTCAGGAACAGAACGCATCGTCCCTTAGAGCGACAGGGCCGGTCCACCGATGTGGATTAAAATGCCTGAACACTGCGTTTCCCCGCCCTTTGGGGCGTAGGTGAGCCAACTAAATGACTCCATCGGACCCGGATCGTCCGATCAAACCGAGGCGCCTCGCAACAGCAACAACCACATAAGTCAAACTCGTCAGGGCGTGTAAAACCACTGACGCCACTTCTAACTAGAAAGAAACGCATGCCCTCCCTGAGGTCCGTCTCCCGTTTTTGGTTCATACCGGGTGTGAAGTTCGCGAATTCACGTTACACAAAGCTATGCCACACAGGCTGTGCTTTGATCATCACCACAAGACTTTGCTTTTCAACAGAAGCCTCGATCAATTGCCACTTAGGCATGCCACACAGGCAATTCACTCCATGCGTTTGATATCCATCAATATATAACCTCTGAGCTCGTACGTCTCAGAGAAGGGCGTTAAGCAAGAGAATAAATTCTCCGCCGCCAAACAGATATATATTTAATAGAGATCAATCACACAGACTAAAATCCAATGTCAGACACACAGTCCATTTACAAGTCCGTTCTGGGTCTGAACGAAACCGGAGGCACCTAGTACCCCGCATATCCATCGATCTCCAAGTACGTCTGGACGATCACTAACTGTTTCCATCTTCTTGGGTGTACAGCCCAATCAAGATCATCAGTTATCACCCAAACGACGTGAAGACTTCTGGTCTTCGACCACCGTCTTCATCTTCGACACCACGTCGAATCAGTTATTCAGAATGGGATAAACCCGGTCTTTCTGAATAACTCGCGTATATATTATAAAAGTGTTACACAAACACAACATACGCCTCATTCCAATTCAGAATATTCTTTTATTCAAATATTCCTATACTTTGGGAAAAGTTCCCATTAATTTTATCCAAGATAAATTCTTTAAATTTATTCTTTAATCTCCTTTGAATATCAATTCAAGCTAGTCGGGATTAGCGAACCACACCGAAGTAATCATTTATTTTATTTTCCCACTCCCAACCTATTCATCCCATGAAGTAAAACTGGTAATACTTCATATCTAACACCACAGTGTTATCGGTAATTCAATTACCATTTCACGTTCAAATCTAATTAAAGATTTAACTATCGCTTGGAGTAGAACTGGTGATACTCCATTCTCGATCTTTTCAATCTATTTAAAGATTCATTAAAACTCCACTTAGTTTTAATCTTTAACTAGGTTAAAGAATCCGTGTCATTTAAAACACGGTCCACGATAAACCCAAATTCACATTCATTAATTATCGGGTTAAAGAACGAGTGTTATTTAAAACACTGTTCACGATAAACCCAAAAATCAATATCAATTCAATTCCAATTAGATATCGTTTAATTGGTATACTTCATTAAATCTAAATAAAAAGATTTAATCTTTTCTCAACTGGGTTCAAGAACAGTGTTAGTGAAGACACCATTCACGACAAACCCAAATCACATTTGATACAAGGCTCTGAATAGAAAATATATCGGCTTATATTCAATATCAAATCCTACGACTAACAAATGTCGTATTGGAAATAACGATATAAATATATATCTTTCAAATTTCCATAACAACATCTGTAAAATCACGAATTCCAACATCGAAATATTCCGAAGACAATTTCGATTCAAATCCACTCCAATGCAATCATTGGATATTCTGGTTATTTTTAAAACCCCTTTTAAATTCAATTTATTTATTTAAAAATAAATAGAATTATAATTCTAGTTCAAAACCAGTTCATTTCGATAAAAATCTATTTTTATCTTTTCAAACATGAAGTTTTTCATCCCAAATCTTCACAAATCATTTCTTATGATTTTACACAAATTATTACTATTTTTAATAATTTTATCAAGGCCCGTACAGTCGATTTCCATCAATGGCCATCGAACTGCACTTACAGCGACCTTTTTCGAATTTGATTTGGACATAATTCCAAATCCAACCGTTAAATTTCAAATTTCTAATATTCGTCAGAAAGCTCTTTTCGATACGAACCCAACGGTTCCGATTTTAGGAGAATCCGACGGTCGGATCTCCCGTAATGTCCGTTTGAAATAAATGGTCGAAATTCGCGAACTGCCGCGGCGCGGCGCGTTCTATTCAGGCCATTATATTATATATATAATATATATAATATATATTTCGTCGATTTCTATTTAAAAACGAATTATATAAATAGTTTTAAAATCGTTTCAAAAGCGATTTCAACTTCCTTTTCAATTCAAATCAAAATTGAATTCTTCTTTATAAATTCGTTTTAAAATTCATTTCTATTCAATTCAAATTTCTATTCAATTTGAATTCATTTCAATTCACTTTCAATTCAATTTGAATTCGTTTTCAATTCAATTCATTTCGAAATCGTCGATTTCGAAATCACTTTTCAATATTCATTTTAAAATGAATAAAATCGATATAAATATCGTTCACGTCAAAATGGCGTCAATCTAATCAATACGGCTTCATCTATTGATATTTTCAAATATTCTATTTCCAATATTTCTATTTCAAACATTTCTATTTTAAAACTGGAATGAGGCCCAATCAATTACCATATAAAATTAATTATATGGATTTTCATACAACACATGTATATAATAGCATTGAAAAATAATCAACCATCAACCAAAGTGCACTACACTGTATAAGCATCAAATATAGATATCTAACGCTTATAACAGCCTGTCAATCAATCGATCGACATATTTAATCAATCAGGATGAGTGAACTTCAAATTTCATCCTAACACCCGTGTGGGGTTTCAAGCAATCAAACACAGGTTTTATTTGTGCAGTTGGGCGATGTGTAAAATTTATCGACCCAATCAATGTCCTTCAAATAGGTGTACATAAACAAACCGTCCGGTTTGTAAATGAATATTTATTTATTCACATTCACGTTAAAAATTATATTTTTAACGACAAAACATTTTATTCCAACATATGAATTTCTATTCAGTTCATTCTTTAAATAAAATGATATTTTTATTTTTCTAACTTATTTTAGAAAATTTCGGCGGCATAACGGCACGATACTAGAAACGGGACAAGGCCTAGCCTTATCCCCGGTCTAGTGAAGGCCCACGCCATTCACACATCAATCAAATCAATCTCAATTCACCAAACAATTCAATTTCAATCAAATAATCTAACTAATTTTATGCAACCAAACAAACAAGTCCATGGTCTGTGGACGGTTGTGTCGGGTGCTACTAAGCACCGTCTGCATCCTAGTATATATATATAACTAGAAATAAAATTGAAGAGTGAGAAATTCTCACATATAGCTATCCTAGCTCCACGGCACTTCATTGATAGAAATCTTCATTGCTATCGCATCTTCGCTATCTTCTTTGTCCGCTTTCACTACATATGTAAAAATCGAATTTTTACTTCGCTTTTCAATATATAAAAATCATATTTTTAATTCGAAGTTCAATATATAAAAATCATATTTTTACTTCGAAAAATCGAATCTTTTCTAGTTTAAAAGTCACAACTTTTATCATATAAAAACCCAACGTTATACAATTAAAGATCTTAACTTTCCTTATTTAAAAGTCTAATCTTTTTTTCCTTTTAAAGTTTAAATTAAAAATCAGTTTTTAAATCTGAAAAAAAATTAGTTTTAAACTTCTTTTAAAATCAGTTTTTAAATCAGTTAAAATAAAACAGTTTTTAAATCAGTTAAAATAAAACAGTTTTTAAATCAGTTAAAATAAAACAGTTTTTAAATCATAAATAAAAAGAAAAGAAAAGAAGAAAAAAAGAACTTACGAAGAGGGGGGGGGGGGGGTTCGAACTCGCGGGCGTCGGGGTGGTCGGTGTGGGGTCGCCGTGGTGGTGGGGCGCGGTGCGAGGTGGGGGGGGGGGGGGGGTCAGGAGGGAGCGACAGGGTTTGGCAGTGGAAGTGGTGCGGTGGACTTGGAGTTCATCGCGAGGTCGAGATGGAGGGAGGAGAGAACGGGGGGCGCGGGGCTCGTCAGAGGATGGGGCGCGAGGGTCTTGGGGAGGCGGCGATGGAGCACCGCCGGCGGCGGCTTGGGAGCTCGAGCATGCGTGTTCTTCTCCTTTTTTTTTATTGATTTCTGTTTTGAAAGAAAAGAGGGGGGGGGGCCAGAATTAAAAGGAGGGGGGGGGGGAAGAAAGAGATATTTATTTTTATTTTTATTATTATTTTAATTGCAAAAAGGTTGACTTTTACATACGACCTCGAAACGAGGCTCACCGCCTGTCGTCCATAGCGTATTGCCCCCATTCCGAACATAATGGGATATGTATCGTAAGCTGATTCGATCTTTTGAGTCAGTTTCCGTTGAATTTACATTTAAATCATTATATTGAATTTTAAACGTACATTTCAAATTACCGGGGTCACATACTAACTAGAAAAATTCCAGAAAAATATTTTCTAGCTTCGTATTGACGATACGGTCCTAACAAAACTAGTTTCGTCGAATTCTGAGACCGTTAGAAAAATGGCCAATTTCCAGTCGATTAAAATCAACTGAAACTGGTCAAACGCGTTTTCCTTTGCCACGCTCACATATTGATTCGAAAAATTATGAAATTTGGAATCTAGCAATAACTTGACATCACTGACCCAACAAAACTGGTTTCGTCGAAATCCGAGGTCATTTGCAAAATGTCCATTTTTAAGGGCCTGAATTCCATAGCGACTATTCAGAATTTTCAACTGGACATATCTTTTGATTCTCGCTACGAAATTTTGATCTTTCGGATTCGTTGGAAAGATATTCACTATTAGATTCCATTATTTTTGGTTTCACTAAAATCCGGATTGTTTTGCAACCGGTACATTCAATTGAAGTTTGAAATCGAATTATCGAACTACCGCGCCATTTTCAATTCTATTTATAATTATATATAAATATTTTATATTCTAACGACGACGCGTATAATATATACGTTCGAATTATATTCAAAATAAATTTTCGTCGATATTATTTAAAATAATTCATTTTAAATAATCAAAATTCGCTAAAATTGCCAAAATAAAAATTTTAAACTGGCCCAGATTTTCGGGTTATTACAACAACACACATCTGGACAGTTTTGATAATACTGTCCTCATATACACAGCGGAATAGAAAACCATATCATACATCTGAGCACCTTCAGCTTGTCACTGGACTTCACAGTACCTGATAACCTGAACCTGTACGTCCCGGGCTAACCCGAGCATTCACAAAACACCGGGTCAGTCTGGTGAACCAGAGTGAGATAAACTCGCACAGTATTAAGGTATCACACAACTTGATTTTTACAGTTAAAAATCCTTTCGAAAGAAAAGGATAATCGTAAGACCAAATCCATACATAAATACGGAAGGTTTTTACCTTACGATAACCCAAAACGGTTTTTGAAATCAATATCTTGTCTGGTATTATGATAATGTCTAAATACAAGTAATATCAAATCTAGTAGAACGTTTGCATCTCACGCTCTACATATATAGTATACAAATAAAACCGCAGGCGCTTATTGGAGATTGGATTCCAACCATGACAAGGTATGGGACCACCTGCCGATCGTGCATCTCTAGAGACGAATACACTGGGTTCAACAAGAACGTCTTGCAACCCGGCCCACACATGACCGACCACTCATTTCGCTTGAGTGTATCGAATGTATATCACCAACGGTTGCGAGCTACCCACCGTCTTCCCGAAAAGGGACAGCATCGAATAGATTAAAGAAGCAAATAAGATTTCCTCTAGATAGGTGATTATACACCCTAATGGGAGCGACCCACATAGCCATGCTGCCTGCCCGATTTTTGTCATCCACCGGTTGTGAGGCTTGAGGTCAAAATTTCCTTTGAACATCTGATCGCCATTCACTTTGAATGCCACATCGTCAAATCCATTAGATATCGCTAATTGACGACCACAAAAATACTCTAGTTGGGAGCTAACCAACTATGGCATGTTTGAAGAAATCAACGTACGCGATTCTTTTGGAAATACTCTGTCAGACATCGGTCCATACAAGTCATCCAGGAACAGGATGAACCGAAGGTACTCTCCTACTACATCTCATATAGGAATCACCCCATGGATCAGTAGCAGTCCTTGCAACCCGTAGATCCCGACCACGATAGAACCGCAGTACATCTCTGGCTGCAGACCACAGTCCTTCCGTTTACGAAAATCCACGGTCTTTACTACTCCATCTCGATCATCTTCTAATATCTTCACGTATTTGTTGGTCGGAATGGTTTTCGAATATAAATTCGATTCCGGTCTTTCCGTACCAACAATCGTATAGTCCATATTTGATAGTCGATGATTTAACTATCAAATAAAAACAACCATTCAACCATGAAATGAAAATAGCATTTACTGGTTCAGTATTCAACACTTCTTGGGTTTTAATTCAAATAATTAAAACTTCTTATTTCCAATATATTAGAATCTCGGTTTTAACTTCTTATTTGACAAAAATTATTCATGAAAAATATCTCAATTATCTTTCTTCTATTGTTTGCAAATCATTAGCTAATACATTATTTAAATCCAAAATAGAGAATTCAATCCAACATATTATTCGTAAAACAACATTGGGAAATATATTTCATTTATTTAATTCACAGCTTCCAGTGTTTATTCTTTTTGAATAAAACTCAATCTTACGTTTCCCTTCTATGGTAATTCTCCTATGTTCCCTTTTAACTTTGGTATTCTCATTCGGTATGTATATACCTCAATGTTTCACTAAACATTTCATTATTATTTCTAAATGAAATAATAAACTCTTACTGTCCTTTATATCATCACAACAAATATCATCTTCGGGTAATTTCAAAGTCGTTCAAGTTGGGGTATTTTAATTACCTCTCAGAACTTGATCAACAACGTCCTTATCCTCAGATAAATATAAGTCATGATCAAAAACCCAATATCTTATTCAAATGTCAAATCAAATTCTAATTAACTGTTTAACTCAAAACTATAGCTTTATAGTTCTACTTTACCCTTTTGGAAGTCTCCTTTCAAAATATAATTTACATTTCTCAATTCCTCGACTACTTTATTCCTTATCAAACATCATTCTTATTAACCTCACATATATTCGATTACCTTGTTCCCTAGCTGGGTTATTACCTCAAACCCTTTTACCAAACTCAATTTGCAAATTCCTTTATAAGTCCATTGAGTCCAAATACAACACTAATTCATAATTTCTCCCCAAAGTTTAACTAAATTCCATTCCAAAATTGGTTACTTCTCTAAAGTCTCTTATTTAAGAAGTCATCTCATAAATTAATCAAATGATTTATTTCAACATTTACTACCTTAAATCAGTTAACTGCTTTATTTCCTAAAATGAATCTATTTACAATTTAACAATTCATTTGTTAAGTTATTCCGTTTAGTTCATTATTTATCAACTAATTCAAAAGTCGATCTCAGTTTACTGAACCCAATTAACTCCAATACACTTATTTCTTTAATTAATTCCAGTAAATTCTTCTTTAAATAAATTCTTAATATAATTAATTTAAATAACTTCTTTAATTGTTCTTAGAAAACAATTAATCAAGTTCTCAATTGTTATATTATCTCCATCTCATCTGCTTATATATTCTATGAACACAAGTATTTTCTTTGTCAAAACAGTTTTATAATAACTTATAAATCCTTGAATAATAGTAATACTTTTTCTCTTTTGGAATTCCTCTATTCAAAATAATATATTTAAAACCCTAAATAACTTTGTAATCCTCGTAGAGGTCGACCCACTTGCTGACAAAATCCATGATTGTCTCACAGACAAAGGGATACTAAATTACTCAACTAAATTTGCCACTGGTTAAAACAAATCAATTGTTGAATCTCAATTCAACTGCTATCCATCAAATCAATTATCCAATCAAAACCATTTCCCTTATCTAATAATAACCATCAATTAGCAAACAGATGACACAACCAATTCAAACCATTTCAATCATGTTCATCTTATAAATGTGAACAATCAAGGGGAAATTTCCTTTATCGAATTCGAACAAGGTTTGATGTCTTACTGGAATTAAATGTCCGTTTAATTCCACTGATTAAATCAAAAATAAATATCTATAACTAGCAGATGGTCAACTACTAGAAATCAGAGCACACAGAAATAAAACCCAGTTTATATGAAATATAAACGGGAAGAAACTGAGTGAGGTTAACTCACTTTGATTGGTTGGGTCGTCCAGCGCTGGTTTTTAATTAAATTATACAACGTTTAATTTAATTAAAAATATACCGTCCTTACAGTCCTAACAGACACTGCTCCATCTCGATCTTCTCGTCTCTATGGTTCCAACGAACCTGATTTTTTCAAAATCCGTCAATGTACGAACGAGATATGGTAAAAACAAACTTATAAGGTAATTAAAACTTTAAATTTAAATTAAAAGGGCCCTTACCCATTGTTGTTCGGCCCGCTTTTTCCCAACCCGCACCCATCTAACAAAACCCATCGCCCTTAATCCCAATCCTCAGAAAAACCATCGCCTCCACAAATTTATTTCCCACGGCCGAAACCCTAGCCGCATTTCCCCTTTCTGTCTTCGTCAGAGATCGAAACCAATCGCCTCTCGCACCCCCTCCTTCTTCTTCGATCTTCTCCTCAACGACTTGCCAAGCCCCCAAATTAATCCCTTGAACAACCGATCGTGTCACCACCACTGCGCAAATCCAATTCGAGGCTTCCACCTGAACCCTACGTCCTCGGTTTGAGCTGGACAACAGTGGATCCATCTAGCTTATACAGATCCGACACGCAGACACCCAAGCTAAGTATTTTTAACTCAATTTTTGTTTTGATTTCTTGTAAGTGGTTCCAGTAATTTTCTGTATTGATTGGTTTGTTCTGGAGTGAGGAAACACCATGCGTGATACCCATATTTATAGTAGTAGATTGAGTTAGATAAAATCAATGTCTATCACTTTTAATCCTAGGTAGGTTCGGCTAAATTTCTTAGGCCATTGGGTGTTATCATCTTTTCAGATTTTGTGTTGGTGATGGTTGATGGATTTTAACAGAGATTTTGTGGGATTTTATACTTCTTTTAGTCGATTTGTCCATTGTATATAGATTTGATGGGGTATGGCTTTGTTTATTTGATCAGTGATTTTGAAGTTACACGTTAGATTCATCATTGGATTTTTAAAGATATGGCAGTGTTTGAATTGGTATATGAATCAACATCTATTTCGATCTGAGTGAACTAATAGTATAGATATATACATTGGATTTGATTTTACTCAGCTGTTCTTTGTACTAAGAATTGATGCAAAATATATATATTTTTAGTTGTCCAAGAGTGATCTGCTTTGCTGTTTTAGCTATTTCCTTTCTGTTCATGATCCATGCTTGAGTCATGTATCAATATTTTTCCCAGTGAGCTTATAGGGTTGATGTATGACTACACATAGATCTGTTGTTGATCTTAACTGTGCCTTGTCAATACATATGATCTGATGAATAGATTTTGTGTTCATTGTCTTGTTTTTCTTAGAAGTTCATTTTGAATTCTTTGGCTTTCCAAAGTGAAACAAGACTTCGGGGTCTTGGCTTTACCCTGATTAAACATCTACTGAGATGCCTTATTTAGTTGTTTCTCATAAGGTTCAGTAGCCATTTATTGTTGTCATTTTATTGAGAAACGACCAGGCTACATATATTAGCTGTAGCTTTGATGTATTCATACCATTGTTGTTTATTTACTGTTCTTGAAAGAACAAGGCATAGGATGAACATATATATATATATATATGTGCATGTAGGGTACTGTGCTATGAGTTCATGTCGTTGCACTACTATTACTGTTTTTAATTCAATTTGCATTCCCTGTATTAATTTTTCACTATACCCTATGTCAGCTATGCTTGTTGTACTCTGTACATTTGTGCCATTTAAATATATGTACTTTCTCCTCTTTTTCTTTTTACTAATAGGTTCACTGTTTCCTTGCAGCTCATGATCCAGGCAGAAGATCTTGTTTTACTGTTTACCTGGAAAGAGACCAAAGCATGACGAAATTTACTTTGAAAAGAGTGACTATGTCAAATTTGCTTTGTATTGTACAGCAAATGTTATGTATATATTTTTTTCTTTCTTTTCCATTTTTTTTTATTTGTGGGTTGGCGCTAGTACAGACAATATTATGTATAATTTTTTTTTCTCTTTGTTTATTTGATTGACTACTCCCCTTTGTTATTAAATGGTTGTGGATTCACATTAGTACTACAGTGTGTGGGTATGTCCTGACAAAAAGATTTTGTATAAGAACATGTCCTTGTTTTACTATATAATTTTCTCTTTTACCTTTCTTTTTTTTATTTGCCACTTTACTTTGTTGTTCTTACCATTTTCTACATTCATGTGGCAAGTTTGTATAAGTTGGATATGTAGGACATGTATGTAGTATTTAAGCTTTAGGTGGGGTTATTTATAAATCTTATTAAATCGAACCGCTTAATTAGATGATAAATAAATTTCATCATATTAATTAAAGTAACAGTTTCAATTTCAATCGGTACAGAATTCAAACTCAACATTAAAAATTCTGGTTTTAAATGATGCTATACTTATATAAAATCCCTTTAATAAATATATATAATTAACACATCTATATATTATTTAATAAACGAACTACACCTTGTAAATTCATTTAGAAATTCTAAATAAAATATATTAAATATTTAACACTCAAAAGTACGGGTCGTTACATTCCTTCCCCCTTAAAATAATTTCGTCCTCGAAATTGCTAAGTAAGAGAAATGTTCTCATCCCAATTATTCTCAAAATAAATTTGGAATTATTTTCAAATTCTAAGTTATAAAATTTTACTAAGGATCCGCCAGCATCTCCGTTGCGTTGCCCGACCAAACCAACTGTAAATGTCATTCTAGGCCTAACTACGATCCAAGAAGACAAGAACCCAAACGAGTACCCTTTCAGGGTCATAAAACAAATCACCAATCCATCTTCCCAACAACCAATCGACAATGCACCATTTATCTAACCAAATCAATCAACTTTTATTTCTAAATTCCAACTTCTAATTCCAATATCAAACTTTTAACCACGTTAAGTTTCCAAATCATATTTGATTAACTATTTATTTTTCTAATTCCTATATCTCCATTTCAAATCAAATTTTGATTTCTATTTAAATATTAAAAAATTTTCTCCTTTCTAATTTCATATTTGGAAAATTAGAGTTATATTTGACCCTTTCAAATTCATAGTCAAATTCGAATTTGATTCAAATAAATCAACCAACTCAAAATCTATCAAAAACTTCTTCTTTTTCTATACAAAATATAATATGGCCAAAATTATTTCATCTGACCACTTTTATATAAACATTATTGTGTCAGTTGCTAATTCAAAAATTGAACTGGTCAAATAACACAATATAAAACATTTTTATATAGAATTTACAAATACGCTCTCATATATATATATATATATATATATACTCAAACTCATTCTAGGGTGTTACTAACCCCATCTCTATTGAGTTACGCCACAGAGCCAAGGTTACTACTCAACCAATAGCTCTGATACCACTGTAACGACCCGGCAGGAATTCGACGCCCGAATTCTGACAATAATACATAAACCCTATATTACCTGCCAAAACTCTAGTATCGAAAACCACTAGATAGTCAATAGAAAGAATTTAGAGGGTGAGATAAGAAAGAAAGAAATATTAGAATAGAAGGAGAAGAATCAATATAGAGTCTCACATCGCAGCGGAACAAAATATAATACAGAATAAATCTTTACTGAATCTTCAAAATACTTACAATATCAGAGTACAACACACATCTGGACAGTTTTGATAATACTGTCCTCATATACACAGCGGAATAGAAAACCATATCATACATCTGAGCACCTTCAGCTTGTCACTGGACTTCACAGTACCTGATAACCTAAACCTGTACGTCCCGGGCTAACCCGAGCATTTACAAAACACCGGGTCAGTCTGGTGAACCAGAGTGAGATAAACTCGCACAGTATTAAGGTATCACACAACTTGATTTTTACAGTGAAAAATCCTTTCGAAAGAAAAGGATAATCGTAAGACCAAATCCACACATAAATACGGACGGTTTTTACCTTACGATAACCCAAAATGGTTTTTGAAATCAATATCTTGTCTGATATTATGATAATGTCTAAATACAAGTAATATCAAATCTAGTAGAACGTTTGCATCTCACGCTCTACATATATAGTATACAAACAAAACCGCAGGCGCTTATTGGAGATTGGATTCCAACCATGACAAGGTATGGGACCACCTGCCGATCGTGTATCTCTAGAGACGAATACACTGGGTTCAACAAGAACGTCCTGCAACCCGGCTCACACATGACCGACCACTCATTTCGCTTGAGTGTATCGAATGTATATCACCAACGGTTGGGAGCTACGCACTGTCTTCCCGGAAAGGGCATCGAATAGATTAAAGAAGCAAATAAGATTTCCTCTAGATAGGTAATTATACACCCTAATGGGAGCGACCCACATAGCCATGCTTGCTGTAAAGACCCGGAAATTCCCGCCCTTTGAATCGACCATAAACCACACATGTCTGACCCAAAAGGTGAAAATCTACGAATACTTTAACTTTAGGCATACAACGCATCAGAACAATAACACAGACTTTTATAACATCAATAATAAATGTTACATCAGAGTACAGAATATATCAGAGTACATCGATAAATAATACAGCGGAAGATACATTTAAAATAAATTAAATACATCGAAGCGGAATTAATCTCAGCGGAAGGCCATCAATATTCTGGACCCGGCTTCAGACTTCAATCCAGGATCCTGCTTAACTATATCTGCAAAAGGCTACTCGACTGCCCATGTGAAAAGAGGGCACCCGAGTTTGCAAATTGAAACAAACTACAGGTCAGTCGTGGGACTGGTGTGAGAATTCTAAACTAAATATAACTAATAAGACAAATCCAAGGACCACGCTGCTAATGCGGAACGGGTTTTATTCCAATGGATTGCCGGTGCATAAATTAAAGTAAATCGTTAAACAACGCAATGATTTTTGGAAAAATGAAACCATTATAAGACCCAGGTCCCATCACACAATGCAACGCACACCAGAGGATAGGGTTTTACCTTATAATGGTCAAAAGATGCTTGATACGTTAAAACGATATTATTATTATTAGTGTGTATATATATAGGTATATATATAATAAACATTTAAATCATAATGTATCAATCATAGACGGCATAGTACCCCATCCTACTATGTCGCCAAACTAGTTCTACAATCAAAACCGCAAGGTCGTATTGGAGATTGGATTTTCATCTGAGTCAAGGCTAGGGAGGAGCTCCTTACCGATTCGAGACACTCTAGCAATGCCCCAGGATTGGTACTCTGTCCAACCCTTGGATAGCTGCAGGGTCGGTCCACACTTACTTTTGTGGATTAGTTATGCCTGAACACACGCTTCCCGGCCCTTTTGGACCTATAGTATGACCACCAACGGCCTATAAAAATAACGAGGCGCCTCAAAATCCAACATCCACATAAGTAAACTGTCAGCGCTGGTAGGTCCCTGACATTAGTCTAGCTAGAAAGATAACATGTGCACTCCCTGCGTTCCCTTCTCCCGTTTTAGACTCATACCGGGGTGTGAGGCTCGCGAAGTCAAGTTATACACAAAGCTACACACATAAACAGGCCGTGCTTTGATCATCAACCACAAGGCCCTGCTTTTCAACAAAAGCCTTGATCAATGCATCTTGGCATGCCGCGTTGTCAGTCCATACAACGTCAGACATACATTCCATTTATACTTATGCTCTGGGTCTGAGCGAAAGTCAAATCCGTACAAATCAACACTACGTCCGGATAACTACCATCTTAGCCCCGTCTTGGGAGCAAATCAATCAAGGGCCTCAACGCTAGTTACCAATTCGATGTGAAGACCGTCGGTCTTCAATCGCCGTCTTCAACTCTATGAATTACACTGACGTATAATCATTTGAAATGAGATTGTACTCGGACTTTTCAAATGATCCCCGCATATATATCTATATATATAATTTGCAAACCTTTCATATCGTTATTAATATTTGATAACGACCTATTGCTATTTTTATTTATATAAAAATAGCCTAAGTAATTTAACGACGCTTCGGGTCGATGGGCGACCCTGGCGCTGTTTTCAACGAACTTTGATTTACATCTAACTTGAAATCTAACCGTTGGATTTTGATGAAGTTTATATCGTCGGAAAGATCTTCCCGAAGCGGTCCTAACGGTTCCAGTTTTGGGAAAATCTCCTAACGGTTCCTGTTTTGGGAAAATCCGACGGTCGGATCTCTCGGTATAACCGTTTAAAGTTACGATTGCCGATACGCGAACTGCTGCGCGTGTTCCGTTTAATTTATAATTTATATTTATATAAATAAATATAAATCGTTTGACTATTCCAATTTCTAAAGTCTATTCTTTTTATCGCATCTAAAATGACGATAAAAATATCACTTTTAATAACTCTGTTTTATTTACACTAAATGTAAATAAATTGTACTTTTTCTATATTTTGTTTTATTTACCTAAATGTAAATAAATTATATTCTTCCTATGTTTTAATTTATTTACATTAAATGTAAATAAATTATATTCTTTTTCTTACCCTATTTATTTACCTAAATGTTAATAAATATATTCTTATCTTTTTCTTACTTATTTACCTAAATGTAAATAAATGTTTTACTTTTACTTTTGTTATATTTATTTACATTAATTGTAAATAAATGTATCTAATTTCTTATTCATATTTATTTACACTATTTGTAAATAAATTGTTTCAATTTCCTTTGCAAATCCTATTTACATAGCAAATGTAAATGATTGTATTTCTTTAATTCTTTTCTAATATTCCCTTTTAACATAAAAAGAATATCTTATGTTAATTCTTTTCTAACCTTTCTTTTTATTATTTACATAAGAAAATGTTAATAATTACTATTTACAAATTGATTCTTTTTATTTACATAAGAAAATGTAAATAAATCCTATTCATATAATTATTCTTTTAATCCTTTTTATTTACATAGGAAAAATGTAAATAAATACTTATTCACATAATTATTATTTTTATTCTTTTTATTTACATAAGAACATGTACATAAATTCTTATTCACATATTTGTTCTTTATTTTCTATTTATTCTTAATTACATAAAACGTAATTTTCTTCCTTATAATCTTAATTACATAAAAATGTAATTTTATTTCTTATAATCTTAATTATATATAAATGTAAATTTCTTTACAGTGTAAAATATATTCTTTTAATTACATATAAAAATGTAATTTATTTAATCTCTTATTTACCTAATGTAAATATATATGTCTTCCTTTGTCTATGTTTTATTTATTTACACTAAATATTTTACATATGCTTTAACCTCTCACATTGGATAGGTATTGTTGTGATTACTGGACAGCCGGGCCGGTCCGGGCAGGTTTACATCACAACTCAATCCAACCTCGGGTTACGCATTATAATTTCTTATTTATTTACCTATTTGTAAATAAATATTTTTTTTTAACCTTTTATCTTAACAAAATGTCTATTTTGTTTTAACCATCTTTTATCTTAACAAAATGCTTATTTTGTTTTAACACACTTTTAATATACAAAAATGTGTATTTTGTATAATTCACTTTCAATATACAGAAAATGTATATTTTGTTCTACCAATCATATTTTGATAAAAATATGTTTTCACATTCACTAATCATATTTAGATAAAAATATGTTATCTTGTTTCATTTAAACCAAACATGATAAAAGTGTATTCTTTTACATTTATCAAGAAATGTTATTCTTTTTCATTGATCAAGAAATGTTATTCTTTTCATGTTTATATTTGTGTTGAAATCACAAATAAAAAGGTAATTCAATTTCTATGTTAATATTTGTGTTGGGAACACAATTTACTTCTATGTCATATTTGTATTGAGAAATACAAATAAAAAGATGAACTTAATTTCTACGTATATTTGCATACTTTATTTTATTTTAAATATATATTTATGTTGAAACACAAGTAAAAAGAAAGACTTTATTCTCTAAATATATTAACACAATGCTACGCATAAGGTTCATCATCAATTTTGTCATGTCAATTTGGTGTCAAGTAAGGTAACCAAAATAATGGTTTTTGTCTAACCATTCCATTCACCCAACGATGTAATTTCCATGTCAACCACACCACACAACATAGGAGTATATAATTTCAAGGAATATCAATAAAGGGTCTCATCCTTATTTTATTTTGTAAATGAAAATAAGGATTTAAACTTGCATTTTATTAGGTTAACAAAATTAAGGATAAACCTTGCATTTATTTATGTAAACAAAAACAAAGATAAAACTTGCATTCATTTATGTTAACAAAAATAAAGGATAAAAATTGGTATCTTGATTCGTAGGCAAGACAAAAATAAAAGTTGTCCTTTTATTTATGTTGACAAAATAACATAAAAATTGTCCTTTTGTTTTGCTGACAAAATAGTATAAACATTTTGTCTTTTTATTTTATATGAACAAAATCACATAAGAATTGTCTGTTTATTTTAACGAACAAAATGACATAAGAATTGTCTTTTTATTTGTAAACAAAATTAATGTCAAAACTTGTCCTTTTATTAACAAAGTTAATGTTAAAAACTTGTTAACCCAACTCATGTTAAAACTTTATCCTTTTTATTTTACTAACAAAATTAACGTTAAAACTTTGTTCTTTTATTTTACTAACAAAATTGTGTTAAAACTTTGTTGACAAAATTTAATGTTAAAACTTTGTCCTTTTCATTATGTAAGCAAAAATTTGTTTTCTATTATGCAACAAAAATTGGTCTTTTTATTATGTACACAAAAATTTGTCTTTTTATTTTACAAACAAAATTACATGTTAAAATTGTTTTTATTATGTAAACAAAATAAACCAACACGATTAAATGTTTTAATTTTATTTAAGAAAATAAAATGAAAGTAAAAACAAAAATTAGAGTAAAAACTTTGTCATTTATTTTGTAAACAAAATTTAATGTTTAAAAATTGTCCTTTACTTTATTAACAAAAATAAAGATTAAAACTTGTTTCGTTAACAAATAATATTTAACATTTAACAAATAATGTTCAACCTTTTTAAGTAACAAATAAAATGTTATCCTTTATATGCCTTATAAACTTACAAATAAAAGTGTTAATTTAAAAATGCAACTTTCCTATTGTCCTTTTTATTAACAAAAATAGTGTTAATAAGATGTGTTTTCACTTTGACCTTTTATTTGCAAAGTAAATACAACTAAACTTATATCAACCAAATTCTTACCTTTTTACAAACAATAAATTGCTCAACAAAAGTAAATCCTCTCAGGTGCCTTTTTATTAACAAATAAATTGTTAATAAAATTAAAACAAAATAATTCTTTGTGGAATCAACTCAGAATTTTTAATTGGATTTAAAAATAATCCTAATTAAATCCAATTTATTTTATGTCATATCAAACACGACGATTTTAATACAAATTTATACAGATCTAGATTTACAACCATGGATCTATACGGTACAACACAACACAATCCATCAGAATACAAACAGATCAAACACCAAAATTTTATCACATCACAGCACAGATAAAATTACATACAGGCAGATATTTAATTGAATAAATAATTTAATAGATTATCTATATTGTAAAGATCAAAGATTCTCACCATGATTGGTTTTCAGAAGTCAATCGCATTCAAAATTGCTGAATTTTCAAAGGGCTCGGTTTACGCTCTAGTTGGTGTCATGTTGTAGATCTCATCAATTCGATTCTAACGAACCTGAAATCATTGAATTCCGTTCCCGTATGGAGGAGATACGTTAATTTAAACATTGGTTATATTACTTAATAATTAAAATAAAAATTAAACTATAATTACATTACTAATCCTCCTTCTACATCGATCTGTAAATCCCATTGCCGCCGCCTGTAGAGGAGAACGGGCCATCATCAGGAACCACCACTCCGTCGCCCTCGACGTCGCCTATCACCTGCCGGAGTTTGGAGCAACTCGCGGCCCCCCTCCCTTCCAAAACCGAACCCGAACGCCACTTGTTTGTAGGGGAAAAATCGATCATCACCGTGCTCTGTTTCCGATCATGGTCGTTGGGATTATAGAGCTCATGGATCTCTTTGATTTCATGTTTTGATTTGTTGAATTTTGAGAGAAAGATAGAGATTTAAATCAGAGCCTTTCGTGCGTTCATTTTATGGTATGACGGCTGTGTAAGAATGCTAGGATTTGGGTCTGAATGTTATAAGGAGAATATATATATAAAATAAAATGACAAAATTGGATGGTAAATGAATGGAACGTTAGGTGGACATTTCAAAAAGGAATTGTGGAATAATTGAAACATTTGTGGCATAATTGAAACATGCATGGTGCATGCATTTAAGACTTTTATAATTATCATTTCTCTGTTTAATTTATATATTTCTTTGTATAGCATACATGCATATGAAAGTAAGAGAGAGAAGATAAAAGAAATAAGGACATGAATGGTTTGCATGCGGCAATCTTTATTATTATTTTCGCAATGAATGACACGTATTGAATAAGATTTCAAATTTTGTTTATTTTATTAAGGAGGAAACTTTCCCTTTTTTCTTCTATAAATGCTTTTGGTTACGCATTGAAATGAATAAAACTCGAAACACATGCAAGTTACAAACAATTTAAATGTGGCTGACTGAGGTTGAGTTGGAAATAATTATTTATCATTCAAAATTTAAAATAAATCACAAAGAGGAAGAGAGAAAGAGAAAAAGAAATGAATGCATGATAAATTATTTGATGTAAATTGTTATAAATTTGTGCGTCTTCTTAAATTTCAAAACATTAATATCATAATTGTAGGGAACATAATTAAATTGCACAGAAAAGAATAAGGCAACGAAAATGTCTACAAATATATATAGATAATGTAAGAAAGAATATATGTAGAAGGGAATAATATATATATATATATATCTGTGTGTGTGTGTGTGAAAGGATAGTTTGTATATGACACAAAGAAAAAGGGAAAGGAAATTAAAGGGATGAAGACATAAGAAGTGATAACAAGCCAATGCAATAAGATGCATGAATGTAGGTAAGGAAAGGAATTAATAGAATGAAAATTAAGGAAATGAATGAATGTTGCAACCATGAAGAGGGGAGGTCATTGTAAACGAATGCAGCCGTTAATATTTTAAAATTTATTTATGATCGTTACCCTTTGGATAGACAAGCAAAATATTAAAGATGATATATATTTTTCTTACATTGACAACTTATAACATAATGGCATGTTGTCATAATTTATTCCATTTAGAATCTCCATATTATTTAAATCAACTTATCTACATATATTTTATAAATCTCATTAACAACATCTCAATTTTAATTTTTAATTTTTTTTCTTCTATTATTATTTAACCCTATAATTTAATAGGCTCAATCGACCAATCAATTCCCTACGACTTGTTTATTAAGTCTTAGTATTACTATTATTCCTTAAAAGTGAATAATGCACTTAAAAATTTTAATTAACCAAATTAACTAAGTTAATTATTTCCTAATTTATTTCTTTTTGTTTGTATGTGTTTTTTTTTCTTTTTCTTTTTTTTCACATTCCTTCATTCCTTTAAAAAGGGAAAATTTTCAAAAGCTAATTGATACTCTTTTCATGAATTATACTATAGAAATTTCAAACATGATACCATATGCTTATAATCTAATCAATAATTATTGCTATTTTAACTCAAATTACAATAAAAATTGTTATCCCTTATAAGTTTACTATTCCATTTATTATCAATTGTTCGTAGCTAATCATTACAATTATACATACATTTTGATACTAAATTCAATTGTAATAAATCACTATTTATCTAACTACGAATAGTTGTTTAATAGAAATAATTTTGAAATCATTCATAAATAATATCTTAATTTAAATAAAAAAAAGTTTTTCCGTCATTATTATTTAAAATAAATTATTTTAAATATTAAAATTCATTAAAATTTCTAAAATAAAAATTTTAAATTAGCCCCAAAATTCAGGGTTGTTACAGTCGCCCCCACTTAAAAATCTTTTCGTCCTCGAAAAGGAACTAAGCTAAAGGTAGTTAAATTAACTAAATAAATTTTAATATTATTAATTTCATTTGTTGGCTAACTTATCAAATATATATACTTTTATATATTTAAAAATCATATTTTCTAGAATAGGATTATATATAAAATCAAAATACGTTAATTATAAGCTTATCACTCTGAACTCATTCTAGGGCATTGCTAACCCCATCTCTAATGAGTTTTCTCATTCTAGGATACTGCTGATCCTATCTCTAATGAGTATTCTTATTGGACATACTAATCCAATCTCTGATGAGTCTTTTGTTAAGTTCTAATGAGTTGTACCCCAATGATTTGAGCTAACCTGGCTCTGATACCAACTGTAAAGACCCGGAAATTCCCGCCCTTTGAATCGACCATAAACCACACAGGTCTGACCCAAAAGGTGAAAATCTACGAATACTTTAACTTTGGGCATACAACGCATCAGAACAATAACACAGACTTTTATAACATCAATAATAAATGTTACATCAGAGTACAGAATATATCAGAGTACATCGATAAATAATACAGCGGAAGATACATTTAAAATAAATTAAATACATCGAAGCGGAATTAATCTCAGCGGAAGGCCATCAATATTCTGGACCCGGCTTCAGACTTCAATCCAGGATCCTGCTTAACTATATCTGCAAAAGGCTACTCGACTGCCCGTGTGGAAAGAGGGCACCCGAGTTTGCAAAGTGAAATAAACTACAGGTCAGTCGTAGGACTGGTGTGAGAATTCTAAACTAAATATAACTAATAAGACAAATCCAAGGACCACGCTGCTAATGCGGAACGGGTTTTATTCCAATGGATTGCCGGTGCATAAATTAAAGTAAATCGTTAAACAACGCAATGATTTTTGGAAAAATGAAACCATTATAAGACCCAGGTCCCATCACACAATGCAACGCACACCAGAGGATAGGGTTTTACCTTATAATCGTCAAAAGATGCTTGATACGTGAAAACGATATTATTATTATTAGTGTGTTTATATATAGGTATATATATAATAAACATTTAAATCATAATGTATCAATCATAGACGGCATAGTACCCCATCCTACTATGTCGCCATACTAGTTCTACAATCAAAACCGCAAGGTCGTATTGGAGATTGGATTTTCATCTGAGTCAAGGCTAGGGAGGAGCTCCTTACCGATTCGAGACACTCTAGCAATGCCCCAGGATTGGTACTCTGTCCAACCCTTGGATAGCTGCAGGGCCGGTCCACACTTACATTTGTGGATTAGTTATGCCTGAACACACGCTTCCCGGTCCTTTTGGACCTATAGTATGACCACCAACGGCCTATAAAAATAACGAGGCGCCTCAAAATCCAACATCCACATAAGTAAACTATCAGCGCTGGTAGGTCCCTGACATTACTCTAGCTAGAAAGATAACGTGTGCACTCCCTACGTTCCCTTCTCCCGTTTTAGACTCATACCGGGGTGTGAGGCTCGCGAAGTCAAGTTATACACAAAGCTACACCTAAACAGGCCGTGCTTTGATCATCAACCACAAGGCCCTGCTTTTCAACAAAAGCCTTGATCAATGCATCTTGGCATGCCGCGTTGTCAGTCCATACAACGTCAGACATACATTCCATTTATACTTATGCTCTGGGTCTGAGCGAAAGTCAAATCCGTACAAATCAACACTACGTCCGGATAACTACCATCTTAGCCCCGTCTTGGGAGCAAATCAATCAAGGGCCTCAACGCTAGTTACCCATTCGATGTGAAGACCGTCGGTCTTCAATCGCCGTCTTCAACTCTTCGAATTACACTGACGTATAATCATTTGAAATGAGATTGTACTCGGACTTTTCAAATGATCCCCGCATATATATCTATATATATAATTTGCAAACATTTCATATCGTTATTAATATTTGATAACGACCTATTGCTATTTTTATTTATATAAAAATAGCCTAAGTAATTTAACGACGCTTCGGGTCGATGGGCGACCCTGGCGCTGTTTTCAACGAACTTTGATTTACATCTAACTTGAAATCTAACCGTTGGATTTTGATGAAGTTTATATCGTCGGAAAGATCTTCCCGAAGCGGTCCTAAAGGTTCCAGTTTTGGGAAAATCCGACGGTCGGATCTCTCGGTATAACCGTTTAAAGTTACGATTGCCGATACGCGAACTGCTGCGCGCGTTCCGTTTAATTTATAATTTATATTTATATAAATAAATATAAATCGTTTGACTATTCCAATTTCTAAAGTCTATTCTTTTTATCGCATCTAAAATGACGATAAAAATATCACTTTTAATAACTCTGTTTTATTTACACTAAATGTAAATAAATTATACTTTTTCTATATTTTGTTTTATTTACCTAAATGTAAATAAATTATATTCTTCCTATGTTTTAATTTATTTACATTAAATGTAAATAAATTATATTCTTTTTCTTACCCTATTTATTTACCTAAATGTAAATAAATATATTCTTATCTTTTTCTTACTTATTTACCTAAATGTAAATAAATGTTTTACTTTTACTTTTGTTATATTTATTTACATTAATTGTAAATAAATGTATCTAATTTCTTATTCATATTTATTTACACTATTTGTAAATAAATTGTTTCAATTTCCTTTGCAAATCCTATTTACATAGCAAATGTAAATGATTGTATTTCTTTAATTCTTTTCTAATATTCCCTTTTAACATAAAAAGAATATCTTATGTTAATTCTTTTCTAACCTTTCTTTTTATTATTTACATAAGAAAATGTTAATAATTACTATTTACAAATTGATTCTTTTTATTTACATAAGAAAATGTAAATAAATCCTATTCATATAATTATTCTTTTAATCCTTTTTATTTACATAGGAAAAATGTAAATAAATACTTATTCACATAATTATTATTTTTATTCTTTTTATTTACATAAGAACATGTACATAAATTCTTATTCACATATTTGTTCTTTATTTTCTATTTATTCTTAATTACATAAAATGTAATTTTCTTCCTTATAATCTTAATTACATAAAAATGTAATTTTATTTCTTATAATCTTAATTATATATAAATGTAAATTTCTTTACAGTGTAAAATATATTCTTTTAATTACATATAAAAATGTAATTTATTTAATCTCTTATTTACGTAATGTAAATATATATGTCTTCCTTTGTCTATGTTTTATTTATTTACACTAAATATTTTACATATGCTTTAACCTCTCACATTGGATAGGTATTGTTGTGATTACTGGACAGCCGGGCGGGTCCGGGCAGGTTTACATCACAACTCAATCCAACCTCGGGTTACGCATTATAATTTCTTATTTATTTACCTATTTGTAAATAAATATTTTTTTTTAACCTTTTATCTTAACAAAATGTCTATTTTGTTTTAACCATCTTTTATCTTAACAAAATGCTTATTTTGTTTTAACACACTTTTAATATACAAAAATGTGTATTTTGTATAATTCACTTTCAATATACAGAAAATGTATATTTTGTTCTACCAATCATATTTTGATAAAAATATGTTTTCACATTCACTAATCATATTCAGATAAAAATATGTTATCTTGTTTCATTTAAACCAAACATGATAAAAGTGTATTCTTTTACATTTATCAAGAAATGTTATTCTTTTCATGTTTATATTTGTGTTTAAATCACAAATAAAAAGGTAATTCAATTTCTATGTTAATATTTGTGTTGGGAACACAATTTACTTCTATGTCATATTTGTATTGAGAAATACAAATAAAAAGGTGAACTTAATTTCTACGTATATTTGCATACTTTATTTTATTTTAAATATATATTTATGTTGAAACACAAATAAAAAGAAATACTTTATTCTCTAAATATATTAACACAATGCTACGCATAAGGTTCATCATCAATTTTGTCATGTCAATTTGGTGTCAAGTAAGGTAACCAAAATAATGGTTTTTGTCTAACCATTCCATTCACCCAACGATGTAATTTCCATGTCAACCACACCACACAACATAGGAGTATATAATTTCAAGGAATCTCAATAAAGGGTCTCATCCTTATTTTATTTTGTAAATGAAAATAAGGATTTAAACTTGCATTTTATTAGGTTAACAAAATTAAGGATAAACCTTGCATTTATTTATGTAAACAAAAATAAAGATAAAACTTGCATTCATCTATGTTAACAAAAATAAAGGATAAAAATTGGTATCTTGATTCGTAGGCAAGACAAAAATAAAAGTTGTCCTTTTATTTATGTTGACAAAATAACATAAAAATTGTCCTTTTGTTTTGCTGACAAAATAGTATAAACATTTTGTCTTTATATTTTATATGAACAAAATCACATAAGAATTGTCTGTTTATTTTAACGAACAAAATGACATAAGAATTGTCTTTTTATTTGTAAACAAAATTAATGTCAAAACTTGTCCTTTTATTAACAAAGTTAATGTTAAAAACTTGTTAACCCAACTCATGTTAAAACTTTATCCTTTTTATTTTACTAACAAAATTAACGTTAAAACTTCGTTCTTTTATTTTACTAACAAAATTGTGTTAAAACTTTGTTGACAAAATTTAATGTTAAAACTTTGTCCTTTTCATTATGTAAGCAAAAATTTGTTTTCTATTATGCAACAAAAATTGGTCTTTTTATTATGTACACAAAAATTTGTCTTTTTATTTTACAAACAAAATTACATGTTAAAATTGTTTTTATTATGTAAACAAAATAAACCAACACGATTAAATGTTTTAATTTTATTTAAGAAAATAAAATGAAAGTAAAAACAAAAATTAGAGTAAAAACTTTGTCATTTATTTTGTAAACAAAATTTAATGTTTAAAAATTGTCCTTTACTTTATTAACAAAAATAAAGATTAAAACTTGTTTCGTTAACAAATAATATTTAACATTTAACAAATAATGTTCAACCTTTTTAAGTAACAAATAAAATGTTATCCTTTATATGCCTTATAAACTTACAAATAAAAGTGTTAATTTAAAAATGCAACTTTCCTATTGTCCTTTTTATTAACAAAAATAGTGTTAATAAGATGTGTTTTCACTTTGACCTTTTATTTGCAAAGTAAATACAACTAAACTTATATCAACCAAATTCTTACCTTTTTACAAACAATAAATTGCTCAACAAAAGTAAATCCTCTCAGGTGCCTTTTTATTAACAAATAAATTGTTAATAAAATTAAAACAAAATAATTCTTTGTGGAATCAACTCAGAATTTTTAATTGGATTTAAAAATAATCCTAATTAAATCCAATTTATTTTATGTCATATCAAACACGACGATTTTAATACAAATTTATACAGATCTAGATTTACAACCATGGATCTATACGGTACAACACAACACAATGCATCAGAATACAAACAGATCAAACACCAAAATTTTATCACATCACAGCACAGATAAAATTACATACAGGCAGATATTTAACTGAATAAATAATTTAATAAATTATTTATATTGTAAAGATCAGAGATTCTCACCATGATTGGTTTTCAGAAGTCAATCGCATTCAAAATTGCTGAATTTTCAAAGGGCTCGGTTTACGCTCTAGTTGGTGTCATGTTGTAGATCTCGTCAATTCGATTCTAACGAACCTGAAATCATTGAATTCCGTTCCCGTATGGAGGAGATACGTTAATTTAAACATTGGTTATATTACTTAATAATTAAAATAAAAATTAAACTATAATTACATTACTAATCCTCCTTCTACATCGATCTGTAAATCCCATTGCCGCCGCCTGTAGAGGAGAACGGGCCATCATCAGGAACCACCACTCCGTCGCCCTCGACGTCGCCTATCACCTGCCGGAGTTTGGAGCAACCCGCGGCCCCCCTCCCTTCCAAAACCGAACCCGAACGCCACTAGTTTGTAGGGGAAAAATCGATCATCACCGTGCTCTGTTTCCAATCATGGTCGTTGGGATTATAGAGCTCATGGATCTCTTCGATTTCATGTTTTGATTTGTTGAATTTTGAGTGAAAGATAGAGATTTAAATCAGAGCCTTTCGTGCGTTCATTTTATGGTATGACGGTTATGTAAGAATGCTAGGATTTGGGTCTGAATGTTATAAGGAGAATATATATATAAAATAAAATGACAACATTGGATGGTAAATGAATGGAACGTTAGGTGGACATTTCAGAAAGGAATTGTGGAATAATTGAAACATTTGTGGCATAATTGAAACATGCATGGTGCATGCATTTAAGACTTTTATAATTATCATTTCTCTGTTTAATTTATATATTTCTTTGTATAGAATACATGCATATGAAAGTAAGAGAGAGAAGATAAAAGAAATAAGGACATGAATGGTTTGCATGCGGCAATCTTTATTATTATTTTCGCAATGAATGACACGTATTGAATAAGATTTCAAATTTTTTTTATTTTATTAAGGAGGAAACTTTCCCTTTTTTCTTCTATAAATGCTTTTGGTTACGCATTGAAATGAATAAAACTGGAAACACATGCAAGTTACAAACAATTTAAATGTGGCCGACTGAGGTTGAGTTGGAAATAATTATTTATCATTCAAAATTTAAAAATAAATCACAAAGAGGAAGAGAGAAAGAGAAAAAGAAATGAATGCATGATAAATTATTTGATGTAAATTGTTATAAATTTGTGCATCTTCTTAAATTTCAAAACATTAATATCATAATTGTAGGGAACATAATTAAATTGCACAGAAAAGAATAAGGCAACGAAAATGTCCACAAATATATATAGATAATGTAAGAAAGAATATATGTAGAAGGAAATAATATATATATATATATATATATATATATATATCTGTGTGTGTGTGTGAAAGGATAGTTTGTATATGACACAAAGAAAAAGGGAAAGGAAATTAAAGGGATGAAGACATAAGAAGTGATAACAAGCCAGATGCATGAGTGTAGGTAAGGAAAGGAATTAATAGAATGAAAATTAAGGAAATGAATGAATGTTGCAACCATGAAGAGGGGAGGTCATTGTAAACGAATGCAGCCGTTAATATTTTAAAATTTATTTATGATCATTACCCTTTGGATAGACAAGCAAAATATTAAAGATGATATATATTTTTCTTACATTGACAACTTATAACATAATGGCATGTTGTCATAATTTATTCCATTTAGAATCTCCATATTATTTAAATCAACTTATCTACATATAATTATAAATCTCATTAACAACATCTCAATTTTAATTTTTAATTTTTTTTTCTTCTATTATTATTTAACCCTATAATTTAATAGGCTCAATCGACCAATCAATTCCCTACGACTTGTTTATTAAGTCTTAGTATTACTATTATTCCTTAAAAGTGAATAATGCACTTACAAATTTTAATTAACCAAATTAACTAAGTTAATTATTTCCTAATTTATTTCTTTTTGTTTGTATGTGTTTTTTTCTTTTTCTTTTTTTTTCACATTCCTTCATTCCTTTAAAAAGGGAAAATTTTCAAAAGCTAATTGATACTCTTTTCATGAATTATACTATAGAAATTTCAAACATGATACCATATGCTAATAATCTAATCAATCAATATTGCTATTTTAACTCAAATTACAATAAAAATTGTTATCCCTTATAAGTTTACTATTCCATTTATTATCAATTGTTCGTAGCTAATCATTACAATTATACATACAAAATGATACTAAATTCAATTGTAATAAATCACTATTTATCTAACTACGAATAGTTGTTTAATAGAAATAATTTTGAAATCATTCATAAATAATATCTTAATTTAAATAAATAAAAAAGTTTTTCCGTCATTATTATTTAAAATAAATTATTTTAAATATTAAAATTCATTAAAATTTCTAAAATAAAATTTTTAAATTAGCCCCAAAATTCAGGGTTGTTACACATGCTGCCTGCCCGATTTTTTGTCATCCACCGGTTGTGAGGCTTGAGGTCAAAATTTCCTTTGAACATCTGATCGCCATTCACTTTGAATGCCACATCGTCAAATCCATTAGATATCTCTAATTGACGACCACAAAAATACTCAAGTTGGGAGCTAACCAACTATGGCATGTTTGAAGAAATCAACGTACGCGATTCTTTTGGAAATACTCTGTCAGACATCCGTCCATACAAGTCATCCAGGAACAGGATGAACCGAAGGTGCTCTCCTACTGCATCTCATATAGGAATCACCCCATGGATCAGTTGCGAGAAGTCCTTGCAACCCGTAGATCCCGACCACGACAGAACCACAGTACATCTCTGGCTGCAAACCACAGTCCTTCCGTTTACAAAAATCCACGGTCTTTACTGCTCCATCTCGATCATCTTCTAATATCTTCACGTATTTGTTGGTCGGAATGGTTTTCGAATATAAATTCGATTCCGGTCTTTCCGTACCAACAATCGTATAGTCCATATTTGATAGTCGGTGATTTAACTATCAAATAAAAACAACCATTCAACCATGAAATGAAAATAGCATTTACTGGTTCAGTATTCAACACTTCTTGGGTTTTAATTCAAATAATTAAAACTTCTTATTTCCAATATATTGGAATCTCAGTTTTAACTTCTTATTTGACAAAAATTATTCATGAAAAATATCTCAATTATCTTTCTTCTATTGTTTGCAAATCATTAGCTAATACATTATTTAAATCTAAAATAGAGAATTCAATCCAACATATTATTCGTAAAACAACATTGGGAAATATATTTCATTTATTTACTTCACAGTTTCCAATGTTTATTCTTTTTGAATAAAACTCAATCTTACGTTTCCCTTCTATGGTAATTCTCCTATGTTCCCTTTTAACTTTGGTATTCTCAATGTTTCACTAAACATTTCATTATTATTTCTAAATGAAATAATAAACTCTTACTGTCCTTTATATCATCACAACAAATATCATCTTCGGGTAATTTCGAAGTTGTTCAAGTTGGGGTATTTTAATTACCTCTCAGACCTTGATCAACAACGTCCTTATCCTCAGATAAATATAAGTCATGATCAAAAACCCAATATCTTATTCAAATGTCAAATCAAATTCTAATTGACTATTTAACTCAAAACTATAGCTTTATAGTTCTACTTTACCCTTTTGGAAGTCTCCTTTCAAAATATAATTTACATTTCTCAATTCCTCGACTACTTTATTCCTTATCAAACATCATTCTTATTTATCGAAATGGACTAGTTATTAACTAGAATAATAATTTATTTAGTTTGAAAATAAATAAATTGGATTTGGAATGGTTTTAAAAATAACCAGATTTTCGAATATACGAATTCGAATGAATTTTAATCAAAATTATCTTCGGAATAATTCGATATTGGACTCCGTGATTATACGGATATTGTGAAGGAATTTGGAAGATATATATATCGTTATTCCAATACGATACTTGTTGATTTCAGAATTTGATATTGAATATAAGCTGATGTATTTTATATTCAGAGCCTTGTATCTAATATCAAATTGGATTTTGGGTTTGTCGTGAACAGTGTCGTCATTAACACTATTCTTAAATCCTGTGTGAAAGGAATAAATCTTTTAATTAAGTTTAGTGAAGTTTTCCAATTAATTAACGTTTAATTGGAATGGAATAAAAGAATTAGATTTTTGGGTTTATCGTGAACGGTGTTTTAAGAAACACTTGTTCTTTAACCCAATTAACAGTGAAGAATATGATTTGGAATTTATAATCTTTTAACTAAGATTTAGGGAATTTTCCAAAGTAAAGATTTCCAATTTAATATATTAAATTGGAATTGAATGGAATTCGATTTGGTAATAATCGATGTGAGCTTCTGTGGAGGAAGACTGTTAATACATATGGAATTTAAAAGGCTTTGTCATTATTCCATCTATATTATTAGTCGGATAAGGAGATTGATATCGATTAAATATTGATTTGTTTTTCCGTGAAGATTCCATAAATAATGGAATGTGATATTGGGTTTATCATGAACCGTGTTTTAAATGACATTGGTTCTTTAACCCAGTTAAAGATAAGATTAATTTTTTAGCGTTGAATAATCACTAATATTATTTTTTGGGAAGATTAAAACTAAATGGAGTTTTAATGAATTTTTGATTAGATTGAAATGTGAATGTGATAACTAAAATTATCAATTCAAGAAAATGATTGAGAACGGAGTATCTCCAGTTTTGCTCGAAGCAGTAGTTAAATATTTAATTAGATTTAAACATGCATGGTAATTAATATTTACCGATAAGACCATGACGTTAGATATGGAGTATTACCAGTTCTTGTTGTAGTCAAGATGGGGGGTTCTTGCTATGCGGTTTGGTTGCGAATGGGAGACTCTTGCCCCCACATGTCCCTGTTGAGGGTTGGTTAGGCAGTGGCCGGGAGGCTCGAGAGGGTCGCCGCAAAACATGACAGATTGGGGGACCAATGGGAGCCACGGTGGGTTTTACCTGCTGCTTTGGGGGATGAAGGGATGGTTGTAAAGCCTACCGGATTTCGTCGGGCCACCACATTTGGTATTAGAGCTTTGGTTTACAGAGCTAGAGAACAGGAACCATTAGAACCAAATGAAAGAATTCATCAGAGATTGGATTAGTAATATCGAATGGGAATGACTCGTTAGAGATAGGATCAGCATTATCCTAGAACGAGCGTAAAGAGTGTTGTTTTCAAAAATAATAACAAATTTAGTTTTGAAAATTTTATGTCTTATTATTCGTATTTGAATATTTTATTTTAAATTGATTTGGACTATCCGGTATAAAGAGATTTTTAATATATGTCCGAGCTAGTGTGTATTCGAAGCCTCAAATATGTTGGGTAGATATAGAATCACACTCTAGTCGCCCGGAGACGATCCCGATGATTACTATAGTATCATCATTATTTGTGTTCGAGTTTCGAAAGTGGGATGTTTATATATTTCCAATTGACTTGTGTGAAAACCAAAATTTAGGTAGGATTATTGTTGTGATTTGGCACCAAGAATATGATTTTTGAATTGATTAATCAAATTTAGGTAGTATTATTGTTGTGTTGTTTGATTATTGGTTTGATTAATTAAAATTTTGAACCATTAAGCCAAATAGAATCAAATATTGAACTAAATTGAAAATTATTGAAATTGCATGCATATATACATGTCTATATATTGAACAGGTCGTAGCAAGGAGGCTAGAGAAGAGGAATAGAATTATATGCCTGACAAATAGGTACATGTTTACCATTTTATTGGGTTTTGGTGATTTTATGAGCCGACTGGCTAGTCGCTTGGCTTATTCTATTTCTTTTTGAGATGAGAGGGCCTGTGTGGCGGTTTGGGGATTTTCCCGGTGCTCCCCATACAAAGGAGGTTTTGGCGAAATTTTTCGGAAATTTTGGGTGTTAGCCAAATTTTTGAAAAATTAGAAATTCTTAGTAACTAAAAAGTTGAAGAATGAAAGGCAGAATGAAAGTTGAGTTGTATAGCAAAACGACTTTCAGCTCTGTTGTAACGACCCGGAAAATCCGAACCAATTTAAAAATTTTATTTTAGATAATTTGGTGGAAAATGTGGCAGAAATTAAAAAATTTCATTTTTAAATAATATTAAAGCCAGTGAAAATAGTCAATTTTCAAACGATCTCTGTTTTCGACTAAACCACTTTTGTTGGAACCGGAATGTCAAATTATTGCTAGGTATCAATTTTTAGAATTTTTCGAATTAATATGTGAGCGTGGCGTAGGAAAATGTGTTTTGTCGATTTTAGTCAAATTAAATCGACTGAAAAATAGCCACTTTTCAAACAGTCTCAGAATTCGTCGAAATTAGTTTTGTTAGGATCGTACTGTCATAACAAAGACAAATATATTTTTTCTGGATTTTTTTTGAGTCCATATGTGGCCTCTATGAATTTATTTATGCATACAAATTAAATTAATAAAGGATTTAATTATTAAATTAAATTATACAGCCAACAGACCGCCGTTTAGGCTGACGGGACCTGTCCCATTGGATCTGGAATATAGGCTAATTGCTAGGGGGCCCTTCTGCTGGACTGAAATTGAACCGGTTTGAAAGATATCGATTTATTTATAAAAATACATTAAAAATATTATAAATATAGGATTTAAAACCCTAAAATCACTGTTCATTATCTCTATCGCCGCCCCCTTCGTTCAATGGCCTAAACCCGTCGATACTTCCTCCACAAATTCCCATCGATCTACTCAGTAAATCCCACCACTACAATTCAATATTTTGAAGAGATTTTTACCACCTTCACATCCATACGGCCATCACCCACCATCGTCGCCTATAGCGACCGCCCCCGCGCCCTGAACCCGAGCCGCGTCGACCGCCGCCCAGGGCGCCAAAGGCCGCCGAGCTGCCCCCCTTCGCCGGCGGTGGTGCGCCTCCCGTAGCCCGACGCCGTGGCACCATCGGATCCTCGAGCCGATCATCCAACCTCCTGAAAATTTGAATCCAAGTTTTAAACAAATAGGGAAGCTAACGGCCGATACTTGATTTGGGGAAGAAAGGTCTATTTTCATAACTAATTAATTAATTAATTAATTTAAATTATTTAAAAGATTGATTTAACCATAATTGATTCGTTTCAACTCAGAATTTGACGATTTCGGAAGCATTGGAATCGTAACAGCGAATAGAAGAAACGGGACCATTCTGAACAGTTTGAAATTTTGACAAAATCTGCAGCGACTGTGAGGTTTCTAAATTTTGAATAATTAAATGATTTAATTTTATTTGTTATGCGAATCATTGTATGTTATTATTTCTGATCTGTGATGTTGTGATTGTTGTATGGTTATAAATATTCGTTGTGATATCATGTTATAGCCATGTTATTTTAGATCTATAAAGTCTGATGAAATCTCTATAAAGTTCTAATCTTTATTAGTTTTATTTTATTCTTATTTCTATTTTTATTTTTCCTTTATAAAAATGAAAAATTGAATCTTTGTTTGTTTTGCAAACAAAAATGAAATGTTGGATCTTTATTTTGTTTAACGAATTAAAATGAGAAAAATTGAATCTTTATTCTGATTTACTAAATAAAGTTTGAATTTTTATTTTGTTTTACAAAATAAAATAAAGTTAGAATATTTTGAAATAAAATGAAGGAGTTGGATTTATGTTCTGATTTACAAAATAAAAGAAAAGTGAATCTTTATTTTGATTAACAAAATTTAAGTTGAATCCTTATTTTATCTATGGTTTGTAATAAATGAAAGTTTGAATTTTTATTTGCAAAATAATAACATAAGTTAGATTTTCATCTTGATTTGCAAAATAATAACAAAAGTTGAATCGTTATTTTGATTTGCAAAATAAGAACTAAGATTGAATCTTTATTATGTTTATGATTTAACAAAATAAAGAAAGTTTAAATCTTTTAAATTTTAATTAAAAGATAAATTAAGATTAAATATTTTGTTTGTTTTACAACTTAAAATAAAGATTAGATATTTTATTTGATTTACAAATAAAATAAAGATGAGACCTTTTATTGTGATTCATCTCATATATTGTGTGGACATTGAAACTACGACGTTGGGTAAATAGAAATGGTTAGACCAAAAACCTATTATTATATTTGTGGATATTGAAACTACGACATTGTGTAAACAGAAATGGTTAGACAAAAACCATTATTTTTTGTTATCATACTTTGACACCAAATTGACATGTGAGTTAGATAGAAAAATATCCCCTATAAGGAAAATTGTGCATTAAGAAGAGAAATAGAAAATTTACATTTTTCTAATGTAATAAAGAGAAATAGAAAATTTACATTTTTCTAATGTAATAAAGAGAAATAGAAAATTTACATTTTTCTAATGTAAGAAAGATAATTAGAGAATTTACATTTTTCTAATGTAATAAAGATAATTAAAAGATTAACATTTTTCTATGTAAAAAATATAAGATTTGCATTTTCCTATGTGAAGATGAAAGATTTACATTTTTCTATGTAACAATGAAAGGTTTACATTTTTCAATATAAAGGTAAAGAATTTACATTTTTCAATATAAAAGAAAAAGAGATAAAATATTTACATTTTCATTTTATAGAAACACAAAAAGTACGTTTTTGTGTATTTAAAATGAATTAGACAAAAAGTACATTTTTGTGTATTTAAAATGAATTAGACAAAAAGTACATTTTTGTGTATTTAAAATGAGTTAGACAAAAAGTACATTTTTGTGTATTTAAAATGAGTTAGATAAAAAGTACATTTTTGTGTATTTAAAATGAATTAGACAAAAAGTACATTTTTGTGTATTTAAAATGAATTACACAAAATGTACATTTTTGTGTATTTAAAATGAATTACACAAAAAGTACATTTTTGTGTATTTAAAATGAATTAGACAAAAAGTACATTTTTGTGTATTTAAAATGAATTAGACAAAAAGTACATTTTTGTGTATTTAAAATGAATTGCACAAAAAGTACATTTTTGTGTATTTAAAATGAATTAGACAAAAAGTACATTTTTGAGTATTTAAAATGAATTAGACAGAAAGTACATTGTTGAGCATTTAAAATGAATTAGACAGAAAGTACATTTTTGTGTATTTAAAAGGAATAGGATAAGAAGTACATTTTTATGCTATTAAAGAAAGAGTACATTTTTAAACCGTGTCAATTTTGTTGCATTAAAATTGGCGAACAAAAATATCATTTTATTTAATATAAAAATGTACATTGTTAAAAACATCATTTTTGTCGCATTAGAATTGGCGAACAAAAATATCATTTTATTGAATATAAAAATGTACATTGTTGAAATCATCATTTTTGTCGCATAAGAATTGGCGAACAAAAATATCATTTTATTGAATATAAATATGTACATTGTTGAAAACGTCATTTTTGTCGCATTAGAATTGGCGAACAAAAATATTGTTTTTTTTATAGAATATAAAGAATTGATTTTAATAATGGGAATCGCCAAGTGGTTTACATATATAAATATAAATATAAAATTTAACGAAACGAGAGCGGCAGTTCGCGTATCGACAATCGTAACTTCAAACGATTATATAGAAAGATCCGACCGTTGGATTTTCCGAAAACTGGAACCGTTAGGACCGCTTTGGGAAGAGCTTTCCAACGATGAAAATTTCATCAAAATCCGACGGTTAGATTTTAAGAAATGTGTAAATCAAATTTTCGTAAAAACAGCGCCAGGGCCGCCCATTGACCCGAAACGTCGTTTATTTTTTTCGAGCTATTTTTAATAAATAAAAATAGCAATAAATAGTTGTAAATATATGTGAAATGTTTTAAACTATAATTATACGACAATTATTTGAAAAGACCGAGTTTAACTCATTTCAAATAATTGCACGGCGATTAAATCAAAGATATGAGAAGAAGATGGTTGAAGACCAGCGATCTTCACACCGAATGGACGACGACTACTGATGCCTTGGACTGACTTGCTCCTAGGACGCGGTTGAAGCAGTAGTTGTCCAGATGTATGTGTTGGTCATGCGGACAAGCGAGCGCCTCTTTGATGTCTCCGGTTCCGTCCAGACCCAGAACGAACTTGTAAATGGATGCGTGTCTGACGTTGGAGTTCATCCCATTTAATTCAATCGATTTGTATTAATATATGTCTGTTTAGTGGTGGAGAATTTATTCTCTGCTTAACACCCATATACGTAGTAATAGTTATCGATCACATGGCGTTGAATTGTCAATGTGGCACGCCAAGATGCAATGATCAAGGCTTTGTTGAAAAGCAGGCCTTGTGGCTGATGATCAAAGCATAGCCTGTTTAGGCATAGCTCTGTGTATAGCGTGACTTCGCGGACCTCAAACCTCGGTATGAGTCAAAAACGGGATATAGACCATAGGCAGTGCACACGTTTCTTTCTAGCTAAGAGTGGTGTTTGGGCTTTAACACGGCCCGACATTTTACTTATGTGGATTATGGATTGTGGTACCTCGGGTTTTTATAGGCTGAAAGTTGTCATATTATAGGTCCAAAGGGACCGGGAAACGTGTGTTCAGGCATAACTAATCCACTACCGTTAGGTGGGGACTGACCCTACTACATCCAAGGGTTCACTACGGGGGATCCTGAGGCTTTTCTAGAGTGTCTCGAATCGGAAGAGGACGATCCCTAGCCTTGATTTCATGACAGAAAACCAAATTCCCAATATGACGACACTTCGATTTTGATTGTGAACTTATATATGGCAACATAGTATATGGTACCTATGCCGTCTATGACTGCTACATTTATATTAATGTATTTTAATATTGCTTAGACACTAATAAAAATATTAAAATATTACTTTACACGTATTAAGCATGTTTGATCATCATAAGGGAAAACTCTATCCTCCTGTGTGCGTTGCATTGTGTGATAGGACTTGAGTCTTATGATGATTTCATTTTTTAAAAGTCATTTCGCTGTTTTATATGAACTTTGTAAAATTATGCACTGGCAATCTCATGGAGTAAACCCGTTCCGCATTAGCGGCGTGGTCCTGTGATTCGCCATATTGATAGTTAGTATAGGAAGATTTCTCACACCAGTCCCATGACTGACTCGATGTTTGTTTCACTTTGCAAACTCAGGTGCCCTCTCTTTACACGGGCAGCCAATTGACAGGTTCAGGTGATACATTCTGATTGGAGCTTGCTTGGAAGGAAGAAGAAGAAGACCTTTTCTCTAGTTTTTACTTCTGCTTTGAGACATTTTATCTTCTGTAGCTTTGATGTATGTAATGGAGTTTGGGACTTGTTTCTTTTCCATTTGAAACTTATTTCCCTTTTGTTGAGACTCTTTATTTGGCTAAGTTGTATCTTGTACTGCGTACTCTGATGTATTGGATATTATGATGCTGATGACATTTATTTCCGCTGCATTGGTTTATGTGTTATGATAATTATCTGAGATCTGTTTTTGTTATAAATATGTTGTATTCCAAAATGATTTTCCTTACTTCCGAACCATGGAAGTTTGGGGTTATCACAGTTGGTATCAGAGCTTAAGGTTAACCTTAGCTTCGGAATATAACATATTTAGAACAATTTACCTAGATAGAATCCACATTATTCTAAGATGAGTAGCTCATTAGAGATAGGACTAATAATGTCCTAGAATGAGCATAGCAGAATAGCACTTATTTATCAGTCATTACATCATCATCTTTTCATCTTGTCCTTATCTTATCTTTTCTTGAAAATTCTCTTTTTTGTTGGTCTGACTCTTTCCTTGATGGAACAGACTGATTTAAATGGATACTAGAGCAAGAACAGCCCGAGGGGGAGCCCGGGGTGGAGCTCGAGGCTGGGCTAGAGGAGGAGCCTGAGTAGGAGCTGGAGGGCAAGCTAGAGACGAGACCCCCATCACTCAGGAACAGCATACTTCAGAGGTCGTAGCCGAACAACCTCCACCTCCACAGCCCTTCGATTTGGAGAGAATGTCAAAGAAATTCAAAAACCTTGGAGGTGTACCTTTCACGGGGCGATAGTCTGCGATTCTGGCAGAAGCATGGCTTAAAGATTGCGAAAGGATCCTGGAGGGCTTGGAACTGGAAGATCAGCGAAAGCGTTACCTGGCAGTTTGGCAACTAAAAGAGGAAGCAGGGCATTGGTGGGATACGATCAAGATCTGCAATGATGTGGCCAATATGTCTTAGGCCAGATTTAAGGAACTTTTCAGTGAGAAGTACGTACCCCCACAAGCTAGAGAGCGCCTGCGCGAGCACTTCGCTAACCTACAGCAAGGGAATATGACCGTTTCTGAGTATGTGAGGAAGTTTGATGAGCTTTCACGACATGCTCCTGGTTTGATTCAAGATCCGGTAGAGAAGAATAAAATTTTTATCAAGGGTGTGCCAAAGAAATATTTGAACCGAGTCACTGCCCATATCAAGCTTCCCTTCAATGAAGTAGTAGAGACGGCGTGCCGCTACAAGGAAAATGACGAGTCTGAACCGCAGGATAGAGGGAAAAGTCAAAGCAACAACCAGAAGGAACAGGCTAACAAGAAACCGGAGGCGAGCAATTCTTCTACCGCTAAGCCCTAAGGGAAGAAGAGGGACAGGAGCAAGGTGACCTGCTGTAACTGCGGCAAGATTGGACATTTTGATTACGAGTGTAGAGCACCTAAAAAGGTCAAGAGAAATGATTCAGGACCTAGACATAACCGTAACCCGAATCCTCAGAATCGTGGCCAGAGTTCTCAGGACAAGTGGGAATGCTACAATTGTCATCAAAAGGGGCACATTAAGGCGAACTGGACACTTCTAAAGAATGCTCAGGTGGCACATGTTTATGAGGGAGCAGTTGCACCAGCTTCGACTGAGGGGCCTAATAAACCCGACGTCTTAGGAGGTACGCTTAATATTAAGAACATCCCTATTACTGTCTTATTTGATACAGGTGCTGCAAGAAGCTTTATTTCTAAAGATGCAAGTAAAAAGTTGAAACTGAAACCAAGAAAACTCAAAATTTGATTAGAGCTAATAGTCCGATAGGAGGTTCCCTCATTCTAGATCAGTATTGTAAAGTGCTTATCTCCTATTCTCGCTATCAGTTTCCTTTTAATTTGATCATCATGGAGTTTTCTGGATATGACATCATACTGGGTATAAATTGGCTAGCAAAGTATGAGGCTGAGTTAGTATGCCCCCAAAGAATTGTCAAAGTTAAAACTAAACTCGGTAATGTATGTATCCCCTGCCTTGGCTCAGCCATCGACAGGAAAACATTCTGGTCTTCTCTAGAAGTTACCCCTGCTTCTATTGAGGATATCCCTGTCGTCAAGGATTACGCTGATGTATTCAAAGAAGTTGAGGGCCTAACTCCGCATAGAGAAATCAGCTTCTGAATTGATTTAGCTCCGAATGCAAGGCCTTTCGTACATCCCATACGGAGTATGTCGCCAAAAGAAAAAGAGGAGCTGAGAAATCAAACCAAGCAGCTTTTGTGGAAGGGTCTGATCAGGCCCATCTTCTCAGAATTGGGTGCAGCAGTGGTGTTCGTCCCAAAATCAGATGGTACTCTCAGGCTATGCGTGGACTACCGTGATCTCAACAAACAAACTCTAATGAACAAATACCGACCGCCATGTATTGATGACTTGTTCGACCGCTTGCATGGAGCGCGAGTATTTTCTAGGATGGACCTAGCTACAGGCTTCCATCAACTTCGCATTGCAGAAGAGTGTGTGCCGTTAACTGCTTTCAGAGGACTGGATATCTTTTATGAATGGCTAGTAATGCCCTTCGGTCAATGTAATGCTCCAGCATATTTTGTTGATCTGATGAATAGGGTGTTCAGAGATGTTTTAAATAAATTTGGACTCATGTTCATCGACGACATCCTCATCTTTTCCAAATCCACTGCTGAGCACGAACAACATCTGAGGGAAGTCTTGGAGATTTTGCGAAGAAATGTGCTTAAAGTAAAATTTTCTAAATGCATATTCTGGCAAGAAGAGGTGAAATTCTCCGCCATGTTGTATCAAAGGAAGGCATCTCCGTAGATCCAAGAAAGATCTCAGCCATCCAAGAGTGGAAGCAGCCTAGAACTCCCACAGAGGTCAGAAGTTTCTTGGGACTGGCTGGCTATTATCGGAAATTTGTCAGAGATTTCTCGAAGGTAGCTTTCCCATTGACAAACCTGACCAAGAAACATACAAAATTAAAGTGGACACCGGAATGCGAAACAGCTTTCCAAGAGCTAAAGAAGAGGTTGTCCAATGCTCCTATGTTGACCATCATAGATGGCAATAAGGATTTGAAGGTCTGGACCGACGCTTCTAAACAAGGTTGTTTCTTTTATAAATTAACATGTCAGAGATAACATTTTCCTTTAATGTCAAATCTCATTTGAACATGTTATCCCTTATTTATTTATGGTTTTGGTGTGGTGTAATGCAAAGAGGCAGAGTAGTCGCATATGCTAGCTGGCAGCTGAAACCACATGAGAAGAATTACGTCACGCATGACCTTGAGCTAATGGCCATTGTTTTTGCTCTTGAAATATGGAGGCATTATCTCTTGGGTGAGAAGTTTGAAATTTACACGGATCACAAATCCTTGAAAAAACTTTTTACCCAAAAAGATTTGAATATGAGGCAGCAACGCTGGGTTGAATTTCTTGCATCATATGATCTGGATATCCTATATACTCCAAGGAAAGCCAACGTTGTGGCCGATGCGCTCAGTAGAAAGAATGCAGATGATGACAAGCTTATTCTCGCCCATCTCATTATCACTCCTACTCTGATTGATAAAGTCTCTGCTCTTCAGAAGAATGATAAATTTATTCAGAGGATTATCAAAAGAATTCAGGATGGCGAAACCACAAGTTTCCAAATTGATGACAAAGGGGTTCTGAGGCTATTAGGCCGAATCTGTGTCCCATACGACTCTAAGCTCAGAAGGGAGGTTATGGATGAATGTCATAAATCTAAGCTTAGTGTTCACCCTGGAGTGAGCAAGATGTATCACGACCTCAAGCGCACATTTTGGTGGAGGTCGATGAAGAGAGATATTTCTATTTACGTTGCTAGATGTCCCACTTGTCAGCAAGTTAAAAGTGATCAACAGAAGTTGGCCGGTTTGTTGCAACCACTGGGAGTTCCAGGTTGGAAGTGGGAGGAAATTTCTATGGACTTTATAGATGGCTAGCCCCGAAGTAGAAAAGGGAATGATAGCATATGCGTGATTGTGGATCGCTTAACAAAGACTGCCCATTTCATCCCAATCAGGTCCAATAGAACAGCTCGTAGTTTGGCACAGCTTTATCTTAAAGAGATAGTCAGACTACATGGGGTTCCCAAAGCATTGTCAGTGATCGGGATCCATTATTTACCAGCAAATTCTGGGACCTTTCAAAAAGAGCTTGAGACCAAGTTGAATCTGAGCTCTGCCTATCACACTCAGACAGATGGCCAGACTGAGAGGGTGAATCGTGTTTTGGAAGACTTGTTGCGAGCTTGCATTCTTGATTATGGCGGTTCATGGGAGGATCACTTGCGCTTGGTGGAATTCTCCTATAATAATAGCTACCAAGCAAGCTTGAAGATGTCACCGTTTGAACTACTATATGGTAGGTCATGCAGATCTCCGGCATGTTGGGTGGAGTCAAGAAATTGACTAATCTTGGGCCCCGACATGGTTCGTGAAGCATCGGATAAGGTTGACTTGATTAAGAAGCGCTTGTTGACTGCTCAGAGCCGACAGAAGAGCTATGCAGACCAGCGAAGAAGAAATCTAGAATTCTCTGTAGGTGATCGAGTATACTTGAAGGTTTCTCCTTTGAGAGGCGTGATTCGCTTTGGGAAGACGGGAAAGTTGGCACCGAGATTCATTGGTCCATTCCCTATCCTAGAAAGGATTGGTACTCTCGCTTATAGAGTGCAACTACCTGACTGGTTGCCATGGGTGCATGATGTATTTCATGTGTCTCAACTCCGCAAGCATGTGCATGATCCAGATCTGACTGAGGATGAACTAAATCAACAGGTCCTAGATATTGCTCCAAATCTGACAGTGAGAAAGGACCCGATTAAGATCATTGGCAAAGAAACCAAAATTTTGAGGAACAAGAGGATCAACCTAGTCAAGGTTCAATGGAGTGGGGATCCTAGAGACTATACTTGGGAGACAGAGGATATCATCAAAAAGGCTTACCCCAAGTGCAGAGTGGATATCTCTGAGTAACTCTTGTATTAGGTACGTTTACACCAATTTACATTTTCCATCTTGTTTCCTACTTTACTTTGTTTCCTTTTCGAGGATGAAAATTCTTAAGTGGGGGAGATTGTAACGACCCGGAAAATCCGAACCAATTTAAAAATTTTATTTCAAATAATTTGGTGGAAAAATGTGGCAGAAATAAAAAAAAATTCATTTTTGAATAATATTAAAGCCAGTGAAAATAGTCAATTTTCAAACGATCTCTGTTTTCGATGAAACCACTTTTGTTGGAACCGGAATGTCAAATTATTGCTAGGTTTCAATTTTTCAAATTTTTCGAATTAATATGTGAGCGTGGCGAAGGAAAATGTGTTTTGTCGATTTTAGTCAAATTTAATCGACTGAAAAATAACCATTTTTCAAACATTCTCAGAATTCAACGAAATTAGTTTTGTTAGGACCGTACCGTCATAACAAAGACAAATATATTTTTTCTGGATTTTTCTGAGTCCATATGTGGCATCTATGAATTTATTAATGCAGACAAATTAAATTAATAAAGGATTTAATAATTAAATTAAATAATACAGGCCACAGACAGCTGTTTGAGCTGATGGGACCTGTCCCATTGGATCCGGAATATGGGCTATTGGCTAAGGGCACCTTCTGCTGGACTGAAATTGAACCAGTTTGAAAGATATGGATTTAATTGTAAAAATACATTAAAAATATTATAAATATAGGATTTAAAACCCTAAAATCACTGTTCATTATCTCTGCCGCCACCCCCTTCGTTCAATGGCCTAAACCCATCGATACTTCCTCCACAAATTCCCATCGATCTACTCAGTAAATTCCACCACTCCAGTTCAATATTTTGAAGAGATTTTTGCCACCTTCACATCCATACGGCCATCACCCACCATCGTCGCCTGTAGCGACCGCCCCCGCGCCTTGAACCCGAGCCGCGTCGACCGCCGCCCAAAGCGCTAGAGGCCGCCGAGTTGCCCCCTTCGCCGGCGGTGGTGCGCCTCCCGTAGCCCGACGCCGTGGCACCATCGGATCCTCGAGCCGATCATCCAACCTCCTGAAAATTTGAATCCAAGTTTTGAACAAATAGGGAAGCTAACGGCCGATACTTGATTTGGGGAAGAAAGGTCTATTTTCCTAACTAATTTATTAATTAATTAATTTAAATTGTTTTAAAGCTTGATTTAACCATAATTGATTGGTTTCAACTCAGAATTTGACGATTTCAGAAGCATTGGAATCGTAACAGGGAATAGAACATGTTGAGACTGAAACGGGACCATTCTGAATAGTTTGAAATTTTGAAAAAATCTGGAGCGATTGTGAGGTTTCTAAATTTTGAATAATTAATTGTTTTAAATATATTTGTTATGTGAATCATTATATGTTATTATTTCTGATCTGTGATGTTGTGATTGTTGTATGGTTATTAATATTCGTTGTGATATCATGTTATAGCCATGTTAGTTTAGATCTTTAAAGTCTGATGAAATCTCTATATAGTTCTCATCTTTATTAGTTTTATTTTACTCTTATTTTTATTTTTCCTTTATAAAAATGAAATATTGAATCTTTGTTTGTTTTGCAAACAAAAATGAAATTTTGAATCTTTATTTTGTTTAACGAATTAAAATGAGAAAAATTGAATCTTTATTCTGATTTACTAAATAAAGTTTGAATTTTTATTTTGTTTTACAAAATAAAAGAAAGTTAGAATATTTTGAAATAAAATAAAGGAGTTGGATTTATGTTCTGATTTACAAAATAAAAGAAAATTGAATCTTTATTTTGATTAACAAAATTTAAGTTGAATCCTTATTTTGTATATGGTTTGTAATAAATGAAAGTTTGAATTTTTATTTGCAAAATAATAACATAAGTTAGATTTTCATCTTGATTTGCAAAATAATAACAAAAGTTGAATCTTTATTTTGATTTGCAAAATAAGAACTAAGATTGAATCTTTATTTTGTTTATGATTTAACAAAATAAAGAAAGTTTAAATCTTTTAAATTTTAATTAAAAGATAAATTAAGATTAAATATTTTATTTGTTTTACAACTTAAAATAAAGATTAGATATTTTATTTGATTTACAAATAAAATAAAGATGAGACCTTTTATTGTGATTCATCTCATATATTGTGTGGACATTGAAACTACGACGTTGGGTAAATAGAAATGGTTAGACCAAAAACCTATTATTATATTTGTGGATATTGAAACTACGACGTTGTGTAAATAGAAATGGTTAGACAAACACCATTATTTTTGGTTATCATACTTTGACACCAAATTGACATGTGAGTTAGATAGGAAAATATCCCCTATAAGGAAAATTGTGCACTAAAAAGAGAAATAGAAAATTCACAATTTTCTAATGTAATAAAGAGAAATAAAAAATTTACATTTTTCTAATGTAATAAAGAGAAATAGAAAATTTACATTTTTCTAATGTAATAAAGAGAAATAGAAAATTTACATTTTTCTAATGTAATAAAGAGAAATAGAAAATTTACATTTTTCTAATGTAATAAATATAATTAGAGAATTTACATTTTTCTAATGTAATAAAGATAATTAAAAGATTTACATTTTTCTATGTAAAAATATAAGATTTACATTTTCCTATGTGAAGATGAAAGATTTACATTTTTCTATGTAACAATGTAAGGTTTACATTTTTCAACGTAAAGGTAAAGAATTTACATTTTTCAATATAAAAGAAAAAGAGATAAAATATTTACATTTTCATTTTATAGAAACACAAAAAGTACATTTTTGTGTATTTAAAATGAACTAGACAAAAAGTACATTTTTGTGTATTTAAAATGAATTAGACAAAAAGTACATTTTTTTGTATTTAAAATGAATTAGACAAAAAGTACATTTTTGTGTATTTAAAATGAATTAGACAAAAAGTACATTTTTCTGTATTTAAAATGAATTAGACAAAAATTACATTTTTTGAATATTTAAAATGAATTAGACAAAAAGTACATTTTTGTGTATTTAAAAGGAATAGGATAAGAAGTACATTTTTACGTTACAAATGAATTGGAGAAAAAGAACATTTTTATGTAATTAAAGAAAGAGTACATTTTTAAACCGTCATTTTTGTCGCATTAGAATTGGCGAACAAAAATATAATTTTATTGAATATAAAAATGTACATTGTTGAAAACGTCATTTTTGTCGCATTAGAATTGGCAAACAAAAATATCATTTTATTGAATATAAAAATGTACATTCTTGAAATCGTCATTTTTGTCGCATTAGAATTGGCGAACAAAAATATCATTTTATTGAATATAAAAATGTACATTGTTGAAAACGTCATTTTTGTCGCATTAGAATTGGCGAACAAAAATATTGTTTTTTTTATAGAATAAAAAGAATGGATTTTAATAATGGGAATCGCCAATTGGTTTATATATATAAATATAAATATAAAATTTAACGAAACGAGAGCGGCAGTTCGCGTATCGACAATCGTAACTTCAAACGATTATATAGAAAGATCCGACCGTTGAATTTTCCCAAAACTGGAACCGTTAGGACCGCTTTGGGAAGAGCTTTCCAACGATATAAATTTCATCAAAATCCGACAGTTAGATTTAAAGATATGTGTAAATCAAATTTTGTTAAAAACAGCGCCAGGGCCGCCCATTGACCCGAAACGTCGTTTATTTTTTTCGAGCTATTTTTAATAAATAAAAATAGCGATAAATAGTTATAAATATATGTGAAATGTTTTAAACTATAATTATGCGACAATTATTTGAAAAGACCGAGTTTAACTCATTTCAAATAATTGCACAGCGATTTAATCAAAGATATAAGAAGACGATGCTTGAAGACCGGCGATCTTCACACCGAATGGACGACGACTACTGATGCCTTGGACTGACTTGCTCCCAAGACGCGGTTGAAGCAGTAGTTATCCGAACGTATGTGTTGGTCGTGCGGACAAGCGAGCACCTCTTTGGTGTCTCCGATTCCGTTCAGACCCAGAACGGACTTGTAAATGGATGTGTGTCTGACGTTGGAGTTCATCCCATGTAATTCAATCGATTTATATTAATATATCTGTTTGGTGGTGGAGAATTTATTCTCTGCTTAACACCCTGATACGTAGTAATAGTTATCGATCACATGGCATTGAATTGTCAATGTGGCACGCCAAGATGCAATGATCAAGGCTTTGTTGAAAACAGGCCTTGTGGCTGATGATCAAAGCATAGCCTGTTTAGGCATAGCTTTGTGTATAGCGTGACTTCACGAACCTTACACCCCGGTATGAGTCAAAAACGGGATATGGATCGTAGGGAGTGCACACGTTTCTTTCTAGCTAGGAGTGGTGCTTGGGCTTTAACTCGGCCCGACATTTTACTTATGTAGATTATGGATTGAGGTACCTCGGGTTTTTATAGGCCGAAAGTGGTCATATTATAGGTCCAAAGGGACCGGGAAACGTGCGCTCAGGCATAACTAATCCACTACCGTTAGGTGGGGACTGACCCTACCGCATCCAAGGGTTCACTGCGGGGGATCCTGAGGCGTTTGCAAGAGTGTCTCGAATCGGAAGAGGACGATCCCTAGCCTCGATTTCATGACAGAAAACCAAATTCCCAATATGACGACACTTCGGTTTTGATTGTGAACTTATATATGGCGACATAGTATATGGTACCTATGTCGTCTATGACTGCTACATTTATATTAATGTATTTTAATATTGCTTAGACACTAATAAAAATATTAAAATATTACTTTACACGTATTAAGCATGTTTGATCATCATAAGGGAAAACTCTATCCTCCTGTGTGCGTTGCATTGTGTGATAGGACTTGAGTCTTATGATGATTTCATTTTTCAAAAGTCATTTCGCTGTTTTATATGAACTTTATAAAATTATGCACTGGCAATCTCATGGAGTAAACCCGTTCCGCATTAGCGACGTGGTCCTGTGATTTGCCATATTGATAGTTAGTATATGAAGATTTCTCACACCAGTCCCATGACTGATTCGATGTTTGTTTCACTTTGCAAACTTGGGTGCCCTCTCTTTACACGGGCAGCCAATTGACAGGTTCTGGTGATACATTCTGATTGGAGCTTGCTTGGAAGGAAGAAGAAAAGACCTTTTCTCTAGTTTTTACTTCTGCTTTGAGACATTTTATCTTCTGTAGCTTTGATGTATGTAATGGAGTTTGAGACTTGTTTCTTTTCCATTTGAAACTTATTTCCCTTTTGTTGAGACTCTTTATTTGGCTAAGTTGTATCCTGTACTGCGTACTCTGATGTATTGGATATTATGATGCTGATGACATTTATTTCCGCTGCATTGGTTTATGTGTTATGATAATTATCTGAGATCTGTTTTGGTTGTAAATATGTTGTATTCAAAAATGATTTTCCTTACTTTCGAACCATGGAAGTTTGGGGTTATCACATCTGTTCCTTTTCGAGACGAAAAGATTTTAAGTGGGGGAGATTGGAACAACCTGGAAAATCAAAACCAATTTAAAATTTTTATTTTTGCAATTTTAATGAATTTTGAATATTTAAAATGATTTATTTTAAATAATAACGACTAGAAATTTAGTTTTAACAGAATTAGAACGTATATATTTATTTGAATCGAAGTAGAATATAAAAATTTATTTTAATTATAAAAGGAATTAGAAATGGCGCGGTAGTTTGAAAATTCGATTTCAAATTTCAATGAATGTACAGGATTCCAAAAAACCCAGATTTTAGTGAAACCAGAAATATTTAAATCTGTTTATAAATATCTTTCTAACGAATCTGAAAAATCGAAATTTCATAGCGGGAATCAAAAGTTATGCCCAATTGAAGATTCAGAATAATCGCCATGGAAAATATAGCCCTTAAAAATAGCCATTTTGCAAACGACCTCCGTTTTTTACGAAACCACTTTTTTTGGATTCGGAATGTCAAGTTATTGATTCCAATTTTCATAATTATTGGAATCAATATGTGAGCGTGGCAAAAGAAAACGTGTTTTGACAGTTTAAGTCAATTTGGATTGACCAGAAAATGGCCATTTTTCAAACGGTCTTCAAATTTGACGAAATTAGTTTCGTTAGGACCATATCGTCAATATGAAGCTAGAAATAATTTTTCTGGAATTTTTAGAGTTAGTATGTGGCCCTAGTAAACTGAAATGTACGTTTAAATCGAATATATATTGATTTATGTTTTAATTTTAATGAAAATTGATCGAAACAGCCGAATTGGATTACAAAACATATTTCATTGTGTACGAAATGGGGGTAATTGGCTAGAGGCGATAGTCGTTGGGATACGTTTAGAGTTCGTATGTGAAAACACCCTTGTTCGAATATAATAAAATAAATAATTAATGTATAAATATTTCCATTGGTTGGTCAAACCCCTAGAAAGACGCACGCGTGGTCGAACCATCAGGAAACCCGCCGTCTTCATCCCAACAGAAGGCAAAAACCCGCACCAAACAAAATCGAACTCGATCTTGAAATCCAGGCCTCCATCCACGAAAAATATTAGCGGAAATTGAAGAGCTCCACTCGATCCTTGCATCCAACTGTGGAAGTGGTCTGGAGTGGGGTTTTTTGTTTGAATCGCTCGGGGGAAGTCTCGCCGTTCCCAGGCTAATTCCAGCCACCCACCGCCACCGAGTTCAACGTGGGTGGGTCTCCCTTACGCGTCTCTCGAAGCCCTTCCACGTGGTGAGGGCTGATCGGCGACCTGCTCCTCGTACAGCATGCAATGACGAACCCTAGAATCGGAGGAATAGGTTTTAATGATGACTATAATGTCGAAAGGAGGGAGAGGATTAATTAAAGAGGGTGATTATTTTAATTAATTTTTAATTATAAATTTTTGTAATTAATGTATTGATGGCCGTATCTTTGTCATACGGAACCAGAAATCAGTGAGACGAGTTGCGTTCGAATCGTGTCGAAGAATACTTTGCAATGGAGCTGAATAGAGCGGAAATGGAGCAATTTAGAATTTCATGGAAATTTGAATGTGAAAAGAAATTCAGAGTGAAACCAATCAAGGTGAGAACTCCTCACTAAAATAATTTCTGTACAGTTATTTATTGTATAACTGCATATATGAATTGCACCCCGTCGTCCACAGAACATAGACGACTTGTTTGTTTGATTGTATTATGAAAATTGATTGTGATGTGAAATGGACTGTATAAAATATATGAATAATAAAAATATCATTTTTATTGTATATATGAAATGAAAATAAAATATTCATGTTGAATAAAATATTTAAATAATAAAATTATCATTTTTATTGTATATATGTACTGAATAAAAAATTCATGAGCTGAGATAAATATTCATTTATAAACCGGACGATTTGTTTATGTACACCATGTAACGAACTGACTTTCCCGTACTTTTTGAGCTGACCAAATAACACAAGTCCAACCCAAACTGTACTGGAAATCCAGATGTTAATAGAAAGAAATTAGAGGGTGAGATAAGAAAGAAATATTAGAATGGATGAAGAAGAAGAAAACATCACAACACAGAATCAGAGTCTCACATCGCAGCGGAACAAAATATAATACATAAATAAATCTTTACTGAGAGCTTTAAAAAATACTTACAATTATCAAAGTACCACACATTTGGACAGTTATAATAACCTGTCCTCATATACAACACACAGCGGAATAGATAATAGATAAAATACGTTTGAACACCTTCAGCTCATCAGTAGCCTTCGCAGCATCCGATAACCTGGACCTGTACACCCCGGGCTAACCCGAGCATTTACAAAACACCGGGTCAGTCTGGTGAACCAGAGTGAGATAAAACTCGCACAGTATTACGGTATCACACAACCTGATTTTAAAGTTAAAATCTTTTCGAAAGAAAATAGTAATCGTAAGGCCAAATCCACACATAAAAACGGACGGTTTTTACCTTACGATAACCCAAAACATTTTGAAACAAATGTCTTGTCTGATATTATAATAATGTCTAAACACAAGTAAATAGCAATCTAGTGGAACACTTGCATCTCACGCTCCACATATATAGTATACAATCAAAACCGCGGGCGCTTATTGGAGATTGGATTCCAATTATGATAAGGTATGGGACCACCTGCCGATAGTGTATCTCTATAGGCGAATACACTGGGTTCAACAAGAACGTCTTGCAACCCGACCCTCACATGACTGACCACTCATTTCGCTTGAGTGTATCGAATATATTGTCACCTACGGTTGCTAGAAACATAACCATTCCTGGGAGATACAGAAAAGAAGTAACAAATATAAATTTTCTCTAGATGGTGACAATACACCTTAACGGGAGTGACCCACATAGCCATGCTGCCTACCCGATTTTTTGTCATTTCCCAGTTTATGAGGCTTGATGTTTAAATTAGTTTTTCAGAACATCTCACCCCCATTCACTTTGAATGTCACATCGTCAGATCCGCCAGATATCACTGATTGACGTCTACAAAAATACTCTAGTAGTTAAGCTAAGAGAATTTCCCCTCTTCGTTACCAACTATAGTACGTTTGAAGAAACCAACATACGTAATTCCTTTGGAAATACTTTGTTGGACACTCATCCATACAAGTTATCCAGGAACAGGATGAACCAAAGGCACCCTCCTACTGCATCACAAGAATCACCCTATAGATTAGTAGCGAGCAGTCCTTGTAATCCGTCGATTCCAACCATTTTGCAAGTCAGAGATTTTAAGTAATCCTTCCACTTAATGAAGATCGATAGTCTTCATTACTCTAACTCGATCATCTTCTGATATATTCAACATTCACATATTTGTTGGTCGGAATGGTTTTGGAATATAAATTACATCCCAGTCTTTCCGTTCCAACAATCGTATAGGTCAGATTTTGACAATCCGTTATTTAACTATCAAAATAAACAATCATTCAACCATGAAAATAAACGAGTTTACTAGTTCAGTATTCAGCTTCACTTGGCCCTTTTAGCTTTTCCATTTGTAAATCAAACCCTTAAAAATTACAATACTTGGAACAAAGCTTTTTATATCTTATTTCAAAAATACAATTTTACTCAAATCATTTTATTTAACTTAAACCATTTCAACGTTATTTTATAATGTCATTTATCGAAATTCTTACTTTATTTCTCTCGACCACGCTTGTTTCTAAACTAATATCATTCTTGGATAAGCACAAAGTCGTTCAAGTTGGGGTATTTTATTTATCTCTCAGACCTTGAGTGAACAACATTCTTATCTTCAGAATAAATAGAAATTTATCAACGAAATCCCATTTCACTATTTATTTCACATATCTCATGTACCATTCGATTTTAACATTTTTTTTAATATCACACTTCCTCTTGGAAATCTTATTTCACTCTTACCACGTTTACTTTAAGTAAACTATTATTAGGAATTCCCTTTATAACTTTAACAATCCTCTAAAGCAATATATACAAATCTTACTTCTATTATAAATAGAATTCCTTTGTAAACTTCTGATAAGTTTATTCCAACCCCATTTGGTTATACCTCGATAAAACTTCATCTCCCATTTAAGATGGTGAGTTTAGATCGTAACTTAATAACTTAACTTGCCTCGCCATTTTAATTCAAACTTGGGGTTTCGTTTTCGATTTCCATTTCATACCTTTATCGATCTCTAACCATAAATCAGAAAGAAATTAATTCTCTAAATATCGACCCCGAAGGCCGAAACCAACATCAGATCAATACTTAGAACTCATTTTACTCAACCGATCTCCCTATAAGTTTCGAATTCATTTATTTCATATTTTGGACTTTTATCTCATTCATAAATAACTTAGCCCAATCATATTTTTAACACAAACTTGGGTTTTATCACAGTCCATTTAACTTGCATATATAAAATCCGAGTCAACAAAATTCCAATAAGAATTAAATTTTATGCTACAATATAACATAACTTGAATGACTATTAATACAATTCGCTCTAAACTTCATTTAATTATAAATATGACTTATACTTTCACAACCCTCCCATTAAAACATTTAAAATCCCAAACTTTACTATATTGATTATTGTTAAATAATAATCAAATATCAACATTTATTAAAAATGTTGCTACTTCTCCTTAATGTCTCCATTAAATTAGTAAACTAATTTAATAATCATTTTTGTTAACTTAGTTGACTCAATTCAAACATAATAAATCTGTTAATCAAATCCAATTCGTCCTTATATTTAAATCAATCAAAAATATAATTAATTTAATAAAGCTCATTTATCTTAATTATTATAAAGTAAATAATAATCACTTTTAATATAATTCCATTTGCTTATAAAACTTGATAACATAAGAATTTTTATTATAAAACCATTCAATAATTTACCTTAAAACTTAAATAATAAATAATAATCATTTATTTCCCTTTTCATTATACTTCCTTTCAAAACAATACATTTTTTAAAATCCATTCTCAGTTATAAATAAAATTTATAACTTTATTTTTCACCCGTTTACATGACGGTAAATCAATTCTTAGAAAAACGGTTTATGTTTGGGCCATCTGCTATTAATTCCCCCAACCGATATTACCCCTTTGGTTCATAGCAGACAGATGTTGAATTTCGATTCAACAAATCAATAATAAATGCAATAATCCAATCATATTCGTCAATCAATTCATATGATGATACTATGGAAATAACAAAAACTTGGTGATGACATGAATAATCAGTTCCACTGGTCGACTAATAACAACAATTCAAGCATCCAATACGTTTATATTATTATAAACGTAACCAACAATGTAAGTTACCTTGATTGGAAAAAATCGTAAGAACTAACGATTTGTTTGATTAGATTAAACGAACGTTTAATTTAAATCAGTTATAAAAATATTAATATATGTCCAAACGATCAACAAATCAATCAATAACTAGCAATCATAGCACACAAACAACGAACCCGACTTATTATAAACATAAGTGGGGTAATTGAGTGAGTTGAACTCACCTTGATCTCTATTCCGCGTTGAAATGATTTGGTTTAATTAAATTAAACGGCGTTTAATTTAATTAAAACCTTTAGCTGCTTTCAACTCCGTTCGCTCCATAATGTTTCGCCAGTCGATACGGTTCCAATATCGTTTGGTAGGTTCCAATCTGTTCACATATGAGAGCGTTACATAAATTATACGTTCGCGTTTCTAATCTAAGTTAATTTAATTTTAATCAATATTTAAATTAATCGTTGCTGTCATTATTAAAATAAAACATAAGCTACGTTTAAATATCATTAGGCATCTAATACATACTTATAAAAATCGACTAGAATTACGTATAAAATGGGTACGATATATATAGTTAGGTATGCTACTTCTTTCCAAAACACCTGCTTGCTACTTAATTAATTTTATTTCCCACTTGTTGTTACTAGTTTCGGTTGGAACCCAAACACACATATGGTATAAAATCAACCACCTTAAAATAAGTGATTAGGCATCTTTAATCAAATGTAAAAAATGAATGATGTGTTACCTCTCTTCCTACCTTTACGTTCCCATTCCCTTGCTTTCTGAAATCCACGGCTTGGCCCCCTCCACGAATGTACACTGAAATATGCACCAATGCATGCCGAACATGGCCTCTCTCTCCATTTTTTTTCTTTTCTTTTTACGGTTTTGTCTCTTCATTAATCCCGCTTCAGTAAACCGTGCTGCATTATTTCCAGTACACCTCACCATGCACCACTCTGTCCATGTCCCCTCACACCCGCACTCATCACACACTGACCAACTTGCTACCACTTTCAGTGTAAGCCGAATACCCACTACTGCTCCGCACCCATGTACGACGGCCATGCAATAATGTTTTCATTTCTAGTGGGAGGCCTTGCTTTTCTATTTTGGAGTGGGTTTTTAATTCAAAGAGATGTTGATTTATTTTATATATATCGAAGGCGTATTTCGGTTTTTCAGATCAGAAATAGAAGAGGATGAGTTGCTGGAAAAAAGAGAGGAGGGAGATGGTTTTATATAGAGGAAAGGAAGCGTCGACAACAAGATTTAGGGATTACGTTTGCATAATATAAAGTATATAGCTGTGTGGCATGGGGTGGATTTCGAGACAACACTTGCTTGTCACAGTTTTGAGAAAGATTGCTGCCCAAGGAATAACAAAGATTAGGACGCAAGTATGAGTGTATGACAGTGTTTTGGTGCACAAGAAAAGAGGATGGTTTGGTAACCAAGTTACCAAATATTTGGAGCGCAAGTAACTCAATAGTGGACGGTTAAAAATAATTAAGATCAAAGGCAAAATTTGAATTGAACGCAAGGCATTGTAATTGGGACGCAAGGCAAAAAGGGGAATTGACGTTGGCGACAAAATACATGTAAAAGAAAGGTTTGGCTTTGAGAAGTGTCCATTTTTACAAACAAAAATTTAATTCGGTGATTTAATAAAATAAAATAAAATAACGGGTTTTGCAGATCCAAAATGCTTAGAAAAACGTGTAGGATCTGGATATGAAAACTTCGAAGTCCAGTGGCTTTGTTTAAAAAATGAACTATGCAAGCATTTCTACAATTTCAGCGCGAACTGAGCACCAAAACAAGCAAATGAATATATTGCGCTAATCAGCGCGACAAGATGGACACAACGATATACAATTTGTAGTGTCAGGACACTTCGTTCAAAAAGGCATTACGGACCCCCTTTAAATGTAAATTCCAAAAGAAAAACAGTCAAATGGAGGTCAAAACGTATGATTTTCACGAAATGAATTTCGCCGTTGGGTTTGTGACAATGAATAGAATATTTTTCATGTTTGTCCGAACTGGTTCCGGAGAGATTTTAGGGTCGCTAAAATTTGAACTGTTAGGCGCAGCTTTGCACTGAAAAATACGCGACCGACAAACATTCACATTTTCCGACGAAATTTATATAGCTACTACGTATCACTGTACATATTTCAAATTCCAAATCCCCGTTAAGAGAAATTATAGAATATATAGAAATTCCACTTAAATTTATTAATAACGATATAATTTATTAACGATTTTCATAGAGACTATTTTAAATTTTGATTTGTACATAACTTTCCATATCTAAACTAAAATCTCGATTTTTCTCTTTTATTAGAAAAAGTATAATCTAATCGATTCCAACGTTTCTTGTTTCACAGAATTTCGACTTGTAACGGATTTTGTATATTCGGTTAAAGTTCAAAATCAATATTACGAACTGCCGCGTCGTTACGAGTTCGTTTATAAATTAAATATAAATGTAACAATTCATTCATCGTTTAATTAATAAACTCAATACATATTTCCAATATAATATTTAAAACAGATTTAAATATTCCAATTCAAATAACCGAAAAAATCTAGGATGTTACATTATTCCCTTCTTAAAATAATTTCGTCCCCGAAATTGCTAAGTGAGAAGAATGTTTCAAACTCAAAAATAATCATCTTAAAATAGAAATTTCCAAATATTATCAAAATAAATATTTACGAAAAATTTGCCAGCCTGTCCTCGGCGTGGCTCGATATAAGTAACTACAAATGCCACTTTGGGCCTCATATCGATCAAAAGAAAATAAAATCCAACCGGCTACCCAACTTAGGGGTATCAAATCACCCAAATCAATAATATTGAGGTTTATCTTATTTATCGACAACCAACTCCAATATCCAAGCAACGCAACTAACAGTTCTATCTTCTTTTAACTTGCACTTAGCCCCAATCTCAATGCAAGAACAATTACAGAATTAAATTATTAAATTTCATTTCATATTCGAATTCTATTTAATTCCATTAAGATTAATCGCCATCAAATTTTGATTTATTCAGGTTCTTATGCATTTTATATCAGTGAATCTAACATCCAAACAAGAAGCAATACACGCATTAATCAACTAAGTCCAATTTCAATTCGATATTCGATTTAGTAATTGATATTTCAATAATTTCAACCCATAATCCATTTTGATGCTAATATCCATTAATTTTACTTAACCAAGATAAGCTCTAATTCCATATTGATTTAACTATTTGATTTTCTAATGGTTTACCTTCCGTTTAATAATCCTGATTCTGATTCATTCTCAAAAGCCATCAATCTAATTCATTCTGTTCTAAATTATCTTAAGTTAAATCTTGATTTCAATTTCATATTAAAATTTCTTATCCACAAACTATACATGTGAAATCTTTTGGTTATATCAACTATTTGAATTCAAATTTCTATTTGAATTCCCTTCAAATAAATCAATCAAACAACAATTTTTCAATAATTTAATAAAATTATTTCTTTTCTATACAAAAATATAATTTGGGCCAAATTATTTCATTTACCCATTTTTCAAAACAATATCTCATCCATTTGTCAATTCAAAATTGAATCGAACAAATAACACCATACAAATCATTTGTATACAAAATTTACAAATACGCTCTCTCATATATATATACATTACATACACTCAACTCAATCTAGGGTATCACTAACCCCATTTCTATCGAGTCACACCACAGAGCCAAGGTTATTCCTAAACCAATAGCTCTGATACCACTGTAACGAACTAACTTTCCTGTACTTTTAGAGCTGACCAAATAACACAAGTCCAACCCAAATTGTACTGGGAATCCAGATGTTAATAGAAAGAAATTAGAGGGTGAGATAAGAAAGAAAGAAATAGTAGAATGGATGAAGAAGAAGAAAACACCACAACACAGAATCAGAGTCTCGCATCGCAGCGGAACAAAATATAATACAGAAATAAATCTTTACTGAGAGCTTTAAAAATACTTACAATTATTAGAGTACCACACATTTGGACAGTTATAATAACCTGTCCTCATATACAACATACAGCGGAATAGATACTAGATAAAATACGTCTGAACACCTTCAGCTCATCATTAGCCTTCGCAGCATCCGATAACATGGACCTGTACAACCCGGGCAAACCCGAGCATTTACAAAACACCGGGTCAGTCTGGTGAACAAGAGTGAGAAAAAAACTCGCACAGTATTAAGGTATCACACAACCTGATTTTAAAGTTAAAATCTTTTCGAAAGAAAATAGTAATCGTAAGGCCAAATCCACACATAAATACGGACATTTTTACCTTACGATAACCCAAAAAAATTTGAAACAAATATCTTGTCTAATATTATAATAATGTCTAAATACAAGTAAATAGCAATCTAGTGGAGTGCTTGCATCTCACGCTCCACATATATAGTATACAATCAAAACCGTGGGTGCTTATTGGAGATTGGATTCCAACTATGATAAGGTATGGGACCGCCTGCCAATAGTGTATCTCTAGAGGCGAATACAATGGGTTCAACAAGAACGCCTTGCAACCCGGCCCTCACATAACTGACCACTCATATCGCTTGAGTGTATCAAATATATTGTCACCTACGGTTGCTAGCAACATAACCGTTCCCGGGAGATACAGAAAAGAAGTAACAAATATAAATTTTCTCTAGATGGTGACAATACACCCTAATGGGTGCGACCCGCATAGCCATGCTGCCTTCCCGATTTTTTGTCATTTCCCGGTTTATGATGCTTGAGGTTTAAATTAGTTTTTCAGAACATCTGACCCCCATTCACTTTGAATGTCACATCGTCAGATATGCCAGATATCACTAATTGACGTCTACAAAAATACTCTAGTAGTTAAGCTAAGAGAAGTGCCCCTCTCCGCTACCAACTATAGTATGTTTGAAGAAACCAACGTACGTAATTCCTTTGGAAATACTCTGTCATACACTCGTCCATACAAGTTATCCAGGAACAGGATGAACCGAAGGCACCATCCTACTGCATCACAAGAATCGCCCTATAGATCAGTAACGAGCAGTCCTTGTAATCTGTCGATTCCAACCATGACAGAATCACGGTATATCTCTGATTGCAAGTCAAAGATTTTAAGTAATCCTTCCACTTAATGAAGATAGACAGTCTTCACTACTCTAACTCGATCATCTTCTGATATCTTCAACATTGACGTATTTATTGGTTGGAATGGTTTTCGAATATAAATTTGATCCCGGTCTTTCCGTTCCAACAATCGTATAGGTCAGATTTTGATAGTCCGTTATTTAACTATCAAAATAAACAATCATTCAACCATGAAAATAAACGAGTTTACTAGTTCAGTATTCAGCTTCACTTGGCCCTTTTAACTTTTCCATTTGTAAATCAAACCCTTAAAACTTACAATACTTGGAATAAAGCTTTTTATATCTTACTTCAAAAATACAATTTTACTCAAAATCATTTTATTTAACTTAAACCATTTCAACCTTGTTTTATAATATCATTTATCGAAATTCTAACTTTATTTCTCTTGACCACGCTTGTTTCTAAACTAATATTATTCTTGGATAAGCATGAAGTCGTTCAAGTTGGGGTATTTTATTTATCTCTTAGACCTTGAGTCAACAACATTCTTATCTTCAGAATAAATAGAAATTTATCAACGAAATCCCATTTCACTATTTATTTCACATATCCCATGTACCAACCGATTTTAACATTTTTTTTATATCACACTTCCTCTTGGAAATCTTATTTCACTCTTACCACATTTACTTTAAGTAAACTATTATTAGGAATTCCCTTTATAACTTTAACAATCTTTAAAGCAATATATACAAATCTTACTTCTATTATAAATAGAATTCCTTTATAAATAGAATTCGTTTATAAACTTCTGATAAGTTTATTCCAACCCTATTTGGTTATACCTCGATAAAACTTCATCTCCCTTTTAAGATAGTGAGTTTAGATCGTAACTTAATAATTTAACTTGCCTTGCCATTTTAATTCAAACTTGGGCTTTCATTTTCGATTTCCATTTCATACCTTTATCGATCTCTAACTATAAATCAGTAAGAAATTAATTCTCTAAATATCGACCTCGAAGGCCGAAACCAACATCAGATCAATACTTAGAACTAATTTTACTCAACCGATCTCCCGTTAAGTTTTGAATTCTTTTATTTCATATTTTGGACTTATCTCATTCATAAATAACTTAGCCCAATCATATTTTTAACACAAACTTGAGTTTTATCACAATCCATTTAACTTGCATTTATAAAATCCGAGTCAACATAATTCCAATAAGAATTAAATTTTATGCTTCAATTTAACATAACTTGAATTACTATTAATACAATTCGCTCTAAACTTCATTTAATTATAAATATGACTTATACTTTCATAACCCTCCCATTAAAACATTTAAAATCCCAAGCTTTACTATTTTGGTTGTTATTAAATAATAATCAAATATCAACTTTATTAAAAATGTTGTTACTTCTCCTTAGTGTCCCCATTAAATTAGTAAACTAGTTTAATAATCACTTTTGTCAACTTAGTTGACTCAATTCAAATATGATAAATCTGTTAATCAAATCCAATTCGTCCTTTCATTTAAATCAATTAAAAATATAATTAATTTAATAAAGCTCATTTATCTTAATTATTATAAAGTAAATAATAATCACTTTTTAATATAACTCCATTTGCTTATAAAACTTGATAACATAAGAATTTTTATTATAAAACCATTCAATAATTTACCTTAAAACTTGAATAATAAATAATAATCATTTATTTCCCTTTTCATATACATACTTTCAAAATAATACATTTTTTAAAATCCATTCTCAGTTATAAATAAAATTTATAACTTTATTTTTCGTCGGTTTACCTGACGGTAAATCAATTCTTAGAAAAACGGTTTATGTATGGGCCATCTGCTATTAATTCCCCCAACCGATATTACCCCTTTGGTTCGTAAAAGACAGGTGTTGAATTTCGATTCAACAAATCAATAATCAATGCAATAATCAAATCATATTCATCAATCAATTCATATGATGATACTATGGAAATAACAATACCTTGGTGATGACATGAATAATCAGTTCCACTGGTCGAGTAATAACAACATTTCAAGCATCCAATACGTTTATATTATTATAAACGTAACCAACAAGGTAAGTCACCTTGATTGGAAAAAATCGTTAAAACTAACGATTTGTTTGATTAAATTAAACAAACGTTTAATTTAAATCGATTATAAAAATATCAATATATGTCCAAATGATCAACAAATCAGTCAATAACTTGTAATCATAGCACACAAACAACGAACCCGACTTATAATAAACATAAGTGTGTTAAATGAGTGAGTTGAACTCACCTTGATCTCTATTCCGCGTTGAAATGATTCGGTTTAATTAAATTAAATGATGTTTAATTTAATTAAAACCGTCAGCTGCTTTCAACTCTGTTCGCTCCATAATGTTTTGCCTCTCGATACGGTTCCAAAATTGTTTGGTTGGTTCCAATCTGTTCACATATGAGTACGTAACATAAATTATACGTTCGCATTTCTAATCTAAGTTAATTTAACTTTAATCAATAATTAAATTAATCGTTAATCTCATTATTAAATTAAAACGTTGGCTACGTTTAAATATCATTAGGCATCTAATACATACTTATAAAAATCGACTAGAATTACGTATAAAATGGGTACGATATATATTGTTAGGTATGCTACTTCTTTCCAAAACACCTGCTTGCTACTTAATTAATTTTATTTCCCAGTTGCTGTTACTAGTTTCGGTTGGAACCCAAACTCACTTATGGTATAAAATCAACCACCTTAAAATAAGTGATTAGGCATCTTTAATCAATTGAAAAATGAACGATGTGTTACCTCTCTTCCTACCTTTACGTTCCCATTCCCTTGCTTTCCGAAACCCACGGCTTGGCCCCCTCCACGAATGTACACTGAAACATGCACCAATGCATGCCGAACAGGGCCTCTCTCTCCATTCTTTTTTTTCTTTTTACGGTTTTGTCTCTTCTCTCTTCATTAATCCCGCTTCAGTAAACCGTGCTGCATGATTTTCAGTACACCTCACCATGCACCAATCCGTCCATGTCCCCTCACACCCGCACTCATCAAACTCTGACCAACTTGCTACCACTTTCAGTGTACGTCGAATACCCACTGTTGCTCCGCACCCACGTATGACTGCCATGCAATAACGTTTTCATTCCTAGTGGGAGGCCTTGTGTTTATATTTTGGAGTGGGTTTTTAATTCAAAGAGATGTTGATTTATTTTATATATATCGGAGGGGTATTTGGGTTTTTCAGATCTGAAATAGAAGAGAATGAGTTGCTAAAAAAATAGAGGAGGGAGATGGGTTTATATAGAGGAAAGGTAGCGTGGACAACAAGATTTAGGGAGTAGGTTTGCAGAATATAAAGTATATAGCTGTTTGGCGTGGGGTGGATTTCGAGACAACACTTGCCTGTCACGGTTTTGAAAAAGATTGCTGCTTAAGGAATAACAAAGATTGGGACGCAAGTACCAGTGTATGACAGTGTTTTGGTGCACAAGAAAAGGGGATGGTTTGGTAACCAAGTTACCAAATATTTGGAGCACAAGTAATTGTAATAACCCGGAAATCTGAGCCAATTTAAAATTTTTATTTTTGCAATTTTGACGGATTTTGAATATTTAAAATGAATTATTTTAAATATTAGCGACGAGAAATTTATTTTGAATAGAATTAGAACGTATATATTTATATACGTCATCGTTAGAATATAAATATTTATTTATAATTATAAACGGAATTGAAAATGGCGCGGTAGTTCGACAATTCGATTTCAAAGTTCAAATGGATGTACAAGATTCAAAATAAACCGGATTTTGGCGAAACCAAAAATATTTGAATCTAATTGAGAATATCTTTCCAACGAATCCGAAAAATTGAAATTTCATAAAGGTGGATACCCAGTGCCAAAGGCTCCCGTACTCAAGCGCGAGAGGACTTCCCAGGTCAGTCTCCCATCCTGGTACTATTCTCACGGCTTTCCGGGCTCTGGGGGTGGTCGATCAGTCTCCCATCCTGGTACTATTCTCACGGCGAAACCACTTTTTTGGATCCGTAACGTCAAGTTGTTGCTAGGTTTCAAAATTCGAAATTTTTCGAATCAATATGTGAGCGTGGCAAAGGAAAACGCGTTTGTCTAGTTTCAATTGATTTTAATCGACTGGAAAATGGCCATTTTTCAAACGGTCTCAGAATTTGACGAAATTAGTTTGTTAGGACCGTATCGTCAATACTAAGCTAGAAAATATTTTTCGGGAATTTTTAGGGTTTGTATGTGGCCCCAGTAAATTGAAATGTGCGTTCAAATTCAATATATATTCATTTATATTTTAATTTGAACGAAAACTAATCGTAATAGCTGAATCAGCTCACGATACATATCCCATTGTGTTCGGGATGGCGTTAATTAGCTGGGCGCGACAGTCGTTGGGTTTGATACGGATATTGGATGGTTCAACAAGCTATTTTGGAGAATTAAATAATAAATAATAATAAAATTTAAATAAACAACCACCTTAACTAACTAAACCCTAGCACCCCCCTTTTATGAAAATCCGACGTTATCAGCTAAGGGAACATCGACGCTCCATAAACTCCAAGCCTACTCTTTAATTTTCATGAAATTCATTCAATAATTTTCAAAACTCTAAATGCAAATCCGTTCATCTCGATGAGATCCAAGCTTTCAACGGTTATGATCAATTATAGTGGTTTGGATATCACGATTTTAGGTGCTGAAAGCACCATCGGTTCATCGTCGTTCTAGGCCACGTGGGACCACCTAAGTGGATGGCGACGAGAGTGGAGGGGGATTGGACTACGGCGCTTCTGGTGGGGAAGTCTGATCGGCCAGAAATGGCCTAGGGTTGCGCACGCAAGGAGGAATAGCATGGAATCGATGGGTTTCTTTTGTCTGTACATCACGATGAAGAGGCAGAAGGAAGCGGCCCTGTTTTTTAACGTGATTAGGAAGAAAGTTAAGGATATTTACTCAATCAATCATATGTATAACATTGTTTTTTATGTATATAAAGCATTGTTTTTACATATATATAAACTGTTTCAAAACGAGAATTTTTACATATATATATAAATTTATTTTAAAAATTATAGATAATATATATATATAGAATTTGTTTTAAAATATATAAATAGAAATGATTTTTATAAAAGAGAATTGTTTTTCAAAGTAAAAATAGAATAGAATTTTAAAAGTAAAAATGGAATTATTTTCCAAAATAAAAATAGCATGATTTAAAAACTGAATTTTTATGTAAATTGATTTGCTCTAAAAATATGATTTTTATATAAAAAAAACCAGTTATGAAAATATGATTTTTATAGAGAAAACTGATTGGGAAAAAAAATCTGATTTTTAATTTAAACCACGTGAAACAGATTGTGATGGGACCAACTGGAAGCAAACAAAATCCAAATCGTTCAGGAATAAAGAATAGAGTAGTGGATGCCCAAGGTGAGAACTTCTCACTTTTATTTATTTTTCTAGTTGAAATATATACTAGAATGCAGACGGTGTTTAGTAGCACCCGACACCCGTCGTCCACAGACCATGAATGACTTGTTTGTTTGACTGATGTGTAGTGAAATTTGATTGTGTGATGGTGAATGAAATAAAATATTTTATAGTGGAAAATATTTTATAGTTAAAAATATGATTTTTAACGTGTATATAAAATAAATATTTATAAACAAATCGAACGATTTGTTTATATACACTGATTTGACAGATATTGATTGGGATGATAAATTTTACACATCGCCCAATTGCATAAATAACGACTGTGTTTGTTGATTTGAAACCCCACACGGGTATTGGGATGATATTTGACGTACACTAATCCCGATAGTTTAGTGGTATGTCAATCGATGGGTTGACTGACTATGTAAGCGTTAATTATTTATATTTAATGCTTATGCAGTTGTGTGGTGCACTCTGGATGGTGGTTGATTATTTATCGTGGCTATTATATACATGTGTTGTAAAAAAATCCATATAATTAACATTATATGGTAATCGATTGGGGCTTATTCCAATATAGAAAATAAATTCATGCGTTGAATTGAAAATATTCATGTGTTGAATAATAGTATAAACATTCATGTGTTGAATAAAAGCCGTGTTGATTAGATTGACGCCATTTTGACGTGAACGACATTTATATCGATTTTATTCGTTTTTCAATGAAAATTGAAAGTGATTTTGAAATTCAAATTAAATTGAATAGATTTGAAATTCGAATTAAATTGAAATGAATTGAAATTCGAATAAAATCGAAAGTGATTTTGAAATTCGAATTAAATTGAAATGAACTAAAATTCGAATTAAATTAAAGTGATTTTGAAATTCGAATTAAATTGAAATGAATTTAAATTCGAATTAAATTGAAATGAATTTAAATTCGAATTAAATTGAAGTGATTTTGAAATGAATTTACAATGAATTTATATTGAAAAATTCGATTTTGATTTGAATTTGAAAAGGAAGTTGAAACCGTTTTAAAAACGAATTCAAACGATTTATAAAATACTTTTTGAAAGGAAATCGACGAAATATATATAATATATATATTATATATATATAATGGCCTAAATAGAATGCGCCACAGTGCTGCAGTTCGCGGATTTCGACCATTAAATTCGAATGGATATTACGGGAGATTCGACGGTCGAATTCTCCTAAAACCGGAACCGTTGGGTTTGTATCGAAAAGAGCTTTCTAACAAATATTAGAAATTAGAAATCTAATGGTTGGATTTGGAATTATGTCCAAATCAAATTTAGTAAAGGTCGCTGCAAGTGTAGTTCGATGGCCGTTGATGGAAATCGACTATGCGGGCGTTGATAAAGTTATTAAAAATAGTAATAATTTATGTAAAATCATAAGAAATGATTTGTGAAGAATTGGGATGAAAAACTCCATATTTGAAAAGATAAAAATAGATTTTTATCGAAATGAACTAGTTTTGAACTAGAATTATAATTCTGTTTATTTTAAAAATAAATAAAGTGAATTTGAAATGGTTTTAAAATAACCCGAAATTTCCAATAATCGAATTGGAAGGGATGTGAATTGAAATTGTCTTTGGAATATTTCGATGTTGGATTTCGTGATTATACAGATATTGTTATGGGAATTTGAAAGATATATTTATATCATTATTTCTAATAAGATATTTGTTGGTCATAGAATTTGATATTGAATATAAGCCGATATATTTTCTATTCAGAGCCTTGTATTTAATATCAAATGGGATTTGGGTTTGTCGTGAATGGTGTCTTCATTAAAACTGTTCTTAAACCCAGTTGAGAAAAAGATTAAATCTTTTTATATAAATTTAATGAAGTGTACCAATTAAATAGTATTTAATTGGAATTGAATTGGAATTGAATTGGAATTGAATTGGAATTGATTTTCGGATTTATCGTGAGCGGTGTTTTAAATAACACTTGTTCTTTAACCCGATAATTAATAGAATGTGATTTTGGGTTTATCGTGGACCGTGTTTTAAAAGACATTGGTTCTTTAACCCAGTTAAAGACAGGATATTGATTTCTGTGAAGATTAAAACTAAGTTGGTTTTTAATGAATCTTTAATTATATTGAAATGGTCGAGAATGGAGTATCACCCGTTTTGCTCCAGACGATAGTTAAATCTTTAATTAGATTTAAACGTGAAATGGTAATTGAATTTACCGATAACACCGTGGTGTTAGATATGAAGTATTACCAGTTTTACTTCATTGGATGAATAGGTTGGGATTGGGAAATAGAATAAATAATTATTTCAGTGTGGTTCGTTAATCCCGACTAGTTTGAATTGATATTCAAAAGAAGATTAAAGAATAAATTTAGAAGAATTTATCTTTGATAAAATTAATGGGAACCTTTCCCTAAGAATGTGAAATTTAGAAACTAACTGTAGGTTAGCTAAGAAGGATGGTTTTCAAGGTATTGATCTGATGTTGGTTTCGGCCTTCGGGGTTAATATTTGGGGAATTGTTCTCTTGCTATTTTACTGTTAGTGAATGATGAATTGGAATGAGGTGTATGTTGTGTTTGTGTAACACTTGGTTATTATATACTTGAGTTATTCAAAAAGACCGGGTTTATCCCATTTTGAATAACTGATTCGACGTGGTGTCGAGGATAAAGACGGTGGGGAATTGTTCTCTTGCTAATTTACGGTTAGTGAGTGATGAATTGGAATGAGGCATATGTTGTGTTTGTGTAACACTTGGTTATTATATACGCGAGTTATTTAGAAAGACCGGGTTTATCCCGTTCTGAATAACTAGTTCGACGTGGTGTCGAGGATGAAGAAGGTGGTAGAAGACCAGAAGTCTTCACGTCGTTTGTGTGATTACTGATGATCTTGATTGGGCCGTACACCGAAGAGGAGGGAATCAGTTAGTGATCGTCCAGACGTACTTGGAGATCGATGGATATGCGGGGTACTCGGTGCCTCCTGTTTCGTTCAGACCCAGAACGAACTTGTAAATAGACTGTGTGTCTGACATTGGATTTTATTCTGTGTGATTGATTTCTATTAAATATATATCTGTTTGGCAGCGGTGAATTTATTCTCTTCCTTGACGCCCTTCTCTGAGACATATGAGCTCAGAGGTTATATATTGATGGATATCAAACGTATGCAGTGAATTGCCTGTGTGGCATGCCTAAGTGGCAATTGATCAAGGCTTCTGTTGAAAAGCAAAGTCTTGTGGTTGATGATCAAAGCACGGCCTGTGTGGCATAGCTTTGTGTAACGTTGATTCGCGAGCCTCACACCCCGGTTGTGAACCAGAAACGGGAGAGGACATCAGGGAGGGCATGCGTTTCCTTCTAGTTAGAAGTGGCGTCAGTGGTTTGACATGCCCTGACAAGTTTGACTTATGTGGTTGTTGCTGTTACGAGGCGCCTCGGATATATCGGTGACTATGTGAAGCCGATGGAGTCACTCGTTGGCTCATTTATGCCCCATAGGGCAGGGAGACGTATTGTTCAGGCATAATAATCCACTCCGTGTGGACCATCCCTGACGATCCATGGTGCAGTTGCGGCTATTCCTGAGACATGGGCTAGATTGTCTCGAATCGGCACAGGACGATCCATTTGCCTTGGTTCACAGATGGAAATCCAATTTCCAATACGAAACTGCGGATTTGATTTCTAACCTATATATGGCGACATAGTGGCATGGGACGCTCATGTCGCCTATGATTGATATTTATGATTGTATATAAAATCAGAAACTAACTGGAAACGAGCTAAGATGGGCGGTTTCCTGGGTACTGGTCTGATGTTGGTTTCGGCCTTCGGGGTTAATACTTAGGGAATCGTTCTCTTACTAATTTACGGTTGCAGTCTGATTAAGAATCAAAAGATAAAATTTCGCGTATCAAGCGTTCTTTGGCTGTTATAAGGTAAAACCCTATCCTCCGGCTTGCGTTGCATTGTGTGATGGGACCTGGGTCTTATAACAGCTTCATTGTTCTTTATTTAGCATTGCGCTGTTTGTTTATGCACTCGTATTCTTGGGGTAAAAACTCGTTCCGTGTTATACGGCGTGGTCCCTTGATTTACCTGACTTTAAATTAAAGATTAATAACTGTTTTAGTTCTCACACCAGTCCCATGACTGACCTGGAGTTTATTGATTTAACCTAAACTCTGGGTGCCCTTATTTTGAAACGGCAGCTAGTAGTTTTGGTTTTGCAGATTTATACTCACAGGATCCTGATTTACAGCTGGAATTATACTCGAAAAGCTCTGTATCCGCGCATTCCTTTCAGTTGTGTATTGTAATTTTTCAGCTGCTATGTAATGTATTGTAATCTCTGATATATTTCTATTGTGTAATATTTATTTATACTCTGTATATTCTTGTAATCTGATGGAATTGTTGTAATATACAATGAAACGTTCTTCTGTCTGCGTTCTTTTGTGTGTTGTTCTCAAAGCAATCCGGGCTTTCCTTACAGGGGAGTTACGGGACATCACTGTTGGTATCAGAGCTTTGGTTTACAAAGCTCAGAGAACAAGACACATTAAAACCATACGAAAGAATTCATCAGAAATTGGATTAATAATATCCGATGAGAATGACTCGTTGGAGATGGGATCCTTAGTATCCTAGAACGAGTGTGAAGAGTGATGTTTTTAAAATAAAAGTGAAAAAAAGTTTTGTTTTGAAAATTTAATTCAATTATTCGTATTTGAATATTTATATTGATTTGGACTATCCAGTATATAAAGATTTTGTATATACGTCTGAGCCGCGTGTAATCGAAGTTTTAATATATTGGGTAGATATAGAATCACACACTTGCCGCCCGGAGATGAAACTATTGATGACTGTACAGCATCAGTCGTTTGGGTTCGAGTTTCGAAGGTGTGATATTTATATATTTCCAATTGACTGGTGTGAGAACCAAAATTAGATAGGGCTTATTGTTGTGATTTGGCATCAAAAACATGATTTTATGTATATGTACCAAAATTATGAATTTGAAAAGATATTCAACTAATTGATTGATGGTTGTGTTGTTTGATTATTATTTGATTAATTAAATGTTGAACCTTTAGCCAAATTAAATCAAATAGTGAGTTGTATTGAAAATTTATCATATATGCTTGCATGTACATGTACTTACATTGAACAGGTCATAGTAAGGAGGCTAGAGCAGAAGAATAAAATTGTTTGCCTGACAAATAGGTACATGTTTACTAATTTATTGGGTTTTGGATGATTTTATGAGTCGATTGGCTAGCCGCTTGGCTGTTTCTTTTTCTTTTTGGATTGATGAGGGCCATGGGAGGCTATTTGAAATATCCCGAAGTCCCCAGTGCAGGGGAGGTTATGGCGAAATTTTTCGAAAATTTAGGGTGTTAGCCAAATTTTTTGAAAAATTTGAAAAGTTCTTAGAAACTGAAAAGTTGAAGAACTTAAGCCATAATGAAAATAAAGAAAGTTGAGTTGATTAGTTAAACAACTTTCGGCTTCGTTCCTTTTCGGGGACGAAAAGTTTTAAGTGGGGGAGATTGTAATAACCCGGAAATCTGAGCCAATTTAAAATTTTTATTTTGGCAATTTTGACGAATTTTGAATATTTAAAATGAATTATTTTAAATATTAGCTATGAGAAATTTATTTTGAATAGAACTAGAATGTATATATTTATATACGTTGTCGTTAGAATATAAATATTTACTTATAATTATAAAAGGAATTGAAAATGGCGTGGTAATTCGATAATTCGATTTCAAAGTTCAAATGGATGTACATGATTCAAAAAAAACCGGATTTTGGCGAAACTGAAAATACTTGAATCTAATTGAGAATATATTTCCAACTAATCTGAAAAATTGAAATTTCATAGTGGGGATAAAAAGATATGTCTAGTTGAAAATTCAAAATAGTCGCTATGGAATTCTGGCCCTTAAAAATGGAAATTTTGCAAACGACCTCGGTTTTCGACGAAACCACTATTGTTGGATCCGTGATGTCAAGTTATTGCTTGGTTTCAAAATTCGTAATTTTTCGAATCAATATGTGAGCGTGGCAAAGGAAAATGCGTTTGACCAGTTTAAGTTGATTTTAATCGACTGGAAAATGGCCTTTTTTCAAACGGTCTCAGAATTTGACGAAATTAGTTTTGTTAGAACCGTATCGTCAATACTAAGCTAGAAAATATTTTTGGGAACTTTTAGGGTTCGTATGTGGCCCTAGTAAATTGAAATGTGCGTTCAAATTCAATATATATTCATTTATATTTTAATTTGAATGGAAACTGATCGTAACAGCCGAACCAGCTCACGATACATATCCCATTGTGTTCGGAATGTGGGGTAATTTGTCAGGGGCGACAGTCGTTGGGGTTGATACGGATATTGGATGGTTAAACAAGCTATTTTGGAGAATTAAATAATAGATAATAATAAAATTTTATATAAATAACCCCCTTAACTAATTAAATCCTAGCGCCCCCCTTTTAAGAAAATCCGACGTTATCAGCTAAGGGAACATCGACGCTCCATAAACTCCAAGCCTCCACTTTAATTTTCGTGAAATTCATTCAATAATTTTCAAAACTCCAAATGCAAATCCGTTCATCTCGATGAGATCCAGGCTTTCAATGGTTATGATCAATTATAGTGGTTTGGATATCTCGATTTTAGGCGCTGAAAGCACCATCGGTTCGTCGTCGTTCTAGGCCACGTGGGGCCACCGAAGTGGATGGCGAGGAGGGCGGAGGGGGATTGGACTACGGCGCTTCCGGTGGCGAAGTCTGATCGGCCAGAAATGGCCTATGGTTGCGCGCGCAAGGAGGAATAGCATGGAATCGATGGGTTTCTTTTGTCTGTACATCACAATGAAGAAGCAGAAGGAAGTGGCCCTGTTTTTGAACGTGATTAGGAAGACAGTTAAGGATATTTACTCAATCAATCATATGTATAACATTGTTTTTTATGTATATAAAGCGTTGTTTTTACATATATATAAACTGTTTTAAAACGAGAATTTTTACATATATATAAATTGTTTTAAAAATTATAGATAAAAATATATATATATAGACTTTGTTTTAAAATATATAAATAGAAATGATTTTTATAAAAGAGAATTGTTTTTCAAAGTAAAAATAGAATAGATTTTTAAAAGTAAAAATAGAACTGTTTTCCAAAATAAAAATAGCATGATTTAAAAACTGAATTTTTATGTAAATTGATTTGCTATAAAAATATGATTTTTAAATATAAAAAAACAAGTTATGAAAACATGATTTTTATAGAGAAAACTGATTGGGAAAAAAAATCTGATTTTTAATTTAAACCGCGTAAAACAGATTGTGATGGGACCAACTGAAAGCAAACAAAATCCAAACCGTTGAGGAATAAAGAATGGAGGGGTGGATGCCCATGGTGAGAACTTCTCACTTTTATTTATTTTTCTAGTTGAAATATATACTAGGATGCAGACGGTGTTTAGTAGCACCCGACACCCGTCGTCCACAGGCCATGGATGACTTGTTGGTTTGATTGCTGTGTAATGAAATTTGATTGTGTGATGGTGTATGAAATAAAATATTTTATAGTGGAAAATATTTTATAGTTTAAAATATGATTTTTAACATGTATATAAAATAAATATTTATAAACAAATCGGACGATTTGTTTATATACACTGATCTGACTGATATTGATTGGGACGATAAATTTTGCACATCGCCCAACTGCATAAATAACATCTATGTTTGTTGATTTGAAACCACACACGGGTATTGGGATGATATTTGACGTACACTAATCCCGATTGTTTAGTGGTATGTCAATCGATGGGTTGACAGATTGTGTAAGCATTAATTATTTATATTAAATGCTTATGCAGTTGTGTGGTGCACTCTAGATGGTGGTCGATTATTTATCGTTGCTATTATATACATGTGTTGTAGAAAAATCCATATAATTAACATTATATGGTAATTGATTGGGCCTCATTCCAATATAGAAAATAAATTCATGTGTTGAATTGAAAATATTCATGTGTTGAATAGAATAAACATTCATGTGTTGAATAAAAGCCGTGTTGATTAGATTGACGCCATTTGACATGAACGACATTTATATCGATTTTATTCGTTTTTCAATGAATATTGAAAGCGATTTCGAAATTTGACTTAAATTGAATGTGATTTTGAAATTCGAATTAAATTGATTAAATTGAAATTCGAATTAAATCGAAAGTGATTTTGAAATTCGAATTAAATCGAAAGTGATTTTGAAATTCGAATTAAATTGAAATGAATTGAAATTTGAATTAAATTGAAGTGATTTTGAAATTCGAATTAAATTGAAATGAATTGAGATTCAAATTAAATAGAAATGAATTGAAATTAAAATTAAATTGAAGTGATTTTGAAATTCGAATTAAATTGAAATTGAATTGAAATTGAATTGAAATCGATTTGAAATGAAATTAAAATGAACTTATATTGAAAAATTCGATTTTGATTTGAATTTGAAAGAGAAGTTGGAACCTTTTTGAAAACGAATTCAAACGATTTATAAAATACGTTTTGAAAGGAAATCGACGAAATATATATAATACATATATTATATATATAATGGCCTGAATAGAACGCGCCGCACCGCGGTTGTTTGCGAATTTCGACTATTAACTTCGAATTGATATTACGGGAGATCCGACCGTCAGATTCTTTAAAACCGGAACCTTTGGGTTCGTATCGAAATGTGCTTTCTAACGAATAATAGAAATTAGAAATCTAACTGTTGGATTTGGAATTATGTCTAAATCAAATTTAGAAAAGGTCGCTCCAAGTGCAGTTCGATGGCCGTTGATGGAAATAGACTATGCGGGACTTGATAAAATTATTAAAAATAATAATAATTTACGTAAAATCATAAGAAATGATTTGTGAAGAATTGGTGAAAAACTCCATATTTGAAAAGATAAAAATAGATTTTTATCGAAATGAACTAGTTTTGAACTAGAATTATAATTCTATTTATTTTAAAAATAAATAAAGTGGATTTGAAATGGTTTTAAAATAACCAGAAATTTCCAATAATTGAATTGGAAGGGATGTGAATCGATATTGTCTTTGGAATATTTCGATGTTGGATTTCGTGATTATACAGATATTGTTATGGGAATTTAAAAGATATATTTATATCGTTATTTCCAATACGATATTTGTTGGTCGTAGAATTTGATATTGAATATAAGCCGATATATTTTCTATTCAGAGCCTTGTATTTAATATCGAATGGGATTAGGGTTTGTTGTGAATGGTGTCTTCATTAACACTGTTCTTAAACCGTGTTGAGAAAAAGATTAAATCTTTTTATTTAGATTTTATGAATTGTGCCAATTAAATGGTATTTAATTGGAATTGAATTGGAATTGATTTTCGGGTTTATCGTGAACAGTGTTTTTAATAACACTTGTTCTTTAACCCGATAATTAATAGAATGTGATTTTGGGTTTATCGTGGACCGTTTTTTAAAAGACATTGGTTCTTTAACCTAGTTAAAGACAGGATATTGATTTCTGTGAAGATTAAAACTAAGTGGGGTTTTAATGAATCTTTAATTACATTGAAATGGTCGAGAATGGAGTATCACCCGTTTTGCTCCAGACGATAGTTAAATCTTTAATTAGATTTGAACGTGAAATGGTAATTGAATTTACCGATAACTCCGTGGTGTTAGATATGAAGTATTACCAGTTTTACTTCATGGGATGAATAGGTTGGGATTGGGAAATAGAATAAATGATTATTTCAGTGTGGTTCGTTAATCCCGACTAGTTTGAATTGATATTCAAAAGAAGATTAAAGAATAAATTTAGAAGAATTTATCTTTGGTAAAATTAATGGGAACCTTTCCCTAAGAATGTGAAATTTAGAAACTAACTGTAGGTTAGCTAAGAAGGATTGTTTTCTGGGTATTGATCTGATGTTGGTTTCGGCCTTCGGGGTTAATATTTGGGGAATAGTTCTCTTGCTAATTTACGGTTAGTGAATGATGAATTGGAATGAGGCGTATGTTGTGTTTGTGTAACACTTGGTTATTATATACGTGAGTTATTCAAAAAGACCGGGTTTTTCCCATTCTGAATAACTGATTAGACGTGGTGTCGAGGATAAAGACGGTGGTATAAGATTGGAAGTCTTCACGTCGTTTGGGTGATTACTGATGTTCTTGATTGGGCCGTGCACCCAAAAGGAGGGAATCAGTTAGTGATCGTCCAGACGTACTTGGAGATCGATGGATATGCGGGGTACTCGGTGCCTCCGGTTTCGTTCAGACCCAGAACGAACTTGTAAATGGAATTTGTGTCTGACATTGGATTTTATTCTGTGTGACTGATTTCTATTAAATATATATCTGTTTTGCGGCAGAGAATTATGTTCTCTTGCTTGACGCCCTTCTCTGAGACGTACGAGCTCAAAGGTTATATATTGATGGATATTAAACGCATGGAGTGAATTGCCTGTGTGGCATGCCTAAGTGGCAATTGATCAAGACTTCTGTTAAAAAAAAAGTTTTGTGGTAGATGATCAAAGCACGGCCTGTGTGGCATAGCCTTGTGTAACGTTGATTCGCGAGCCTCACACCCTGGTCGTGAACCAGAAACGGGAGAGGACATCAAGGAGGGCATGCGTTTCCTTCTAGTTAGAAGTGGCGTCAGTGGTTTAACACGCCCAGACGAGTTTGACTTATGTGGTTGTTGCTGTTGCGAGGCGCCTCGGATATATCGGTGACTATGTGAAGCCGATGGAGTCATTCGTTGGCTCATTTACGCCCCATAGGGCGGGGAGACTTATTGTTCAGGCATAATAATCCACTCCGTGTGGACCAACCCTGACGATCCATGGTGCAGTTGCGGCTGTTCCTGAGACATGGGCTAGATTGTCTCGAATTAGCACAGGACGATCCCTTTGCCTTGGTTCACAGATGGAAATCCAATTTCCAATACGAAACTATGGATTTGATTTGTAACTTATATATGGCGACATAGTTGCATGGGACGCTCATGTCGCCTGTGATTGATATTTATGATTGTATATAAAATCAGAAACTAACTGGAAACGAGCTAAGATGGGCGGTTTCCTGGGTATTGGTCTGATGTTTGTTTCGGCCTTCGGGGTTAATACTTAGGGAATCGTTCTCTTACTAATTTACGGTTGGAGTCTGATTAAGAATCAAAAGATAAAGTTTCACGTATCAAGCATTCTTTGGCTGTTATAAGGTGAAACCCTATCCTCTGGCTTGCGTTGCATTGTGTGATGGGACCTGGGCCTTATAACAGCTTCATTGTTTTTTATTTAGCATTGCGTTATTTGTTTATGCATTGGTATCTTGGGGTAAAAATCCGTTCCATTTTATACAGCGTGGTCACTTGATTTACCTGACTTTAGAATAAAGATTAATAACTGTTTTAGTTCTCACACCAGTCCCATGACTGACCTGGAGTTTATTGTTTTAACCTAAAATCTGGGTGCCCTTATTTTGACATGGGCAGCTAGTAGTTTTGGTTTTGCAGATTTATATTCACAGGATCCTGATTTACAGCTGGAATTATACTCGGAAAGTTCTGTATCCACATATTCCTTTCAGTTGTGTATTGTATTATTTTTCCGCTGCTATGTAATGTATTGTAATCTCTGATATTTTTCTGTTGTGTAATATTTATTTATACTCTGTATATTCTTGTAATCTGATGGAATTGTTGTAATTTACAGTGAAATGTTCTTCTGTCTGCGTTCTTTTGTGTGTTGTTCTCAAAGCAATCCGGGATTTCCTTACCGGGGAAGTTATGGGACATCTCTGTAACTCAACAGTGGACGGTTAAAAATAATTAAGATCAAGAGCAAAATTTGAATTGAACGCAAGGCATTGTAACTGGGACGCAAGGCAAAAAGGGGAATTGACGTTGGCGACAAAATGCATGTAAAAGAAAGGTTTGGCTTTGAGAAGTGTCCATTTTTGCAAACAAAAATTTATTTCGGTGATTTAATAAAATAAAATAATGGGTTTTGCAGACCCAAAATGCTTAGAAAAACAATGTAGGATCTGGATATGAAAACTTCGAAGTCAAATGGCTTTGTTTCAAAAACGAACCGTGCAAGCGTTTCTACAATTTCAGCACGAACCGAGCACCAAAACAAGCAAATGAATATATTGCGCTAATCAGCGCGACAAGACAGACACAACGGTATATAATTTGCAGTGTCTGAACTCTTCGTTCATAAAGGCATTACGGACCACCTTTAAATGTAAAATTCCGAAAGAAAAACAATCAAACGGGGGTCAAAACATCCGATTTTCGCGAAATGAATTTCGCCGTTGGATTCGTGACAACGAATAGAATATTTTTCATGTTTGTCTGAACTGGATCCAGAGAGATTTTACGGTAGCTAAAATTTGAACTGTTAGGCGCAGCTTTGCATTGAAAAATACGCGACCGACAAACATTCACATTTTTTAATGAAATTTATATAGCTACTATGTCTCACTATACATATTTAAAATTCCAAATCCCCGTTACGAGAAATTATAGAATATATAGAAATTCCACTTAAATTTATTAATAACGATATAATTTATTAACGATTTTCATAGCGACTATTTTAAATTTTCATTTGTACATAACTTTCCATATCTAAACTAAAATCTAGAATTTTCTCTTTTATTAGAAAATTATAATCTAATCGATTCCAATGTTTCTTGTTTCACAGAATTCCGACTTGTAATGGATTCTGTATATTCAGTTAAAGTTCAAAACTCAATATTACGAACTGCGGCGTCATTACGAATTCGTTTATAAATTAAATATAAATATAACCATTCATTCATCATTTAATTAATAAACTCCATATATATTTCCAATATAATATTTAAAACAGATTTAAATATTCAAATTCAAATAACCGAAAAATCTAGGACGTTACACACCAATTTATCTGATATTGATTGGGACGATAAATTTTACACATCACCCAACTACATAAATAATAAACAGTATTTATTGTTTGAAAACCCCATACGGATATTGGGATAATATTTGACATACACTGATCCCAATAATTAGTGGTATGTCAACTGATGAGTTGACAACCTGTATAAGTGTTATTTATTTTAATGCTTATATAGTTGTAGAATGCACTCTAGATGTTATATGAATTTTTAATGATTGTTTATCATTATTGTTGTATATGTCCGAGGTTGAAATCCATATAACTAAAATTATATGGTAATGGGTTGAGTCTGATTCCTATTCTGAATTGACGAATATTTTAAAATAATATTCAGTGAATATTGAAATGTTATAGAATATTCAATTTTGATTTGAATTTAAAAACGAATTGAAATTGAATTGAAATCGATTTGAATTGAAATTAATTTGAAATGAATTTAAAACGAATTAAAATTGAATTGAAATCGATTTGAATTAAAATCGATTTGAAATGAATTTAAAACGAATTGAAATTAAATTTAAATCAATTTAAAATGAATTCAAAACGGATTGAAATCGAATCAAATTGAAATCGATTTAAAATGAATTCAAAACAGATTGAAATCGAATCAAATTGAAAATCGGTTTAAAATGAATTCAAAACGAATTGAAATCGAATCAAATTGAAATTGATTTAAAATGAATTCAAAATGAAATGAAATGAAATTGAATTGAAATCGATTTGAACTGAATTTAAAACGAATTTATATTGGAATATTCAATTTTGATTTGAATTTGAAATGGAAGTGGAAATCGTTTTTGAAATGAATTTAAAACGATTTATAAAATTCGTTTTAAATGTAAATCGACGAAATATATATATATTATAATGGCCTGAATAGAACTCGCCACGCAGCGACAGTTCACGAATTTCGACCATTAACTTCAAATGGACGTTACGGGAGACTCGACTGTCGGATTTTCTTAAAACTGGAACCGTTGGGTTCGTATCAAAAAGAGCTTTCCAATGAATATAAGAGATTTGAAATCTAATCGTTAGATTTGGAGATACGTCCAAATCAATTTCAGAAAAGGTTGCTATGGATGTAGTTCGGCGACCGTTATTGAAAACCGACTGTACCGGCAATAATAAATTTATTAAAAATATGGAAAAATTACGTAAAATCATAACAAATGATTTGGAAAGGATTTGGATGAAAAATTCCAGTTCTGAAAAGATAAAAATATATTTCTATCGAAATGGACTAGTTATTAACAAGAAAATAATTTATTTATTTTTAGAATAAATAAATTGGATTTGGAATGGTTTTAAAAATAACCAGAATTTCCAATATACGATTTGGAATGGATTTGAATCGAAATTATCTTCGGAATATTTCGATATTGGACTCCGTGATTATATAGGTATTATGAAGGAATTTTGGAAGATATATATCGTCATTCCAATACAATATTTGTTTATTTCAGAATTTGATATTGAATATAAGCCGATATATTTTCTATTCAAATCCTTGTATTTGATGTCAAATTGGATTTTGGGTTTGTTGTGAACGACGTCTTCATTAACACTGTTCTTAAACCCTGTGTGAAAGGAATAATCTTTTAATTAAGATTTAGTGAAGTTTTCCAATTAATTAATATTTAATTGGAATGGAAAAAAATTTGGATTTTTGGGTTTATCATGAACGGTGTTTTAAATAACACTTGTTCTTTAACCCAATTAACAGTGTAGAATGTGATTTGGAATTTATAATCTTTTAATTAAGATTTATGGAATTTTCCAAAGTAAAGATTTCCAATTTAATATATTAAATTGGAATTGAATGGAATTCGATTTGGTAATAATCGAAGTGAGCTTCTGTGGAGGAAGACTGTTAATACATATGGAATTTAAAAGGCTTTGTCATTATTCCATTTATATTATTAGTCAGATATGGAAATTGATATTGATTTCTTTTTCCATGAAGATTCCATAATTAATAGAATGTGATTTAGTGTTTTTCGTGAACCGTGTTTTAAATTACATTGGCTCTTTAACCCAGCTAAAGATAAGATTAATTTCTTAGCGTTGAATAATCATTAATATTGATTTTTGGGAAGATTAAAACTAAATTGAGTTTTAATGAATCTTTTATTAGATTGAAAAGTAAATGTGATAATTAAAATTATCAATTCAAGAAAATAATCGAGAACGGAGTATCACCAGTTTTGCTCAAAGCGACGGTTAAGTCTTTAATTAGATTTTAATGTAAAATGGTAATTAATATTTACCGATAACACTGTGATGTTAGATATGGAGTATTACCAGTTTTGCTCTCTGGGATGAATAGGTCAGGATTGGGCAATAAAATAAATGATTAAATCTTTGTAGTTCGCTAATCCGACTAGTTTGGAAAACCTTAATATGGTTTGATATCCAAAAGGAAGATTAAAGAATAAATTTAAAGAATTTGTCTTTTATAAAATTAATGGGAACCTTTCCCAAAGGAAAAGAATATTTGAATAAAAGAATATTCTGGATTGGAATGAGGCGTATGATGTGTTGTTGTAGCACTTGATTATAAGATATGCGAGTTATTCAGGAAGGCTAGATTTAACCCATTCTGAATAACCGATACTACGAAAGGTCGAAGAGATTGAAGACGGTGCAAGACCAATAATCCTCACATTTAATGGATGGGTTGCTACTGATGCTTATGATTGGGGTAGCTACCTTGAAGGGGCTAAAGTGGTAGACGTCCGGACGTACTAATTGATTGTACGGATACGCAAGGCCTCTCTCCTGTATTGGACATATGGGACGAGGAATAAGGTGCCTTCGGTTTCGTTCAGACTTAGAACAGACTTGTAAATGGATGGTGTGTCTGACATTGGATTCTATTCTGTCCTGATTGATCTATATTAAATATACATCTGCCTAGTGAAGGGGAATTTATTCCCTTACTTCTCCCTTCTCTGAGACGTACGGGATCAGAGGTTGTATATCGATAGACATCAGTCGCATGGCGTAAATTGCTTGTGTGGCAGGCCTAAGTGGCAAATGATCAAGGCTTCTGTTGAAAAGCTGAGTCTTGTGGTTGATGACTAAAGCACAGCTTTAATATAGCAGTCTTTGTGTAGCATTAATTCACGGGCCTCACACCCCGGTATGGTGGTAAACTGATGGTTAGATCAGTATGCTTTTTAGAGGATGGACACTTTAGTGGTGTCATGGATTCGGTCGACCGAGATGTGTTGAGTGTGGTCGCCCCACGCTCAGGAGAGATAGGGCACACCCCCCGATTCCCTGAGGGATAGAGTAAGCAGTGTTTTCTCTCGCCGAGACGTAAGCCGCAGTGATACTTGATTTCCTAAAAGTGTGGATGTGCATTACGGTGTTTTCTCTCACTGAGACCTAAGCCGTTGTGAATTCCACTACGTGATCGATCTTTCGGATCAGGAGCCACTATGATCGAAATCAAATTTCCAGATACGTGACATTTCGGTTTTGATTGTAGAGCCTAGTATTGGCGACATGATATGTGGTACCCATGCCATCTATGATTGATACATTCATATTTGAAGTTGTTTTCTTTACTTATAGTAATAATAAAAGATGAAATTTCACGTATCAAGCATATTTGGCTATTATAAGGGAAAACCCTATCCTTCGGCTTGCGTTGCATTGTGTGACGATCCCAAAACCCCGTGACACGGTGTTAAGGATAATCATTGGAATATAACACATTAATCATCATTAGCAGATCACAGATAATAGCATAAACAGAAAATAGAATAATTTACACACATATGACAGCGGAATCATATAGATATCATCACATCAGAGAAGCACAGTACAGGATACAACTTAGTGCATAATGATACATAATCAGTCACCATCGCCAGAGGCGGAATCATACATAAAGAGTACTCAAAATAAATATCAGTCTACATCGCCAATGGCGGAATCATAATATAGATACAATAATGGCGGAGAAAATCCAAGTCAGCACGGTGTAGTCAAGCCTCGCCATGAGCCAAAAGATGCGTCAGAAACCTGTAACTAGGCTGCCCGTGTGAAAATGAGGGCACCGAGTTTGCAAGGTGAAACAAACTACAAGTCAGTCATGGGACTGGTATGAGAAATCTATTCAACTTATTAACAACAATAATAAGGCAAATCAAAGGACCATGCCACTTTCGCGGAACGGGTTTACTCCAATGAGTGCTAGTGCATGAAATAAAGTAAATGATTAAATCATCGCAATGCTTTTTATAAAATGAAGCCATTATAAGACTCAGGTCCCATCACACAATGCAACGCAAGCCGGAGGATAGAGTTTTCTCTTATAATGGCCAAAGATGCTTCATACGAATAAAACAAAAGTGTTTGATATTATTACTAGTGCATATATGTTTCAAAAGCAAATTCAATCATAAATATCAATCCTAGACGGCATGGGTACCATATATCATGTCGCCATACTAGTAATACAATCACATCCGCATATATCGTATTGGAAATTGGATTCCTTCATGAGTCGAGGCAAGGGGCAAGCTCCTCTCCGTTCGAGACACTCTAGCAAATGCCTCGGGACCGCACACAGCAATCCCCTGGATCCTCCAAGGCCGGTCCTTTCTTACTTTTGAGGATTGGCAATTCCTGAACACACGTTTCCCGGTCCTTACAGACCTATAATCGAGGCGCCTCGCATTCCAACAACCACACAGGTGAAAAGTAGATATAAATGTCAGGGCTGGGAGGTCACTGACACCACCATAGCTAGAAAGAAACGTCATGCACTCCTTGGGTCCTTCTCCCGTTTTTGACTCATACCGGGGTGTGAGGCTCGCGAATTCACGTTATACACAAAGCTACGTCACACAGACCATGCTTTGATCATCAACCACAAGACTTTGCTTTGCAACAGAAGCCTTGATCATATGCCACTTAGGCGTGCCACACAGGCAATCCACTCCATGCGACTGATTTCTGTCAATACATAACCTCTGAGCTCGTACGTCTCAGAGAAGGGCGTTAAGCAAGAGAATAAATTCTCCGCCACCAAACAGATATATATTTAACAGAGATCAATCAACACAGAACAAAATCCAATGTCAGACACACAGTCCATTTACAAGTCCGTTCTGGGTCTGAACGAAACCGGAGGCACCAATTCCTCGCATATCCGTACAATCAACAGTATGTGTGGACGGCTACTACTTCAATTCCTTCATGGTAGCTACTCCAATCACGAGCATCAGTAGCGCCCATCCATCCAATGTGGAGATCGTCGGTCTTCAGTCGTCTTCGACTCTTCGACTTCTCAACGTCGATCGATTATTTGAAATGAGATAAACTCGGCCTTTTCAAATAACCCACGTATATTTAGATTTTCAAATCAATCAATCACATGGTTGGACTATTCAACAATCACATTTCAGTTATTTAGTTATAATTTTCATGTCAAATACATTCAACCATCACATATCAAGCAAACACAACAAAATTGGTTTATTTCCACTCTATATCGTCCATAATATTTTGTAACGATATATCGCCATTTTTATTTGATTCAAAACGGCCATATTTAATTAAACGACGTTTCAGGTCGTGTCGATGCACCGGCGCTGCTTTTCACTAATTTTGTTTTATACATATATGAAAATCTAACCGTTGGATCTTCACAAATTTTACATCATTAGGAAGGTCTTTTCAAAACGAATCCAACGGTTTCAGTTTTGGGAAAATCCGACGGTCGGATCTTCCACACTAACCATTTGAAGTTACGATTTCAATTTACGAACTGCAGCGTCGTTATTCGATTTAATTTAATTATATTTATATATATATATATATATATATAAATATAATCGTTTCTGGCGCTGTTTTTCTTCAGTTTTGAATTAAACATTCCAGACAATCCAACCGTCAGATCTTCACAAAGTTGGTGCCGTTGGAAAGATTCTTCCAAGGCGAACCCAACGGTTGCGGTTTCGGGAAAATCCAATGGTCGGATTTCCCGCACTAGTCGTTTGAAATCACGGTTTCAAAACATGAACTGCACGGCCACGTTTCGTTTTAATTCTATTTATATTTATATATTTATATAAATATAGTTCATTCAAAAATTCCTATATCGTTTCCACTTCAATTATTTCACTAACGCCTTTAAATTTCGGAAAATTTCGCCATAACCTCCTTTGTACGGGAGGGTCTGGGAAAATTCCCAAATAGCCACACGGGCGTCTCATATCAAAAAGAAAAAGAAAAAGCCAAGCGGCTAGCCAACAGGCTCATAAAATCATCACCCAAACAAAGCGGTAAATGTGTACCTATTTGTCGGGCATAAAATTCTATTTCTCTTCTCTAGCCCCTTTTCCTTTAACCTGTTCAATAGATATGCATGTACATATATACGATTTCTAACATTTATCATTTTCCATTCAATTTCATATTTGATTTGCTTTGGTTTAAAAAAACCATTCATTCTAATGTTGCATGCATAGGCTAAAATCATATCATTAGCTAGTTAATGTATATTTCAACTCATGCACGTTTATTTGAAAAAGTGGCTATTTTTAACACTTCACATTTCAAAGATGATAATTTTGGCGAACTAAAATAGATTTCAACACATGACTATTTTATTTAGTTCCTATGCATGTGAAAAAAAAAAATATTCCTACCACAAATATTTATTTCAACGTCCGCATATCTCTAGCATATCACACATATGATAAAAATGATATTTTTATCACTTAACATATTTATTCGATAAATAGATGTTTCAACACTTCATAGTTTCAATAAAAATGTAATTTTTATTGTTCGATCTTTTTATTCAACACATGAACTTTTCCACTACACACACTTCTCAACAAATGAGTATTTCCACAAATGGACATTTTATTTATGTTGTTCATATTAGAAAGATGGAATTTTTATTGTTGAAACTATTTATATAAGGCGAATATTCTTCAGACTTCATATATATATAAAAATGTGATTTTTATTGTTTAAACACTTCATTCATTCACAATTGAATTTAATTTTCATATAACACTTTTCAACACATGAATATTTCCACACATGGACATAGTTTCAATATATGACTTTAATTTCTATGCATGAAAATAGTTTCAACATATGAAAATAATTCTAACACACAAAGATTATTCAAAATTTCGGCAGCATATTGGCAGGGTAGTTAAAACCGGCACCGTCCCTAGTACGGCTCCTCGCTCTACCTTAAAACCTCGCGGTTTTTGACAATGGGGATTCATGCATCTAATTCGTACGCAGGCGGCATGTTTATTTTTATTTCCACAAATATTTCGAATTCATTTCAATCACCAATGGGTATTTTTCAACCACAACCAAACAATATCAACCACAAACAATTATTCAACCATTCGTATTTTCCATCCAATATTTCACACCAATTGACCACAATAAATATCGTCCATGGTTTATGGACGAGGGGAGTATATATATATATATATATATATATATATATAATTGCTATATTTCACTTGCATTTCAACACATATATCAATTATTCTATGCATGTAAAATTCATACTTCGCTTATATAGCTTACACTACGCATGTACATGAGGTATACAACACGTATGTAATTTATATTTCGCTTATATAAATTATACACGACATTTTCCATTCAATTTCACGTTAATTTAGATTTCTCACATTGGTTTTCTGAGCGCTAAAAATCGATACGATGTCAGAAAAATCCGCAGCTTCTTCTATTGGGTAGAGAGCTTCCTTGCGGTCTTGATGTTTACTGTTTCATCGAATTTCATCAACACACCAAAAAGATATTATTTTTCAAAGTGTAAAGATCAAAGAAAAACTCACTTTCACGAAGCTTCAAAACTAGGTTTACAGTTTTCGCGAAATCAGTGGCACGAGGGGACGATCAGGGAGTTGGACGTGGAAGAGCTTCGAGAGGGCTACAGGCGCGCGGCGGTTTGGTGGCGTTCAGTGGTCCAGATCGGCGGCGGCGGCGGTTTAAAGGTCGGAACTTTGGAAGGGGATATCTCGACGTAGAAGCAACGATAGGGGGAGCTCCTTATATGGATTTGAAGAGGGGAAGGAGAACTACAAAAAGTTGAACTGGGGGAGGAGCTAGTTCGGGCTGTGGCGATCGGAAATCGCCAGGGAAGGGGGGAAGCTTTTCCGTCGTCGATGTCGGGGTCGGGGGGGTTTTCTGATATTTTTTTTTTATTTATGAATGGAGAAATATGATTGGCCGAGGACTATATTAAATTTTTAAATAGTGTTTTCTCAAACGAACTTCTTTTTAAACCCAACGACTGTCGCCCCTAGCTAAATACCCCCATTCCGGACACAATGGGATATGTTTCGTAGGCCTATTCGACTGTTACAGTCAGTTATTTTTCAAATTAAAGTATAAAACATTTAATTTTTAACTCTGAACGCACATTTCAATTTGCCAGGGCCACAAACTGATTCGAAAAATTCCAGAAAAATAAATCTAGCTATGTTTTGACGCTACGGTCCCAACAAAACTAGTTTCGTCGAATTCTGAGGTCGTTTGAAAAATGGTCATTTTCTGGTCGATCCAATTTAACAGAAATCGACCAAACACATTTTCTTTTGCTACGCTCACATACTAGCTTCAAAAATTATGAAATTTGAAACCTAGCAATAGTTTGACATCCCGGACCCAACAAAAGTGGTTTCGTCGAATTCTGAGGTCGTATGCAAAATATCAATTTTCCAGGCCTATATATTCTATATACCGACTCTTCTGAAAATTCATTCGGCCATAACTTTTGATTCCCGTTATGAAACTACGATTTTTCAGATTCGTTAGAAAGGTATTGACTAACAGATTTAAATATTATTGGTTTCGCTAATAGTCGGTCAAAGTTTGAATTCAAATTTTCGAATTGACTCACTATTTCTAATTCACTATTTTATTGAAATATTCTATTTCAATGGTTCAAATTCCTTTGAAATCACCAATTTAAAAATTTTAAATTGGCTCGTATTTTCCGGGTTATTACAGTCTCCCCCACTTAAAACTTTTCGTCCTTGAAAAGGGAACAACAGTAAAGTAGGAAATAAAATGTAAATGCAAAGTATTGTAAAGGTACCTTGCACCGGAGTTAGTCAGAGATATCCACTCTGCATTTGGGGTAAGCTTGCTTAATGCTTTCCTCAGTCTCCCAAGTACAGTCTCTAGGATCACTGCTCCACTGCACTTTAACTAAATGAACCTTTTTGCTTCTGAGTTATCTAGTTTCTTTGCCAACAATCTTTAATGGCTCTCTTCTGAGTGATAATTCTGGAGTTATGTCTATATCCTGTTGCGCTGCTTCTTCTACAACAAGATCCGGATCATGCACATGTTTTCTAAGTTGAGATACGTGAAATACATTGTGCACTCCAGGCAACCAATCTGGAAATTGAACCCTATAAGCAAGAGTTCCAATACGTTCAAGTATAGGAAAGGGACCAATAAATCTCGGTGCCAACTTCCCGGTCTTGCCAAATCTGATTACTCCTCTCATCGGAGAAACCTTCAAATAAACATGATCACCAACAGCAAATGTCAAATCTCTCCTTCTAGAGTCTGCATAACTTTTCTGTCGGCTTTGGGCGGTTCTCAAACGCTTTTTGATGAAGTCGACTTTATCAGATGCTTCTCTAATCATATCGGGTCCAAACACAAGTCTGTTGCCAGGTTCTACCCAACATGTTGGAGATCTGCAGGGTCTGCCATATAATGCCTCAAATGGCGACATTCCCAAACTTGCTTGATAGCTATTGTTATATGAGAATTCTGCCAAATGCAAATGATCTTCCCATGACCCACCAAAATCAATTATACAAGCCCGCAATAAATCTTCTAGAATACTATTCACCCGCTCAGTTTGGCCATCTGTTTGAGGGTGATAAGCGGTGCTCATATTCAGTTTTTTTCCCAATTCTGCCTGGAAAGCCTCCTAGAATTTGCTAGTAAATAGGGGATCTCTATCACTGACTATGCTAATGGGAATTCCATGCAGCTTAACAATTTCTTTGAAGTTTATCTGCGCTAGACTTTTAGCGGTTCTATTGGATCTGACAGGTATAAAATGGGCAGTCTCCGTGAAGCGATCTATGATTACCCAAATGCTGTCATTACCTTTCTTGGTTCGTGGCAAACCATCTATGAAATCCATGGAAATCTGTTCCCATTTCCAACTTGGGACTTCCAACGGTTGCAACAGTCCAGCTAGCTTCTGTTGGTCACTCTTGACCAATTGACAAGTAGGGCATCTGCTTACATACAAAGAAATATCTCTTTTCATTGCCTTCCACCAGAAAGTGCGTTTGATATCGTTGTACATTTTACTCACCCCAGGATGGATGCAAAATTTGGATTTATGGCATTCATCCAACACTTCTCTTTTGAGCTCAGGAAGGTTGGGAACGCAAATTCTCCTATTCAGTCTCAGAACTTCTTCTTTATCTACTTGAAAGCTTGAGGGCTCTCCCTTCTGGATTCTTCCTTTGATCTTTTGGGTGAAATAATCATTCTTCTGGATAGCACATATCTTATCGATCAAGCTAGGTGTAATTATAAGATGGGCAACGATTGCGGTCTTTCTACTAAGCGCATCCGCTACAACGTTAGCCTTCCCCGGCGTATACAGGATATCAAGATCATACGCTGCAAGAAATTCTAGCCAACGCTGCTGTCTCAGATTCAGATCTTTCTGGGTATATAAATACTTCAATGATTGATGATCTGTGTACAGTATAAATTTCTCGCCCAATAGATAATGCCTCTAGATTTTCAAGGCAAAAATGATGGCTAGCAACTCAAGATCATGAGTCGCATAATTTTTCTCATGCGGTTTCAGTTGGCGGCTTGCATAAGCGACTACTTGGCCTCTCTGCATTAACACTGCACCAAGACCTCTAATAGAAGCATCTGTCCAAACCATTAAATCCTGATTGCCATCAATAATGGTTAACACTGGAGCAGTGGTCAGTTTCGATTTCAATTCCTGGAAAGCTTCTTCACAGTCGGAAGTCCACTTAAACTTCTCATGTTTCTTTGTGAGCTTCGTTAACGAACCGGATATCTTCGAAAAATCCTTAACGAACTTTCGATAATAACTAGCCAACCCCATAAAACTTCTAACTTCTGTGGGAGTAGTGGGTTGTTTCCAGTCTTGAATCGCTATTATTTTGCTTGGGTCAACAGAAATTACTTTCTCTGACACGACATGGCCGAGAAATTTGACTTGTTCTTGCCAGAAGACACATTTAGAGAATTTGGCTTTGAAGACGTTCTTCCTTAGAATCTCCAATACTTGTTCTAAGTGTTTTTCATGCTCGGGTTTTGATTTGGAGTAGATTAAAATATCATCGATGAAGACGAGGACAAATTTATTCAGAACTCCCCTGAACACTCTATTCATTAGATCGACAGAGTATGCTGGAGCGTTGCATATGCCAAACGCATTACTAACCATTCATAAAATATGTCTGGACCTCTGAAAGTTGTCAAAGGAACACACTCTTCTGCTATTCTCAATTGATGAAACCCCGTAGCTAGGTCCATTCGGGAAAATACTTTCGCCCCATTCAGTTGGTCAAGCAAATCATCAATGCGGGGTAATGAATATTTATTTTTAAGCGTCTGTTTGTTGAGGTCTCGGTAATCAACACATAATCTAAGAGTACCGTCTGACTTTGGGACAAACACAACAGTTGCACCCCAATTAGAAAAACTAGGTCTGATTAGACCCTTCCACAACAGTTGACGAGTTTGATCGCCTAATTCTTCTTTTTCTTTCGGAGTCATTCTACGAATTGGATGCACCACTGGTCTGGCATTGGGAATTAGATCGATTCGGAATTCTATTTCTCTTTGCGGAGGTAAGTTTTCAACTTCTTCAAACACATCCGCATAGTTTCTAACAATCGGAATCTTTTATATGGAAGTGGGGATAAGTTCTAATGCTGACCAAAATTCTTCTCTATTCGGATTCGAACCATGACAGGGTATATATATATATATATATATATATATATATATATATGTCCAAGCTTCGTTCGAATTTTAATGATTCTTTCTGCACAATTTACCTCGGATTTGTATTTCGTTAACCATTCTAACCCAAGGATAACGTCAAATTTGGGAAAATCCATAACAATCAAATTAATGGGAAATTTGTAGAAAGAATAAGAGATTGGCACTCTACAACATGTACTAAGAGTAATAGGACCCCCTATCGGGTTATGTACTTCAACCGATTCTTTAAGCTTTCTCTGTTTTAACTTTAATTTGTGCATTGTGTGTCTAGCAATAAAACTATGCGATGCACTTGTGTCAAACAATACAGAAACAGGAATATTTTTAAATGTAAGGGTACCTCCCAAAACATCAGGTTTACCTACTCCGTCGGAAGTACTTGGCGGGCTCGACCCGTCATAGACGTGAGCTATTGTAGCTTTCTTCAGCAAAGGACAGTCTTTGACCAGATGATCGGTCTTTCGACAATTGAAGCACGAGCGAGGGTTCTGGGAGCCTTGGCTCGAGCCTTGAGAATTTGTCTTCTGCCTCTTCGGAGCTGTGCAGACGTTTGAGTAGTGCCCCGGCTTACCACAGTTAAAGCAATTTCCTCTTGGCGGCTTGCCAGTCTGAGGTTTTGAAGATGCTGCTTGGCTTGACTCGCCTTGATTTACAGCATGCTTGCGCTTGTTTCCGGCTTGGCTTCTAGAGTGATCCTGATCCAGATGCCTTTGATCAAGGTCTTCATAGTTGCATGTCATTTCCACCAGCTCGTTGAATTCCAGCTTGACATGGGCCATGGCTCTATCATGATATTGTCGTCTTAGCCCAAGGATAAACCTCTTATTTTTGGATTTCGCAGTGGCGACGAGCTCCGGAGCATAGGGCGACAACAGTGTAAATTTATTCAGATAATCTTGCACGGAAAGATCCCCCTGCTGGAGATTGGCGAAGTCATCGTGCATTCTTTCTAGGGCTTGTTATGGGACATATTTCTCCTTGAAGAGTTCTTTGAATCCATCCCATGTTCTTCCAGCTTCTCTATTCCCGGCGGTAAGAGATTCCCACCATAGTTCAGTTTGTTCCTGCATAAGCCAGGCGCCCAAAATAGCTTTGTCTTCGTCTCCAAGCCTTAGGCCTTCAAGAATTTTCTCGCATGTTTTGAGCCATGCAAGGGCCTCTATTACGGTGCTAGTTCCCGAGAAGGTCTTGCCTCCTAAGTTCTTATATCTCTTAGCTACACGGTCCAGCTCGAAGTATTGAGCTGCCGGAGGTTGTATCAAAGGTCCTTCTTGAGCTGGGACTTCTCCCCTTCCTCGGCCTCGGCCGGCACGGCCTCCTCTAGCGGCGGCTGCTCTGGTAGCCATTTGTCAAATTCTGTATAAGAAAGAAGAAGTCAGCCAACAGAAATGATAGTCTATTGCATAATTAAGCAAAAAAAAATTTTACGGAAAGACAACGATGGACTGATCAATTGTTTTTGCTAATCTGCTCGGCTCATTCTAGGACTTTACTAGTCCTATCTCTAATGAGCGACTCGCCTTAGAATACTACTGATTCTATTTTGACGAAGTGTTTAATGTGTTAGACTCCAGAACTAAGATTAACCAAAGCTCTGATACCAGCTGTGACGATCCCAAAACCCCGTGACACGGTGTTAAGGATAATCATTGGAATATAACACATTAATCATCATTAGCAGATCACAGATAATAGCATAAACAGAAAATAGAATAATTTACACACATATGACAGCGGAATCATATAGATATCTTCACATCAGAGAAGCACAGTACAGGATACAACTTAGTGCATAATGATACATAGTCAGTCACCATCGCCTGAGGCAGAATCATACATAAAGGTACTCAAAATAAAGATCAGTCTACATCGCCAATGGCGGAATCATAATATAGATACAATAATGGCGGAGAAAATCCAAGTTAGCACGGTGTAGTCGAGCCTCGCCATGAGCTAAAAGGTGCGTCAGAAACCTGTAACTAAGCTGCCCGTGTGAAAATGAGGGCACCCGTGTTTGCAAGGTGAAACAAACTACGAGTCAGTCATGGGACTGGTATGAGAAATCTACTCAACTTATTAACAACAATAATAAGGCAAATCAAAGGACCACGCCACTTTCGCGGAACGGGTTTACTCCAATGAGTGCTAGTGCATGAAATAAAGTAAATGATTAAATCATCACAATGCTTTTTATAAAATGAAGCCATTATAAGACTCAGGTCCCATCACACAATGCAACTCAAGCCGGAGGATAGAGTTTTTCCTTATAATGGCCAAAGATGCTTCATACGAATAAAACAAAAGTGTTTGATATTATTACTAGTGCATATATGTTTCAAAAGCAAATTCAATCATAAATATCAATCCTAGGCGGCATTGCTACCATCTACTATGTCGCCATACTAGTAATACAATCACATCCACATATTTCGTATTGGAAATTGGATTCCTTCATGAGTGGAGGCAAGGGGCAAGCTCCTCTCCGATTCGAGACACTCTAGCAAATGCCTCGGGACCGCACACAGCAATCCCCTGGATCCTCCAAGGCCGGTCCTCTCTTACTTTTGAGGATTAATTATTCCTGAACACACGTTTCCCGGTCCTTACAGACCTATAATCGAGGCGCCTCGCATTCCAACAACCACACAGGTGAAAAGTAGATATAAATGTCAGGGCTGGGAGGTCACTGACACCACCATAGCTAGAAAGAAACGTCGTGCACTCCTTGGGTCCTTCTCCCGTTTTTGACTCATACCGGGGTGTAAGGCTCGCGAATTCACGTTATACACAAAGCTACGTCACACAGACCATGCTTTGATCATCAACCACAAGACTTTGCTTTGCAACAGAAGCCTTGATCATATGCCACTTAGGCGTGCCACACAGGCAATCCACTCCATGCGACTGATTTCTGTCAATACATAACCTCTGAGCTCGTACATCTCAGAGAAGGGCGTTAAGCAAGAGAATAAATTCTCCGCCGCCAAACAAATATATATATTTAACAGAGATCAATCAGCACATAACAAAATCCAATGTCAGACACACAGTCCATTTACAAGTCCGTTCTGGGTCTGAACGAAACCGGAGGCACCAATTCCTCGCATATCCGTACAATCAACATTATGTTTGGACGGCTACTACTTCAGTTCCTTCATGGTAGCTACTCCAATCACGAACATCAGTAGCGCCCATCCATCCAATATGAAGATCGTCGGTCTTCAACCATCTTCCACTCTTCGACTTCTCAACGTCGATCGATTATTTGAAATGAGATAACCTCGGCCTTTTCAAATACCCACATATATTTAGAATTTCAAATCAGTTATTCCCATGGTTGGACTATTCAACATTCACATTTCAGTTATTTAGTTATAATTTTCATGTCAAATACATTCAACCATCACATATCAAGAAAACACGACAAAATTGGTTTATTTCTACTCTATATCGTCTATAGTATTTTATAACGATATATCGCCATTTTTATTTTATTTAAAACGGCCAAATTTAATTAAATGACGCTTCAGGTCGTATCGATGCACTGGCGCTGCTTTTCACTAATTTTGTTTTACACATGTCTGAAAATCTAACCGTTGGATCTTCACAAATTTTATATCATTAGGAAGGTCATTTCAAAACGATTCTAACGGTTTCAGTTTTGGGAAAATCCGACGGTTGGATCTTCCACACTAGCTATTTGAAGTTACGATTTCAATTTACGAACTGCAGCGTCGTTATTCGATTTAATTTAATTATATATATATATATATATAATCCTTTCTGGCGCTGTTTTCTTTAGATTTGAATTAAACATTCCAGACAATCCAACTGTCGGATCTTCACAAAGTTGGTGCCGTTGGAAAGACATTTCCAAGGCGAACCCAACGGTTGCGGTTTCGGGAAAATCCAATGGTCGGATTTCCCGAACTAGTCGTTTGAAATCACGGTTTCAAAACACGAACTGCACGGCCACGTTTCGTTTTAATTCTATTTATATTTATATATTTATATAAATATAGTTCATTCAAAAATTCCTATATCGTTTCCACTTCAATTATTTCACTAACGCCTTTAAATTTCTGAAAATTTCGCCTTAACCTCCTTTGTACGGGAGGGTCTGGGAAAATTCCCAAATAGCCACAAGGGTGTCTCATATCAAAAAGAAAAGGAAAAAGCCAAGCGGCTAGCCAACAGGCTCATAAAATCATCACGCAAACAAAACAGTAAATGTGTACCTATTTGTCGGGCACAAAATTTTATTCCTCTTCTCTAGCCCCTTTGCTATAACCTGTTCAATAGATATGCATGTACATATATACAATTTCTATCATTTATCATTTTCCATCCAATTTCATATTTTATTTACTTTGGTTTAAAAACACCATTCACTCTAATGTTGCATGCATAGGCTAAAATCATATCATTAGCTAATTAATGTATATTTCAACTCATGCACATTTATTTGAACAAGTGGCTATTTTTAACACTTCACATTTCAAAGATGATAATTTTGGCGAACTAAAATAGATTTCAACACATGACTACTTTATTTAGTTCCTATGCATGTTAAAAATAATATTTCTTTCACAAATATTTATTTCAACGTCCGCATATCTCTAGCATATCACATATATGATAAAAATGATATTTTTACAATTTAAAATATTTATTCGACAAATGGATGTTTTCAACGCTTCATAGTTTCAATAAAAATGTAATTTTTTATTGTTCGATCTTTTTATTCAACACATGAACTTTTCCACTACACACACTTCTCAACAAATGAGCATTCCCACACATGGACATTTTATTTATGTTGTTCATATTAGAAAGATGGGATTTTTATTGTTGAAACTATTTATATAAGGCGAATATTTTTCACATTCGTATATATATAAAAATGTGATTTTTATTGTTAGAACACTTCGTTCATTCATAAATGAATTTAATTTTCACATGACACTTTTCAACACACAAACATTTCCACACATGGATATAGTTTCAACATATGGCTTTAATTTCAACGCATGAAAATAATTCCAACATATGAAAATAATTCTAACACACAAAGATTATTCAAAATTTCGGCAGCATAACGGCAGGGTAGTTAAAACCGGCACCGTCCCTAGTACGGCTCCTCGCTCTACCTTAAAACCTCGCGGTTTTTGACAATGGGGATTCATGCATCTAATTCGCACGCAGGCGGCATGTTTATTTTTATTTCCATAAATATTTCCAATTCATTTCAATCACCAATGGGTATTTTTCAACCACAACCAAACAATGTCAACCACAAACAATTGTTCAACCATTCGTATTTTTCGTCCAATATTTCACACCAATTCACAACAATAAATATCATCCATGGTTTGTGGACGAGGGGAGTATATATATATATAATTGCTATATTTCACTTGCATTTCAACACATATATCAATTATTCTGTGCACGTAAAATTCATACTTCGCTTATATAGCTTACACTACGCATGTACATGTAACGACCCAGAAAATCTGAACTAATTTAAAATTTTTAAATTGGCTAAAATAATGGATTTTAATTATTTAAAATAAATATTTTAAATAGTGGCAATGAAAAGTGAGTTGAATCTGCAATTGAAAACAAATATAATTAATTATATTTATAAACAAGGCCTGAAATGGCGTTGTAGTTTCAAAAATTGAATTTAAACTTTGTTGGACTGTACCGGGTGCAAAACAATCCGGATTTTAGTGAAACCAAAAATATTTAAATCTGTTAGTGAATACCTTTCTAACGAATCTGAAAAATCGAATTTTCATAGCGGAAAGCAAAAGTTATGGCCGAATGAATTTTCAGAACGGTCGCTATGGAATTTATATTGCCCGTGAAATTGGCCATTTTGCATACGACCTCGGAATTCGACGAAACCACTTTTGTTGGTTCCGGGATATGAAGTTATTGCTAGGTTTCAAATTTCATAATTTTTGAAGCTAAAATGTGAGCGTGGCAAAAGAAAATGTGTTTTGGTCAATTAAAGTTAAATTGGATCGGCCAAAAATGGGCCCTTTTGCAAACGGTCTCAGAATTCGACGAAACTAGTTTTGTTGGGACCGTATCGTCAAAACATAGCTAGATTTATTTTTCTGGAATTTTTCGAATCAGTTTGTGGCCCTGGCAAATTAAAATGTACGTTCAAATCAAATATTGAATGTTTTATATTTTAAATTGAAGAAAAACTGACTGTAACAGTCGAATTGGCTAACGAAACATATTCCATTGTGTCCGAAATGGGGGTAAAACGCTAGGGACGACAGTCGTTGGGTTTAATTTGGGGTTCGTTTAAGAAAACTCTAATTTTTGAAATAAATATATATCGGCGAATAGGAATTTTTCTTTCATTATTTATTTTAAAATAAAAAAAATCAAAAACCCCCGTTCCTTTTCGCGACTGACGGCGCCGCTTGCTCCCCATGTCCAGACCAAAATCCCGCCGCCTCAGCCATCTTCCACCGCCGCCACCACCTTGAATCGAGAGCCCCTTCCCTCCTCTTCAAATCCGACCAGGTCCCGCCACCTCCCATCGCGCCACCTGCGAGAACGAGCCCCGTAAAGTCAGCACCTTCACCGACGTCGATTTCCCGCCTCCGACCACCAAACTGGCCGTGCCTACCACAGATCTGAGCGACGTTCATAGCTCTTCGACGCTGCAGCCCCCGATCGTCCTCTAGCTTCACGGATTTCGCGATAATTCAAAACCTAGTTTTGAATCAAAAGGAAGGTATACGACTGATTTTATTAAATTTGATTTTAACACCTTTAAACCGTTGCAAACCTTTGAAAAATCATATCTTTTTCGTTCGTTAACGAAATTCGATGAAACAGGAAACATCGTGACCGTGTGGACGCCTTCTACATTTTAGAAGAGACCGCATATTTTTCTGAGCCTTCTGCTATTTTTGATGGAGTGGAAACCAATGTGAGATTTCTGATTTAAAAAAAAAATGAAAAACAACGATGTATAAATTATATAGTCGATGTATGAGTTATATAAGCGTTGTACACCTCTTGTATAAGCGTTGTATAAGTCGTATGTTCGATGTATAAGTTGTATATGCGTTGTAAAAATTATATATGTGTTGAAATAAAAGTGAATTGCTATATATATATATATATATATATATATATATATATATACACGCCCCTCGTCCACAAACCATGGACGGTATTTATTGGTTGTGATTGTTGTGAAAATTGATTGATAGCGAATGGTTGTTTGGGATTGTTTGTGGTTGATATTGATTGATTGTGGTTGAAAAATACCCGTTTGTGGTTGAGAAATATTTGGTTGAAACCACATAGGATTAGTTTGTGGAAATGAAATAAATATATACATGCCGCCTGCGTGTGAACTAGATGCATGATCCCCATTGTCAAAAACCGCGAGGTTTTAAGGTAGAGCGAGGAGTCGTACTAGGGACGGTCCCGGTTTTAACTACCCTGCCGTTATGCTGCCGAAATTTTGAATAATATTCATGTGTTTGAATTATTTTCATTTGCTAAAACTATATTTATTTGTTGAATAGAAAACCTTCATGTGTTGAATCGATATTCATTCGTTGATTAGAAATTCATGTGTTGAATGGTATTCGCGTTTTAAATATAAAAATCACATTTTTATCTATATATAGAAACCACAGAAAACCTTCATGTGTTGAAGCGATATTCATTCGTTGATTTGAAATTCATGTGTTGAATGGTATTCATATTTTGAAATAAATTGTTTGATAATAAAAATCACCTTTTATCGACTATATGAACTGTGTAAAATAATCTCGTTTTGAAAGAAATTGTTTTATGAGTAAAATCCTATTTTTATCACCAATATAAAGTATTTAAAATAATAGTGTTTTGAAATGAATTGTTTTACAATAAAAAAAATCACATTTTTATTATATACATGAATCGTTGAAATGTGAAGTGTTAAAAATAGCAACTCGTTCAAATAAATATATACGAGTTGAAATATTCATTAATTAGCTAATGATATGATTTTTGCTTATACATGTAACAGTAGAATGAATGGTGTTTTTAAACCAAATGGAATCAAATATGAAGTTGAATAGAAAATGATAAATGATAAGAACTGTATATATGTACATGCATATTTATTGAACAGGTTATACCAAAGGGGCTAGAGAAGAGGAATAAAATTTTGTGCCCGACAAATAGGTACACATTTACTGTTTTGTTTAGGTGATGATTTTATGAGCCTGTTGGCTAGCCGCTTGGCCTTTTCTTTTTCTTTTTGACATGAGACGCCCGTGTGGCTATTTGGGAATTTTCCCAGCCCTCCCGTACAAAGGAGGTTATGGCGAAATTTTCCAAAATTTTAAGGCGTTAGTGAAATATTTGAAGTGAAAACGATATTGAAATCATTGAATGAACTATATCTATATAAATATATAAATATAAATAAAATTAAAACGAAACGAGGCCGTGCAGTTCGTATTTTGAAACCGTGATTTCAAACAACTAGTGCGGGAAATCCGACCATTGGAATTTCCCGAAACCTCAACCGTCGGGTTCGCCTTGGAAATATCTTCCCAACGGCACCAACTTTGTAAAAATCCAACGGTTGGATTGTCTGGAATGTTTAATTCAAATCTGAAGAAAAACAGCGCCAGAAGCGATTATATTTATATATATATATATATAAATATAATTATATATATTTAATCGAATAACGACGCTGCAATTCGTATTTTGAAATCGAAAATTCAAACGATTGTACCGGGAGATCCGACCGTTGGATTTTCCTGAAACTGGAACCGTTGGATTCGTTTTGAAAAGACCTTTCTAATGATGTAAATTTTGTGAAGATCCAACGGTTAGATTTTCAGATATGTGTAAATCAATTCTGAAGAAAAACAGCGCCACGGCCGCGTTATGGCCCGAAGCGTCGTTTTGAATAAATTGGCTATTTTAAAATAAATAAAAATAGCGATAAATCGTTATAAAATATCATAAACGATATGGAATAGAAATAAACTGAATTAGCTCGATTTATGTCGTATTTGATGGTTGAATGTGTTTGGTGTGAAAATTACATTAAAGAACAAAATTGCTGTTGTCGAATGATTTAACCATTAAAGTAAATTGATTTGAAATTCTAAATGTACGTGAATTATTTGAGAAGGCCGAGTTAATTCTCATTTCAAATAATTGACCGACGATTGAAAGTCGAAGATGAAGACGGTGGTCGAAGACCGGAGATCTTCACCTCGTTTGGATGGTAACCGAGGTCCTGATTGGGAGGCATCCCGAAATATGGATAATGAGTGGTGATCGTTCAGATGTACGTGGTGATCGATGGGTTTGCGAGGTATTTAGTGCCTCCGGTTTCGTTCAGACCCAGAACGGACTTGCAAATGGACTGTGTGTCTGACATTGGATTTTATTCTGTGTTGATTGATCCCTATTAAATATACATCTGTTTGGCGGCGGAGAATTTATTCTTTTGCTTAACGCCCTTCTCTGAGACGCACGAGCTCAGAGGTTGTATATCGATGGACATCAGTCGCATGGCATGAATTGCCGGTGTGGCGTGCTAAGATGCAGTGATCAGGGCTTCTGTTGAAAAGCAAAATCTTGTGGTGATGATCAAAGCACCGCCTGTGTGGCGTAGCTTTGTGTATAACGTAAATTCGCGAGCCTCACACCCCGGTATGAACCAGAAACGGGAGAAGGACCTCAGGGAGGGCATGCGTTTCTTCCTAGCTAGGGTGGTGTCAGTGACCTACCAGCCCTGACATTTATATACTTTTCACCTATGTGGTAGTTGCTATTGCGAGGCGCCTCGGTTTGATCGGACGATACGGGTCCGATGGTGTCATTCGTTGGCTCGTTTATGCCCCGAAGGGCGGGGAAACGTATTGTTCAGGCATTTTAATCCACATCGGTGGACCGGCCTTGACGATCCAAGGGTCGATGCGCTCTGACCCTGTGGCTCGGGCTAGAGAGTCATGAAGTCGGTAAGGATTATCTTTTGCCTTGGTTCATGACGGAAATCCAATTTCCAAATACGACATCGTGCGGTTTTGATTGTATATATATATATGGCGACATGATATATGGTACCCATGCCGCCTATGATTGATAGTTATGATTTGAAATAGTTTTCAAAACATATAAACACTAGCAATAATATCAAATGCCTTTGTTTTATTCGTATCAATAATATTTTGGCCATTATAAGGTAAAACTCTATCCTCCGGTTTGCGTTGCATTGTGTGATGGGAACTGAGTCTTATAATGGCTTCATTTTTATAAAAAGCATAGCGATGTTTAAAAGAAAGATTTGTTTTAAAGCACTGGCAATCCAACGGAGTAAACCCGTTCCACGAAAGTGGCGTGGTCCTGTGATTTGCCAAATTATATATGTGTTGAGTAGATCTCTCATACAAGTCCCATGACTGACTCGTAGTTTGTTTCACTTTCAAACTCGGGTGCCCCTTTTTCTATACGGGCAGCCTTGTATTCAGGTTTAGCTGGTTATTTCTGGATAGCTGGAGCTGAAGATGGATTCTATTATTTATCTCTTTTTATGCTGTTCAGCTCCTATTGTACATATTATGTTTGTTTTCCGCTGTAGACATTTATGTATAGCTGAACTGTCCTTGTACTAAGTAAGATCCTGTATACTGTGTAACTCTGATGATTACTTTTATCCAGTATATTATATTGTTCATTATCTGGTGTATTTATTTAATTTTGTTCTGCTATTCTCTGTTTCTGTGTCATATTCCAAAGATTACCCTTGTCTCCGTCAGCACGGGATTTGGGGTCGTCACAACGTGGTATCAGAGCCTTGGTTAAGCTTAGTTCTGGAATATAACATTTGAACGAACTCGTCAGAAATAGAACCAGTAGTGTTCTAGGATGGGTAACTCTATATAGATAGGATCAGCAATATCCTAGTATGAGTAAAGCAGAATGAAATTACACCTCGATAGGCACATATACATTTGAAGTATTTGTCTCTATATTTTAAATTATCTTTTCTGTGACCTGACACTTGTTCTGCTAATTGCAGAAGTACTAGAAAAATGAGTGTCAGAAACAGGAGAAATGCAGAACCCGATCTAGAGGCTCTATTTAAGAGATATCGAAATCTGGGTGGATCACAATTCTCGGGCAATGAATCTATTATTCAAACTCACGCTTGGGTGAGCTCTGCAGAAAGAATATTTGGGTGTTTCCAGCTAAGGGACGACCAGAAAAGATTAGTAGCATCTTGGGCGCTCAATGGAGAAGCTTTAATATGGTGGGAAACAATCATAAAAGATAATCCAGAAGGTGATATCACCTGGGATAGATTCAAAGAGATCTTCCTAGGAAGATTTACTCCTCCCGAAGCAACCGAGCGATTATGTGATGAATTTTCTTATCTAATACAAGGTGATATGACCATCCCAGAATATCATAAGAAATTTAACGAGCTTGCTCACTTTGCTCCTCATCTGATTCAAGACCCAAAGAGGAAAAATCTGAGATTCATTCATGGCCTGCAAAGGAGATATCAAAATAGTGTAATGAGGAATGTGAAGCTTCCTTTTGCTGAAATGATATACAAGGCTTATCAGTATGAAGATCTCCATAAGAAAGGAATGTTGCGCGACGAAGAAGAAGTTGGTTGCAGTGACAAAGAAGAGTCGGAAACTGATATTCCTGAAGCCAGTACGAGGTCTGAGGCCAATGAGAAGCCCAGTGCTAAGAGGAAAAGGGCTAAGTCTGGGAAAGAACCAGTAACAACAACTATTTGCTCTAACTGCAATAAGAAAGGACATTTGTCGATAAGTTGCAGATCTTTTAAGAAACAAAGAAAAGAGGAATATAGAGAAAATCGAAAGCAAAAGAATAAAAGGTTCAGAACTGACGGGGAGTTCCAAGAGGATAGAGAGTGCAAACAGTGCCACGAGGCTGGTCATCTTGCAAAGGATTGCCCGCAGTTAAATAAGCCTGAAATGGTTCAAGTAAATGAAGTAGCAGAAACTTCCGAGCCCTCAACTAGTCAAGAAAGGGCCGATGTTTTAGAAGGCATGCTAACTGTCAAAAACATTCCAGTCAAAGTACTGTTGGACACAGGCGCGTCACGAAGCTTCATTTCCAAAGAGGCAGCTAGGAAACTGGGTTTGAATTTGAAGAAGCTTAAGGAACCAATGACTGTCCAGAATCCGGTTGGGGGTTCCATCGATCTCAGTTGGATTTGTGGAGTGCCGGTTTCTTTCTTTCGATATCGGTTTCCTACCATCGCGGTCGTCATGAATTTTAAAGAGTTTGATCTTATCTTGGGGTTAGACTGGTTGACCAAATATGAAGCTGAAGTTAAATGCGCCGACAGAGTCGTAAAGGCGAAGATTAAATCAGGTGATTATATAACCATTCCCTATGAAGGTCAGAATGCTAATAGAAAAGACTTCTGGGCAGCTTTGAATGTTTCTCCAACCCAAATAGAAGATATCCCTGAAATCTCAGAGAATATTCCCAACCTAGTGAAAGATATTCCTGTCATCAAGAACTATGCGGATGTGTTCGAAGAAGTTGTTCGCTTTCCTCCGCAGAGAGAAATAGATTTCAAGATTGCTTTAATTCCCAATACAAGGCCGGTAGTTCACGCTATTCGAAGAATGTCCTTGAAAGAGAAGGAAGAATTAGACAATCGAACACGACAGCTAGTATGGAAGGGTCTGATCAGGCCTAGTTTCTCTGATTGGGGAGCAGCAGTGGTGTTTGTCCCGAAATCTGACGGTACTCTACGTCTATGTGTGGATTATCGTGATCTGAACAAACAGACCATAAAGAATAAATATCCATTGCCGCGGATTGATGATTTGTTGGATCGATTGAATGGAGCACAGGTATTTTCAAGAATGGACCTAGCTACAGGTTTCCATCAACTTCGAATTGCCGAAGAGTGTGTTCCAATGACAGCGTTCAGAGGTCCCGACTTATTCTACGAGTGGTTAGTAATGTCGTTCGGCTTATGTAACGCTCCATCTTACTTCGTCAATCTGATGAACAGAGTATTCAGAGGAGTATTGAATAAATTTGTTCTGGTTTTTATTGACGATATTCTAATCTTCTCTAAATCAATGGCCGAACATGAAAAGCATCTGGAACAGGTTCTAGAAATTCTGAGACGGAATGTATTAAAAGCAAAGTTTTCCAAATGTATATTCTGGCAAGATGAAGTGAAATTTCTGGGCCACGTCGTATCAAAAGAAGGAATTGTTGTGGATCCAAGCAAAATCACGACTATTCAGAACTGGAAACAGCCTAGTACTCCCACTGAAGTCCGCAGTTTTCTCGGATTGGCTAGTTATTACCGGAAATTCGTTAAAGACTTTTCGAAGATATCAGGTCACTTAACGAAGCTTACAAAGAAGCACTCTAAATTCAAATGGACTCCAGAAAGTGAGGAAGCTTTCGAAGAGCTAAAGTTAAGACTAACGACTGCTCCAGTGTTAGCCATCATCGATGGCAACCAGGATCTAAAAGTCTGGACTGATGCTTCTAGAGAAGGCCTTGGGGCAGTGTTAATGCAAAGGGGTCAAGTGATTGCTTATGTTAGCCGTCAACTGAAGCCGCACAAGAAAAACTATGTAACTCATGATCTTGAGTTATTGGCTATCATATTCTCTTTGAAAATCTGGAGACACTATCTTCTGGGTGAGAGATTTGAACTGTTTACAGATCATCAATTGTTAAAGTATCTATTCACTCAGAAGGACTTGAATTTGAGGCAACAACGTTGGCTGGAGTTTCTTGCAGCATATGACTTTGAAATTATATATACTCCAGGAAAAGCCAATGTCGTGGCCGATGCGTTAAGCCGAAAGAATGAAATGATCGCCAGCTTTATTATCACGACTTCATTGATAGATAAAATATCTGCTCTTCAGGAAAATGATCACTTCATTCAGAAGATCAGAGAGATAATTCTACAAGGCGAACCCTCGAGTTTTCAAGTTGATAATGATGGGATTCTAAGGCTCGACGGTCGAATCTGTGTCCCTAACATTCCCGAGCTTCGAAAGGAAGTACTGGATGAATGCCACAAGTCAAAACTCAGTATCCATTCAGGAGTAAGCAAAATGTATAATGACATCAAATGCACTTTCTGGTGGAAGTCGATGAAGAGGGACATTTCCTTATATGTTAGCCGATGCCCTACTTGCCAGCTAGTCAAAAGTGACCAACAGAAATTGGCTGGATTATTACAACCGCTGGAAGTTCCGGGTTGGAAGTGGGAACATATTTCAATGGACTTCATCGATGGTCTGCCCAGGACCAGAAAAGGAAATGACAGTATTTGGGTGATCGTAGATCGCTTCACGAAGACCGCCCATTTCATACCTGTCAGATCAAATAGAACCGCTCAGAGTCTGGCGCAGATTTACTTCAGGGAAATAGTTAGACTACATGGAGTGCCGCTCAGCATAGTCAGTGATAGAGATACAATATTCACTAGCAAATTCTGGGAAGCATTTCAAGTCGAGCTGGGAACGAAGTTAAACTTGAGCACCGCTTATCATCCTCAGACAGACGGTCAGACTGAGAGGGTGAATCGCATTTTAGAAGATCTATTGCGGGCTTGTGTTCTAGATTTCGGTGGATCATGGGAAGACCATCTGCATTTGGCTGAATTCTCTTATAACAACAGCTACCAGGCGAGTCTGACAATGTCGCCATTCGAAGCATTGTACGGTAGACCGTGCCGATCTCCTGCTTGTTGGGTCGAACCCGGAAATTTGACTTGTGTTGGGTGCAGATATGATCCGAGAAGCTGCCGACAAAGTCGATTTTATTAAGAAGCGATTACTCGCTGCTCAAAGCCGACAAAAGAGCTATGCGGATAGAAGAAGAAGAGATATATCCTTTGCTGTTGGTGACTATGTATATTTGAAAGTATCGCCGATGAGAGGAGTAATCCGGTTCGGTAAAACTGGAAAGTTGGCGCCCAAATTCATTGGTCCGTTTCCTATTCTGGAACGAATCGGAACTCTCGCTTATAGGGTCAAACTGCCTGATTGGCTGCCTGGAGTTCATGATGTATTTCACATATCTCAACTTCGAAAGCACGTTCATGATCCAGACTTAATCGTGGAAGAAGCAGCTCAACATGACATTGAAATTACTCCAGAATTGGCTGTGAGAAGAGAGTCGCTAAAGATCATCGGCAAAGAAACCAAAGAGCTGAGGAACAAGAAGGTTCACTTAGTCAAAGTGCAATGGAGTGGAGATCCACGAGATTGTACTTGGGAAACTGAGGAGAGCATTCAGAAAGCCTATCCTAGATGCCGAGTGGATATCTCTGATTGACTCCGGTGCAAGGTACATTTACCATACTTTGCATTACCATTTAATTCTCTACTCTGTTGTTATTTTCTTTCCATGGATGTGCACTTTTAAATTCTATGGTCTGAATGATTTTAAAAAAAAGTATAGGATGTTGATCAGTATATTTTTGAAAGTAGAAAACAATTAGATTGTTGGTTGTGTTGTGTGAATGTAGATTTATCAAACCACTTTCCACTTTGTTCCTTTTCGGGGACGAAAAGTTTTAAGTGGGGGAGATTGTAACGACCCAGAAAATCTGAACCAATTTAAAAATTTTAAATTGGCTAAAATAATGGATTTTAATTATTTAAAATAAATATTTTAAATAATGGCAATGAAAAGTGAGTTGGATCTACAATTGAAAACGAATATAATTAATTATAATTATAAACAAGGCCTGAAATGGCGCTGCAGTTTCAAAAATTGAATTTAAACTTTGTCGGACTGTACCGGGTGCAAAACAATCCGGATTTTGGTGAAACAAAAAATATTTAAATCTGTTAGTGAATACCTTTCTAACGAATCTGAAAAATCGAATTTTCATAGCGGAAAGCAAAAGTTATGGCCGAATGAATTTTCAGAACGGTCGCTATGGAATTTACATAGCCCGTGAAATTGGCCATTTTGCATACGACCTCGGAATTCGACGAAACCACTTTTGTTGGATCCGGAATGTGAATTTAATGCTAGGTTTCAAATTTCATAATTTTTGAAGCTAATATGTGAGCGTGGCAAAAGAAAATGTGTTTTGGTCAATTACAGTTAAATTGGATCGACCAAAAATGGGCCTTTTTGCCAACGGTCTCAGAATTCGACGAAACTAGTTTTGTTGGGACCGTATCGTCAAAACATAGCTAGATTTATTTTTCTGGAATTTTTCGAATCAGTTTGTGGCCCTGGCAAATTAAAATGTACGTTCAAATCAAATATTGAATGTTTTATATTTTAAATTGAAGAAAAACTGACTGTAACAGTCGAATTGGCTAACGAAACATATTCCATTGTGTCCGGAATTGGGGTAAAACGCTAGGGACGACAGTCGTTGGGTTTAATTTGGGATTCGTTTAAGAAAACTCTAATTTTTGAAATAAATATATATCGGCGAATAGGAATTTTTCTTTCATTATTTATTTTAAAATAAAAAAAAATCAAAAACCCTCGTTCCTTTTCGCGACCGACGGCGCCGGTTGCTCCCCACGTCCAGACCAAAATCCCGCCGCCTCAGCCATCTTCCACCGCCGCCACCACCTTGAATCGAGAGCCCCTTCCCTCCTCTTCAAATCCGACCAGGTCCCGCCACCTCCCATCGCGCCACCTGCGAGAACGAGCCGCGTGAAGTCAGCACCTTCACCGACGTCGATCTCCCGCCTCCGACCACCGAACTGGCCATGGCTACCACCGATCTGAGCGTCGTTCGTAGCTCTTCGACGCTGCAGCCCCCGGTCGTCCTCTAGCTTAACGGATTTCGCGATAATTCAAAACCTAGTTTTGAATCAAAAGGAAGGTATACGGCTGATTTTATTTAATTTGATTTTAACACCTTTAAACCGTTGCAAACCTTTGAAAAATCATATCTTTTTCGTTCGTTAACGAAATTCGATGAAACAGGAAACATCGTGACCGTGTGGACGCCTTCTACATTTTAGAAGAGACCGCATATTTTTCTGAGCCTTCTGCCATTTTTGGTGGAGTGGAACCCAATGTGAGATTTCTGATTTAAAAACAATATGAAAAACGACGATGTATAAATTATATAGTCGATGTATGAGTTATATAAGCATTGTACACCTCTTGTATAAGCGTTGTATAAGTCGTATGTTCGATGTATAAGTTGTATATGCGTTGTAAAAATTATATATGTGTTGAAATAAAAGTGAATTGCTATATATAAATATATATATATATATATATATATATATATATATATATATATATATATATATATATATATATACGCCCCTCGTCCACAAACCATGGACGATATTTATTGGTTGTGATTGTTGTCAAAATTGATTGATAGCGAATGGTTGTTTGGGATTGTTTGTGGTTGATATTGATTGATTGTGGTTGAAAAATACCCGTTTGTGGTTGAGAAATATTTGGTTGAAACCACATAGGATTAGTTTGTGGAAATGAAATAAATATATACATGCCGCCTGCGTGCGAACTAGATGCATGATCCCCATTGTCAAAAACCGCGAGGTTTTAAGGTAGAGCGAGGAGACGTACTAGGGACGGTCCCGGTTTTAACTACCCTGCCGTTATGCTGCCGAAATTTTGAATAATATTCATGTGTTTGAATTATTTTCATTTGCTAAAACTATATTTATTCATTGAATAGAAAACCTTCATGTGTTGAATCGATATTCATTCGTTGATTAGAAATTCATGTGTTGAATGGTATTCGCGTTTTAAATATAAAAATCACATTTTTATCTATATATAGAAACTACAGAAAACCTTCATGTGTTGAATCGATATTCATTCGTTGATTTGAAATTCACGTGTTGAATGGTATTCATATTTTGAAATAAATTGTTTGATAATAAAAATCACCTTTTATCGACTATATGAACTGTGTAAAATAATCTCGTTTTGAAAGAAATTGTTTTATGAGAAAAATCCTATTTTTATCACCGATATAAAGTATATAAAATAATAGTGTTTTGAAATTAATTGTTTTACAATAAAAAAAAATCACATTTCTGTTATATACATGAATCGTTGAAATGTGAAGTGTTAAAAATAGCAACTCGTTCAAATAAATATATACGAGTTGAAATATTCATTAATTAGCTAATGATATGATTTTTGCCTATACATGTAACAGTAGAATGAATGGTGTTTTTAAACCAAATGGAATCAAATATGAAGTTGAATAGAAAATGATAAATGATAAGAACTGTATATATGTACATGCATATTTATTGAACAGGTTATAGCAAAGGGGCTAGAGAAGAGGAATAAAATTTTGTGCCTGACAAATAGGTACACATTTACTGTTTTGTTTGGGTGATGATTTTATGAGCCTGTTGGCCAGCCGCTTGGCTTTTTCTTTTTCTTTTTGACATGAGACGCCCGTGTGGCTATTTGGGAATTTTCCCAGCCCTCCCGTACAAAGGAGGTTATGGCGAAATTTTCCAAAATTTTAAGGCGTTAGTGAAATATTTGAAGTGAAAACGATATTGAAATCATTGAATGAACTATATTTATATAAATATATAAATATAAATAAAATTAAAACGAAACGAGGCCGTGCAGTTCGTATTTTGAAACCGTGATTTCAAACAACTAGTGCGGGAAATCCGACCATTGGATTTTCCCGAAACCTCAACCGTCGAGTTCGTCTTGGAAATATCTTCCCAACGGCACCAACTTATTAAAAATCCAACGGTTGGATTGTCTGGAATGTTTAATTCAAATCTGAAGAAAAACAGCGCCAGAAGCGATTATATTTATATATATATATATATATATATATATAATTATATATATTTAATCGAATAACGACGCTGCAGTTCGTATTTTGAAATCGAAAATTCAAACGATTGTACCGGGATATCCGACCGTCGGATTTTCCTGAAACTGGAACCGTTGGATTCGTTTTGAAAAGACCTTTCTAATGATGTAAATTTTGTGAAGATCCAACGGTTAGATTTTCAGATATGTGTAAATCAACTCTGAAGAAAAACAGCGCCACGACCGCGTTATGGCCCGAAGCGTCGTTTTGAATAAATTGGCTATTTTAAAATAAATAAAAATAGCGATAAATCGTTATAAAATATCATAAATGATAATGAATAGAAATAAACTGAATTAGCTCGATTTATGTAGTATTTGATGGTTGAATGTGTTTGGTGTGAAAATTACATTAAAGAACAAAATTGCTGTTGTCGAATGATTTAACCATTAAAGTAAATTGATTTGAAATTCTAAATGTATGTGAATTATTTGAGAAGGCCGAGTTAATTCTCATTTCAAATAATTGACCGATGATTGAAAGTCGAAGATGCAGACGGTGGTCGAAGACCGGAGATCTTTACCTCGTTTGGATGGCAACCGAGGTCCTGATTGGGAGGCATCCCGAAATATGGATAATAAGTGGTGATCGTTCAGACGTACGTGGTGATCGATGGGTTTGCGAGGTATTTTGTGCCTCCGGTTTCGTTCAGACCCAGAACGGACTTGCAAATGGACTGTGTGTCTGACATTGGATTTTATTCTGTGTTGATTGATCCCTATTAAATATACATCTGTTTGGCGGCGGAGAATTTATTCTTTTGCTTAACGCCCTCCTCTGAGACGCACGAGCTCAGAGGTTGTATATCGATGGACATCAGTCGCATGGCATGAATTGCCGGTGTGGCATGCTAAGATGCAGTGATCAGGGCTTCTGTTGAAAAGCAAAGTCTTGTGGTGATGATCAAAGCACTGCCTGTGTGGCGTAGCTTTGTGTATAACGTAAATTCGCGAGCCTCACACCCCGGTATGAACCAGAAACGGGAGAAGGACCTCAGGGAGGGCATGCGTTTCTTTCTAGCTAGGGTGGTGTCAGTGACCTACCAGCCCTGACATTTATATACTTTTCACCTATGTGGTAGTTGCTATTGCGAGGCACCTCGGTTTGATCGGACGATACGGGTCTGATGGTGTCATTCGTTGGCTCGTTTACGCCCCGAAGGGTGGGGAAACGTATTGTTCAGGCATTTTAATCCACATCGGTGGACCGGCCCTGACGATCCAAGGGTCGATGCGCTCTGACCCTGTGGCTCGGGCTAGAGAGTCATGAAGTCGGTAAGGACTATCTTTTGCCTTGGTTCATGATGGAAATCCAATTTCCAAATACGACATCGTGCAGTTTTGACTGTATATATATATATATGGCGACATGATATATGGTACCCATGCCGCCTATGATTGATAGTTATGATTTGAAATAGTTTTCAAAACATATAAACACTAGCAATAATATCAAATGCCTTTGTTTTATTCGTATCAATAATATTTTGGCCATTATAAGGTAAAACTCTATCCTCCGGTTTGCGTTGCATTGTGTGATGGGAACTGAGTCTTATAATGGCTTCATTTTTATAAAAAGCATGGCGATGTTTAAAAGAAAGATTTGTTTTAAAGCACTGGCAATCCAACGGAGTAAACCCGTTCCACGAAAGTGGCGTGGTCCTGTGATTTGCCAAATTATATATGTGTTGAGTAGATTTCTCATACCAGTCCCATGACTGACTCGTAGTTTGTTTCACTTTCAAACTCGGGTGCCCCTTTTTCTACATGGGCCCCTTTTTCAAACTCAGGAGCTGAAGATGGATTCTATTATTTATCTCTTTTTATGCTGTTCAGCTCCTACTGTACGTATTATGTTTGTTTTCCGCTGTAGACATTTATGTATAGCTGAACTGTCCTTGTACTAAGTAAGATCCTGTATACTGTGTAACTCTGATGATTACTTTTATCCAGTATATTCTATTGTTCATTATCTGATGTATTTATTTAATTTTGTTCTGCTATTCTCTGTTTCTGTGTTATATTCGAAAGATTACCCTTGTCTCCGTCAGCACGGGATTTGGGGTCGTCACAGTACATGAGGTATATACAACACGTATGTAATTTATATTTCGCTAATATAAATTATACACGACATTTTCCATTCAATTTCACGTTAATTTATATTTCTCACATTGGTTTTCGGAGTGCTAAAAATCGATACGATGTCAGAAAAATCCGCGGCTTCTTCTATTGGGTAGAGAGCTTCCTTACGGTCCCGATGTTTCCTGTTTCATCGAATTTCGTCAACACACCAAAAAGATATGATTTTTCAAAGTGTAAACATAAAAAAAACTCACCTTTCACGAAGGTTCAAAACTAGGTTTACGGTTTTCGCGAGAATCGGGGCACGAGGGGATGATCGGCGAGTTGGACGTGGAAGAGGGAGGAGAGGGTTGTCTGGCGGTGGTGGTTTGGTGGCGTTCAGTGGTCAGAATCGGCGGCGGCGGCACTGGGAAGGTCGGAACTTTGGAGCTTCGATTCGGGCGGCACAGGCGACGAGGGTGGCGATGCTGGGGTCGGATCTGACGAGGGGGCGAGGCGGTTCGAATGGTGGCGGTGGCGGAGTCTGGAAGCGGCTGTAGCGGCGGCGGCGGAGGAGAGAAGGTCTCGAACGGGTTTCGCCGTTGATTTTGGGGATTTTTTTTTTTTTTTTTAAATTTATGAATGGAGAATTCTGATTGGCCGAGGACTATATTAAATTTTTAAATAGTGTTTTCTCAAACGAACTCCTTTTTAAACCCAACGACTGTCGCCCCTAGCTAAATACCCCCATTCCGGACACAATGGGATATGTTTCATTGGCCAATTCGACTGTTAGAGTCAGTTTTTTTCAAATTAAAGTATAAAACATTTAATTTTTAACTTTGAACGCACATTTCAATTTGCCAGGGCCACAAACTAATTCAAAAAATTCCAGAAAAATAAATCTAGCTATGTTTTGACTCTACGGTCCCAACAAAACTAGTTTCGTCGAATTCTGAGGTCGTTTGAAAAATGGCCATTTTCGGGTCGATCCAATTTAACAGAAATTGACCAAACACATTTTCTTTTGCCACGCTCACATACTAGCTTCAAAAATTATGAAATTTGAAACCTAGCAATAGTTTGACGTCCCGGACCCAACAAAAGTGGTTTCGTCGAATTCCGAGGTCGTATGCAAAATATCAATTTTCCAGGGCTATATATTCTCTATGGCGACCATTTTGAAAATTCATTCGGCCATAACTTTTGATTCCCGTTATGAAACTTCGATTTTTCAGATTCGTTAGAAAGGTATTGACTAACAGATTTAAATAATTTTGGTTTCGCTAAAATCCGTTATAATTTCCACCCTGCACAGTTAGTCAAAGTTTGAATTCAAATTTTCGAATTGACTCACTATTTCTAATTCACTATTTTATTGAAATATTCTATTTCAATGGTTCAAATTCCTTTGAAATCACCAATTTAAAAATTTTAAATTGGCTCGTATTTTCCGGGTTATTACATGTTTGGTCGATTTCAGTAAAATTTAATCGACTAAAAAATAGCCATTTTTCAAACAGTCTCAGAATTCAACGAAATTAATTTTGTTATGACCGTATCATTAGAACAAAGACAAATATATTTTTTTCTGGATTTTTCTGAGTCCGTATGTGGCCTCAGTAAATTTATTTGTGCGAACGAATTAATTTAATAAAGAAATTAAGTATTAAATTAAATAATACAGGCCACAGACAGCCGTTTGGGCTGACGGGGCCTGTCCCATTGGATCCGGAATACGGGCTATTGGCTCGGGGCACCGTCTGCTGTACTGAAATTGAACTGGTTTGTAAGATATGGATTTAATTGTAAAAATACATTGAAAATATTATAAATAATTGAGAAAATTTAAACCCTAGGCACTATTCATTGTCTCTGCCGCTGCCACCCCCCAAATCCATGGCCACCGTCCTCCGAACTTCTCCTCCTAATTTCTCCTTCATCTCTTCGAAGTAGAACCCACTCTTTATACCAAATCGAAGCCCTTTCCTCCCTCTTTAATCTCATATGGATAGATCGTCCTCTCGTCGCCTGAAGTCCGAGTAGCAACACCCCATAGACCTCCGCTTTTCACCGCCGTCGGCCCCCTAGGCTCGACCGAGCTGAGCCAAACCACCCCCCTCATGCACGGCCCCTAGCCCTCTGTCGTGGTCTGGTTCGATCGTCAGCAGGTGTCCCAGTTCTCGAGCAATTTCCAACCCTAAGATCGAACTAGAAGTGAAAACTCACGGCCAGTATTTTGATTGGAGAAGAAAGGTTAATTTTCTAACTAATTAATTAATTAATTAAAATTATTTTAAAACTTGATTTAACCATAACTGATTCGTTTCAACTCAGAATTTGACGATTTCGGAAGAATTGGAATCGTAACAGCGAATAGAACGTGTTGAGACTAAAACGGGACCATTCTGAACAGTTTGAATTTTGGCCAAAATCTGCAACGACTGTGAGATTTCTAAATTTGAATAATTAAATAATATTTGTTATGTGAATCATTGTATGTTACTTCTGATCTGTGATGTGGTGATTGTTGTATGGTTGTTAATATTCATTGTGATATTATGATATAGCAAGTCAGTTTAGATCTATAAAATTCTAATGTAATCTCTATAAAGTTCTCATCTTTATTAGTTTTAATTTTATTTTAATTCTATTTTTATTTTTATCCCTTTATAGGTAGAAAAAAATTGAATCTTGTTTGTTTTACAAACAAAAATGAAAATTTGAATCTTTATTTTGTTTTTACAAAATAAAATGAAAAATCGAATCTTTGTTTGTTTTACAACAAAAATGAAAAGTTAAATCTTTATTTTTGGTTCAACACATAAAATGAAAAGTTGAGTTTTTGTTTTGATTAGCAAAATAAAAGAAAGGTAAATTTTTATTTTGATTTGTAAAATAATAGCATAAGGTAAATTTCTATTTTGATTTACAAAATAAAACAAAAGTTAAAGCTTTATTTTTGATTTGCAAAATAAAACAAAAATCGAATCTTTATTTTTGATTTGCAAAATAATAACAAAGGTGGAATCTTTATTTTGATTTACATAATAAGAACAAAAGATTGAATCTTTATTTTGTTTATGTTTTATAAAATAAAGGAAGTTTAAATCTTTTAAAATTTTAATTAAAAGATAAATTAATATTAGATATTTTATTTTAATTTACAATATAAAATAAAGATTAGATAATTTATTTAATTTACAAATAAAGACTAGATATTTTATTTGATTTACAAATAAAACAAAGATGAGACCTTTTATTGTGATTCATCAAATTTATACACCAAATCATATATTGTGTTATATGTGTGGACATTGAAATGACGATGTTGGGTAAATAGAAATGGTTAGACCAAAACCATATTATTATATTTGTGGATATTGAAATTACGATGTTGGGTAAATCGAAATGGTTAGACAAAAACAACTATTTTTGGTTATCATATTTTGACACCAAATTGAGTTGAGTTAGATAGGAAATACTCCCTATAGGAAAAGTGTGCATTAAGAAGACAATTAGGAAAATTTACATTTTTCTAATGTAATTAAGATAATTAGAAAATTTACATCTTTCTAATGTAATAAAGAAAATTAGAGGATTTACATTTTTCTATGTAAAATATATGTAACACCCCACATCCGTTAGTGTCACTCACAAAGGGAATGCACTAAGTTCTGTGGAGCATTTAGGGTAAAAGATGCAGATAAATTACAAGACAGATAGAAATTAAACAGCGGAAAATAAAACTTTGCTTTATTGATAAAATAGTTTGTACAATGATTTCTTTAAAATATCAGAGTATCATCTGTCTTACAAAATAAAGAAGCATAAAACAACATTTATATTCCCCAAATTTAGCAAGAGCCAGCCAGAGCATCTGAAAAGAGAATCCAAGCTAAACTTCGACAAATCTTCAAGCTGGGAAAGAGTGACAGTCCAACTTAACCTGAGCTATACTATTCCCTCCTTTACTACCTTGGGGGGGGGGGGGGACGGAAGGAAAGAAGACGAAAGAAAAACAGAGTCAGACATAAAGCCTGAGTAAGTTCAGTAACTTCTAGCATGTGAACATGGAAAAACAAAATGACATGAATTAACTGAATACAAGATAACACCATGACGATAGGGTCAGCAAGATTAGACAAGATAAGCACAAGATATACTAAGCTATGATAAACTGGATATGCTCTAATACTTTCGCCGCCTCGCTATTTCCTTGTTATACTGGTTTCTATAACTCTGCACCGCCTAACTAGTGTCCCAACTAGTAACGATAACGTGATCCCAATCCCTGTATTTTCCATTGCCTTCAGGCATACATTTATTATTTATTACCTAGATCTAATCTAGGGTTTTCTATCAAGTGCTTTCCAGATTCAACTAGAGTGTACGCTATCTGTTGAACGCTTCTCGGATTCAGGGTTTATGCCACCTAGTTCCACTAGGGATTATGCTACCTGTCGAACGATGCTCCCAAGTCTAGGACACACTACCTAGAGTGGTATATGTCCCTAGACTTCCCCACGCATGTATCGCGAATCGTTATCGCTTGTCTAGATGCACATGTCCTATAATGTGCGGCCTGAGTCCTGTGGCAGGGAAAATCAAGGAATACTGAACTCGGTCGGGAGCTTTCAGATATCTGCCGATGCAGATGCTAAGGTCTGTTTTTATTCCAGTGGCTATGGTCCCACTTGACCCCTCCCTCAACTAATGAAAGGCACTCCTTGAAGAATGAGAACTATACGCAGGCCCCTGGTGCCCCACTATCCTATGGCCATCCTCACCCATAACTAGATAGCAAGTATATGGTCTTTTGGAGTTCTCCGCCTTTCCGCTACACGTATCTCGATTGACTCAAGATGGATGGTAGACGACGAGTTGCTATCACAAGGCTACCGTTTTCTCGCCGAATCACGCTGGTACATCCTAGTCTTTAGGTTGCCATATATTGCAACCAAGGCATAACCCTAGTTCTTCTACGTAGACCTTAACCTCTGTGAGCCAAGGAGGATCATCTGCAGCCTCACTGAGGGATACCAAGAGTACCCTCACGTCCCCTCGAAGCCTCGGGCTTCGTAACCCAATTCGTTGGAGCCTTCTTTTTACTCAGACGGACATTCGCTCCTTCCCGTGTTATAATAAGAATTACTACTTAGTTTTACTAACTAAGATTTACCACTTAGTTTCTAGAATCGTTGTTTTCTTAACTAAGGTTTACTACTTAGTTCTCTTTCCCGTCAATTTGAATTGGTTAAGTGTCATTAGTAAATTCAAGCCAACTTAACCCTCTTCATTCATCCTGTTATACTGGTTAAGTGTTATCAGTAATTCATGTTGACTTAACCCCACCACAAACCAAGTTATATTGGTTAAGTATTTCTTATTACTTAACCCTACCCATTCACCCTGTATTGGTTAGGTGTTCCTTGCCCGTCTGTTTTAACTGACATGTTATTATTAATGGTTAAGTATTATCCCTTCACGTTTTAGACTTAACCCTATTCCTTTATCACAATCTGATGGATAAGTGTTTCAAGTTCACTTAACCCTACGGTCTAGCCAGGCTAACATATCAAATTGGCTAAGTGTATTAAATTTTACTTAACCCCAACCTCTAGTCTAGTTAACATGTTAATTTGGCCAAGTGTATCAACTTTACTTAACCCCCACCTTCTAATCTAGTTAACATGTTAATTTGGCTAAGTGTTTTATTAGTTACTTAACCCCTACAAATCTTGTCTTGTTACCATGTTAAGTTGGTTAAGTGTCCCTATGGACTTAGCCCTCCCATTCTAGCTTAACTGTGCTAGTTGGTTAAGTGTTCCTATGGACTTAACCCTCCCATTCTAGCTTAACTGTATTAAGTGTCTGTATGAACCTAACCCCACCCACCGGTCTGGTTATCATGTTGAATCGGTTAAGTGTCTTAGTTAACTTAACCATACCATTCTTGTTCTAGCTTTAAATAAATAAATTAAAGCCACGACCACTCACATTAGACAGATATTGTTGCGAATACTGGATATGCTGGTTGGTTCCGGGCAGGTTTACATCGCAACTCAATCTAACCTCGGGTTAGGCATATTCGTGTTTTCTAAGTTCAAAAGGGTTTTGATTAATTTTCAAATCAGGTTTTGAAAGCAACCATCCCGTCCGTCGGATCAGTTAGGGATAGCCAGGTAGAGCAGGAAACTTGTATTTTCCAAACCCAAGCCTAGACACTATCCTCTCTGTCACCGTAGAACTTTCTGGTGTGTTATTAAAAGAGATGTCGTTAACAAACCTTTAATTTGTCTAAATTTACATTTCTCATTTAGGACAAATTCTATAAGTAAATCATTCCTAGGTTACTTATTTCATAATTCCTCTTTTAATGTAAATTGTCAACATTTATTCTTATGGCCCATTTTCCCCTCTATATCATATTTATGCCTTTTTGGTATGTAAACTATACCAAATTAAATGTCACTAACCATGATTTTGCTAAACCTGACAGGTATTCCCAATTAAGGCCAATTTCAATATGCCAAATTAGCTAACCCAATACTGCTTGAATCTTCTAATTACAGTTCATGTCAAACTAGACTTACTATTCTAGTTCACAGTTCATGTAAATGCTAGATTTATAATTCAATACTATATTCAAATTATACACCCTATGTCAAATTTATCCAATTTGCATTTCTATGAACATGCCATAATACATGTTCCCAATTTATGCCAATTTCCAAGTGTATAACTATGTTTTTAGTAAATTTCATATTTTGCCCAAATCGTATTCCCACCGTTCGTATAATCGTGATTCAACCTAGATTATAGATAAATCTTGATCCGTAGAAAATAGGGAATGAACCAAAGATGCTATGAAAAAGATAGGCATAATAACTGGCATAAAATGATAATTTACTAATTACAGACCTAACGAATTACACTGAAATTGATTTAAAACGTCGAAGGCCTATAGGTCTGAAAATATTATGGCATAAAAAGGGTTGAATAACGATGTAGGTTCAAGAACATGGGTAGACCGAACTTAATAGGTACATTCCCAAGGTCTAAAACCAAAGAAAACCAAGAATAGATAGAATAGAGACGTAGGTTCAAGAACATGGGTAGACCTAACTTAATAGGTAAATTCCCAAGGTCTAAAACCAAAGAAAACCAAGAATAGACAGAATAGAAAATCAGGTTTATACCCAATCTCACAGTCAAAAAACTTAAGCAACACTTTCCTAGTAATGAATCATAGGTGTTTAGTCACAATTGTCCTTGTTATGTCATAGGTAATAGTTTATGTTTTCTACTCAAAGGCATAGGTTTGTGTTCATAGTCTAGGAAATAATTCTCATAGTCACAGTCACAGTCATAGGAAATGTTCATATCATAGGCAATGTTCATAGTCATAGGCAATTTTCATAGTCAAAGAGGCATATGGTTCTAAGGTCCATAGTTTCATAGTCACGGTCTTATTTGTCCTCGAATCATGATATTTCTTAATTAGGTCCAAAGAAATAGGCACTGATTCGAATAGAAAGAATTGGCATACTCTTTTATTCCTTTAATTTCATGTCACAGAAAGAGAAACGTTCAAATCATAGAAGTAACTGACTTACAGAGATTAGATTAGAATAGAAAGACGGCGTTGCGACGTTGCTCGAAACCCTTTGAGTTAGCCTTTGAATCTTTAATCTTGATTCGAATCTCCTCTTGACAACTTGAGCAGCACATCCTCGTCTTGATTTATTTTATATATTACTTATTTATATATTTTCTCAGAGGCAGCATAAGGATAGAAAAGAATTGTGAATAGAGAAGGAGACTAGGGCTGTTTAAATAGTGTAGAAGTCAACGAATCTGGTCAGAATGGCGTCCGGATACAGAAAAACGAATCAGGTTCAGAAAGCTGGAAAAAGCGGGGGGGGGGGGGGTCGACACCCACGTCGACTACCCAGTCGACCTGGGTGACCCAGGTCGATTACCAGTAGACCTGGGTGACCCAGGTCGATTACCAGTCGACCTAGGTGCCTTGGGCGGGAAAATTCCCGCCCAGCCCAATCTGGGTCCGATTTTGAATTTCGAACTCGTTTTCTGACCTGTTTTGAAATTTGAACTTCGCTGAATCTTCCGGAGGCCATATTTTCTTCATACGGACTCCGATTTACGCAAACTCGGACTCGTTTTCATGCAGAATTCCGAGATGAACACAATGGCGTAGCCCTTTTCCCTTGATTTTGATTTTAATTTCTAATCTTGCCTTGATTGGTGAATCCTAGTGTTACAGAATTACGGGGTGTTACATTCTCCCCCACTTAAAAGGATTTCGTCCCCGAAATCTCCAAGTTAGGAAGAATGTGTCCTACCATCCAATCACCCATCTACTCAACCACTCAATCACAGGCATTCATTGTCTTTAAAAGGAATTCTAATGCTTTCATGTTCATATGCATAGTGTGTGTATATGTATTTATCTAATGCAAAATTAGGCGGTCTACTGATTCAGTTGACCTCCTTTATGCGAATCATGTCAGTGCCATGCGTCCAATCATGTATGCAAGCATCCCTAGTTTTGTAAATACTATATGAATGCACAGCCATTCATCTATATGCAACATCCATATGATAACATATCAAGTTCAACTTATAAACAAATACATATCTGTAAATGCAATATGAAAGCGTTCGAACTGATCTAGTGTCTAATATGTATGCATATGCATCCACGAGCAACCATTAGCAACCACTTGCAACCACCAACCATAACATGTTTCAAACACATGTTTACATCCATTGGCTTCTACCTAAGGATCGAAGATACGACCTAGAGGATATACTTTGGAAAGAGAGAAACAATTATGTGTAAAGCTCCTACAAAAAGAAATCAAGGATGCACCCTTAAGGAAAAGGGTATGATGCTAGTATCTAGCCTTCCTGAGCTTTACTCTACTGTATCTTAACTATTTTAACTTCACAATTGTGAAGTTCCTGATCTGCATTTCCAAAATAAACAGATGTCAATCACGGTACCAAGTATATGTACTAAGATGATTAGAGGTCTCCCTCTTATCCGCCATGCCATAACTATAAGGGTCGAAAGGTTACTACGTGCTTTTTAGAGTGCCTGCCACAACTATTCATCTCTCACGCAACCCATCCTAATCGAACTCGACATTCCTCAAGTACAAACCCCAAAGGCCTAAACCAATATCAGACAAGCACCCAAGGAATATCTCCTCCGAATTTAGACGATCTACGTGAGACGATATAAGCAAACTCAATAGTTATTCTCAAATCCCTACTAACCAAAAATAAACTGGTCGGACCACCAATTGAATTTGAGACTCTATTGGAATCTTTCTACTATACAAGTACTATGGTGCAGAGACTCAACTATGGAAGAAAATATGAACAAATGCGAAGTGCTAAAACCGAAAGAGTACGGACAGAAAACTAAACTCTTCGAACAGAACTTTACTACCTTTCTCCTAGGTATGCTTAGTGGTGAAAATATATACTTGCTGAAACACCCCACCTCCGATAGGATCACTCTCAAAGGGAATGCCCTAATTTTGGTGGAGGTTTAAAAGTATAAGTCACAGATACACAAGACAGATATAAATACACATATTTTTGAAACAGCGGAAAACAACAACAATTTTTATTTCAACAAAATACGTGTTACACAAACCATGTCATAATTGTCTTATAATACTTCCAAACACCATTACATTTTCATAACTGTCTTGATTTCATAACTTAAAGAAGCATAAAAATAAAAGTAAATTGCATAAGTCCCCATAGTTGCAATCTAAATCCAAAGTCCAAAACGAAAGAGATCCAAGCAATACATTCTTTCTCTTCAAGCTGGATGTGAAAACTGGTCAAGCTGCGGTATTCCCTCCCTGTGGACCTGGGGGGGAAACGAAAGAAAAGAAGACGAAAGAAAAGTAGAGTCAGACATAAAGCCTGAGTAAGTCTAGGACTACTCAGTCTATGAATAAAGAACTGGGCATGATAAGTATAAACTGGAAATGGGAAAGCACCATAAACTAAGTTAAGTTGTCTAGGGTCTAATATACTTATCGTACCCCATATTAATCTCCGCATCCATATAAACTAGTTCCCAATAGGCACCCCATAATCAGGGTGAAGTGATCCGTTTCTAATGATCGGCTCCTACTCGCGTAGTTACATGTGTCTTACGGCCCCCGATGTTGTAGTTTCCTATGCTGGTCCCACCATGGGGTGTATCAAGTCCAATGGTGGCGGCCCGACACAATTCTAGAATGCACAGGTGTACTACTGGTGCCCAGTGCCTTATTTTTCTGCGTCGGAGTGTGTGCATGCCCGCACCTCGTTAGAACCTACACTGCTGCACCACCGCCGTCGATTTTGACCTCTTACTGTCAACCCAGTAATCGTGCCCCACCCTGCCTAGTTCAGGGTATCCTGATACACCTTGTAGGGTTACTGCTGAAAAGGGTCCCCCGCGACTAGGTTTTCTATTTCTAGCCAACATGCTAAGTTGGTTAAGTGTTTTGTAAACCTAACCCCCAATCAGTCTGTATAGTTTAGCATGTTCCATTTTTAATCAAGTATTAATTCAATTTACTTAATCCTACCAATCCCGACTCAGCCTTAATTGTCTTATTAAAGCCTCGACCTCTCACATTAGACAGATATTGTTGTGGCTGCCTATTGCCGGTTGGGTCCGGGCAGTCTTACGCCACAACTCAGTCTATCCTTGGGTCCTTATTGGGCTCCGTGTTTAACCACCCACATTGGATAGGTATTGTTGTGACTACTGGACAGCCGGTCAGTTCCGGGCAGGTTTACATCACAACTCAATCCAACCTCGGGTTAAACACATCGTATTTTTTAAATTTACATATTTTGTCTCTTTTCTTTTTATATGTAAATATTTGCGGCCCATTATTCAAATTCATCTTTGTTGGGTAAAATTAATTTACACCACTTAATTTTTTTCAAGGTCGTTGGCATGCGTCAAACATGCCAACAAATGTGTTCTATATTTTAACCCAAACATCATTACCCCCGTTTTATACGTTCGCTACAATATAACAAACGTTGGGTTTAACATTTAAACCCAACTTAGCCACATGAAAAAGGGGAGGCTTAGAACATGGTGTTTATATATTCTAAGTAACATAAAAAGGGGAGTGTGAACGCATGAACTTGCAACATAGCGAACCGATAAACCTAAATTTGGCACTTGTGAACTTGCATTGTAATACCATATAATCATGGCATAAACTTACCTAAACATGAAATCATGGTTTTTGATCTGTTCATATAATCATGGCATAAACATACCTAAACATGAAATCAGGGTTTTTGATCTATTCATATAATCATGGCATAAATATACCTAAACATGAAATCATGGTTTTTAATCTATTCATGCAAACTTGCAATTGGAATGTAAATCTAACTTAGCTATGTGTCACATATATTATCATATGATTTTGATAACAATATAGGCCTAAAACATGTTTTCCAATTAGGCATAACACCAAACATAGTTTAGTCATGTTCATAGAGTCAACACAAGTTCACAAAGATGCTTACTTTTGTCTCTAATACAAAAGTATGGTTTTACACTTGAATCATGATGCCAATTCCATCATAAATTCACATAAGTCATAATACCCAAATGGGTCCAACTACACAAAAAGTGATTATAATATATATTAAGTTGGCATAATAGTGAATCATATACTTGCATGAATCTCAAATAAACTACCACAAACATGTAGTTGTTAACTTTCAACATGAATCACATACTTGCAAATATCCAATCGTTATACCACAACATCCCAAATCGTTTAGAATCAAAGCAACATACAAATATGAATTATTATCACCACAAGTCAAATACAATTCTATTTCTCATTTTACACAAATCAAAACACCATTATTTATTCACATCGAAATAGCACTCTACTTACAACGTATGACGAATCTTCAATTCAGGAATCTGAATTCTGAATTTGGAGATGTTATCCTTTGTTGTAGGCGTTGTTTTGATTTAGTTGTCGTTGCTTTAAGCTTTTGAATTGTCTCCTAATCGTCTCTTAATTTTGACGGCTATTCTAGTCCTTCCTCAGCAGTATGACGGTCTCATTCTCATTTTTATTTGTATGAATTAGGTGGAGTCTTAGGTCCTTTTTATAGAGTTTGTGAATTGATTAGGACCGTCGATGGAGCTTGGATTAATATTAGCCATTCTTTTGAAGGAGAGACCAATCAGGAGCTGACACCTAGCCCTAGTGGCAAGGCAAGGCTCAGGAATTCGGCTAAGCACAGAACAGGCCAGAAAACACAAGCAGGTGCACCAGGCCAAAATGGCCCGACCGGGGAGGTCGACCCCCAGGTCGACTCTAGATTCGACCTGGCCTGGGGCAGGTCGACCCCAACAGGCACCCCATAATCAGGGTGAAGTGATCTGTTTCTAATGATCGGCTCCTACTCCCATAGTTACATGTGTCTTACAGCCCCCGATGTTGTAGTTACCTATGCTGGTCCCACCATGGGGTGTATCAAGTCCCATGGTGGCGGCCCGACACAATTCTAGAATGCACAGGTGTACTACCGGTGCCCAGTGCCTTATTTTTCTGCGTCGGAGTGTGTGCACGCCCGCACCCCGTTAGAACCTACACTGCTGCACCATCGCCGTCGATTTTGACCTCTTACAGTCAGCCCAGTAATCGTGCCCCACCCTGCCTAGTTCAGGGTATCCTGATACACCTTGTGGGGTTACTTCTGAAAAGGGTCCCCCGCTACTAGGTTTTCTATTTCTAGCCAACATGCTAAGTTGGTTAAGTGTTTTGTAAACCTAACCCCCAATCAGTCTGTATAGTTTAGCATGTTCCATTTTTGATTAAGTATTAATTCAATTTACTTAATCCTACCAATCCTGACTCAGCCTTAATTGTCTTATTAAAGCCTCGACCTATCACATTAGACAGATATTGTTGTGGCTGCCTGTTGCTGGTTGGGTCCGGGCAGTCTTACGCCACAACTCAGTCTAACCTCGGGTACTTATTGGGCTCCGTGTTTAACCACCCACATTGGATAGGTATTGTTGTGACTACTGGACAGTCGAGCGGTTCCAGGCAGGTTTACATCACAACTCAATCCAACCTCGGGTTAAACACATCGTATTTTCTAAATTTACATATTTTTTCTCTTTTCTTTTTATATGTAAATATTTGCGGCCCATTATTCAAATTCATCTTTATTGGGTAAAATTAATTTACACCACTTAATTGTTTTTCAAGGTCGTTGGCATGCGTCAAACATGCCAACACATGTGTTCTATATTTTAACCCAAACGTCATTACCCCCGTTTTATACGTTCGCTACAATATAACAAATGTTGGGTTTAACATTTAAACCCAACTTAGCCACATGAAAAAGGGGAGGCTTAGAACATGGAGTTTATATATTCTAAGTAACATAAAAAGGGGAGTGTGAACGCATGAACTTGCAACATAGCGAATTAATTAACCTAAATTTGGTACTTGTGAACTTGCATTGTAATAGCATATAATCATGGAATAAACATGCCTAAACATGAAATCATGGTTTTTGATCTGTTCATATAATCATGGCATAAACATACCTAAACATGAAATCAGGGTTTTTGATCTATTCATATAATCATGGTATAAGTATACCTAAACATGAAATCATGGTTTTTAATCTATTCATGCAAACTTGCAATTGGAATGTAAATCTAACTTAGCTATGTGTCACATATATTATCATATGATTTTGATAACAATATAGGCCTAAAACATGTTTTCCAATTAGGCATAACACCAAACATAGTCTAGTCATGTTCATAGAGTCAACACAAGTTCACAAAGATGCTTACTTTTGTCTCTAATACAAAAGTAGGTTTTACACTTGAATCATGATGCCAATTCCAACATAAATTCACATAAGTCATAATACCCAAATGGATCCAAACTACACTAAAAGTGATTATAATATATATTATGTTGGCATAATAGTGAATCATATACTTGCATGAATCTCAAATAAACTACCCCAAACATGTACTTGTTAACTTTCAACATGAATCACATACTTGCAAATATCCAATCGTTATACCACAACATCCCAAATCGTTTAGAATCAAAGCAACATACAAATATGAATTATTATCACAACAAATCAAATACAATTCTATTTCTCATTTTACACAAATCAAAACACAATTATTTATTCACATCGGAATAGCACTCTACTTACAACGTATGATGAATCTTCAATTCAGGAATCTGAATTCTGAATTTGGAGATGCTATCCTTTGTTGTAGGCGTTGTTTTGATTTAGTTGTCGTTGCTTTAAGCTTTTGAATTGTCTCCTAATCGTCTCTTAATTTTGACGGCTATATCTAGTCCTTCCTCAGCAGCATGACGGTCTTATTCTCATTTTTATTTAGATGAATTAGGTGGAGTCTTAGGTCCTTTTTATAGAGTTTGTGAATTGATTAGGACCGTCGATGGAGCTTGGATTAATATTAGCCGTTCATTTGAAGGAGAGACCAATCAGGAGCTGACACCTAGCCCTAGCGACAAGGCAAGGCTCAGGAATTCGGCTAAGCACAGACCAGGCCAGAAAACACAAGCAGGTGCACCAGGCCAAAATGGCCCGACCGGGGAGGTCGACCCCCAGGTCGACTCTAGAGTCGACCTGGCCTGGGGCAGGTCGACCCCCAGGCAGGTCGACCTGGTGGATTGGGCGGGAACTTTTCCTGCCTACGCTGATTGGGTTGAAATTCAAATCTGTTTTCGAAATTTGAATTTTCTGAAACTTCATCGGGCCATAATTGGGACATACGGACTCCGATTTACAAAATTTCGGACTCTATTTTGCGTAATTTTCCGAGACGAACGCAATGGCGTATCCCGTTTCCCTTAATTCTTGGATTTGAATTTAGTTATACTTTAATTTGTGAATTTCACTGTTATAGAATACACGGTGTGTTACACTTGCCCTTCTAAAAATCTTGTTCCTCGTTCTTGCCCTTGTCCTTAATTATATGCCCTATCGTACCCTAGTAAAGATACTTCCTTTTATCTTAGGTTTTATAATTTCTTCCTCCTTCATGAGCTAAATCTACGTCTATGAATTCCTCATCCTAAGGTTGTGCTCCCTAGCCAAACTCCTCATCCCCTTCCGTGTGCAATCATGTTGACAAATCTCTCAAAAGTTGCCTCCATCGTACAGAAAACCCTACAAAGCTTGACAGAAAACTGGCCGCAGGTGAAACTACTATGGCTATAGATGGAAGCCAGGCACTACTTCGCCCATCGATGAGGTTACCTCCCAGAAAGCCAGGAGCCCCAGAGACTCAAGAAAGAAGGAGACAAGAATTTAAACAGAGGAAGAGAAGATAGTGCGTATGGCTTTGGGGAATATGCCTTTAAAACAAATCTTTTGCTTCTTTTAAAACCGTTTGAAAATAATTTTTCAAATCTTTTATCTGATCCGGTAACCTTCAGCTCTGATACCACGTGTAACACCCCACATCCGTTAGTGTCACTCACAAAGGGAATGCACTAAGTTCTGTGGAGCATTTAGGGTAAAAGATGCAGATAAATTACAAGACAGACAAAAATTAAACAGCGGAAAATAAAACTTTGCTTTATTGATAAAATAGTTTGTACAATGATTTCTTTACAATATGAGAGTATCATCTGTCTTACAAAATAAAGAAGCATAAAACAACATTTATATTCCCCAAATTTAGCAAGAGCCAACCATAGCATCTGAAAAGAGAATCCAAGCTAAACTTCGACAAATCTTCAAGCTGGTAAAGAGTGACAGTCCAACTTAACCTGAGCTATACTATTCCCTCCTTTACTACCTGGGGGGGGGGGAAGGAAAGAAGACGAAAGAAAAACTGAGTCAGACATAAAGCCTGGGTAAGTTCAGTAACTTCTAGCATGTAACATGGAAAAACAAAATGACATGAATTAACTGAATACAAGATAACACCATGACGATAGGGTCAGCAAGATTAGACAAGATAAGCACAAGATATAATAAGCTAAGATAAACTGGATATGCTCTAATACTTTCGCCGCTTCGCTATTTCCTTTTTATACTGGTTTCTAGCACCGCCTAACTAGTGTCCCAACTAGTAACGATAACGTGATCCCAATCCCTGTATTTTCCATTGCCTTCAGGCATACATTTATTATTTATTACCTAGATCTAATCTAGGGTTTTCTATCAAGTGCTTTCCAGATTCAACTAGAGTTTACGCTATCTGCTGAACGCTTCTCGGATTCAGGATTTATGCCACCTAGTTCCACTAGGGATTATGCTACCTGTCGAACGATGCCCCCAAGTCTAGGACACACTACCTAGAGTGGTATATGTCCCTAGACTTCCCCACGCATATATCGCGAATCGTTATCGCTTGTCTAGATGCACATGTCCTATAATGTGCGGCCCTAGTCCTGTGGCAGGGCAAATCAAGGAATACAGAACTCGGTCGGGAGCTTTTAGATATCCGCCGATGCAGATGCTAAGGTCTGTTTTTATTCCAGTGGCGATGGTCCCACTTGACCCCTCCCTCAACTAATGAAAGGCACTCCTTGAAGAATGAGAACTATACGCAGGCCGCCGGTGCCCCACTATCCTATGGCCATCCTCACCCATAACTAGATAGCAAGTATATGGTCTTTTGGAGTTCTCCGTCTTTCCGCTTCACGTATCTCGATTGACTCAAGATGGATGGTAGACGACGAGTTGCTATCACAGGGCTACCGTTTTCTCGCCGAATCACGCTGGTCCATCCTAGTCTTTAGGTTGCCATATATTGCAACCAAGGCATACCCCTGGTTCTTCTACATAGACCTGAACCTCTGTGATCCCAGGAGGATCATCTGCAGCCTCACAGAGGGATACCAAGAGTACCCTCACGTCCCCTCGAAGCCTCGGGCTTCGTAACCCAATTCGTTGGAGCCTTCTTTTTACTCAGACGGACATTCGCTCCTTCCCGTGTTATACTAAGAATTACTACTTAGTTTTACTAACTAAGATTTACCACTTAGTTCCCAGAATCGTTTTTTTCTTAACTAAGGTTTACTACTTAGTTCTCTTTCCCATCAATTTGGATTGGTTAAATGTCATTAGTAAATTCAAGCCAACTTAACCCTCTTCATTCATCCTGTTATACTGGTTAAGTGTTATCAGTAATTTATGTTGACTTAACCCCACCACAAACCAAGTTATATTGGTTAAGTATTTCTTATTACTTAACCCTACCCATTCACCCTGTATTGGTTAGGTGTTCCTTGCCCGTCTGTTTTAACTGACATGTTATTATTAATGGTTAAGTATTATCCCTTCACGTTTTAGACTTAACCATATCCCTTTATCACAATCTGATGGTTAAGTGTTTCAAGTTTAGTTAACCCTATGGTCTAGCCCAGCTAACATATCAAATTGGCTAAGTGAATTAAATTTTACTTAACCCCAACCCGTAGTCCAGTTAACATGTTAATTTGGCTAAGTGTATTAACTTTACTTAAACCCCACCTTCTACTCTAGTTAACATGTTAAATTGGCTAAGTGTTTTCTTAGTTACTTAACCCTTACAAATCTTGTCTTGTTACCATGTTAAGTTGGTTAAGTGTCCCTATGGACTTAGCCCTCCCATTCTAGCTTAACTGTGTTAGTTGGTTAAGTGTTCCTATGGACTTAACCCTCCCATTATAGCTTAACTATATTAAGTGTCTGTATGAACCTAACCCCACCCACCGGTCTGGTTATCATGTTGAATCGGTTAAGTGTCTTAGTTAACTTAACCCTACCATTCTTGTTCTAGCTTTAACTAAATAAATTAAAGCCACGACCACTCACATTAGACAGATATTGTTGCGAATACTGGATATGCCGGTTGGTTCCGGGCAGGTTTACATCGCAACTCAGTCTAATCTCGGGTTAGGCATATTCGTGTTTTCTAAGTTCAAAAAGGTTTTTATTAATTTTCAAATCAGGTTTTGAAAGCAACCATCACGTCCGTCGGATCAGTTAGGGATAGCCAGGGAGAGCAGGAAACTTGTATTTTCCAAACCCAAGCCTAGACACTATCCTCTATGTCACCCTAGAACTTTCTGGTGTGTTATTAAAAGAGATGTTGTTAACAAACCTTTAATTTGTCTTAATTTACATTTCTCATTTAGGACCAATTTTATAAGTAAATCATTCCTAGTTTACTTATTTCCTAATTCCTCTTTTAATGTAAATTGTCAACATTTATTCTTATGGCCCATTTTCCCCTCTATATCATATTTATGCCTTTTTGGTATGTAAACTATACCAAATTAAATGTCACTAACCATGATTTTGCTAAACCTGACAGGTATTCCCAATTAAGGCCAATTTCAATATGCCAAATTAGCTAACCCAATACTACTTTAATATTCTAATTACAGTTCATGTCAAACTTGACTTACTATTCTAGTTCACAGCTCATGTAAATGCTAGATTTACAAGTCAATACTATATTCAAATTACACACCCTATGTCAAATTTATCCAATTTGCATTTCTATGAACATGCCATAATACATGTTCCCAATTTATGCCAATTTCCAAGTTTATAACTATGTTTTTAGTAAATTTCATATTTTGCCCAAATCGTATTCCCACCGTTCGTATAATCTTGATTCAACCTAGATTATAGATAAATCTAGATCCATAGAAAATAAGGAATGAACAAAAGATGCTATGAAAAAGATAGGCATAGTAACTGGCATAAAATGATAATTTACTAATTACAGACCTAACGAATTACACTGAAATTGATCTAAAACGTCGAAGGCCTATAGGTCTGAAAATCTTATGGCATAAAAAGGGTTGAATAATGATGTAGGTTCAAGAACATGGGTAGACCTAACTTAATAGGTAAATTCCCAAGGTCTAAAACCAAAGAAAACCAAGAATAGAAAGAATAGAGACGTAGGTTCAAGAACATGGGTAGACCTAACTTAATAGGTAAATTCCCAAGGTCTAAAACCAAAGAAAACCAAGAACAGTCAGAATAGAAAATCAGGTTTATACCCAATCTCACAATCACAAAAATTAAGCAACACTTTCCTAGTCATGAATCATAGGTGTTTAGTCACAATTGTCCTTGTTATGTCATAGGCAATAGTTTATGTTTTCTAATCAAAGGCATAGGCTTGTGTTCATAGTCTAGGAAATAATTTTCATATTCACAGTCACAGTCATAGGCAATGTTCATAGTCAAAGAGGCATATGGTTCTAAGGTCCATAGTTTCATAGTCACAGTCTTATTTGTCCTCGAATCATGACAGTTCTTAATTAGGTCCAAAGAAATAGGCACTGATTCGAATAGAAAGAATTGGCATACTCTTTTATTCCTTTAATTTCATGTCACAGAAAGAGAAACGTTCAAATCATAGAAGTAACTGACTTACAGAGATTAGATTAGAATAGAAAGACGGCGTTGCGACGTTGCTCGAAACCCTTTGAGTTAGCCTTTGAAGCTTTAATCTTGATTCGAATCTCCTCTTGACAACTTGAGCAGCACTTCCTCTTCTTGATTTATTATATATAACTTATTTATATATTTTCTTAGAGGCAGCATAAGGATAGAAAAGAATTGTGAATAGAGAAGGAGACTAGGGCTGTTTAAATAGTGTAAAAGTCAATGAATCTGGTCAGAATGGCGTCCGGATATAGATCAACGAATCAGGTTCAGAAATCTGGAAAAAGCGGAGGGGGGTCGACCCCCAGGTCGACTACCCAGTCGACCTGGGTGACCCAGGTCGACTACCCAGTCGACCTGGGTGACCCAGGTCGACTACCCAGTCGACCTGGGTGCCTTGGGCGGGAAAATTCCCGCCCAGCCCAATCTGGGTCCGATTTTGAATTTCGAACTCATTTTCTGCCTATTTTGAAATTTGAACTTCGCTGAATGTTCCGGAGGCCATATTTTCTTCATACGGACTCCGATTTACGCAAACTCGGACTCGTTTTCATGTAGAATTCCGAGATGAACGCAATGGCGCAGCCCGTTTCCCTTGATTTTGATTTTAAATTCTAATTCTTCCTTGATTGGTGAATCTTAGTGTTACAATATAAGATTTACATTTTTCTATGTGAAGATGAAAGATTTACCATTTTTCTTTGTAACAATGGAAGGTTTACATTTTTCAATGTAAAGGTAAGAATTTACATTTTTCATTGTAAGAGAATAAGAGATAAAATATTTACATTCTATAAAAACATAAAAAGTACATCTTTATGTTATAAAAACGAATAGGATAAAAAGTTCATTTTTGTGTATTTAAAACGAATAGGATAAAAATTTTATTTTTGTGTATATAAAACGAATGAGATAAAAAGTTCATTTTTGTGTATTTAAAACGAATAGGATAAAAAGTACATTTTTGTGTATTTAAAATGAATTAGATAAAAAGGTATATTTTTATGTATTAAACAGGAATAGGATAGGAAGTACATTTTTATGTTATAAAAATGAATTAGACAAAGTACATTTTTATTAAATATAAAAATGTACATCGTTGAAAACGTCATTTTTGGTCGCATTAGAATTGACGAACAAAAATATCATTTTTATTGAATATAAAAATGTACATCGTTGAAAACGTCTTTTTTGGTCGCATTCGAATTGGCAAACAAAAATATCATTTTTATTGAATATAAAAATGTACATCATTAAAAATGTCATTTTTGTCGCATTAGAATTGGCGAACAATGAATATTGTTTTTATAGGATAAAAAGGAATGGATTTTAAATAGGGGAAATTGCCAAATGGTTTATATATTTAAATATAAATATAAAATTTAACGAAACGAGAGCGACAGTTCGCATATCGACAATCGTAACTTCAAACGATTATTCCGAAAGATCTGACTGTTGGATTTTCCCAAACTTGAACCTTTAGGACCGCTTTGGGAAGAGCTTTCCAACGATATAAATTTCAACAAAATCTGACGGTTAAATTTCGAGCTATTTTGAATAAATAAAAATAGCGATAAATAGTTATAAATATATGTGAAATGTTTTAAACTATAATTATGCGACAATTATTTTAAAAGACCGAGTTTAACTCATTTCATATAATTGCACGGCGATTAAATCAAAGATGTAAGAAGACGATGGTTGAAGACCAGCGATCTTCACATCGAATGGACGACGACTACTGATGCCTTGGACTGACTTTCTCCCAGGACGGGTTTGAAGCTGTAGTTGGTCGGACGTGTGTGTTGGTCGTGCGGATAAGCGAGCGCCTTTGTGGTGTCTCCTGTTTCGTTCAGACCTAGAACGGACTTGTAAATGGATGCGTGTCTGATGTTCGAGTTCATCACATGTAATTAAATCGATTTGTATTAATATATGTATGTTTGGTGGTGGAGAATCTATTCTCTACTTAACACCCGGATATATAGTAATAGTTATCGATCGCATGGCGTGAATTGCCAATGTGGCACGCCAAGATGCAATGATCAAGGCTTTGTTGAAAAGCAGGCCTTGTGGTCGATGATCAAAGCATAGCCTGTTTAGGCATAGCTTTGTGTATAGCGTGACTTCGCGAGCCTCACACCCCGGTATGAGTCAAAAACGGGATATGAACCGTAGGGAGTGCATACGTTTCTTTCTAGCTAGAAGTGGTGTTTGGGCTTTGACACAGCCCGGCATTTTACTATGTGGATTATGGATTGAGGTACTTTGTTTTTTTTATAGGCTGGAAGTGGTCATATTATAGGTCCAAAAGGGCCAGGAAACGTGTATGTTCAGGAATTTCCAATCCACTACCGTTAGGTAGGGACCGGCCCTACCGTTTCAAGGGTTGCCCATAGGTGTGATCCTGAGGCATTTGCTATAGTGTCTCGAATCAGAAGAGGACGATCCCTAGCCTCGATTTCATGACAGAAAACCAATTCCCAATATGACAACATTTCGGTTTTGATTGTAAACTTATATACGGCGACATAGTAGGATGGGGTACTATGCCGTCTAGGATTGATATATTTATATTGACGTATTTTAATACTGCTTAAACACTAATAATAATATTAAAATATTACTTTTCACGTATTAAGCATGTTTGATCATCATAAGGGAAAACTCTATCCTCCTGTGTGCGTTGCATTGTGTGATAAGACTTGAGTCTTATGATGATTTCATTTTTCAAAAGTCATTTTGCTGTTTTATATAAACTTTATAAAAGTATGCACTGGCAATCCAATGGAGTAAACCCGTTCCGCGTTAGCGGCGTGGTCCTGAGATTTGCCACGTTGTTAGATAATTTAGTTAAGAATTCTCACACCAGTCCCATGACTAACTCGTAGTTTGTTTCACTTTTGCAAACTCGGGTGCCCTCTTTCCACACGGGCAACCAATTGACAGGTTCAGGTGATACATTCTGATTGGAGCTTGCTTGGACGGAAGAAGAAGAAGATCTTTTCTCTAGTTTTTACTTCTGCTTGAGATATTTTACCTTCTGTAGCTTTGATATATGTGATGGAGTTTGAGACTTGTTTCTTTCCATTTGAAAACTTATTTCCCTTTTTATTGATACTCTTTATTTGGCTAAGTTGTATCCTGTACTGCGTACTCTGATGTATTAGATATTATGATGCTGATGACATTTATTTCCGCTACAATGGTTTATGTGTTATGATAATTTTCTAAGATCTGTTTTTGTTGTAAATATGTTGTATTCCAAAATGATTATCCTTACTTTCATACTATGGAAGTTTGGGTTTATCACACGTTTGGTGTAGCTAGTCGGTGAGAGCTCCTCACTTTTATTTTTACTTCTAGTTTGAAACATACACTAGGATCCAGACGGTGTTTAGTAGCACCTGACACCTGTCGTCCACAGACCATGGACGGCTTGTATGTTTGATTGTTTGTTGTGGTGAAAATTGATTGTGTGATATGAAATGAAATAAAATACTTATATAGTTAAAAATATTTTATAGTTGAAAATATAATTTGTAACGTGTATTTAAAATGAAATAAATATAAACAGATCGGACGATTTGTTTATATACACACATTTGACTAATTTTTATTGGGACGATAAATTTTACACATCGCCCAACTACACAAATAAAATCTGTGTTTGATTGTTTGAAACCCTACACGGGTATTGGGATGATATATGACATACACTAATCCCAATAATTAGCTGTATGTCGATCGATTGATTGACAGGCTGTTATAAGCGTTGAATATTTATATTTGATGCTTATACAGTGTAGAATGCACTTTGGATGATGGTTGTGTGTTTATCGTCATTGTTGTATATATGAATTTGATGAAATCCATATAACTGAAATTACAAGGTAATTGACTGTGTCTGATTCCAGTTCAGAATTATCGAATAATTTAAAAATAATATTCTTTGAATATTGAAATGTGAAGCCGTGTTAAGTAGTTACATGCCATTTTAACATGAACGGGAATTTTGTCGATTTATAATGAATATTGAAAGTGATTTCAAAATCGAATATTTAGAAATGAATTCGAATTGAAATTGAATAGAATTGTATTCGAATTGAAATTGAATAGAATTGAATTCGAATTGAAATTGAATAGAAATGAGTTCGAATTGAAATTGAATACATTTAAATTCAAATTGTATTGAAAACGAACTGAAATTGAATTAAAAATCTATTTGAATTGAAATCAATTTGAAATGAATTTAAAATGAATTTATAAGGAAAAATTCAATTTTGATTTGAATTTGAAATGAAGTTGAAATCGTTTTGAAAACGAATTTAAAATGATTTATAAAATACGTTTTAAAAGGAAATCGACGAAATATATATAATATGTTTACATTATATATATAACGGCCTGAATAGAACGCGTCGCGCCGCGGCAGTTCGCGAAATATGACCATTGACTTCGAATGGACATCGCGAGAGATCCAACCGTCGGATTCTCTTAATACCGGAACCGTTGGGTTCGTATCGAAAAGAGCTTTCTAACAAATATTAGAAATTAGAGATCTAAACGTTGGATTTGGAATCATGTCCAAATCAAATTTGAAAAAGGTCGTTGTAAGTGCAGTTCGATGGCCGTTGATTGAAATTGACTGTATGGGCCTTGATAAATGTAAGAACCCGTAACTTCCCCGTGAAGGAAAATACGAATACTTTGAGAACAACACACAAATGAGCGCATACGGAAGAACATTTCATTGTTATTACAACAATTTCATCAAATACAAGAATATACAGAGTATAAATGATTAAATTACATTCGACAAATATCAGAGATTACAATAAATTACATAGCAGCGGAAAAATACACAAAACACAACTGAAAGTAATACACGGATACAGAGCTTTCCGAGCATCGTTCCAGCTGTAAATCAGGATCATGTGAATATAAATCTGCAAAACCAAAACTACTAGCTGCCCGTGTGGAAAATAGGGGCACCCAGAGTTTAGGTTAAAACAATAAACTCCAGGTCAGTCATGTGACTGGTGTGAGAACTAAAACAGTTATTAATATTGGTTTTAAAGTTAGGTAAATCAAGGGACCACGCCGTATAAAACGGAACGGGTTTCCTCCCAAGAATACCAGTGCATAGAACAAACAGCGCAATGCTAAATAAAGAAAAATGAAGCTGTTATAAGACCCAGGTCCCATCACACAATGCAACGCAAGCCGGAGGATTGGGTTTTTACCTTATAACAGCCAAAGCATGCTTGATACGTTTAAATCACATTATTTGATACTATTATAAGTGTATAGTGTCAAAACAATTCAAATCATAAATATCAATCATAGGCGGCATGGGTACCATCTATCATGTCGCCATACTAGTTCTACAATTAAAACCGCAATACACGTATTGGAAATTGGATTCCATCATGAGTCGAGGCAAGGGGCAAGCTCCTCTCCGCGTTCGAGACACTCTAGCAAATGCCTTGGGACCGCACACAGCAATCCCTGGATCCTCCAAGGCCGGTCCTCTCTTACTTTTGAGGATTGGCAATTCCTGAACACACGTTTCCCAGTCCTTACAGACCTATATCCGAGGCGCCTCGTATCCAACAACCACACAGGTGAAAAGTATATAAATGTCAGGGCTGGTAGGTCACTGACACCACCATAGCTAGAAAGAAACGTTGTGCACTCCTTGGGTCCGTATCCCGTTTTTGACTCATACCGAGGTGTGAGGCTCGCGAATTCACGTTATACACAAAGCTATGCCACACAGGCCGTGCTTTGATCATCAACCACAAGACTTTGCTTTTCAACAGAAGCCTTGATCAATTGCCACTTACGCGTGCCACATTGGCAATTCACTCCATGCGACTGATGTCCATCGATATACAACCTCTGAGCTCGTACGTCTCAGAGAAGGGCGTTAAGCAAGAGAATAAATTCTCCGCCGCCAAACAGATGTATATTTAATAGAGATCAATCAACACAGAATAAAATCCAATGTCAGACACACAATCCATTTACAAGTTCGTTCTGGGTATGACCGAAACCGGAGGCACTTTCCTCGCATATCCATCCATCTCCAAGTACGTCTGGACGATCACCAACTGATTCCCTCATCCTGAGTGTACAGCCCAATCAAGATCATCAGTAATCACCCAAACGATGTGAAGACTTCCGGTCTTCAACCACCGTCTTCATCTTCGACATCTCGTCGAATCGGTTATTCAGAATGGGTATAAACCCGGCCTTTCTGAATAACCCACGTATATAATAAACGAATGTTACACAAGCACAACAAACGCCTCATTCCAATTCAGAATAGTCTTTTATTCACCAAATCACATTCTTAGGGAAAGGTTCCCATTAATTTTATCCAAGATAAATTCTTCTAAATTTATTCTATAATTTTCCTTTGGATATCATATCAAACTAGTCGGGATTAGCGAACCACACCGAAGTAATTATTTATTTTGTTTCCCAATCCCAACCTATATATCCCATGGAGCAAAACTGGTGATACTCCATTCCTAACACCACGGTGTTATCGGTAAAATTAATTACCATTTCACGTTCAAATCTAATTACAGATTTAACTACCGCTTTGGAGCAAAACTGGCGATACTCCATTCTCGATCACCTTTCAAATTTGATAATTTAAATTATCAATTCACATTTTTAATCTAATTAAAGATTCATTAAAACTCCACTTAGTTTTAATCTTCTCAAAAATCAATATTCTGCCTTTAACTGGGTTAAAGAACCAATGTCATCAAAAACACGATTCACGACAAACCAAATCACATTTGATATTAAATACAAGGCTCTGAATAGAAAATATATCGGCTTATATTCAATATCAAATTCTGAAACTAACAAATATCGTATTGGAAATAACGATATATAACATATCTTTCAAATTCCCCAAAACAATATCTGTATAGTCACGAAATCCAACATCGAAATATTCCGAAGATAATTTCGATTCAATTCCACTTCCACTTCACCTATTGGGAATATTGATTATTTTTAAAATCATTTACAAATTCAATTTATTCATTTGAAAGATAAATTGATTTTAATTCTAGTTCAAAACTAGTTCATTTCGATAAAAATCTATTTTTATCATTTCAAATTTGGAGTTTTTCACCCCAGTTCTTTCCAATTCACATATTATGATTTTACACAAATTATTAATATTTTTAATAATTTTATCAAGGTCCGTACAGTCGATTTCCATCAATGGCCATCGAACTGCACTTACAGCGACCTTTTCTGAATTTGATTTGGACATAATTCCAAATCCAACCGTTAGATTTCAAATTTCTAATATTCATTGGAAAGCTCTTTTCGATACGAACCCAACGGTTCCGGTTTTAGGAGAATCCGACGGTCGGATCTCCCGCAATGTCCGTTTGAAATAAATGGTCGAAATTCATGAACTGCCGCGGCGCGGCGCGTTCTATTCAGGCCATTATATTATATATATAATATATATAATATATATTTCGTCGATTTCCTTTTTAAAACGTATTTTATAAATCGTTTTAAATTCGTTTCTAAAACAATTCAACATCTATATTCAATTTCAAATCGATTTGATTTCAATTCAACTCGAATTCATTTCAATTTTATTTAATTCAAATTCAAATTCGTTTCAATTCAATTCAAATTGATTTCAATTTAATTTCGATTCGAATTCCATTAAATTTCAGTTCGTTTTCAATTCAAGTTGAATTTGTTTTATATTCAATTCCATTCGAAATCCTTTTATATTCAATTCAAATTCGTTTTCTTTCCAATTCGAATTCGCTATAATATTCATTTCAATTTGAATAAAATCGATATAAATATCGTTCACGTCAAAATGGCGCAAAACTAATCAACACGGCTTTATATTTTCAAAACTTCTTTATTCTATTCAACAAATGAATATTTATCCCATTCAACACATGAATCTATATTTCTTTTTCAACACACGACTAATCTCAACACATGAGTGCTGTCAACACATCACTATTTTTGTTATGTAAAATATTTTATAAAACTATGGTATCTATCGTTTGATTTTCAACTAGACTCCTACTGAGAAGTAGTTCTAATCTTAAGTATGATAAAGATGTAAATTTCATTGTATAAAATATTTCACTCAACACATGAACATCGTCAACACACGACTATTTTTATATTCAACACATGAATTTTCTTTTATAATATTCTTATTTTCCCGATTGGAATGAGGCCCAATCAATCACCATATAACGTTAATTATATGGATTCCATACAACACATGTATATAATAGCATTGATAAATAATCAACCATCAACCAAAGTGCACTACACTGTATAAGCATCAAATATAGATGTCCAACGCTTATAACAGCCTGTCAATCAATCGATCGACATATTTAATCAATCAGGATGAGTGAACTTCAAATTTCATCCCAACACCCTTGTGGGGTTTCAACAATCAAACACAGATTTTATTTGTGCAGTTGGGCGATGTGTAAAATTTATAGACCCAATCGATATCAGTCAAATCAGTGTATACAAACAAATCGGTCGATTTGTTTATAAATATTTATTTCTTCACTTTCACGTCAAAAATTATATTTTTAACGATAAAACATTTTATTTTAACACATGAATTTCTATTCAGTTCATTTATTCAATAAAATGATATTTTTATTTTTCTAACATATTTTAGAAAATTTCGGCGGCATAACGGCACGATACTAGAAACGGGACGAGGCCTAGCCTTATCCCCGGTCTAGTGAAGGCCCACGCCATTCACACATCAATCAAATCCGTTTCAATTCACCAAACAATTCAATTCAAACCAAATAATCTAACCAACTACACAACCAAACAATTAAACAAACAAGCCATCCATGGTCTGTGGATGACGGGTGTCGGGTGCTACTAAACACCGTCTACATCCTAGTATATATATATATATAACTAGAGAAAGAAATTTAAGAGTGAGAAGTTCTCACAAAAAGCTAATCCAACTCCGCGATTCTTCATATGTAGAAAATCTTCCTCGTTCTTCCAACGCAGTCTGTTTCACGAAGTACATGTTAAAGTTTATATTTTAACATCGCTACCTCTTATATAAAAATCGTATTTTTACTTCGCTAATGAATATATAAAAATCGTATTTTTAACTTGTCTTTTTCATATGAAAAATCGTATCCTTTACCAATCAAAAATTATTTCTTTTCATGACTAAAATATAATCTTTTCAAAATAAGAGTATAAACTTTCATGAATAAAAATATAAGTTTTCATATATAAAAATATAAGCTTTACTACATTAAAAATATATACTTTTCCCTTATAAAAATATTCGCCTTTCCTTATATAAAAATACGACCTTCCTCTTATAAAAATACGACCTTTTACTTTATGAAAATACCATCTTGATTATCAATAAAAATCTCAACTCAGGTTAAAAATAAATAAAACTGAAAACACTTACAGTTACTCGAGAAAAGGGGGAGGAAAGAGGTTAGGTGATGGTCGGAGGGAGAGAGTTTATCACCATCGCCTAGGGGGGTCTGCTCGCTGCCTTCATTGCTGAGGAGGGGCTGCTCTTCGGTTTGTAGAAAGGGGAGGAAGCGGTCTCGTTTTGGGCTGATTTGAGATGGGGACCCGCACTCGAGGGGAGGAGGAGCTAAACGAGGCGTCGCTCGAGCAGGGGGGGTGCTCAGGTCGGCCATCGACTTCAGGGGGGGCGCTGCATACGGTGGCAGTGGGTAGAGGATCCGGCGGTCTTCAACTTGGGGGTTTAGGGCGTGGTTCTCGCTGGAAGAGGAGGGTCGCGAGGGGGATAGGCCGGAGAGGTAGAGGAGAGCGGAGGAAGAAGAGGGGGTGGAAGCGGCGGGCGGTGGCTGTAGGGGGAGGAGCGGCGGACGAGGTATGAGGAGCGCGATTTCTTTCTGCTCAATTTTGAAGTCAACGAGGTTAAGGGGAGAGAGAATGAAGAAGGGAAGGGTTTATGAATAAATATATATTATTTTAATTTTAATTTTAAAATCCAAAAGTAACTTTTTACTATGAACTCGAAATCAAACCCACCGACTGTCGTCCCTAGCTAATTACCCCCATTCCGAACACAATGGGATATGCCACGTATGCCAATTCGTCCGTTACGATCAGTTTTCGTTGAATTTAAAATATAAATATTTATATATTCAATTTAAACGTACTTTTCAGTTTACTGGGGTCACATACGGACCCTAAAAATTCCTGAAAAATATTTTCTAGCTTCGTATTGACGATACGATCCTAACAAAACTAGTTTCGTCGAATTCTGAGACCGTTGGAAAAATGGCCATTTTCCAGTCGATTAAAATCAACTGAAACTGGTCAAACGCATTTTCCTTTGCCACGCTCACATATTGATTCGAAAAACTATGAAATTTGGAATCTAGCAATAATTTGACATCACGGACCCAACAAAACTGGTTTCGTCGAAATCCGAGGTCATTTGCAAAACGTCCATTTTTAAGGGCCTGAATTCCATAGCGACTATTCAGAATTTTCAACTGGACATATCTTTTGATTCCCGCTATGAAATTTCGATTGGTCGGATTTGTTGGAAAGATATCATCATTTAGATCCTATCATTTTTGGTTTCACTAAAATCTGGATTGTTTTGCACCCGGTATGTTCAATTGAAGTTTGAAATCGAATTATCGAACTACCGCGCCATTTTCAATTCTATTTATAATTATATATAAATATTTATATTCTAACGACGACGTATATAATATATACGTCGAATTCCATTCAAAATAAATTTCTCGTCGATATTATTTAAAATAATCTATTTTAAATGTTCAAAATTCACTAAAGTTGCCAAAATAAAAATTTTAAACTGGCTCAGAATTTCCGGGTCATTACAATCTCCCCCACTTAAAACTTTTCGTCCCCGAAAAGGAACAAAGTCGAAAGTGGTTTGATCAATCAACTCTACGTTCGATCTGGCTTCCATTCTCCAACTTTTTAGTTTCTGAGAATTTTCAAAATTTCAAAAATTTGGCTAACACCCTAAATTTTCGAAAAATTTCGCCATAACCTCCCCTGCACCGGGAGCATCGGGGAATTTCAAATAGCTTCCCCGGTCCTTCAGATCTCAAAAAGAAAAAGAAAAAGCCAAGCGGCTAGCCAATAGGCTCATAAAATCATCATCACCCAAACAAAACAGTAAATTATGTAGTAAACATGTACCTATTTGTCGGGCAAACAAATTTTATTCTTCGGCTCTAGCCTCCTTGCTATGACCTGTTCCATGTAAATATATGTATATGCAAGCAAATGCGACCAATTTTCAATATAGTTCAATATTTGATACAATTAGGCCAAATGGCTATAAAATTATCAAACAAATAAACAAGCAACTCAAACATCAATCAATTAGTGAATTAGAGTTTCAAATTCATAAATTTGATATATGTACAGAAAATCTTGTTTTTGATGCCAATTCACAACAATGTGTTCTAACTATATAAGTTTTGGTTCTCACACCAGCCTAATGGAAATATATAGAAGTCACACCTTCGAAACACGAACATAAATACTGATGATGTGGCCACATCCTCAGAATTATCCCCGGGTGTCTAGAATGTGATTCTATATCTATCCAGTATATTAAAATTTCGAATATACGTTCATGACGCGTATACGCGAAATCTATATATACTCGATTGTCCATATTCAAAATATATAAATTATTCAAATACGTTTAAAACGATTTAAATTTTCAAAACAAAATTGTTTTCATTTGAAAAATATACTCTTCGCACTCGTTCTAGGATACTACTGATCCTATCTCTAACGAGTCATTCTAATTGGATATTACTAATCCAATATCTGATGAATTCTTTCGTATGGTTCTAATGTGTCTTGTTCTCGAGCTCTGTAAACCAAAGCTCTGATACCACTGTAAGAACCCGTAACTTCCCCGTGAAGGAAAATACGAATACTTTGAGAACAACACACAAATGAGCGCATACGGAAGAACATTTCATTGTTATTACAACAATTCCATCAAATACAAGAATATACAGAGTATAAATGATTAAATTACATTCGACAAATATCAGAGATTACAATAAATTAAATAGCAGCGGAAAAATACACAAAACACAACTGAAAGTAATACACGGATACAGAGCTTTCCGAGCATCGTTCCAGCTGTAAATCAGGATCCTGTGAATATAAATCTGCAAAACCAAAACTACTAGCTGCCCGTGTGGAAAATAGGGGCACCCAGAGTTTAGGTTAAAACATTAAACTCCAGGTCAGTCATGTGACTGGTGTGAGAACTAAAACAGTTATTAATATTGGTTTTAAAGTTAGGTAAATCAAGAGACCACGCCGTATAAAACGGAACGGGTTTCCTCCCAAGAATACCAGTGCATAGAACAAACAGCGCAATGCTAAATAAAGAAAAATGAAGCTGTTATAAGACCCAGGTCCCATCACACAATGCAACGCAAGCCGAAGGATAGGGTTTTTACCTTATAACAGCCAAAGCATGCTTGATACGTTTAAATCACATTATTTGATACTATTATAAGTGTATAGTGTCAAAACAATTCAAATCATAAATATCAATCATAGGCGGCATGGGTACCATCTATCATGTCGCCATACTAGTTCTACAATTAAAACCGCAATACACGTATTGGAAATTGGATTCCATCATGAGTCGAGGCAAGGGGCAAGCTCCTCTCCGCGTTCGAGACACTCTAGCAAATGCCTTGGGACCGCACACAACAATCCCTGGATCCTCCAAGGTCGGTCCTCTCTTACTTTTGAGGATTGGCAATTCCTGAACACACGTTTCCCGGTCCTTACAGACCTATATCCGAGGCGCCTCGTATCCAACAACCACACAGGTGAAAAGTATATAAATGTCAGGGCTGGTAGGTCACTGACACCACCATAGCTAGAAAGAAACGTCGTGCACTCCTTGGGTCCGTATCCCGTTTTTGACTCATACCGAGGTGTGAGGCTCGCGAATTCACGTTATACACAAAGCTATGCCACACAGGCCGTGCTTTGATCATCAACCACAAGACTTTGCTTTTCAACAGAAGCCTTGATCAATTGCCACTTACGCGTGCCACATTGGCAATTCACTCCATGCGACTGATGTCCATCGATATACAACCTCTGAGCTCGTACGTCTCAGAGAAGGGCGTTAAGCAAGAGAATAAATTCTCCGCCGCCAAACAGATGTATATTTAATAGAGATCAATCAACACAGAATAAAATCCAATGTCAGACACACAATCCATTTACAAGTTCGTTCTGGGTCTGAACGAAACCGGAGGCACTTTCCTCGCATATCCATCCATCTCCAAGTACGTCTGGACGATCACCAACTGATTCCCTCATCCTGGGTGTACAGCCCAATCAAGATCATCAGTAATCACCCAAACGATGTGAAGACTTCCGGTCTTCAACCACCGTCTTCATCTTCGACATCTCGTCGAATCGGTTATTCAGAATGGGTATAAACCCGGCCTTTCTGAATAACCCACGTATATAATAAACGAATGTTACACAAGCACAACAAACGCCTCATTCCAATTCAGAATAGTCTTTTATTCACAAAATCACATTCTTAGGGAAAGGTTCCCATTAATTTTATCCAAGATAAATTCTTCTAAATTTATTCTATAATTTTCCTTTGGATATCATATCAAACTAGTCGGGATTAGCGAACCACACCGAAGTAATTATTTATTTTGTTTCCCAATCCCAACCTATATATCCCATGGAGCAAAACTGGTGATACTCCATTCCTAACACCACGGTGTTATCGGTAAAATTAATTACCATTTCACGTTCAAATCTAATTACAGATTTAACTACCGCTTTGGAGCAAAACTGGCGATACTCCATTCTCGATCACCTTTCAAATTTGATAATTTAAATTATCAATTCACATTTTTAATCTAATTAAAGATTCATTAAAACTCCACTTAGTTTTAATCTTCTCAAAAATCAATATTCTGCCTTTAACTGGGTTAAAGAACCAATGTCATCAAAAACACGATTCACGACAAACCAAATCACATTTGATATTAAATACAAGGCTCTGAATAGAAAATATATCGGCTTATATTCAATATCAAATTCTGAAACTAACAAATATCGTATTGGAAATAACGATATATAACATATCTTTCAAATTCCCCAAAACAATATCTGTATAGTCATGAAATCCAACATCGAAATATTCCGAAGATAATTTCGATTCAATTCCACTTCCACTTCACCTATTGGGAATATTGATTATTTTTAAAATCATTTACAAATTCAATTTATTCATTTGAAAGATAAATTGATTTTAATTCTAGTTCAAAACTAGTTCATTTCGATAAAAATCTATTTTTATCATTTCAAATTTGGAGTTTTTCACCCCAGTTCTTTCCAATTCACATATTATGATTTTACACAAATTATTAATATTTTTAATAATTTTATCAAGGTCCGTACAGTCGATTTCCATCAATGACCATCGAACTGCACTTACAGCGACCTTTTCTGAATTTGATTTGGACATAATTCCAAATCCAACCGTTAGATTTCAAATTTCTAATATTCATTGGAAAGCTCTTTTCGATACGAACCCAACGGTTCCGGTTTTAGGAGAATCCGACGGTCGGATCTCCCGCAATGTCCGTTTGAAATAAATGGTCGAAATTCATGAACTGCCGCGGCGCGGCGCGTTCTATTCAGGCCATTATATTATATATATAATATATATAATATATATTTCGTCGATTTCCTTTTTAAAACGTATTTTATAAATCGTTTTAAATTCGTTTCTAAAACAATTCAACATCTATATTCAATTTCAAATCGATTTGATTTCAATTCAACTCGAATTCATTTCAATTTTATTTAATTCAAATTCAAATTCGTTTCAATTCAATTCAAATTGATTTCAATTTAATTTCGATTCGAATTCCATTAAATTTCAGTTCGTTTTCAATTCAAGTTGAATTTGTTTTATATTCAATTCCATTCGAAATCCTTTTATATTCAATTCAAATTCGTTTTCTTTCCAATTCGAATTCGCTATAATATTCATTTCAATTTGAATAAAATCGATATAAATATCGTTCACGTCAAAATGGCGCAAAACTAATCAACACGGCTTTATATTTTCAAAACTTCTTTATTCTATTCAACAAATGAATATTTATCCCATTCAACACATGAATCTATATTTCTTTTTCAACACACGACTAATCTCAACACATGAGTGCTGTCAACACATCACTATTTTTGTTATGTAAAATATTTTATAAAACTATGGTATCTATCGTTTGATTTTCAACTAGACTCCTACTGAGAAGTAGTTCTAATCTTAAGTATGATAAAGATGTAAATTTCATTGTATAAAATATTTCACTCAACACATGAACATCGTCAACACACGACTATTTTTATATTCAACACATGAATTTTCTTTTATAATATTCTTATTTTCCCGATTGGAATGAGGCCCAATCAATCACCATATAACGTTAATTATATGGATTCCATACAACACATGTATATAATAGCATTGATAAATAATCAACCATCAACCAAAGTGCACTACACTGTATAAGCATCAAATATAGATGTCCAACGCTTATAACAGCCTGTCAATCAATCGATCGACATATTTAATCAATCAGGATGAGTGAACTTCAAATTTCATCCCAACACCCTTGTGGGGTTTCAACAATCAAACACAGATTTTATTTGTGCAGTTGGGCGATGTGTAAAATTTATCGACCCAATCGATATCAGTCAAATCAGTGTATACAAACAAATCGGTCGATTTGTTTATAAATATTTATTTCTTCACTTTCACGTCAAAAATTATATTTTTAACGATAAAACATTTTATTTTAACACATGAATTTCTATTCAGTTCATTTATTCAATAAAATGATATTTTTATTTTTCTAACATATTTTAGAAAATTTCGGCGGCATAACGGCACGATACTAGAAACGGGACGAGGCCTAGCCTTATCCCCGGTCTAGTGAAGGCCCACGCCATTCACACATCAATCAAATCCGTTTCAATTCACCAAACAATTCAATTCAAACCAAATAATCTAACCAACTACACAACCAAATAATTAAACAAACAAGCCATCCATGGTCTGTGGATGACGGGTGTCGGGTGCTACTAAACACCGTCTACATCCTAGTATATATATATATATATATATATAACTAGAGAAAGAAATTTAAGAGTGAGAAGTTCTCACAAAAAGCTAATCCAACTCCGCGATTCTTCATATGTAGAAAATCTTCATCGTTCTTCCAACGCAGTCTGTTTCACGAAGTACATGTTAAAATTTATATTTTAACATCGCTACCTCTTATATAAAAATCGTATTTTTACTTCGCTAATGAATATATAAAAATCGTATTTTTAACTTGTGTTTTTAATATGAAAAATCATATCCTTTACCAATCAAAAATTATTTCTTTTCATGACTAAAATATAATCTTTTCAAAATAAGAGTATAAACTTTCATGAATAAAAATATAAGTTTTCATATATAAAAATATAAGCTTTACTACATTAAAAATATATACTTTTCCCTTATAAAAATATTCGTCTTTCCTTATATAAAAATACGACCTTCCTCTTATAAAAATACGACCTTTTACTTTATGAAAATACCATCTTGATTATCAATAAAAATCTCAACTCAGGTTAAAAATAAATAAAACTGAAAACACTTACAGTTACTCGAGAAAAGGGGGAGGAAAGAGGTTAGGTGATGGTCGGAGGGAGAGAGTTTATCACCATCGCCTAGGGGGGTCTGCTCGCTGCCTTCATTGCTGAGGAGGGGCTGCTCTTCGGTTTGTAGAAAGGGGAGGAAGCGGTCTCGTTTTGGGTTGATTTGAGATGGGGACCCGCACTCGAGGGGAGGAGGAGCTAAACGAGGCATCGCTCGAGCAGGGGGGGTGCTCAGGTCGGCCATCGACTTCAGGGGGGGCGCTGCATACGGTGGCAGTGGGTAGAGGATCCAGCGGTCTTCAACTTGGGGGTTTAGGGCGTGGTTCTCGCTGGAAGAGGAGGGTCGCGAGGGGGATAGGCCGGAGAGGTAGAGGAGAGCGGAGGAAGAAGAGGGGGTGGAAGCGGCGGGCGGTGGCTGTAGGGGGAGGAGCGGCGGACGAGGTATGAGGAGCGCGATTTCTTTCTGCTCAATTTTGAAGTCAACGAGGTTAAGGGGAGAGAGAATGAAGAAGGGAAGGGTTTATGAATAAATATATATTATTTTAATTTTAATTTTAAAATCCAAAAGTAACATTTTACTATGAACTCGAAATCAAACCCACCAACTGTCGTCCCTAGCTAATTACCCCCATTCCGAACACAATGGGATATGCCACGTATGCCAATTCGTCCGTTACGATCAGTTTTCGTTGAATTTAAAATATAAATATTTATATATTCAATTTAAACGTACTTTTCAATTTACTGGGGTCACATACGGACCCTAAAAATTCCTGAAAAATATTTTCTAGCTTCGTATTGACGATACGATCCTAACAAAACTAGTTTCGTCGAATTCTGAGACCGTTGGAAAAATGGCCATTTTCCAGTCGATTAAAATCAACTGAAACTGGTCAAATGCGTTTTCCTTTGCCACGCTCACATATTGATTCGAAAAATTATGAAATTTGGAATCTAGCAATAATTTGACATCACGGACCCAACAAAACTGGTTTCGTCGAAATCCGAGGTCATTTGCAAAATGTCCATTTTTAAGGGCCTGAATTCCATAGCGACTATTCAGAATTTTCAACTGGACATATCTTTTGATTCCCGCTATGAAATTTCGATTGGTCGGATTCATTGGAAAGATATCATCATTTAGATCCTATCATTTTTGGTTTCACTAAAATCCGGATTGTTTTGCACCTGGTATGTTCAATTGAAGTTTGAAATCGAATTATCGAACTACCGCGCCATATTCAATTCTATTTATAATTATATATAAATATTTATATTCTAACGACGACGTATATAATATATACGTCGAATTCCATTCAAAATAAATTTCTCGTCGATATTATTTAAAATAATCTATTTTAAATGTTCAAAATTCACTAAAATTGCCAAAATAAAAATTTTAAACTGGCTCAGAATTTCGGGGTCATTACAATAAAATTATTAAAAATAGTGATAATTTGTGTTAAGTCATAAGAAATGACTTGGGAAGAATTGGGATGAAATTTTCCATATTTGAGAAGATAAAAATAGTTTTTTATCGAAATGAACTAGTTTTGAACTAGAATAATAATTTATTTATTTTTAAATAAATAAATTGGATTTGAAAGGGTTTTAAAAGTAACCAGAAGTTTCAATAATTGGATTGGAATGGATATTTCGATGTTGGATTTCGTGATGATACAGATATTGTTATGGGAATTTGAAAGATATATTAATATCGTTATTTCCAATATGATATTTGTTGGTCGTAGAATTTGATATTGAATATAAGCCGGTATATTTTCTATTCAGAGCCTTGTATTTAATATCAAATGGGATTTTGGTTTGTCGTGAATGGTGTCTTCATTAACACTGTTCTTAAACCCAGTGGAGTAAAAGAATAAATCTTTTTATTTGGATTTAATGAAGTATGCCAATTAAATAATATTTAATTGGAATTGAATTGAAATTGATTTTTGGGTTTATCGTGAACGGTGTTTGAAATAACATTTGTTCTTTAACCAGATAATTAATGAAATGTGATTTGGGTTGTCGTGAATGGTATCTTTAATAATACTGTTCTTAGACCCAACGAAGTTAAGAAAATTAGAAACTAACTGAAAATTAGTTAAGGTGAATGGTTTCCTGGGTATTGGTTTGATGTTGGTTTTGACCTTCGGGGTTAATATTTGGCGAGTTGTTCTCTTACTAATTTACGGTTAGTGGCTGATGAATTGGAATGAGGCGTATGTTGTGTTTGTGTAATACTTGTTTATTATATAAGCGAGTTATTTAGGAAGACCGGGTTTATCCCATTCTGAATAGCTGATTCGACATGGTGTCGAGGATGAAGGCGGTGGTCGAAGACCGGAGGTCTTCACGTCGTTTGGGTGATTAATGATGATCTTGATTGGGTCGTACACCCAAGAGGAGGGAATCATTTAGTGATCGTCCAGACGTACTTGGAGATCGATGGATACGCGGGGTACTAGGTGCCTCGGTGTAACACCCCGAAAATTCTATAACTGTGAAATTAACAAATTAAAGTATAATTAATTTGAAATCAAAGAACTAAGGGAAACGGGATACGCCATTGCGTTCGTCTCGGAAAAATACGCGAAATAGAGTCCGAGTTTTCGAAAAACGGAGTCCGTATGAAGAAGATATGGCCTTCGGAAGTTTGAGAATCAAGTTTAAATTCAAACAGAATAAATCAGGTTTAAATTCGAAAATGGGGCCCAATGGGCCAGGGCGGAAAAATACCCGCCTGACCCACCAAGTCGACTGGGCTGTCGACCTGGTCTAACCAGGTCGACAGGGCTGTCGACAGGGGTGTCGACCTGGTCCAGACCCAGGTCGAGCCCAGTCTAGCCTGGCTGGCCAGGTCTGTGTTTGGTCGATTTTCTGTGGTCTGCTTTGTCACTAGGGCTAGGTGGCAAGTTTTAATTGGTCTCTCCTTAGAATGAATGGCTACGATCAATCCAAGCAACATCAAGGGTCCTAATCAGTTCCTAACCTCTATATAAACAACCCTAGACTAAACCCTAATCTATTCATTCAAAAATAAGAACATAGCCGCCATGTTGCTGAGGAACGACTAGGAGTAGCCACCAAATTGGAGAGAGGATTAGGAGGAAGATTCTAAAGCTTAAAGCAACCTAAACAAATCAATTCAACAAAGGAATTTGCGTCTTCAATCCCTAAATTAGAGAATTCATCACACCATTGTAAGTAGAGTATTACTTTGGTATGAATAAACAATTGTGTTGGTTTGTATGCTTGAATTGTGGCAATAAAGTAATTCATATTTGTGCGTTCTTATCAATTTGAAATATTATATATGTTTGGATATTCTTGAATTATGTTATTCATGTTATAAAGAACTACATGCGGTAGTTCTATGCAAGTATACGTTTGGAATATTTCGCAAATTATGTAATCCATGTTGAAGCTACATGTATGTAGTTGATTTAAATTCATGCAAGTTTGGGGTTTTGCTACTATGCCATCATGATGTATATTTTTGTGCATAAATCATTTTGTAAGTAATTGGAACAAGTTTGGTTATTATCCATATGAAATTATGTTGAGAATTTGGCATTATGTTTTAAGCCATGCTTTTGTACTAGAAAACCTATTTGCAAATTTATGAATATGGCTAGGCTATGAATGATATTTGGCATAATTGAAAACCATGATTAGGTCTATCTTGTTTACAAGAATTATATGATGACATATGTGGTACATGGCTAGGTTAGGTTCAAAAGGTCCCTTTTTGTAAGTTTACATGGCTAAAATAAGAATCATGATTTCATGTTAGAAATATTTATGCCATGGTTATGTGAACAAATTTAACTATACTTATGCCATGCTTATGTTTGACATTATGCCTAAATAAAAATATAGGTTCATGTGACAATAATGATATCTCAATTACAAGTTCACATGCTTTGATTCATGTCACCTATGTTACCACTATGCAAGTACACCAGTTTCTATTTTGTATTTCCAACGTCGTATTGCAAGTTCATGCGCTCACATTCCCCTCTTTGTGTACGTAATTACGCTCTAAGCCTCCCCTTTTCGCATGGCTAATTTGGGCTTTAAAAGGCTAAGCCCAAAATATATATAAACGGACGTGTTAAACGGGGGAAAATAACGTTGGGTTAAAATTACTAATGAATGAAAATATAAAATAGAAGGGCCCAAGTTCAAGTATGGGTTGGGCCCATGATTGGTGTAACCTTTACACCATTAACTTAATAATGGGCCGCAAATATTTACATATACATAAAGAAGAAAGACAAAATATGTAAATGTAGAAAACACGATGTGTTCCGAGGTTGGATTGAGTTGTGATGTAAACCTGCTCGGAACCGTCCGGCTGTCCAGTAGTCACAACAATACCTATCCAATGTGGGAGGTTAAACATGGAGCCCAAGAAGGACCCGAGGTTAGACTGAGTTGTGGCGTAAGACTGCCCGGAATCAACCGGCAACAGGCAGCCACAACAATACCTGTCTAATGTGAGAGGTCAGGGCCTTAATAAGACAATTAAGGCTGAGTCAGGATTGTTAGGATTAAGTGAACTAAAGACTTAATCAAAATGGAACATGCTAAACTAAACGGACTGGTGGGGTTAGGTTAGAAAACACTTAACCAACTTAACATGTTGGCTAGAGATAGAAAACCTAGTAACGGGGGACCCTTTTCAGCAGTAACCCTAGAAGGTGTATCAGGATACCCTGAAACTAGGCAGGGTGGGGCACGATTACTGGGCTGATTGTAAGAGGTCAAATCGACGGCGGTGGTGTAGCAGTGTAGGTTCTAACGGAGTGCGGGCGTGCACACACTCCGGCGCAGAAAAATAAGGCACTGGACACCAGTAGCATACCTGTGCACTCTAAGGTTGTGTCGGGCCGCCACTATGGGACTTGATACACCCCATGGTGGGACCAGCATAGGTAACTACAACATCGGGGGCCGTAAGACACATGTAACTATGCGAGTAGGAGCCGATCATCATAGAATGGATCACATCACCCTGGTTATGGGGTGCCAGTTGGAAACTAGTTTATATGGGTTCAGAGATTAACATGGGGTACGATAGTATATTCGACCCTAGACAACTTAACCAAGTTTATTGTGCTTGCCCACTTCCTGTTTATACTTATCATACCCAGTTCTTTATTCATAGACAAAATAGTACTAGACTTACTCAGGCTTTATGTCTGACTCTACTTTTCTTTCGTCTTCTTTCTTCCGTTCCCCCCCCCCCCCAGGTCCTCAGGGAGGGAACACAGCAGCTTGATCAGCCTTGACATCCAGCTTGAAGAAGAGAAATGTATTGCTTGGACTTTCCTGCTTTGAACTATGGCTTTGGACAATCCACTATGGGGCTTTTGCAGTTTATCTATGTTTTATTTATGCTTCTTTAAATAATGTACTCAAGACAGATTATGAAAGTGTTATGTTATGTTATGTTTTTGGAAAGGATGTTGTTGTAACACGTATTTGACTTTATGAAATAAAGTTTGTTGTTCTTCCGCTGTTTACAAATATGTGTTCTTATATCTGTCTTGTATATCTGTGACTTGTACTTATAAACCTCCACCAAAATTAGGGCATTCCCTTTGAGAGTGACCCTAACGGAGGTGGGGTGTTTCACTTGGTATCAGAGCATAGGTTTACTAGATAAGATAAAAAGTTTTGAAAATTTATTTTCAAAAAGGAAATTTAAAGAAGCATTTTTAAAAGAAAAATGTTATTTTATTTTAAAAAGGCAAAGTCCACTCCCCAAAGCCATAGGTATTATCTCTTATCCTTCGTTTTGAATCTATCCTTTTTGTTTCAGCATGTCCCAAGAACTTAACTTGCCGGAAGGGGTGCCAATACCTGGTTGGTTTAGACGGTTCTTAGAAGCAAGGGCCACTCAGCCAGGTCCTACCGTTCCTCCTCCCCCAGCTGAAGGAAATCATCCAGCTGCAGCGGCACCTTTTCCTCCACCTCCTCCTCGGGGAAACACGTTTGCTAAGATATGTAAAGATTTTAAAGCTATGGGAGGAAGGGATTTCCATGGAACTGAGTCCTTCGTGGCAGCTAGGAATTGGCTGAAAGAAACTGAGGATCTTTTCATCATCTTTGAGGTAGAGGATAGGCAAAAAGTACAGTTGGCAGTGTGGCTATTGAAGGGCGAGGCTTCCTACTGGTGGGAAGTCACTAATGCTGAAAGACCAGTGGAGACATGGGAGGACTTTAGGGCAAGGTTTGAGACTAAGTTTCTCTCAGATGCGGAAAGGAGTTTGCAGTTGGAAAAATTCTTATTTCTTAAGCAAGGAGACAAGACTGTCAGAGAGTATGTGAATCAGTTTGATGAGCTGGCTAGGTTTGGGCTTGACCTAGTCAACACCCCGCATAAGAAGGCTCTCCGTTTCGTCAAAGGGTTGAATGAGCCATTACACAGTTTGGCCATGACCCATATACCCATGGGGGCCACGTATGAAAGATTGGTGCAAATGGCATTGCTGAATGAAGAGGATAAGGGCAAGAAGGGGACAAAGGCAGAAAGCTCTCAAGGGAAGAAAGAGGGTTTGCAGCCTAAGAAGACAGACTTTAAGAAAGGCGGGAAAGGCAACAAAGAGAAGAGGAAGTGCAATTTCTGTGGCAAAGTGGGGCACTTAGTAAAGGACTGCCGGAAAAAGAAGGCCAAAAGAATGGTGGGTGCTTTTCGTGCGGTCAGACAGGCCACAGGGCCAAGGACTGCCCACAGAAACGAGGACAGGGGCAGGGCGCTGGATCCACCCCAGGGGCACAGGTTCATGTGCTGGAAGCGCCACCTTTGCAACAGCGAGGTACAAACACTTCTGTAGAAAGTGTAGTTTATCTTTATGATCACCCCGTTCGCACTTTATTTGATTCTGGCGCATCACACTCCTTTATCTCGTCTGCTTTAGTAGTCTCTGAACCTAAAAACTGGTATGGTAGAGGACCCCTTAATTGTTTTAAACCCAATTGGGGGCCCAGCTCATTTGTCTATGATCTGTTTGGGATTAAAAATTTCTATCCTAAGTGTTGAATTTCAATGTAGTGCCTTTGTTTTGGGCTTTTCGGGGTATGGTTTGATTTTGGGTATGAATTGGCTATCCAGTAATGGGGCCATCCTTGATTGTGAGAAAAGGGTTGTTAGGCTCCTAACCCAACTCGGTAATACTTTGGAAATTTCTTGTAATCCCTCGTATGCGGTTATGCTTAGTTATCTTGAATCGCTAGATGCCTCTGTTGAAAATTTGCAATCAGTTAGAGTGGTCCGGGAATATCCGGATGTCTTCGAAGAGGTGAAAGGCTTGCCTCCGAAGCGGGAGATAGACTTCCGCATATATCTTGTAGATAATGCAAAGCCCGTTGCGTTTCCCGTTAGACATATGGCTCCATGAGAAAGGAAGGAGCTCAGTAAACAGATTAAAGAGCTTCTAGAAAAGGGGTTCATTAGGAGGAGCATTTCAGAATGGGGCGCTCTAGTGGTGTTCGCTACAAAGGCGGATGGTTCACTCCGTCTGTCTGTTGACTATAGGGAGCTCAACAAGCTAACGAAAAAGAATAGGCACCCTCTCCCTAGAATTGACGATTTATTTGACCAGCTTGTAGGAGCGTCTGTTTTCTCCCAACTCGATTTAGCAATCGGTTTTCATCAGCTAAGGGTGGCTGAAGATAGCATTGATAAAACGGCGTTCAGAACCCCAGACGGCTTCTTTGAATGGCTTGTCATGCCTTTCGGCTTGACAAATGCACCTGCTTACTTCGTGGACCTAATGAGTAGGGTATTTAGAGATTTCCTCAACAAATTCGTAGTGGTCTTCGTAGACGATATCCTTATCTTCTCAAAAAGTGAAGAGGAACATGCTCAACACTTAAGGGCAATCATGGAAACTTTGCGAGTCCATCAACTAAAAGCCAAATTCTCCAAATGCCACTTTTGGAGAGAAGAGGTGAGGTTCCTTGGGCACATAGTATCCAAACAAGGGTTAGCAGTGGACCCTGCTAAGGTAGTGGCGGTACAAGATTGGAAGACACCAAGGAATGCAACTGAGGTCCGAAGCTTTCTAGGACTAGCGGGTTTCTATCGAAAGTTTATAAGGGATTTTGCGAAAATCTCAGCTCCGCTCACGAAATTGACTAAGAAGAATCTAGTATTCAATTGGGACTTGGATTGCGAGTTTGCTTTCCAACGACTGAAAAGGGCTCTTACAACAGCCCCAGTTTTGACGCTGCCAGATGGGAGCAAGATGTTCACTCTTTATACGGATGCATGTGGGACAGGGCTAGGCGCCGTCTTAATGCAAGAAGGAAGGGTAGTAGCTTATGGCGGGAGGCAATTGAAGGTGCACGAAAAGAACTACCCAACCCACGATCTTGAGTTAGCCGCCATCGTCTTTGCACTCAAGTCTTGGCGACACTATCTCCTAGGTGAGAAGTTCGAACTTTACACTGACCATAAATCGTTGAAATATCTTTTCTCGCAGAAAGATCTTAACTTGAGGCAACAAAGATGGATGGAGTTTCTTGCCTCGTACGATTTCGAAATCTCCTATACTCCGGGCAAAGGCAACGTAGTGGCAGACGCGTTGAGCCGAAAGAAATTGACCCTAAGCCCATTGTTTGTTAAAAGACAAAGCCTAGAGTTTATAGCCAGCTTCGACTTTAGGCCCTCCTCCGATTTCGTACCAGGCTTGCTAGCATCTCTCGAAGTGCGCCCAACTTTAGTGAATTCAGTAGGGGCAGCACAACGCGAAGACCCTCAGCTTGTGGAAATAATTGATAGGCTAATTAGGGGTGAGACTTCAAGTCACCTCAACAGATACTCCATCGACGATAAGGGGTTGCTAAGGCGAGACGGAAGACTATGCGTCCCACAGACGAAGGATTTAATAAAGAAGGTTCTCGAGGAAGCACATCACTCCAAGATGACGATACACCCAGGCGGAGATAAAATGTACAAAAATATAAAAAGGACTTTCTTCTGGAACGGCATGAAAAAAGACGTGGCAGAATTCGTTTCTAAGTGTATGGTGTGCCAACAGGTTAAGGCGGAACAGAAAAAGCCTGGCGGACTGCTACATCCTCTAGAGGTCCCGCAGTGGAAGTGGGATAGCATCTCAATGGACTTCATTGATGGGCTGCCTAGGTCTAGGAGAGGCAACACTAGCATTTGGGTAATAGTGGATAGGCTTACTAAAAGCGCCCACTTTTTACCTGTCAAAAGTAAAAGAACTGCCTCATCCCTAGCATCACTTTACCTCAAGGAAATCGTTCGACTCCATGGAATACCATCTAGCATTGTTAGTGACCGAGACCCCATCTTCACCAGTGAGTTTTGGCGGAGTCTGCAAGAAGCAGTAGGAACGCAGTTATGCTTGAGCACAGCCTACCATCCCCAAACCGATGGCCAAACGGAGAGAGTGAACAGAGTTTTGGAAGACCTTTTAAGACTATGCGTCCTTGACTTCGGAGGGACATGGGAAGACCACCTTCCTTTGGTGGAATTTGCCTACAACAACAGCTATCAAGCAACCATCGGAATGGCGCCCTTCGAAGCTTTATACGGAAGACCGTGCCGATCGCCCACTTGTTGGTGGGAGTCTACTGATAAGCTCATACTTGGACCAGATATGATCCGAGAGACTTCAGAGAAAGTAGACTTAATACGAAGAAGGATGAAGACGGCCCAAGACAGACAAAAGTCCTACGCCGACAAGAGGAGAACCGACCTTGAGTTTGAGGTTGGAGACAGAGTTTTTCTCAAGGTATCACCGCTAAGGAACGTTGTTCGTTTTGGAACCACAGGAAAACTGGCACCAAGGTTCGTAGGGCCATTCCCTATTATCGAGAAAATTGGGAAAATGGCCTATAGATTAGAGCTACCCGAGAAGTTGGCTGGAGTCCACAACGTTTTTCACGTTTCACATCTCCGAAAATGTCTGCATGAGTCTGCTGAAGTGGTAGAGCCAAATATACTCGAAGAGGCCGAAGTGGAACGCGAAGCAACCATAAGAAAAGTTCCAACCCGCATATTAGGAACGGAAGTGAAGAAGCTACGCAACCGTGAAGTCAAGCTCGTCAAAGTCCAGTGGAGCGACGCCAAGGGAGACGCGACTTGGGAAACTGAAGCTAGAATACGCACTGCCTACCCTTTTCTGTTCGAGGGTACATCCTTGATCTTTCTTTTTCCTTAAGTTGCGCTTTTATCTATCTTTTTAGGTATATTTCCTCGACATTATCTCTTAGGTAGAAACCCTTTGGATGGAAATATGTAATTGAAACATGTTATGGATGATGATTGCAAGTGGTTGCAAGTGATTGCTAGTGGTTGCTCGTGGTTGCATATACACACACAATCTAGGGTTTAGATCGGCTCAGTCACTTCATAATTGCATATGCATATATGTTTGCATTCGTATATGGTTGAACTTTAATGTGTTGTCATGTGGATGTTGCATTTGTATTGAATGATTGTGCACTCATGTAGAATCATGAATAGGAAAATTTGCATACATAATGGATTCATGGCACTTACATAATTCGCATTAAGGAGGTCGACTGAATCAGTAGACCGCCTGATTTTGCATTAGATAAGTACATGTATACACACACACTTTGCATATGATCATGAAGCAGTGTTTGATGGATGAGTAGATGGATGTTTGGATGTTAGGATATACATTCCTCCTAACTTGAAGATTTCGGGGACGAAATCCTTTTAAGTGGGGGAGAATGTAACACCCCGAAAATTCTATAACTGTGAAATTAACAAATTAAAGTATAATTAATTTGAAATCAAAGAACTAAGGGAAACGGGATACGCCATTGCGTTCGTCTCGGAAAAATACGCGAAATAGAGTCCGAGTTTTCGAAAAACGGAGTCCGTATGAAGAAGATATGGCCTTCGGAAGTTTGAGAATCAAGTTTAAATTCAAACAGAATAAATCAGGTTTAAATTCGAAAATGGGGCCCAATGGGCCAGGGCGGAAAAATACCCGCCTGACCCACCAAGTCGACTGGGCTGTCGACCTGGTCTAACCAGGTCGACAGGCCTGTCGACAGGGGTGTCGACCTGGTCCAGACCCAGGTCGAGCCCAGTCTAGCCTGGCTGGCCAGGTCTGTGTTTGGTCGATTTTCTGTGGTCTGCTTTGTCACTAGGGCTAGGTGGCAAGTTTTAATTGGTCTCTCCTTAGAATGAATGGCTACGATCAATCCAAGCAACATCAAGGGTCCTAATCAGTTCCTAACCTCTATATAAACAACCCTAGACTAAACCCTAATCTATTCATTCAAAAATAAGAACATAGCCGTCATGTTGCTGAGGAACGACTAGGAGTAGCCACCAAATTGGAGAGAGGATTAGGAGGAAGATTCTAAAGCTTAAAGCAACCTAAACAAATCAATTCAACAAAGGAATTTGCGTCTTCAATCCCTAAATTAGAGAATTCATCACACCATTGTAAGTAGAGTATTACTTTGGTATGAATAAACAATTGTGTTGGTTTGTATGCTTGAATTGTGGCAATAAAGTAATTCATATTTGTGCGTTCTTATCAATTTGAAATATTATATTTGTTTGGATATTCTTGAATTATGTTATTCATGTTATAAAGAACTACATGCGGTAGTTCTATGCAAGTATACGTTTGGAATATTTCGCAAATTATGTAATCCACGTTGAAGCTACATGTATGTAGTTGATTTAAATTCATGCAAGTTTGGGGTTTTGCTACTATGCCATCATGATGTATATTTTTGTGCATAAATCATTTTGTAAGTAATTGGAACAAGTTTGGTTATTATCCATATGAAATTATGTTGAGAATTTGGCATTATGTTTTAAGCCATGCTTTTGTACTAGAAAACCTATTTGCAAATTTATGAATATGGCTAGGCTATGAATGATATTTGGCATAATTGAAAACCATGATTAGGTCTATCTTGTTTACAAGAATTATATGATGACATATGTGGTACATGGCTAGGTTAGGTTCAAAAGGTCCCTTTTTGTAAGTTTACATGGCTAAAGTAAGAATCATGATTTCATGTTAGAAATATTTATGCCATGGTTATGTGAACAAATTTAACTATACTTATGCCATGCTTATGTTTGATATTATGCCATGCTTATGTTTGACATTATGCCATGCTTATGCTAGAAATATTTATGCCATGCTTATGTTTGACATTATGTCTAAATAAAAATATAGGTTCATGTGACAATAATGATATCTCAATTACAAGTTCACATGCTTTGATTCATGTCACCTATGTTACCACTATGCAAGTACACCAGTTTCTATTTTGTATTTCCAACGTCGTATTGCAAGTTCATGCGCTCACATTCCCCTCTTTGTGTACGTAATTACGCTCTAAGCCTCCCCTTTTCGCATGGCTAATTTGGGCTTTAAAAGGCTAAGCCCAAAATATATATAAACGGACGTGTTAAACGGGGGAAAATAACGTTGGGTTAAAATTACTAATGAATGAAAATGTAAAATAGAAGGGCCCAAGTTCAAGTATGGGTTGGGCCCATGATTGGTGTAACCTTTACACCATTAACTTAATAATGGGCCGCAAATATTTACATATACATAAAGAAGAAAGACAAAATATGTAAATGTAGAAAACACGATGTGTTTAACCCGAGGTTGGATTGAGTTGTGATGTAAACCTGCCCGGAACCGCCCGGCTGTCCAGTAGTCACAACAATACCTATCCAATGTGGGAGGTTAAACATGGAGCCCAAGAAGGACCCGAGGTTAGACTGAGTTGTGGCGTAAGACTGCCCGGAACCAACCGGCAACAGGCAGCCACAACAATACCTGTCTAATGTGAGAGGTCAGGGCCTTAATAAGACAATTAAGGCTGAGTCAGGATTGTTAGGATTAAGTGAACTATAGACTTAATCAAAATGGAACATGCTAAACTAAACGGACTGGTGGGGTTAGGTTAGAAAACACTTAACCAACTTAACATGTTGGCTAGAGATAGAAAACCTAGTAACGGGGGACCCTTTTCAGCAGTAACCCTAGAAGGTGTATCAGGATACCCTGAAACTAGGCAGGGTGGGGCACGATTACTGGGCTGATTGTAAGAGGTCAAATCGACGGCGGTGGTGTAGCAGTGTAGGTTCTAACGGAGTGCGGGCGTGCACACACTCCGGCGCAGAAAAATAAGGCACTGGACACCAGTAGCATACCTGTGCACTCTAAGGTTGTGTCGGACCGCCACTATGGGACTTGATACACCCCATGGTGGGACCAGCATCGGTAACTACAACATCGGGGGCCGTAAGACACATGTAACTATGCGAGTAGGAGCCGATCATCATAGAATGGATCACATCACCCTGGTTATGGGGTGCCAGTTGGAAACTAGTTTATATGGGTTCAGAGATTAACATGGGGTACGATAGTATATTCGACCCTAGACAACTTAACCAAGTTTATTGTGCTTGCCCACTTCCTGTTTATACTTATCATACCCAGTTCTTTATTCATAGACAAAATAGTACTAGACTTACTCAGGCTTTATGTCTGACTCTACTTTTCTTTCGTCTTCTTTCTTCCGTTCCCCCCCCCCCCCCAGGTCCTCAGGGAGGGAACACAGCAGCTTGATCAGCCTTGACATCCAGCTTGAAGAAGAGAAATGTATTGCTTGGACTTTCCTGCTTTGAACTATGGCTTTGGACAATCCACTATGGGGCTTTTGCAGTTTATCTATGTTTTATTTATGCTTCTTTAAATAATGTACTCAAGACAGATTATGAAAGTGTTATGTTATGTTTTTGGAAAGGATGTTGTTGTAACACGTATTTGACTTTATGAAATAAAGTTTGTTGTTCTTCCGCTGTTTACAAATATGTGTTCTTATATCTGTCTTGTATATCTGTGACTTGTACTTATAAACCTCCACCAAAATTAGGGTATTCCCTTTGAGAGTGACCGTAACGGAGGTGGGGTGTTTCACTCGGGTTTCGTTCAGACCTAGAACAAACTTGTAAATGGACTGTGTGTCTGACATTGGATGTTATTCTGTGTGATTGATTTCTATTAAATATATATCTGTTTGGCGACGGAGAATTTATTCTCCTTCTTAACGCCCTTCTCTGAGACGTACGAGCTCAGGGTTTATATATTGATGGATATCAAACGCATGGAGTGAATGGCCTGTGTGGCATGCCTAAGTGGCAAATGATCAAGGCTTCTGTTGAAAACCAAAGTCCTATGGTTGATGATCAAAGCACGGCCTGTGTGGCATAGCTTTGTGTAGCGTTGATTCGCGACCCTCACACCCCGGTTGTGAATCAGAAACGAGAGAGGACATCAGGGAGGGAAAGCGTTTCCTTCTAGCTAGAAGTGGCGTCAGTGGTTTTACACGCCCTGATGAGTTTGACTTATGTGGTTGTTGTTGTTGCGAGGTGCCTCGGATATATCGGTGACTATGTAAAGCCGATGGAGTCATTCGTTGGCTCATTTGCGCCCCAAAGGGCGGGGAAACGCAGTGTTCAGGCATTTTAATCCACATCGGTGGACCGGCCCTAACGATCCAAGGCTTGTCTGCGCGCTTGCATGAGACTCGGTCTAGATAGTCTCGAAATCGGTAGAGGACTATCTTTTTCCTCGGTTCACAGATGGAAATCCAACTTCCAATACGTGACTTTGCGGTTTTATTTGTAGAGCCTAGTATGGCGATATGGTATATGGTACTCATGTCATCTATGACTGATATTTATGATTGAAATTGTTTTGACACTATGCACTTATAATAGTATCAAATAATTTGTTTTTAGCGTATCAAGCATTCTTTGGCTATTATAAGGTAAAAACCCTATCCTTTGGCTTGCGTTGCATTGTTTAATGGGACCTGGGTCTTATAATAGTTTCATTTTCCTTTATTTAGCATTGCGCTGTTGTTTTATGCACTGGTGTTCTTAGGAGGAAACCCGTTCCGTGTTATACGGCGTGGTCCCTTGATTTACCTATCTATAAAATAAAGATTAATAACTATTTTAGTTCTCACACCAGTCTCATGACTAACCTGGAGTTTATTGTTTTAACCTAAACTCTAGGTGCCCTTATTTTGACATGGGCAGCTAGTAGTTTTGGTTTTGCAGATTTATATTCACAGGATCCTGATTTACAGCTGGAACTATACTCAGAAAGCTCTGTATGTGTGTATTACTTCTAGTTTTGTATTATATTATTTTCCGCTGCTATGTAATGTATTGTAATCTCTGATATTTTTTTATTGTGTAATATTTATTTATACTCTGTATATTCTTGTATTATGATGGAATTGTTGTAATAAGCAATGAAATGTTCTTCTGCCTGCATTCTTTTGTGTATTGTTCTCGAAGTATCCGCGCTTTCCTTCTCGGGGAAGTATCGGGTCTTCACAATTTCATATTTGAATTTAATCATAAAACGGAAACTAAACTAAAATGAAATTACATCGTAGATCCCAAACAAATCATGACAATAAAATACGCCATAACAAAAAATCGATAAATCCTAGATAACAAGCATCGCAGATCTGAATTATAATCGTACAGACAGAAATTTAAATAACAATAAAAATAATTAAATTTTAATTATTAAATAAATCAGAATTCGCACCTCGCTAATCCCTCTGTAAAAACTCGTGTTCTTCCCTTTTTGCTTAAACCCATCGCTGGCATCCTTCTCGCCCCGTCGCACCACCAACCCGACCCATGGCCATCGATCCACCACTTCCATTCGAACCACCATTGTCCAATGCCCCGCCGCCGTGAACGCAAAGAAATTCGGTCAACTCTTTGACTCTCTAATTCTGGTCCGAACGTTCCCCCTGTGAGGAAGCAATTCTCTCAATCCATTACGAAATAGAAGAATGCAACCGTTGAATTCATTAAACTTGAGGAGATGAAGAAGTTTCAGTTTGAAGTTTTGAGAATAGGGTCATGGATTTGGAGATTTTGGTGGAGGAAGTGTGCGTGTTCTGGTTCATTCATTTCATGAAGGTGGAGGCGGCTGTATAAATGATGTTTGATTTAGGTTTAAGGGAGTTTAGAACATTTTATAGTGGAGCTAATTTATTATTATTATTCGTTTATTAAATTAATATTTTTATTTATTATTTATGAGGTCTGAAGATTATAAATATAAAGAGAAGAGAGAACAAAAAAGGGGAATAAAGGGAATGGTTTCGTATCTAAAATGAATTTGAATGATAAATAAAAGAGGAGAGAGAATAGAGAATAAATGCACAAGTTATTTTTCCCATATGCCTCTTTTTATTTACAAACGAATTAAATGCTTGCTTTATTTTATCTAATTGTTTAAGTTGTGCAACTTTTTAAATTTCAAAACACACAACATTAAATATAATAATTTATGGAACCTATTTAGTTGCAAGAAAGAAGAAATAGAAGAGAAATATATATATATATACACATAGTTGATTTAAAGGAAAGTAAGAAAAAAAATGTTGGAAAACAAAAGAAAAGGGAAAAGAGAAAACGGGAACGTAATTAATGCATGGTTTATTGTGTAATGCCAATTGTTTGAAACTTTATAACTTCGTTTGCATGTAAATGTTAATATTTAACAAATGTACATTTTCTACTTCTAAAACATTTTTTTATGTTAAAACGTTTTTATCAATCTATGAATCCCTTTGTAATGATTTATCTTTTACATTAAAAAGAACATATATAATTTCTAATGTGAATACAATTTATTATACAATGAATCTTTCCGTAATGTATCATTTACACTAAAAATGTAAATTTTAATGTTAAAACATTATTATTACACAATGAACCTCTTTTAATGAAATTTACATTAAAAATGTAAATTTTAATGTTAACACATTTTCAAACAATGAATCTCTTTTACATTAAAAATGAAATTTTTAATGTAAACATATCTAATCAAACTTTAATCTTTTTATTCTTTTTATTTTATCTAAAATTCCAAAAGTAAATAACAATGAAAGAAAGGGAGAATAAACAAAAAGAAATGAATACCAGATTAATGCTAATTGTCAGAAATTAGGACTAACACTACAATATTAAATATTATTGTTAGAAATGAATGTTTACTACTTTCCACATTTCAAAAATTAACAAATTAATGAAGGTTTGGAACATGTAATCTACGTTTTGAATTCCAAAAAGCAACATTTTGAATTGTCAGGGAAAATATTTAAGAGGACTGCTAAAGATATATACATACATACATACATACATACATACATACATATATTTATATAAATATATTGTTAGAATTTATTTCATTTAGAACCTACACATTATTTTTAATTAATATTTCAACATAAATTAATAAATGATAAAGTTACTAAGGCATTTTTTTAATTCTGACGCATTTTCTATTTAAAATTTCTTAAATTAAATTTTTTAAATTGGTTCTGATTTTCGGGTTGTTATAATCTCCCTCACTTAAAATCTTTTCGTCCTCGAAAAGGAACAAAGCTAAAAATCATTTAACTAACCATCAATTTTCATTCTTTTATTTGTTTCAATAATTTTTATTAGTTGAACTAGTAATCACACAACAAAATCATCAATCAATTAGTGCATTAGCTTTTCAAACATATATAAATTTTATATATTCAGAAATCATATTTTCTAATATCAGATTATATATATAATCACAAATACGTTAATTATATATATTTGTCATTCTCAACTCATTCTAGGGCATTACTGACTCCATCTCTAACGAGTTTTCTCATTCCAGGATGATACTGATCCTATCTCTAATGAGTATTTGTAACAACCCGTATTTTAATAACATGTTAAACCATAAATCAAGGCAGAATTAATTTTTAAATTAAGAATCAAGGGGAATGTGTTGCGCCATTGCGTTCGTCTCGAAATTCTGCTTGGAAACAAGTCCGAGTTTTCGAAAAACGAATTCCTATGAGGGAGATATGACTCTCTGAAGGTTCAGGAATTTTCAGAATCGAAAACAGATCGAAAGTCAAATTCAAACCCCAACGCAGGCTGGGTGGGAAATTTCCCGCCCAGGACCAGGTCGACCTGGGGGTCGACATTATGGTCGACCTCCCAGGGGACAGGTCGACCGTATGGTCCACCTGGGGGTCGACCTTGTGCCAAACCCAGTTTTGAGCCGGGGTTCATTCTGATGTTTTTGATCTCGTTTTCAGTCTAGATTTGTTCACCTAATCCTATATAAACAGCCCCCTAAACCCATTCTCTTTACACCATTCTTCTCTAACCTTATGCTGCATAAATTCTTGATGGACATGGCTTCTTCTTCTTCAAAATTAAATTAAAAATAAACTAAAATAAAACACGAAGACTATTTCTTGAAGACTATGGCTAGGAATTGCATATTGGGGATTTTCTTCTACAATCAAATCGAGATTCAACGATTCAACAATTCGACGACTAGTTCCTAGATTCAACTTCTGCATCTCAATTTCTTAGTCCACGATCTGTAAGTTCTAGTTGCGTTGAGATTTAAACTTGTTAATTGTAATTTGGACATGAGATAAAGTGAAATTGAACTTAAGTATGATAATCGATTCACATCAATTCTAGTTTCCATCTTGGATCTTGACATTTGGGAATATTGCTATGAAATAAGTTTGGAACTATTCATGTTATAAATCAAACTCTTTCATGTCCATAACATTATCATGCCTGTGATGTTGAATCAGTCTATTATTTACAAGTTTGGGACTGTCACCTTATGCCATGACTATCACCTTATTATGCTAGATTTGAAATCCTCTTATTTTCTATATGCCAGTAATGTTGTAACCAATTATCTCAAGTTATGTCATGCTAGTCTTGTAATCCCTTTTATCACTTTATGCTCGCCCTTTTTGCCCATCATAGTTTTGATGTTATTCCCTTTAATTCTGGATTTGGATTTACTTGTAATTTAGATCGATTCATGTTTACATGTGATGGGAATACGATTTGGGTAGATTAGGCAAAACAAGAATTGGTTATGAACATGAATCATGAACTTGATAATAGGCATAAGTTGAAACATGAAACTTGACATGAAACTTGACATGAAACTTGCCATGAAACTAGACACGAACTTGACATGAAATTTGAACGTGGACATGACACTAGAATGAACTTGAAAATGGCCAACTCAAGGTTGGGTTGAGTTTGCAGTGTAATTCTGCCCGGAACCGCCCCACAAAACTAGTTACCGCAAACAATAGGATCCAATGTGGGTAGTTGGTCATATCGCGCTTGAAACCCGAGGTCAGACTGAGTTGTGGTGTAAATCTACCCGGAACCGCCCGGCATATCCAGTGACCACAATAATAGGTCTGATGTGAGAGGTTGGGGTGCAATGAATTAATGCCACATGATAGGGTTTTGTCGTGAACATGAAAGACAACACTTAACCAACTTGACACACGATTAGTGGGGTTAAGTCATGAAATTGAAAGACAACACTTAACCAACTTGACATGCTAGACCGATAAGGGTTAAGTCACGAATTTAAATGACAACACTTAACCTGTTGTACGGAAACCCTAGTTACGCGGTCCATTTCAGCAGTAACCCACTTAGACGTATCATGGTACCCTGGAACTAGGTAGGGTGGGGCACGATTACAAGGCTGGTTGTAAGCGACCAGAACGACGGCTGAGTTGGTGCGCCAGTTTAGATTCAGGCAGATTATGGTCGTGCACGTTGTCCGGAGTTCAAAAAGCAGGCATTGGGCATCAGTAGGTTTACACTGTGCGTGCTTGATTCTCGTCGGTGGTTGGCACCCTAGGGCTTGATAAACCCTATGGTGGACCTAGCACAGGTGACTACATTCATAATAGGGCCGTATGACACAGACACACGAAAAGCTAGAACTTGTAGGGAATAATAGATCGTTCCGTAGGACCCCGAAATGGGTCATTTCATGATATTGGGCCAAGGGATCATTTCAAGGTTAATATATGACATGGGTTTTGGATACTAGTACAGTTGGTGCAGCGAATCTTGAACATGCGATGCTATACTTGATTTATACTTGAATTATCATGCTATCTTAGTCTATCTTGCCCATCTTGACAGCATCTTTATGTTTACTTTTAGTTTATACATGTCATGTTACCTTTACCTGTTTTTATGCTGAAAGTGACTAGGACTTGCCAGTCTTTATGACTGACTCGTTTTCTTTGGCCTCTTTTTCTTTCGTCCCCCCCTCTCTAGGTTCTCAGGGAGAAAACTCTAGCACTTAGCTTGGATTTCTCTTGCTTTCGGTTCAGCTCATGTATGGCTTGATCTTGAGCTCTACTATGGCTGCATTTCTACTATCTTGGGGAATTATGCTATTTTTGCCGTTTAAGCTTTTATGCTTCTTTATTTATGCAAGACAGAATTTGTTGTAATGGAAAATGATGACTTTGGCTATTTGGTACTTTGGATGAAAAAGGCTTTGACTATTTTGAAAGTAATGAAAATTTTCTTTTGACTCTTCTGCTGTTTTATTTATGTCTGTCTTGTAATATTTCAGTGATTGTTTACCTCGATAACGCTCCTCCAAAACTAGTGCATTCCCTTTGTGAGTGACCCTAGCGGAGGTGGGGTGTTACACTTGGTATCAGAGCAGAAGGTTAACAGACTGGGCAAAATTTTTAAAACCTTCTAAAACTATTTTCAAAACCATTTACAAAGAAGCATTTTTCAAGAAAAGTCTTGTTTTATTTAAAGGCTATCCCCCAAAAGCCATTAGCACTATCCTTTGTTTCCTCGTTTTGAATCTCTTCTTCTTCATTTCAGCATGTCTGGGAATCTTAACCTTCTAGAGGGTGTGCCAATACCTGGCTGGTTCAGGAGGTACTTAGAGGCTAGGGCCAATGATGTAGGCCCAGCGGATATTCCTCCTCCAGCTATAGCGGCTCCTCCTCCTCCTCGTGCAAATGCTTTCTCAAAGACCTATAGTGATTTTAGGGCCATGGGTGGAAAGGATTTCAAGGGAACTGAATCATTCTTAGAAGCGAGGAACTGGCTCAAAGAAACTAAGGATCTGTTCGTTATCTTCGAGGTGGACGATAGGCAGAAGGTACAGTTGGCAGTATGGTTGCTCAAAGACGAAGCTTCCTATTGGTGGGAAGTCACTAACACTGAGAGACCTGTTGACACATGGATGGATTTCAGGATAAGATTTGAGATGAAATTCCTCTCACAAGCTGAACGAAGTCTACAGCTGGAAAAGTTCTTATCTCCTAAGCAAGGAAGTATGACGGTCAAGGAGTACGTCAGTCAATTCAATCAGCTGGCCTTGTTTGGACTGGACTTAGTGAATACTCCTCATAAGAAGGCTCTCCGTTTTGTCAAGGGATTGAATGAGCCACTTCACAGCTTGGCTATGACCCACATACTTATGAGGGCTACTTACGAAAGGTTAGTAGACATGACACTCTTAAATGAGGAAGACAAGGGCAAGAATGAGGCAAAAGCAGAAGTGCCTCAAGATAAGCAGGGGGAAGGGTCACAGAACAAGAAGGCTGATCCAAAGGAAGGCGGGAAGAACAACAAACCCCATGAAAAGGGAAAGTGTAATTTCTGTGGCATTCCTGGACATCTGGCCAAAGACTGTAGGAAGAAGAAAAGGAAGATGGGTGGCTGTTTCCATTGTTGTGAGACAGGACACATGGCTAAGGCCTGCCCAAGGAAGCAAGGGCAGGGAGCTGGACCTTCTTCTGGAGGACAAGTCCATGCTCTCATGGCACCTCCGCAAGAACGAGGTAGAAATATTTCCGTCGAAAGTTTAGTCTATCTTTTTGATCCTCCTGTTCGAACCTTATTTGATTCTGGCGCATTGCATACTTTTATTTCTTCTGATATTGTTGAAACTCTGCACCTAAGTACTAGTCTAGTTGAGGATCCCATTATTGTTTCAAATCCAATTGGTGGCTCCGCTCTTTCATCTATGATTTGTGTGGATTTGAGGGTTTCTATCTTAAGCGTGGAATTCACGTGTAATGCTTATGTTCTCGGATTTATGGGATACGGTTTGATTCTAGGCATGGATTGTCTGTACAATAATGGAGCCATTCTCGATTGTGAACGAAGGGTAGTTAGACTTATGACTCGCCTTGGTAATACCCTTGAAATTTCTTGTAACCCTATGGGTCCTGTCATGTTATGTTATCTAGAATCTCTTGACTCATCTATCGATGATTTGCAATCAGTAAGAGTAGTCCGAGAATATCCCGATGTCTTTGATGAGGTTAAGGGGTTACCCCCTAAACGCGAGATAGATTTCCGTATATATCTTGTTGATAATGCTAAGCTAGTTGCATTGCCCGTTAGACACATGGCCCCGCGAGAGAGAAAAGAGCTTAGTATGCAAGTTAAGGAGTTGCTTGAGAAAAAATTCATTAGGCGAAGCATTTCTGAATGGGGTGCTCCAGTGGTATTCGCTACTAAGGCGGATGGTTCGCTTCGTCTATGCATAGATTATCATGAGTTAAACAAGCCGACTAAGAAGAATAGGCACCCACAACCGAGAATCGACGACTTGTTCGACCAACTTGTAGGAGCGTCTGTTTTCTCTCAACTCGATCTAGCTACAGGACTCCATCAACTTAGAGTGGATGAGGATAGCATTGACAAGACTGCGTTTAGGACTCCGGATGGTTTCTTCGAATGGCTCGTCATGCCATTTGGTTTGACGAATGCACCCGCGTACTTCGTAGACCTAATGTGTAGGGTGTTTAGGGAGTTCCTTAACAAATTTGTGGTGGTCTTCGTGGACGATATTTTGATCTTCTTAAAGGATGAGGAAGAACATGCTAGACATCTCAAGGAAGTCATGGATACGTGTGACGGCCCGCCCCGCACCAGCCTGCATTTCCTCCGAAAGTGCGCTGTACACATGCCCAACTAGCATGGGACGGTCGTCAGGAGAAAGGAAAGAAGAGAATGAACTAATCAAGGAACCTGTAGAATGTCTCACAGCGCATGGGATGAAATATAATAATAACATACTTGACATAAAACAGGCGAGACAGTGCATAAGCTGATAACTAATAATCAATGTCAACATCAGAGCAGCGGAAATCCAAATACAGCTTATTACAACTTTCCAAATTTACTGTCTCTAACAAAAGAAAACTAAAGTAGAAGATGCACCACCAATGCCCAAGCAGTGATCTTCAACAACACAGGGAGAATACTATATATATTACGTGGAAGCCTCCTGCTCGTCTCCGGATCATCTACCCGTGCATCACCAGCTAACCTGTCTCTAGTCTGCTCGTGTGAGCACCCAGAGTAATAAGAGGAGACATAAAACTCTGGGTCAGACATAAAGCCTGGTATGAGCGATAAGCATCTAAACAGAGTAATAACAGGTATACTAAAACATACCTGAACCTGGACCTGCAACCAAAGAGTTAGTACCACATACCGTACAATACTCCAAGGTGCCATAATGAATAGTGTAAAGAATACGGGGGTGGGGTGTGTATGTCATAATGATAGCAAACAAACCATCCATAGCAACCATCCTCACATCACTCACTCAGTGCGTAAAGCGTACGACATCCACCACTTTGGAATACTAGACAAACTGAGGCAACGACGAATCCCGACTTGTAGAAACCCTGCTATGACCAAGCTAAACATATGGAGTCATGACCAAACATTTCAATGACCCACTTCATTGGTTGTAGCCCTTGGTTCTACCGATGCCATAATGGCCCTGAATCCGTCTTCGTACCTCCTACCATAGTAGTCCAAAGCTATAGACGTCGATAACTCCTTGGCACGCGTCCCGCAGCAAAGCCCAACCATGAAGCAAACTCGTTGATTCCCATCTGAATCTTGAGCTCTAACTTCTCATTTGGGCTTCCTTTGCATCTCGGGTTTCAGTCATCACCGGATCGGTTCGGGTCCCCTTATTGCCATCGGTTCGGTTCGGCCTTTAGCTCCTCATCATCAACGCGGCGCGGCTCGTGGCGTCCATCTGGTAGCGGTTCGGATCGGCCTCCCCCAAGCACACCGGTTCGGGTCGCACCTTCTGCTCACGAGTGGTTCGGATCGTGGTCACCTCACTGGATCGGTTCGGGCTCCTCTTCGTGAAGCAACACGGATCGCCTCGCGAAGTCTTGATCGGATCGTATCGCGCCGTCGGATCGGAGTCTCCCACAAGAGCAGGTCAGATCGGAGTCTTCAAGCATCGACGGATCGGATCGGGTCTTCAGCCATCGGCGGATCGGGTCGCGCCATCGGATCGGATCGCCCTCACTCCCACCGATCCGGTTCGGATGATTTCCTGCAGTTCTTCCAGCGAGCAGTTTACGCCATTCGACGGCGTTTTTGACAAATCTAACACTTCTAATCAATCATAAAACACACCATAGAGTCATAGCAACATGTAATAGCAACTACAACAGCAAACAACCATTCAAATGAATCAAAATGGATCAAAAGTGGCTAAAACTCCTTATTTTCCCTTAAGCATGTTTAAGTAAAACCGATCATAGGGTTAACAAAACTTAATCAAATCGAACCAAATTTCAACCAGAGGCATAAAACATTATTTAAGAATTTCTAAACATTTTTCCAGAATTTATTAGTGTATAAATTCGCTAATCTTCACTAATTACCCCTTAATTACCGTAATTAGTGCAAAAACTATGCAAATCACTCACATTGGCCACAAATGAAACACCAAATCTGAAATACTCTCTGTTTGGGTCGAATTCCTATGTATAGCCGCAGCTCCAACCTTGCTTTGTTGCTATTTGGCCTTGCTTTGATGTAGTTTAGGCTTAATCTTCACTAAAAATGTGTTTTGGAGTGGTTTTAGAGGATGGAAGCCATTACTAAGGTCTCAAGAAGGTTTGTGGCGGCTCAAAACTGAAATGAAAGTGATAACTTAACCCTAATCAGTCTTCCTATACCTCTAAACCCGAAATTCCCCTGTGGGCCTAGCTGCTAATCACCCGGTTAAGCCCAATTAAGCTGTTTTTCACCATCTGAAACTTGTTTCAGCCATATCTCCCAAACGGTGAGTCCGTTTGACTAATGTGACCACTCTACGGAAAGAGAAACCATCATCCGGAGCCAATGGAAGTGGTTTCAGGTCAAAATTCCTTTCCAGTCAAAAGTTATGGCCAAAACAGTGCCAACTAGGGGTAAAATGGTCATTTAAAAATCGGGAAAAATCATGCTCATGGGAAATGACCCCAATAGTCGTCTCCCAAAGTTACACGACCATACGACTTCGTATGTGACAGAAATAAATATTCTACGATCCTATGATGCGTAGAATGCGGGTCGTTACACTCTTCCCCCCTTAAGAAATTTCGCCCCCGAAATTCCTTAACCCAAAACATACAAAGGATCCCGCATGCCTAACAACCACATACAACAATCAAACATGCAAAACAAGCAAACAAGCCTATCCTAGCATGCGGAAAACTAAATCAAAGTCAAAATCTTACCAGGCAAAGAGTTCTGGGTGTGTCTTCCTAATGTCCTCCTCTGTCTCCCAAGTACAATCACTCTCGTCCTCGCTCCACTGTACCTTGACTAGCTTCACCGCCTTCCTTCGAAGTTGCTTCATGTCGTGCTCGACAATACGGGCCGGCTTGCGGTTCCCAACCGCCTCGGGTTCTACTTCGAAGTCCTCTAACTGATCAGGTGAAATAGTCATATTTGAGTCGTGAACGAACTTCCTTAGTTGGGAAACATGAAATACGTTGTGAACTCCCGCCATTTTCTCTGGTAAGTCAATTCTATATGCCAAATTCCCGACTAGTTCAAGAACAGGGAATGGGCCGACAAATCTTGGTGCCAACTTGCCTCTCCTGCCAAATCGTATTACGCTCTTCAACGGAGAAATCTTGACAAACACCAAGTCGCCAACGGAGAATTTTAAGTCTCTTCTTCTCTTATCAGCATAACTTTTCTGCCTATCCTGGGCTGCCTTCATTCGTTGTTGAATGATCTTGATCTTATCTGAAGTTTCCCTCACCACATCTGGTCCAAGCATAAACTTCTCGCCAGTCTCTATCCAACATGATGGTGAGTTACACGGTCTTCCGTACAAAGCTTCAAACGGAACCATACCGATACTGGATTGGTAGCTATTATTATATGCAAACTCTACTAGATGCAAATGGTCATCCCATGATCCACCAAAATCCAATATACATGCTCTCAAGAGATCTTCCAAAATACGATTCACCCTCTCCGTCTGACCGTCGGTCTGAGGATGATATGCGGTACTGAGATGTAACTCTGACCCTAGAGCTTCTTGTAAGCTCTTCCAAAACCCACTAGTGAACAATGGGTCTCGGTCACTCACAATGCTTTTAGGTACTCCATGGAATCTCACTATCCACTTCATATACAATTCTGCTAACTTAGCTGCCGTTCTGGTCGATTTGACTGGTATAAACCTTGCACTTTTGGTCAATCGGTCCACAATCACCCAAATGCTATCATGTCCCGATCTAGTCCTTGGTAACCCATCGATGAAATCCATCGAGACTTGCTCCCATTTCCATTCGGGAATTTCTAATGGCTGTAACAAACCACTAGGCTTCTTTTGCTCGGCTTTAACTAGCTGGCAATTCATGCATTTGGATATAAACTTCCCAACGTCTCTTTTCATCCCTTCCCAGTAGTAGGTCTGCTTCATATCTCGATACATCTTGTTACCACCAGGGTGTATAGTCAGCTTTGAGTGATGACATTCTCTAAGCACTTCATCTCTCAATCCATTGACATTGGGCACAACAAGCTTTCCATTCTTTCTAAGCCATCCATCTCGATCAAGCCCATACTTGTTCATCTCCTCATCGATATCCATCTTTAACTTGGAGATGATTTCCAATAGGTTAGGATCGTCCCTCTGACTAGAGCCGATCCGCTCAATCAAAGTGGGTCTGATCGTCAAACTTGCTAACATTTCTGGATCCAATTCGCACTTTGGTCTGAAATCAAACCCCGTGATAAACTCCAGTTGCTTCCATTCAAGGAACATAGCCCCTAAGCTGGCATGTCTTCTACTCAATGCATCAGCCACCGCATTGCCCTTTCCTGGTGTGTATGCGATGTCAAAATCATAGGAAGCTAAGAACTCTAACCATCTCTGCTGACGGAGATTCAGATCTTTCTGAGAGAAGAGATACTTTAACGACTTATGATCTGTAAACAACTCAAATCTTTCTCCCAAGAGATAGTGTCTCCACATTTTTAACGCGAACACGATCGCTGCCAATTCTAAATCATGGGTAGCGTATCTTCTCTCGTGCGGTTTCAATTGCCGACTTGCGTAAGCTACAACCCTACCGCCTTCCATCAATACAACACCCAGTCCGGTACCACAGGCATCCGTGTATACCGTCATCTCTTCATCCCCCTTAGGAATGACTAACACTGGTGCGCTTGTCAACTTGTCCTTTAGACTTTTGAATGCATTCTCGCACCTTTCATCCCAGACAAAAGCTTGATTCTTCTTGGTCAACTGGGTCAATGGTGCTGCTATCTTGGAGAAACCTTGGATAAACTTACGATAATATCCCGCTAACCCCAAGAAACTTCTTACATCTGTTGCATTCTTGGGTGTAGGCCAATCCTGTACCGTAGCCACCTTTGCCGGGTCCACGGCAATACCATTCTCTGATACAACATGGCCCAAGAACCTCACTTCCCTTTTCCAGAAGTGACACTTAGAAAACTTTGCTTTCAATTGGTGTTTTCTCAACACCTCCATCACTACTCTTAAATGTTCCTTGTGTTCTTCCTCTGTCCTCGAATAGACCAAAATATCATCAACGAACACAAGGACAAACTTGTTCAACTGATCTCTGAATACCCTATTCATAAGATCCACAAAATATGCTGGGGCATTGGTCAGCCCGAATGGCATGACCAACCACTCATAAAACCCAGACGGCGTCCGAAATGCCGTTCTAGCTATACTCTCAGCTTCCACTCTAAGCTGATGAAAACCTGTCGCGAGATCCAACTGAGAAAATACTCTCGCGCCACTCAACTGATCGAACAAATCATCTATCCGCGGTAGAGGATACTTGTTCTTCCTCGTCACTTTATTCAACTCGCGGTAGTCGACACACAAACGAAGGGAACCATCCGCCTTGGTAGCAAACACAACTGGTGCTCCCCATTCAGAAACACTCCTTCTGATAAATCCCTTCTTCAAAAGATCGCTGACTTGCACCTCGAGCTCTCGCTGCTCTCTTGGTGCCATACGACGAAGTGGCATCACTATAGGCCTGGCATCCTTTACCAAATCAATACGAAACTCAATCTCTCGGTGTGGTGGAAGTCCGGTCACTTCTTCGGAAACATCCGGATACTGGCCAACCACGGGCAAACCTGACAACTCACTATGCGGAATGTCGAGGGAGTTTAGAAAACTAGCCAATACCCCCTTACTGGGTAGACCACCAAACACTATCCTCCGCCCATCATCCGCTCTAGCTGTCACCAACAAGCCCTCACAGTCTACCACCACCCCGTATCTTTGGAGCCAATCTACTCCCTAAATAATGCCAAACCCAGTAAAGCCCAAAACAAAGCAATCACAAACAAACATACATCCATGACTCGATAAGACCACATTACGACAAATCATGCTAAGGCTAGTCGAACCACCAATCGGGTTCGTCACTACTAAAGGTCTATCGACAATCTCGGGCTCCAATCCCAACCTATCTACCAGGTCACTAGATATGAAAGAACTGGAAGCTCCGGTATCAAACAAAACTCTAACAGGAACATCGTAAACAGAAAGCATACCTTGAATGACGACATTCTTTCCCTTCTCCGCCGCTGTTGGGGTATTCGACGAAGAAGGAATAGCATTAAGAGCGTAGGCTTTCACCATTTGCTTTTCCTTAGGGGGCTGTGGACACTTGTCCTTGTGATGTCCCATTTGGCCATAGTTGAAGCACTTCCTATCCGCTGGCTTGGCCCGACAATTACTAGCATAATGGCCCTTCTTACCACAGCTGAAGCACTCAACATCTTGCTTATTCTTTTTCTTTTGGCCATCCTTAGCTTGGTTCTGCTTTCTCTTATTCTGGGAACCACCCTTGCCTCCACCACTTACTTGTGGTTTTGGCTCTTCTGCAGATGCAACCTCAGTCTTCGACTAAGGGTAGAGACTTTCTGATCTTAATGCTTTCCCCACAATCGATTCAAACGTCTCATCGATGTGGTTAATAAGTTTTTCCCCCAAGTACTGATCCAAACCAGTTATGAATTTCTCATTCTTTTTCTCGGCAGTATCAATAAGAGATAACCCATATTTTGACAAAGTGTCGAATTCAGCAATATACTCCGAGACTGCTCTGCCATTCTGCTTGAGCTCCAAGAATTTCTTAAACAGCACTGACTTCTGAGCAGCCGGAATGAACTTCTCGCTAAAGCGAGCTTTATACTGCTCCCAAGTAATCTGATCTTCGGGAGTAGCTGCCTTTATAGCATTCCACCAATTCATTGCCCGCCCTTGCAGTTGACGGGACGCTAGCTTTCTCTTCATCGCATCCTCGATACCCAAATCCTCGAAGATACGTTCGCAACTATCCAACCAATCCTGAACTTCCGTAGCCGACTCCGCTCCGTGGAACGGCTTCCCACCAAGACTAGTATAATCCTTATTCAGCTTGGCGAAGTCGACTCTTGGCGCCTGCACCATTGGACCACCACCATTTCCACCATTGGGGGCTGCTCTCTGTACATCTCTAAGCATCTCACTCATGAGGTCGGTAAACATCGTCCTCATGTCAGCAGCATTCCCATTATTGGCTCCCCTACCGGTACCTCTAACATATCGGCTCATCGTCAATCTGAAAAAGGAAATGATTAACGACTCCATAGTGGTGCTAGTGCAGTACGACTTCATCCTTATACCACTAATAGTGTATATATATAGCTTTTGAAAACCAAAATAATCACAAATACGCTCTCTCGTATACGTATATTATCTCTCCCTGATAACTTCCCTAGGTTAACTACGCAACCTAGAGCTCTGATACCAAGTGTGACGGCCCTCCCCGCACCAGCCTGCATTTCCTCCGAAAGTGCGCTGTACACATGCCCAACTAGCACGGGACGGTCGTCAGGAGAAAGGAAAGAAGAGAATGAACTAATCAAGGAACCTGTAGAATGTCTCACAGCGCATGGGATGAAATATAATAATAACATACTTGACATAAAACAGGCGAGACAGTGCATAAGCTGATAACTAATAATCAATGTCAACATCAGAGCAGCGGAAATCCAAATACAACTTATTACAACTTTCCAAATTTACTGTCTCTAACAAAAGAAAACTAAAGTAGAAGATGCACCACCAATGCCCAAGCAGTGATCTTCAACAACACAGGGAGAATACTATATATATTACGTGGAAGCCTCCTGCTCGTCTCCGGATCATCTACCCGTGCATCACCAGCTAACCTGTCTCTAGTCTGCTCGTGTGAGCACCCAGAGTAATAAGAGGAGACATAAAACTCTGGGTCAGACATAAAGCCTGGTATGAGCGATAAGCATCTAAACAGAGTAATAACAGGTATACTAAACCATACCTGAACCTGGACCTGCAACCAAAGAGTTAGTACCACATACCGTACAATACTCCAAGGTGCCATAATGAATAGTGTAAAGAATACGGGGGTGGGGTGTGTATGTCATAATGATAGCAAACAAACCATCCATAGCAACCATCCTCACATCACTCACTCAGTGCGTAAAGCGTACGACATCTACCACTTTGGAATACTAGACAAAGTGAGGCAACGACGAATCCCGACTTGTAGAAACCCTGCTATGACCAAGCTAAACATATGGAGTCATGACCAAACATTTCAATGACCCACTTCATTGGTTGTAGCCCTTGGTTCTACCGATGCCATAATGGCCCTGAATCCGTCTTCGTACCTCCTACCATATTAGTCCAAAGCTATAGACGTCGATAACTCCTTGGCACGCGTCCCACTGCAAAGCCCAACCATGAAGCGAACTCGTTGATTCCCATCTGAATCTTGAGCTCTAACTTCTCATTTGGGCTTCCTTTGCATCTCGGGTTTCAGTCATCACCGGATCGGTTCGGGTCCCCTTATTGCCATCAGTTCGGTTCGGCCTTTAGCTCCTCATCATCAACGCGGCGCGGCTCGTGGCGTCCATCTGGTAGCGGTTCGGATCGGCCTCCCCCAAGCACACCGGTTCGGGTCGCACCTTCTGCTCACGAGTGGTTCGGATCGTGGTCACCTCACTGGATCGGTTCGGGCTCCTCTTCGTGAAGCAACACGGATCGCCTCGCGAAGTCTTGATCGGATCGGATCGTATCGCGCCGTCGGATCGGAGTCTCCCACAAGAGCAGGTCAGATCGGAGTCTTCAAGCATCGACGGATCGGATCGGGTCTTCAGCCATCGGCGGATCGGGTCGCGCCATCGGATCGGATCGCCCTCACTCCCACCGATCCGGTTCGGATGATTTCCTGCAGTTCTTCCAGCGAGCAGTTTACGCCATTCGACGGTGTTTTTGACAAATTTAACACTTCTAATCAATCATAAAACACACCATAGAGTCATAGCAACATGTAATAGCAACTACAACAGCAAACAACCATTCAAATGAATCAAAATGGATCAAAAGTGGCTAAAACTCCTTATTTTCCCTTAAGCATGTTTAAGTAAAACCGATCATAGGGTTAACAAACTTAATCAAATCGAACCAAATTTCAACCAGAGGCATAAAACATTATTTAAGAATTTCTAAACATTTTTCCAGAATTTATTAGTGTATAAATTCGCTAATCTTCACTAATTACCCCTTAATTACCGTAATTAGTGCAAAAACTATGCAAATCACTCACCTTGGCCACAAATGAAACACCAAATCTGAAATACTCTCTGTTTGGGTCGAATTCCTATGTATAGCAGCAGCTCCAACCTTGCTTTGTTGCTATTTGGCCTTGCTTTGATGTAGTTTAGGCTTAATCTTCACTAAAAATGTGTTTTGGAGTGGTTTTAGAGGATGGAAGCCATTACTAAGGTCTCAAGAAGGTTTGTGGCGGCTCAAAACTGAAATGAAAGTGATAACCTAACCCTAATCAGTCTTCCTATACCTCTAAACCCGAAATTCCCCTGTGGGCCTAGCTGCTAATCACCCGGTTAAGCCCAATTAAGCTGTTTTTCACCATCTGAAACTTGTTTCAGCCATATCTCCCAAACGGTGAGTCCGTTTGACTAATGTGACCACTCTACGGAAAGAGAAACCATCATCCGGAGCCAATGGAAGTGGTTTCAGGTCAAAATTCCTTTCCAGTCAAAAGTTATGGCCAAAACAGTGCCAATTAGGGGTAAAATGGTCATTTAAAAATCGGGAAAAATCATGCTCATGGGAAATGACCCTAGTAGTCGTCTCCCAAAGTTACACGACCATACGACTTCGTATGTGACAGAAATAAATATTCTACGATCCTATGATGCGTAGAATGCGGGTCGCTACACTACGCTTAGAGCACACGAGTTAAAGGCTAAGTTCTCCAAGTGTCATTTTTGGAGAAAAGAAGTTCGGTTTCTTGGACATGTAGTTTCTAAGCAAGGTATAGCTGTGGACCCCGCTAAGGTAGCTGTTGTGGAAGACTGGAAAGTTCCTAAGAACGCAACGGAAGTAAGAAGCTTTCTCGGTTTGGCGGGCTACTATAGAAAATTCATTAAGGATTTCGCTAAGATTTCAGCCCCTCTTACTAGGTTAACGAAGAAGAACCTAGCTTTTGCATGGGACATAGAGTTTGACGTTGCTTTTCAAAGGCTTAAGAGAGCCCTTACCACAGCTCCAGATTTGGCATTACCCGACGGAGGTAAGATGTTTACGGTGTACACAGATGCGTGCGGCACGGGATCAGGCGTTGTCCTAATGCAAGAAGGGAAAGTGATATGCTACGGAGGCAGACAACTTAAAGTTCATGAGAGAAACTATCCCACACATGACTTGGAATTGGCCGCGATTGTTTTTGCGCATAAGTCTTGGCGTCATAATCTTCTAGGTGAGAAGTTCGAGTTGTATACCGATCACAAACCGCTTAAGTACCTCTTTTCGCAAAAAGATTTGAATCTAAGGCAATAGAGGTGGATGGAATTCTTGGCATCGTATGACTTCGATATAGCTTATAACCCTGGCAAGGGTAACGTGGTGGCAGATGCGCTAAGTAGGAAAAGGTTGACTTTGAGTCCTTTGTTTGTTGAAAGGAAAAATCTAGAGTTTATATCAACCTTTTATTTCACACCTGTTGTTGGGTCGTTGGCTAGCACGTTAGCATCTCTTGAGTTAAGGCCTACGCTTCTTGACCAAGTAGGGACTTCACACAAGGAAGACCCACAAATAGTCGAGATCATGGACAAGTTGATTAGAGGTGAGATGTCAAGTCACCTCAGTAGGTATGCCATATATGACATGGGATGGCTAAGGTGTGATGGTAGACTATGTGTCCCACAAGTGGGAGACTTAGTAAAGAGAGTTCTCGAAGAGGCGCATCACTCGAAGATGATTATACATCCCGGAGGGGATAAAATGTACAAGGATATGAAGTGCATTTTATTTTGGAGCGGGATGAAAAAGAATGTGGCGGAATTCGTTTCTAAGTGCATGGTGTGCCAGCAAGTAAAGGCCAAGTCGAAAAAGACCGGTGGGCTATTGCATCCTTTGGAGGTTCCGCTATGGAAATGGGAGAGTGTCTCGATGGATTTCGTGGATGGATTGCCTAGGTCAAGGAAGGGCAATACTAGCATATGGGTTATAGTAGATAGACTCATGAAGAGCGCTCACTTCATTCCTGTGAAGAGCAAGAGGACCGCATCATGGCTAGCGTCTATATACCTTCGAGAAATAGTACAGTTGCACGAAGTTCCTTCTAGTATAGTTAGAGATCATGACCCGATTTTCACTAGCGAATTATGGAATAGTTTACAAGAAGCAATGGTACACGACTAAGTTTAAGCACGGCCCACCACCCACAGACGGATGGACAAACCGAAAGGGTAAATAGGGTACTAGAGGATCTTCTCAGACTATGCATTCTTGACTTTGGTGGTACTTGGGAAGATCACTACCTCTCATTGAGTTCGCGTATAATAATTGTTACCAAGCTAGCATCGGAATGGCACCATTCGAAGCTTTATACGGAAGACCGTGTAAGTCACCAACTTGTTGGTGGGAGTCGATAGACAAGCTCATACTTGGACCCGACATGATAAGGGACACTTCCGAGAAGGTTGAGTTGATACGAAGACGGATGAAAACGACCCAAGATAGACAGAAATCCTACATGGACAAAAGAAGGACAGACCTAAAATTCGAAGTCGGAGATATGGTCTTTATAAAAGTTTCTCCTTTACGCAATGTGGTTCTCTTTGGAGCAGTTGGAAAGTTAGCATCGAGGTTCGTAGGACCATTCCCTATCATCGAGAGGATTGGACAGATGGCCTATAAGGTAGAGTTACCCGAAAGGTTGGCCGGAGTACATAATGTCTTTCACGTTTCGCATCTCCGAAAGTGCATACATGAGTCTGCCGAAGTGGTTGAGCCAAGCATACTTGAAGGCGTAGAAGTGGAAAAAGAAGCAACATTGAGGCGAGTTCCGATTCATATCTTAGGAACGGAGATCAAGAAGCTACGGAATCGAGAAGTCAAGCTAGTTAAAGTACAGTGGAGTGAAGCCCAAGAAGACGCAACTTGGGAAACCGAAGAGAAGATACGCGCACTATACCCAATTCTTTTTTAGGGTACATTCTCGATCTCTTTTTCCTATAAGTTTACATACCTTCGTATCATGTACATGCTTTTGCTATCCATGTTTGTCTTGTTATCTTTTCGATCCTATTTTGAGAACCTTAAGTAGAACCCTTTTGGATGTAAACATGTGATTGCAACATGTTATGGTTGATGATTCGAAGTGGTTGCTCGTGGTTGCATAACACACATTAGGCACTAGATCGTCTCAGTCACATATTTCATATTGCATATGCATGGGAGCTTATACTTGTATATGGATGGAAATTTGATATGTTATTATATGGTTGTTGCATATGGGTGAATTTTTGTGCACTCATGTAGAGATTATAAAGCATGTTAGGAATTTGCATACATATTGGACTCATTACGCTAACATATTGGACTCATTACGCTAACATATTTTGCATATGAGTTGTCAGGTTTGCATACATATTGGACTCATTACGCTAACATATTGGACTCATTACGCTAACATATTTTGCATTACGCTAACATATTTTGCATTACGCTAACATATTTTGCATATATGGATGGAAATCAGTAACCGCCTGATCTTTTGCATTAGATAAGTACATATACACACACTCTTACGTAAGTTCATACAACATTAGATATCTTTTAATGACAATGGTTGCTTGTGGATGATGGTTGAGTAGATGGATGATTGGATGATAGGATGCATTCTTCTTAACTTGAAGATTTCAAAGACGAAATCCTTTAAGGAGGGGAGAATGTAACAACCCGTATTTTAATAACACGTTAAAACCATAAATCAAGGCAGAATTAAATTTTAAAATAAGAATCAAGGGGAATGGGTTTTGCCATTGCGTTCGTCTCGAAATTCTGCTTGGAAACGAGTCCGAGTTTTTGAAAAACGGATTCCGTATGAGGGAGATATGACCCTCCGAAGTTTCAGGAGTTTTCATAATCGAAAACAGCTCGAAATTCGAATTCGAAATTCGAATTCAAACCCCAGCGCAGGCTGGGTAGGAAATTTCACGCCCAGGACCAGGTCGACCTGGGGTCGAAACTATGGTCGACCTCCCAGGGGCCAAGTCGACCCTATGGTCGACTTGGGGGTCGACCCTATGGTCGACTTGGGGGTCGACCTGGTGCCAAAACCCAGTTTTGAGCCTGGGTTCATTCTGATGTTTTTGGTCTCGTTTTCAGTCTAGATTCGTTCGCCTAAACCTATATAAACAGCCCCCCTAACCCCATTCTCTTTACACCATTCTTCTCTAAGCTTATGCTGCACAAATTCTTGATGGACATGGCTTCTTCTTCTTCAAAATTAAATTAAAAATAAATTAAAATAAAACACGAAGACTATTTCATGAAGACTACAGCTAGGAATATTGTATATTGGGGATTTTCTTCTACAATCAAATCGAGATTCAACAATTCGACGGCTAGTTTCTAGATTCAACTTCTGCATCTCAATTTCTTAGTCCACGATCTGTAAGTTCAAGTTAATTTGAGATTTAAACTTTTTATTGTAATTTGGACATGAGATAAAGTGAAATTGAACTTAAGTATGATAATCGATTCACATATATTCTAGTTTCCATCTTGGATCTTAACATTTGGGAATATTGCTATGAAATCAGTTTGGACCTATTCATGTTGTAAATCAAACTCTTTCATGTCCATAACATTATCATGCCTGTGATGTTGAATCAGTCTATTATTTTCAAGTTTGGGACTATCACCTTATGCCATGTCTATCACCTTATTATGCTAGATTTGAAATCCTATTATTTTCTATATGCCAGTAATGTTGTAACCAATTATCCCAAGTTATGTCATGCTAGTCTTGTAATCCCTTTTATCACTTTATGCTCGTCCTTTTTTCCTATCATAGGTTTGATGTTATTCCCTTTAATTCTGGATTTGGATTTACTTGTAATTTAGATCGATTCACGTTTACATGCGATGGGAATAGGATTTGGGTAGATTAGGTAAAACATGAATTGGTTGTGAACATTAATCATGAACTTGATAATAGGCATAAGTTGAAACATGAAACTTGGCATGAAACTTGTCATGAAACTTGACACGAACTTGACATGAAATTTGAACGTGGACATGACACTAGAATGAACTAGAAAATGGCCAACTCGAGGTTGGGTTGAGTTTGCAGTGTAATTCTGCCCGGAACCGCCCGGCAAATCCAGTTACTGCAAACAATAGGATCCAATGTGGGTAGTTGGTCATATCGCGCTTGAAACCCGAGGTCAGGCTAAGTTGTGGTGTAAATCTGCTCGGTACCACCCGGCATATCCAGTGGCCACAACAACAAGTCTGATGTGAGAGCTTGGGGTGCATTAATGAATTAATGCCACATGATAGGGTTAAGTCATGAACATGAAAGACAACACTTAACCAACTTGACACATGATTAGCGGGGTTATGTCATGAAATTGAAAGACAACACTTAACCAACTTGACATGCTAGACTGATAAGGGTTAAGTCACGAATTTAAATGACAACACTTAACCTGTTGGACGGAAACCCTAGTTACGGGGTCCATTTCAGCAGTAACCCAATTAGATGTATCATGGTACCCTGGAACTAGGTAGGGTGGGGCATGGTTACTGGGCTGATTGTAAGCGACCAGAACGATGGCTGAGTTGGTGCGCCAGTGTAGGTTCAGGCGGACTATGGTCGTGCACGTAGTCCGGAGTTCAAAAAGCAGGCATTGGGCATCAGTAGGTTTACACTGTGCGTGCATGATTCGTGTCGTTGGTTGGCACCCTAGGGCTTGATACACCCTATTGTGGACCTAACACAGGTGACTACATTCGTTATAGGGTCGTATGACACAGACACACGACAAGATAGAACTTGTAGGGAGCCGATCGATTAATGGATCGTTCCATTGGACCCCGAAATGGGTCATTTCATGATATTGGGCCAAGGGATCATTTCGTGGTTAATATATGACATGGGTTTGGGATACTAGTATAGTTGGTGCAGCGAATATTGAACATGCGATGCTATACTTGATTTATACTTGAATTATCATGCTATCTTAGTCAACCATGCCCGTCTTGACAGCATCCTTATGTTTACTTTCAGTTTATACATGTCATGTTACCTTTACCTGTTTTTATGCTGAAAGTCACTAGGACTTAACAGTCTTTATGACTGACCCATTTTCTTTCGCCTCTTTTTCTTTCGTTCCCCCCCCCCAAGGTTCTCAGGGAGGAAACTCTAGCACTTAGCTTGGATTTCTCTTGCTTTCGGTTCAGCTCATGTATGGTTTGATCTTGGGCTCTGCTATGGCTGCATTTCTACTACCTTGGAGAATTATGCTATTTTTGCTGTTTAAGCTTTTATGCTTCTTTATTTATGCAAGACAGAATTTGTTGTAATGGAAAATGATGACTTTGGCTATTTGGTACTGTGGATGAAAAAGGCTTTGACTATTTTGAAAGTAATGAAATTTATCTTTTGACTCTTCCGCTGTTTAATTTATGTCTATCTTGTAATATTTCTGTGATTGTTTACCTCGATAACTCTCCTCAAAAACTAGTGCATTCCCTTTGTGAGTGACCCTAGCGAAGGTGGGGTGTTATAGTATTCTTATTGGATATTACTAGTCCAATCTCTGATGAGTCTTTTGTTCAGTTCTAACGAGTTGTACCCCAAAGATTTGAGCTAACCAGAGCTTTGTTACCAACTGTAATGATACGGATTTCTCCCCGATCTCCTCGATCGCTAGATCGACCAAGACCGTTCAAACCCGCATACATTAACTTTGGGAATACAACACATCAGAACAAATAACAACAGACTTTTATAAACATCATAATAATGTTACATCAGAGTACAGAATATATCAGAGTACATCAAATATAATAATACAGCGGAAGATTAAATTACAATAAATGAAATACACTACAGCGGAACAATTAAATTAACACAACGGAAGACTATCAATGCTCTGGACATAGCTCTAAGCTTTGATCCAGAATCCTGCTCAATATATCTACAAAATAAGCTATTCGACTGCCCATGTGGAAAAGAGGGCATCCAAGTTTGCAAAGTGAAACAAACTACGGGTTAGTCATGGGACTGGTATGAGAAATCTTTACTTAACTTAACTAATAATAAGGCTAATCACAGGACCACGCCGCTAATGCGGAAGGGGTTTATTCCATTGGATTGCCAGTGCATGAAATAACGTAAATCGTTAAATAATGCAATGCTTTTTATAAAAATGAAACCAATATAAGGCTTAGGTCCCATCACACAGTGCAACGCAAGCCGGAGGATAGAGTTTTAACTTGTAATGGTCAAAAATGCTTGATACGATAAAAATGGATTTGATATTATTATTAGTGTATATATGTTTCAAAAAGATTTTTAATCATAATGTATCAATCATAGACGGCATAGCTACCATATACTATGTTGTCGTACTAGTTCTACAATCAAAACCGCATGATGTCGTATTGGAAATTGGGTTTCCATCAAGAGTCAAGGCTAGGAACGATCTCCTTACCGATTCTTGACACTCTAGCAATGTCTCAAGATCCCCCGTAGTGAACCCTTGGATCCTGCAGGGCCGGTCCACAAATAACGCTAGTGGATTGGTAATTCCTGAACATGCGTTTCCCAATCCTATTGAACCTATAATACGTCCATTGTTGACCGATAAAAAAATTCGATGCCTCGAAACCCATCATCCACATAAGTAAATGTCAGGGCGTGTAAAACACTGATACCACTTCTAGATAGAAAGAAATGTGCGCACTCCCTGTGTTCCCTTGCTCCGTTTCTGACTCGTACCGGGGTGTGAGGCTCGCGAAGTAACGCTAAACACAAAGCTATGCTGAAATAGGCTATGCTTTGATCATCAACCACAAGGCTCTGTTTCTCAACAAAAGCCTTGATCATTTGCATCTTGGCGTGCCACACTGACAATCCACGCCATGCGATCGATAATTACCAATATATAACCTCTGAGCTCATACGTCTCTGAGAAGGGTGTTAAGCAAGAGAAAAAATTCTCCGCCATCGCAGATATATATTAAATAAAAATCAATTTAATTTACATGGAACGAAATTCAATGTCAGACACACATCCGTTTACTAGTCCGTCCTGTGTCTGAGCGAAACCGTAGACACCTTATTCCTCGTCCCGTATGTCCAATATGGTAGTGAGATGCTCGCATATCTGGACAATCAACAAGTACGTCCGGAAAAACTACCACTTTTAACACTTTCCTGGGAGCAAATCAGTCCATGGCATCAGTAGTCATCCATTCGATGTGAAGATCGCCAGTCTTCAACCACCATCTTCATCTTCATCTCTTAATCGTCGTAGTAATTATTCGGAATGGGTTAAACCCGGTCTTTCCGAATAACATGCGTATTTTATAATAAAAAAACAAGTGCTATAAAATCACATACAATGCCTCAATCCAATTCAGAATATTCTCTAAATAAAATATTCACATTATTCTAACAAAGATAAATTATTCTTAAATCTTTCTTTTAAAGATTTATTAAAACTCCGATTTGGTTTTAAATACCGAAAATCATTATTTAATGCTTATTTAAATTTAAGAAATTAATCTTATCTTTTACTGGGTTAAAGAACAAATGTCATTTAAAACATAGTTCACAATAAACCCAATTCACATTTCATTTTATTCTAATTACTAAATATAATTGGGAACTCTAATTACCTTAAATTAAAAATTTATTCTTTTCTCAACTGGGTTTAAGAATAGGATTATTTAAAATACTATTCACGACAAACCCGAAAATCCAATTTATTTTATTTTAATTCCAAGTAAATATTAATAAACTGAAAAACTCCATTAAATCTTGTTTAAAGATTCATTCTATTTCTCTATTAAAATAATATTTTCAAATATTAGATTTTGCATATTACTACCTTTAATACTATTCATATCAAATGAATAAAAAGGATCGATAAACCCATTCGGGTAAGAATGGCGTTTCAACTTATAATGGGATAAATAGTCCAATACATTACCATGTCCATTTAGGGTTTATAATGGGCTAGATCTCCAACATTAGGCCTACAACTTGCGGATGCTGGACATGCCAGTCGGGCCTGGGCAGACTTATCCCACAAGTTGGGCTTAACCTCGTATCATAGTCCGCTTCGTATTTGCGCGCTTAGACCTTTCACATTAGGTTCAACATTAGTGGCCGCTAGAGATGCAGGTCGGGTCCGGGCAGACTTCCACCACAAATGCAACCAAACCTTGTATCAAAAGTGCAATTATAATTTATAACTGTAATTATTTTACTGAAAAAAATTATTATCTTTAAACTATTCTTTATATAAAAATGTTCTTTATTTTCAAATATTATTTATTTAAAAGATATTTTGAATTGGAATATGACTCAATCAATTACCATATATTTTCAGTTATATGGATTTTATACATTGCATATGTATATAATAGTAGCGACAAATAATTATTAAACAATTCATTCACATCCAGAGTGAAATTTATAACTATGTGAGCATTAAAATAAATAAATAACGCTCACCACAGACTGTAAATCTGTGACGACCCCAAAACCCGTACTGCGGTGTTAAGGGTAATCTTTGGAATATAACACAGAAACAGATAATAACAGAAAAGAATAAAATAAATACACCAGATAATGAACAAATAATAATCTGGATAAACGAAATCATCAGAGTTACACAGTATACAGGATCATACTTAGTACAAATACAGTTCAGCTATACATAAATGTCTACAGTGGAAAACAAACATAATATGTACAATAGGAGCTGAACAACACAAAAAGAGATAAATGATAGAATCCATCTTCAGCTCTAGCTATCCCGAAAGAGCCTGCTAACCTGAATACAAGGCTGCTCGTGTAGAAAAAGGGGCACCCGAGTTTGCAAGTGAAACAAACTACGAGTCAGTCATGGGACTGGTATGAGAAATCTACTCGACACATCTAAAATATGGCTAATCACAGGACCACGCCACTTTCGTGGAACGGGTTTACTCCATTGGAATACCAGTGCTTTAAAGCAAATAATTCTGTTAAAACATCGCAATGCTTTTTATAAAAATGAAGCCATTATAAGACTCAATTCCCATCACACAATGCAACGCAAACCGGAGGATAGAGTTTTTACCTTATAACGGCCAAAATATGCTTGATACGAATAAAACAAAAGCATCTGATATTTTTACTAGTGTTTGTATGTTTCAAAAACAATTTCAAATCATAAGTATCAATCATAGATGGCATTAATGCCACATACCACTATGTCGCCATATATAAGTATACAATCAAAACCGCACAGTCACATATTTGGAAATTGGATTTCCGTCATGAACCAAGGCAAAAGATAGTCCTTACCGAATTAGAGACTCTCTAGCACGAGCCTCAGGAACAGCCACAACTGCACCTTGGATCGTTAGGGCCGGTCCACACAGAGTGGATTATAATGCCTGAACAATGTGTTTCCCTGCCCTATGGGGCGTAAATGAGCAAACGAATGACTCCATCGGTCCCGGTTCGACCGATATAACCGAGGTGCCTCGCAACAGCAACAACCAAACAGGTGAAAATAGTATAAATGTCAGCCAGTTTAAGCACTGACACCACCTCCAGCTAGAAAGAAACGCACGTCCCCCCTGAGGTCCTCTCCCGTTTCTGGTTCATACCGGGGTGTGAGATTCGCGAATTCACGTTATACACAAAGCTACGCCACACAGGCGGTGCTTTGATCATCGACCATAAGACTTAGCGTGCCACACAGGCAATTCACACCATGCAACTAATGGTTATCAATCACACAGAATGAATTCCAATGTCAGACACACAGTCCATTCTAGGTCTGAACGAAACCGGAGGCACTATATACCTCGCATACCCATCGATCTCCACGTACGTCTGGATGATCACCACTCATTATCCATATTTCGGGATGCCTCCCAATCAAGACATCAGCTACCATCCAAACAAGGCGAAGATCTCCGGTTTTCGACCAACGTCTTCATCTTCGATTTCTTATCGTCGATTCTGTTATTCAGAATGGGATAAACCCGGTCTTTCTGAGCAACTCGCGTATTAAATAAACAAGTGCAACACAAACACACATACGCCTTATTCCAATTCATTAGTCACTAACCGTAAATCGGTAAGAGAACGATTTCCCAAATATTAACCCCGAAGGCCGAAACCAACATTAGATCAAACCCCAGGAAACTATTCGACTTAGCCAACCTTTAGTTAGTTTCTAAATTTCACATCCATATCGTTTATAATATTTTATAGCGATTTATCGCTATTTTTGTTTATTTTAAAACGGCCAATTTATTCAAACGACGCTTCGGGCCATAACGCGGCCGTGGCGTTGTTTTTCTTCAGATTTGATTTACACATAGCTGAAAATCTAACCGTTGGATCTTCACAAAATTTACATCATTAGAAAGATCTTTTCAAAACGAATCCAACGGTTCCATTTTTGGGAAAATTTGACGGTCGGATCTCCCGGTACAATCGTTTGAAGTTTCTATTTCAAAATACGAACTACAGCGTCGTTATTTGATTTATTTTAATTATATTTATGTATATATATATAAATATAATCGATTCTGGTGCTGTTTTTCTTCATATTTGAATTAAACATTCCAGACAATCCAACCGTTGGATCTTTACAAAGTTGGTGTCGTTGGAAAGATATTTCCAAAGCGAACCCAACGGTTTCGTTTTCGGGAAAATCCGATGGTCGGATCTCCCGCACTAATCGTTTGAAATCACGGTTTCAAAACACGAATTGTAGCTTTGCTATTCGATTTATTTTAATTATATATATATATATATATATATATAATCGATTCTTCGATTTCAAAACTATGCTTTTCATGCATTTGATAAAAATGATATTTTTATCCAACAGACTTCTATTTCAACACTTCACTATTTTTGACAATTCATGTATATAATAAAAATGGGATTTTTAATGTAAAACAATTTATTTCCAAACACGACTATTTTATATAGTTCATATAAATGATAAAAATATGATTTTTATTATAAAACAATTTATTTTAAAACACGAATACCATTCAACACATGAATTTCTATTCAACACATGAATGTTGTCTATAGTTTGTATATATATAGAAAAAAATGTGATTTTCATTGCAAAACAATTTATTTCAAAACACCACTATTTTATATAGTTCATATAGATGATAAAAATAGGATTTTTATTATAAAACAATTTATTTCAAACACGAATACCATTCAACACATGAATTTCTATTCAACACATGAATGTTTTCTATAGTTTGTATATATATAGTAAAATGTGATTTTTATTGCAAAACAATTTATTTTAAAACACTACTATTTTATATAGTTCATATAGATGATAAAAATATGATTTTTATTATGAAACAATTTATTTCAAACACGAATACCATTCAACACATGAATTTCTATTCAACGAATGAATTTCTATTCAACACATGAATGGTTTCAACATAAATTTCAACAAATGAAAATAATTTCAACAAATGAAAATATTTATAACACATGAATATTTCAGAAAATTTCGGCAGCATAACGGCAGGGTAGTTAAAACCGGGGTCGTCCCTAGTACGGCTCCTCGCTCTACCTTATAGCCTCGCAGCTTTTGACAATGGGGTTTCATGCATCTAGTTCGCGCGCAGATGGCATGTATATTTTTTTCATTTCAGTAAACTAATCCTATGTGGTTTCAACCAAATAATTCTCAACCACAAATGGGTATTTTTCAACCACAATCAATCAATTTCTACCACAAACAATTCTAATCAACCATTCGTAATCAAACAATTTTCACACCAATCACAACCAATAATATCGTCCATGGTTTGTGCACGAGGAGCGTATATATATATATATATATATATATATATATATATATATACATATACATATATAAGCATTCCACTTCTATTTCAACACATATATAATTTTTACAACGCATATATAACTTATATATCGAACGTACAACTTATACAACGCTTATACAAGAGGTGTACAACGCTTATATAACTCATACATCGACTATATAATTTATACATCATCGTTTTCCATATCGTTTATAATTTAGAAATCTCACATTGGGTTCCACTCCACCAAAAATAGCAGAAGGCTCACAAAAATATGCAGACTCTTCTAGAATGTAGAAGATGTCCACACGAGTCCACTGTCTCTTGTTTCACTGAATTTTGTCAACAAATGAAAAAGATATGATTTTTACGGTGAAATCAAAAACCGTAGCGCTTTAAACTGCTATAATATAGTTTCAGTCGTTACCTCACTAATGTGTTCAAAACTAGGTTTTGAATTTTCGCGAGATCCGTGAAGCTATTCGTCGATCGGGTTGTACCACCACAGATAGCCTCGAGAGGCACGCAAACGGGTGGTGGTGGCGCTAGGTGCGACGGCGCCTAGAGGTGGCGGCGGCGGTTGAAAGCTCCGACCTTCTCGAGCTCGATTCTAGCTCTACAGGGCACGAAAAAATCCAAACTTCCTATGGATGTGAAGCTCGTTGATAGCACTACAAAAATCTCCAAAGGAGCATAGTGTTTTATTGCGTGTAGGAGGAGGAATCGAAGGGGGAAGTTTCGAAGGGTTTCCGCCTGTTATTCGATCGTCGGGGAGAGAGAAACGATGAGATGGACGAATGAGATTTTTTTATTTATTTATATATTTTTAAATTTCAAAAATACCCTCTTTCACCCACTAACCCCAATTCAAACCCAACGACTGTCGTCCCTAGCTAAATAACCCCATTCCGAACACAATGGGATATGTTTCGTAGGCCCATTCGACTGTTTCAGTCAGTTTTCCTTCAAATTAAAATATATAATAATCAATATTTGATTTGAACGTACATTTCAATTTGCCAGGGCCACAAACTGATTCAAAAAATTCCAGAAAAATAAATCTAGCTATGTTTTGACGATACGGTCCCAACAAAACAAGTTTTGTCGAATTCTGAGACCATTTGAAAAATGGCCCATTTCAAGTCGATCCAATTTAACTGTAATTGACCAAAACACGTTTTCCTTTGCCACGCTCAAATACTAGCTTCAAAAATTATGAAATTTGAAACCTAGCAATAATTTGATATCCCGAATCCAACAAAAGTGGTTTTGTCGAATTCCGAGGTCGTTTGCAAAATGGTCATTTTCTGGTCGACCCAATTTAATAGAAATCGACCAAACACATTTTCCTTTGCCAGCTCACATACTAGCTTCATAAATTATGAAATTTGAAACTTAGCAATAGTTTAACATCCCGGATTCAACAAAAGTGGTTTCGTCGAATTCCGAGGACGCTTGCAAATTGGCCATTTTCACGGGCTATATAAACTCTATAGCGACCGTTCTGAAAATTCATTTGGCCATAACTTTTGCTTTCCGCTATGAAACTTCGATTTTTCAGATTCTTTACAAAGATATTCACTAACAGATTAAACTATTTTTGGTTTCACTAAAATCCATTTTGTTTTGCACCCGGTACAGTTAGTCAAAGTTTGAATTCAAATTTTGAAACTACCGCGCCCTTTCAGGCCTTATTTATAATTAGAATTAATTATATTCATTTTCAAATGTCGATTCAAACTTACTTTTCATCGTTATTATTTAAAATATTTATTTTAAATATTTAAAATCCACTAAAATAGCCAATTTAAATTTTTTAAATTGGTTTAGATTTTCCGAGTCTTTACAAAACCCATTGATTGACAACATCTAAATATTGGGACTAGTGTGTGATAAATGTCATCCTAATACCCGTGTGGGGTTTTCAAACAACAACAATTTATATAAATAAATCATTGGTTAATAATTTAACCAATTATAATTTGGTTTGAGTTTTTTATTTATTTAACATGAATATAATCTAAATAAATGACATATTTATTTAACATGAATACGGTCTAAATATATGACATTTTTAATGTAACATGAACGTCATCAAAATATATGGCACTTGAGTGTAACATGAGCATCATCTAAATGTATGACATTTTTAATCCAATATGACATTTCTATATAAAATGTCATTTTTATTCTAACCTAATATCTTATAACAAAAATGATTATTTTTGTATGGAAATCCTAATTCAACATAAAAATGATATTTTATTCTAATGTACATTATTTCCAATGTATGCATATTTCTAATGTAATCATTTTCTAATGTATACATATTTCTAATATATCGATATTTTCAATATAACATGACATTTCTAAACATATGACCTTTTAATGTTGCATAACATCCGTAACTAAAAATGATGCTTATATTTTAATATAACATGATTCAACAAAATGGATATTTGGCTTTGACGCTAATATGATTCAACTAAAATGAATATTTTGTTTTGACAGTAAGATGATTCAACCAATGAATGTTTTGTTTTAACACTAGTATGATTCAACAAAATGAATGTTTTGTTTTAACACTAGTATGCTTCAACAAAATGAATGTTTTGTTTTAACACTAGTATGATTCAACAAAATGAATGTTTTGTTTTAACACTAGTATGATTCAACAAAATGAATGTTTTTGTTTCATTAAATGACAAAAATGAATATTTTTGGTCTCAATCATCTTAAATGGTAAAAATGAATTTTAATGTAAATAAATTTTCAAAAAATGAATCATATTTAATGATTCATTTACTTTCAAAAGTAAAATTTAAAGGTAAATAGATTTTCAAAACAATGAATCATATTTAATGGTTCATTTACATTACAATTCTACTAAAATGACGTATTTATATATCAATTATTTTCTCTAACTAGATGTCATATTTATTTACAAAATATGTTTTCCAACATAGATTACATATTTATTTACAAAATTTTCCTATGTATTCCAATGAAAAATGAAGAATATTTTATTTGTTTACAAATTTTCTATGTAATCTAATGACAAATAAAAGAATGATTTATTTGTAAACAATTTTCTATGCATTTCGATGTCAAATAAATGAATGTATTTATTTGAAAACAATTTTCTGTGCATTTCAATGACAAAAAATGAATGTATTTATTTGTAAACAATTTTCTATGCACTTCTATGATAAATAAATGAATGTATTTTCTTAGCCCATTCTTCTTATTTAATATAAAATAACAATCAAATTACAACTCTAAAATCCAATCCTTTTATTGTTTCTCATGTAACAGTAAAAATGCAACTCTTATTTCAACTATTTTTATTGTTTCTAATGTCAATAAAAAGGTTCCTTTTCATTTCTAACAAGATTGGCATTAACAATGTGTAATAAATATATGCTCTTTTTATTTCAACTAAAATGACAATAAAAATTTCATTTTGGAATCCGGTTTTTTTTTACATCTAAAAGGTATATAAAAATGCAACTTTAAAATCCTGTCTTTTTATTACATCTAAAATGTAAATAAAAATGCAACTTTAAAATCCGGTCTTTTTATGACATCTATAATGTAAATAAAAATGCAACTTTAAAATCCGGTCTTTTTATTACGTCTATAATGACAATAAAATTGTCAATTTAATTTCTATTCTTTTAATTTAATAAAAATGTCACCTTTAATACTATTATTTTTATTGTAACTACTTTAACAATAAAATATTTCTTTTAAATCTAATCTTTTTATTTGAACAGTTTGACGCTAAAAATATGTTCTTTTATTATAAACGAATATGACGCTAAAAATATTCTTTTTACTCTAAAAAGAAAATGACACTAAAAATGTTCTTTTTATTCCAAAAAGAAAATGACATAAAAAATCTATTCTTTTTATTTCAAAAGAATACTACATAAAAAAACTATTCTTTTTATACTCAATAAAATATTATTGAAAATCTAATTTTGATAAAAATTCATTTTCATGTGATTTATGAAAATAAGATTTACATTCCAAATTTGGACTTGATAAAAATCTATATTTCATGTAAACCATGAAAAATGTGATTTTCATTTCAAATCTCAAACCTGATAAAACTCATGTCTATGAACAACAATAAAAATGTAAATTTTAATCATTGATCAAATTCCATGCTCCTAAACCAAACAAAATGAAATCTTTAATCTAAAGAAATTTAATGTTCGTGATTCGACGTAAAGATGAAATCTTTAATCTAAAATTTAAATTCTACGTTTATGAATTCCAATAAAAAAGCTATATTTCCATAAATAAACAGATCAATATTTGTGGATTAAAAATAAAAGTTAAGATTTTTTTATTTAAATCAAACTATAGAAATGAATCTTAAAATAAAAAGCGCAGATCTAAATAACAAAAGGCAGATTTGGAGAATAGACGAATAATTCCATAATTATGGATCCACATAGAAGGATTTTTTTAACAAACATCCATAGATCTAGAATATAATATGATTTCATATTTGAATTTAATCGGAAAACGGATATTGAACAAAAATGAAATTACGTCGTAGGTCCCAAACAAATCATGACAATAAAATACGCCATAACAACAAATCAATAAATTCTAGATAACAAGCATCGCAGATCTGAATTATAATCGTACGGACAGAGATTTTAATAACAATAACTAAATTTTAATTATTAAATAAATCAGAATTCTCACCCCGCTAATCCCTCTGTAAAAACTCGTGTTCTTCCCTTTTTGCTAAACCCATCGCTGACATCCTTCCTACCCCGTCGCACCACCAACCGGACCCATGACCATTGATCCACCACTTCCATTCGAACTGCCATCGTCCAATGCCTCGCCGCCGTGAACGCCAAGAAATTCGGTCAACTCTTTGACTCTCTAATTCCGGCCCGAACATTTCCGCTTTAAGGAAGCAATTCCCTCAATCCATTATGAAATAGAAGATCGCAACCGTTGAAGTCATTAAACTTGAGGAGATGAAGAAGTTTTAGTTTGAAGTTTTGAGAATACGGTCATGGATTTGGAGATTTTGGTGGAGGAAGTGTGTGTGTTCTGGTTCGTTCATTTCGTGAAGGTGGAGGCGACTGTGTAAATGATGTTTCATTTAGGTTTAGGGGAGTTTAGAACATTTTATTGTGGGGATAATTTATTATTTTTATTCCATTATTTAATTAATATTTTTATTTATTATTTATGAGGTATGAAGATTGTAAGTATAGAGAGAAGAGAGAACAAAAAGGGGGAATAAAGGGAATGATTTCGTATCTAAAATGAATTTGAATGATAAATAAAAGAGGAGAGAGTGTAGAGAGTAAATGCACAAGTTAATTTCCCCATATGCCTTTTTTATTTACAAACAAATTAAATGCTTGCTTTATTTTATCTAATTGTTTAAGTTGTGCAACTTTTTAAATTTCAAAACACAAAAACATTAAATATAATAATTTAAGGAACCTATTTAGCTGCAAGAAAGAATAAATAGAAGAGAAATATATATATATATATATATTGTTGATTTAAAGGAAAGAAAGAAAAAAAAATGTTGGAAAACAAAAGAAAAGGGAAAATAGAAAACGGGAACGTAATTAATGCATGTTTTATTGTGTATTGCCAATTGTTATAAAGTTTATAACTTTGTTTGCATGTAAATGTTAATATTTAACAAATGTACATTTTCTACTTCTAAAAGATTTTTTTTGTGGTAAACGTTTTTATCAAACTATGAATCCCTTTGTAATGATTCATCTTTTACATTAAAAAAAAACATATATAATTTCTAATGTGAATACAGTTTATTATACAATGAATCTTTTCCCAATGTATCATTTACACTAAAAATGTAAATTTTAATGTCAAAACATTATTATTACACAACTCTTTTAATGATTCATTTACATTTAAAATGTAAAATTTAATGTTAACACATTTCATTAAAAATGAAAATTTTAATGTAAACATATCTAATCAAACTTTAATCTTCTTATTCTTTTTATTTTATTTAAAATTCCAAAAGTAAATAGAAATGAAAGAGAGGGAGAATAAATGGAAGGAAATGAATACCAGATTAATGCTAATTGTTAGAAATTAGGACTAACACTACATTATTAAATATTATTGTTAGAAATGAATGTTTAAAACTTTCCACATTTCAAAAATTGAATAATTAATGAAGGTTTGGAACATGTAATGACACGACCCGAACTTCCCCATGAAGGAAAGCACAGATTGCATTGAGAACAAGACAAATCAGAACACAAACAGAAGAGCATTTCATTGTTTATCACAACAATTTCATCAGAATACAAGAATATTACAAAGTATGAATGAATAAAATACATTTGATAAATATCAGAGACTTACAAATTACAATGCAGCAGAAAATAATACAAAACACAACTGAAAAGAATATACGGATACAGAGCTTTCCGAATATCACTTCAGCTATAAGCCAGGATCCTATGAATATAAATCTACAAAACCAAAACTACTAGCTGCCCATGTGGAAAATAGGGGCACCAAGAATTTAGGTTGAAACAATAAACTCCAGGTCAGTCATGTGACTGGTGTGAGAACTAAAATAGTTATTTAAAACTTTACTTTAAATCGGATATATCAAGGGACCACGTCTTATAACACGGAATGGGTTTCCTCCCAAGAATACCAGTGCATATATCAAAATAGTGCAATGCTTTTTGGAAAAATGAAGCTATTATAAGACCCAGGTCCTATCACACAATGCAACGCAAGCCGGGGGATAGGGTTTTCCCTTATAATAGCCAAATATGCTTGGTACATTAAAGACCCGTAACTTCCCCAATAAGGAAAGCCCGGATACTTTGAGAACAAGCCACATCGGGACGCAAACAGAAGAACATTTCATTTGTCAATTACAACAATTCCATCAGAATACAAGAATATACAGAGTATAAACAAATAATATACACCACAAAATATCCGAGATTTAAATTACATTTAAATACATCGCAGCGGAAAAATAATACAAAACACAACTAAAAGAGATATACGGATACAGAGCTTTCCGGATATCATTCCAGCTGTAAACTAGGTTCCTGTGAATATAAATCTGCAAAACCAAAACTACTAGCTGCCCGTGTCAAAATAAGGGCACCCAGAGTTTAGGTTAAAACACTAAACTCTAGGTCAGTCATGTGACTGGTGTGAGAACTAAAACAGTTATTAATCTTTATTTTAAAGTTAGGTAAATCAAGGGACCACGCCGTATAACACGGAATGGGTTTCCTCCCAAGAATACCAGTGCATAAAACAAACAGCGCAATGCTAAATAAAGAAGAATGAAGCTATTATAAGACCCAGGTCCCGTCACACAATGCAACGCAAGCCGTAGGATAGGGTTTTTACCTTATAATAGCCAAAAAATGCTTGACACGCTAAAAACAAATCATTTGATACTATTATAAGTGCATAGTGTATAAAACAATTTCAATCACAAGTATCAATCATAGACGGCATGAGTACCATATATCATGTCGCCATATATAGGTTCTACAATCAAAACCGCAAAGTCACGTATTGGAAGCTGGATTTTCATCTGTGAAACGATGCAAAAGATAGTCCTCACCGAATTCGAGACGGTCTAGCCCGTGTCTCAGGATCAAAGCTCGAGTAACCCTTGGAGCGACAAGGCCGGTCCATCGATGTGGATTAAAATGCCTGAACACTGTGTTTCCCCGCCCTTTGGGGCGTCAATGAGTCAAATGACTCCATCGGCTCCACACAGTCACCAATATATCCGAGGCGCCTCGCCGCAGCAACAACCACACAGGTGAAAATAATATAAATGTCAGGGCTGGTAGGTCACTGACATCATCCTAGCTAGAAGGAAACACATGCCCTCCCTGAGGTCCTCTCCCGTTTTTGGTTCACAACCGGGGTGTGAGGCTCGTGAATCAACGCTACACAAAGCTATGGCACATAGGTGGTGCTTTGATCATCAACCACAAGACTTTGCTTTTCAACAGAAGCCTCGATCAATTGCCACTTAGGCATGCCACATAGGCATCTCACTCCATGCAATTGATTTCCACCAATATGTAACCCCTGAGCTCGTACGTCTTAGAGAAGGGCGTTAAGCAAGAGAATAAATTCTCCGCTGCCAAACAAATATATATTTAATAGAAATCAATAACAAAGAATAAAATCCAATGTCAGACACACGGTCCATTTACAAGTTCGTTCTGGGTCTGAATGAAACCGGAGGCGCCTAGTACCTCGCATATCCTTCGATCTCCAAGTACGTCTGGATGATCACCAACTGATTCCCTCCTCTTTGGTGTACAGCCCAATCAAGATCATCAGCAATCACCCAAACGATGTGAAGACCTCCGGTCTTCGACCACCGTCTTCATCCTCGACACATCGTCGAATCAGTTATTCAGAATGGGATAAACCCGGTCATTCAGAATAACTCGCGTATATAATAATCAAGTGTTACACAAACACAACATACGCCTCATTCCAATTCAGAATATTCTTTTATTCAAAGATTCTTATACTTTAGGAAAGGTTCCCATTAATTTTATCAAAGATAAATTCTTTAAATTTATTCTTTAATCTTCCTTTGAATATCAACTCAAATTAGTCGGGATTAGTGAACCACACCGAAGTAATCATTTATTTTATTTCCCAATCCCAACCTATTCATCCCATGAAGTGAAATTTGTCATACTTCATATCTAACACAACGGTGTTATCGGTAAATTCAATTACCATTTCACGTTCAAATCTAATTAAATATTTAACTATCGCCCGGAGCAAAACTGGTGATACTCCATTCTCGATTATTTTAATCTAATTAAAGATTCATTAAAACCCCACTTAGTTTTAATCTTCCCAAAAATCAATATCCTGCCTTTAACTGGGTTAAAGAACCAATGTCATTTAAAACACGATTCGCTATAAACCCAAAATCACATTTCACTCTGTCAGCCTTTAACCATAAATTAGCAAGTGAACAATTCCCCAAGTATTAACCCCGAAGGCCGAAACCAACATCACATCAATACCCATGAGACCATTCAACTTAACTAATCTCCAGTTAGTTTCTGATTTTCTTAACTCCATTGGGTCTAAAAACAGTACTATTGAAAATACCATTCACAACAAACCCAAATCACATTTGATATTAAATACAAGGCTTTGAATAGAAAATATACCGACTTATATTCAATATCAAATTCTACGACCAAAAAATATCGTATTGAAAACAACGATATAAATATATCTTTCAAATTTCCATAACAATATCTGTATAATCACGAAATTCAACATCAAAATATTCCAAAGACAATTTCGATTCAAATCCATTCCAATTCAATTATTGGAAATTTTGGTTATTTTCAAAAGAATTTCAAATCCACTTTATTTATTTTAAAAATAAATTGAATTATAATTCTAGTTCAAAACTAGTTCATTTCGGTAAAAATCTATTTTTATCTTTTCAAATATGGAGTTTTTCATCCCAATTCTTCCCAAATCATTTCTTATGATTTTACACAAATTATTACTATTTTTAATAATTTTATCAAGGCTCGTACAGTTGATTTCCATCAACGGCCATCGAACTGCACTTACAGCGACCTTTTCCAAATTTGATTTGGACCTAATTCCAAATCCAACCGTTAGATTTCAAATCTCTAATACTCGTTAGAAAGCTCTTTTCGATACGAACCCAACAGTTCCGGTTTTAGGAGAATCCGATGGTCGAGTCTCCCGTAATATCCATTCGAAGTCAATGGTCGAAATTCGCGAACTGTCGCGGCGCGGCGCGTTCTATTCAGCCCATTATATATAATATATTATATATATTTCTTCGATTTCCTTTCAAAATGTATTTTATAAATCGTTTTAAATTCGTTTTCAAAACGATTCCAACTTCATATTCAATTTCTAATCAAAATTGAATATTCCATATTATTAATCTGTAAATGATAAGATTTTCAAAACGTTATATTTTGAAATCACTTCCTTTTCTATAATCATTATCAAAATGAATAAAATCGATATAAATATCGTTCGCGTCAAAATGGCGTAAATCTAATCAACACGGCTTTATATATTTCGATAACTTCGTTACTCTATTCAACAAATGAATATTTTCTCTATTCGACACATGAATCTATATTTCTTTCAACATATGAATATCCTCAACACATGAGTATCATCAACACATGACTATTTTGTTATTTAATATATTTTTTAAAATTATGATTTTATATCGTTTAATTCTTAATCAGACTCTAACCGAATATTAGTAAGAGAACGATTCCCTAAATATTAACCCCGAAGGCCGAAACCAACATCAGATCAATACCCAGGAAACCATTCATCTTAACTGATTTCCAGTTAGTTTCTAAATTCATATTTGATAAAAATGAGAATTTTATTGTTAAAATATTTTACTCAACGCATGATAAGTTTCAACAAATGAATACTCTCAACACATGAGTTTCGTCAACACATGACTATTTATTCTATTCAACACATGAATTTTCATTTTATAATATTCTATATTTTCCAAATTGAAATGAGGCCCAATCAATTACCATATAACGTTTATTATATGGATTCCCTACAATACATGTATATAACAGCAACGTTAAATCATCAACTATCATCCAGAGTGCCCCACACAACTGCATAAGCGTTAAATATCAATAATTAACGCTTACACAGTCTATCAACCCATCGATTGACATACAACTAAACAATTGGGATTAGTGTACGTCAAATATCATCCCAATACCCGTGTAGGGTTTCAAATCAACAAACACATATTTTATTTGTGTAGTTGGGCGATGTGTAAAATTTATCGTCCTAATCAATATCAGTCAAATCAGTGTATATAAAAAAATCGTCCAAATGGTTTATTACTATTTATTTTATATACATGTTAAAAATTATATTTTTAACTATAAAATATTTTCCACTATAAAACAATTTATTTCTTTTCACATCACACAATCAAATTTCACAACACAGCAATCAAACAAACAAGTCATCCATGGTCTGTGGACGATGGGTGTCGGGTGCTGCTAAGCACCGTCTGCATTCTAGTATATATTTCAACTAGAAATTA